>CM049932.1:12462500-13855000 GCA_027405835.1 Asclepias syriaca
ATAAATACCCCAGGCCTTCCTCAGTTGAAATCACCCCTCTCCACTCGATCTGAGTCATTCAGTGGTTTCTAGTGTACAATTCTTGAGTACACAAAGTCACTTGGAGACTCAGATTTCAGTATAAGTTTTCTTTCTTTCCTTTTTGTGTTTCGTTTTTTTTAGTTTTTGAGAAATAGTCTCATATCCTAGGTTCGATAGATAGGTTCGTTTATGGTATTCATAGAATACCCGGGATTTCGTTAGGAGATCCTAAGAGAGCACTAGGCGTTCGAAGAGTCAGTCCACAGGGCTGGGCTTAAGTTGGGTATTAAGGTAAAGCCCAGTTACTAGGCTGAGGAAGCGTCCTCCGAAGGTTCTGGCGAGCAGAGTCGGGTCAAGCAATACGACATATACAGCAGTACGCTCCATCGGTGAGACTTCGTAAAGGGTGATTTCTTTATGGCATCGGTCACCCTGTCCCTCTCTTATATGTTGTTATTGTGTTTGTCCAAATAGTAATTGTGGATATTGGATTATGATTGTTATGGATATTTGTTATATATGTTGAAGTTATTATGTTTTTCCGGAAATGGCCACCTGCTTAAATATTCATTATGTCTGCATGTCTAATGTAGTTTCTTTTAAACTAAAATTAGGGTTATAGACA
This sequence comes from Asclepias syriaca, assembly GCA_027405835.1. Classification (NCBI taxonomy): domain Eukaryota; kingdom Viridiplantae; phylum Streptophyta; class Magnoliopsida; order Gentianales; family Apocynaceae; genus Asclepias; species Asclepias syriaca. The sequence goes on from CM049932.1 coordinate 12,463,147, forward strand.
ATTCCTAACCACGGTCTATTCATAACATGTTTAGTTTAACAGGCATCCATTAGTATTGGTGTCTGCCATGCTAGATAAAATAACCTACGGAACACCCTGTTTGTTAGAATAGTCTAGGTAGGCTGAGTAGAGTGTTATGCCGGCGGTTATGGACCAGCGGCGTGATCCCCGAAGTGACATAGGGCTTTCACACCAGTCTTTAGGCCGAACCGTGAGTAGGGCCGTTTACCTTAACGATGGGGCGGTAGCATAGAGACTCAGATGTGGTACACCTTTAGACTCAGAACATAGTTGCAATCCAGGCCAAGACATGTCTTAAACACTCGAATATAGGTCAATCAACATATAGGAACAATATAACATAGAATCAGAACATTGTCTATAAACACTTTTAGGCCTGATTAGACTTAAACCTAGTGAAGAATGGATCACCCTCTCATCAAAGTTATTGATGAAGATTGCATAACTAGATTATAAGATAAGAGTTAGGATAAAAGGCTAGTTACTACAAAGCCGTTACCACTTTCCTGGGAGTACGATATTTATTTAATAAAATCGTAGATACTTTCCAACAGACTAGCTACATGATAGGTACTCTACCTTAGATTCTAGCTGATTAAGTGACACCTTAGAGAGTAAACGTGACAATTAGTCAATCACAGTGATACGTGAAAATCGTATCACTTTATTAGCATGTTTTTATGTATGATTTCGGGTGAAATTGAGGGCAAATTGATCTGAATTGTTTGTTATTTACTCAATTTCACAGTTTTTATGATTTTGGAAGTGTCAGGTGAAAAGTAGACGAAAACAGCAAATTTTGGGGAAAAACGCAATTTTTGGAAATATTGACTTAGTCAACGGGTCAGGACGGGCGTCCCGATCTAGTCAACCCGCCGGGACGGGCGTCCAAGACTCGGGACGGGCGTCCCGACCTGGTCAACAGATCAGGACGGGCGTCCCAATTTGGGACGGGCGTCCCGAACCCCTAGAACCAGTCCCACATCGAAATTTTGATGAAAAATCACCCCGGGAAGCTGCTATAAATACCCCAGGCCTCCAGCAGTTGAATTCATTCCTCTCCACTCGATCTGAGTCATTTAGTGGTTTCCAATGTACTCTTCTCTAGTACACAACTCACTTAGAGACTCGGATCTCAGTTTTCTTTCTTATTAGTATTTTGTTTTAGTTTCTGAGAAGTAGTCTCAGATCTTAGGTTTCTATAGATAGGTTCGTTTCTGGTATTCATAGAATACCCGGGATTTCGTTAGGAGATCCTAAGAGGGCTCGAGGCGTTCGAAGAGTCAGTCCACAGGGCTGGGCTTAAGCCGGGTTGTTAAGTAAAGCCCAGTTACTAGGCTGAGGAAGCGTCCTCCGAAGGTTCTGACGAGTAGAGTCGGATCAAGCAGTAAGGCATATATAGCAGTACACTCCAACGGCGTGACTACGTAAAGGGTGATTTCTTTATGGCATCAGTCCCCCCTGTCCCTCTCTTTATATGTTGTTACTGTATTTGTCCAAATACTGATTTGAATACCAGATTATATTTTTATGAATATTTGTGATATATGTTGAATATATTATGTTTTTCTAGAAATGGCCACCTGCTTAAATATCCATTATGTCTGCATGTCTATTGCCGTTCTTTTAAACTGAATTTAAGGTTATAGACAATTCCTAACCATGGTCTATTCATAACCTGTTTAGTTTAACAGACATCAATTGGTATTGGTGTCTTCCATACTAGATAAAATAATCTGCGGAACACCCTGTTGGTTGAAAGTAGTCTAGGTAGGCTGAGTAGAGTTTTATGCCGGCGGTTATGAGACGAGTGATATGATCCCCAAAGTGACATAGGGCGTTCATTGCTGACTTTAGTCCGAGCCGTGAGTAGGGCCGTTTACCTTGGCGATGGGGCGGTAGCATAGAGACTCAGATGTGGTAACCTTTAGACACAGAACATAGTTGCAATCCAGGCCAAGACATGTCTAAAATACTCGAATATAGGTCAATCAACGTATAGGAACAGTATAACATAGAATCAGGACTCATCTATAAAACACTTCTAGGATTAATTAGACTTAAACCAAGTGGAGAATGAATCACCCTCTCATCAAAGTATTTGATGAAGATTGCATAACTGGACCATAAGATAGGAGTTAGGATAAAAGGCTAGTTACTACTAAGCCGTTGCCACTTCCCTGGGATTACGATAATTAACTTAATAAAATCGTAGATACTTTCCAACAGACTAGCTACACGATAGGTACTCTGCCTTAGGTTCTGGCTGATTAAGTGACACCATAGAGACTAAATGTGACAATTAGTCAATCACAGTCCTTAATTATTCATAATCAACATAGGGTAAAATAACACCTATTTAGCACATCAACCGGAATCGCATCAGATTTTTGGCGCCGTTGCCGGGGAAATATCATAATGAATTTAGGATTAAAGGCCATAATTCTAGAGACTTATGATAGGTAACGGTAGTAACCTAGACTTTTGAATTACACTTATCTTATACTAGTTAGACAATCACTTTCCTAAATATAGGATTATCATAACTAATTAATTTTAGATAATATCTGAAATTAAGACACTTAGGATAATCAAATTTTAGAAAATCATTCTAGAACCATTTTGAGGAAATTTACCTGCTTTCTAAATTAAACATAAAAAGAAAAAAAATGTTAAAAATTTAAAATCCCAAAAAGAATGTATCTTTCTTGCTCAACTGTGAGTTGTTCCTTTTCCCTATCTCTTGTTTTTTTAATTGTTTTCTTAGTTGCTCTTTTTTTTGTGTTTTTCTTCCTTTATTTAATTTCGAAGAAATAAAAATGGAAATGAGGATAAAATATATTTTCTTCTGAGTTGTAAAATGTTGGCTTAGATTTTTATCGGGAAGAAACTCTATTTTAGAATTTTCTTAGAGTCATGCCGGCCTTATTAGGATGAGTTATGAAATAGTTTTTCCTTAATAGCCAGACCTTTGAATGTTCTATTGAAAAAAGGATGTTCCTTTTGTTTTGCTGATAATTGCATGAGAGCTTTTAAACCGAAAGGAATTACTGCACCCATTATGGCATCACCTGATTGAAATCTGCTTTTTGAATTAATATGTGATGTAATGATGTAGTACGAATTGTTTGATGATAAGAAAGTTCATGCATGATAAATTCCGATCTTATCTAGTCTTGTCTAAAAACAATAGGTTACACTGATCAGTATGAGATATTTGTGTTCAATAAAACTAATGATGAACCAAGATTGATTAGTTAAGTTCTATTGAATTTGATATAGAAAGAAGGGATAAGAAAAGGGTTGAAAATCTAGAAAGCAAACCATTTGTCTAGATTAGAAAACCCCGAGTTAGAGGCTAGTGTAATACTGATAAAATTTTGGATGAAAACTTATTTGCATTGTTTGCTATGTATAATAATTCTCATCTGTGGTTTATTTCAAATTATCTAGTCACTGAATAAGTTCCAAGTGATATGACTTATCAGCAAAAGAAGAAATTCTTTGCTGATTTGAAATATTACTACTTGGCAGTTTCTCTTCTATTCAAATTTTTGCAGATCAGTTGATCAGAAGATGTGTCTCAGAAGACGAAGGCCACAAGAGTTTGGAGCATTGCCCTAAAGAATCTACGGGAGACCAATTGACTACTATCAACATTGTCCGGAAAGTGTTGAAAGCAGGATCTTGTTGACCCACCATATTCAAGGACTTTTGTATCTCTGATACAGTCCTGCGATGCTTGCCAAATAATAGGTAACACATCTTCCAGAGATCATCTACCCCTGCGACGTACACAGAATGTTGCAACCGTTGATATCAGGGGTATTTCGAATCCTTTTCCTTTCTTCCTTTGACACTAATTACATCATAGTAGTCGTGGAACACATTTTCAAAATGGCCTGAAGCACAGGCATTACCTACTAATGATGTTAAAGTCATGTGCAGATTCTAGTTGTTTTCCAGATTCAGAGTGCCGATGTCTTAGGAAGAATTGTTCAGCCTGTGTATCAAATCTATGAAGTCTGCTAAGTACCACACTTTAGTAGGGATTGCTATGGGAATGACTGACCATTCCAAAAAGAGGTAGGAGTAGGTTACTGCAGAATGCTACTCCAATGGGAGACGCATACAATCCCCGCTAGAGGAATCATACGGGATTTAGCTAAGGAGTAATTATGAAGTTGGAAACTTTCAGAAGACACCACTACACCAAAACCCACACTCGCAGAATCAATAGATGAGATACTGGCAACAATTAAAGCCAGACCAGTGCAAGCAAGTGATCTACGAAGAGGTAACGAACGGTTGACATATATAGAGGAATTTGGCATTGTGTCGGGAGCATAGCAATGGAGGAGCTTGCATCCCCTACATACAATCATCTGTGAGAAACTTCCCCGAGGAAGTTTCAAATACTTGGGCCCAGATCTACACCACTGGAGCCTCCTACCACCACGGCTTGGCCAAAGCTTCAGGTATCTTTTCTTCCATTCGAGACTTGCATGCAATACCTTTACTAACATTGGCAGGAAGGCACACAAATCCCAAGAAATCTCATTCCTAGACACGTTCCTCCTGGACACGTTGCTATGATTGTGAGAAATCTTACAAATGATTCGAGGAAGCAGTCCGTGGGGCTCGAGCCATTCATCAAATGAATAGGCCACTACCTAGAGCTCGACGATGAAGGATCGAAGCTGACATCATCCGTTCCAGTATCTAGAGCTTACAGAGTCAAGAATGCCTCAGCAATAGCACATGGCTAAGGTGAAGAGCCAATTGACAGATCAGAGAAAACCCTTCTGCTCGAGGTAAGAAGGGAGTTTTTCTAATCTCATCTTCCTTTACTTTTATTTTCTTCATTTTTGTGTCTTGTTTTGTTGGTTATTTTATTTTCTCTCTTACCCTTAGTTAGTCAAATAAGTGTGGGGTAAGAGTTTTCTATTGTGTTTTCATTTCTTCTTGTCTTCAAATAAGTGTGGGGTAGTTTAGATATGCATGAACACTGAGGACAGTGTCAGACTTAAGTGTGGGGTAGCAGTGCACGGTGCACTGTAGCAGTTTAAAAAATTTTCGCATGATTTTGCTTGTTTTAGCAGTTTAAAAATTTTCGTATGATTTTGCTTGTTTTCCCCGTATTTTCAAACCCTTCCAAAAATTTTCAAAATTTTTCCGTCTTTCAGACTTCTAAATGCAGTATGCTTGGTTAAACAATTGCTTACGTCTATGATATGTAGGTAGTATGTTATGGTTAGTAGGAAATAATTGATGACTAATGCTGAACTAATTGATTAGGAATAGGGAATTCCTGATAACTGAGCACAACTTTGTCTGGATTAGAGACCTCAGCCAATTGCCTGTTCGAGACTTAACTAGATAAAATTAGACCAATTGTGGATATATTGGCAGTTAGAATGACTAGATGAGACTCTGAGCTAAAAGTGAAAAGAAACAAAAGAAAGTTAATCCAATGAGGGTAGTTTGCCAGCGGCCTTCGCTACTCGAGCACCACTCCTTCGGGGAATTTAAAGCCTGATGCCCTAATGATACGCGAAAATCGTATCACTTTTTTAGCATGTTTTTATGTATGAATTTGGGTGAAATCGAGGGTAATTTGATCTTGATTGTTCATTATTCACTTAATTTCACAGTTTTTATGATTTTGGAAGTGTCAGGTGAAAAGTAGACGAAAACAGCAATTTTTGGGGCAAAAACGCAATTTTTGGAAATGTTGACTCGGTCAAAGGTTCAGGACGGGCGTCCCGACCAAGTCAAGGCACCGGGACGGGCGTCCCGACCTGGTCAACTGACCAGGACGGGCATCCCGAGCCGCCAGAAGCTGTCCCACATCAAAGTTTTCAGAGATTTTCACTCCGGGAAGCTGCTATAAATACCCCAGGCCTCCAGCAGTTGAATTCATTCCTCTCCACTCGATCTGAGTCATTAAGTGGTGTCTAGTGTACAATTCTCTAGTACACAACTCACTCAGAGACTCGGATCTCAGTTTTCTTTCTTGTTAGTTTTTTGTTTTAGTTTCTGAGAAATAGTCTCAGATCTTAGGTTTCTATAGATAGGTTCGTTTCTGGTATTCATAGAATACCCGGGATTTCGTTAGGAGATCCTAAGAGGGCTCTAGGTGTTCGAAGAGTCAGTCCACAGGGCTGGGCTTAAGCTGGGTATTATGGTAAAGCCCAGTTACTAGGCTGAGGAAGCGTCCTCCGACGGTTCTGGTGAGCAGAGTCGGGTCAAGCAATACGGCATATACAGCAGTACGCTCCATCGGCGAGACTTCGTGAAGGGTGAATTCTTTATGGCATCGGTCCCCATGTCCCTCTCTTATATGTTGTTATTGTGTTTGTCCAAATAACTGTTTGAATACCAGATTATGTTTTTATGAATATTTGTTATTTATGTTGAAGTATTATGTTTTTCTAGAAATGGCCACCTGCTTAAATATCCATTATGTCTGCATGTTTATTGTCGTTCTTTTAAACTGAAATTAGGGTTATAGACAATTCCTAACCACGGTCTATTCATAACCTGTTTAGTTTAACAGGCATCAATTAGTATTGGTGTCTGCCATACTAGATAAAATAATCTGCGGAACACCCCGTTGGTTGAAAGTAGTCTAAGTAGGCTGAGTAGAGTTTTATGCCGGCAGTTATGCAACGAGCAGTATGATCCCCAAAGTGACATAGGGCGGTCATTGCTGACTTTGGTCCGAGCCGTGAGTAGGGCCGTTACCCTTAACGATGGGGCGGTAGCGTAGAAACTTAGATGTGGTAGACTTTAGACACAGAACATAATTGCAATCCAGGCCAAGACATGTCTAAAACACTCGAATATAGGTCAATCAACGTATAGTAACAGTATAACATAAAATCAGGATCTAATCTTTAAAACACTTCCAGGTTTAGCTAGACTTAAACCTAGTGGAGAATGAATCACCCTCTCATCAAAATTATTTATGAAGATTGCATAACTAGATTATAAGATAAGAGTTAGGAAGAAAGGCTAGTTACTACTAAGCCGTTGCCACTTCCCTGGGAGTACGATATTTATTTAATAAAATCGTAGATACTTTCCAATAGACTAGCTACACGATAGGTACTCTGCCTTAGGTTCTGGCTGATTAAGTGACACCATAGAGACTAAATGTGACAATTAGTCAATCACAGTCCTTAATTATTCATAATCAACATAGGGTAAAATAACACCTATTTAGCACATCGGTCGGAAACCCCATCAGATTTTTGGCGCCGTTGCCGGGGAAATATCATAATGAATTTAGGATTCCTGATCAAAATTCTAGAGGCTTATGATAGGTAACGGTAGTAACCTAGACTTTAGACCCAACACTTGTCTTATACCAGTTAGACAATCAATTTCCGAAATATAGGGTTATCATAACTAATTAATTCTAGATGTTATCTAGAGTTAAGACATTTAGGATAATCAAATTTTAGAAAATTATTCTAAAAACATATTGAGGGAATTTAATTGCTTTGGAAATATTAAAAGAAAAAAAATTTAAAAATTTAAAAATCCGAAAAAAAATCGTACCTTTTCTTGTTTAATGGTAAGTTGTTCTCTTTTCCCTATCTTTTGTGTTTTCTTCTTTTGAATAGTTGTTTTGTTTTGTTTTCTCTTTCTTCCAAGTTTTTTTTTTAGTTTTCACTTTCCCTATAACCCCACTAACCAGTTTGCTCAGGCTAAAACGTGTTCTTCTCTGTAATTGCATGACTCGATCTTTAGAAGCTAACCTTGAAACACCAGTTGAAAATCCTGAACGAATCATTCGCACAGCTAATAGGCGAAGAACAGAAATGGCTGCTGAAAGACCTACCCTAGAATCCTACATCCAGCCACAGACTATCTCAGTCTCATCTGCCATCCGAATCCCTGGGAACCCTCGCTATGATCTTAAACCTAATGTGATCCAGCTGATTATAAATCGAGTTCAGTTTGGAGGAACTGCAGCCGAAAATCCGCTGGAACACCTATCTGATTTCTCTTCTCTCTGCGAAGGCCTCAAGGGAGATCATACTGCAGAAATAACTAAACTCAACCTTTTTCCCTACTCACTTAGGGACAGAGCTAAGAGATGGTTAGCCCAGCTACCTACTAACTCCATCACCTCTTGGGACGAGTTAAGCAAAGCCTACGAACCTCGTTTGAAGATCCACCAGACCTGGAGCTGAAGGAACTGCCCACTCATCTGTGCTATGGATTCCTAGATGACAACAAGAAACTTCCCATTATTCTTGCAGCTGATCTGACTGCAGAACAAAGGAAGCTGACTGTGGACATGTGCAGAAAGCATAGAAGAGCCTTTGCATACAAAATTGCAGATATCCCAGGTATTAATCCAAGCTTTTGTTCGCATAAGATTCTTCTAGAAAATGAGTATAAGCCATGTGTGCAACCTCAAAGGAGGTTGAATCCTAATGTGTGTGATGTTGTTAAGAAAGAAGTCATTAAACTGTTAGATGCAGAACTTATCTACCCTATCTCAGATAGTGAGTGGGTAAGCCCGGTGCAGGTAGTACCTAAGAAAGGCGGTATAACAGTTGTTAGGAATGAGCATAATGAACTAATCCCTACAAGAACTGTAACTGGTCATCGTGTATGCATAGACTATAGGAAACTAAATACGGCCACACGAAAAGATCACTTTCCCCTTCCTTTTATTGACCAAATATTAGAAAGATTATCTGGACACATGTTTTATTGCTTTCTTGATGGGTTTTCTGGTTATTTTCAAATTCCTATTTCCCCTAAGGACCAGCATAAAACTACATTCACATGCCCTTTTGTAACATTTGCATATAGAAGGATGCCTTTTGGTTTATGTAATGCACCTGCTACATTTCAACGTTGTATGACTGCTATTTTTGAGGACATGTTAGGAAAATCTATGGAAGTATTTATGGATGACTTTTCTGTTTTTGGTAATTCATTTGAGGTTTGTCTAAAGAACTTGGAGTTAATGTTGAAACGTTGTATAAAATCTAACCTGGTTTTAAATTGGGAAAAATGCCACTTCATGGTAAAAGAGGGAATCGTTTTAGGACATAAGATCTCACACCTAGGTATGGAAGTAGATAAGGCAAAAATTGAAGTTATTTCAAAACTACCTCCTCCCAAAAATGTGAGAGCCGTTAGGAGTTTTTTGGGACACGCTGGCTTTTATCGTAGGTTTATAAAAGATTTTTCATTAATAGCCAGACTGTTGACCAATTTACTCGGAAAAGATGTTCCATTTGTCTTTGATGAAATATGCCTAAAAGCTTTTAATAGACTTAAGGAACTCTTAACTACTGCACCTATTATGACGTCACCAGACTGGAGTCTACCTTTTGAGCTTATGTGTGATGCTAGTGACTATGCAGTAGGAGTAGTTTTAGGACAAAGACATGATAAGAAATTCCATGTGATATATTATGCTAGTAAAACCTTAACTGATGCTCAGGAAAATTACACTACGACATAAAAGGAATTATTAGCAGTAGTATATGCATTTGATAAGTTTCGATCTTATCTAGTCCTGTCTAAAACTATTGTTTATACTAATCATTCTGCACTAAAATACTTGTTCAATAAAACCGACGCAAAACCAAGATTGATTAGATGGGTTTTATTGCTTCAAGAATTTGACATAGAAATTCGGGATAAGAAAGGGGCAGAAAACTTAGCCGCAGACCACTTGTCTAGGCTAGAAAATCCGACCTTGGAAGCCATTGATGAGACAATCATATCTGATAAATTCCCGGATGAGAATTTATGCACGTTGTTTGCTGTCTTCTCACCCCCTTGGTTTGCAGATATAGCAAATTACTTGGCAGCCCGGACTCTCCCTAGTGATATCACTGCTCAACAAAGAAAAAAGTTCTTTGCTGACCTGAAATATTACTATTGGGAAGATCCTTTTCTATTTCGGATATGTGCAGATCAGATGATCAGAAGGTGTGTATCTCAAGAAGAAGGTTTCCAAATTCTGGAACATTGTCACTGCGGACCAACAGGCGGTCACTTAGCTGCAGCTAATACCGCCCGAAAAGTATTAGAAGCAGGCTTTTACTGGCCTACAGTATTCAAAGACGCCGCAGCATTTACAGGATCGTGCGACGCCTGTCAGAAAGCGGGAACCATATCTTCTCGAGACAGTCTACCCCAACAGGTAATCCAAAGTGTAGAAATATTTGACATATGGGGTATAGATTTCATGGGTCCGTTTCCTTCCTCTTTTGGTATGAAGTACATCATAGTAGCTGTGGAATATTTTTCAAAATGGCCTGAAGCACATGCCCTACCTACTAATGATTCTAGAGCCATATGCAGATTCCTTAAGCAGATTTTTGCCAGGTTTGGATGTCCAAAAGCCCTAATCAGTGATCGAGGTACGCACTTCTGCAACTCTCAATTGCAGAAGGTACTCCAGCAGTACGGAGTTCAGCATCACATTTCCACAACCTACCATCCCCAAACCAATGGACAGGCTGAGGTATCCAATAGGGGAATAAAGAGAATCTTAGAAAAGACTGTGGGTGTTAACCGTAAGGATTGGGCCAATAAGCTGGAGGATGCATTATGGGCCTTCCGTACAGCATACAAGACCACTACAGGATTCTCACCCTATCGATTAGTCTATGGAAAAGCATGTCACCTTCCAGTTGAACTTGAACACAGAGCTTATTGGGCTGTACAAAAGTGCAACCTCGACGATAAATTAACTAAGGAACGTCGGATTCTACAACTCAATGAATTGGATGAGTGGAGGCTCAAAGCCTATGAAAACTCACACCAATTCAAGATGACAAGTAAACTCCGGCATGACAGGTGACTCAGAACCCAGAAGATTTTTGAACCAGGAGATAAGGTATTACTATACAACTCACGGTTAAGATTGTTCCCAGGAAAGCTGCGTAGCTGTTGGTCAGGACCATTCACAATCACGAAAGTATCACCTTTCGGAGCATGTGACATCATGGATTCTGATGGCATTATTCAAAAAGTAAATGGACAATGCCTGAAGATTTACAGAGAGCCGTTTGACTCGTCCGAGCAGATTGTGTACTTCACAGACTAAGGGAGTATCTTTTCATTTTATTTCTTGTTTTGTTATTTCTATGTTCCTTCTTACCCGTAGTTAGTTGAATAAGTGTGGGGTAATTAGATATGCATGAACACTGAGGACAGTGCCAGACTTAAGTGTGGGGTAGCAGTGCACGGTGCACTGTAGCAGAGTGCAAAATTTTTCGCATGATTTTGCTTGTTTTCACGTACTTTCACACCCTTCCAAAATAAATTTCAAAATTTTTTCCGTCTTTCAGACGTCTAAATGCAGTATGCTTGGTTAAACAATTGCTTATGTCTATGATATGTAGGTAGTATGTTATGGTTAGTAGGAGATAATTGATAGCTATCTTGGACTAATTGATTAGGAATAGGGAATTCCTGATAACTGAGCACAACTTTGTCTGGATTAGAGACCTCAACCAATTACCTATTCGAGACTTAACTAGATAAAATTAGACCAGTTGTGGATATATTGGCAGTTAGGATGACTAGATGAGACTCTGAGCTAGAAGTGAAAGGAAACAAAAGAAAGTTAATCAAATAAGGGTAGTTTGCCAGCGGCCTTCGCTACTCGAGCACCACTCCTTCGGGGAATTTAAAGCCTGATGCCCTAAGGTCGTGTAGATCTGGGAGTCATCGGAGTAGGACTCGCTACATGGGTAGTTGAAGTTGACGTGTTCTAAGCAGACTCAAAATACCCTAAATCTATAAGAAAATAACTAAATGCTAAAACATTAAAAATCTGATCACCAAAGCTCAGAACTCAAAAAGTTGTCTGTTGTTAATATGTCTAGCGATAGGTCGAAGTGTTATCTGGTAGTAGTTAAGACAAGAGTACATTGTGTTGACTATCTGGTCTGGACTAGTACACACACTACACATCAGGAAAACCCTATGACTAAGAAAAAGGTCAAACCTAGTTGTTGATTTATTTTCTGCCTGATCATAACAAGCTACTAGAGACATTTGAGACCTTGTCATAGCAACCTAACCAGACAGACCTGTGTTAAGAATTGTCTGAAGAATTTTTGGAATAAAAACATGACTAGGAATTTAAGTAACTTCAGGTAGACTTTGCTTGAGGACAAGTAAAAAGCTAAGTGTGGGGTTATCTGATACGCGAAAATCGTATCACTTTTTTAGCATGTTTTTATGTATGAATTTGGGTGAAATCGAGGGTAATTTGATCTTGATTGTTCATTATTCACTTAATTTCACAGTTTTTATGATTTTGGAAGTGTCAGGTGAAAAGTAGACGAAAACAGTAATTTTTGGGGCAAAAACGCAATTTTTGGAAATGTTGACTCGGTCAAAGGGTCGGGACGGGCGTCCCGACCAAGTCAAGGCACCGGGACGGGCGATCAGGACCCGGGACGGGCGTCCCGACCTGGTCAACTGACCAGGACGGGCGTCCCGAGCCGCCAGAAGCTGTCCCACATCGAATTTTTCAGAGATTTTCACTCCGGGAAGCTGCTATAAATACCCCAGGCCTCCAGCAGTTGAATTCATTCCTCTCCACTCGATCTGAGTCATTAAGAGGTGTCTAGTGTACAATTCTCTAGTACACAACTCACTCAGAGACTCGGATCTCAGTTTTCTTTCTTGTTAGTGTTTTGTTTTAGTTTCTGAGAAATAGTCTCAGATCTTAGGTTTCTATAGATAGGTTCGTTTCTGGTATTCATAGAATACCCGGGATTTCGTTAGGAGATCCTAAGAGGACTCTAGGTGTTCGAAGAGTCAGTCTACAGGGCTGGGCTTAAGCTGGGTATTAAGGTAAAGCCCAGTTACTAGGCTGAGGAAGCGTCCTCCGACGGTTCTGGTGAGCAGAGTCGGGTCAAGCAATACGGCATATACAGCAGTACGCTCCATCGGCGAGACTTCGTGAAGGGTGAATTCTTTATGGCATCGGTCCCCCTGTCCCTCTCTTATATGTTGTTATTGTGTTTGTCCAAATAACTGTTTGAATAGCAGATTATGTTTTTATGAATATTTGTTATTTATGTTGAAGTATTATGTTTTTCTAGAAATGGCCACCTGCTTAAATATCCATTATGTCAGCATGTTTATTGCCGTTCTTTTAAACTGAAATTAGGGTTATAGACAATTCCTAACCACGGTCTATTCATAACCTGTTTAGTTTAACAGGCATCAATTAGTATTGGTGTCTGCCATACTAGATAAAATAATCTGTGGAACACCCCGTTGGTTGAAAGTAGTCTAGGTAGGCTGAGTAGAGTTTTATGCCGGCGGTTATGCGACGAGCAGTATGATCCCCAAAGTGACATAGGGCGGTCATTGCTGACTTTGGTCCCAGCCGTGAGTAGGGTCGTTACCCTTAACGATGGGGTGGTAGCGTAGAAACTCAGATGTGGTAGCCTTTAGACACAGAACATAATTGCAATCCAGGCCAAGACATGTCTAAAACACTCGAATATAGGTCAATCAACGTATATTAACAGTATAACATAAAATCAGGATCTAATCTTTAAAACACTTCCAGGTTTAGCTAGACTTAAACCTAGTGGAGAATGAATCACCCTCTCATCAAAATTATTGATGAACATTGCATAACTGGATTATAAGATAAGAGTTAGGAAGAAAGGCTAGTTACTACTAAGCCGTTGCCACTTCCCTGGGAGTACGATATTTATTTAATAAAATCGTAGATACTTTCCAACTGACTAGCTACACGATAGGTACTCTGCCTTAGGTTCTGGCTGATTAAGTGACACCATAGAGACTAAATGTGACAATTAGTCAATCACAGTCCTTAATTATTCATAATCAACATAGGGTAAAATAACACCTATTTAGCACATCGGTCGGAAACCGCATCACCTAAGGTCGTGTAGATCTGGGAGTCATCGGAGTGGGACTCGCTACATGGGTAGTTGAAGTTGACGTGTTCTAAGTAGACTCAAAATACCCTGAATCTATAAAGAAAATAACTAAATGCTAAAACATTAAAAATCTGATCACCAAAGCTCAGAACTCAAACAGTTGTCTGTTGTTAATATGTCTAGCAATAGGTCGAAGTGTTATCTGGTAGTAGTTAAGACAAGAGTACATTGTGTTGACTATCTGGTCTAGACTAGTACACACACTACACATCAGGAAGACCCTGTGACTAAGAAAAAGTTCAACCTAGTTGTTGATTTGTTTTCTGCCTGATCATAACAAGCTACTAAAAACATCTGAGACCTTGTCATAGCAACCTAACCAGTCGGACCTGTGTTAAGACTTGTCTGAAGAATTTTTGGAATAAAAACATGACTAGGAATTTAAGTGACTCCACTACGGTTTAGAATCACTAACTTCAGGTAGACTTTGCTTGAGGACAAGCAAAAAGCTAAGTGTGGGGTTATATGATACGCAAAAATCATATCACTTTTTTAGCATGTTTTTATGTATGATTTCGGGTGAAATTGAGGGCAAATTGATCTGAATTGTTTGTTATTTACTCAATTTCACGGTTTTTATGATTTTGGAAGTGTCAGGTGAAAAGTAGACGAAAACAGCAAATTTTGGGGAAAAACGCAATTTTTGGAAATATTGACTTGGTCAACGGGTCAGGATGGGCGTCCCGAACCCGGGACGGGCGTCCAGGACTCGGGACGGGCGTCCCGACCTGGTCAACCGATCAGGACGGGCGTCCCAATCCGGGACGGGCATCCCGAACCCCCAGAACCAGTCCTATATCGAATTTTTGATGAAAAATCACCCCGGGAAGCTGCTATAAATACCCCAGGCCTCCAGCAGTTGAATTCATTCCTCTCCACTCGATCTGAGTCATTTAGTGGTTTCCAGTGTACTCTTCTCTAGTACACAACTCACTTAGAGACTCGGATCTCAGTTTTCTTTCTTATTAGTATTTTGTTTTAGTTTCTGAGAAGTAGTCTCAGATCTTAGGTTTCTATAGATAGGTTCGTTTCTGGTATTCATAGAATACCCGGGATTTCGTTAGGAGATCCTAAGAGGGCTCGAGGCATTCGAAGAGTCAGTCCACAGGGCTGGGCTTAAGCCGGGTTGTTAAGTAAAGCCCAGTTACTAGGCTGAGGAAGCGTCCTCCGAAGGTTCTGACGAGTAGAGTCGGATCAAGCAGTAAGGCATATATAGCAGTACGCTCCAACGGCGTGACTACGTAAAGGGTGATTTCTTTATGGCATCAGTCCCCCCTGTCCCTCTCTTTATATGTTGTTACTGTATTTGTCCAAATACTGATTTGAATACCAGATTATATTTTTATGAATATTTGTGATATATGTTGAAGATATTATGTTTTTCTAGAAATGGCCACCTGCTTAAATATCCATTATGTCTGCATGTCTATTGCCATTCTTTTAAACTGAATTTAAGGTTATAGACAATTCCTAACCACGGTCTATTCATAACCTGTTTAGTTTAACAGACATCAATTAGTATTGGTGTCTACCATACTAGATAAAATAATCTGCGGAACACCCTGTTGGTTGAAAGTAGTCTAGGTAGGCTGAGTAGAGTTTTATGCCGGCGGTTATGAGACGAGCGGTATGATCCCCAAAGTGACATAGGGCGTTCATTGCTGACTTTAGTCCGAGCCGTGAGTAGGGCCGTTTACCTTGGCGATGGGGCGGTAGCATAGAGACTCATATGTTGTAACCTTTAGACACAGAACATAGTTGCAATCCAGGCCAAGACATGTCTAAAATACTCGAATATAGGTCAATCAACGTATAGGAACAGTATAACATAGAATCAGGACTCATCTATAAAACACTTCTAGGATTAATTAGACATAAACCTAGTGTAGAATGAATCACCCTCTCATCAAAGTATTTGATGAAGATTGCATAACTGGACCATAAGATAGGAGTTAGGATAAAAGGCTAGTTACTACTAAGCCGTTGCCACTTCCCTGGGAGTACGATAATTAACTTAATAAAATCGTAGATACTTTCCAACAGACTAGCTACACGATAGGTACTATGCCTTATGTTCTTGCTGATTAAGTGACACCATAGAGACTAAATGTGACAATTAGTCAATCACAGTCCTTAATTATTCATAATCAACATAGGGTAAAATAACACCTATTTAGCACGTCAACCAGAATCGCATCACACAGTCCTTAATTACTCATAATCAACATTGGGTAAAATAACACCTATTAGCATATCAGCTGGAAACCCATCAGATTTTTGGCGCCGTTGCCGGGGAAATATCATAATAAATTTAGGATTATTGGCCACAATTCTAGAAACTTATGATAGGTAGCGGTAGTAACCTAGACTTTTGATTTACACTTATCTTATGCTAGTTAGACAATCACTTTCCGAAATATAGGATTATCATAACTAACTAATTTTAGATGTTATCTGGAATTAAGACACTTAGGATAATGAAATTTTAGAAAATTATTCTAAAACCATATTGAGGAAATTTATCTACTTTCTAAATAAATATAAAAGAAAAAAAACGTTTCTTGCTTTTCTATTTTACTTTTCCTCCTATTCTTGTTATTTGTTATTTCTAACCAGACTTTGCACTCAGAGATGAAGAGAACAAGAGCAGCTACTAACCAAACAAAGAAATCAGAAATCCCTGACACTCCAGGACCAAAGAAGACAAAGCCAGAAGGACCATCTAGGCCTGAACCTGAAATACCACGAGGGACTCTTCCTTCACAACCGGTAGAAGTAAACTCAAGCCTAGATGCCAGTGACCTAGTGAGATCATTCCTGAACGCCCGTGAGCCTAGTCCCACGGAAGAAGATCCTTCTGAGGATACCTTCCCTCTTAGAGAAGAACCTCAAAGATCTCCAGTTCACACTCCTGCCCAGAGAGTTCCTATAAACCCACCACCCATTGACCAAACCCAGAATTCACCAACATCTCCTGCATACACCCCAACACCTAACGAGCACACCCCTTCATCCGGGGGGAAGCACTAACGGTTATCATTCAGTGTTGTCCGTGCAGATAGATACTCTGGCTCAAAGGGTCTATGAGATGGATCAAGGAATTGCAAACAGATTGTGTCATTTAAACCAACTCAGTCTGAATATCACAACCAACATGGACCAACTCAGAGCCACGGTCAGTCTTCAGGAGAACCAAGGTGCACAACTGCTCCGGGAGATGGCTGACTTACGAAGTGAGCAGGGCAGACAAAGGGATGAGATGAGAGCCATACGTATAGAAATGCGAAACATTCGAGCAGAGTTACAGGAGATCAGAGATAAGGGTCGTTTAAAAAGGGAAGATGCTTTTACTTTTATTCTCAGCAAATAAATTGTTTGAACTAAACCTGAATAATTGACCCCTATTTTCTATTTTTCAAACTTTTTAAGGGGTCCTTTATTTTATTCAACAATTTTCTTCAGACATTTTATTTCCAAATTTCTATGAAAAACAAAGGTTTTGCAAATGCAGTTTATTTTTCACTAATTAAATTGTATGAACTCAGTTTTTGTTTTTCTGAAATTCTTGCTGAATTTAAGTTGGGATAAAATTAGGGTAGACATGATTTTTGAAAAAGGTTGAGGAATTTTTGCATAGAGTTTTTAATAGCTTCTGAATTTGATTGGATACACATGAAGACTAGTTAAAAATTATGATTATTTTTAGTATCCTGAGATTTGCAGGAAATTACGAAAAAAAAAAATTCGGAATTGGCACGCATCCCGAAGCAACCCGAGACGGGCGTCCCAAAGGCCGCCCCTCCTACAAATAATCCATTTTTTTCATTTCCCCTCAAATCAACTTTCAAAAAATTCATCTCTCTCAAATAATTCTCTCTATCTTCTCTCTACAAATTTTTGGCAAACTTCCCAAAGTTCAAAAATTCAAATTTCCCTCCAAAATTTGAGTTTTAAACTTCTTTCTAGAATTTGAATTTCCCTCCAAAATTAGAATTTCCTGCCAAAAATTCAAAATCATTCCCTAACCAAAAATCCATCCTCCCGAATTCAGATACACCTCCAGAATTCAAATTCGAATCTTCCTTCCTAAATTCTCAAAATCTCTCAAACGCTCTCAACCCAAATGGCTCCTAAACGCGCCCGTATCACATCTACCATGACCGTCACATCGGTGGCACATCCTTTTATGCTGTTTCACTCCAGCCCAGCATACCAAGAGAGATGTCACGGATACTTCAGACGCACCATACTGACGGGCAGAACACTTGACTGGGCCGCAGTACAAACGCTAGAGGTGGAGGAGGAAGTCAGACGCATGCTCGACGTACTACCCTACAATCGAGTATTCATCGTCACTGAGCTGACATACCTAGAGCTGGTATGTCAGTTCTATGCGTCATTTACGTACCATCAGGAGCAGATCACATTCCGCTTGGGCGGAATAGATCGGTCAATGAGCATGGCCGAGTTCGGCATTGCACTGGGTATCTGGCAGAGAGACGAGCTGGATAGGCCTGCCTACACCACGGCAGTTCGAGACTTCACGTCTGCAGACGTCTCCACTGCTTGGGCTCAGATCTGTATGACGGGTGTCCCATACCAGCATGGCTTTGCGAAAGCCACAGGTATCTATCCTGCTCTTCGATACTTGCATGCTATTATTGCACACACTTTGTCAGGACAACGGACGGCCCCCAGGAATGTCACCCAAATGGAGACATTCCTCTTGGCCAACATGCACATGGGATCCACAGTGGAGATGGCTCGACTTATCACGGTCATCAAGCGGGGTTTCGGTACGAACACTCGGAAACAGTGTTTGGGACTCGGGCCATTCATCACCAGGATAGCTCACTACTTGGAGTTGGACATCGAGGGCTCGGAGCTGACCGAAATTTCCCCGACCACCACTCCTACGGACCTCACTATCCTAAGGAACATGGGAATGGTCGTAAGGGAGGCAAATGGATGCTACTCCATCCACACTGAGTAGCCAGGACAGGCCTCGGCACCAGGAGCAGTTCCAGCACACATACCTCCGTCCGAGACGTTTGTTCCACGCACTGCCTTCGAACGACACATGTCGCACGGATTGGCAGAACTCTCAGCCCGATACAGTCGAGATATGGATAGGATCGAGAGATGGCTGACGTTGATAGAGGACAGAGTCGCTATGAACACCAGCAGGATCGATGAGATTCATCAGCATACCTCCCACCTGGTGGAAAACTCCGAGGTCCACTTTCCAGCAGACTTTCCGGTAGACTTTCCGACAGCCTTCAGTCCACCTAATGACGGCGAGCCGGGTTCTTAGTTTTCCTTTTCTTTTCCTTTTGTTGTTTTCATTCTATGTGTGTGATCATGTCTAGGCTGTATGAATTATTAATCTTTGTGTAACATTGATTGATATGACATAACAACATTGTTTTCTCTATGTTTTCTTGTTATTTCCTTATTTTTCCTTCTTACCCATAGTCATTCAAATAAGTGTGGGGTAAGAGCTTCTTTTTAGTTTTGTTTCTTGTTTTCAAATAAGTGTGGGGTAGCTTAGAAATGCATGAACACTGAGGACAGTATCAGACTTAAGTGTGGGGTAGCAGTGCACAGTGCACTGTAGTGAGAAAATTTTTGCATGATTTTGCTTGTTTTTCCCATAATTTCACACCCTTCCAAAATTTTTCAAAATTTTTCATTCTTTCAGACTTCTAAATGCAGTATGATTGGTTAAACATTGCTTATGTCTATGATATGCAGGTAGAATTTTATGGTTAATAGGAAGCAATGTGATAGCTATCTTGAACTAATTGATTAGGAATAAGGAATTCTTGATAACTGAGCACAACTTAGTATGGATTAGAGACCTCAGCCAATTACCTTTTCAAGACTTAACTAGATAAAATTAGACCAGTTGTGGATGTTTTGACAATTAGAATGACTAGATGAGACTATGAGCTAAAAGTGAAAAGAAATAAAAGACAGTTAATTAAATAAGGGTAGTTTGCCAGCGGCCTTCGCTACTCGAGCACCACTCCTTCGGGGAACTTAAAGCCTGATGCCCTAAGGTCGTGTAGGTCTGGGAGTCATCGGAGTGGGACTCGCTACATGGGTAGTTGAAGTTGACGTGTTCTAAGCAGACTAAAAATACCCTACATCTATAAAGAAAATCCATAATTGCTAAATCATTAAAAATCTGATCACCAAGGCTCAAAACTCAAAATGTTGTCTATTGTTATTATGTCTAGCAATAGGGTCGAGATATTATCTGGTAGTAGTTAAGATGAGAGTATATTGTGTTGACTATCTGGTCTAGACTAATACACACACTACACATCAGGAAGACCTTGTGACTAAGAAAGGAGTTCAACCTAGTTGTTAAGTTGTTTTCTGCATGACTATAACAATCTGCTAGAAATATTTGAGACCTTGTCATAGTAACCTGACCAGTCAGACCTGTGTTAAGAATTGTCTGAATAAATTTTTGGAATAAAAACATGACTAGGAATTTAAGTGACTGCACTATGATTTAGAATCACTAACTTCAAGTAGACTTTGCTTGAGGACAAGCAAAAAGCTAAGTGTGGGGTTATATGATATGCATAAATCATATCACATTTTTAGCATGTTTTTAGGCATGATTTAGGGTGAAATTGAGGGTAAATCGGTCTTAATTGTTCATTATTAACTCAATTTCACAGTTTTTATGATTTTGGAAGTGTTAGGTGAAAAGTGGAAGAAAATGGCAAATTTTGGGGCAAAAATGCAATTTTTCAGAACTTCGGACTTCGGGGAGGGCGTCTCGATTCAGGACGGGCGTCCTGACCTGGTCAACAGGTCGGGACGGGCGTCCAGGACTCGGGATGGTCGTCCTGACCTGGTCAACAGACCGGGACGGGCGTCCCAATCCGAGACGGGCGTCCCGAACCAGAAAATCAATTCCCACATCGAATTTTTGAGAGAAAATCACTCCAGAAAGCTGCTATAAATACCCCAGGCCTTCCTCAGTTGAAATCACCCCTCTCCACTCGATCTAAGTCATTCAGTAGTTTCCAGTGTACAATTCTCTAGTACACAACTCACTCGGAGACTCAGATTTCAGTATAAGTTTTCTTTCTTTCCTTTTTGTGTTTCGTTTTTTTTAGTTTCTGAGAAATAGTCTTAGATCCTAGGGTTCGATAGATAGGTTCATTTTTGGTATTCATAGAATACCCGGGATTTCGTTAGGAGATCCTAAGAGGGCACTAGGCATTCGAAGAGTCAGTCCACATGGCTGGGCTTAAGCTGGGTATTAAGGTAAAGCCCAGTTACTAGGCTGAGGAAGCGTCCTCCGAAAGTTCTGGCGAGTAGAGTCTGGTCAAGCAATACGACATATACAACAGTACGCTCCATCGGCGAGACTTCGTAAAGGGTGATTTCTTTATGGCATCAGTCCCCCTGTCCCTCTCTTATATGTTGTTATTGTGTTTGTCCAAAGAATGATTTTGAATATCAGATTGTGATTGTTATGGATATTTGTTATATATGTTGAAGTTATTATGTTTTTCCGGAAATGGCCACCTGCTTAAATATTCATTATGTCTGCATGTCTAATGTAGTTTCTTTTAAACTACACAGAGATTCAATGTTACACAGAGATTCATATTTCATACAGCCCAGACATGATCACACACATAGAACGAAAACAACAAAAGAAAAAGAAAATGAAAGAAAAACTAAGAACCCGGTTCGCCGTCGTTAGGTGGACCAAAGTCTACCGGAAAGTCTACCGGAAAGTGGACCTCGACATTTTCCACCAGGTGGGAAGTATGCTGATAGATCTCCTCGATCCTGCTGGTGTTCATAGCGATTCTGTCATCCATTATCGTCAGCCATCTCTCGATTCTGTCCATATCTCGACTATATCGGGCTGACAGTTCTGCCAATCCGTGCGACATATGTCGTCCGAAGGCAGTGCGTGGAACAAACGTCTCAGACGGAGGTATGTGTGCTGGAACTGCTCCGGGTGCCGAGGCCTGTCCTGGCTGCTCCGTGTGGATGGAGTAGCGCCCATTTGCATTCCGTACGACCATTCCCATCTTCCGTAGAATGGTAAGGTCCGTAGGAATGGTGGCCGGGGTAACCTGGGTCAGCTCCGAGCCCTCGATGTCCAACTCCATGTAGTGAGCTATCCTGGTGATGAATGGCCCGAGCCCCAGACACTGTTTCCGAGTGTCCGTAGCGAAACCCCGCATGATGACCGTGATAAGTCAAGCCATCTCTACTGTGGATTCCATGTGTGATGGGTTTCCGACCGATATGCTAAATAGGTGTTATTTTACCCTATGTTTATTATGAGTAATTAAGGACTGTGTCTGACTAATTGTCACATTTAGTCTCTAAGGTGTCACTTAATCAGCCAGAACCTAAGGCAGAGTACCTATCGTGTAGCTAGTCTGTTGGAAAGTATCTACGATTTTATTAAATAATTATCGTACTACCAGGGAAGTGGTAACGGCTTAGTAGTAACTAGCCTTTATCCTAACTCTTATCTTATGATCCAGTTATGCAATCGTCATCAATAATCTTGATGAGAGGGTGATCCATTCTCCACTAGGTTTAAGTCTAATCCAGCCTAAAAGTGTTTATAGACAAAGTTCTGATTTTATGTAATATTGTTCCTATATGTTGATTGACCTATATTCGAGTGTTTTAGATATATCTTAGCCTGGAATGCAACTATGTTCTGAGTCTAAAGGTGTACCACATCTTAGCAATCTGATATACCGCCCCATCGCCAAGGTAAACGGCCCTACTCACGGTTACTACTAAAGACAGCTATGAAAGCCTATGTCACTTCGGAGATCATGCTGCTTGCCCATAACCGCAGGCATAAAAGCTCTACTCAGCCTACCTAGACTACTCTAACAAACAGGGTGTTCCACAGGTTATTTTATCTAGTATGGCAGACACCAATACTAATTGATGCCTGTTAAACTAAACAGGTTATGAATAGACCGTGGTTAGGAATTATCTATAACCCTAATTTTAGTTTAAAAGAACCTACATTAGACATGCGGACATAATGGATGTTTAAGCAGGTGGCTATTTCCGGAAAAACATAACAACTTCAACAAATATAACAAATATTCATAATAATCATAATCTTGTATTCAAATCAGTATTTGGACAACCATAGTAACAACATATAAAGAGAGGGACAGGGGGGACTGATGCCATAAAGAAATCACCCTTTACGTAGTCACACCGTTGGAGCGTACTGCTATATATGCCTTACTGCTTGACCTGACTCTGCTCGTCAGAACCTTCGGAGGACGCTTCCTCAGCCTAGTAACTGGGTTTACCTTAATACCCAGCATAAGCCCAGCCCTATGAACTGACTTTTCGAACACCTAGAGCCCTCTTAGGATCTCCTAACGAAATCCTGATTATTCTATGAATACCATAAACGAACCTACCTATCAAACCCTAGGATCTGAGACTATTTCTCAGAAACTAGAGAAACGAACACAAAAAGGAAACAAAGAAAACTTCTACTGAAATCTGAGTCTCCGAGTGAGTTGTGTACTAGAGAATTGTACACTGGAAACCACTGAATGACTCAGATCGAGTGAAGAGGGATGAATTCAACTGAGGAAGGCCTGGGGTATTTATAGCAGCTTTCTGGAGTGATTTTCTCTCAAAAATTCGATGTGGGACTTGATTTTCTGGTTCGGGACGCCTGTCCCGGTCTGTTGACCGGGTCAAGACGGCCGTCCTGAACCGGGACGCCCTCCCCGAAGTCCAAACTTTTGAAAAATTGCGATTTTACCCCCAAATTTGCCATTTTCTTCCACTTTTCACTTGACACTTCCAAAATCATAAAAACTGTGAAATTGAGTTAATAATGAACAATTAAGACCAATTTACCCTCAATTTCACCCTAAATCATGCCTAAAAACATGCTAAAAATGTGATATGATTTATGCATATCATATAACCCCACACTTAGCTTTTTGCTTGTCCTCAAGCAAAGTCTACTTGAAGTTAGTGATTCTAAATCATAGTGCAGTGATACGCGAAAATCGTATCACCTTTTTAGCATGTTTTTACGTATTAATTTGGGTGAAATCAAGGGCAATTTGATCTTCATTGTGCATTATTCACTTAATTTCACAGTTTTTATGATTTTGGAAGTGTCAGGTGCAAAGTAGACGAAAACAGCAAATTTTGGGGCAAAAACGCAATTTTTGGAAATGTTGACTCGGTCAAAGGTCTGGGACGGGCGTCCCGAACCAGGGACGGGCGTCCCGACCAAGCCAAGCCAGAGGGACGGGCGTCCAGCACCAGGGACGGGCGTCCCGACCTGGTCAACAGACCAGGACGGGCGTCCCGAGCCGCCAGAAGCTGTCCCACATCGAATTTTTCAGAGATTTTCACTCCTGGAAGCTGCTATAAATACCCCAGGCCTCTAGCAGTTGAATTCATTCCTCTCCACTCGATCTGAGTCATTTAGTGGTGTCCAGTGTACAATTCTCTAGTACACAACTCACTCAGAGACTCGGATCTCAGTTTCTTTCTTATTAGTGTTTTGTTTTAGTTTCTGAGAAATAGTCTCAGATCTTAGGTTTCTATAGATAGGTTCGTTTCCGGTGTTCATAGAATACCCGGGATTTCGTTAGGAGATCCTAAGAGGGCTCTAGGCGTTCGAAGAGTCAGTCCACAGGGCTGGGCTTAAGCTGGGTATTAAGGTAAAGCCCAGTTACTAGGCTGAGGAAGCGTCCTCCGAAGGTTCTGGTGAGCAGAGTCAGAGGAAGCAGTACGACATATACAGCAGTTGATGTGCACAAATCATATACCCTTTTTAGCATGTTTTTAGACATAAATTAGGGCAATATTTGAATGTATTTGATCTTAATTGAATCAAATTGACATAAAATTGCTTATATTTCGATTTTGGAAGTTTCAGGAGCAAATTGGACGAAAACAGCAAATTTTGGGGCAAAAATGCAATTTTTGGAAATGTTGACTTGGTCAACGGTCCGAGACGGGCGTCCCGAATTAGGGACGGGCATTTCGACCCAGTCAAGCCACCAGGACGGGCGTCCCAATCCAGGACGGGCGTCCCAATCCAAGACGGGCGTCCCGAAGCACCAGAATTTGTCCCACATCGAATTTTTTGGAATTTTTCACTCTAGAAAGCTGCTATAAATACCCCAGGCCTCCAGGAGTTGAAATCATTCCTCTCCACTCGATCTGAGTCATTCAGAGACTTCCAGTGTACAATTCTCGAGTACACAAGTCACTGAGAGACTCGGGTTTCAGTTTCAGTTTTCTTTCTTTCTTTAGTTTTTCGTTTTCTTAGATTCTGAGAAATAGTCTCAGATCTTAGGCTTCGATAGATAGGTACGTTTTTGGTATTCATAGAATACCGGGATTTCGTTAGGAGATCCTAAGAGAGAGATAGGGTGCGTGTTCTTAGTCAGATTAGGGCAATTTGCTTAAGCCTGGGATGTAAGGTAAAGCAATTGCTACTAGGTCTGAGAAGCGTTCTCCGAAGGCTCTGCCGAGCAGAGTAGGATCGAGCAGTCAGGAGCATACAGGAGCTGCAGCGCCGGCTGGACCTGCATAGAGTGGTGATTACTTTATGACAGTGGGCCCCCTAGACAAGGTTCTGTATGTTTACGAATTGTTTTATCTAAATATTAATTTGAATATCAGATTACGATTCTTATGAATATTTGTTTATATGTTCAAGTTGTTATGTTTTTCTGGAAATGGCCACCTGCTTAAATATTCATTATGTCTGCATGTCTATTGCCGTTCTTTTAAACTGAAACTAGGGTTATAGACAATTCCTAACCACGGTCTATTCATAACCTGTTTAGTTTAACAGGCATCAATTAGTATTGGTGTCTGCCATACTAGATAAAATAATCTGCAGAACACCCTGTTGGTTGAAAGTAGTCTAGGTAGGCTGAGTAGAGTGTTATGCCAGCGGTTATGAGACGAGCAGCATGATACCGAAGTGACATAGGGTACCGTTCATTGCTGACTTTAGTCCGAGCCGTGAGTAGGGCCGTTACCCTTAACGATGGGGCGGTAGCGTAGAAACTCAAATATGGTAGCCTTTAGACACAGAACATAGTTGCAATCCAAGCCAAGACATGTCTAAAATACTCGAATATAGGTCAATCAACATATAGGAACAGTATAACATAGAATCAGGACTCATCTATAAAACACTTCTAGGATTAATTAGACTTAAACCTAGTGGAGAATGAATCACCCTCTCATCAAAGTATTTGATGAAGATTGCATAACTGGATCATAAGATAGGAGTTAGGATAAAAGGCTAGTTACTACTAAGTCGTTGCCACTTCCCTGGGAGTACGATAATTAACTTAATAAAATCGTAGATACTTTCCAACAGACTAGCTACACGATAGGTACTCTGCCTTAGGTTCTGGCTGATTAAGTGACACCATAGAGACTAAATGTGACAATTAGTCAATCACAGTCCTTAATTATTCATAATCAACATAGGGTAAAATAACACCTATTTAGCACGTCAACCGGAATCGCATCAGATTTTTGGCACCGTTGCCGGGGAAATATCATAATGAATTTAGGATCCCTGATCAAAATTCTAGAGACTTATGATAGGTAACGGTAGTAACCTAGACCTTAGACCTACACTTATCTTATACTAGTTAGACAATCACTTTCTGAAATATAGGGTTATCATAACTAATTGATTTTAGATATTATCTGGAATTAAGACACTTAGGATAATCAAATTTTAGAAAATTATTCTAAAACCATATTGAGGAAATTTAACTGCTTTCGAAAAAACAAAAAAAAAATTGGAAAATTCAAAACTAAAAAAAAAATTGTATTTTTCTTGTTCAATGGTAAGTTTCCTATCTTTTGTATTATTCTTTTTTCCCTTTCATAGTTAAATAGTTGTTTTTCTTCCGAATTTTTAATTTTTCACTTCCCGTGTAACTCCACTAACCAGTTTGCTCAAGCTTAAACGCATTCTTCTCTGTAGTTGCATAACTCGAACTTCAGAGGCTAACCTTGAAACACCAGTTGAGAATCCTGAACGTCTCATTCGTACAGCTAATAGACGAAGAACAGAGATGGCTGTTGAAAGACCTACCCTAGAATCCTACATCCAGCCACAGACTATCCCAGTCTCATCTGCCATCCGAATCCCTGGGAACCCTCGCTATGATCTTAAACCAAATGTGATCCAGTTGATAATTAATCAGGTCCAGTTTGAAGGAACTGCAGCCGAGAACCCGCTGGAACATTTATCCGATTTCTCCTCTCTCTACGAAGGCCTCAAGGGAGATCATACTGCAGAAGTTACCAAGCTAAACCTCTTTCCCTACCCACTGAGGGACAGAGCTAAGAGATGGTTGGCCCAGCTACCTACTAACTCCATCACCTCTTGGGACGAGTTAAGCAAAGCCTTCCTAGAAGAGTACTACTCTGCAGCAAGGGTCCTAGAATATCGAAGGGCTCTGTCCAGTTTTACTCAAACTGCTGATGAGATGGTGATCGAAGCTTGGGACAGATTCAAGGAGCTACTCAGGCTCTGCCCCCAACATGGACTTACCGAAGCACTACTGATCCAGCAATTCTACGGGGGTATGACGGACATGGGCAAGCAAGTTCTTGATGGACTCAATCCCCAGAGCGGTTTCAATGGAATGAGTTATGTAGATGCTAGAAACGCTCTGGAGAGGCTCTATAGGAATAGCAAGAACTGGCGGACAAGTGATCGAGCTAAGAAGCAACCAGTAAATGCGGTCGTTACCTCCACTGATGATCAATTTGAGGCACTGAAGGCCAACATTACTAATCAGCTAAATGCTTTCCAACAAGGGAAAAGCGTTCAGCCAGTATATCAAGTCGCTCTGCCCGCACCAAGGAATTACATCGTTCCAATCGACCCCATGCAAGAATTCAGGGACATACTGAAAGGCATTGCCGACTCTAACAAGGAGATGATAGAGTCAAACAGGAAGGTCCAGGAAGCTCATGCAGAAAGAATTCAACAAAATGAGAATAGGCAGACGCAGATTGAGCAGATAGTCAGGGACACACAAGCCTCCTTGCATATATTAGAAAGACAAATGAGACAGTTATCGACCCACCTACCTCATCGATCACAAGGAAAGCT
The DNA here is from genome assembly GCA_027405835.1 of Asclepias syriaca. Classification (NCBI taxonomy): domain Eukaryota; kingdom Viridiplantae; phylum Streptophyta; class Magnoliopsida; order Gentianales; family Apocynaceae; genus Asclepias; species Asclepias syriaca. Next base: position 12,491,317 of record CM049932.1, read on the forward strand.
ACCTAGCAACACTGGGACCAGCCCATTAAATGATTGCAAGACCTTAGCTCTGAGATCTGGTAAAACTCTAAATCCTTCTTTCCCAAATTCTTCTCACACTTCTACTTTTGTACAGGAAAAAGAAGATAGCTCTGAGGAATTAACACCGTCAGTAGTTGAAAACAAAGTAGCAGAGAAAGAGAAGAAAGAGTCCATCCTTGAGTACCGGCCAAGAGTACCTTACCCTACAAGACTAATGCAGAATAAAGATAAGGAGCAACTCGAGAGGTTTTTCAAAACTTTTGGTAAAATTCAGGTTAATTTACCTTTTCTTGATGTTATTTCTGAAATGCCTAAATATGCTAAATTTCTGAAGGATATTATTAGTAACAAAAGAAAGATTGACATGGACAAAGTAATTCTTAATGAAGGATGTTCGGCAGTTCTCTTGAACAAATTGCCTTCCAAAAAGAAAGATCCAGGTTGTTTCACTTTGCCATGTACAATAGGTAATATTACTAATATGCATGCGTTAGCAGACTTAGGAGCTAGCATAAATGTAATGCCATCTAGTTTATTTGATAAATTAGGTCTGCATGATTTGAAAACGACTAGAATGTGCATACAACTTGCTGATAGGACAGTAAAAATTCCTAGGGGGATAATTGAAGATCTCTTAGTAAAGGTTGGAAAATTTGTCTTTCCTGTGGATTTTGTTGTCATGGATATGAATGGTGAAAGTGATGTACCCTTGATTCTAGGTCGACCTTTTCTAGCTACCTCTAAGGCATTGATTGACGTCAACAATGGTCAAATAAAACTAAGGGTAGAAAATGAAGATATGACTTTCAACTTGAATGAAACCCTTAAGTATCCTATGCATTTAGATGATGATTGTTATTCTGTGGATGCATTTGACCATTTGATTGGAACTAACCTGTTGGACTTAATCTCCGATTATCCAGTCTTAAATATAGACTCTTTGGCCCTGGAAAAACCTGACTTTGACACTTCTGATTATGAAACCAGTACTAACGATTTCGTTGAGATAGGTGCTCATGAGTTGGGATTAGAAAAGATCTCTTTAGAAGAGCCCCCAGAAGTGGAATTGAAGGAATTACCAAGCCATCTGTGTTACGACTTCCTAGACGCTGAACAAAAGCTTCCCATTATTCTTGCAGCAGACCTGACTGCAGAACAAAAGAAGTCAACACTGGACATACTCAGAAGGAATAAAAGAGCCTTTGCATACAAAATTGCGGATATACCAGGTATAAATCCTAGTTTTTGTTCGCATAAGATCCTTTTAGAAAATGAGTATAAGCCTTGTGTGCAACCTCAAAGGAGGTTGAATCCTAATGTGTGTGATGTGGTGAAGAAAGAGGTAATTAAATTACTAGATGCCGGACTAATCTATCCTATTTCTGATAGTGAATGGGTTAGCCCAGTGCAAGTAGTACCCAAAAAGGGAGGAATAACAGTTATTAGGAATGAAAATGATGAACTAATTCCTACTAGAACTGTCACTGGTCATCGTGTATGCATTGATTATAGGAAACTAAAACTGCCACACGAAAAGATCACTTCCCCCTTCCTTTTATTGACCAAATGTTAGAAAGGTTATCGGGACACATGTTTTATTGCTTTCTTGATGGATTTTCTGGTTATTTTCAAATTCCTATCTTCCTGAAGATCAGCATAAAACTACGTTTACTTGCCCTTTTGGAACATTTGCATATAGAAGGATGCCTTTTGGATTATGTAATGCCCCTGCTACATTTCAGCGTTGCATGACCTCTATTTTTGATGACATGTTAGGAGAGTCTATGGAAGTATTTATGGATGATTTCTCAGTGTTCGGTGACTCATTTGTTATCTGTTTGAATAACCTGGAATCTATGCTTAAACGTTGTATAAAATCTAATTTGGTTCTAAACTGGGAGAAATGTCATTTCATGGTTAAAGAAGGAATTGTTCTAGGACATAAGATTTCGCAGAGGGGTATGGAGGTAGATAAAGCTAAAATTGAAGTGATCTCAAAACTACCTCCGCCTAAATCTGTAAGATCTGTGAGAAGTTTCTTAGGTCATGCTGGCTTTTATAGGCGTTTCATAAAAGATTTTTCAGTAATAGCCAGACCTTTGACAAACTTATTGGGTAAAGATGTTCCTTTCGTTTTTGATGAGAAATGCATGAAATCATTTAATAAACTTAAGGAACTATTAACTACTGCACCTATTATGACATCACCTGATTGGAGTTTGCCCTTCGAATTGATGTGTGATGCTAGTGATTATGCAATAGGAGTTGTTTTAGGACAAAGACGTGATAAGAAATTTCATGTAATTTACTATGCTAGTAAAACCTTAACTGATGCTCAGGAGAATTACACAACTACCGAAAAGGAATTACTAGCTGTAGTATATGCTTTTGATAAATTTAGATCTTATCTAATCTTGTCTAAAACAATAGTTTACACTGATCATTCTGCTTTGAAATACCTGTTCAATAAAACTGATGCAAAACCAAGATTGATTAGATGGGTTTTATTGCTACAGGAATTTGATATAGAAATAAGAGATAAGAAAGGGGCTGAAAATTTAGCTGCAGATCATCTGTCTAGATTAGAAAACCCTGGATTAGGAGCAATAGATGAAACAGTAATATCAGATAAATTTCCGGATGAGAACTTATTTGCATTATCTACTATCTTTCTCCTCCGTGGTTTGCTGACATTGCCAATTACTTAGTTGCTCACTCCCTCCCAAGTAATATGGATAAGCAGCAAAGAAAGAAATTCTTTGCTGAATTGAAAAATTACTATTGGGAAGATCCTTTTCTATTTCGAATTTGTAAAGATCAGATGATCAGAAGGTGCGTTTCAGAAGAAGAAGGATATAAGATCCTGGAGCATTGTCATTGTGGACCTACTGGAGGCCATCTGGCTGCCACCAACACTACCAGGAAAGTGTTGGAAGCAGGATTCTATTGGCCTACTATTTTCAAGGATGCAGCAGCATACATTCAGTCCTGTGATGCTTGCCAGAGAACAGGTAATATTTCTTCTAGAGACGGTCTACCCCAGCAGGTGATACAAAGTGTCGAAATATTTGATATCTGGGGTATTGACTTCATGGGTCCTTTTCCTTCTTCCTTTGGAAATAATTACATCATAGTAGCTGTAGATTATTTTTCAAAATGGCCTGAAGCACAGGCATTGCCTACTAATGATGCTATAGTGTGTGCAGATTCCTTAAGAAATTGTTTTCCAGATTTGGATGTCCCAAAGCCCTCATAAGCGACAGAGGTGCGCACTTCTGCAACTCACAATTGCAGAAAGCACTCAAGCAATATGGAGTTCATCATTTTTCCACGGCCTATCACCCACAGACCAATGGGCAGGTTGAGGTAACCAATAGAGGTATCAAAAGAATTTTAGAAAAAACTGTAGGAGTTAACCGTAAAGATTGGGCCATAAAATTAGATGATGCCTTATGGGCCTTTCGTACGGCATATAGAACTCTACAGGATTTTCACCTTACAAATTGGTTTACGGAAAAGCATGCCATTTGCCTGTCGAACTAGAGCATAAAGCATTTTGGGCTTTGCAGAAATGCAATCTAGATGATAATTTGTCTAAGGAAAATAGGATGTTACAACTCAATGAATTGGATGAGTGGAGGTTTAATGCATATGAGAATTCTCTCCAATTTAAAATGAGGAGTAAAATTCGACATGATAACAGACTTAGATCCCAGAAAAATTTTGAACCAGGTGATAAAGTGTTATTATACAACTCACGTTTGAAATTGTTTCCAGGAAAACTAAACAGTTATTGGTCAGGTCCGTTTACCATTACAGAGGTGTCGCCATTTGGAGCAGTCATCATCGTGGATCAAGATAACATCTCTCAGAAAGTAAACGGGCAACGTTTAAAACCATACCGAGAGCCAATGGACAGATCTGAGCAAGTCCTTCTGCTCAACTAGTAAAGGGAGTGTCTCTTTCATTTTATTTCGTGTTTTGTCATTTGTTATTTCTTTCAATGCTTTATTCTTACCCTTAGTTAGTCAAATAAGTGTGGGGTAAGAGTTTTTCTTTTTGTTTTTGTTTCTTGTTTTCAAATAAGTGTGGGGTAATTAGATATGCATGAACACTGAGGACAGTGTCAGACTTAAGTGTGGGGTAGCAGTGCAGTGCACTGTAGTAGTTTGAAAAATTTTTGCATGATTTTGCTTGTTTTCCCGTATTTTCACACCCTTCCAAAATTTTTCAAAATTTTTCATTCTTTCAGACTTCAAAATGCAGTATGATTGGTTAAACGTTGCTTATGTCCATGATATGTAGGTAGAATGTTATGGTTAGTAGGAGACAATGTGATGACTATTTTGAACTTATTGATTAGGAATAGGGAATTCCTGATAAATGAGCACAACTTAGTCTGGATTAGAGACCTCAGCCAATTACCTTTTCAAAACTTAACTAGATAAGATTAGACCAGTTGAGGATGTATTGACAATTAGAATGACTAGATGAGACTCTGAGCTAAAAGTGAAAAGAAACAAAAGAGAGTAAATTAAATAAGGGTAGTTTGCCAGCGGCCTTCGCTACTCGAGCACCACTCCTTCGGGGAACTTAAAGCCTGATGCCCTAAGGTCGTGTAGATCTGGGAGTCATCGGAGTGGGACTCGCTACATGGGTAGTTGAAGTTGACGTGTTCTAAGCAGACTCAAAATACCCTGAAAGATCTATAAAAGAAAAAAATCAATAAAATGCTAAATAATTAAAAATCTGATCACCAAGGCTCAGAACTCAGAGAAAGTTGTCTGTTGTTAGTATGTCTAGCGACGGGTCAAAATATTATCTGGTAGTAGTTAAGATGAGAGTTTATTGTGTTGACTATCTGGTCTAGGCTAGTACACACACTACACATCAGGAAGACCTTGTGACTGAGAAAAAGTTCAACCTAGTTGTTAAGTTGTTTCCTGCTTGATTGTAACAATCTGCTAGAGACATTTGAGACCTTGTCATAGCAACCTAACCAGTCAGACCTGTGTTAAGAATTATCTGAATAATTTTTTTGGAATAAAAACATGACTAGAAATTTAAGTGACTGCACATATGATTTAAAATCACTAACTTCAGGTAGACTTTGCTTGAGGACAAGCAAAAAGCTAAGTGTGGGGTTATTTGATGTGCACAAATCATATACCCTTTTTAGCATGTTTTTAGACATAAATTAGGGCAATATTTGAATGTATTTGATCTTAATTGAATCAAATTGACATAAAATTGCTTAAATTTCGATTTTGGAAGTTTCAGGAGCAAATTGGACGAAAATAGCAAATTTTGGGGCAAAAATGCAATTTTTGGAAATGTTGACTTGGTCAACGGTCCGGGACGGGCGTCCCGAATTAGGGACGGGCATCCCGACCCAGTCAAGTCACCAGGACAGGCGTCCCAATCCAGGACGGGCGTCCCGAAGCACCAGAATTTGTCCCACATCGAATGTTTTGGAATTTTTCACTCCAGAAAGCTGCTATAAATACCCCAGGCCTCCAGGAGTTGAAATCATTCCTCTCCACTCGATCTGAGTCATTCAGAGACTTCCAGTGTACAATTCTCGAGTACATAAGTCACTGAGAGACTCGGGTTTCAGTTTCAATTTTCTTTCTTTCTTTAGTTTTTCGTTTTCTTAGATTCTGAGAAATAGTCTCAGATCTTAGGCTTCGATAGATAGGTTCGTTTTTGGTATTCATAGAATACTGGGATTTCGTTAGGAGATCCTAAGAGAGAGATAGGGTGCATGTTCTTAGTCAGATTAGGGCAATTTGCTTAAGCCCGGGATGTAAGGTAAAGCAATTGCTACTAGGTCTGAGAAGCGTTCTCCGAAGGCTCTGCCGAGCAGAGTAGGATCGAGCAGTCAGGAGCATACAGGAGCTGCAGCGCCGGCTGGACCTGCATAGAGTGGTGATTACTTTATGACAGTGGGTCCCCTAGACGTGGTTCTGTATGTTTACGAATTGTTTTATCTAAATATTAATTTGAATATCAGATTACGATTCTTATGAATATTTGTTTATATGTTGAAGTTGTTATGTTTTTCCGGAAATGGCCACCTGCTTAAATATTCATTATGTCTGCATGTCTATTGCCGTTCTTTTAAACTGAAACTAGGGTTATAGACAATTCCTAACCACGGTCTATTCATAACCTATTTAGTTTAACAGGCATCAATTAGTATTGGTGTCTGCCATACTAGAATAAAAGGCTAGTTACTACTAAGCCGTTGCCACTTCCCTGGGAGTACGATAATTAACTTATTAAAATCGTAGATACTTTCCAACAGACTAGCTACACGATAGGTACTCTGCCTTAGGTTCTGGCTGATTAAGTGACATCATAGAGACTAAATGTGACAATTAGTCAATCACAGTCCTTAATTATTCATAATCAACATAGGGTAAAATAACACCTATTTAGCACGTCAACCGGAATCGCATCAGCATTACGCTCTGCGGCGAGACTACGTAAAGGGTGATTTCTTTATGGCATCAGTCCCCATACCCCTCTCTTATATGTTGTTATTGTTTTTACTCTAAATACTTATTATGAACATCAGATTACGATTTTTATGAATAGTTGTTTACTATGTTGACGTTATTATGTTTTTCTGGAAATAGCCACCTGCTAAATATTCACTATGTCTGCATGTTTAATGTGCTCTTTTAAACTAAAGTTAGGGTTATAGACAATTCCTAACCACGGTCTAATCATAACCTGTTTAGTTTAACAGGCATCAATTAGTATTGGTGTCTGCCATGCTAGATAAAATAACATGTTGAACACCCTGCCTGTTAAAGTAGTCTAGGTAGGGGCCGAGCTGAGTCCGATTATGCCGGCGGCTAGGGCAAGCGGTATGATCCCCGAAGTGACATAGGGCTTTCATGGATGCCTTCGTCCCGAACCGTGAGTAGGGTCGTCATTAAGGTAGGGCGGTTTATTAGAGACCTCGGATGTGGTACGCCTTTAGACACAGAACATAGTTGCAATCCAGGCTAAGATATATCTAAAATACTCGAATATAGGTCAATCAACATATAGGAACAATATAACATAGAATCAGAACTCATCTATAAAGCACTTCTAGGATTAATGAGACTGAAACCTAGTGGAGAATGAATCACCCTCTCATTAAAGTATTTGATGAAGATTGCATAACTGGATCATAAGATAGGAGTTAGGATAAAAGGCTAGTTACTACTAAGCCGTTGCCACTTCCTTGGGAGTACGATATTTATTTAATAAAATCGTAGATATTTTCCAACAGACTAGCTACACGATAGGTACTCTGCCTTAGGTTCTGGCTGATTAAGTGACACCATAGAGACTAAATGTGACAATTAGTCAATCACAGTCCTTAATTATTCATAATCAACATAGGGTAAATAACACCTATTTAGCACATCGGTCGGAAACCACATCAGATTTTTGGCGCCGTTGCCGGGGAAATATCATAATCAATTTAGGATTGCTGATCAAAATTCTAGAGACTTATGATAGGTAACGGTAGTAACCTAGACCTTAGACCCAACACTTGTCTTATACCAGTTAGACAATCAATTTCCGAAATATAGGGTTATCATAACTAATTAATTCTAGATGTTATCTGGAATTAAGACATTTAGGATAATCAAATTTTAGAAAATTATTCTAAAACCATATTAAGGAAATTTACCTGCTTTCTAAATAAAATCTAGAAATCCGAAAAAAATTGTACTTTCCTTGTTTGATGGTAAGTTATTCTCTTTTCCCTATCTTTTGTATTTTCTCCTTGTGAGTAGTTGTTTTGTTTTGTTTTCTCTTCCTTCCAAGTTTGTAAATTTTCACTTTCCCTGTAACCTCACTAACCAGTTTGCTCAGGCTAAAACGTGTTCTTCTTTGTAGTTGCATGACTCGATCTTCAGAAGCTAACCTTGAAACACCAGTTGAAAATCCTGAATGAATCATTCGCACAGCTAATAGGAGAAGAACAGAAATGGCTGCTGAAAGACCTACCCTAGAATCCTACATCCAGCCACAGACTATCCCAGTCTCATCTGCCATCCGAATCCCTGGGAACCCTCGCTATGATCTTAAACCTAATGTGATCCAGCTGATTATAAATCGAGTTCAGTTTGGAGGAACTGCAGCCGAGAATCCGCTGGAACACCTATCTGATTTCTCTTCTCTCTGCGAAGGCCTCAAGGGAGATCATACTGCAGAGATAACTAAACTCAACCTTTTTCCCTACTCACTTAGGGACAGAGCTAAGAGATGGTTGGCCCAGCTACCTACTAACTCCATCACCTCTTGGGACGAGTTAAGCAAAGCCTTCTGATACGCGAAAATCGTATCACATTTTTAGCATGTTTTTATGTATGTTTTAATGTGAAATCGAGAGTAAATTGACATTAATTGTTTACTATTTACTTGATTTCACGGTTTTTATGATTTTGGAAGTGTCAGGTGAAAAGTAGACGAAAACAGCAAATTCTGGGGCAAAAACGCAATTTTTGGAAATATTGACCCGGTCAAAGGTCCGGGACGGGCGTCTCGAACCCGGGACGGGCGTCCTGACCTGGTCAAACCGCCAGGACGGGCGTCCTGAACCGGGACGGGCGTCCTGAACCTGGTCAACGAATCAGGACGGGCGTCCCGAGCCGCCAGAAGCTGTCCCACATCGAATTTTTCAGACTTTTTCACTCCGGGAAGCTGCTATAAATACCCCAGGCCTCCAGCAGTTGAATTCATCCCTCTCCACTCGATCTGAGTCATTTACTGGTTTCCAGTGTACAGTTTTCCAGTACACAACTCACTCAGAGACTCTGATCTCAGTTTTCTTTCTTATTAGTGTTTTGTTTTAGTTTCTGAGAAATAGTCTCAGATCTTAGGTTTCTATAGATAGGTTCGTTTCCGGTATTCATAGAATACCCGGGGTTTCATTAGGAGACCCTAATAGAACTCTAGGCGTTCGAAGAGTCAGTCCACAGGGCTAGGCTTAAGCCTAGGACGTAAGGTAAAGTCTAGCTACTAGGCTGAGGAAGCGTCCTCCGAAGGTTCTGGCGAGCAGAGTCAGGGCGGGCAATACGACGTATACAGCAGTACGCTCTGTTGGCGAGACTAAGTAAAGGGTGATTTCTTTATGGCATCAGTCCCCATACCCCTCTCTTATATGTTTTATTGCTTTGTCCTAAACATCAATTATGAATATCAGATTATGATTTTATGAATAGTTGTTTTGTATGTTGAAGTTATTATGTTTTTCCGGAAATAGCCACCTGCTAAATAATCATTATGTCTGCATGTCTAATGTAGTTTCTTTTAAACTAAAATAGGGTTATAGACAATTCCTAACCACGGTCTATTCATAACCTGTTTAGTTTAACAGGCATCAATTAGTATTGGTGTCTGCCATACTAGATAAAATAACATGCTGAACACCTGGCTTGTTAGAGTAGTCTAGGTAGGCTGAGTAGAGCGTTATGCCAGCGATTACGAGCCTTCAGAGTGATCCCCGAAAGTGACATAGGGCTTTCATAACTGTCTTTGTTCGTACCGTGAGTAGGGCCGTTTACCTTAATGATAGGGGGCGGTAGCATAGAGACTCAGATGTGGTACACCTTTAGACACAGAACATAGTTGCATTCCAGGCTAAGATATATCTAAAACACTCGAATATAGGTCGATCAACATATAGGAACAGTATAACATAGAATCAGAACTTATCTTTAACTTCTAGGGTTAATTAGACTTGAACCTAGTGGAGAATGGATCACCCTCTCATCAAAGTATTTGATGAAGATTGCATAACTGGATCATAAGATAAGAGTTAGGATAAGAGGCTAGTTACTACTAAGCCGTTGCCACTTCCCTGGCAGTACGATAATTAACTTAGTAAAATCGTAGATACTTTCCAATAGACTAGCTACACGATAGGTACTCTGTCTTAGATTCTGGCTGATTAAGTGACACCATAAGACTAAACGTGACAATTAGTCAATCACAGTCCTTAATTAATCATAATCGACATAGGGTAAAATAACACCTATTTAGTACGTCAACCGGAATCGCACCAGATTTTTGGCACCGTTGCCGGGGAAATATCATAATGAATTTAGGATTAAAGGCCACAATTCTAAAGACTTATGATAGGTAACGGTAGTAACCTAGACCTTAGACCTACACTTATCTTATACTAGTTAGGCAATCACTTTCCGAAATATAGGGTTATCATAACTAATTAATTTTAGATAATATCTGAAATTAAGACACTTAGGATAATCAAATTTTAGAAAATTATTCTAAAACCATATTGAGGAAATTTACCTGCTTTCTAAATTAAACATAAAAAGAAAAAAAATGTTAAAAATTTAAAATCCCAAAAAGAATGTATCTTTCTTGCTCAACGGTGAGTTGCTCCTTTTCCCTATCTCTTGTTTTTTTTTAGTTGTTTTCTTAGTTGCTCTTTTTCGTGTTTTTCTTCCTTTAGTTAATTTCGAAGAAATAAAAATGGAAATGAGGATAAAATATATTTTCTTCTGAGTTGTAAAATGTTGGATTAGATTTCTATCGGGAAGAAACTCTATTTTAGAATTTTCTTAGAGTCATGCCGGCCTTATTAGGATGAGTTATGAAATAGTTTTTCCTTAATAGCCAGACCTTTGAATGTTCTATTGGAAAAAGGATGTTCCTTTTGTTTTGCTGATGATTACATGAGAATGTTTTAAACCAAAAGGAATTAATGCACCCATTATGACATCACCTAATTAAAATTAGCTTTTTGAATGAATATGTGATGTAATGATGTAGTACGAATTGTTTTAGGACAAAAACATGATAAGAAAGTTCATGCATGATAAATTCCGATCTTATCTAGTCTTGTCTAAAAACAATAGGTTACACTGATCACTCTGTTTCGAATCCTTTTCCTTTTTCCTTTGAACATAATTACATCATAGTAGTCGTGGAACACTTTTCGAAAATGGCCTGAACCACAGGCATTACCTACTAATGATGTTGAAGTTATGTGCAGATTCTAGTTGTTTTCCAGATTCAGAGTGCCAATGTTTTAGGAAGAAATGTTCAGCCTGTGTATCAAATCTGTGAAGTTTGCTAAGTACCATACTTTAGCAGGGATTGCTATGGGAATGACTGACCATTCCAAAAGAGGTAGGAGTAGGTTACTGCAGAATGCTGCTCCAATGGGAAACGCATACAATCCCAACTAGAGGAATCATACGGGATTTAGCTGAGGAGTAATTCGGAAGCTGGAAACTTTCAGAAGACACCACCACAGCAAAACCCACACTCGCAGAATCAATAGATGAGATACTGGCAACAATTAAAGCCAGACCAGTGCAAGCAAGTGATCTACCAAGAGGTAACGAACGGACGACAGATATAGAGGAATTTGGCATTGTGTCGGCAGCATAGCAATGGAGGAGCTTGCATTCCCTGCATACCAATCAGCTGTGAGAAACTTCCCCGAGGAAGTCTCAAATACTTGGGCCCAGATCTACACAACTGGAGCCCCCTACCACCACAGCTTCGCCAAAACTTCAGGTATCTTTTCTTCCATTCGAGACTTGCATGCAATACCTTTACTATCATTGGCAGGTAGGCACACCAATCCAAAGAAGTCTCATTCCTAGACACGTTCCTTCTGGACACGTTGCTACGATTACGAGAAACCTTGTAGATGATTCGAGGAAACAGTCCTTGGGGCTTGAGTCATTCATCAAATGGATATGCCACTACCTAGAGCTCGACAATGAAGGATCGGAGCTGGCGTCATCCGTTCCAATATCTAGAGCTTGTAGAGTCAAGAACACCTCAGCAATAGCACATGGCTAAGGTGAAGAGCCAATTGACAGATCAGAGAAGACCCTTCTGTTCGCGACATGAAGGGAGTTTTTCTAATCCTCGTATTCCTTTTATTTTATTTGTTTTGTGTTTTGTTTTGCTATCCTTCCTGTTTTGTTGCCTGATTTTCTCTCTTACCCTTAGTTAGTCGAATAAGTGTGGGGTAAGAATCTTTTTTGTTTTATTTCTTGTTTTCAAATAAGTGTGGGGTAATTAGCTATGCATGAACACTGAGGACAGTGCCAAACTTAAGTGTGGGGTAGCAGTGCACGGTGTACTGTAGCAGTTTGAAAATTTTTTCGCATGCTTTTGCTTGTTTTCCCTGTATTTTCACACCCTTCCAAAATTTTTTCAAAATTTTTCTGTCTTTCAGACTTCTAAATGCAGTATGCTTGGTTAAACAAATTGCTTATGTCTATGATATGTAGGTAGTATGTTATGGTTAGTAGGAGATAATTAATAGCTATCTTGACTAATTGATTAGGAATAGGGAATTCCTGATAACTGAGCACAACCTTGTCTGGATTAGAGACCTCAACCAATTGCCTATTCGAGACTTAACTAGATAAAATTAGACCAGTTGTGGATATATTGGCAGTTAGAATGACTAGATGAGACTCTGAGCTAAAAGTGAAAAGAACTTAAGGAAGTTAATTACAATAGGGTAGTTTGCCAGCGGCCTTCGCTACTCGAGCACCACTCCTTTGGGGAATTTAAAGCCTGATGCCCTAAGGTCGTGTAGATCTGGGAGTCATCGGAGTGGGACTCGCTACATGGGTAGTTGAAGTTGACGTGTTCTAAGCAAACTCGAAATACCCTGAATCTATAAAGAAAATAACTAAGTGCTAAAACATTAAAAATCTGATCACCAAAGCTCAGAACTCAGAAAGTTATCTGTTGTCAGTATGTCTAGCGATAGGTCGAAGTATTATCTGGTAGCAGTTAAGATAAGAGTTCATTGTGTTGACTATCTGGTCTAGACTAGTACACACACTACACATCAGGAAGACCCTGTGACTAAGAAAAAGTCCAACCTAGTTGTTGATTTGTTTTCTGCCTGATCATAACAAGCTACTAGAAAACATTTGAGACCTTGTCATAGCAACCTAACCAGTCAGACCTGTGTTAAGAATTGTCTGAAGAATTTTTGGAATAAAAACATGATTAGGAATTTAAGTGACTGCACTACGGTTTAAGATCACTAACTCCATGTAGACTTTGCTTGAGGACAAGCAAAAAGCGAAGTGTGGGGTTATCTGATACGCGAAAATCGTATCACATTTTAGCATGTTTTTATGTATGTTTTAATGTGAAATCGAGAGTAAATTGACATTAATTATTTACTATTTACTTGATTTCACAGTTTTTATGATTTTGGAAGTGTCAGGTGAAAAGTAGATACTCCAGTTCCGAATTATTCCTCAGCTAAGTCCCGTATCATTCCTCCAGCTGGAATTGTATGCATTTCCCATTGGAGTAGCATTCTGCAGTAACCTACTCCTACCTCTTTTTGGAATGGTTCGTATTTCATTCCCATAGCAATCCCTGCTAGAGTGTGGTACTTGGCAGACTTCACAGATTAGATACATAGACTCAACGGTTCTTCCTAAGACAATGGCACTCTGAATCTGGAAAATAATTTCTCATAGAATTTGCACATGACTTTAACATCATTAGTAGGTAATGCTTGTGGTTCAGGCCATTTTGTAAAGTGTTCCACGACTACTATGATGTAATTATTTTCAAAGGAAAGAAAAAAAAAGAAAGGATTTAATGAATACCCCCAGATATCAAAAAGATTGTAAAACTTTGTGTACCTTGTTGGGGTAGATGATCTCTGAAGGATGTGTTACCTGTTATTTGGCAAGCATCGCATGACTGTATCAGAGATACAAAAGTCCTTGAATATGGTGGGTCAACAAGATCCTGCTTTCAACACTTTCCGGACAGTGTTGATAGCAGTCAATTGGTCTCCTGTAGATCCTTGATGACAATGCTCCAAAATTTTGTGGCCTTCGTCTTTCGAGACACGTCTTCTGATCAACTGATCTGCCAAAAATTTGAAATAGAAGAGAAACTGCCCAGTAGTAATATTTCAAATCGGCAAAGAATTTCTTCTTTTGCTGATAAGTCATATCACTTGGGAATAATTAGCAGCTAGATAATTAGTAATATCAGTAAACCACGGAGGAGAATCATTACTCATAGCAAACAATGAAAATAGATCCTCATTCAGAAATTTATCAGATACTACTGTCTCGTCAATAGCCTCTAACTCAGGGTTTCCTAATCTAGACCAAAGGTTTGCTTTCTAGATTCTTAACCCTTTTTCTTACCCCTTCTTTCTATATCAAACTCAGGTAACAATAAAACCTAACTTAATCAATTATGGTTCAGTATCAGTTTTATTGAACACAGACATCTCAGAGTGATCAGTGTAACCTATTGTTCTTAGACATGACTAGATAAGATTAGGATTTATCATACATGAACTTTCTTATCATGTTTCTGTCTAAAACAATTCTTACTACATCACATATTCATTCAAAAAGCAGATTTCAATCAGGTGATGTCATAATGGGTGCAATAATTCCTTTTGGTTTTAAAAATTCTCATGCAATCATCAGCAAAACAAAAGGAACATCCTTTTTCCAATAGAACATTCAAAGGTCTGGCTATTAAGGAAAAACTATTTCATAACTCATCCTAATAAGGCCGGCATGACTCTAAGAAAATTCCATTATAGAGTTTCTTCCCGATAAAAATCTAAGCCAAAATTTTACAACTCAGAAGAAAATATATTTTATCCTCATTTCCATTTTTATTTTTTCGAAATTAAATAGAAGAAAAACACGAAAAAGAGCAACTAAGCAAACAACTAAGAAAGAACAAGAGATGGGGAAAAGAACAACTTACCATTGAGCAAGAAAAATACATTTTTTTTCGGTTTCTAAAATTTTAAATTTTTTTTTCTTTTTTTTTTTCGAAAGCAATTAAATTTCCTCAATACGGTTTTAGAATAATTTTCTAAAATTTGATTATCCTAAGTGTCTTAATTCCAGATAATCTCTAAAATTAATTAGTTATGATAGCCTATATTTAGGAAAGTGATTGTCTAACTAGTATAAGAGAAGTGTTGGGTCTAACGTCTAGGTTACTACCGTTACCTATCATAAGTCTCTAGAATTTTGATCAGGAATCCTAAATTCATTATGATATTTCCCCGGCAACGGCGCCAAAAATCTGATGCGTTCCGATTGGTATGCTAAAAGATAGGCCTTAGTATGTCGATATGAGTAATTAAGGACTGAGTCTTACTAAACTGTCACTTAGCATTCAATATTGTCACTTAATCAACCAGAACCTAAGGCAGAGTACCTATCGTGTTAGCTAGTCTGTTGGAAAGTATCTACGATTTTATTAAGTTAAATATCGTACTCCCAGGGAAGTGGCAACGGCTTAGTAGTAACTAGCCTTTAATCCTAACTCTATATTATGATCCAGTTATGCAATCTTCATCAATAACTTTGATGAGAGGGTGATCCATTCTCACTAGGTTTAAGTTTATTAAGCCTAAAAGTGTTTATAGATGAGCATGATTCTAGTTATATATTACTATACGTTGATTGACCTATATTCGAGTATTTTAGACATGTCTTGGCCTGGATTGCAACTATGTTCTGTGTCTAAAGGCTACCACATCTGAGTTTCTACGCTACCGCCCCATCGTTAAGGGTAACGGCCCTACTCACGGCTCGGACTAAAGTCAGCAATGAACGGTACCCTATGTCACTTCGGTATCATGCTGCTCGTCTCATAACCGCCGGCATAACACTCTACTCAGCCTACCTAGACTACTTTCAACCAACAGGGTGTTCCGCAGATTATTTTATCTAGTATGGCAGACACCAATACTAATTGATGCCTGTTAAACTAAACTGGTTATGATTAGACCGTGGTTAGGAATTGTCTATAACCCTAATTTCAGTTTAAAAGAACGGCAATAGACATGCAGACATAATGAATATTTAAGCAGGTGGCCATTTCTGGAAAATCATAAGAACTTCAACATATAAAACAGATATTCATAAGAATCGTAATCTGATATTCAAATTAATATTTAGATAAAACAATTCGTAAACATACAGAACCTCGTCTAGGGGACCCACAGTCATAAAGTAATCACCACTCTATGCAGGTCCAGCCGGCGCTGCAGCTCCTGTATGCTCCTGACTGCTCGATCCTACTCTGCTCGGCAGAGCCTTCGGAGAACGCTCCTTAGACCTAGTAGCAATTGCTTTACCTTACATCCCGGGCTTAAGCAAATTGCCCTAATCTGACTAAGAACACGCACCCTATCTCTCTCTTAGGATTTCCTAACGAAATCCCGGTATTCTATGAATACCAAAAACGAACCTATCTATAGAAACCTAAGATCTGAGACTATTTCTCAGAAACTAAAACAAAACACTAATAAGAAAGAAAACTGAGATCCGAGTCTCTGAGTGAGTTGTGTACTAGAGAATTGTACACTGGACACCACTAAATGACTCAGATCGAGTGGAGAGGAATGGTTTCAACTCCTGGAGGCCTGGGGTATTTATAGCAGCTTTCTGGAGTGAAAAATTCCAAAAAATTCGATGTGGGACAAATTCTGGTGCTTCGGGACGCCCGTCCTGGATTGGGACGCCCGTCCTGGTGGCTTGACTGGGTCGGGACGCCCGTCCCGGACCGTTGACCAAGTCAACATTTCCAAAAATTGCATTTTTGCCCCAAAATTTGCTGTTTTCGTCCAATTTGCTCCTGAAACTTCCAAAATCGAAATTTAAGCAATATTATGTCAATTTGATTCAATTAAGATCAAATACATTCAAATATTGCCCTAATTTATGTCTAAAAACATGCTAAAAAGGGTATATGATTTGTGCACATCATAAGGTAAAGTCTAGCTACTAGGCTGAGGAAGCGTCCTCCGAAGGTTCTGGCGAGCAGAGTCAGGGCGGGCAATACGACGTATACAGCAGTACGCTCTGTAGGCGAGACTAAGTAAAGGGTGATTTCTTTATGGCATCAGTCCCCATACCCCTCTCTTATATGTTTTATTGCTTTGTCCTAAACATCAATTATGAATATCAGATTATGATTTTATGAATAGTTGTTTTGTATGTTGAAGTTATTATGTTTTTCCGGAAATAGCCACCTGCTAAATAATCATTATGTCTGCATGTCTAATGTAGTTTCTTTTAAACTAAAATAGGGTTATAGACAATTCCTAACCACGGTCTATTCATAACCTGTTTAGTTTAACAAGCATCAATTAGTATTGGTGTCTGCCATACTAGATAAAATAACATGCTGAACACCTGGCTTGTTAGAGTAGTCTAGGTAGGCTGAGTAGAGCGTTATGCCAGCGATTACGAGCCTTCAGAGTGATCCCCGAAAGTGACATAGGGCTTTCATAACTGTCTTTGTTCGTACCGTGAGTAGGGCCGTTTACCTTAATGATAGGGGGCGGTAGCATAGAGACTCAGATGTGGTACACCTTTAGACACAGAACATAGTTGCATTCCAGGCTAAGATATATCTAAAACACTCGAATATAGGTCAATCAACATATAGGAACAGTATAACATAGAATCGGAACTTATCTTTAAAACACTTCTAGGGTTAATTAGACTTGAACCTAGTGGAGAATGGATCACCCTCTCATCAAAGTATTTGATGAAGATTGCATAACTGGATCATAAGATAAGAGTTAGGATAAGAGGCTAGTTACTACTAAGCCGTTGCCACTTCCCTGGGAGTACGATAATTAACTTAGTAAAATCGTAGATACTTTCCAATAGACTAGCTACACGATAGGTACTCTGCCTTAGATTCTGGCTGATTAAATGACACCATAAGACTAAACGTGACAATTAGTCAATCACAGTCCTTAATTAATCATAATCGACATAGGGTAAAATAACACCTATTTAGTACGCCAACCGGTGCACTGTAGCAGTTTGAAAAAATTTTCGCATGCTTTTGCTTATTTTCCCTGTATTTTCACACCCTTCCAAAATTTTTTCAAAATTTTTCCATCTTTCAGACTTCTAAATGCAGTATGCTTGGTTAAACAAATTGCTTATGTCTATGATATGTAGGTAGTATGTTATGGTTAGTAGGAGATAATTGATAGCTATCTTGGACTAATTGATTAGGAATAGGGAATTCCTGATAACTGAGCACAACCTTGTCTGGATTAGAGACCTCAACCAATTGCCTATTCGAGACTTAACTAGATAAAATTAGACCAGTTGTGGATATATTGGCAGTTAGAATGACTAGATGAGACTCTGAGCTAAAAGTGAAAAGAACTTAAGGAAGTTAATTACAATAGGGTAGTTTGCCAGCGGCCTTCGCTACTCGAGCACCACTCCTTCGGGGAATTTAAAGCCTGATGCCCTAAGGTCGTGTAGATCTGGGAGTCATCGGAGTG
This sequence comes from Asclepias syriaca, assembly GCA_027405835.1. NCBI lineage: Eukaryota > Viridiplantae > Streptophyta > Magnoliopsida > Gentianales > Apocynaceae > Asclepias > Asclepias syriaca. The sequence continues at coordinate 12,509,681 of CM049932.1, forward strand.
GGACTCGCTACATGGGTAGTTGAAGTTGACGTGTTCTAAGCAAACTCGAAATACCCTGAATCTATAAAGAAAATAACTAAGTGCTAAAACATTAAAAATCTTATCACCAAAGCTCAGAACTTAGAAAGTTATCTGTTGTCAGTATGTCTGGCGATAGGTCGAAGCATTATCTGGTAGCAGTTAAGATAAGAGTTCATTGTGTTGACTATCTGGTCTAGACTAGTACACACACTACACATCAGGAAGACCCTGTGACTAAGAAAAAGTCCAACCTAGTTGTTGATTTGTTTTCTGCCTGGTCATAACAAGCTACTAGAAACATTTGAGACCTTGTCATAGCAACCTAACCAATCAGACCTGTGTTAGGAATTGTCTGAAGAATTTTTGGAATAAAAACATGACTAGGAATTTAAGTGACTGCACTACGGTTTAAAATCACTAACTCCAAGTAGACTTTGCTTGAGGACAAGCAAAAAGCTAAGTGTGGGGTTATCTGATACGCGAAAATCGTATCACCTTTTTAGCATGTTTTTATATATGTTTTAGGGTGAAATTGAGAGTAAATTGATGTTAATTGTTTATTATTTACTTGATTTCACGGTTTTTATGATTTTGGAAGTGTCAGGTGAAAAGTAGACGAAAATAGCAAATTTTGGGGCAAAAACGCAATTTTTGGAAATGTTGACTTGGTCAACGGTCCGGGACGGGCATCCCTATCAACTATCTCCTACTAACCATAACATACTACCTACATATCATAGACATAAGCAATTGTTTAACCAAGCATACTGCATTTAGAAGTCTGAAAGACGGAAAAATTTTGAAAATTTTTTGGAAGGGTGTGAAAATACAGGGAAAACAAGCAAAAGCATGCGAAAAATTTTTCAAACTGCTTCAAACTGCTACAGTGCACCGTGCACTGCTACCCCACACTTAAGTTTGGCACTGTCCTCAGTGTTCATGCATAGCTAATTACCCCACACTTATTTGAAAACAAGAAATAAAACAGAAAAGATTCTTACCCCACACTTATTCGACTAACTAAGGGTAAGAGAGAAAATCAGGCAATAAAACAGGAAGGATAGCAAAACAAATCAGGACGGGCATCCCGAACCGGGACGGGCGTCCCGAGCCGCCAGAAGCTGTCCCACATCGATTTTTTCAGAAATTTTCACTCCAGGAAGCTGCTATAAATACCCCAGGCCTCCAGCAGTTGAATTCATCCCTCTCCACTCGATCTGAGTCATTAAGTGGTTTCCAGTGTACAGTTTTCCAGTACACAACTCACTCAGAGACTCGGATCTCAGTTTTCTTTCTTATTAGTGTTGATACACTAAAATCGTATAACATTTTTAGCATGTTTTTATGTATGTTTTAATGTGAAATTGAGAGTAAATTGACATTAATTGTTTACTATTTACTTGATTTCACGGTTTTTATGATTTTGGAAGTGTCAGGTGAAAAGTAGACGAAAATAGCAAATTCTGGGGCAAACACGCAATTTTTGGAAATGTTGACCCGGTCAAACCTCCAGGACGGGCGTCCTGAACCGGGACGGGCGTCCCGAACCTGGTCAACGAATCAGGACGGGCGTCCCGAACCGGGACGGGCGTCCCGAACCGCCAGAAGCTGTCCCACATCGAATTTTTCACTCCGGGAAGCTGCTATAAATACCCCAGGCCTCCAGCAGTTGAATTCATCCCTCTCCACTCGATCTGAGTCATTAAGTGGTTTCCAGTGTACAATTTTCCAGTACACAACTCACTCAGAGACTCGGATCTCAGTTTTCTTTCTTATTAGTGTTTTGTTTTAGTTTCTGAGAAATAGTCTCAGATCTTAGGTTTCTATAGATAGGTTCGTTTCCGGTATTCATAGAATACCCGGGATTTCGTTAGAAGATCCTAAGAGGGCTCTAGGCGTTCGAAGAGTCAGTCCACAGGGCTGGGCTTAAGCTGGGTATTAAGGTAAAGCCCAGTTACTAGGCTGAGGAAGCGTCCTCCGAAGGATCTGGTGAGCAGAGTCAGAGGAAGCAGTACGACATATACAGCAGTACGCTCTGTCGGCGAGACTACGTAAAGGGTGATTTCTTTATGGCATCAGTCCCCATACCCCTCTCTTATATGTTTTATTGCTTTGTCCTAAACATCAATTATGAATATCAGATTACGGTTTTTATGAATAGTTGTTTTGTATGTAGAAGTTATTATGTTTTTCCGGAAATAGCCACCTGCTAAATATTCACTATGTCTGCATGTTTAATGTGCTCTTTTAAACTAACGTTAGGGTTATAGACAATTCCTAACCACGGTCTAATCATAACCTGTTTAGTTTAACAGGCATCAATTAGTATTGGTGTCTGCCATGCTAGATAAAATAACATGTTGAACACCCTGCCTGTTAAAGTAGTCTAGGTAGGGGCCGAGCTGAGTCCGATTATGCCGGCGACTAGGGCAAGCGGTATGATCCCCGAAGTGACATAGGGCTTTCATGGATGCCTTCGTCCCGAACCGTGAGTAGGGCCGTCATTAAGGTAGGGCGGTTTATTAGAGACCTCGGATGTGGTACGCCTTTAGACACAGAACATAGTTGCAATCCAGGCTAAGATATATCTAAAATACTCGAATATAGGTCAATCAACATATAGGAACAGTATAACATAGAATCAGAAATCATCTATAAAGCACTTCTAGGATTAATGAGACTGAAACCTAGTAGTGGAGAATGAATCACCCTCTCATCAAGGTATTTGATGAAGATTGCATAACTGGATCATAAGATAGGAGTTAGGATAAAAGGCTAGTTACTACTAAGCCGTTGCCACTTCCCTGGGAGTACGATATTTATTTAATAAAATCGTAGATACTTTCCAACAGACTAGCTACACGATAGGTACTCTGCCTTAGGTTCTGGCTGATTAAGTGACACCATAGAGACTAAATGTGACAATTAGTCAATCACAGTCCTTAATTATTCATAATCAACATAGGGTAAATAACACCTATTTAGCACATCGGTCGGAAACCACATCATGCAGTCACTTAAATTCCTAGTCATGTTTTTATTCCAAAAAGTTACTCAGACAATTCCTAACACCGGTCTGACTGGTCAGGTTGCTATGACAAGGTCTCAAATGTCTCTAGCAGATTGTTATAGTCAAGCAGAAAACAACTTAACAACTAGGTTGAACTCCTTTCTTAGTCACAAAGTCTTCCTGATATGTAGTGTGTGTACTAGTCTAGACTAGATAGTCAACACAATATACTCTCGTCTTAACTATTTCCAGATAATATCTCGATCCTGTTGCTAGACATAATAACAAAAGATAACTTTCTGAGTTCTGAGCCTTGGTGATCAGATTTTTAATGATTTAGCATTTATAGATTTTCTTTATAGATGTAGGGTATTTTGAGTCTGCTTAGAACACGTCAACTTCAACTACCCATGTAGCGAGTCCCACTCCGATGACTCCCAGACCTACACGACCTTAGGGCATCAGGCTTTAAGTTCCCCGAAAGAGTGGTGCTCGAGTAGCGAAGGCTACTGGCAAACTACCCTTATTTAATTAACTTCCTTTTATTTCTTTTCACTTTTAGCTCAGAGTCTCATCTAGTCATTCTAATTGTCAAAACATCCACAACTGATTTGAATACAAGATTATGATTATTATGAATATTTGTTATATTTGTTGAAGTTGTTATGTTTTTTCGGAAATAGCCACATGCTTAAACATCCATTATGTCTGCATGTCTAATATAGTTTCTTTTAAACTAAAATTAGGGTTATAGACAATTCCTAACCACGGTCTATTCATAACCTGTTTAGTTTAACAGGCATCAATTAGTATTGGTGTCTGCCATACTAGATAAAATAACCTGCGGAATACCCTGTTTGTTAGAGTAGTCTAGGTAGGTTGAGTAGAGCGTTTATGTCTGCGGTTATGGGCAAGCAGCATGATCTCCGAAGTGACATAGGCTTTCATAGCTGTCTTTAGTAGTAACCGTGAGTAGGGTCGTTTACCTTAGCGATGAGGCGGTATATCAGATTGCTCAGATGTGGTACACCTTTAGACTCAGAACATAGTTGCATTCCAGGCTAAGATATATCTAAAACACTCGAATATAGGTCAATCAACATATAGGAACAATATTACATAAAATCAGAACTTTGTCTATAAACACTTTTAGGCTGGATTAGACTTAAACCTAGTGGAGAATGGATCATCCTCTCATCAAGATTATTGATGACGATTGCATAACTGGATCATAGGATAAGAGTTAGGATAAAGGCTAGTTACTACTAAGCCGTTACCAGTTCCCTGGGAGTACGATAATTATTTAATAAAATCGTAGATACTTTCCAACAGACTAGCTACACGATAGGTACTCTGCCTTAGGTTCTGGCTGATTAAGTGACACCTTAGAGACTAAATGTGACAATTAGTCAAACACAGTCCTTAATTACTCATAATCAACATAGGGTAAAATAACACCTATTTAGTATATCGGTCGGAAACCCATCAGATTTTTGGCGCCGTTGTCGGGGAAATATCATAATGAATTTAGGATTATTGGCCACAATTCTAGAGACTTATGATAGGTAGCGGTAGTAACCTAGACTTTAGACCTACACTTATCTTATGCTAGTTAGACAATCACTTTCCAAAATATAGGATTATCATAACTAACTAATTTTAGACATTATCTAAAATTAAGACATTTAGGATAATCAAATTTTAGAAAATCATTCTAAAACCATGTTGATGAAATTTAACTGCTTTCGAAAAAAAAAAGAAAAAAAAATTTAAAAATTTAAAACCCGAAAAAAAATGTATTTTTCTTGCTCAATGGTAAGTTGTTCTTTTCCCTATCTCTTGTTCTTTCTTAGTTGTTTTCTTAATTACTCTTTTCCGTGTTATTTAATTTCGAAGAAATAAAAATGGAAATGAGGATAAAATATATTTTCTTCTGAGTTGTAAAATTTTGGCTTAGATTTTTATTGGGAAGAAATTCCATTTTAGAATTTTCTCAGAGTCTTGCCGGCTTTATTAGGACGAGTTATGAAATAATTTTTCCTTAATAGCCAGACCTTTGAGTGTTCTATTGAAAAAAGGATGTTCCTTTTGTTTTGCTGATAATTACATGAGATCTTTTAAACCAAAAGGAATTACTGCACCCATTATGGCATCACCTGGTTGGAATCTGCTTTTTGAATTAATATGTGATGTAATGATGTAGTAAGAATTGTTTTAGGACAGAAACATGATAAGAAAGTCCATATATAATAAATTCCGATCTTATCTAGTCTTGTCTAAAACAATAGGTTACACTGATCACTCTGAGATATCTGTGTTCAATAAAACTGATACTGAACCATAATTGATTAAGTTAGGTTTTATTGTTACTTGAGTTTGATATAGAATGAAGGGATAAGAAAAAGGGTTAAGAATCTAGAAAGCAAACCTTTAGTCTAGATTAGGAAACCCTGAGTTAGAGGCTATTGACGAGACAGTAGTATCTGATATATTTCTGAATGAGGATCTATTTTCATTGTTTGCTATGAGTAATGATTCTCCTCCGTGGTTTACTGATATTACTAATTATCTAGCTGCTAATTATTCCTAAGTGATATGACTTATCAGCAAAAGAAGAAATTCTTTGCTGATTTGAAATATTACTACTGGGCAGATTTCTCTTCTATTTCAAATTTTTGCAGAGTAAAGTAGTCAGAGGATGTATCTCGGAAGGCGAAGGCCACATGATTCTGAAGCATTGTATGAATCTATGGGAGACCAATTAACAGCTATCAACACTGTCTGGAAAGTGTTGGAAGTAGAATCTTGTTGACCCACCATATTCAAGGATTTTGTATCTCTGATACAGTCCTGCGATGCTTGCTAAATAACAAGTACACCTCTTCCAGAGATCACCTACCCCAGCAAGGTATATAGAGTCTTGAAATCTTTAATATCTGAGGTATGTATCGAATCCTTTTCTTTTTCTTCCTGTGAAAATAATTACATCATAGTAGTCATGGAACACTTTTCAAAAACTGGCCTGAACCACAGGCATTACCTACTAATGATGTTAAAGTCATGTGCAGATTCTATGAGAAGTTGTTTTCCAGATTCAGAGTGTCAATGTCTTAGGAAGAAACGCTCAGTCTATGTATATAATCTGTGAAGTCTGCCAAGTACCACACTTTAGCAGGGATTGCTATGGGAATGAGATACGAACCATTCCAAAAAGAGGTAGGAGTAGGTCACTGCAGAGTGCTACTCCAATGGGAGACGCATACAATCCCAGCTGGAGGAATGATACGGGATTTAGCTGAGGAATAATTAGAAGTTGGAAACTTTCAGAAGATACCACCACAGAAAAACCCCTACCTGCAGAATCAATAGATAAGATACTAGTAACAATTAAAGCCAGACCAGTGCAAGCAAGTGATCTACCAAGTGATATCGAACAGTCGAAGGATATAGAGGAATTTGGCATTGTATAGCAATGGAGGAGCTTGCATCCCCTACATACAATCAACTGTGAGAAACTTCCCCGAGGAAGTTTCAAATACTTGGGCCCAGATCTACACCGCTGGAGCCCCCTACCACCACGGCTTAGCCAAAGCCTCAGGTATCTTTTCGACCATTCAGAACTTGCATACAATACCTTCACTGACATTGGCAGGTAGGCACACAAATCCAAAGAAGTCTCATTCCTAGCCACGTTCCGTCTGGGTACGTTGCTACGATTACGAGAAACTTTACAAATGACTCGAGGAATCAGTCCTTGGGGCTCGAGTCATTCATCAAATGGATAGGCCACTACCTGGAGCTCGACATTGAAGGATCAGAGCTAACGTCATCTGTTCAAATATCTAGAGCTTGTAGAGTCAAGAACACCTTAGCAATAGCACATGGCTAAGGTGAAGAGCCAATTGACAGATCAGAGAAGACCCTTCTGCTCGCGACATGAAGGGAGTCTTTCTAATTCTCATATTCCTTTACTTTTATTTTATTTGTTTTGTGTTCTGTTTTGCTATCCTTCTTGTTTTGTTGCGTCATTTTCTGTCTTACCCTTAGTTAGTCAAATAAGTGTGGGGTAAGAGTTCTTTGTTTTGTTTTCATTTCTTCTTGTTTGCAAATAAGTGTGGGGTATCTTAGCTATGCATGAACACTGAGGACAGTGTCAGACTTAAGTGTGGGGTAGCAGTGCACAGTGCACTGTAGTGAGAAAATTTTTGCATGATTCTGCTTGTTTTCCCTATATTTTCGCACCCTTCCAAAAAAATTTCAAAATTTTTCATTCTTTCAGACTTCTAAATGCAGTATGATTGGTTAAACATTGCTTATGTCTATGATATGTAGGTAGAATGTTATGGTTAGTAGGAGGCAATGTGATAGCTATCTTGAACTAATTGATTAGGAATAGGGAATTCCTGATAACTAAGCACAACTTAGTCTGGATTAGAGACTCAGCCAAGTGAGGGACAGGGGGGACTGATGCTGATGCGTTCCGATTGGTATGCTAAAAGATAGGCTTTATATACCTATGTCGATTATGAGTAATTAAGGACTGAGTCTTACTAACTGTCACTTAGCATTCAATTATTGTCACTTAATCAACCAGAACCTAAGGCAGAGTACCTATCGTGTAGCTAGTCTGTTGGAAAGTATCTACGATTTTATTAAGTTAAATATCGTACTCCCAGGGAAGTGGCAACGGCTTAGTAGTAACTAGCCTTTTAATCCTAACTCCTATCTTATGATCCAGTTATGCAATCTTCATCAAATACTTTGATGAGAGGGTGATTCATTCTCCACTAGGTTTAAGTCTAATTAATCTTAAAAGTGTTTTATAGATGAGTCCTGATTCTATGTTATACTGTTCCTATATGTTGATTGACCTATATTCGAATATTTAGACATGTCTTGGCCTGGATGCAACTATGTTCTGTGTCTAAAGGCTACCACATCTGAGTTTCTACGCTACCGCCCCATCGTTAAGGGTAACGGCCCTACTCACGGCTCGGACTAAAGTCAGCAATGAACGGTACCCTATGTCACTTCGGTATCATGCTGCTCGTCTCATAACCGCCGGCATAACACTCTACTCAGCTACCTAGACTACTTTCAACCAACAGGGTGTTCCGCAGATTATTTTATCTAGTATGGCAGACACCAATACTAATTGATGCCTGTTAAACTAAACAGGTTATGAATAGACCGTGGTTAGGAATTGTCTATAACCTAATTTCAGTTTTAAAAGAACGGCAATAGACATGCAGACATAATGAATATTTAAGCAGGTGGCCATTTCCGGAAAAACATAACAACTTCAACATATAAACAAATATTCATAAGAATCGTAATCTGATATTCAAATTAATATTTAGATAAAACAATTCGTAAACATACAGAACCTCGTCTAGGGGACCCACTGTCATAAAGTAATCACCACTCTATGCAGGTCCACGGCGCTGCAGCTCCTGTATGCTCCTGACTGCTCGATCCTACTCTGCTCGGCAGAGCCTTCGGAGAACGCTCCTTAGACCTAGTAGCAATTGCTTTACCTACATCCGGGCTTAAGCAATTGCCTAATCTGACTAAGAACACGCACCCTATCTCTCTTAGGATCTCCTAACGAAATCCCGGTATTATATGAATACCAAAAACGAACCTATCTATCGAAGCCTAAGATCTGAGACTTTCTCAGAAACTAAAACAAAACACTAACAAGAAAGAAAACTGAGATCCGAGTCTCTGAGTGAGTTGTGTACTAGAGAATTGTACACTAGACACCACTAAATGACTCAGATCGAGTGGAGAGGAATGATTTCAACTGCTGGAGGCCTAGGGTATTTATAGCAGCTTCCAGGAGTGAAAATCTCTGAAAAATTCGATGTGGGACAGCTTCTGGCGGTTCGGGACGCCCGTCCCGGTTCGGGACGCCCGTCCTGGTTCGTTGACCAGGTTGGGACGCCGTCCCGGGTCAGGACGCCCGTCCTGGCGGTTTTGACTGGGTCGGGACGCCCGTCCCGAATTCGGGACGCCCGTCCGGACCGTTGACCAAGTCAACATTTCCAAAAAATTGTTTTTGCCCCAAATTTGCTGTTTTCGTCCAATTTGCTCCTGAAACTTCCAAAATCGAAAATTTAAGCAATATATGTCAATTTGATTCAATTAAGATCAAATACATTCAAATATGGCCCTAATTTATGTCTAAAAACATGCTAAAAAGGGTATATGATTTGTGCACATCAAATAACCCCACACTTAGCTTTTTGCTTGTCCTCAAGCAAAGTCTACCAGAAGTTAGTGATTTTAAATCATATGTGCAGTCACTTAAATTTTCTAGTCATGTTTTTATTCCAAAAGTTATTCAGATAATTCTTAACACATGTCTGACTGGTTAGGTTGCTATGACAAGGTCTCAAATGTCTCTAGTAGATTGTTATAGTCAAGCAGAAAACAACTTAACAACTAGGCTGAACTCCTTTCTTAGTCACAAGGTCTTCCTGATGTGTAGTGTGTGTACTAGTCCAGACCAGATAGTCAACACAATAAACTCTTGTCTTAACTATTACCAGATAATACTTCGACCTATCGCTAGACATACTGACAACAGATAACTTTCTGAGTTATGAGCTTTGGTGATCAGATTTTTAATTATTTAGCATTTTATTGATTTTTCTTTTATAGATCTTTCAGGGTATTTTGAGTCTGCTTAGAACACGTCAACTTCAACTACCCATGTAGCGAGTCCCACTCCGATGACTCCCAGATCTACACGACCTTAGGGCATCAGGCTTTAAGTTCCCCGAAGGAGTGGTGCTCGAGTAGCGAAGGCCGCTGGCAAACTACCTTATTTAATTTACTCTTTTTGTTTCTTTTCACTTTTAGCTCAGAGTGTCTCATCTAGTCATTCTAATTGTCAATACATCCTCAACTGGTCTAATCTTATCTAGTTAAGTTTGAAAAGGTAATTGGCTGAGGTCTCTAATCCAGACTAAGTTGTGCTCATTATCAGGAATTCCTATTCCTAATCAATAAGTTCAAAATAGTCATCACATTGTCTCCTACTAACCATAACATTCTACCTACATATCATGGGACATAAGCAACGTTTAACCAATCATACTGCATTTGACGTCTGAAAGAATGAAAAAATTTGAAAAATTTTGGAAGGGTGTGAAAATAGGGGAAAACAAGCAAAATCATGCAAAACGTTTCTCAAACTACAACAGTGCACTGTGCACTGCTACCCCACACTAGGTCTGGCACTGTCCTCAGTGTCATGAATCTAGACTACCCCCACTTATTGAAAACAAGGAGAAACAAAAACAAAACAGAAATTTCTTACCCCACAATTATTTGACTGACTTAGGGTAAGAAAGAAATAAGGCAGCAAAACAAGAAGGATAGCAAAACAGAACACAAAACAAATAAAATAAAAGGAATATGAGGATTAGAAAAACTCCCTTCCTGTCGCGAGCAGAAGGGTCTTCTCTGATCTGTCAATTGGCTCTTCACCTTAGCCATGTGCTATTGCTGCGGTATTCTTGATTCTGCAAGCTCTAGATATTGGAACGGATAACGCCAGCTCCGATCCTTCATTGTCGAGCTCTAGGTAGTGGCATATCCATTTGATGAATGACTCAAGCCCCAAGGACTGTTTTCTCGAATCATCTGCAAAGTTTCTCATAATCGTAGCAACGTGTCCAGGAGGAACGTGTCTAGGAATGAGATTTCTTGGGATTTGTGTGCCTTCCTGCCAATGTTAGTAAAGGTATTGCATGCAAGTCTCGAATGGAAGAAAAGATACCTGAAGTTTTGGCGAAGCTGTGGTGGTATGGGGCTCCAGTTGTGTAGATCTGGGCCCAAGTATTTGAGACTTCCTCGGGGAAGTTTCTCACAGCTGATTGGTATGCAGGGAATGCAAGCTCCTCCATTGCTATGCTCCCGACACAATGCCAAATTCCTCTATATCTGTCGTCTGTTCGTTACCTCTTGGTAGATCACTTGCTTGCACTGGTCTGGCTTTAATTATTGCCAGTATCTCATCTATTGATTCTGCGAGTGTGGGTTTTGCTGTGGTGGTGTCTTCTGAAAGTTTCCAGCTTCCGAATTACTCCTTAGCTAAATCCCGTATGATTCCTCTAGTTGGGATTGTATGCATTTCCCCTTGGAGTAGCATTCTGCAGTAACCTACTCCTACCTCTTTTGGAATGGTCAGTCATTCCCATAGCAATCCCTGCTAAAGTGTGGTACTTAGCAGACTTCACAGATTTGATACACTGGCTGAACATTTCTTCCTAAATCATTGGCACTCTGAATCTGGAAAACAACTAGAATCTGCACATGACTTTAACATCATTAGTAGGTAATGCCTGTGGTTCAGGCCATTTTGAAAAGTGTTCCACAACTACTATGATGTAATTATGTTCAAAGGAAGAAATGAAAAGGATTCGAAATACCCTTGATATCAACGGTTGCAACATTCTGTGTACGTCGCTGGGGTAGATGATCTCTGGAAGATGTGTTACCTGTTATTTGGCAAGCATCGCGGGACTGTATCAGAGATACAAAAGTCCTTGAATATGGTGGGTCAACAAGATTCTGCTTTCAACACTTTCCGGACAGTGTTGATAGCAGTCAATTGGTCTCCTGTAGATCCTTGATGACAATGCTCCAAAATTTTGTGGCCTTCGTCTTTCGAGACACACTTTGATCAACTGATCTGCCAAAAATTTGAAATAGAAGAGAAACTGCCCAGTAGTAATATTTCAAATCAGCAAAGAATTTCTTCTTTGGCTGATAAGTCATATCACTTGGAACTTATTCAGTGACTAGATAATTTGAAATAAACCACATATGAGAATTATTATACATAGTAAACAATGCAAATAGGTTTTCATCCAAAAATTTATCAGCATTACACTAGCCTCTAACTCGGGGTTTTCTAATCTAGACCAATGGTTTGCTTTCTAGATTTTCAACCCTTTTTCTTACCCCTTCTTTCTATATCAAGTTCAAGTAACAATAAAACCTAACTTAATCAATTATGGTTCAGTATCAGATTTATTGAACACAGACATCTCAGAGTGATCAGTGTAACCTATTGTTTTTAGACAAGACCAGATAAGATTAGGATTTATCATACATGAACTTTCTTATCATGTTTCTGTCTAAAACAAATCTTACTACATCACATATTCATTCAAAAAGCAGATTTCAATCAGGTGATGTCATAATGGGTGCAATAATTCCTTTTGTTTTTAAAAATTCTCATGCAATCATCAGCAAAACAAAAGGAACATCCTTTTTCCAATAGAACATTCAAAGGTCTGGCTATTAAGGAAAAACTATTTTATAACTCATCCTAATAAGGCCGGTATGACTCTAAGAAAATTCTAAAATGAAGTTTCTTCCCAATAAAAATCTAAGCCAAAATTTTACAACTCAGAAGAAAACATATTTTATCCTCATTTCCATTTTTATTCGAAATTAAATAATAGAAGAAAAACACGAAAAAGAGCAATTAAGAAAGAACAAGAGATGGGGAAAAGAACAACTTACCATTGAGCAAGAAAAATACATTTTTTCGGTTTTTAAATTTTTAAATTTTTTTTTCTTTTTTTTTTTCGAAAGCAGTTAAATTTCCTCAATATGGTTTTAGAATGATTTTCTAAAATTTGATTATCCTAAGTGTCTTAATTTCAGATATTATCTAAAATCAATTAGTTATGATAACCCTATATTTCGGAAATTGATTGTCTAACTAGTATAAGAGAAGTGTTGGGTTAAGGTCTAGGTTACTACCGTTACCTATCATAAGTCTCTAGAATTTTGATCAGGAATCCTATATTCATTATGATATTTCCCCGGCAACGGCGCCAAAAATCTGATGCGTTCCGATTGGTATGCTAAAAGATAGGCTTTATATACCTATGTCGATTATGAGTAATTAAGGACTGAGTCTTACTAACTGTCACTTAGCATTCAATTATTGTCACTTAATCAACCAGAACCTAAGGCAGAGTACCTATCGTGTAGCTAGTCTGTTGGAAAGTATCTACGATTTTATTAAGTTAAATATCGTACTCCCAGGGAAGTGGCAACGACTTAGTAGTAACTAGCCTTTTAATCCTAACTCCTATCTTATGATCCAGTTATGCAATCTTCATCAAATACTTTGATGAGAGGGTGATTCATTCTCCACTAGGTTTAAGTTTAATTAATCTTAAAAGTGTTTTATAGATGAGTCTTGATTCTATGTTATACTGTTCCTATATGTTGATTGACCTATATTCGAATATTTTAGACATGTCTTGGCCTGGATTGCAACTATGTTCTGTGTCTAAAGGCTACCACATCTGAGTTTCTACGCTACCGCCCCATCGTTAAGGGTAACGGCCCTACTCACGGCTCGGACTAAAGTCAGCAATGAACGGTACCCTATGTCACTTCGGTATCATGCTGCTCGTCTCATAACCGCCGGCATAACACTCTACTCAGCCTACCTAGACTACTTTCAACCAACAGGGTGTTCCGCAGATTATTTTATCTAGTATGGCAGACACCAATACTAATTGATGCCTGTTAAACTAAACAGGTTATGAATAGACCGTGGTTAGGAATTGTCTATAACCCTAATTTCAGTTTAAAAGAACGGCAATAGACATGCAGACATAATGAATATTTAAGCAGGTGGCCATTTCCGGAAAAACATAACAACTTCAACATATAAACAAATATTCATAAGAATCGTAATCTGATATTCAAATTAATATTTAGATAAAACAATTCGTAAACATACAGAACCTCGTCTAGGGGACCCACTGTCATAAAGTAATCACCACTCTATGCAGGTCCAGCCGGCGCTGCAGCTCCTGTATGCTCCTGACTGCTTGATCCTACTCTGCTCGGCAGAGCCTTCGGAGAACGCTCCTTAGACCTAGTAGCAATTGCTTTACCTTACATCCCGGGCTTAAGCAAATTGCCCTAATCTGACTAAGAACACGCACCCTATCTCTCTCTTAGGATCTCCTAACGAAATCCCGGTATTCTATGAATACCAAAAACGAACCTATCTATCGAAGCCTAAGATCTGAGACTATTTCTCAGAAACTAAAACAAAACACTAACAAGAAAGAAAACTGAGATCCGAGTCTCTGAGTGAGTTGTGTACTAGAGAATTGTACACTAGACACCACTAAATGACTCAGATCGAGTGGAGAGGAATGATTTCAACTGCTGGAGGCCTAGGGTATTTATAGCAGCTTCCAGGAGTAAAAATCTCTGAAAAATTCGATGTGGGACAGCTTCTGGCGGTTCGGGACGCCCGTCCCGGTTCGGGACGCCCGTCCTGGTTCGTTGACCAGGTTCGGGACGCCCGTCCCGGGTCAGGACGCCCGTCCCGGACCGTTGACCAAGTCAACATTTCCAAAAATTGCATTTTTGCCCCAAAATTTGCTGTTTTCGTCCAATTTGCTCCTGAAACTTCCAAAATCGAAATTTAAGCAATATTATGTCAATTTGATTCAATTAAGATCAAATACATTCAAATATGGCCCTAATTTATGTCTAAAAACATGCTAAAAAGGGTATATGATTTGTGCACATCAGATGCCATAAAGAAATCACCCTTTATGTAGTCACGCCATTGGAGCGTACTGCCATATATGCCTTAATGCTTGACCCGACTCTGCTCGTCAGAACCTTCGGAGGACGCTTCCTCAGCCTAGTAACTGGGCTTTACCTTAATACCCAGCTTAAGCCCAGCCCTATGAACTGACTCTTCGAACGCCTAGAGCCCTCTTAGGATCTCCTAACGAAATCCCGGGTATTCTATGAATACCAGAAACGAACCTACCTATCAAACCCTAGGATCTAAGACTATTTCTCAGAAACTAGAAAAACGAACACAAAAAGGAAAGAAAGAAAACTTCTACTGAAATCTGAGTCTCCGAGTGAGTTGTGTACTAGAGAATTGTACACTGGAAACCACTGAATGACTCAGATCAAGTGGAGAGGGATGAATTCAACTGAGGAAGGCCTGGGGTATTTATAGCAGCTTTCTAGAGAGATTTTCTCTCAAAAATTCGATGTGGGACTTGATTTTCTGGTTCGGTGATACGCGAAAATCGTATCACATTTTTAGCATGTTTTTATATATGTTTTAATGTGAAATTGAGAGTAAATTGACATTAATTGTTTACTATTTACTTGATTTCGCGGTTTTTATGACTTTGGAAGTGTCAGATGAAAAGTAGACGAAAACAGCAAATTCTGGGGCAAAAACGCAATTTTTTGAAATGTTGACCCGGTCAAAGGTCCGGGACGGGCGTCCCGACCCAGTCAAACCGCCAGGACGGGCGTCCTGAACCGGGACGGGCGTCCTGAACCGGGACGGGCGTCCCGAACCTGGTCAACGAATCAGGACGGGCGTCCCAATCCGGGACGGGCGTCCCGAGCTGCCAGAAGCTGTCCCATATCGAATTTTTCAGAGATTTTCACTCCGGGAAGCTGCTATAAATACCCCAGGCCTCCAGCAGTTGAAATCATCCCTCTCCACTCGATCTGAGTCATTAAGTGGTTTCCAGTGTACAATTTTCCAGTACACAACTCACTTAGAGACTCGGATCTCAGTTTTCTTTCTTATTAGTGTTTGTTTTAGTTTCTGAGAAATAGTCTCAGATCTTAGGTTTCTATAGATAGGTTCGTTTCCGGTATTCATAGAATACCCGGGGTTTCGTTAGGAGACCCTAAGAGAGCTCTAGGCGTTCGAAGAGTCAGTCCACAGGGCTGGGCTTAAGCTGGGTATTAAGGTAAAGCCCAGTTACTAGGCTGAGGAAGCGTCCTCCGAAGGTTCTAGCGAGCAGAGTCAGGGTGGTTTATTAGAGACCTCGGATGTGGTACGCCTTTAGACACAGAACATAGTTGCAATCGAGGCTAAGATGCATCTAAAATACTCGAAGACAGGTCAATCAACATATAGGAACAGTATAGCATAGAATCAGAACTCATCTTTAAAACACTTTTAGGATTAATTAGACTTGAACCTAGTGGAGAATGGATCACCCTCTCATCAAAGATATTGATGAAGATTGCATAACTGGATCATAAGATAAGAGTTAGGATAAGAGGCTAGTTACTACTAAGTCGTTGCCACTTCCCTGGGAGTACGATATTTATTTAATAAAATCGTAGATACTTTCCAATAGACTAGCTACACGATAGGTACTCTGCCTTAGGTTCTGGCTGATTAAGTGACACCATAGAGACTAAATGTGACAATTAGTCAATCACAGTCCTTAATTATTCATAATCAACATAGGGTAAAATAACACCTATTTAGCATGTCAACCGGAATCGCATCAGATTTTTGGCGCCGTTGCCGGGGAAATATCATAATGAATTTAGGATTCCTGATCAAAATTCTAGAGACTTATGATAGGTAACGGTAGTAATCTAGACCTTAGACCTACACTTATCTTATGCTAGTTAGACAATCACTTTCCGAAATATAGGATTATCATAACTAATTAATTTTAGATATTATCTGGAATTAAGACACTTAGGATAATCAAATTTTAGAAAATTATTCTAAAACCATATTGAGGGAATTTACTTGCTTTCGAAATATCAAAAAGAAAAAAAAATGTTAAAATTTAAAATTCGAAAAAAAATTGTAGTTTTCTTGCTCAATGGTAAGTTGTTTTTTTCCCATCTCTTGTTCTTTCTTAGTTGTTTTCTTAGTTGCTCTTTTTCGTGTTTTTCTTCTATTATTTAATTTCGAATAAAAATGGCAATCAGGATAAAACATATTTTCTTCTGGGTTGTAAAACTTTGGCTTAGATTTTTATTGGGAAGAAACTCCATTTTGGAATTTTCTTAGAGTCATGCCGGCTTTATTAGGACGAGTTATGAAATAATTTTTCCTTAATAGCCGGACCTTTGAATGTCTATTGAAAAAAAGGGATGTTCCTTTTGTTTTGTTGATAATTGCATGAGAACTTTTAAACTAAAAGGAATTACTGCACCCATTATAGCATCACCTGATTGAAATCTGCTTCCTGAATGAATATGTGAGGTAATGATGTAGTAAGAATCTTCCTTTGAAAACAATTACATCATAGTAGTCGTGGAACACTTCTTCAAAATGGCCTGAACCACAGGCATTACCTACTAATGATGTTAAAGTCTTAGGAAGAAATGTCAGCCTATGTATCAAATCTGTGAAGTCTGCTAAGC
The DNA here is from genome assembly GCA_027405835.1 of Asclepias syriaca. Taxonomy (NCBI): domain Eukaryota; kingdom Viridiplantae; phylum Streptophyta; class Magnoliopsida; order Gentianales; family Apocynaceae; genus Asclepias; species Asclepias syriaca. Next base: position 12,526,932 of record CM049932.1, read on the forward strand.
ACCACACTTTAGCAGGGATTGCTATGGGAATGACTGACCATTCCAAAAGAGGTAGGAGTAGGTTACTGCAGAATGCTACTCCAATGGGAAATGCATACAATCCTAACTAGAGGAATCATACGGGATTTGGCTGAGGAGTAATTCGGAAGCTGGAGACTTTCAGAAGATACCACCACAGCAAAACCCCTACCCGCATGATCAACAGATGAGATACTGGCAACAATTAAAGCCAGACCAGTGCAAGCAAGTGATCTACCAAGAGGTAATGAACGGTCAACAGATATAGAGGAATTTGGCATTGTGTCGGGAGCATAGCAATGGAGGAGCTTGCATTCCCTGCATACCAATCAGCTGTGAGAAACTTCCCCGAGGAAGTCTCAAATACTTGGGCCCAGATCTACACAACTGGAGCCCCCTACCACCACAGCTTCGCCAAAACTTCAGGTATCTTTTCTTCCAGTCGAGACTTGCATGCCATACCTTTACTAACAGTGGCAAGAAGGCACACAAATCCCAAGAAGTCTCATTCCTAGACACGTTACTCCTGGACACGGTGCTATGATTGTGAGAAATCTTACAAATGATTCGAGGAAGCAGACCGTAGGGCTCGAGCCATTCATCAAATGAATAGGCCACTACCTGGAGCTCGACAATGAAGGATCGAAGCTGACATCATCCGTTACAGTATCTAGTGCTTACAGAGTCAAGAATGCATCATCAATAGCACATGGCTAAGGTGAAGAGCCAATTGACAGATCAGAGAAGACCCTTCTGCTCGCGACATGAAGGGAGTTTTTCTAATCCTCATGTTCCTTTACTTTTATTTTCTTTGTTTGGTGTCCTGTTTTGTTATTTCTTTGGTTGTTTTATTTTCTCTCTTACCCTTAGCTAGTCAAATAAGTGTGGGGTAAGAGTTTTCTATTTTGTTTTTGTTTCTTGTTTTCAAATAAGTGTGGGGTAGTCTAGATATGCATGAACACTGAGGACAGTGTCAGAAATAAGTGTGGGGTAGCAGTGCACGGTGCACTGTAGTAGTTTTTGAAAAATGTTTTGCATGATTTTGCTTGTTTTCCCCGTATTTTCACACCCTTCCAAAAAATTTTAAAATTTTTCATTCTTTCAGACTTCTAAATGCAGTATGCTTGGTTAAACAAATTGCTTATGTCTATGATATGTAGGTAGTATGTTATGGTTAGTAGGAGATAATTGATAGCTATCTTGGACTAATTGATTAGGAATAGGGAATTCCTGATAACTGAGCACAACCTTGTCTGGATTAGAGACCTCAACCAATTGCCTATTCGAGACTCCACTAGATAAAATTAGACCAGTTGTGGATATATTGGCAGTTAGAATGACTAGATGAGACTCTGAGCTAAAAGTGAAAAGAACTTAAGGAAGTTAATTACAATAGGGTAGTTTGCCAGCGGCCTTCGCTACTCGAGCACCACTCCTTCGGGGAATTTAAAGCCTGATGCCCTAAGGTCGTGTAGATCTGGGAGTCATCGGAGTGGGACTCGCTACATGGGTAGTTGAAGTTGACGTGTTCTAAGCAGACTCGAAATACCCTGAATCTATAAAGAAAATAACTAAGTGCTAAAACATTAAAAATCTTATCACCAAAGCTCAGAACTCAGAAAGTTATCTGTTGTCAGTGTGTCTAGCGATAGGTCGAAGTATTATCTGGTAGTAGTTAAGATAAGGGTTCATTGTGTTGACTATCTGGTCTAGACTAGTACACACACTACACATCAGGAAGACCCTGTGACTAAGAAAAAAGTCCAACCTAGTTGTTGATTTGTTTTCTGCCTGATCATAACAAGCTACTAGAAACATTTGAGACCTTGTCATAGCAACCTAACCAGTCAGACCTGTGTTAAGAATTGTCTGAAGAATTTTTGGAATAAAAACATGATTAGGAATTTAAGTGACTGCACTACGGTTTAAAATCACTAACTCCATGTAGACTTTGCTTGAGGACAAGCAAAAAGCTAAATGTGGGGTTATCTGATACGCGAAAATCGTATCACATTTTTAGCATGTTTTTATATATGTTTTAATGTGAAATTGAGAGTAAATTGACATTAATTGTTTACTATTTACTTGATTTCACGGTTTTTATGATCTTGGAAGTGTCGGGTGAAAAGTAGACGAAAACAGCAAATTCTGGGGCAAAAACGCAATTTTTGGAAATGTTGACCCAGTCAAACCGCCAGGATGGGCGTCCTGAACCGGGACGGGCGTCCCGAACCTGGTCAACGAATCAGGACGGGCGTCCCGAGCCGCCAGAAGCTGTCTCACATCGAATTGTTCAGAGATTTTCACTCCGGGAAGCTGCTATAAATACCCCAGGCCTCCAGCAGTTGAAATCATCCCTCTCCACTTGATCTGAGTCATTAAGTGGTTTCCAGTGTACAATTTTCCAGTACACAACTCACTCAGAGACTCGGATCTCAGTTTTCTTTCTTATTAGTGTTTGTTTTAGTTTCTGAGAAATAGTCTCAGATCTTAGGTTTCTATAGATAGGTTCGTTTCCGGTATTCATAGAATACCCGGGGTTTCGTTAGGAGACCCTAAGAGAGCTCTAGGCGTTCGAAGAGTCAGTCCACAAGGCTGGGCTTAAGCTGGGTATTAAGGTAAAGCCCAGTTACTAGGCTGAGGAAGCGTCCTCCGAAGGTTCTAGCGAGCAGAGTCAGGGCGAGCAATACGACGTATACAGCAGTACGCTCTGTCGGCGAGACTACGTAAAGGGTGATTTCTTTATGGCATCAGTCCCCATACCCCTCTCTTATATATTTTATTGCTTTGTCCTAAACATCAATTATGAATATCGGATTACGGTTTTTTTGAATAGTTGTTTTGTATGTTGAAGTTATTATGTTTTTTCGGAAATAGCCACCTGCTAAATATTCACTATGTCTGCATGTTTAATGTGCTCTTTTAAACTAACGTTAGGGTTATAGACAATTCCTAACCACGGTCTAATCATAACCTGTTTAGTTTAACAGGCATCAATTAGTATTGGTGTCTGCTATGCTAGATAAAATAACATGCTGAACACACTGCTTGTTAAAGTAGTCTAGGTAGGAGTCGAGCTGAGTCCGATTATGCCGGCGGCTAGGGCAAGCGGTATGATCCCCGAAGTGACATAGGGCTTTCATGGATGCCTTCGTCCCGAACCGTGAGTAGGGCTGTCATTAAGGTAGGGCGGTTTATTAGAGACCTCGGATGTGGTACGCCTTTAGACACAGAACATAGTTGCAATCCAGGCTAAGATGCATCTAAAATACTCGAAGACAGGTCAATCAACATATAGGAACAGTATAGCATAGAATCAGAACTCATCTTTAAAACACTTTTAGGATTAATTAGACTTGAACCTAGTGGAGAATGGATCACCCTCTCATCAAAGATATTGATGAAGATTGCATAACTGGATCATAAGATAAGAGTTAGGATAAGAGGCTAGTTACTACTAAGCCGTTGCCACTTCCCTGGGAGTACGATATTTATTTAATAAAATCGTAGATACTTTCCAATAGACTAGCTACACGATAGGTACTCTGCCTTAGGTTCTGGCTGATTAAGTGACACCATAGAGACTAAATGTGACAATTAGTCAATCACAGTCCTTAATTATTCATAATCAACATAGGGTAAAATAACACCTATTTAGCATGTCAACCGGAATCGCATCATTCGGGACGGCCGTCCTGGACACCTGTCCCGGTCTGTTGACCGGGTCAGGACGGCCGTCCCGAACCAGGATGCCCTCCCCGAAGTCCAAACTTCTGAAAATTTGCGTTTTTACCCCGAAATTTGCCATTTTCTTCCACTTTTCACCTGACACTTCCAAAAAATCATAAAAATTGTGAAATTGAGTTAATAATGAACAATTAAGACCAATTTACCCTCAATTTCACCCTAAATCATGCCTAAAAACATGCTAAAAATGTGATATGATTTATGCATATCAATGTGCATGTTGGCCAAGAGGAATGTCTCCATTTGGGTGACATTCCCGGGGGCCGTCCGTCGTCTTGACAATGTGTGTGCGATAATGGTATGTAAGTAGCGAAGAGCAGGATAAATACATTTGGGAGCCATTTAGGTTGAGAGCGTTTGAGAGATTTTGATAATTTAGGCAGGAAGGAAGATTCGAATTCGAATTATGGAGGTGAATTTGAATTCGGGAGGATGGATTTTGTTTAGGGAATGATTTTGAATTTTTTGCGGGAAATTCGAATTTTGGAGGGAAATTCGAATTTGGAAGGAAATTTAAAATTCAAATTTTGGAGGGAAATTCAAATTTTTGAACTTCGGGAAGGTTGCCAAAAATTTGTAGAGAAAAGGTAGAGAGAAAAGTTTTAGAGAGATGAATTTTTGGTAGTTGATTTGAGGGAAAATGAGAAAAATGGATTATTTGTATGAGGGGCGGCCTTCGGGACACCCGTCCCGGGTTGCTTCGGGACGCTTGCCAATTCCGAAAAAAAAAATTCGTAATTCCATTCAAATCTCAGTACACCAAAAATAACATTTAACAAGTCTTCATGTTTATCAATTCAAATTCAGAAGCTGTTAAAAACTCTATGAAAAATTCCTCAATCTCTCTTTTCGAAAATCAAGACTACCCTAATCTTATCCTAACTTAAATTCAGCGAGAATTTCAGAAAAACAAAAACTGAGTTTATGCAATTTGATTAGTGAAAAATAAACTGCATTTGCAAAACCTTTGTTTTTCATAGAAATTTGAAAATAAAATGTCTGAAGGAAAATTGTTGAATAAAATAAAGGACCCTTTTAAAAAGGTTGAAAAATAGAAAATAGGGGTCAATTATTTAATTTCAGTTCAAACCATTTATTTGCTGAGAATAAGAGTAAAAGAATCTTCCCTTTTTCAACGACCCTTTTCTCTGATCTCTCGTATCTCTGCTTGTATGTTTCGCATCTCTTGTAGTTCTGCTCGTATGTTTCGCATCTCCTCATGCTGGTTCCTTTGTCCCTTTAAGATTTCCATCACCTCTCGGAGTATTTGCACATTTTGGCGTTCTATTGTGGTTCTGAGTTGGGTTACTTCAGAATTCACGGCTAGAACAGCCTGATATGACCGTCTTAGTCTGCCTGGTATTGTCTGAGTCATGGCGCTTATCCTGTGAGATATATCATCTACCTGGGCAGCCAAGGATGATTGAGAACTGTTAGTGCTATCCCCTGATGAAGGTGGTTGGTTGTTAGGTGCTGGGGATGCAGGAGTATACTCAGGAGATTTTGGAGTGTATTCGGGGGATTTTGGAGTATATTCGGGGGATGCAGGAGTATATTCGGGAGATGCAGGGGTTGTTTGGATCTCTGGGAAAGGATTGATGTTATTTTCTAATTCGTCCAGAATATCCTGGGCTCTTGTTCCCTTCATCTATGAGTGCAAAGTCTGGTTAGAAATAACAAATAACAAAAATAGGAACGTAAAATAGAAAAGCAAGAAAAATGTTTTTAGGGATTTTAAAAAAACATTTTTAAATTTTTTTTTCTTTTTATTTTATTTAGAAAGCAGGTAAATTTCCTCAATATGGTTTTGGAATAATTTTCTAAAATTTGATTATCCTAAATGTCTTATTTTCAGATAATATCTAAAATTAGTTAGTTATGATAATCCTATATTTCGGAAAGTGATTGTCTAACTAGCATAAGATAAGTGTAAGTCTAAAGTCTATGTTACTAGCGCTACCTATCATAAGTCTCTAGAATTGTGGCCAATAATCCTAAATTCATTATGATATTTCCCCGGCAACAGCGCCAAAAATCTGATGCGTTTCCGACTGATATGCTAAATAGGTGTTATTTTACCCTATGTTGATTATGAGTAATTAAGGACTGAGGTTGACTAATTGTCACATTTAGTCTCTATGGTGTCACTTAATCAGGCAGAACCTAAGGCAGAGTACCTATCGTGTAGCTAGTCTATTGGAAAGTATCTACGATTTTATTAAATAAATATCATACTCCCAGGGAAGTGGTAACGGCTTAGTAGTAGCTAGTCTTTTATCCTAACTCTTATCTTATGATCCAGTTATGCAATCGTCATCAATAACTTTGATGAGAGGGTGATCCATTCTCCACTAGGTTTAAGTCTAATTAAGCCTAAAAGTGTTTATAGACAAAGTCCTGATTCCATGTTATACTGTTCCTACATGTTGATTGACCTATATTCAAGTGTTTTAGATATATCTTAGCCTGGAATGCAACTATGTTCTGAGTCTAAAGGTGTACCACATCTGAGTCTCTATGCTACCGCCCCATCGCTAAGGTAAATGGTCCTACTCAAGGTTCGAACAAAAGATAGCTATGACAGCCCTATGTCACTTCGGGGATCACGCCGCTGGCCCATAACCGCCGGCATAACGCTCTACTCAGCCTACCTAGACTACTCTAACAAATAGGGTGTTCCGCATGTTATTTTATCTAGTATGGCAGACCCCAATACTAATTGATGCCTGTTAAACTAAACAGGTTATGAATAGACCGTGGTTAGGAATTGTCTATAACCCTAATTTTAGTTTAAAAGAAACTACATTAGACATACAGACATAATGAATATTTAAGCAGGTGGCTATTTCCGGAAAAACATAACAACTTCAACATATATAACAAATATCCATAACAACCATAATCTGATATTCAAAAATGATATTTGGACAAACACAATAACAACATATAAGAGAGGGACAGGGGGACTGATGCCATAAAGAAATCACCCTTTACTTAGTCTCGCCGATGGAGCGTACTACTGTATATGTCGTATTGCTTGACCCGACTCTGCTCGATAGAACCTTCGGAGGACGCTTCCTCAACCTAGTAGCTGGACTTTACCTTAATACCCAGCTTAAGCCCAGCCTTGTGGACTGACTCTTCGAACGCCTCAAGCCTTCTTAGGATCTCCTAACGAAATCCCGGGTATTCTATGAATACCAGAAACGAACCTATCTATCGAACCCTAGGTTCTGAGACTAGTTCTCAGAAACTAAGAAAAACGAAACACTAAAAAGGAAAGAAAGAAAATTTATACTGGAATCTATGTCTTTGAGTGATTTGTGTACTAGAGAATTGTACACTAGAAGTCACTGAATGACTCAGATCGAGTGGAGAGGGATGAATTCAACTGAGGAAGGCATGGGGTATTTATAGCAGCTTCATGGAGTGATTTTTCATCAAACATTCGATGTGGGACTTGAATTTCTGGTTCGGGACGCCCGTCCCGGTCTGTTGACCAGGTCAGGATGGCCGTCCCGAGTCCTGGACGCCCGTCCCGACCTGTTGACCAGGTCAGGACGCCCGTCTTGAACCGGGACACCCTCCCCGAAGTCCGAACTTCCGAAAAATTGCGTTTTTGCCCCGAAATTTGCCATTTTCTTCTACTTTTCACCTGACACTTCCAAAATCATAAAAACTGTGAAATTGAGTTAATAACGAGCAATTAAGACCGATTTGCCCTCAATTTCACCCTAGATTATGCCTAAAAACATGCTAAAACGTGATATGATTTATGCATATTAGGTGCTATGATAATTGGTGCTGAAATTAGTTTATGCTTAAGATCCTCAAAGGTTGCGGCACAGGCTGCATCAAAAGAAAACACGTAATCTTTTTCTAATAATTTACATAAGGGCTTAGATACCTTTGAAAGGTCTTTGATGAATCTCCGGTAGAAGCCCGCATGTCCAAAAAATCTTCGAATGTGTTTGACATTTGTTGCGGTTAGTAGTTTTTCGATCACTTCTATCTTTGCTCGGTCTACTTCAAGACTTTTTTTCAAGATCCGGTGCTGATATGCATAAATCATATCACATTTTTAGCATGTTTTTAGGCATAATTCAAGGTGAAATTGATGGTAAATCGGTCTTAATTGATTGTTATTAACTCAATTTCATAGTTTTTGTGATTTTGGAAGTGTTAGGTGAAAAGTAGAAGAAAATGGCAAATTTCGGGGCAAAAACGTGATTTTTAGAAGTTCAGAAGTCGGGGTGGGCGTCCCGAAGTCAGGATGGGCGTCCTGACCTGGTCAATAGGCCGGGACGGGCGTCCCGAGCCGCAGTTCAGAATCCCACATCAAAGTTTTGAGAGAAAATCACTCCAGAAAGCTGCTATAAATACCCCAGGCCTTCCTCAGTTGAAATCATTCCTCTCCACTCGATCTGAGTCATTTAGTGACATCAAGTATACAGTTTTCCATGGTATACAAGTCACTTAGAGACTCAGGTTTCGGTATAAGTTTCTTTTTTTATTTCTAAATAGTGTCTCGTTTTCTTTGTTTCTGAGAATTAGTCTCAGATCCTAGGATACGACTAGATAGGTTCGTTTCCGGTATTCATAGAATACCCGGGATTTCGTTAGGAGATCCTAAGAGGGCTCTAGGCGTTCGAAGAGTCAGTCCACAAGGCTGGGCTTAAGCTGGGTATTAAGGTAAAGTCCAGCTACTAGGCTGAGGGAGCGTCCTCCGAAGGTTCTGTCGAGCAGAGTCGGGTCGAGCAGTCCAACATATACAAGCAGTTGCTCCATAGACTAAGTAAAGGGTGAATTCTTTATGGCATTAGTCCCCATGTCCCTCTCTTTATATGTCTGTACTGTGTTCGTCCAAATATTGATTATGTTTATTAGATTATGATTTTATAAGTATTTGTTATACATGTTGAAGTTCTTTATAATTGTCTGGAAATGGCCACTAGCTTAATATTCATTATGTCTGCATGTCTAATGTAGTTTCTTTTAAACTACATGTAGGGTTATAGACAATTCCTAATGACGGTCTAATCATAACCTGTTTAGTTTAACATGCATCAATTTAGGACTTTCCCATTGGAAAGCATTGGTGTTTGCCATATTAGATGAAATAACCTATAGATCACCATGTTTGTTAGAGTAGTCTAAGTAGGCTGAGTTTCTGTGTTTATGCCGGCGTTAGGGCGAGCGGCATGATCCCCTAAGTGACATAGGTCTTTCATGGATGCCTTTAGCTCGAACCGTGAGTAGGGCCGTCAATGGCGATGGGGCGGTTTATCAGGTAACTCAGATGTGGTACACCTTTAGACTCAGTACATAGTTGCAATCCAGGCCAAGACGGAGAATAGACTCAGTACATGGTACACTTTTATGCTTAAATAGACTTAAACCTAGCGGAGAATGAATCACCCTCTCATCAAAGATATTGATGAACGATTGCATAACTGGATCATAAGATAAGAGTTAGGGTAAGAGGATAGTTACTGATATGCATAAATCATATCATGTTTTTAGCATGTTTTTAGGCATAATTTAGGGTGAAATTGAGGGCAAATCAGTCTTAATTGTTTATTATTAACTCAATTTCACAGATTTCATGAATTTGGAAGTGTCAGGTGAAAAGTAGAAGAAAATGGCAAATTTCAGGGCAAAAACATAATTTTTCAGAAGTTCGGACTTCGGGGAGGGCGTCCCGGTTCAGGACGGGCGTCCTGACCAAGTCAACAGGCCAGGACAGGCGTCCAGGACTCGGGATGGCCGTCCTGACCTAGTCAACAGACCGGGACGGGCATCCCGAACCAGAAATTCAAGTCCCACATCGAATTTTTGAGAGAAAATCACTCCAGAAAGCTGCTATAAATACCCCATGCCTTCCTCAGTTGAATTCATCCCTCTCCACTCGATCTGAGTCATTAAGTGACTTCTAGTGTACAATTCTCTAGTACACAAATCACTCAGAAACTCAGATTTCAGTAAAAGTTTTCTTTCTTTCCTTTTTGTGTTTTGTTTTTCTTAGTTTCTAAGAAATAGTCTCAGACCATAGGGTTCTATAGATAGGTTCGTTTCTGGTATTCATAGAATACCCGGGATTTCGTTAGGAGATCCCAAGAGGGCTCAAGGCGTTCGAAGAGTCAGTCCACAAAGCTGGGCTTAAGCTGGGTATTAAGGTAAAGCCCAGTTACTAGGCTGAGGAAGCGTCCTCCGAAAGTTCTGGCGAGCAGAGTCGGGTCGAGCAGTACGACATATACAAGCAGTTGCTCCAACGGTGCGACAACGTACAGGGTGATTTCTTTATGGCATCAGTCCCCATGTCCCTCTCTTTATATGTTTGTACTGAGTTTGTTCCAAAAATTAATTATGAATATGAGATTATGATTTTCATGAATATTTGTTATATATGTTGAAGTTGTTATGTTTTTCCGGAAATAGCCACCTGCTTAATATTCACTATGTCTGCATGTCTACTGTGTTCTTTTAAACTAAAATTAAGGTTATAGACAATTCCTAACCACGGTCTATTCATAACCTGTTTAGTTTAACATGCATCAATTAGTATTGGTGTCTGCCATACTAGATAAAATAACATGCGGAACACCTTGTTTGTTAGAGTAGTCTAGGTAGGGGCTGAGTTGAGCGTTTATGCCGGCGGCTAGGGCAAGCGGCATGATCCCCGAAGTGACATAGGGTTTTCATGGATGCCTTTAGCTCGAACCGTGAGTAGGGCCGTCATTAAGGTAGGGCGGTTTATCAGAGATCTCGGATGTGGTACACCTTTAGACTCTGAACATAGTTGCATTCCAGGCTAAGATATATCTAAATCACTCGAATATAGGTCAATCAACATATAGGAACAATATAACATAGAATCAGGACCTTATCTATAAAACACTTTTAGGCTTAATTAGACTTAAACCTAGTGGAGAATGGATCACCCTCTCATCAAAGTTATTGATGAAGATTGCATAACTGGATCATAAGATAAGAGTTAGGATAAAAGGCTAGTTACTACTAAGCCGTTACCACTTCCCTGGGAGTACGATATTTATTTAATAAAATCGTAGATACTTTCCAACAGACTAGCTACACGATAGGTACTCTGCCTTAGGTTCTGACTGATTAAGTGACACCATAGAGATTAAATGTGACAATTAGTCAATCCCAGTCCTTAATTACTCATAATCAACATAGGGTAAAATAACACCTATTTAGCATATCAGTCGGAAACGCATCAGATTTTTGGCACCGTTGCCGGGGAAATATCATAATGAACTTAGGATTCCTGATCAAAATTCTAGAGACTTATGATGGGTAATGGTAGTAACCTAGACCTTAACCCAACACTTATCTCATGCTAGTTAGACAATCACTTTCCGAAATATAGGATTATCATAACTAATTAATTTTAGATGTTATCTGGAATTAAGACACTTAGGATAATCAAATTTTAGAAAATTATTCTAAAACCATATTGAGGGAATTTAATTGCTTTCGAAATAAAAAAAATGTTAAAATTTAAAAATCCGAAAAAAATTGTACTTTTTCTTGTTCAATGGTAAGTTGTTCTCTTTTCCCTATCTTTTGTGTTATTTCCTTTTCATAATTGAATAGTTTTTTTTCTTTCTTCTTCCGAATTCTTAATTTTTTCACTTTCCCTGTAACCCCACTAACCAGTTTGCTCAGGCTAAAACGTATTCTTCTCTGTAGTTGCCTGACTCGAACTTCAGAAGCTAACCTTGAAACACCAGTTGAGAATCCTGAACGAATCATTCGTACAACTAATAGGCGAAGAACAGAGAGGGCTGCTGAAAGACCTACCCTCGAATCCTACATCCAGCCATAGACTGTTCCGGTATCATCCGCCATCCAAATCCCTGGGAACCCTCGCTATGATCTTAAACCGAATGTGATCCAGCTGATTATAAATCGGGTTCAGTTTGGAGGAACTGCAGCCGAGAATCCGCTGGAACACTTATCTGACTTCTCTTCTCTCTGCAAAGGCCTCAAGGGAGATCATACTGCAGAAGTAACTAAACTCAACCTCTTTCCCTACTCACTGAGGGACAGAGCTAAGAGATGGTTGGCCCAGCTACCTACTAACTCCATCACCTCTTGGGACGAGTTAAGCAAAGCCTTCCTAGAAGAGTACTACTCTGCAGCAAGAGTCCTAGAATATCGAAGGGCTCTGTCTAGTTTTACTCAAGCTGCTGATGAGACAGTGATCGAAGCTTGGGACAGATTCAAGGAGCTACTCAGGCTCTGCCCCCAACATGGACTTACCGAAGCATTGCTGATTCAGCAATTTTACGGGGGTATGTCAGACATGGGTAAGCAAATTCTTGATGGACTCAATCCCCAGAGCGGTTTCAATGGAATGAGTGATGTAGATGCTAGAAACGCTCTGGAGAGACTCTACAGGAATAGCAAGAATTGGCGCACAAGTGGCCGAGCTAAGAAGCAACCAGTAAATGCGGTCGTTGCCTCCACTGATGATCAATTTGAGGCACTGAAGGCCAGCATTACTAATCAGCTGAATGCTTTCCAACAAGGGAAAAGCATTCAGTCAGTATACCAAATCTGCGAATTTTGCCAAGGACCACATTTCAGTGGATTGTTATGGTAATGGGATATTAACTATTCCAGAAGATATGGAACAAGTGGACGCAGTGAATTCTGCTCCTATAGGAAATACCTACAATCCCACTTGGAAGAACCATCCGGGATTTAGCTGTAGAAACAATTCCGGGACTACTAACTTCCAGAAAAGGGTACCTCAGCAACTGCCATATCCGCAGAACCAGCAAGTCGCTCTGCCAACACCAAGGAACTACATCGTTCCAACTGACCCCATGCAAGAATTCAGAGACATGCTAAAGAGCATTTCCGACTCTAACAAGGAAATGATAGAGTCCAACAGAAAGCAGGAAGCTCACGCAGAAAGAATCCAGAAACAGAAGCAGACCGAGCAAACAATCAGAAAACACAAGCTGCTATACAAACTTTAGAGAGACAAATGGGTCTATCCACCCATTTCTCTCACAGGTCCCAGGGAACGCTACCAAGCAACACTGAGACCAACCCTCAAACTGAATGCAAGACCATCACTCTAAGATCTGGTAAAATTCTATCTCCATCTCCACCCAAACCATCTGACCCTCCTATTCTTGTGCAGGAACCAGAAGAAGGCTCCAAGGACCAACGCCGACGGATGTCGAAATCGAAGTAGCAAGGAAAGGGAAGACGGAGTTTATTCCTGAGTACCGGCCAAAAGTACCTTACCCTGCCAGACTTATGCACAATAAAGATAAGGAGCAATTTGAAAATTTCTTAGAATTTTAGTCAGATTCATGTTAATTTACCTTTACTTGATGTTATTTCTGAAATGCCAAAGTATGCTAAGTTTTTAAAAGAAGTTGTTAGTAATAAAAGAAAATTTGACATGGACAAGGTGGTTCTTAATGAAGAATGTTCGGCGGTCTGTTGAATAAACTACCGTCTAAACAGAAAGATCCTGGTTGTTTTACCTTGCCATGTACAATTGGAAATATTACTAACATGCATGCATTAGCAGACTTAGGAGCTAGTATCAATCTTATGCCATCTAGTTTATTTGATAAATTAGGATTGCATGATTTGAAAACGACTAGGATGTGCATACAACTTGCAGATAGGACAGTCAAAATCCCCAAGGGAATAATTGAAGATCTCTTAGTAAAGGTCGGAAAATTTGTGTTTCCTGTGGATTTGTTGTCATGGATATGAATGGGGAAGGAGGAGTGCCCCTGATCCTAGGTCGACCATTTCTAGCTACCTCAAAAGCATTAATAGACGTCAGTAATGGTCAAATCAAGTTAAGGGTAGGAAATGATGACATCACTTTTGATCTAAATGAGACCCTTAGGTATCCCATGCATTTAGATGATACTTGTTTTTGTGTGGATGCCATGGAACACTTGATTGCAATTAACGTGACAGACCTATGCTCAAACTATCAAGTCTTGAGTGAGGACTCCCTAGAATTAGAGGAGCCTGAACTTAGCTCTTCTGAAAATGAAATTACTTCTGATAGTTTCACTGAGATAGGTGATGATGAGATGAAGAAAGAACGAACCTCGTTTGAAGATCCACCAGACTTGGAACTGAAGGAACTACCCACTCATCTGTGCTACGAATTCCTAGATGACAACAAGAAACTTCCCATTATTCTTGCAGCTGATCTGACTGCAGAACAAAGGAAGCTGACTGTGGACATGTGCAGAAAGTATAGAAGAGCCTTTGCCTACAAAATTGCAGACATTCCAGGTATTAATCCAAGCTTTTGTTCGCATAAGATTCTTCTAGAAAATGAGTATAAGCCATGTGTGCAACCTCAAAGGAGGTTGAATCCTAATGTGTGTGATGTTGTTAAGAAAGAAGTCATTAAACTGTTAGATGCAGGACTTATCTACCCTATCTCAGATAGTGAGTGGGTAAGCCCGGTGCAGGTAGTACCTAAGAAAGGCGGTATAACAGTTGTTAGGAATGAGCATAATGAACTAATCCCTACAGAACTGTAACTGGTCATCGTGTATGCATAGACTATAGAAAACTAAATACGGCCACACGAAAAGATCACTTCCCCTTCCTTTTATTGACCAAATGTTAGAAAGATTATCTGGACACATGTTTTATTGCTTTCTTGATGGGTTTTCTGGTTATTTTCAAATTCCTATTTCCCCTGAGGACCAGCATAAAACTACTTCACATGCCCTTTTGGAACATTTGCATATAGAAGGATGCCTTTTGGTTTGTGTAATGCACCTGCTACATTTCAACGTTGTATGACTGCTATCTTTGAGGACATGTTAGGAAAATCTATGGAAGTATTTATGGATGACTTTTCTGTTTTTGGTAATTCATTTGAGGTTTGTCTAAAGAACTTGGAGTTAATGTTGAAACGTTGTATAAAATCTAACCTGGTTTTAAATTGGGAAAAATGCCACTTCATGGTAAAAGAGGGAATCGTTTTAGGACATAAGATCTCACACCTAGGTATGGAAGTAAAGGCAAAAATTGAAGTTATTTCGAAACTACCTCCTCCCAAAAATGTGAGAGCCGTTAGAAGTTTTTTGGGACACGCTGGCTTTTATCGTAGGTTTATAAAGATTTTTCATTAATAGCCAGGCCGTTGACCAATTTACTCGGAAAAGATGTTCCATTTGTCTTTGATGAAAATGTCTAAAAGCTTTTAATAGACTTAAGGAACTTTAACTACTGCACCTATCATGACGTCACCGACTGGAGTCTACCTTTTGAGCTTATGTGTGATGCTAGTGACTATGCAGTAGGAGTAGTTTTAGGACAAAGACATGATAAGAAATTTCGTAATATATTATGCTAGTAAAACCTTAACTGATGCTCAGGAAAATTACACTACGACAGAAAAGGAATTATTAGCAGTAGTATATGCATTTGATAAGTTTCGATCTTATCTAGTCCTGTCTAAAACTATTGTTTATACTGATCATTCTGCACTAAAATACTTGTTCAATAAAACCGACGCAAAACCAAGATTATTAGATGGGTTTTATGCTTCAAGAATTTGACATAGAAATTCGGGATAAGAAAGGGGCAGAAAACTTAGCCGCAGACCACCTGTCCAAGTTAGAGAATCCGACCCTAGAAGCCATTGATGAAACAATCATATCTGATAAATTTCCGGATGAGAATCTATGTGCATTGTTTGCTATTTTCTCACCCCCTTGGTTTGCAGATATAGCAAATTACTTGGCAGCCCGGACTCTCCCTAGTGATATCACTGCTCAACAAAGAAAAAAATTCTTTTCTGACCTGAAATGTTACTATTAGGAAGATCCTTTTCTATTTCGAATATGTGCATATCAGATGATCAGGAGATGTGTCTCTCAAGAAGAAGGCTTCCAAATTCTGGAACATTGTCACTGCGGACCAACAGGCGGTCACTTAGCTGCAGCTAATACCGCCCGAAAAGTGTTAGAAGCGGGCTTCTACTGGCCTACCATATTCAAAGATGCCGCAGCATTCACAAGATTGTGTGATGCCTGTCAGAAAGCTGGAACCATATCTTCTCGAGACAGTCTACCCCAATAGGCAATTCAAAGTGTAGAAATATTTGACATATGGGGTATAGACTTCATGGGTCTGTTTCCTTCCTCTTTTGGTATGAAGTACATCATAGTAGCCGTAGAATATTTTTCAAAATGGCCTGAGGCACATACCCTACCTACTAATGATGCTAGAGCCGTATGCAGATTCCTTAAGTAGATTTTAGCCAGGTTTGGATGTCCGAAAGCCCTAATCAGTAACCGAGGTACGCACTTCTGCAACTCTCAATTGCAGAAGGTACTTCAGCAGTACGGAGTTCAGCATCGCATTTCCACAGCCTACCATCCTCAAACCAATGGGCAGGCTGAGGTAACCAATAGGGGAATAAAGAGAATCCTAGAAAATACTATGGGTGTTAACCGTAAGGATTGGGCCAATAAACTGGAGGATGCATTATGGGCCTTCTGTACAGCATACAAGACCACTACGGGGTTCTCACCCTATCGGCTAGTCTATGGAAAAGCATGTCACCTTCCAGTTGAACTTGAACACAGAGCTTACTGGGCAGTGCAAAAATGCAATCTCGACGATAATTTAACTAAGGAACACCAGATTCTACAACTCAACGAATTGGATGAGTGGAGGCTCAAAGCCTATGAGAACTCACATCAGTTCAAGATGACAAGTAAACTCCGGCATGACAGACGACTCAGAGCCCAGAAAAATTTTGAACCAGGAGATAAGGTATTGTTGTACAACTCACGTTTCAAATTTTTCCTAGGAAAGCTGCGTAGCTGTTGGTAAGGCCCGTTCACAATCACGGAAGTATCACCTTTCGGAGCATGTGACATCATGGACTCTGACGGCATTATTCAAAAAGTGAACGGACAACTCTTAAAGATTTACAGAGAGCCTTTTGACTTGTCCGAGCAGACTGTTGACTTCACAGAATAAGGGAGTATCTCTTTCATTTTATTTCCTGTTATTTGTTATTTCTTTCATTACTCTATTTTCCTTCTTACCCGTAGTTACTCGAATAAGTGTGGGGTAATTAGAAATGCATGAACACTGAGCAGAGTGTCAGACTTAAGTGTGGGGTAGCAGTGTACAATGCACTGTAGTAGTGAGAAACTTTTTGCATGATTTTGCTTGTTTTCCCCATATTCTCACACCCTTCCAAAATCTTTTTCAAAATTCTCATTCTTTCATACTTCTAAATGCAATATGATTGGTTAAACATTGCTTATGTCTATGATATGTAGGTAGAATGTTATGGTTATTAGGAGGCAATGTGATAGCTATCTTGAACTAATTGATTAGAAATAGGGAATTCCTGATAACTAAGCACAACTTAGTCTGGATTAGAGACCTCAGCCAAGTACCTTTTCAAGACTTAACTAGATAAAATTAGACCAGTTGTGGATGTATTGACAATTAGAATGACTAGTTGAGACTCCGAGCTAAAAGTGAAAAGAAACAAAAGAAAGTTGATCAAATAAGGGTAGTCTGCCAGCGGCCTTCGCTACTCGAGCACCACTCCTTCGGGGAACTTAAAGCTTGATGCCCTAAGGTCGTGTAGGTCTGGGAGTCATCGGAGTGGGACTCGCTACATGGGTAGTTGAAGTTGATGTGTTCTAAGCAGACTCAAAATACCCTGGAAAATCTATAAAAGGAAATCAATAAACGCTAAATAAGTAAAAATCTTATCACCAAGGCTCAGAACTCAGAAAGCTGTCTATTGTTAGTATGTCTAGAGACGGGTCGAAGAATTATCTGGTAATAGTTAAGACAAGAGTTTATTGTGCTGACTATCTAGTCTGGACTAGTACACACACTACACATCAGGAAGACCTTGTGACTAAGAGAAGAGTTCAACCTAGTTGTTAAGTTGTTTTCTGGTCAATCATAACAGTCTACTAGAGACATTTGAGACCTTGTCATAGCAACCTAACCAGTCAGACCTGTGTTAAGAATTGTCTGAATAATATTTGGAATAAAAACATGACTAAGAATTTAAGTGACGGCACATATCACTAACTTCACGTAGACTTTGCTTGAGGACAAGCAAAAAGCTAAGCGTGGGTTTATCTGATATGCATAAATCATATCATCTTTTTAGGCATAATTTAGGGTGAAATTGAGGGCAAATCGGTCTTAATTGTTTATTATTAACTCAATTTCATAGTTTTCATAATTTTGGAAGTGTCAGGTGAAAAGTAGAAGAAAATGGCAAATTTCGGGGCAAAAACACAATTTTTCAGAAGTTCGGACTTCGGGCAGGGCGTCCCGGTTCAGGACGGGCGTCCTAACCTGGTCAACAGGCCAAGACGGGCGTCCAGGACTCGGGACGGCCGTCCTGACCTGGTCAACAGACTGGGACGGGTGTCCCAAACCTTCCTCAGTTGAATTCATCCCTCGCCACTCGATCTGAGTCATTAAGTGACTTCCAGTGTACAATTCTCTAGTACACAAATCACTCAGAGACTCAGATTTCAGTAAAAGTTTTCTTTCTTTCCTTTTTGTGTTTTGTTTTTCTTAGTTTCTGAGAAATAGTCTCAGACCCTAGGGTTCGATAGTTAGGTTCGTTTCTGGTATTCATAGAATACCCGGGATTTCGTTAGGAGATCTTAAGAGGGCTCTAGGCGTTCGAAGAGTCAGTCCACAGGGCTTGGATTAAGCTGGGTATTAAGGTAAAGCCCAGTTACTAGGTTGAGGAAGCGTCCTCCGAAGGTTCTGGCGAGCAGAGTCGGGTCGAGCAGTACGACATATACAAGTAGTTGCTCCAACGGCGCAACTACGTAAAGGGTGATTTCTTTATGGCATCAGTCCCCCTATCCCTCTCTTTATATGTTTGTACTGAGTTTGTTCCAAAAATTAATTATGAATATGAGATTATGATTTTCATGAATATTTGTTATATATGTTGAAGTTGTTATGTTTTTCCGGAAATAGCCACCTGCTTAATATTCACTATGTCTGCATGTCTACTGTGTTCTTTTAAACTAAAATTAGGGTTATAGACAATTCCTAACCACGGTCTATTCATAACATGTTTAGTTTAACATGCATCAATTAGTATTGGTGTCTGCCATACTAGATAAAATAACATGCGGAACACCTTGTTTGTTAGAGTAGTCTAGGTAGGGGCTGAGTTGAGCATTTATGCCGGTGGCTAGGGCGAGCGGCATAATCACCGAAGTGACATAGGGCTTTCATGGATGCCTTTAGCTCGAACCGTGAGTAGGGCCGTCATTAAGGTAGGGCGGTTTATTAGAGATCTCGGATGTGGTACACCTTTAGACTCTGAACATAGTTGCAATCCAGGCTAAGATATATCTAAAACACTCGAATATAGGTCAATCAACATATAGGAACAATATAACATAGAATCAGGACCTTATCTATAAAACACTTTTAGGCTTAATTAGACTTAAACCTAGTGGAGAATGGATCACCCTCTCATCAAAGTTATTGATGAAGATTGCATAACTGGATCATAAGATAAGAGTTAGGATAAAAGGCTAGTTACTACTAAGCCGTTACCACTTCCCTGGGAGTACGATATTTATTTAAAAAAATCGTAGATACTTTCCAACAGACTAGCTACACGATAGGTACTCTGCCTTAGGTTCTGACTGATTAAGTGACACCATAGAGACTAAATGTGACAATTAGTCAATCCCAGTCCTTAATTACTCAAAATCAACATAGGGTAAAATAACACCTATTTAGCATATCAGTCGGAAAAGCATCAGTTACTACTAAGCCGTTACCACTTCCCTGGGAGTACGATATTTAATTTAAATAAAATCGTAGATACTTTCCAATAGACTAGCTACACGATAGGTACTCTGCCTTAGGTTCTGACTGATTAAGTGACATCATAGAGACTAAAAGTGACAATTAGTCAATCTAAGTCCTTAATTACTCATAATCAACATAGGGTAAAACAACACCTACTTTAGCATATCAGTCGGAGCAGCATCAGATTTTTGGCGCCGTTACCGGGGAAATATCATAATTAATTTAGGATTATTGGCCACAATTCTAGAGACTTATGATAGGTAACGGTAGTAACCTAGACCTTAGACCTAACACTTATTTTATGCTAGTTAGACAATCAATTTCCGAAATATAGGGTTATCATAACTAATTGATTTTAGATATCATCTGAAATTAAGACATTTAGGATAATCAAATTTTAGAAAATTATTCTAAAACCATATTAAGGAACTTTATTGGCTTTCTAAATAAAGTATAAAAGAAAAAAAAGTTAAAAATTTAAAAACCCGAAGAATATCTTTCTTACTTTTCTTTTTCTATTTTGTTTTATTTTTGTCTTTGTTATTTGTTATTCCTAACCAGACTTTGCACTCATAGATGAAGAGAACAAAAGCAGCTACTAATCAAGCAAAGAAAACAGAAAACCCTGATACTCCAGGACAAAAGAAGACAAAACCAGAAGGACCATCTGGGCCCGAACCAGAAATACCTCGGGAGAACCCTCCTTCACAACCTATAGAAATAAACTCAAGCCTAGACACCAGTGACTTAGTGAGAAGATTACTGAACACCCGTGAGCCTAGTCCCACGGAAGAAGATCCTTCTAAAGACACCTTTCCTTCGAGAGAAGAACCTCAAAGATCTCCAGTTCACACTCCTGCTCAGAGAGTTCCTATAAATCCACCACCCCTTGACCAAACCCAAAACTCACTGACATCTCCTGATTACACTCCAACGCCTAACGAGCACACCCCTTCATCCGGGGGAAGTACTAACGGTTCTCATTCAGTTTTGTCCGTGCAGATAGATACTTTGGCTCAAAGGATCTATGAAATGGATCAAGGAATTGCATGCAGATTGTGTCATTCAGACCAATGTATCCTGAGTTTTTAACAGCCTCTGAATTTGATAGGGTAAACATGAAGACTTGTTAAATATTATGATTGTTTTTGGTGTACTGAGATTTGTAGGGAATTATGAAAAAAAATCCAAAAGTGGCACACATCCCGAGGCAACCCGGGACGGGAGTCCCGAAGGCCGTCCCTACTACAAATATGCCATTTCTCTTCATTTTCTCTCAAACCAACCACCAAAAATTCATCTCTCTACAAAATTCTCTCTACCTTCTCTCTACAAATTTTTGGTAACCTCCCAAAGTTTCAAAATTCGAATTTCCCTCCAAAAATTGAATTTCCCGCCAAAAATTCAAAATCCTTCACTAACCAAAATCCATCCTTCCGAATTCAAATTCACCTCCAGAATTTGAATTCAAATCTTCCTTCCGGCCTAAATTCTCAAAGTCTCTCGAACGTTCTCAACCAAATGGCTCCCAAAGGCGCTCGTATCACGTCTTCCATGACCGTCACATCGGTGGCACACCCTTTTATGATGTTTCCCTCCACTCCAGCATACCAAGAGAGATGTCATGGATATATCGAACGCACCACACTGATTGGCAGAACGCTTGACTGGGCAGTAGTACAGACACTAGAAGTTGAGCAGGAGGTCCGACGCATACTCGACGTACTACCCTACAGTCGAGTCTTCATAGTCACTAAGCCGACCTACCTAGAGCTGGTATGTGAGTTCTATGCTTTGTTTACATTCCAGCAGGAGCATATCACATTCCGCTTGGGCGGAATAGATCAATCGATGAGCATGGCCAAGTTTGGCATCACCTTGGGTATCTGGCAGAGAGACGAGCTGGATACGCCCGCCTACACCACAGCAGTTCGAGACTTCACTTCTGCAGACGTCTCCACCGCTTGGGCTCAAATTTGTATGACGGGTGTTTCCTACCAGCATGGCTTTGCGAAAGCCACAGGTATTTATCCTGCCCTTCGCTATCTACATACAATTATAGCACACACTCTGTCAGGACGTCGGGCGGCCCCCGGGAATGTCACCCAGATGGAGACATTCCTCCTGGCCAACATGCATATGGGTTCTACCATGGAGATAGCTCGACTCATCATTGTCATCATGCGGGGTTTCGCTACGAACACTCGGAAATAGTGTCTGGGGCTCGGGTCGTTCATCACCAGGATAGCCTACTACTTGGAGTTGGACATCCAGGGCTCAGAGCTGACCCGAGTTGCCCTGACCACCATTCCTACGGACCTTACCATTCTACGGAACATGGGAATGGTCGTACGGGATGCAAATGGGTGCTACTCCATCCACACAAAGCAGCAATGATAGGCATCGACACCAGGAGCAGTTCCAGCACATATACCTCCTACCGAGATATTCGTTCCACGTACTGCCTTTGAACGACATATGTCACACGGATTGGCAGAACGTTTAGCCCGATATAGCCGGGATATGGAAAGAATCGAGAGACGAATGTCGATGATGGACGACAGAATCGCTATGAACACCAGCAGGATCGAGGAGATTTATCAGCATACCTCCCAACTTGTGGAAAACACAGAGGTCTACTTTTCAGCAGACTTCCGTCCACCTGACGACGATGAGTCGGGTTCTTAGTTTTTCTTTTCCTTTTCGTTTTCTTTCTTTTATTGTTTTCGCTCTATATGTGTGATCATGTCTGGGCTGTATGAAATATGAATCTCTGTATAACGTTGATTGATATGACATAACAGCATTGTTTCCTCTATTATATCTTGTTATTTCGTTTATTGCTTTATTTTCCTTCTTACCCATAGTTATTCGAATAAGTGTGGGGTATGAGCTATCTATTTTGTTTCTATTTCTTCTTGTTTTCAAATAAGTGAGGGGTAATTTAGATATGCATGAACACTGAGGACAGTGTCAGACTTAAGTGTGGGGTAGCAGTGCACGGTGCACTGTAGTAAAAAACTTTTTGCATGATTTTTGCATGTTTTCCCCACATTTTCACACCCTTCCAAAATGTTTTCAAAATTTTTAATTCTTTCAGACTTCAAAATGCAGTATGATTGGTAAAACATTGCTGATGTCTATGATATGTAGGTAGAATGATATGATTAGTAGGAGACAATGTGATGACTATCTTGAACTTATTGATTAGGAATAGGGAATTCCTGATAATTGAGCACAACTTAGTCTGGATTAGAGACCTCAGCCAATTACCTTTTTCAAAACTTAACTAGATAAGATTAGATCAGTTAAGGATGTATTGGCAATTAAAAT
Source organism: Asclepias syriaca (assembly GCA_027405835.1). NCBI lineage: Eukaryota > Viridiplantae > Streptophyta > Magnoliopsida > Gentianales > Apocynaceae > Asclepias > Asclepias syriaca. Next base: position 12,549,903 of record CM049932.1, read on the forward strand.
GACTAGATGATGCTCTGAGCTGAAAGTGAAAAGAAAAAAAAGAGAGTTAATTAAATAGGGTAGTTTGCTAGTGGCCTTATGGGAACTTAAAGCTTGATGCCCTAAGGTCGTGTAGGTTTGGGAGTCATTGGAGTGGGACTCACTACATGGGTAGTTAAAGTTGACATGTTAAAGCAGACTCAAAATACCCTGAAAAATCTATAAAAGAAAAAAATCAATAAATGCTAAATAATTAAAAATCTGATCACTAAGGCTCAGAACTCAGAAAGTTATCTGTTGTTAGTATGTCTAGCGACGGGTCGAAGTGTTATCTGGTAGTAGTTAAGACGAGAGTATATTGTGTTGACTATCTGGTCTAAACTAGTACACACACTACACATCAGGAAGACCTTGAGACTAAGAGAAGAGTTCAATCTAGTTGTTAAGTTGTTAAACCTGCTTGATTATAATAATCTACTAGAGACATTTGAGACCTTGTCATAGCAGCCTAACCAGTCAGACCTGTGTTGTGAATTGTCTGAATAATTTTTGGAATAAAAACATGACTAGAAAATTTAAGTGACTGCACATATGATTTAAAATCACTAACTTCAGGTTGACTTTGCTTGAGGACAAGCAAAAAGCTAAGTGTGAGGTTATATGATATGCATAAATCATATCACATTTTAACATGTTTTTAGGCATAATTCAGGGTGAAATTGATGGTAAATCGGTCTTAATTGATTGTTATTAACTCGATTTCACAGTTTTTGTGATTTTGGAAGTGTGAGGTGAAAAGTAGAAGAAAATGGCAAATTTTGGGGTAAAACGTGATTTTTAGAAGTTCGGAAGTCGGGGTGGGCGTCCCGAAGTCAGGATGGGCGTACTGACTTGGTCAACAGGCCAGGACGAGCGTCCAGGACTCGAGACGGCCGTCCTGACCTGGTCAACAGGCCGGGACGGGCGTCCCGAGCCACAGTTCAGAATCCCACTGATGCGATTCCGGTTGACGTACTAAATAGGTGTTATTTTACCCTATGTCGATTATGATTAATTAAGGACTGTGATTGACTAATTGTCACGTTTAGTCTTATGGTGTCACTTAATCAGCCAGAATCTAAGGCAGAGTACCTATCGTGTAACTAGTCTATTGGAAAGTATCTACGATTTTACTAAGTTAATTATCGTACTCCCAGGGAAGTGGCAACGGCTTAGTAGTAACTAGCCTCTTATCCTAACTCTTATCTTATGATCCAGTTATGCAATCTTCATCAAATACTTTGATGAGAGGGTGATCCATTCTCCACTAGGTTCAAGTCTAATTAATCCTAAAAGTGTTTTAAAGATGAGTTCTGATTCTATGCTATACTGTTCCTATATGTTGATTGACCTGTCTTCGAGTATTTTAGATGCATCTTAGCCTGGATTGCAACTACGTTCTGTGTCTAAAGGCGTACCACATCCGAGGTCTCTAATAAACCGCCCTACCTTAATGACGGCCCTACTCACGGTTCGGGACGAAGGCATCCATGAAAGCCCTATGTCACTTCGGGGATCATACCGCTTGCCCTAGCCGCCGGCATAATCGGACTCAGCTCGACTCCTACCTAGACTACTTTAACAAGCAGGGTGTTCAGCATGTTATTTTATCTAGCATGGCAGACACCAATACTAATTGATGCCTGTTAAACTAAACAGGTTATGATTAGACCGTGGTTAGGAATTGTCTATAACCCTAACGTTAGTTTAAAAGAGCACATTAAACATGCAGACATAGTGAATATTTAGCAGGTGGCTATTTCCGGAAAAACATAATAACTTCAACATACAAACAACTATTCATAAAAACCGTAATCTGATATTCATAATTGATGTTTAGGACAAAGCAATAAAACATATAAGAGAGGGGTATGGGGACTGATGCCATAAAGAAATCACCCTTTACGTAGTCTCGCCGACAGAGCGTACTGCTGTATACGTCGTATTGCTCGCCCTGACTCTGCTCGCTAGAACCTTCGGAGGACGCTTCCTCAGCCTAGTAACTGGGCTTTACCTTAATACCCAGCTTAAGCCCAGCCCTGTGGACTGACTCTTCGAACGCCTAGAGCTCTCTTAGGGTCTCCTAACGAAACCCCGAGTATTCTATGAATACCGGAAACGAACCTATCTATAGAAACCTAAGATCTGAGACTATTTCTCAGAAACTAAAACAAACACTAATAAGAAAGAAAACTGAGATCCGAGTCTCTGAGTGAGTTGTGTACTGGAAAATAGTACACTGGAAACCACTTAATGACTCAGATCGAGTGGAGAGCGATGAATTCAACTACTGAAGGCCTGGGGAATTTATAGCAGCTTCCCGGAGTGAAAATCTCTGAAAAATTCGATGTGGGACAGCTTCTGGCGGCTCGGGACGCCCGTCCTAATTCGTTGACCAGGTTCGGGATGCCCGTCCTGGCGGTTTGACTGGGTCGGGACGCCCGTCCCGGACCTTTGACCGGGTCAACATTTCCAAAAATTGCGTTTTTGCCCCAGAATTTGCTATTTTCGTCTACTTTTCACCTGACACTTCCAAAATCATAAAAACCGTGAAATCAAGTAAATAGTAAACAATTAATGTCAATTTACTCTCAATTTCACATTAAAACATATATAAAAACATGCTAAAAATGTGATACGATTTTCGCGTATCAGATAACCCCACACTTAGCTTTTTGCTTGTCCTCAAACAAAGTCTACATGGAGTTAGTGATTTTAAACCGTAGTACAGTCACTTAAATTCCTAATCATGTTTTTATTCCAAAAATTCTTCAGACAATTCTTAACACAGGTCTGACTGGTTAGGTTGCTATGACAAGGTCTCAAATGTTTCTAGTAGCTTGTTATGATCAGGCAGAAAACAAATCAACAACTAGGTTGGACTTTTTTCTTAGTCACAGGGTCTTCCTGATGTGTAGTGTGTGTACTAGTCTAGACTAGATAGTCAACACAATGAACTCTTATCTTAACTGCTACCAGATAATACTTCGACCTATCGCTAGACACACTGACAACAGATAACTTTCTGAGTTCTGACCTTTGGTGATAAGATTTTTAATGTTTTAGCACTTAGTTATTTTCTTTATAGATTCAGGGTATTTCGAGTCTGCTTAGAACACGTCAACTTCAACTACCCATGTAGCGAGTCTCACTCCGATGACTCCCAGATCTACACGACCTTAGGGCATCAGGCTTTAAATTCCCCGAAGGAGTGGTGCTCGAGTAGCGAAGGCCGCTGGCAAACTACCCTATTGTAATTAACTTCCTTAAGTTCTTTTCACTTTTAGCTCAGAGTCTCATCTAGTCATTCTAACTGCCAATATATCCACAACTGGTCTAATTTTATCTAGTGGAGTCTCGAATAGGCAATTGGTTGAGGTCTCTAATCCAGACAAGGTTGTGCTCAGTTATCAGGAATTCCCTATTCCTAATCAATTAGTCCAAGATAGCTATCAATTATCTCCTACTAACCATAACATACTACCTACATATCATAGACATAAGCAATTTGTTTAACCAAGCATACTGCATTTAGAAGTCTGAAAGACGGAAAAAAGTTTGAAATATTTTTTGGAAGGGTATGAAAATACGGTGAAAACAAGCAAAATCATGCAAAATTTTTGCCAACTGCTACAGTGCACCGTGCACTGCTACCCCACACTTAAGTCTGACACTGTCCTCAGTGTTCATGCATAGCTAAACTACCCCACACTTATTTGCAAACAAGAAGAAAATAAAACAAAGAACTCTTACCCTACACTTATTTGACTAATTCAGGGTAAGAGAGAAAATAAAACAAGAAGGATAATAGAAATAGCAAAACAGAACACAAAACAAAGAAAACAAAAGTAAAGGATCATGAGGATTAGAAAAACTCCCTTCATGTCGCGAGCAGAAGGGTCTTCTTTGATCTGTCAATTGGCTCTTCACCTTAGCCATGTGCTATTGCTGAGGTGTTCTTGACTCTGCAAGCTCTAGATATTGGAACGAATGACGCCAGCTCCGATCCTTCATTGTCGAGCTCTAGGTAGTGGCATATCCATTTGATGAATGACTCAAGCCCCAAGGACTGTTTCCTCGAATCATCTACAAAGTTTCTCGTAATCGTAGCAACGTGTCCAGAAGGAACGTGTCTAGGAATGAGACTTCTTTGGATTGGTGTGCCTACCTGCCAATGTTAGTAAAGGTATTGCATGCAAGTCTCGAATGGAAGAAAAGATACCTGAAGTTTTGGCGAAGCTGTGGTGGTAGGGGGCTCCAGTTGTGTAGATCTGGGCCCAAGTATTTGAGACTTCGTCGAGGAAGTTTCTCACAGCTGATTGGTATGCAGGGAATGCAAGCTCCTCCATTGCTATGCTCCCGACACAATGCCAAATTCCTCTATATCTGCCGACCGTTCGTTACCTCTTGGTAGATCACTTGCTTGCACTGATCTGGCTTTAATTGTTGCCAGTATCTCATCTATTGATTCTGCGAGTGTGGGTTTTGCTGTGGTGGTGTCTTCTGAAAGTTTCCAGCTTCCGAATTACTCCTCAGCTAAATCCCGTATGATTCCTCTAGCTGGGATTGTATGCGTCTCCCATTGGAGCAGCATTCTGCAGTAACCTAGTCCTACCTCTTTTGGAATGGTCAGTCATTCCCATAGCAATCCCTGCTAAAGTGTGGTACTTAGCAGACTTCACAGATTTGATACACAGGCTGAACATTTCTTCCAAAGACATCGGCACTCTGAATCTGGAAAACAACTAGAATCTGCACATGACTTTAACATCATTAGTAGGCAATGACTGTGGTTCAGGCCATTTTTGAAAAGTGTTCCACAACTACTATGATGAAAATAGTTCACAGCAAGAAAAGAAAAGGAATTAATCAGTACCCCGGTTATAAGAGATTTTAGTATTCTGTATACCTTGCTGGGGTAGGCGATCTCTGGAAGAGGTGTTACCTGTTATTTGGCAAGCATCGTAGGATTGTATCAGAGATACAAAATCCTTGAATGTGGTGGGTCAACAAGATCCTGCTTTCAACACTTTCCGGACAGTGTTGATAGTAGTCAATTGGTCTCCCGTAGATTCTTTAGGGCAATGCTCCAAACTCTTGTGGCCTTCGTCTTCTGAGACACATCTTCTAATCAATTGATCTGCAAAAATTTGAAATAGAAGAGAAACTGCCCAGTAGTAATATTTCAAATCAGCAAAGAATTTCTTCTTTTGCTGATAAGTCATATCACTTGGAACTTATTCAGTGACTAGATAATTTGCAATAAACTACAGATGAGAATTATTATACATAGCAAACAATGCAAATAAGTTTTCATCCAGAAATTTATCAGTATTACACTAGCCTCTAACTCGGTGTTTTCTAATCTAGACCAATGGTTTGCTTTCTAGATTTTCAACCCTTTTTCTTATCCCTTTATTCTATATCAAGTTCAAGTAACAATAAAACTTAACTTAATCAAGTATGGTTCAGCATTAGTTTTATTGAACACAGACATCTCAGAGTGATCAGTGTAACCTATTGTTTTTAGACAAGACTAGATAAGATTAGGATTTATCATACATGAACTTTCTTATCATGTTTCTTGTCTAAAACAATTCTTACTACATCACATATTCATTCAAAAAGCAGATTTCAATCAGGTGATGTCATAATGGGTGCAATAATTCCTTTTGGTTTTAAAAATTCTCATGCAATTATCAGCAAACAAAAGGAACATCCTTTTTTCAATTGAACATTCAAAGGTCTGGCTATTAAGGAAAAACTATTTCATAACTCATCCTAATAAGGCCGGCATGACTCTAAGAAAATTCTAAAATAGAGTTTCTTCCCGATAAAAAATCTAAGCCAAAATTTTACAACTCAGAAGAAAACATATTTTATCCTCATTTCCATTTTTATTCGAAATTAAATAATAGAAGAAAAACACGAAAAAGAGCAACTAAGAAAACAACTAAAAACAAGAGATAGGGAAAAGGAACAACTCACCGTTGAGCAAGAAAGATACATTCTTTTTGGGATTTTAAATTTTTAACATTTTTTTTCTTTTTATGTTGAAAGCAGGTAAATTTCCTTAATATGGTTTTAGAATAATTTTCTAAAATTTGATTATCCTAAGTCTCTTAATTTAAGATGACATCTAAAATTAATTAGTTATGATAATCCTATATTCAGGAAAGTGATTGCCTAACTGGTATAACATAAGTGTTAATCAAAAGTCTAGGTTACTACCGTTACCTATCATAAGTCTCTAGAATTTTGGCCAATAATCCTAAATTCATTATGATATTTCCCCGGCAACGGCGCCAAAAATCTGATGCGATTCTGGTTGACGTACTAAATAGGTGTTATTTTACCCTATGTCGATTATGATTAATTAAGGACTGTGATTGACTAATTGTCACGTTTAGTCTTATGGTGTCACTTAATCAGCCAGAATCTAAGGCAGAGTACCTATCGTGTAGCTAGTCTATTGGAAAGTATCTACGATTTTGCTAAGTTAATTATCGTACTCCCAGGGAAGTGGCAACGGCTTAGTAGTAACTAGCCTCTTATCCTAACTCTTATCTTATGATCCAGTTATGCAATCTTCATCAAATACTTTGATGAGAGGGTGATCCATTCTCCACTAGGTTCAAGTCTAATTAATCCTAAAAGTGTTTTAAAGATGAGTTCTGATTCTATGCTATACTGTTCCTATATGTTGATTGACCTGTCTTCGAGTATTTTAGATGCATCATAGCCTGGATTGCAACTACGTTCTGTGTCTAAAGGCGTACCACATCCGAGGTCTCTAATAAACCGCCCTACCATAATGACGGCCCTACTCACGGTTCGGGACGAAGGCATCCATGAAAGCCCTATGTCACTTCGGGGATCATACCGCTTGCCCTAGCCGCCGGCATAATCGGGCTCAGCTCGACTCCTACCTAGACTACTTTAACAAGCAGGGTGTTCAGCATGTTATTTTATCTAGCATGGCAGACACCAATACTAATTGATGCTTGTTAAACTAAACAGGTTATGATTAAACCGTGGTTAGGAATTGTCTATAACCCTAACGTTAGTTTAAAAGAGCACATTAAACATGCAGACATAGTGAATATTTAGCAGGTGGCTATTTCCGGAAAAACATAATAACTTCAACATACAAAACAACTATTCATAAAAACCGTAATCTGATATTCATAATTGATGTTTAGGACAAAGCAATAAAACATATAAGAGAGGGGTATGGGGACTGATGCCATAAAGAAATCACCCTTTACGTAGTCTCGCCGACAGAGCGTACTGCTGTATACGTCGTATTGCTCGCCATGACTCTGCTAGCTACAACCTTCAGAGGACGCTTCCTCAGCCTAGTAACTGGGCTTTACCTTAATACCCAGCTTAAGCCCAGCCCTGTGGACTGACTCTTCGAACGCCTAGAGCTCTCTTAGGGTCTCCTAACGAAACCCCGGGTATTCTATGAATACTGGAAACGAACCTATCTATAGAAACCTAAGATCTGAGACTATTTCTCAGAAACTAAAACAAACACTAATAAGAAAGAAAACTGAGATCCGAGTCTCTGAGTGAGTTGTGTACTGGAAAATTGTACACTGGAAACCACTTAATGACTCAGATCGAGTGGAGAGGGGTGAATTCAACTGCTGAAGGCCTGGGGTATTTATAGCAGCTTCCCGGAGTGAAAATCTCTAAAAAATTCGATGTGGGAGAGCTTCTGGGTGCTCGGGACGCCCGTCCTGATTCGTTGACCAGGTTCGGGACGCCCGTCCCGGTTCAGGACGCCCGTCCTGGCGGTTTGACTGGGTCGGGACGCCCGTCCTGGACCTTTGACCGGGTCAACATTTCCAAAAATTGCTTTTTTGCCCCAGAATTTGCTGTTTTCGTCTACTTTTCACCTGACACTTCCAAAATCATAAAAACCGTGAAATCAAGTAAATAGTAAACAATTAATGTCAATTTACTCTCAATTTCACATTAAAACATATATAAAAACATGCTAAAAAGGTGATACGATTTTCGCGTATCACCCACATCGAATTTTTGAGAGAAAATCACTGCAAAAAGCTGCTATAAATACCCCAGGCCTTCCTCAGTTGAAATCATTCCTCTCCACTCGATCTGAGTCATTTAGTGACTTCAAGTATACAATTTTCCATAGTATACAAGTCACTTAGAGACTCAGGTTTCAGTATAAGTTTCTTTTTTTATTTCTAAATAGTGTCTCGTTTTCTTTGTTTCTGAGAATTCGTCTCAGATCCTAGGATACGACTAGATAGGTTCGTTTATGGTTTTCATAGAATACCCGGGATTTTGTTAGGAGATCCTAAGAGGGCTCTAGGCGTTCAAAGAGTCCGTCCACATGGCTGGGCTTAAGCTGGGTATTAAGGTTAAGTCCAGCTACTAGGCTGAGGAAGCATCCTCCGAAGGTTTTTTCGAGTAGAGTCGGGTCAAGCAGTCCAACATATACAAGCAGTTGCTCCATCGGCGAGACTAAGCAAAGGGTGAATTCTTTATGGCATCAGTCCCACTGTCCCTCTCTTTATATGTCTGTACTGTGTTCGTCCAAATATTGATTATGTTTATTAGATTATGATTTTATGAGTATTTGTTATACATGTTGAAGTTCTTTATGATTTTCTGGAAATGGCCACCAGCTTAATATTCATTATATCTGCATGTCTAATGTAGTTTCTTTTAAACTAAATGTAGGGTTATAGATAATTCCTAACCACGGTCTAATCATAACCTGTTTAGTTTAACATGCATCAATTTAGGACTTTCTCGTTGGAAAGCATTGGTGTCTGCCATATTAGATGAAATAACCTATAGATCACCATGTTTGTTAGAGTAGTCTAAGTAGGCTGAGTTTGTGTGTTTATGCCGGCGTTAGGGCGAGCGGCATGATCCGTGAGTAGCCTAAGTGACATAGGGCTTTCATGGATACCTTTAGCTCGAACCGTGAGTAGGGCCGTCAATGGCGATGTGGCGGTTTATCAGGTAACTCAGATGTGGTACACCTTTAGACTCAGTACATAGTTGTAATCTAGGCTAAGATATATCTAAAATACTCGAAGATAGGTCAATCAACATGTAGGAACAGTATAACATAGAATCAGGACATTATCTGTAAAACACTTTTAGGCTTAAATAGACTTAAACCTAGTGGAGAATGAATCACCCTATCATCAAAGATATTGATGAACGATTGCATAACTGGATCATAAGATAAGAGTTATGGTAAGAGGATAGTTACTACTAAGACGTTACCACTTCCCTATGAGTACGATATTTAATTTAAATAAAATTGTAGATACTTTCCAACAGACTAGCTACACGATAGGTACTCTGCCTTAGGTTCTGACTAATTAAGTGACAGTATAGAGACTAAAAGTGACAATTAGTCAATCTAAGTCCTTAATTACTCATAATCAACATAGGGTAAAACAATGATGCGTTTCCGACCGATGTGTGATACGCGAAAATCGTACCACATTTTTAGCATGTTTTTATATATGTTTTAATGTGAAATTGAGAGTAAATGGACATAAATTGTTTACTATTTACTTGATTTCACGGTTTTTATGATTTTGGAAGTGTCAGGTGAAAAGTAGACGAAAACAGCAAATTCTGGGGCAAAAACGCAATTTTTGGAAATGTTGACCCGGTCAAAGGTCCGGGACGGGCGTCCCGAACCCGGTCAAACCACCAGGACGGGCGTCCTGAACCGGGACGGGCGTCCCGAACCTGGTCAATGAATTAGGACGGGCGTCCCGAACCGGGACGGGCGTCCCGAGCCGCCAGAAGCTGTCCCACATCGAATTTTTCAGAATTTTTCACTCCGGGAAGCTGCTATAAATACCCCAGGCCTCCAGCAGTTGAATTCATCCCTCTCCACTCGATCTGAGTCATTAAGTGGTTTCCAGTGTACAGTTTTCCAGTACACAACTCACTCAGAGACTCGGATCTCAGTTTTCTTTCTTATTAGTGTTTTGTTTTAGTTTCTGAGAAATAGTCTCAGATCTTAGGTTTCTATAGATAGGTTCGTTTCCGGTATTCATAGAATACCCGGGGTTTCGTTAGGAGACCCTAAGAGAGCTCTAGGCGTTCGAAGAGTCAGTCCACAGGGCTAGGCTTAAGCCCAGGACGTAAGGTAAAGTCTAGCTACTAGGCTGAGGAAGCGTCCTCCGAAGGTTCTGGCGAGCAGAGTCAGGGCGGGCAATACGACGTATACAGCAGTACGCTCTGTAGGCGAGACTAAGTAAAGGGTGATTTCTTTATGGCATCAGTCCCCATACCCCTCTCTTATATGTTTTATTGCTTTGTCCTAAACATCAATTATGAATATCAGATTATGATTTTATGAATAGTTGTTTTGTATGTTGAAGTTATTATGTTTTTCCGGAAATAGCCACCTGCTAAATAATCATTATGTCTGCATGTCTAATGTAGTTTCTTTTAAACTAAAACTAGGGTTATAGACAATTCCTAACCACGGTCTATTCATAACCTGTTTAGTTTAACAGGCATCAATTAGTATTGGTGTCTGCCATACTAGATAAAATAACATGCTGAACACCTGGCTTGTTAGAGTAGTCTAGGTAGGCTGAGTAGAGCGTTATGCAGCAGCGATTACGAGCCTTCAGAGTGATCCCCGAAAGTGACATAGGGCTTTCATAACTGTCTTTGTTCGAATGAGTAGGGCCGTTTACCTTAATGATAGGGGGCGGTAGCATAGAGACTCAGATGTGGTACACCTTTAGACACAGAATAGTTGCATTCCAGGCTAAGATATATCTAAAACACTCGAATATAGGTCAATCAACATATAGGAACAGTATAACATAGAATCAGAACTTATCTTTAAAACACTTCTAGGGTTAATTAGACTTGAACCTAGTGGAGAATGGATCACCCTCTCATCAAAGTATTTGATGAAGATTGCATAACTGGATCATAAGATAAGAGTTAGGATAAGAGGCTAGTTACTACTAAGCCGTTGCCACTTCCCTGGGAGTACGATAATTAACTTAGTAAAATCGTAGATACTTTCCAATAGACTAGCTACACGATAGGTACTCTGCCTTAGATTCTGGCTGATTAAGTGACACCATAAGACTAAACGTGACAATTAGTCAATCACAGTCCTTAATTAATCATAATCGACATAGGGTAAAATAACACCTATTTAGTACGTCAACCGGAATCGCATCAGATTTTTGGCGCCGTTGCCGGGGAAATATCATAATGAATTTAGGATTATTGGCCACAATTCTAGAGACTTATGATAGGTAACGGTAGTAACCTAGACTTTTGATTAACACTTATGTTATACCAGTTAGACAATCACTTTCCTGAATATAGGATTATCATAACTAATTAATTTTAGATAATATCTGGAATTAAGAGACTTAGGATAATCAAATTTTAGAAAATTATTCTAGAACCATATTGAGGAAATTTACCTGCTTTCTAAATAAATTTTAAAATCCTAAAAATATTTTTTCGTTTTCTTCACTTTCCTATGTTTGTTATTTGTTATTTCTAACCAGACTTTGCACTCAGAGATGAAGAGAACAAGAGCAGCTAACCAGGCAAAGAAAACAGAAAACCCTGACACTCCAGGACCAAAGAAGACGAAACCAGAAGGCCCCTCTAGACCCGCACCAGAAGTACCACGAGGGACTCTTCCTTCACAACCAGTAGAAGTAAACTCGAGCCCTGATGCCAGTGAACTAGTGAGACGATTCCTGAACACCCGTGAGCATAGTCCCACGGAAGAAGATCCTTCTGAGGATACCTTCCTCCTAGAGAAGTACCCCAGAGATCTCCAATTCACCCTCCTACCCAGAGAGTTCCTCTAAATCACCCCCTACTGATCAAACCCAGAATTCACCGACCTCTCCTGCATACACCCCAACACCTCACGAGCGCACCCCTTCATCTGCGGGGAGTACTAACGGTTATTATTCACTGTTGTCCGTGCAGATAGACACACTAACTCAAAGGGTCTATGAGATGGACCAAGGGATTGCCAGCAGACTGTGTCATTTAGACCAACTCAGTCTGAACATCACAACTAACGTAGACCGACTCAGAGCCACGGTCAATCTCCAGGAGAACCAAGGTGCACAACTACTCCGAGAGATGGCTGATCTACGCAGTGAGCAAAACAGGCAGAGGGATGAGATGCGAACAATACGCATAGAAATGCGAAGCATTCGGACAGAACTACAGGAGATCAGAGACAGGATTCGTTAAAAAGGGAAGATTCTTTTACTTTTATTTTCAGCAATAATTCGTTTGAACTGAAACTTGAATAATTGACCCATATTTTTCTATTTTTCAAACATTTTTAAAGGGTCCTTTATTTTCAACAATTTTCTTCAGACATTTTATTTCTATGAAAAACGAAAATTTTGCAATTACAGTTTATTTTTCATTAACTAAATTGTATAAATTCAAATTTTTGTTTTTCTTGCTGAATTTAAATAGGAATAAAATTAGGGTAGTATGATTTTCGAAAAAGTGAGACTGAGGAATTTTTGCATAGAGTTTTTAACAACTTCTGAATTTCATTGGATAAACAGGAAGCCTTGTTAAAAATTATGATTATTTTTGGTATACTGAGATTTGCAGGAATTAAGAAAAAAAAACAAATAAATTTTCGGAATTGGCACGCGTCCCGAGGCAACCCGGGACGGGCGTCCCGAAGGCCTCCCCTTCTATAAAATCTCAATTTTTTCATTTTTCCTCAAAATTCACTTCCAAAAATCCACCTCTCTCAAATAACTCTCTCTCTTTCCTTTGGCAAACTTTTCAAATTTAAAATTTCAAATTTCCCTCCAAAATTTAAATTTTAAATTTCCTTCCAAATTCGAATTTCCCTCCAAAATTCGAATTTCCCGCCAAAAATTTCGAAATCTTTCCCTAGCCTAATTTCACCCTTTTGAATTCAAATTCACCTCCAGAATTCGAATTCGAACCTTCCTTCCTACCTAAACTCCCCAAAAGTCTCTCAAACACTTTCAAACCAAATGGCTGCCAAACGTGCTCGTACCCCATCCACTATGACAGTTACCTCAGTGACACATCCTTTTATGCTGTTTCCCTCCAGCACAGCATATCAGGAGAGATGCACTGGGTACATCGGACGCACGATTCTGACGGGCAGAACGCTGGATTGGGCAGCAGTACAGACACTGGGAGTAGAGGCTGAGATCAGACGCATACTCGATGTACTACCCTACAGTCGAGTATTCATCGTCACAGAGCCCACGTACCTGGAGCTGGTATGTGAGTTCTATGCATCCTTTGCATGCCACCAGGAGCAGATCACATTCCGCTTAGGCGGAATAGATCGGTCGATGAGCATGGCCGAGTTCGGCATCGCTTTGGGTATCTGGCAGAGAGAGGAGCTGGATACGCCCGCCTACACCACAGCAGTTCGGGACTTCACTTCTGCAGATGTCTCCACTGCTTGGGCTCAGATCTGTATGACGGGTGTTCCCTACCAGCATGGCTTTGCGAAAGCCACAGGTATCTATCCTGCTCTTCGCTACTTACATGCCATTATTGCACACACTTTGTCAGGACGACGGACGGCCCCCGGGAATGTCACCCAGATGGAGACATTCCTCTTGGCCAACATGCATATGGGATCTACAGTAGAGATGGCTCGACTTATCACAGTCATCATGCGGGGTTTTGCTACGGACACTCGGAAACAGTGTCTGGGGCTCGGGCCATTCATCACCAGGATAGCCCGCTACCTGGAGTTGGACATAGAGGGCTCGGAGCTTACTCTGGTCGCCCCAACCACTATTCCCACAGACGTTACCATCCTACGGAACATGGGAATGGTTGTCCGGGATGCGAGCGGCCGCTACACCATCCACACAGAGCAGCCAGGACAGGCTTCGGCATCAGAAGCAGCTCCACCGCATATCCATCCATCCGAGACGTTCGTGCCACGTACTGCCTTCGAACGACACATGTCGCACGGATTGGCAGAACTATCGGCACGATACAGTCGAGACATGGACCGGATCGACAGACGGCTGGCAATGATGGATGACAGGATTGACAGACGACTGGCGGTGATGGATGACAGGATCGCCATGATCACCAGTAGGATTGAGGAGTTACATCAGCAGACTGCCCGAGTAGCGGAGAACTTCGAGTTTGACTTAACAGACCTCGGTCCACTGGATGGCGACCCGCCGGGTTCTTAGTCTCTCTCTCCCCTTCTTTTCTTTCTTTTTCTTTCGTCTTTTGTTTATCTTGTTCTTTGTGTATGTCTGGGCTGTATGACTATGAATCTTTGTACAAAATTGATTTATATGACATACAGAATTGTTGCATTATTCTGTCTTTTCTTATTTTTTATTATGTTTTATTTCTTGTCTTCAAATAAGTGTGGGGTAATTAGCTATGCATGAACACTGAGGACAGTGCCAGATTTAAGTGTGGGGTAGCAGTGCACTGTGCACTGTAGTAGTATGAAGCAGTTTGAAAAAATTTTCGCATGCTTTTGCTTGTTTTCCCTGTATTTTCACACCCTTCCAAAATTTTTTCCGTCTCTCAGACTTCTAAATGCAGTATGCTTGGTTAAACAAATTGCTTATGTCTATGATATGTAGGTAGTATGTTATGGTTAGTAGGAGATAGTCGATAGCTATCTTGGACTAATTGATTAGGAATAGGGAATTCCTGATAACTGAGCACAACCTTGTCTGGATTAGAAACCTCAACCAATTGCCTATTCGAGACTTAACTAGATAAAATTAGACCAGTTGTGGATATATTGGCAGTTAGAATGACTAGATGAGACTCTGAGCTAAAAGTGAAAAGAACTTAAGGAAGTTAATTACAATAGGGTAGTTTGCCAGCGGCCTTCGCTACTCGAGCACCACTCCTTCGGGGAACTTAAAGCCTGATGCCCTAAGGTCGTGTAGATCTGGGAGTCATCGGAGTGGGACTCGCTACATGGGTAGTTGAAGTTGACGTGTTCTAAGCAAACTCGAAATACCCTGAATCTATAAAGAAAATAACTAAGTGCTAAAACATTAAAAATCTGATCACCAAAGCTCAGAACTCAGAAAGTTATCTGTTGTCAGTATGTCTAGCGATAGGTCGAAGTATTATCTGGTAGCAGTTAAGATAAGAGTTCATTGTGTTGACTATCTGGTCTAGACTAGTACACACACTACACATCAGGAAGACCCTGTGACTAAGAAAAAAGTCCAACCTAGTTGTTGATTTGTTTTCTGCCTGATCATAACAAACTACTAGAGACATGTGAGACCTTGTCATAGCAACCTAACCAATCAGACCTGTGTTAAGAATTGTCTGAAGAATTTTTGGAATAAAAACATGATTAGGAATTTAAGTGACTGCACTACGGTTTAAAATCACTAACTCCATGTAGACTTTGCTTGAGGACAAGCAAAAAGCTAAGTGTGGGGTTATCTGATACGCGAAAATCGTATCACATTTTTAGCATGTTTTTATATATGTTTTAATGTGAAATTGAGAGTAAATGACATTAATTGTTTACTATTTACTTGATTTCACGGTTTTTATGATTTTGGAAGTGTCAGGTGAAAAGTAGACGAAAACAGCAAATTCTGGGGCAAAAACGCAATTTTTGGAAATGTTGACCCGGTCAAAGGTCCGGGACGGGCATCCTGAACCGGGACGGGCGTCCCGAACCTGGTCAACGAATCAGGACGGGCGTCCCGAACCGGGACGGGCGTCCCGAGCCGCAAGAAGCTGTCCCACATCGAATTTTTCAGAATTTTTCACTCCAGGAAGCTGCTATAAATACCCCAGGCCTCCAGCAGTTGAATTCATCCCTCTCCACTCGATCTGAGTCATTAAGTGGTTTCCAGTGTACAGTTTTCCAGTACACAACTCACTCAGAGACTCGGATCTCAGTTTTCTTTCTTATTAGTGTTTTGTTTTAGTTTCTGAGAAATAGTCTCAGATCTTAGGTTTCTATAGATAGGTTCGTTTCCGGTATTCATAGAATACCCGGGGTTTCGTTAGGAGACCCTAAGAGAGCTCTAGGCGTTCGAAGAGTCAGTCCACAGGGCTAGGCTTAAGCCCAGGACGTAAGGTAAAGTCTAGCTACTAGGCTGAGGAAGCGTCCTCCGAAGGTTCTGGCGAGTAGAGTCAGGGCGGGCAATACGACGTATACAGCAGTACGCTCTGTAGGCGAGACTAAGTAAAGGGTGATTTCTTTATGGCATCAGTCCCCATACTCCTCTCTTATATGTTTTATTGCTTTGTCCTAAACATCAATTATGAATATCAGATTATGATTTTATGATTAATCATTAAATAATCATTATGTCTGCATGTCTAATGTAGTTTCTTTTAAACTAAAACTAGGGTTATAGACAATTCCTAACCACGGTCTATTCATAACATGTTTAGTTTAACAGGCATCAATTAGTATTGGTGTCTGCCATACTAGATAAAATAACATGCTGAACACCTGGCTTGTTAGAGTAGTCTAGGTAGGCTGAGTAGAGCGTTATGCCAGCGATTACGAGCCTTCAGAGTGATCCCCGAAAGTGACATAGGGCTTTCATAACTGTCTTTGTTCGAATCGTGAGTAGGGCCGTTTACCTTAATGATAGGGGGCGGTAGCATAGAGACTCAGATGTGGTACACCTTTAGACACAGAATATAGTTGCATTCCAGGCTAAGATATATCTAAAACACTCGAATATAGGTCAATCAACATATAGGAACAGTATAACATAGAATCAGAACTTATCTTTAAAACACTTCTAGGGTTAATTAGACTTGAACCTAGTGGAGAATGGATCACCCTCTCATCAAAGTATTTGATGAAGATTGCATAACTGGATCATAAGATAAGAGTTAGGATAAGAGGCTAGTTACTACTAAGCCGTTGCCACTTCCCTGGGAGTACGATAATTAACTTAGTAAAATCGTAGATACTTTCCAATAGACTAGCTACACGATAGGTACTCTGCCTTAGATTCTGGCTGATTAAGTGACACCATAAGACTAAACGTGACAATTAGTCAATCACAGTCCTTAATTAATCATAATCGACATAGGGTAAAATAACACCTATTTAGTACGTCAACCGGAATCGCATCAATGTGCTAAATAGGTGTTATTTACCCTATGTTAATTATGAATAATTAAGGACTGTGATTGACTAATTGTCACATTTAGTCTCTATTGTGTCACTTAATCAGCCAGAACCTAAGGCAGAGTACCTATCGTGTAGCTAGTCTGTTGGAAAGTATCTACGATTTTATTAAATAAATATCGTACTCCCAGGGAAGTGGCAACGGCTTAGTAGTAACTAGTCTTTTATCCTAACTCCTATCTTATGATCCAGTTATGCAATCTTCATCAAATACTTTGATGAGAGGGTGATCCATTCTCCACTAGGTTCAAGTCTAATTAACCCTAGAAGTGTTTTAAAGATAAGTTCTGATTCTATGTTATACTGTTCCTATATGTTGATTGACCTATATTCGAGTGTTTTAGATATATCTTAGCCTGGAATGCAACTATATTCTGTGTCTAAAGGTGTACCACATCTGAGTCTCTATGCTACCGCCCCCTATCATTAAGGTAAACGGCCCTACTCACGATTCGAACAAAGACAGTTATGAAAGCCCTATGTCACTTTCGGGGATCACTCTGAAGGCTCGTAATCGCTGGCATAACGCTCTACTCAGCCTACCTAGACTACTCTAACAAGCCAGGTGTTCAGCATGTTATTTTATCTAGTATGGCAGACACCAATACTAATTGATGCCTGTTAAACTAAACAGGTTATGAATAGACCGTGGTTAGGAATTGTCTATAACCCTAATTTCAGTTTAAAAGCATGGCTATAGACATGCAGACATAATGAATATTTAAGTAGGTGGCCATTTCCGGAAAAATATAACAACTTCAACATATAAACAAATATTCATAAGAATAGTAATCTGATATTCAAATTAATATTTAGATAAAACAATTCGTAAACATACAGAACCTCGTCTAGGGGACCCACTGTCATAAAGTAATCACCACTCTATGCAGGTCCAGCCGGCGCTACAGCTCCTGTATGCTCCTGACTGCTCGATCCTACTCTGCTCGGCAGAGCCTTCGGAGAACGCTCCTTAGACCTAGTAGCAATTGCTTTACCTTACATCCCGGGCTTAAGCAAATTGCCCTAATCTGACTAAGAACACGCACCCTATCTCTCTCTTAGGATCTCCTAACGAAATACCGGTATTCTATGAATACCAAAAACGAACCTATCTATCGAAGCCTAAGCTCTGAGACTATTTCTCAGAAACTAAGAAAACGAAACAAGAAAGAAAGAAAGAAAACTGAAACTGAAACCCGAGTCTCTCAGTGACTTGTGTACTCAAGAATTGTACACTGGAAGTCTCTGAATGACTCAGATCGAGTGGAGAGGAATGATTTCAACTCTTGGAGGCCTAGGGTATTTATAGCAGCTTTCTGGAGTGAAAAATTCCAAAAAATTCGATGTGGGACAAATTCTGGTACTTCGGGACGCCCGTCCTGGATTGGGACGCCCGTCCTGGTGGCTTGACCGGGTCGGGACGCCTGTCCCGAATTCGGGACGCCCGTCCCGGACCGTTGACCAAGTCAACATTTCCAAAAATTGCATTTTTGCCCCAAATTTTGCTGTTTTCATCCAATTTGCTCCTGAAACTTCCAAAATCGAAATTTAAGCAATATTATGTCAATTTGATTCAATTAAGATCAAATACATTCAAATATTGCCCAAATTTATGTCTAAAAACATGCTAAAAAGGGTATATGATTTGTGCACATCAAATAACCCCACACTTAGCTTTTTGCTTGTCCTCAAGCAAAGTCTACCTGAAGTTAGTGATTTTAAATCATATGTGAAGTCACTTAAATATCCTAGTCATGTTTTTATTCCAAAAATTACTCAGATAATTCTTAACACAGGTCTGACTGGTTAGGTTGCTATGACAAGGTCTCAAATGTCTCTAGTAGATTGTTATAGTCAAGCAGAAAACAACTTAACAACTAGGCTGAACTCCTTTCTTAGTCACAAGGTCTTCTTGATGTGTAGTGTGTGTACTAGTCCAGACCAGATAGTCAACACAATAAACTCTTGTCTTAACTATTACCAGATAATACTTCGACCTATCGCTAGACATACTGACAACAGATAACTTTCTGAGTTCTGAGCTTTGGTGATCAGATTTTTAATTATTTAGCATTTTATTGATTTTTCTTTTATAGATCTTTCAGGGTATTTTGAGTCTGCTTAGAACACGTCAACTTCAACTACCCATGTAGCGAGTCCCACTCCGATGACTCCCAGATCTACACGACCTTAGGGCATCAGGCTTTAAGTTCCCCGAAGGAGTGGTGCTCGAGTAGCGAAGGCCGCTGGCAAACTACCCTTATTTAATTTACTCTCTTTTGTTTCTTTTCACTTTTAGCTCAGAGTCTCATCTAGTCATTCTAATTGTCAATACATCCTCAACTGGTCTAATCTTATCTAGTTAAGTTTTGAAAAGGTAATTGGTCGAGGTCTCTAATCCAGACTAAGTTGTGCTCAATTATCAGGAATTCCCTACTTCTAATCAATGGGTTCAACAATAGTTATCAATTGTTTCCTACTAACCATAACATCCTACCTACATATCATAGACATAAGCAATTGTTTAAACGATCATACTGCATTTAGAAGTCTGAAAGACGGAAAAAATTTGAAATTTTTTTGGAAGGGTGTGAAAATACTGGGAAAACAAGCAAAAGCATGCGAAAATTTTGCAAACTGCTACAGTGCACCGTGCACTGCTACCCCACACTTATTTCTGACACTGTCCTCAGTGTTCATGCATATCTAGACTACCCCACACTTATTTGAAAACAAGGAGAAACAAAAACAAAACAGAAATTTCTTACCCCACACTTATTTGACTGACTAAGGGTAAGAAGGAAAATGAAGTAACGAAGTAAATAACAAATAACAAAACACGAAATGAAGAAAATAAAAGTAAAGGAAGATAAGGGTTAGAAAAACTCCCTTCTTGCCTCGAGCAGAAGGGTTTTCTCTAGGCTATCAATTGGCTCTTCACCTTAGCCATGTGCTATTGCTGAGGCGCTCTTGACTCTGTAAGCTCTAGATATTGGAACGGATGACGTCACCTCCGATCCTTCATTGTCGAGCTCCAGGTAGTGGCCTATTCATTTGATGAATGGCTCAAGCCCCACGGACTATTTCCTCGAATCAGTTGTAAGATTTCTCACAATTGTAGTCACGTGTCCAGGAGGAACGTGTCTAGGAATGAGACTTCTTTGGATTGGTGTGCCTACCTGCCAATGTTAGTAAAGGTATTGCATGCAAGTCTCGAATGGAAGAAAAGATACCTGAAGTTTTGGCGAAGCTGTGGTGGTAGGGGGCTCCAGTTGTGTAGATCCTGGCCCAAGTATTTGAGACTTCCTCGAGGAAGTTTCTCACAGCTGATTGGTATGCAGGGAATGCAAGCTCCTCCATTGCTATGCTCCCGACACAATGCCAAATTCCTCTATATCTGCCGACCATTCGTTACCTCTTGGTAGATCACTTGCTTGCACTGATCTGGCTTTAATTGTTGCCAGTATCTCATCTATTGATTCTGCGAGTGTGGGTTTTGCTGTGGTGGTGTCTTCTGAAAGTTTCCAGCTTCCGAATTACTCCTCAGCTAAATCCCGTACGATTCCTCTAGTTGGGATTGTATGCATTTCCCATTGGAGCAGCATTCTGCAGTAACCTACTCCTACCTCTTTTGGATTGGTCAGTCATTCCCATAGCAATCCCTGCTAAAGTGTGGTACTTAGCAGACTTCACAGATTTAATACACAGGCTGAACATTTCTTCCTAAAACATTGGCACTCTGAATCTGAAAAACAACTTTTCATAGAATCTGCACATGACTTGAACATCATTAGTAGGTAATGCCTGTGGCTCAGGCCATTTTTGAAAAGTGTTCCACGACTACTATGATGTAATTATGTTCAAAGGAAGAAAGGAAAAGGATTCGAAATACCCCTGATATCAATGGTTGCAACATTCTGTGTACGTCGCTGGGGTAGATGATCTCTGGAAGATGTGTTACCTGTTATTTAGCAAGCATCGCAGGACTGTATCAGAGATACAAAATCCTTGAATATGGTGGGTCAACAAGATCCTGCTTTCAACACTTTCCGGACAGTGTTGATAGTAGTCAATTGGTCTCCCGTAGATTCTTTAGGGCAATGCTCCAAACTCTTGTGGCCTTCGTCTTTTGAGACACATCTTCTGATCAACTGATCTGCAAAAATTTGAAATAGAAGAGAAACTGCCCAGTAGTAATATTTCAAATCAGCAAAGAATTTCTTCTTTTGCTGATAAGTCATATCACTTGGAACTTATTCAGTGACTAGATAATTTGCAACAACAATAAACCACATATGAGAATTATTATACATAGCAAACAATGCAAATAAGTTTTCATCCAAAAATTCATCAGTATTAAACTAGCCTCAAACTCAGGGTTTCCTAATCTAGACAAATGTTTTTCTTTCTAGATTTTCAACCCTTTTTCTTATCCCTTCATTCTATATCAAATTCAAGTAACAATAAAACCTAACTTAATCAACTATGGTTCAACATTAGTTTTATTGAACACAGATATCTTGGAGTGATCAGTGTCACCTATTGTTTCTAGACAAGACTAGATAAGATCGGAATTTATCATGCATGAACTTTCTTATCATGTTTCTGTCCTAAAACAATTCGTACTACATCATTACATCACATATTATTCAAAAAGCATATTTCAATCAGGTGATGCCATAATGGGTGCAGTAATTCCTTTTGGTTTAAAAGTTCTCATGCAATCATCAGCAAAACAAAAGGAACATCTTTTTTTCAATAGAACATTCGAAGGTCTGGCTATTAAGGAAAAACTATTTCATAACTCATCCTAATAATGCCGGCATGACTCTAAGAAAATTCTAAAATAGAGTTTCTTCCCGATAAAAATCTAAGCCAACATTTTACAACTCAGAAGAAAATATATTTTATCCTCATTTCCATTTTTATTTCTTCGAAATTAAATAAAGGAAGAAAAACACGAAAAAGAGCAACTAAGAAAATAAAAAGAAGAGATAGGGAAAAGAACAACTTACCATTGAGCAAGAAAAATACAATTTTTTTTTCGAGTTTTGAATTTTTTTTCTCTTTTTTTTTCGAAAGTAGTTAAATTTCCATAATATGGTTTTAGAATGATTTTCTAAAATTTGATTATCCTAAATGTCTTAATTCCAGATAACATCTAAAATTAATTAGTTATGATAACCCTATATTTAGGAAAGTGATTGTCTAACTAGTGTAAGATAAGTGTAGGTCTAAGGTCTAGGTTACTACCATTACCTATCATAAGCCTCTAGAATTTTGATCAGGAATCCTAAATTCATTATGATATTTCCCCGGCAACGGCGCCAAAAATCTTATGCGTTTCCGACCGATGTGCTAAATAGGTGTTATTTACCCTATGTTGATTATGAATAATTAAGGACTGTGATTGACTAATTGTCACATTTAGTCTCTATTGTGTCACTTAATCAGCCAGAACCTAAGGCAGAGTACCTATCGTGTAGCTAGTCTGTTGGAAAGTATCTACGATTTTATTAAATAAATATCGTACTCCCAGGGAAGTGGCAACGGCTTAGTAGTAACTAGCCTTTTATCCTAACTCCTATCTTATGATCCAGTTATGCAATCTTCATCAAATACTTTGATGAGAGGGTGATTCATTCTCCACTAGGTTTAAGTCTAATTAATCCCAAAAGTGTTTTATAGATGAGTCCTGATTCTATGTTATACTGTTCCTATATGTTGATTGACCTATATTCGAGTATTTTAGACATGTCTTGGCCTGGATTGCAACTATGTTCTGTGTCTAAAGGCTACCACATCTGAGTTTCTACGCTACCGCCCCATCGTTAAGGGTAACGGGGACTCACGGCTCGGACTAAAGTCAGCAATGAACGGTACCCTATGTCACTTCGGTATCATGCTGCTCGTCTCATAACCGCCGGCATAACACTCTACTCAGCCTACCTAGACTACTTTCAACCAACAGGGTGTTCCGCAGATTATTTTATCTAGTATGGCAGACACCAATACTAATTGATGCCTGTTAAACTAAACAGGTTATGAATAGACCGTGGTTAGGAATTGTCTATAACCCTAATTTTAGTTTAAAAGCATGGCAATAGACATGCAGACATAATGAATATTTAAGCAGGTGGCCATTTCCGGAAAAATATAACAACTTCAACATATAAACAAATATTCATAAGAATCGTAATCTGATATTCAAATTAATATTTAGATAAAATAATTCGTAAACATACAGAACCTCGTCTAGGGGACCCACTGTCATAAAGTAATCACCACTCTATGCAGGTCCAGCCGGCGCTACAGCTCCTGTATGCTCCTGACTGCTCGATCCTACTCTGCTCGGCAGAGCCTTCGGAGAACGCTCCTTAGACCTAGTAGCAATTGCTTTACCTTACATCCCGGGCTTAAGCAAATTGCCCTAATCTGACTAAGAACACGCACCCTATCTCTCTCTTAGGATCTCCTAACGAAATCCCGGTATTCTATGAATACCAAAAACGAACCTATCTATCGAAGCCTAAGCTCTGAGACTATTTCTCAGAAACTAAGAAAACGAAACAAGAAAGAAAGAAAGAAAACTGAAACTGAAACCCGAGTCTCTCAGTGACTTGTGTACTCAAGAATTGTACACTGGAAGTCTCTGAATGACTCAGATCGAGTGGAGAGGAATGATTTCAACTCTTGGAGGCCTAGGGTATTTATAGCAGCTTTCTGGAGTGAAAAATTCCAAAAAATTCGATGTGGGACAAATTCTGGTGCTTCGGGACGCCCGTCCTGGATTGGGACGCCCGTCCTGGTGGCTTGACCGGGTCGGGACGCCCGTCCCGGACCGTTGACCAAGTCAACATTTCCAAAAATTGCATTTTTGCCCCAAAATTTGCTGTTTTCGTCCAATTTGCTCCTGAAACTTCCAAAATCGAAATTTAAGCAATATTATGTCAATTTGATTCAATTAAGATCAAATACATTCAAATATTGCCCTAATTTATGTCTAAAAACATGCTAAAAAGGGTATATGATTTGTGTACATCAAACAACACCTACTTTAGCATATCAGTCGGAGCAGCATCAGGTGCCCCAACACAATTCCTTCCCTAACCATAAAGTGACACTTTTCCCAGTTGAGGACTAAATTGGTTTCCTCACAACGTTTAAGTACATTGGCCAAATTGTCTAAACAATTATCAAAAGAATCCCCGAATATGGAGAAGTCATCCATAAAAACTTCTAAGTACTGCTCTACCATATACGTGAAAATGGCCATCATGCAACATTGGAATGTTGCTGGAGCGTTTTAGAGTCCTAATGGAATCCTTCTGAATGCAAACGTACCATAGGGACAAGTGAAGGTTGTTTTGTCCTGGTCCCCCGGTGATACAGTAATCTGGTTGTAACCAGAATAACCATCCAAAAAATAGTAATACTCGTGTCCAACTAACCTGTCCAACATTTGGTCAATGAAAGGCAGTGGGAAGTGGTCTTTCCTCGTAGCTTTGTTAAGTCTCCTATAATCAATGCATATTCGCCATCCCGTGATGGTTCTGGTAGGAATCAACTCATTGTGTTCGCTCTTTACCACTATAATTCCTCCTTTCATGGGCACACACTGTACATGACTTACCCAAGAACTGTCAGAGATAGGGCAGATTATGCCAAAATCTAACCACTTGATGATTTGTTCCTTTACCACTTCCTTCATAATTGGATTTAGTCTTCTTTGCCCTTCTATAGAATTTTTGGAACCTTCTTCCAAAATGATTTTGTGCATGCATAAGGTTTGACTTATACCTTTGATGTCAGCTATGGTCCAGCCCATAGCTCTCTTATGCTGTCGTAGAACTCCAAGCAATTTTCCCTCATGTTCATCATCAAGGAATGCTGAAATGATTACTTGCAGCGTTGAGCTTGCCCCTAGAAAACCATACTTCAAATGCTGCGGCAATGGCTTCAATTCTAGCTGTGGTGGTTCTTCCACGGAAGGTTTTATTATCTTGAAGTCTCGAGAAGACAAGTCCAAGGATTCATATTGAGCTCTAAATCTGAACCCTTGGGGGTTTGCTTCTAACCAAGATGAATGTTCTTCTACCTCCATATTGCCATCATCATGTAGAATTTCCTCTGTTAGTATTCTTGTCAATGCATCCTCGGCATACTCCTCTTGTTCTTCATCTTTTTCTACCCAAGAATCACTAGTGGTGATTTGAAAACACTCCTCACCTTCGTCATGAAATTTCATGGCTTTGAATACGTTGAATGTGACTTTATCATCTTGGAATCTCATGGTGAGTTCCCCTTTCTGAACATCAATAAGAGTCCTTCCCGTAGCAAGGAAAGGTCTCCCTAAAATAATGGGAACTTCCATGTCTGCTTCATAATCAAGAACAATAAAATTAGCTGGAAAAATAAATTTGTCAACTCTTACCAGGACATCCTCAATTTTTCCATCTGGGTGGGCTATAGACCTATCTGCTAATTGTAGTGTTACCGTCGTAGGTCTTACCTTACCTCTGCCCAACTGTTTAAAAACTGACATAGGCATAAGATTGATGCTAGCACCAAGATCACATAAGGCCATCCCACAATATGAGTCTCCAATAGAACAAGGAATATTAAAGCTCCCTGGATCATTCATTTTAGGGGGCAACTTGTCCTGCAAAAAGAAACTGCATTCTTTGGTTAGTGAAACAATTTCATATTCTCCCAACTTTCTCTTCTTTGTAAGGATATCCTTCATGAATTTGGCATAGTTGGGCATTTGTTCTATTGCTTCTACCAATGGAATGTTAATGTCCAGTTGTTTCAAAATGTCCAACAACTTCTTGAACTGCCCATCTTGTTTCTTTTTGGCAAACCTTTGTGGAAAAGGCATTCATTGTTGTAGTCTATTCTGGAATGGTGCTTTGCTGCGGCATCTTCGATGCTGCAGCATTTGGCTCTACTGGTTCTGGTTCAGCTACTAGAATTTCTACCTCCTTGCTGGAGTCGCTGGACTTCTCAACTGCTCCAGACTTCATTTTTTGTTCTTCCAGTATTCTGCCACTTCGTAGTGTTACCGCCTTGCAATGTTCCTTTCCTTCTCTTCTTGGATTCTCTGTATCGCTTGGAAGTGATCCTTGTGGTCTGCTCCTCATCTCTTGAGCTAACTACCCCATTTGGCTCTCCAAGTTCCTCACAGTAGAGGATAATCCCTGTATAGTTGTTTCTGACCTTGCCATAAAGTCCCTCATCATGTTTTCTAAAGCGTTTGAAGGTGGTGGTTGTTGTAGAGGTCTTTGTTGTTGTTGGAGTTGTTGTTGTTGCTGCTGGGGGTACTGTTGCTGCTGCTGGAACAGTGGTCTTGGGTTCATACCTTGATTGGGGTGCATCCCTTGATCTCTCCAAGAAAAATTTGGATGTTGCCTCCAAGTAGGGTTGTAAGTATTTGATTGTAGTCCGTTGCCCCTGTTTTGATTCCCCATGTAACAAATTGATGCGGGATTGTGAACACAATCCTCAAATAGATTCCCCTCTCCAAAGTAGACACAACACACGTCCTGTACCTGGCTTACATTGGGCTGGTTTGATGGTTCTGCCACCTGCCCGCCATGTTGTTGCATACTTAGTGTCTTGAGCATATTAGACATTGATGACACTTGGGCTGAGAGTGAAGTGAGTAGATCCAACTCCAATACTCCAGCCACTCTTCTTCCACTAGGTAGTTTGGTTGTAGGCCACTGATAGTTGTTATTGGCAATTCTTTCAACTAGTTCATAGGCTTCATTATAGGTTTTTGCCAATAGTGCATACAATGTGGGATTCCATGTTGTGGGCATCTTCTTAACAACTCTTTGAATCTCTCCCATGCCTCATACAACCATTCATCTTCTAGCTGATGAAAAGAAGTGATTTCATTTCTTAACCTAGCATTTTTAGTTGGAGGAAAATATTTCATTAAAATTTTTTTCAGTAAGTTCTTGCCATGATGTTACACTACCCGAGGGTAGAGAGTTTAGCCATGCTCTCGCCTTGTCTCTTAGGGAGTACGGGAACAATTTCAGCCTCAATACTTCATCTACTATCCCTGGTAGCTTAAAACAGTCACTTACTTCCATGAAGAGTCGCAGGTGCAAGTGTGGATCTTCAGCAGGTGATCCACCAAACTGCCCTACCATTTGCAACATTTGGAACATTACTGGTTTCAGCTCGAACTGGGCTGCAGTAATCTCTGGTTGTACAATGCTTGGATTCAGTTCATTTAACATAGGGACAGCATACTGTCGGATAGCATGGTCCCTATCGTCTGCCATCACCACAGGATTATAGACAGGTTCATTTTCTATAGCACGCTGCTCAGCCATGTCTACCTTGTCCTTGGTTTGTTTCTTTTTCCACAATGCCTTGGTTGTTCTCTCAATCTCTGGATCAAGTGGCAGCACTGTAGCTTGAGAGCCCTTGCGCGTTTTACTCATGCAAAACAGCACACGTTAAGGAATGAATGATACACAAGCTGAAATTTAACAAATAATTAAGATCAATAATTCACAAAAACAATTCAGCCCATGCATAATTATTCGTCCCTCATACATCATTTCAATAATCTCATAAGCTCAAGTATGAGTATAACATAAAACAACAAAAGTAACCAAATGCAAACAATATTTACAAACAATTGACTCCAAAATCCACAGCAACGGCGCCAAAAACTTGTTGTGTTATGTGCGTGTGTCACAAATTGAAAAGATAAGAAAATAGAGTAAATCAACGTAATCTTAACAAGTGCAAGTATACACCGGTCAACAAGTAATATATGCACCTAAGTACAAGATATCGATCACACAGGGACTAAGTATGCCAATTATACATGCAAACATGATTTACATTTGGTTAAAAGAATAAAGAATGATGAATAACGACTGGAGATTCGGAGATTAAGCTACTGCCTTGGTAATGCTGCAGCAACACCAGTGCCGTAGCAATTCTAACTAACAACTACAGGTCAGCCTACTGAAAAATAACCATAAGAATACAACAAGTAATAAATTTCTGAGAAAATCAAGCCAAATATGCAAATATAAACCAGTAGTGAATCTAAAAATACTAGCATGCTTTTGGTTTCCAAATTAACACTACAGCGATCTGGTTCTACCCAGATTACTTAGCCTATTAATCTAGACCCCCGATAACATTGTTTCATGGAGTACGAAGTACCGTGAACCTAGAACAACACTAGTCAGTGAAATTGGTCGTGTCCCCTGCAATGTTGAGCGCAAGGTCATGCGTCTCAATCTAGTGCCATGCAATTATCGTGTCAACTAGACCCCTTTTGGTTAGAAAGTCAGATACTAGTTTGATACATAACTTGGACAGTCATAACCGCAAGTTATTCCTAATCCGTTTAAGTAATTGCATGAATAAACTAAGCATGCCCCATACAAGCATCAATAAGGAAAACAATACACAAAACTTATGCATTCTTATCATCATATTCCATACTACATTTTTCCACATGTTTATGATTTACTAGACTACAACACCTTCAAGTTATGAATAGATATTTAATTGAGACGAATCATGAAATACAAGGATCAACGTAATAGGAAAAACAGTCCCTATGGTCATAGCAAACATATTAATCCCAAAACAGTATTTAATTAATCCTTGGATTCATCTAAATATTCCCATATTACAAAGAATACTTAATCATAAAACAATATCAATTTGAAGAAATGGAAAGAGAGTTACTCGTGTCGGAGATCACCCTACTGCCCCAAATTGAATTTAATCAAGTTGTTGCTGCCCTTCGTCTCCTCTGTGTGGTGCTGCTACCTTCGGTTCTTCCCAGCTTGCAAAATCCCAGCAAGGTCACCCAACTTTCTCAGGTTCTTTTCCACTCTATCTAAGCTAAAAACACTCTAAAATAAACTACCCACTGACTCTATTCTAAGCATACCCGACGCTAAGTATAAACAAAATAACTCTACTGTTATTCTATCACTCTATCGTTCTATAGTTTCTCTGTTTTTCTCCCTATCCTTCTATATCTATCTCCACTACTCTCCCTTGTATTTATACTTGTATTTGATGCTCCCAGAAATTCATTTGTCCACTGGATGGTAGTGGACAACTGTCCTTCTTTCCTTGAATGATTTCCTTGCATCTATCCTCACGGGTTGTACATCTACCGGTTTGATGACTTATGCTCCAGCTAGGGTGATTCTGAGATAGATATATATATATATATATATATATATATATATATATTCACTTATATGTGTGGCAACCGACTGAACCGCCAAAGATGCTCCAAATGGTTGAAGTACGCTCATCGCTGATTTTTAGGAGGAAAAAGAAGACAAAAATAAAAGGACACATCAGAAGTTTGTTATGTATATATATATATATACATGTATATATGTATGTAATATAAATCCCGCGCATCCCAGATTTTCCTTTTTGCCAATTTCCTTTTTTTTTGTCTTTTGTCCACTCGTCAGCATGCATGTATAATTTATATATATATATATATATATATATATACATATATATATATATATATATACATATATATATATATACATATATATATATATATACATATATATATAACATAAATTCCAATTTTTCTCCGTACAAATTTCCTCAATTGGTTAATCACTTTAACCAGCCAAATTCCCTTTTTACCCTTGAACAATTGGCTCATAAAAATCCCACTCTTAAAGTGCTGCAATTAAAAATCAAAGAAAATCAGAATTTAATTTAAATAAGCAGTGAAATTTTTATCTAATGAACTAAACCGGTAAAATAAAATGTAAAAAGGGAAAATGTACAATGTAGAGCATTCCATTCAAAATTAAGAGACAACTTCTACAAATCATGCTAGAAATGAGGCAAAATATGTGCAAATAACTCTACTATTGTAGAGTTATCACTAAGGTAGAGTACCTATCGTGTAGCTAGTCTGTTGGAAAGTACCTACGATTTTAATTTAAGAATTTTATCGTACTCCCAGGGAAGTGGTAAAGTCTTAATAGCAACTATCCTTTTACCCTAACTCTCATTTTATTATCCAGTTATCCAATCATTCATCAATATCCTTTGATGAGAGGTTGATCCATTCGACACTAGGTTCGAGTTCATTAAGCATGCAAGAGTATTTTACAGACAGTGTTCTAATATATGTTATATTGTTTCTACATGTTGATTGACATATCTTCGAGTATTTTAGATATATCTTGGTCTAGATTGCAATTATATACTAATTCTACTTGTGCACCACATCTGAGTTATCTGATAAATCGCCCCATCGCCATTGACGGCCCTACTCACGGTTTGAGCTAAAGGCATCCTTGAAAGTCCAGTGTCACTCAGGAGATCATGCCGCTTGCCCTAACGCCGGCATAAACACATGAACTCAGCCTACTTAGACTACTTTAACAAACATGGTGATCTATAGGTTATTTCATCTAATATGGCAGACCTTACTGCTTCCGTCCTCACACAAAGTCCTAAATTAAGGCCTGTTAAACTAGACAGGTTATGATCAGACCGTGGTTAGGAATTGCCTATAACCGTTCATCTAATTTAAAAGAGTAAATAGATATACAGTCATAATGATAATTAAGCTGGTGACCTTTCTGGAAAAATGTAAATACCTTCAACATGCCAAACACATATTCATAATATCATAATTTAGTATTCAAATGGGTCTTTGGACAAACTGATAACTCTAAAATAATAGAGTTATTAACATCTAAATTGCCACATTTTATTCGGGAATTAATTGACTTTATTTGGAAAATGGAATAAAAATGTGTTGATTTGATACTTTCTCTCTTTTTACCTAAAACTGTGGATTTATTGTTAAAAGTCAATTTAATTGAATAAATTTCTCAACATGTGGATGAGCTATATTATTTGTTATTATTTGGGAATTTATTTGAATTGACTTATTGTGACAAGGGTAAAAAGGGAATGTGGATGGTTGACATTGTTGAAAGAAAGTTGGATAAAAGTGACCGAGAAGGAAGTGAAGAATGTGTGGATAATTTGCATCTATACATATATATATATATATATATATATATATATACATCTATATCTATATATATATCTATATGTATATATATATATAATACACACCCACACACTATTTGTCACTCAAAATCCAGCTGGACACTTGTGGACATACTATGCATATTATTCCTTTTGTCCTATCCATTTTACATATATATATATATTATATATATATATATATATATTATAATATGTTTGTTTGTAGACAAGGTGGACAAGAAAGTAGAAGACAAAGACAAGAATTTCAGGAAAGTAGCTAGAATGTGCTGTTGGAATCCTGCAACAATCATAGGAAAAAGACAAGAATTTCAAGAATGTGCTGTTGGAATATGCTGCTGAAATCCTGCAACAATCATAGGAAAAAGACAGAAATTCGGCTGCAAATGCTGCAGCATTCAATGGAAGATGACAAGAAAATTCCAGAAGACAGCTGCAAATTATTTTTTGTTGGAATTTTTGGAAAGAAAAATAAGAGAATTATGGACAGTGGGCACGACAGAGAGTAGTTCAATTTTGGCTTTTGGCCATTGGAGAATAGGATAGGTTTTCTTCTTAGTTTTTTAGACTAACTTTTGAGAGGGAAGAACCCAAGAGTGAGCAGGGTGACTTGCTGCAGCATTCATCAGCTGAGCAGTAGAGACGCAGCAGCATCAAGCAGAGGAAACGAAGGGCAGCAGTACGTTGATTAAACCGATTTGGGCAGTAGGGTGATCTTCGATCCAGAGTAATCCTCCCTCCATTTCTTCAAGTTACTACTGTTTTGTAATCAAATGTTCTTTGTAATATGAGAATGTTTACATGTATTCAAGGATTGATTAAAAATGTTTTGGGAGTAATATGTTTTCCGTCTTAGGCTTGACTCCGTTGATTGGTGTCACTAAGGACCTAGGGACTATTTTTCCTATTACTTTAGTCCTTGTCTTTCATGATTCTTGGTTCAAGGGTTAATTAAAAATGTTTTGGGAGTGATTGGTTTTCCGTCTTAGGCTTGACTCCGTTGATTGGTGTCACTAAGGACCTAGGGACTATCTTTCCTATTACGTTGATTCTTGTTTTCCATGATTCGTTTCAGCATAATATATATCTTTAACCTGACGATGTTGTGGTGTAGTTAAGTATGAGCATGTTGAATACACTGATTTGACTATGATGATAAGTATGCTGCAGCATTACTTTCTGTTTTTATGTTTAATGCTTGTATGGGGCAATGCTTGGTTTATTCATGTAATTGCATTAGAATTATGTGGCGCTATATTTGAGAACTGCGTGAACAACGGTAATCATATAGTAGTGGATTTGAGAACTGCGTGAACAGCGGTACATTCACTGCCTAGCGTTGCGCTAGGTCCACGGTATGTTATCGGGGATCTAGGCTAGTAGATCAAGTAGTTTGGGTGAAACCAGACATGCTATAGCATTGATATGGAACTGAAAGCATGCTTTGTATACTTAGATTCATCTTTGGCTTGTACTTACATTTTTGGCGTAAATGTCGTAGCATTGTATTACCTGCAGTACTCTTGTGGTAATTTCCAGTAGGCTGACTTTTAACTGTTAACTGTAGTTAGGAGTAGGAATGCCGTAGCATTAGACCACTCTCCATTCATGATTTATCATTCTTTATTCTTTTATTCTTTTAACCATTTGTACAATCGTATTTGCATTTGTAATTGGCATACATAGTCCCTGTGGGATCGATAATCTTGTACTTAGGTACATATATTACTTGTTGACCAGTGTATACTTGCACTTGTTAAGATTGCGTTGATTTATTCTATTTTTATTATCTTCTCAATTTGTGACACACGCACACAACGCAACAAGTTTTTGGCGCCGTTGCCGTGAACTTTGGAGTCAATTTGATTGTAAATATTGATTGTTTGCATTTGGTTACTTTGATTTTTCAGTTTGTTTTTATACTCATTCTTGAGCTTATGAGATTATTTAGATGATTGTATGAGGTACAAATAAAATATGCATGAGCTGAACTATTTTGTGGATTTATTGGCTTGAATTATTTGCTAAATTTCAGCTTGTGTCTCATTCCTTCCTTAACGCGTGCTGTTTTGCATGAGTAAAACGCGCAAGGGCTCTCAAGCTTCATTACTGCCACTTGATCCAGAAATTCAGAAAACAGCCAAGGCGTTAAAGAAGAAGAAACAAACCACGGATAAGGCAGTCATGGCGGAACAACAGAGGGAAATTCAACATGAGCCTGCCCATAATGTAGTGGTGATGGCGGACAATAGGGATCATATCATTCGGCAGTATGCAGTCCCTATGTTTAATGCATTGAAACCAAGTATTGTGCAACCAGAGATTGCTGCAGCACAGTTTGAGCTGAAACCAGTGATGTTTCAAATGTTGCAAACAGTAGGGCAGTTTAGTGGATTACTTGCTGAAGATCCACACATGCACCTACGGTTATTCTTGGAGGTAAGCGATGGTTTTAAGTTAACAGGGGTGACGGACGAAGCTTTGAGGCTGAAATTGTTTCCATATTCTCTGAGAGACAAAGCTAGAGAATGGCTTAATTCTCTACCCTCTGGTAGTGTGACTTCATGGGAGCAGCTTACCGGGAAATTTTTGATGAAATATTTTCCCCCAACGAAAAATGCTAAGTTGAGAAATGAAATCACCTCTTTTCAACAATTAGAAGATGAATCATTGTATGAGGCATGGGAACGATTCAAAGAGTTGTTAAGGAGATGTCCTCATCATGGAATCCCACATTGTATTCAAATGGAGACATTTTACAACGGGCTGAATGCACACACCAGAATGATAGTTGATGCTTCAGCAAATGGAGCACTTTTGGCAAAGACATACAATGAAGCCTATGAACTAATTGAGAGGATTGCCAACAACAACTATCAATGGCCTACAACAAGACTGCCAAGCGGAAGAAGAGTGGCTGGAGTGCTGGAATTAGACCCAATAACTTCACTTTCAGCCCAACTATCATCCATGTCTAATATGCTGAAGACAATGACGATGCTGCAGCATAGCGGGCAGACTGTTGATCAACCAAACCAGTCCAATGTAAGCCAGGTACAGGACGTGTGCTGTGTTTATTGTGGAGAGGGGCATCTATTTGAGGATTGTGTTCACAATCCCGCATCAATCTGCTACATTGGGAATCAAAACAGGGGTAACGGTCTTCAATCAAACACTTACAACCCTACTTGGAGGCAGCACCCAAATTTTTCTTGGAGAGATCAAGGGATGCACCCCAATCAAGGTGTGAACCCAAGACCACTGCTCCAGCAGCAGCAGCAGTACCCTCAACAGCAACAACAACAATTCCAACAGCAACAAAGACCTCTACAACAACAACCACCTTCAAATGCTTTAGAGAACATGATGAGAGATTTTATGGCAAGAACAGAAACAAACATGCAAGGACTATCATCTATTGTTCGTAACTTGGAAAACCAGGTGGGGCAGCTAGCCCAAGAGATGAGGAGCAGGCCACAAGGATCACTTCCGAGCGATACAGAAAATCCAAGAAGAGAGGGAAAAGAACATTGCAAGGCAGTTACATTGCGGAGTGGCAGAATACTGGACGAGCCAAAAATGAAGTCTGGAGCAGCTGAGAATACCAGTGAGTCCAACCAGAATGTAGAAATTCCAGTAGCTGAAAAAGAAGCAGTGGAGCCAAATGCTGCAGCAAAACAGCATTCCAGAACAACCGAATGCTGCAGCATCGCAAATGCTGCAGCAAACCAGTGTTCCAGAACAGCCGAATGCTGCAGCATCTCCAATGCTGCAGCAATGCAAAATTCCAGAGAGCAAACCAGTACAACCACACATGCCTTTTCCACAGAGGTTTGCCAAAAAGAAACAAGATGAGCAGTTCAAGAAGTTCTTGGACATTTTAAAGCAGCACATCAACATTCCATTAGTAGAAGCAATCGAACAAATGCCCAACTACGCCAAATTTATGAAGGATATCCTTACAAAGAAGAGAAAGTTGGGAGAATATGAAATTATTACACTAACCAAGGAATGTAGTTTCTTTTTGCAGGATAAATTGCCCCCTAAAATGAAAGATCCGGGGAGTTTCAATATTCCTTGTTCTATTGGAGAATCCTATTGTGGTATGGCCTTGTGTGATCTTGGTGCTAGCATCAACTTGATGCCTATGTCAGTTTTCAAACAATTGGGCATAGGAAAGGTAAGACCTACGATGGTAACTTTGCAATTGGCGGATAAGTCTCTAGCTCACCCGGATGGGAAAATTGAGGATGTCCTGGTAAGAGTGGATAAGTTTATTTTTCCAGCTGACTTTATTGTTCTTGATTATGAAGCAGACAGGGAAGTTCCCATCATTTTAGGAAGACCTTTCCTAGCTACAGGAAGGACTCTTATTGATGTGCAGAAAGGGGAGCTAACCATGAGATTTCAGAACGAAAAAGTCACATTCAACGTATTCAAAGCCATGAAATTCCATGATGAAGGTGAGGAGTGTTTTCAGATTTCCACCCGTGATTCTTGGGAAGAAAAAGATGAAGAGCAAGGTGAGGATGTAACGGATGCATTGATGGAGGAAAATTTACATGAGGATGGCAATATGGAGACCAAAGCACATTCAGCTTGGGTAGAAGGAAGCCCCCAAAGGTTCAGATTTCGAGCTCAATATGAATCCTTGGAGCTGTCTTCTAGATATTTAAAGATAACAAAACCTTCAGTTGAAGAACCACCACAGTTGGAATTGAAGCAATTGCCGCAGCATTTGAAGTACGAGTTCTTAGGGGCAGATTCAACACTGTCCGTGATCATTTCAGCCTTCCTTGATGCTGAACAAGAGGAGAAATTGCTTAGAGTACTAAGGCAACACAAGAGAGCTATGGGATGGACCTTAGCTGACATTAAAGGCATAAGTCTAACCTTATGCATGCACAAAATCAGTTTGGAAGAAGCTTCCAAAAATTCCATAGAAGGGCAGCGAAGATTGAATCCAATTATGAAGGAAGTGGTGAAGGAACAAATCATCAAGTGGCTGGATTTTGGAATCATCTACCCCATCTCTGACAGTTCTTGGGTAAGTCCTATTCAATGTGTGCCCAAGAAAGGAGGAATCATTGTGGTAACAAATGAAGACAACGAATTGATTCCTACAAGAACAGTCATGGGATGGCGCATATGTATTGATTATAGGAGACTCAACAAAGCCACGAGGAAGGACCACTTTCCATTACCTTTCATTGACCAAATGTTGGACAGGTTAGCTGAACATGAGTATTATTGTTTTCTGGATGGTTATTCAGGGTACAACCAAATTGCTGTGTCATCGGGAGACCAAGACAAAACAACCTTCACTTGTCCCTACGGCACATTTGCATTCAGAAGAATGCCATTCGGACTTTGCAATGCTCCAGCAACATTCCAGCACTGCATGATGGCCATTATCACTGATATGATAGAGCAGTATTTAGAAGTGTTTATGGATGACTTATCCATATTTGGGGATTCTTTTGATAAGTGTTTAGAAAATCTGGCCAATGTACTTAAAGGTTGTGAGGAAACTAATTTAGTCCTCAATTGGGAGAAGTGTCACTTTATGGTTAGAGAAGGAATTGTGTTGGGTCACAGGATTTCAAAGAAAGGTCTTGAAGTAGACCGAGCAAAGATAGAAGTGATTGAAAAGCTACCAACCCCAACAACCGTGAAACACATTCGAAGCTTCTTGGGACATGCGGGCTTCTACCATAGATTCATCAAGGACTTTTCTAAGGTATCTAAGCCTTTATGTCAATTATTAGAAAAAGATAATGTGTATTCTTTTGATGCAGCATGTGCCACAGCATTTGAGGAAATCAAACAAAAGCTTATTTCAGCCCCCGTTATCATAGCACCTGACTGGAATTTACCATTTGAGCTAATGTGTGATGCAAGTGACTATGCAGTAGGTGCTGTTTTGGGGCAGCGGCATAAAAATTTTTTCATTCCATCTATTATGCCAGCAAGACACTCACGGAGGCTCAGGTAAATTACACTGTTACTGAAAAAGAGTTACTTGCTGTTGTGTTTGCCTTTGATAAATTCAGGTCCTATTTGGTGGGCACAAAAGTCATAGTCTACACCGATCATTCTGCCATCAAATACCTACTTGCAAAGAAGGACTCAAAACCAAGGCTTATTAGATGGATTCTACTCCTACAAGAATTCGATGTGGAAATCAAGGACAAAAAGGGAGTAAAACCAAGTGGCTGATCATTTGTCTCGATTGGAGCAACAAGGGGGATGTCAAATCCCAATTAATGAACATTTTCCGGATGAACAGCTGCTGGAAATTTCAGAAGACATGAAACTGCCGTGGTATGCAGATTATGCCAACTTTCTGGCCAGTGGTGCAATGCCGCCAGATTTTTCATACCATGAAAGGAAGAAGTTTCTCCATGATGTCAAAAGTTATTTTTGGGAGGAACCCTTTTTGTTCAAGCAATGCAAAGACCAAGTGATTCGGAGATGTGTAAACGATGATGAAATTGAGGACATCATTTTTCAATGTCACAACTCACCATGTGGAGGACATTTTGGAGGGTCAAGAACTGCAGCAAAGGTACTACAATCTGGTTTCTTTTGGCCTTCATTATTTAAAGATTGTTATGAGTTTTGGCAAGGTGTGATCGCTGCCAACGAGTGGGTAACATCTCAAGAAGAAACGAAATGCCTCTCACAAACATTTTGGAAGTGGAACTTTTTGATGTATGGGGTATTGATTTTATGGGACCTTTCCCACCTTCTTTTGGGAATTCATACATTTTAATGGCAGTAGATTATGTGTCTAAGTGGGTGGAAGCTGCAGCATTCCCCACTAATGATTCCAAAGTGGTGATCAATTTCCTTCGAAAGAATATTTTCTCACGTTTTGGAACACCTAGAGCAATCATCAGTGATGAGGGTTCTCATTTTGTCAACAAATGGCTAGGAGCCTTACTAGCCAAGTACCATGTTCATCACCGGGTTGCCTTGCCATACCATCCTCAAACAAATGGGCAAGTTGAATTGTCCAACCGAATCATCAAAGGTATCCTTGAGAAGGTGGTTAACCCAAACCGAAAAGATTGGTCAAGAAGGTTAGATGACGCTCTATGGGCCTACAGGACAGCTTTCAAGACTTCAATAGGTATGTCTCCTTATAGACTAGTTTTTGGGAAAGCTTGTCACTTACCCGTTGAGCTAGAGCACAAAGCATACTGGGCGCTGCAGCATCTCAACATGGACATGAATGCTGCTGGAAACAAGAGAATGCTGCAGCTTTCTGAACTGGATGAGCTGAGATTATTTTCTTATGAAAATGCCAAGTTATACAAGGAAAAAACGAAGAGGTGGCATGATAAACACATCCAGCCAAGAAATTTTGAAGTTGGACAACAAGTTTTGATTTTTAATTCAAGATTGAGACTATTTCCAGGCAAATTGAAATCGAGATGGACCGGACCATACACAATTGAACAAATTTATCCTTATGGAGTGGTCTCGGTTGTGGATAAAAAGGGGATCAAATTTAAAGTCAATGGGCATAGACTCAAACTCTACAAAGATGGAGACCAAGAGCAAACCGTTGCATCTCTATCTTTGGTCAATGCTGAAGAATTAAATGGACCCAAAACAAGTGACAAATTCAAGTGAACACTTTTTATTTTTGCTTTATTTTATGTTTTTCCTTTCTTTCTGTTTATTTATTATTTCCTGTTTTTCTTTCTTTCTGATTACTTATTATTTCTGTTCTTTTTGTTTTATTAGGTGTCGGGTACCCCTGTACCCGACCACTGTTAGTTTTTTTCTGTTTTGTTGTTTTCTTTGTTTTTATTTCAGTTTGGGGGATGCTCCAGCATCGACATCTACAGATGCCGCGACAACGACAACGTGCTGGAAATCCTTGGCCCTGTTTCCCGACCAAACTCCTACCTGAGGAGGATCCCAACAGAATGGATGATGATGTCATCATCACCCCTTGATGCACTCCCATCGAGACGGGAGTAGTTCTTAACCTTACCCTCCTTTACTTTTATGTTTTTGGGATTGCACTTCAATTGCCTGATGTGCAGGTCTTGAACACCTTTACTTATCTTTTGTTTTGACTCCTTTTGTTTTGTTTTGTTCTGTTTGGTTACATTGCTTTGCCTGCCATCTGAATTAAAGCAATGAGGACATTGCTTCCCTTTAAGTTTGGGGGAGGGTGTCCTTTTAGGGCAAAAAGTTCAAAAATGGTGCTAATTTTCAAAATTTTTCCTGCTGTCTTTTGAATGCATGAACATCCTTTGTGCTGAAATTCTAAGTGATCTATTTGAATGCATAGATGCCTTGTCTGAAAAACTGTTTTAGGATGCCTTATAAATTGATTGATCTGGCATAGAAGACCTGTTTGCATGAATGTGACAGCATTTTTCATATGACCCAGTAGAACCTTAGTTTTAGCAGGATTAGCGTAGACTTTTGGGACCCGATTTATGATGATATCTTTAAAACAAAAGTACATTCTCGTAGACTTTGTACCTTCTTTTTTAGAATAATTAGGTATTAGTTGACTTTAAGTAAAAATTATTTCTAACTCCCTATCTTTTGCACATAGTCTTACTTGGAAATTTCATGTTTATAAAAAAGAGTTAGCTTTGGTATGAAGGTTCAGAATCCTTTAGACTCGTTTGTTATATTCCTTGAGGCGAAATCCTACTAGATTTGGTACTAAAGAAATGATTGAGGCATGTTCTTGAACCGTTTGAGCCTTTCTAGCTTAACCCTAATGCATTTACTTCCTTAGTTAACCCAAGTTGAGCCTAAGCCTAATTTCTTGACACCCTTATTAAATAGCCACTCATCCTAAATGCTTTGCATGTATCCATTCTTTGCTTTCCCTAAACTTGATCTTAGTCTGCAATGAACACTGTTAAACATAAGTTTGGGGGTATACTAAGAATGCTATGAGGAGAAGAAACATAGGAATGTCGCAGCTCAATGCTGCAGCATTATCATTTTTTTTGGGGTTAGTGGTATTTAAGGAAAATTTGAACATCTGATATAAATGCTCTACGTATTGAGGGTATGTGTATGAAAACATGTGTGAAAAAATGAAAGCACCCTCGTTACTTTAAAAAGAAAAAAAAAGAAGAACAAAGAGAAGAGCAAAAAAGGGAAATACGTGTTATGCTTCTTTGAGGTCAAATGTTATATGTTGATTGTGGTTAAATGTTGCACGTATTTCTGAAATAGGGTATGAATTTTTATGCTCCTTGGGTGACATAAAAAAAAAGAAATGTTGTAGAATTGCTGCAGCACTGGTGTTGCTGCAGCATTTTGATTCAAAAAAAAAATTGGGAAGTGATAGCATGGAGTAGAAGCTCATGGCAGACTAGGACTAAGTTTTGAGCCTACTTTTTATCCATATTTTTCTTACCTTAGCCCTAGCCTACATTACAACCAAATTAAGACCTCTTTGATCTTTATTACTGAATTTGCTACTTTAGTGGAGAGGGGTGTAATAGATTGAGTTTGAGAATGCAAAATGAACCTTAGGATTACCATATGTTGACTTATGAATGAGAAATTGAAAAAGAAAGACTATTCACACACACTGGAGTGGAAATTCTTTGAGCTTGGGTTAGTTAATATTTGGTTATTCAACTAAGGCTGGAACATTATGTCTACTTGAATTTTGCATTTTTCTCTCTGAAATCACTGGTCCCAGGTTTGGCTGAAACTACTGAACAAAGTTTTTATTTGGGTATGTATATTCTGGTTGCTTCTGCATTGCTAGCATTGCTCGGGACGAGCAATGACCTAAGTTTGGGGGTGTGATAACTCTAAATAATAGAGTTATTCACATCTAATTCCACATTTTATTCGGGAATTAATTGACTTTATTTGGAAAATGGAATAAAAATGTGTTGATTTGATATTTCTCTCTTTTTACCTAAAAATGTGGATTTATGGTTAAAAGTCAATTTAATTGAATAAATTTCTCAACATGTGTAAGCTGTATTATTTGTTATTATTTGGGAATTTATTTGAATTGACTTATTGTGACAAGGGTAAAAAGGGAATGTGGATGGTTGACATTGTTGAAAGAAAGTTGGATAAAAGTGACCGAGAAGGAAGTGAAGAATGTGGATAATTTGCATCTATACATATATATATATACATCTATATCTATATATATATCTATATGTATATATATATATAATACACCCACACACTATTTGTCACTCAAAATCCAGCTGGACACTTGTGGACATACTATGCATATTATTCCTTTTGTCCTATCCATTTTACATATATATATATATATATATATATATATATATATATAAGTTTGTTTGTAGACAAGGCGGACAAGAAAGTAGAAGACAAAGATAAGAATTTCAGGAAAGTAGCTGGAATGTGCTGCTGGAATATGCTGCTGAAATCCTGCAACAATCATAGGAAAAAGATAGAAATTCGGCTGCAAATGCTGCAGCATTCAATGGAAGATGACAAGAAAATTCCAGAAGACAGCTGCAAATTATTTTTTGCTGGAATTTTTGGAAAGAAAAATAAGAGAATTATGGACAGTGGGCACGGCAGAGAGTAGTTCAATTTTGGCTTTTGGCCATTGGAGAATAGGATAGGTTTTCTTCTTAGTTTTTTAGACTAACTTTTGAGAGGGAAGAACCCAAGAGTGAGCAGGGTGACTTGCTGCAGCATTCATCAGCTGAGCAGTAGAGACGCAGCATCATCAAGCAGAGGAAACGAAGGGCAGCAGTACGTTGATTAAACCGATTTAGGCAGTAGGGTGATCTTCGATCCAGAGTAATCCTCCCTCCATTTCTTCAAGTTACTACTGTTTTGTAATCAAATGTTCTTTGTAATATGAGAATGTTTACATGTATTCAAGGATTGATTAAAAATGTTTTGGGAGTAATATGTTTTCCGTCTTAGGCTTGACTCCGTTGATTGGTGTCACTAAGGACCTAGGGACTGTTTTTCCTATTACTTTAGTCCTTGTCTTTCATGATTCTTGGTTCAAGGGTTAATTAAAAATGTTTTGGGAGTGATTTGTTTTCCGTCTTAGGCTTAACTCCGTTGATTGGTGTCACTAAGGACCTAGGGACTATCTTTCCTATTACGTTGATTCTTGTTTTCCATGATTCGTTTCAGCATAATATATATCTTTAACCTGACGATGTTGTGGTGTAGTTAAGTATGAGCACGTTGAATACACTGTTTTGACTATGATGATAAGTATGCTGCAGCATTACTTTCTGTTTTTATGTTTAATGCTTGTATGGGGCAATGCTTGGTTTATTCATGTAATTGCATTAGAATTATGTGGCGCTATATTTGAGAACTGCGTGAACAGCGGTAATCATATAGTAGTGGATTTGAGAACTGCGTGAACAGCGGTACATTCACTGCCTAGCGTTGCGCTAGGTCCACGGTATGTTATCGGGGATCTAGACTAGTAGATCAAGTAGTTTGGGTGAAACCAGACATGCTATAGCATTGATATGGAACTGAAAGCATGCTTTGTATACTTAGATTCATCTTTGGCTTGTACTTACATTTTTGGCGTAAATGCCGCAGCATTGTATTACCTGCAGTACTCTTGTGGTAATTTCCAGTAGGCTGACTTTTAACTGTTAACTGTAGTTAGGAGTAGGAATGCCGTAGCATTAGACCACTCTCCATTCATGATTTATCATTCTTTATTCTTTTAACCATTTGTACAATCGTATTTGCATTTGTAATTGGCATACATAGTCCCTGTGGGATCGATAATCTTGTACTTAGGTACATATATTACTTGTTGACCGGTGTATACTTGCACTTGTTAAGATTTCGTTGATTTATTCTATTTTTATTATCTTCTCAATTTGTGACACACGCACACAACGCAACACAAACACAGTACAAACATATAAAGAGAGGGACAAGGGGACCACCACCATAAAGTATTCACCCTTTATTAGGTTCCCTGATGGAGCAACTGCTTGTATATCCTGGACTACTTGACCCGACTCTGCTCGACAGAACCTTCGGAGGACGCTTCCTCAGCCTAGTAGCTATTGCTTTACCTTACGTCCTGGGCTTAAGCAAAGCCCTGTTGACTAACTCTTCGAACACCTAGTACTCTCTTAGGATCTCCTAACGAAATCCCGGGTATTCTATGAATATAAAAA
Organism: Asclepias syriaca; assembly: GCA_027405835.1. Taxonomy (NCBI): domain Eukaryota; kingdom Viridiplantae; phylum Streptophyta; class Magnoliopsida; order Gentianales; family Apocynaceae; genus Asclepias; species Asclepias syriaca. The sequence goes on from CM049932.1 coordinate 12,593,349, forward strand.
AAACCCTATCTAGTCCTATTCTATGATCTGAGACAGATTCTCAGAAAACAAAGAATACGAGACACTCTCGAATACTAGAAATCTACTTGAACGAAAACACCTAAAATTACTGAATGACTCAAATCAAGTGGAGAGGGATGATTTCAACTGTGGATGTCCTGGGGTATTTATAGCAGGGGAACTGAGTGATTTCTGATGCAGAAAATGATGTGGGAGTTTGTACAGGGGTTCGGGATGCCCGTCCCAATCTATTGACTGGGTCAGGACGCCCGTCCTAACTTCTGAACTTCCAAAAATCGTGTTTTTGCCCTAAAATTTGCCATTTTCTTGCATATTTCACATGAAACTTCCAAAATCACAAAAACTGTGAATTGTGTTAATAACAGTCAATTAAGAACGATTTAACTCCAATTTTGCCCTAAATTGTGCCTAAAACATGCTAAAACAGTGATATGATTTATGCATATCATGCTACCAAGTAATTAGCTATATTAGCAAACCATGGGGGTGAGAAAAGAGCAAACAAAGTGCATAAATTCTCATTCGGAAATTTATCGAATATGATCGATTCATTTATAGCTTCTAGGGCAAGATTTTCTAACCTTGTTAGGTGATCTGCAACTAGGTTTTCTGCCTCCTTCTTATCCCTGATTTCTATATCGAATTCTTGAAGCAATAAAACCCATCTGATTAGTCTTAGTTTTGTGTCTGTTTTATTGAACTAGTAATTTAATGCATAATGATCAGTATAAACTATTGTTTTAGACAAGACTAGATAAGATCAGAATTTATCAAATGCATATACTACTGCTAGTAATTCCTTTTCTGTCGTAGTGTAATTTTCCTGAGCGTCAGTCAAGGTTCGCTAGCGTAGTATATTACATGAAATTTCTTATCATGTCTCTGTCCTAAAACAACTCATACGGCATAATCACTGGCATCACACATTAAATCAAACGGCAAGCTCCAGTCAAGTGATGTCATGATAGGTGCAGTAGTCAGAAGTTCCTTAAGTCTGTTAAAAGCTTTTAAACATTTCTCATCAAAAGCAAAAGGAACGTCTTTACTAAGTAAATTTGTCAATGGTCTTGCTATTAGTGAAAAATCATTTATAAATATGCGATAATAACCAGCGTGTCCCAAAAAACTTCTAGTGGCTCTCACAGAGTTAGGTGGAGGTAGTTTTGAAATAACTTCAATCTTAGCCTTATCTACTTCCATACCTCGGTGTGAGATTTTATGTCCTAACACAATCCCCTCTTTTACCATGAAATGGCATTTTTCCCAGTTTAGAACCAAATTTGATTTTATACAACGCTTTAACATTGATTCCATGTTTTTTAGACAACTCCAAATGAATTCCCAAAAACTGAGAAATCATCCATGAATACTTCCATAGACTCTCCTAACATGTCCTCAAAAATAGCAATCATACAACGTTGGAAAGTAGCAAGTGCATTACACAAACCAAAAGGCATTCTTCTATATGCAAATGTTCCAAAAGGGCATGTGAAGGTAGTCTTATGCTGGTCTTCTGGGAAATGGGAATTTGAAAATATCTAGAAAAACCATCAAGAAAGTAGTAAAACATATGTCCAGATAACCTTTCTAACATTTGGTCAATAAAAGGAAGAGGAAAATGGTCTTTTCGTGTAGCAGTGTTTAGTTTTCTGTAATCAATGCAAACACAATTACCAGTAACAGTTCTCGTATGAATTAATTCATTATTCTCATTTCTGACAACTGTTATCCCACCTTTCTTAGGTACTACCAGCACTTGGCTTACCCATTCACTATCTGAAATCGGATAGATAAGTCCAGCATCCAACAATTTGACTAATTATTTTTTAACGACATCACACACATTAGGATTCAACCTTCTTTGAGGTTGCACACATGGCTTATAATCATTTTCTAAAAGAATCTTATGCGAACAAAAGCATGGATTGATACCTGGAATATCCGCAATTTTGTATGCAAAGGCTCTTTTGTACTTTTTGCACATGTCCACGGTTAACTTCCGTTGTTCTGCAGTCAGATCGGCGGCGAGAATGTTGGGAAGTTTCCTGTTGTCATCTAGGAATTCATAGCACAGATGAATAGGTATTTCCTTTAGCTCCAAGTTTGGTGGGTCTTCAAATGAAGTTTGCTCTTTCTTCATCTCATGAGTACCTATCTCAGTAAAACTGTCAGAGTAAATTTCATAATCGGAGGGGCTGAGATCAGTTTTTTCTATTTCTAGAGAGTCTTCTTCCAAGACTTGATAGTTTGAGCATAGATATGTCATGTTAACATCAATTAATTGGTCAATAGTGATGGGATTCCGATCGATATGCTAAAAATAGGTTTTATTTACCCTATATCGATTATGAATAACTAAGGACTTAAAATTACTAATTGTCATATTTATCATCTACGTTGTCACTTAATCAATCAGAACCTAAGGCAAAGTACCTATCGTGTAGCTAGTATGTTGGAAAGTACCTACAATTTTAATTTAAGAAATTATCGTACTCCCAGAGAAGTTGTAACGGCTTAGTAGCAACTATCCTTTTACCCTAACTCTCATTTTATTATCTAGTTATGCAATCATTCATCAATATCTTTGATGAAAAGGGTGATCCAGTCTACACAAGGTTCGAGTTCATTAAGCATGCAAGAGTATTTTACAAACAGTGTTTTGATATATGTTATATTATTTCTACATGTTGACTGACCTATCTTCGAGTATTTTAGATATATCTTGATCTAGATTGCAATTATATACTGATTCTACTTGTGTACCACATCTGAGTTATATGATATACCGCCCCATCGCCATTGACGGCCCTACTCACGGTTCGAGCTAAAGGCAACCATGAAAGTCCTGTGTCACTCAGGAGATCATGCCGCTCGCCCTAACGCCAGCATAAACACACGAACTTAGCCTCATTAGACTACTCTAACAAACATGGTGATCTATAGGTTATTTTATCTAATATGGTAGACCTTAATACTTCCGTCATCACACAAAGCCTTAAACTAAGGCCTGTTAAACTAGATAGGTTATGATTAGACCATGGTTAGGAATTGTCTATAACCGTTCATATAATTTAAAAGAGCAAGTAGACATACAGTTATAATGATAATTAAGCTGGTGACCTTTTCGGAAAAATGTAAATATCTTCAACATGCAAAACACATATTCATAATATCATAATTTAATAATCAAATTGGTCTTTGGACAAACACAGTACAAAAATATAAAGAGAGGGACAAGGGGACCACCACCATAAAGTATTCACCCTTTATTAGGTTTGTTGATGGAGCAACAACTTGTATATCCTAGACTGCTTGACTCGACTCTGCTCGACAGAACCTTCGGAGAACGCTTCCTTAGCCTAGCAGCTATTGATTTACCTTACATCCCGGGCTTAAGCAAAGCCCTGTTGACTAACTCTTCAAATGCCTAGTGCTCTCTTAGGATCTCCTAACGAAATCCCAGGTATTATATGAATATTAAAAATGAATCCTATCTAGTCGTATTCTAAGATCCTGAGATAGACTCTCAGAAAACAAAGAACGCGAGAAACTCTCATATATTGAACTCTACTTGAACGAAAAAACCTGAGATCACTGAATGACTCGTAAATAGTTGAAAACTGTGTACTGGAAGCCACTGAATGATTCAGATCAAGTGGAGAGGGATGATTTCAACTATAGAAGGCCTAGGGTATTTATAGCAAGGAAGCTGAGTGAATTTCTCTTTCAAAAACAATGTCGGACACTGTTCATGGGTTCGGGATGCCCGTCCTGGTCTTGGGACGCTCATCCTAACTTCCGAAAATCATGTTTTTACCCCGAAATTTTCCATTTTCTTGCATATTTCACCTGAAACTTCCAAAATCACAAAAACTGTGAAATTGTATTAATAACAGTCAATTAAGAACGATTTAACTCCAATTTTGCCCTAAATTGTACCTAAAAATATGCTAAAAAAGTGATATGATTTATGCATATCAAATAGCATCCACACAAAAATAGATATCATCTAAATACATGGGATACTTAAGGGTTTCATCGAGATCAAATGTTATATCTTCATTGTCTACCCTTAGTTTAATTTGACCATTGTTGACGTCTATTAATGCCTTCGAGGTAGCTAGAAAGGGTCGACCTAGAATCAAAGGTACCCCTCCTTCCCCATTCATGTCCATGACAACAAAATCTACAGGGAAAACAAATTTTCCAAACTTTACTAAGAGGTCCTCAATTATTCCCCTGGGAATTTTGATTGCCCTGTCTTCAAGTTGTAGCACATTCTAGTTGCTTTCAAATCAAACAATCCTAATTTATCAAATAAACTAGATGGAATTAGATTGATACTAGCTCCTAAGTCTGCTAACGCATGCATATTAGTAATATTTCCTATTGTACATGGCAAAGTAAAGCAGTCTGGATCTTTCTGTTTGGAAGGCAGTTTGTTGACCAGAACTACCGAGCATTCTTCACTAAGAACCACTTTATCCATTTCAAATTTTCTTTTATTACTAATAATCTCTTTTAAAAACTTAGCATACTTTGGCATTTTAGAAATAACATCAAGCAAAGGTAAATTAACATGAATTTTACTAAAATTTTTGAAAAACTTTTAAAACCGCTCCTTATCTTTATTCTGCATAAGTCTGGCATGGTAAGGTACTCTCGATCGATACTCACGGACGAAATCCTTCTTCCCTTTCCTTGCTACTTCGATTACGACTTCCATCGGCGTTGGTCCCTTGGAGCTTTCCTCTGTTTCCTGCACAAGAATAGGAGGATCAGGAGGTTTTGAAGGAGAAGGAGACAGAATTTTACCAGATCTTAGAGTAATGGTCTTGCATTCATTTTGTGGGTTGGTCTCAGTGTTGCTTGGCAGCGCTCCTTGTGACCTGTGAGAGAGATGAGTTGACAGTTAGCCCATTTATCTTTCCAAAGTTTGCAGGGCAGCTTGTGTGTTCCTGACTGTCTGTTCAGTCTGCTTCTGTCTATTCTCATTTTGCTGAATTCTCTCTGCATGAGCTTCCTGGACTATCCTATTTAACTCTATCATTTCCTTGTTAGAGTCAGCAATGCTTTTCAATATGTCTCAGAATTCTTGCATGGGGTCCGCTAGAACGATATAGTTCTTATGCGTTCCGACTGATATGCTAAAATAGGTGTTATTTTACCTTATGTCGATTATGAATAACTAAGGACTTTAGAAGGGTTAATTGTCACATTTAGTCTCTATGTTGTCACTTAATCAATCAGAACAAAGTACCTATCGTGTAGCTAGTTTGTTGGAAAGTATCTACGATTTTAATTTAATCAATTATCGTACTCCCAGGGAAGTGGTAACGGCTTAGTAGTAACTATCCTCTTACCTTAACTCTTATCTTATGATCCAGTTATGCAATCGTTCATCAAATTCTTTGATGAGAGGGTGATTCATTCTCCACTTCAAGTCTATTTAAGCCAAAAGGAGTGTTTTACAGATAATGTTCTGATTTTATGTTATACTGTTCCTACATGTTGATTGACCTATCTTCGAGTATTTTAGATATATCTTGGTCTAGATTGCAATTATGTACTGATTCTACCTGTGTACCACATATGAGTTACCTAATAAACCGCCCTACCTTAATGACGGCCCTACTTACGGTTCGAGCTAAAGGCATCCATGAAAGTCCTGTGTCACTCAGGAGATCATGCCGCTCGCCCTAACGCATGCATAAACACACAAACTCAACCTACGTAGATTACTTTAACAAACAAGGTGATCTATAAGTTATTTCATCTAATATGGCAGATATTAATACTTCCGACGGGAAGTCCTAAATTAATTCCCTTTAAACTAAACAGGTTATGATTAGACCGTGGTTAGGAGTTGTCTATAACCATTCATCTAGTTAAAAGAAATTAAAGTAGACATGCAGTCATAATGATAGTTAAGCTGGTGACCATTTCCAGAAAAATATAAATGACTTCAACATGCAAAACACATATTCATAAAATCATAGTTTAATATTCATAATAAGTATTTGGACGAACACAATACAAACATATAAAGAGAGGGACAAGGGGACTGCTACCATAAAGTATTCACCCTTTATGTAGTTCACTGATGGAGCAACTGCTTGTATATGTTGGACTGCTCGACCCGACTCTGCTCGACAGAACCTTCAGAGGATGCTTCCTCAGCCTAGTAGCTATGCTTTACCTTAATACCCAGCTTAAGCACAACCATGTAGACTGACTCTTCGAACGCCTAGTGCCCTCTTAGGATCTCCTAACGAAATCTCGGGTATTCTATGAATACCAAAAACGAACCTATCTAGTCGTATTCTAAGATCTGAGACAGACTCTCAAAAATGAAGAACACGAGACACTCTCTAAAACTACAAATATACCTATACTAAAACCTGAAATCAGTAAGTGACTTGTATACTATAGAAAATTGTATACTTGAAGTCACTAAAAGACTCAGAACGAGTGGAGAGGAATGATTTCAACTGAGGAAGGCCTGGGTATTTATAGCAGGGGAACTGGGTGAATTTCTCTGCAAAAATTGATGTAGGACTTTGACCAAGCGTTCGGGGCACCCGTCTTGGATCTGAGATGCCCGTCCCGGCCTGTTGACCAAGTCAGGACGGCCGTGCCAAGTCTTGGATGCCCGTCCTGGTCTGTTGACCAGGTCAGGACGCCCGTCCTGGGTTCTAGACGCCCATCCCAACTTCCGAACTTCTAAAAATCAAGTTTTTGCCCCGAAATTTGCCATTTTCTTGCACTTTTCACATGACACTTCCAAAATCACAAAAACTATGAAATCGAGTTAATAACAATCAATTGAGAACGATTTAACACTAATTTTGCCCTAAATTGTGCCTAAAAACATGCTAAAAAAGATATGATTTATGCATATCATATAACCCCACACTTAGCTTTTTGCTTGTCCTCAAGCAAAGTCTACCTGAAATTATTGATTTTAAATCAATGGTGCAGTCACTTAAAATTTCTAGCAATGTTTTTATTCCAAATTTATCACTGAATCAGATAATTCACAACACAGGTCTGACTGGTTAAGATGTCATGACAAGGTCTCAAATGTCTCTAGTAGATTATCATGGTCAAGCAGGGTTAACAACTTAATAACTGGATTGAACTCTTCTCTCAGTCACAAGGTCTTCCCGATGTGTAGTGTGTGTACTAGTCTAGACTAGATTGTCAACACAATATACTCTCATCTTGACTCTTACCAGACACACCAGCAACAAACAACCTTCTGAGTTCTGAGCTTTGGTGACAATTATTTTCAATTAGGTATTTCAATATAAGAATACACTGGGCTATGTATTTTTAGATTGATTTTTCAGGGTATTTTGGGTTTGCTTTCACACGTCAACTTTAACTACCCATGTAGCGAGTCCCACTCCGATGACTTCCAAACCTACACGACCTTAGGGTATCAGGCTTTAAGTTCCCTTAAGGAGTGGTGCTCGAGTAGCAAAGGCTGCTTGCAAACTACCCTATTTATTTAACTTTTTTCACTTTCAGCTCAGAGCATCATCTAGTCATTTAGACTGCTAATATATCCTCAACTGATCTAATATTATTTAGTTAAGTCTTGAAAAAGGTATTCAGTTGAGGTTTCTAATCCAAACTAAGTTGTGCTCAAGTATCAGGAATTCCTTATTTCTAATCGATAAATTCAAGAAAGTTATCACATTGTCTCCTACTAATCATAATATTCTACATACATATCATAGACATCAGCATTTCTTTACCAATCATAACTACATTTTAAAATCTGAAAGAGTGAAAATTTTGGAAATTTTTTTTGGAAGGGTGTAATTCTAGTGAAAATATGGGAAAACATGCAAAAACTTTTACTGCTACAGTACACTGTGCACTGCTACCCCACACTTAAGTTTGACACTGTCCTTAGTGTTCATGCATATCTAACTACCCCACATTTATTTGAAAAACAAAAATTTAAGACATAACATATAAAACTCTTACCCCACACTTATTTGACTAACTAAGGGGAAGAGAAAGAAAAGAAACAAGACAAAACAATAAGGGTAATAGAAATAACAAAATAGAACACAAAATGAAGATAAAAACTTAAAGGAAAACAAAATAAAAGTAGAGGAAGATGAGGATTAGAAAAATTCCCTACATGTCTAGAGTAGAAGGATCTTCTCTGATTTGTCAATTGGCTTTTCACCTCAGCCATGTGCTATTGCTGAAATGTCCTCGACTCTGTAATCTTTGAATGTTGGAGCTGCTGACTCTACAGTGTGCTTCGTATGGAGGGTGTGTCTACTTGTGACGGTATTGTATGCAAGTATCGAAGGGGAGAAAAGATACCTGAAGATTTGGCAAAGCCGTGGTGGTAGGGGGCTCCAATGGTGCAAATTTGGGCCCAAATAGTTGAGACTTCCTCGGGGAAGTTTCACACAGTTGACTAGTATGCAGGGGACGCAAGCTCCTCCACAACTATACTCTTGATACATTGCCAAACTCTTCAATATCTATCGATCGATTGATACCGCTTGGTCTGTAGGTCACTTACTCGCACTGGTTTGGCTTTAATTGTTGCCTATTTACTTTTTGAGAAGTGTCATCTTAATCCATTATAACACATGCTCCACGATAGGCATAAATCATATCACTTTTTTCACATGTTTTTAGGCACAATTTAGGGTGAAATTGGTGTTAAATCACTCTTAATTGATTGTTATTAACTCAATTTCACAATTTTTGTGATTTTGGAAGTGTCAAGTGAAAGGTACAAGAAAATGGTAAATTTCGGGGCAAAAACGTGATTTTCAGAAGTTCGGAAGTCGGGATGGGCGTCCAGACCTGGTCAACAGACCAGGACGGGCGTCTAGGAATTGGGACGGGCGTCCAGGACTTGGGACGGCTGTCTTGACCTGGTCAAAAGGTTGGGACGGGCGTCCCAGATCCAGGACGGGCGTCCCGAGTACCTGGTCAAAGTTCCACATCGAAATTTTGAGAGAAATTCACCCAGTTCCCCCTACTATAAATACCTCAGGCCTTCCTCAGTTGAAATCATTCCTCTCCACTAGATCTGAGTCATTTAGTGACTTCAAGTATACAATTTTCCATAGTATACAAGTCACTTAGCGATTCAGGTTTTTAGTATAGGTTTATTTACAGTTTTAGAGAGTGTCTCGTGTTCTTCGTTTCTGAGAGTCTATCTCAGATCTTAGAATACGACTAGATAGGTTCGTTTTCAGTATTCATAGAATACCCGGGATTTCTTTAGGAGATCCTAAGAGGGCACTAGGCGTTCGAAGAGTCAGTTAACAGGGTTGTGCTTAAGCTGGGTATTAAGGTAAAGCATAGCTACTAGGCTGAGGAAGCGTCCTCCGAAGGTTCTGTCGAGTAGAGTCTGGTTGATCAGTCTAACATATACAAGCAGTTGCTCCATCAGCGGACTACGTAAAGGGTGAATACTTTATGGCATCGGTCCCCTTGTCCCTCTCTTTATATGTTTGTACTGTGTTCGTCCAAATATATATTATGAATATTGAACTATGATTATATGAATATGTGTTATGCATGTTGATGTACTTTATGTTTTTCTGGAAATGGTCACCAGCTTAACTATCATTATGACTGCATGTCTGCTGTAGTTTCTTTTAAACTAGATGAATGGTTATAGACAATTCCAAACCACGGTCTAATCATAACCTATTTAGTATAACATGCATTAATTTAGGACTTTCCCGTCGAAAAGCATTAATGTCTGCCATATTAGATGAAATAACCTATAAATCACCATGTTTGTTAAAGTAGTCTAAGTAGGCTGAGTTTGTGCATTTATGCCGGTGTTAGGGCGAGCGGCATGATCTCCTAAGTGACATAGGACTTTCATGGATGCCTTTAGCTCGAACCGTGAGTAGGGTCGTCATTAAGGTAGGGCGGTTTATCAGGTAACTCAGATGTGGTACACCTTTAGACTCAGTACATAATTGCAATCTAGACCAAGATATATCTAAAATACTCGAAGATAGGTCAATCAACATGTATGAATAATATAACATATAATCAGAACATTATCTGTAAAACACTCTTTAGGCTTAAATAGACTTAAACCTAGTGGAGAATGAATCACCCTCTCATCAAAGAAATTGATGAACGATTGCATAACTGGATCATATGATAAGAGTTAGGGTAAGAGGATAGTTACTACTAAGCCGTTACCACTTCCCTGGGAGTACGATAATTGATTTAATTAAATCGTAGATACTTTCCAATAGACTAGCTACACGATAGGTACTCTGCCTTAGGTTCTAATTGATTAAGTGACAGCATAGAGACTAAATGTGACAATTAGTCGATCTAAGTCCTTAGTTATTCATAATCAACATAGGGTAAAATAACACCTAGCATGTCAGTCGGAAACCCATCAGATTTTTGGCGCCGTTGCCGAGGAAATATCATAAAGAATTTAGGATTATTGGCCACAATTCTAGAAGCTTATGATAGGTAACGGTAGTAACCTAGACCTTAGACCTAAACACTTATTTTATGCTAGTTAGACAATCAGTTTCCGAAATATAGGGTTATCATAACTAATTAATTTTAGACATTTAGGATAATCAAATTTTAGAAAATTATTCTAAAACCGTATTAAGGAAATTTACATTGCATTTGAAAAAAAAATTCAAAAATTTTAAAAATTTATAAATTTATAAATTTATTAATTTAAAAAATTTTTAATTTAATCTTTTCTTTTCTTTTCTTCTATAAAATGTTCTGAAAAATATTATTTTCCAGAAGATAAGAGAAATAAAATTTTCATGTTTACAGTTTTCCTATTTGTTTGTTTTTTTATTTAATCTCGAAAAACAAAAGTATGGAAGTGAGGAGAAAAATATTTTCTTCTGAGTTGTAAAATTTTGGCTTAGATTTTTATTGGGAAGAAATTCCATTTTAGAATTTTCTTAGAGTCATGCCGGTTTTATTAGGACTAGTTATGAAATGATTTTTCCTTAATAGCTAGACCTTTGAATATTCTATTGAGAAAGGATGTTCCTTTTGTTTTTGCTGATAATTGCATGATATCTTGTTGAACAAATTAAAGGAACTAGTTATTACTGCACCCATTCTGACATCACTTGATTGGAAATTGCTTTTTGAATTGATGTTAGTAATTATGTAGTAAGAATTGTTTAGGACAAAGGCATGATTAGACATTATTCATATCATACCTAGTCTACACAATATTATACCCTGATTACTCTACTCTGAGATATATGTTCAATAAAACTGATAATGAACCAAGATTGATTAATTGAGTTTTATTGAATTTGATATAGAAAGACGGGATAAAGAAAAAGGGCTGAAAATCTAGAAAGCAAACCATTGGTCTAGATTAGAAAACCCCGAGTTAGAGGCTATTGACGAGACAGTAGTATCTGATAAATTTCTGAATGAGAATTTATTTTCATTGTTGGCTATGAATAATGATTCTCCTCCATGGTTTACCGATATTACTAATTATCCAGTTGCTAATTATTCCCAAGTGATATGACTTATCAGCAAAAGAAGAAATTCTTTGTTGATTTGGAATATTACTACTAGGGAGATCCATTTTTCTATTTCGAAGTATTGTAGAGTAATTGATCAGAAGATGTGTCTCGGAAGGCGAAGACCACAAGATTCTGGAGCATTGCCATAAAAAAAATCTACGGGAGACCAATTGACTGCTATCAACACTGTCCGGAAAGTGTTGAAAGTAGGATCTTATTGGTCCACAATATTCAAGAATTCGGTATCCTTGATACAGTCCTGCGATGCTTGCCAAATAACATGTAACACATCCTTCAGAGATCGTCTACCCCAGCAAGGTACACAAAGTGATGCAATCTTTTGATATCTGGGGTATTCATTGAATCCTTTTTCTTTCTTCCTTCTAGCAACAAGTACATCATAGTAGTTGTAGAACACTTTCAAAATGGCCTGAACCACAGGCATTACCTACTAATGATGTTAAAGTCATGTGCAGATTCTGTGAGAAACTGTTTTCTAGATTCAGATGTGCCTATGTATCAAATCTGTGAAGTCTGCCAAGTACCACACTTTAGCAGGGATTGCTATGGGAATGAAATATTGACCATTCCAAAACGAGGTAGGAGTAGGTTGATGCGTTCCGATTGGTATGCTAAAAGATAGGCTTTATTTACCTATGTCGATTATGAGTAATTAAGGACTGAGTCTTACTAACTGTCACTTTAGCATTCAATTGTTGTCACTTAATCAATCAGAACCTAAGGCAGAGTACCTATCGTGTAGCTAGTTCTTGGAAAGTATCTACGATTTTAATTTATTAATATCGTACTCCTAGGGAACTGGTAACGGCTTAGTAGTAACTATCCCTTAATCCTAACATTCATCTTATTATCTAGTCAGTCAATCGATAATCAATACTTTGAGATTGATTGGTGATCCCACTCACCCATAACAAGCAATTAGTATTCAAGATTAGACAGGCATTCATCAGTTTAAGCTCAGTTATTACAATTTATTTAACCTTAACTTCGAACATTTTAGATATATCTTGATCTCTAAGGCAATTATGAAATGTAACCATCTGTTTACCATATCCGAGTTACCTAGTGTATTCACCCCTACCTTGGGATGATCCTTTTCATCTGTCGGATTAAAGTATCCATGAACGGTACCCTATGTCACTTCGGTATCATGCCACTTAACCCTAGGATTGGCCTAGCGTACAAACTCAACTTTATTAGGGTACTCTAACAAACATGGTGATCTGTTTTATTATTTCTTCCTAATCTAGCAGACCTTTTACAGTCTGTTGAACTAAACCGGTTATGATTTAGACCTTGGTTAGAGGTTGTCTATAACCCTAGTTTAATTTAAAAGGACACGACAATTCAACATTCATAATCATAACTCTAGCTCTATGATCTTCCCGGGAAAATGAACAGTATCTCAAATTGTAAAACATGTATGATAACAAATTCAGTATCAAATTAATATTCAAATAAAACAATTCAAAAACATACAGAACCTCATCTAGGGGACCCACTATCATAAAGTAGTCACCGCTTTATGCAGGTCCAGCCGGCACTGCAGCTCCTGTATGCTTCTGACTACTCGATCCTACTCTGCTCGGCAGAGCCTTCGGAGAACGCTCCTCAGACCTAGTAGCAATTGCTTTACCTTACATCCCGGGCTTAAGCAAACTGCCCTAATCTGACTAAGAACACGCACCCTATCTCTCTCTTAGGATCTCCTAACGAAATCCCGGTATTCTGTGATACCGAACACGAACCCTATCTAGTCGTAATCTAAGATCTGAGACTAATTCTCAGAAACTAAGAAAATGAGAAACTAAAAGAAAGAAAGAAAACTTTTTCTGAAATCTGAGTCTCTGAGGGACTTGTGTACTCGAGAACTGTACACTGGAAGTCTCTGAATGACTCAGATCGAGTGGAGAGGGATGATTTCAACTCTTGGAGGCCTGGGGTATTTATAGCAACTTCCTGGAGTGAAAATCTCCAAAAAGTTCGATGTGGGACTACTTCTGGTGCTCGGGACGCCCGTCCTGAGCTTGGGACGGTCGTCCTGGTGCTTTGACTGGGCCAGGACGCCCGTCCTGACCCGTTTACCAGGTCAGCATTTCCAAAAATTGCATTTTGCCCCAAAATTTGCTGTTTTCGTGCAATTTGCTCCTGAAACTTCCAAAATCGAAATTTAAGCAATTTTATGTCAATTTGATTCAATTAAGATCAAATACATTCAAATATTACCCTAATTTATGTCTAAAAACATGCTAAAAAGGGTATATGATTTGTGCATATCATAGGTTACTGCAAAATGCTACTCCAATGGGAAACACATACAATCCCTACCGAAGAAATCATCTGGGATTTAGTGGAGGAATAACACTGGAGCTAAAAACTTCTAGAAAATACCACCACAACAAAGTCCCTAGCTGCAGAATCAATAGATGAAATGCTGTTAATGGTCAAACCCATTTACTATGACAGAAGTGTCGTCATAGGAAGCTTGTGTTATAATGGATCAAGACAACACTACTAAAAAGGTAAACGGGCAACAATTAGAGCTATCCAAATGCGAGCAAGTGACCTATAGACCAAGCGGTATCAACCGGTCGATAGATATAGAGGAGTTTGGCGTTGTATCAGGAGTATAGCTGTGGAGGAGCTTGCGTCCCCTGCATACTGGTCAGCTGTGGGAAACTTCCCTGAGGAAGTCTCAATTATTTGGGCCCAGATCTGCACCACTAGAACCCCCTACCACCACGGCTTTGCCATATCTTTAGTCCATGGGGCTCGAGTCATTCATCACAGTGATAGCCACTACCTGGAGCTCGACATTGAAGGATCGAAGCTGACAAGGATAGCTCCATCGACCAGACCCACCGACTTGAATATCCTTTAGAAAATGGGGATGGCAATTCACGACCCAGAAGGGAGACACACCCTCCATACGAGGCACACTGCAGAGTTAGCAGCTCCAGCATTCAGAGATTATAGAATCGAGGACATTATAGTGACAACACATGGCTAAGGTGAATAGCCAATTGACATATCAGAGCAGACCCTTCTACTCGATACATGAAGGGAGTTTTTCTAATCCTCATCTTCCTCTCATTTTATTTTGCTTTGTTATTTATGTTACCATTCATGCTTTGTTTTAGTTTATTCTCTTTCTCTTCCCCTTAGTTAGTCAAATAAGTGTGGGGTAAGAATTTTATGTTTTGTTTTTATTCTATTTTTCAAATAAGTGTGGGGTAATTTAGATATGCATGAACACTGAGGACAGTGTCAGACTTAAGTGTGGGGTAGCAGTGCACAGTGCACTGTAGTAGAAAATTTTTTGCATGTTTTTCATGTATTTTCAGACCCTTCCAATTTTTTTTTCTTTCAAAATTTTTGACTTCAAAATGCAGTATGATTGGTAAAGAATTGCTGATGTCTATGATATGTATGTAGAATATTATGATTAGTAGGAGACAACGTGATGACTGTCTTGAATTTATCGATTAGAAATAGGGAATTCCTGATACTTGAGTATCAAATTAATATCCAGATAAAACAAATCGTAAACATACAAAAACTCGTCTAGGGGACCCACTATCATAAAGTAGTCAATGCTTTATGCAGGTCCAATTTGCGCTGCAGCTCCTGTATATCTCTAATTCCTCGATCCTACTCTGCTCGGTAGAGCCTTCGGAGGACGCTCCTTAGACCTAGTAGTAATTACTTTACTTTACATCCCGGAGGATGCTCCTGTATGTCTTTGATTGCTCGATCCTACTCTGATTAAGCAAATTGCCCTAATTTGACTAAAAACACGCCCTAAAATCCCGGTATTTTGTGATATCAAAAACTGAATACTAAACTAATTCTCAAATACTGAGATAAACACTCAGAGAAAAGAGAAAATGATGTACTCCAAGGTTCTAAATGAGTTGTATTGAGTACTGAGGGATGATTTCAACTATTGGAGGCATGGGGTACTTCTAGCAGGTTTTTGGGGTGAATTTCTCCAAACTTTTCGATGTGGGAAAAGTTCTGCTGCTCGAGATGCCCGTCCCAGTGCTTTGACTGGGTCAGGATGCCCGTCCCAAATCCAGCATTTCCAAAAATTGCATTTTTGCCCCAAAATTTGCTATTTTCGTGCAATTTACTCTTGAAACTTTCAAAATCACAATTTTCACAATTTTATGTCAATTTGATTCAATTAAGATCAAATACATTCAACTATTGCCCTATTTTGTATCTAAAAACATGCTAAAAAGGGGATATGATTTGTGCATATCATTCAGCTTCCAAAATACTAGTAAGGGGCATTTCTTTCCTTCGTGAGATATTTCCTACCCTTTGGCAGCGGTCACACTTTGCCACAAACTCATAGCAATCCTTAAATAATGAAGGCCAAAAGAAACCAGATTGTAATACCTTTGCTGCAGTTCTTGACCCTCCAAAATGTCCTCCACAAGGCGAGTTGTGACATTGAAACATAATATCCTCAATTTCATCATCATTCACACATCTTCTAATCATTTGGTCTGCACATTCTTTCAATAAAAAGGGCTCCTCCCAAAAATAACGCTTCACATCATGGAGGAACTTCTTCCGTTCTTGATATGAGAAATCCGGCGGCATTTCACCACTGGCCAAATAATTTGCAAAGTCAGCATACCATGACACTCCCATGTTAATTTCAATCTCCAGCAATTGTTCATCTGGAAAATGTTCATTAATAGGGAATTGAAATTCCTCTTGTTGCTCCAGCCGAGATAGATGGTTGGCTACTTGATTTTCTACTCCTTTCTTGTCTTTAATTTCCACATCAAATTCTTGTAAGAGTAGAATCCATCTAATGAGCCTTGGTTTAGAATCTTTTTTTGAAATCAAATATTTGATGGCAGAATAATCGGTGTAAACTATCACTTTTGTGCCCACCAAATATGACCTGAATTTATCAAAGGAAAATACAACATCAAGCAACTCTTTTTTAGTAACAGTATAATTTACCTGTGCTCCAGTGAGTGTCTTGCTGGCGTAATAGATGGAATGAAACACCTTGTTTCGCCGCTGCCCCAAAATTGCACTAACTGCATAGTCACTGGCATCACACATCAGTTCAAATGGCAGACTCCAATCTGGTGCTATGATAATGGGGGCTGAAATTAGCTTATGTTTTAGATCCTCGAATGCTGCGACACAGGCTGCATCAAAAGAAAACACATTATCTTTTTCTAACAACATACATAAGGGCTTTGATACCTTTGAAAAATCTTTGATGAATCTTCTACAAAAGCCTGCATGCCCTAGAAAACTTCTAATGTGCTTCACGGTCGTAGGGGTCGGTAATTTCTCAATCACCTCTATCTTTGCTCTGTCTACTTCAAGGCCTTTCTTTGAGATCTGATGACCTAACACAATGCCTTCTCGAACCATGAAGTGATACTTTTCCCAATTGAGGACTAAGTTGGTGTCCTCGCAACGTTTAAGCACCTTGGCCAAATTCTCTAAGCATTCATCAAAAGAGTCCCCAAATATGGAGAAGTCATCCATGAAAACTTCTAAGTAGTGCTCCACCATATCTGTGAAAATGTCCATCATACATCGTTGGAAGGTTGCTGGAGCATTGCACAGTTCTAATGGCATTCTTCTGAATGCAAAAGTACCATAAGGACAAGTAAAAGTCATTTTGCCCTGGTCCTCTAGTGCTACAGCAATCTGGTTGTAACCAGAATAACCATCCAGAAAGCAATAATAGTCCCTTCCAGCTAATCGCTCCAACATTTGATCAATGAAAGGCAATGGAAAGTGGTCTTTTCTTGTGGATTTGTTGAGCTTACTATAGTCCATACAAATTCTCCATCCCGTGATTGTTTTTGTGGGAATTAGTTAATTATCTTCATTTTTTACAATAGTAATTCCACCTTTCTTGGGCACACATTGTACAGGACTTACCCAAGAGCTGTTAGAGATAGGATAAATAATGCCAAAATCTAACCACTTAATGATTTGTTCCTTTACCACTTCCTTCATAATGGGATTCGATCTTCTCTGCCCTTCAATTAAAATTTTGGAATTGTCTTCCAAAATATTCTTGTGCATGCATAAGGTTGGACTTATCCCTTTGATGTCAGCTAGGGTCCAGCACATAGCTCTCTTATGTTGCCGCAAAACTCCAAGCAGTGTTTCTTCCTGCTCCACACTTAGCAGTGCTGAAATAATTACTGGCAGTGTTGAATCTGCCCCCAGAAATTAGTACTTTAGATGTTGCAGCAATGATTTCAATTCCACCTTGTGTGGTTCTTCCACAGAAGGTTTTGTTACTTTGAAATTCCTAGAAGACAAGTCCAAGGATTCAAATTGAGCTCTGAATTTGAAGCCTTGGGAGTTTGCTTCTAACCAAGCTGAATATTCCTCTTTCTCCTCATTTCCATCATCATACAAATTCTCCTCCATCAACAATCTCTCTAATGCATCATCTCCATACCTCTTTTGCTCCTCATCTTTCTCCGTCAAAGAATCAATGGTAGATACTTGGAAACAATCTTCACCTTCATCAGGAAATTTCATGGCCTTGAACACATTGAATGTGACTTTATCATCTTGAACTCTCATAGTGAGTTCACCCTTTTGAACATCAATTAGAGTTATTCCCGTAGCAAGGAAGGGTCTCCCCAAAATAATAGGAACTTTTCTATCTGCTTCATAGTCAAGAACAATAAAGTCTGCATGAAAAATTAACTTATCCACTCTTACCAAGACATCCTCGATTTTACCATCCGAATGGGCAATAGACTTGTCTGCTAGTTGTAGTGTTACTGTTGTAGGCCTTACCTAACCAATGTCTAACTATTTAAACACTGATATAGGTATGAGGTTAATGCTGGCGCCAAGATAGCACAATGCCATGCCACAATACGAGTCTCCAATAGAACAAGGAATGTTAAAGCTCCCTGGATCTTTCATTTTAGGGGGCAGCTTGTCCTGTAGAAAAAAACTACATTCCTTGGTTAGTGAAACAATTTCATACTCACCCAACCTCCTTCTCTTTGTAAGGATATCTTTCGTGAATTTAGCATAGTTGGGCATTTGCTCTATTGCTTCAACCAAGGGAATGTTGATGTGTAGTTGCTTCAGAATATCCAAAAATTTCTTGAACTGCTCATCCTGCTTCTTCTTAGCAAACCTCTACGGAAAAGGCATCCTTTGTTGTACTGGTTTACTTTCTGGTACTTTACTTTGTTGCGGCAAAGGTGATGCTGCAACATCGGGTTCCATTCTGGCTGGTTCAGCTACTAGAATCTCTTCTTCTTTATCCTCTTTGCTGGGCTCGCTAGATTTCCCCACTGCACCATGCTTGATCTTTGGTTCTTCCAGTACTTTTCCACTCCGTAGTGTCATTGCCTTGCAATATTCCTTTCCATCCATCCTTGGATTCTCGGTGTCACTTGGAAGTGACCCTTGTGGTTTGTTCTTCAATTCTTGGGCCAACTGCCCATCTGGTTCTCAAGGTTCCGTACAGTGGATGACAAGCCTTGAATAGTCGTTTCCGTCCGTGCCATAAAATCTCTCATCATAGTCTCCAATGAATTTGAAGGTGGCGGTGGTTGTTGAGGCCTTTTCTGAAGTTGTTGTTGTTGCTGGGGGTATTGTTGTTGCTGGAACATTGGCCTTTGGTTCATACCTTGGCTGTTTTGCATCCCCTGGTCTCTCCAAGAAAAGTTGGGATGCTGCCGCCAAGTAGGATTATAAGAATTTGCCTATAAGCCATTGCCTCTGTTGTGGTTCCCCATGTAGCACACTAATGCTGGATTGTGAATACAATCCTCAAAGGAATGTCCTTAACCAAAGTAGACACAGCACACATCTTGCACTTGACTTACATTAGACTGATTTGGTTGCTCAGTCGTCTGTCCGTTATGCTACTGCATACTCAGTGTTTTTAGCATGTTGGACATGGATGATACTTGAGCTGAAAATGAAGTTAATGGGCCTAACTCCAAAACTCCAACCACTCTTCTTCCACTAGGCAGTCTTGTTGTAGGCCATTGATAGTTGTTGTTGGCAATTCTCTCAATCAGTTCATAAGCTTCATTGTAAGTTTTAACCAACAATGCACCATTTGCTGAAGCATCAACTATCATCCGTGTGTGTGCATTCAACCCATTGTAAAATATTTCCATTTGAATGCAATGTGGGATTCCGTGGTGTGGGCATCTTCTTAACGACTCCTTAAATCTCTCCCATGCCTCGTACAATGATTCTTCTTCTAGTTGATGAAAAGAAGTAATTTCATTTCTCAACCTTGCATTTTTTGTTGGAGGAAAATACTTCATCAAAAATCTTTCCGTGAGCTGATGCCATGTTGTTACACTACCCGAGGGTAAAGAGTTTAGCCATGCTCTAGCTTTGTCTCTTAGGGAATACAGAAATAATTTCAGCCTTAATGCATCGTCTGTAACCCCTGGTAACTTGAAGCATTCACTCACATCCATGAATAGACGTAGGTGCAAGTGTGGATACTCAGTAGGTAGTCCACTAAACTACCCTACTATCTGCAGCATTTGGAACATCACTGGTTTCAACTCAAACCGTGCTGCGGCAATCTCCGGTCGCAAATGCTTGGGTTCAACTCGTTGAACATAGGGACAGCATACTGTCGAATAGCATGGTCCCTATCATCTGCCATTACTACAAGATTGTAGACTGGTTCATTTTGAATGACTCATTGTTTAGCCATGTCCACCTTTTCTGTAGTTTGCTTCTTTTTCCTAAATGCTTTAGTTGTTCTCTCAATTTCTGGATCTAGATGTACATTGAGAGCCCTTTCACATTTTACTCATGCAAAACAACACAAGTTAAGGAATGAATGATAAACACAAGCTGAAAATTAACAAATGATCAATATCAATAATGTTCAAATAAAACTCAGCCTATGTATAAATGCTCATACCCAAATTTAATAGACTCTTAACGACAAGTATGAGTACAAAAACTGAAAATTAAAAGTAACCAAATGCAAACAATCAATATTTACAAACAATTGACTCCGAAGTCCTTGGAAACGGCGCCAAAAACTTGTTGCGTTGTGTGCGTGTGTCACAATTTGTAAAGATAAGAAAATGAAATAATTCAACGCAATCTTAACAAGTGCAAGTATACACCGGTCAACAAGTAATATATGTACCTAAGTACAAGATTATCGATCCCACAGGGACTACGTATGCCAATTACAAATGCAAATACGATTGTACAATTGGTTGTCAAAAGAATAAAGAATAATGAATGGAGGTTGGTCTAATGCTACGACAAAGTTAAACTACAGTTAAAGGTTAGCCTACTAGAATCAACCACAAGAGTACAACAGGTAATACAATGTTGCGGCATTCAAGCCCAAAATGTAAGTACAAACCAGAACTGAATCAAAACATACTAAACATGCTCTCTATTTCCAAACCAATGCTACAGCGATCTGATTTCATCCAAATTACTTGACTTACTAGTTTAGAGCCCCAATACCATCGTCTCATGGAGTACGACTTACTGTAGTCTAAAGCAACACTAGTTAGGGAATTTGGTCATGTCCCCTGCAGTATTGAGCGCACGGTCATGCTACTCAAGCTAATGCCACGTAATTATCTTGTCAACTAGCTCCCTTTCTGTTAGAATGATAGATACTAGTTCGATGTGTAAATTGGACAGTCGTAACCGCAAGTTACACTAAGTCTTTTTAAGTATTTAAATGAGTAAATCAAGCATACCTCATACAAGCATTAATCATAAAAACAGAGAACCATGCTACATCATATTCATCATCCTTTTCAAAATAGTGTAAACAACGTGTTCATACTTAACTAAGCTACAACAATTTCAGATCATAAATAAACATTCAATGCTGGGAATAACAAAATCCAAGGATTAAGGTAATGGAATAAACTGCTGCTATGGTCATAGTGAGTAATTCTATTACAAAACAAATTTAATTAATCTCAGATTCGCCTCCAACTCATACCCGAAATTCAAGTAAAAGTTTATACAAGACAATGAACAAAATGAGGAAATGGGTAGAGAGTTACTCGGGTTTGAGATCACCCTTCTGCCCATATTGGTTTAATCACAATGCCCACTGCTATTCCTCCTCTGAATGATGCCGCAACTTCTCTTCTGCCCAGCTCGTGATTCCTTAGCAAGTCACTCTGCTTTCTCTCGAATTTTTCCCTAAACAAGTTAGTCTAAACTAAAAGAAAACTAAACCCTACTGCCGATTTTCGCTTGTGTTCTCTATCAAAAAAATCCAACCTCCTGCTCTCTCGGGTTCCTTGAGGTATTTATAAGTGTTTCTTTACTCTGAATTCCCTCTTGATACTGCCAGTTGTCCAAAATATTTGCTTCATATCCAGCAATTTCAGCAAATCAAAAAAAGGTGAATAATCCAAAATCAATTCTGATTTCTGGCCAGCTTATTACTGATTTTTGTCCTTTTCCTTCCAGGCTACAGGATTTCTCCGATTGTCAAGCTGCAGCTACCACATTTATCTTTAACTACAATAAATTATCATGCTAAAAATTGTTGTGGACAAATTCAAAATAAATCGATCAACCAATTTTATCTATCTCATTCCCTCTTTTACCCTTGGCATCATAAGTCATTTTTAAACAAATTCCAGACAAAAATAAGATATTTCAATTTGTAACAAAAATCGAGAATTACTTCAATTAAATTGACTTCTTTGACATTTAAATCACAACTTTTCGTAAAAGGGGAGAAAATTGCAATTAGATGCAATTTAGCTCAGAATCATGCATAAATTTAATCCTTCGATAGCAAAATGTGGGTAAAACTTATGTGAATAACTCTATTATTTTAGAGTTATCAGACATATATCTCGTTGTATGACAAACATGGATTTATATGATATAACAGCATTGTTATTTTTATTTCATGTTGTTTTATTTACTGTTTATTTTTCTTTTCATTATTTTCCAAATAAGTGTGGGGTGATATGATATGCATGAACACTGAGGACCATTTGAATCTTAAGTGTGGGGTAGTAGTGCACAGTGCACTCAAATAAAAATTTGCATGTTTTTTCATTCTTTTCACTGAAATCGCACCATTCCAGAAAAAATTTCAAAACTTTTCACTCTTTCAGACTTCAAAATCAGTATTGATTAATTGAAGAACTGCTTATGTCTGTGATATATGTTTAGTAAAGTAATAAGACCATTAGGAAACCATTTGATAACTTTATTGAATTCATCACTTAGAAGTAGGGAATTCGTGATTTTCTTGAGCACAACTTAGTTTGGATTAGAAAAAATCAACCCAATATCTTTTCAAAACCAAAATTAAATGATATTAGACCAGTCAAGAATGTGTTAGCAACTGGAATGACTAGATGATATTATGAGCTGAAACGTGTAAAAGCTTAAAAGTAAACGAAAGAGTAGTTTGCAAGCTTCCTAATGTGTTCCGATCGATATGCTAAAAATAGGCTTTGATTACCCTATATCGATTATGAATAACTAAGGACTTAGAATTACTAATTGTCACATTTAGCATCTACGTTGTCACTTAATCAATCAGAACCTAAGGCAGAGTACCTATCGTGCTAGTCTGTTGGAAAGTACCTACGATTTTAATTTAAGAATTTTATCGTACTCCCAGGGAAGTGGTAACGGCTTAGTAGTAACTATCCTTTTACCCTAACTCTTATTTTAATATCCAGTTATGCAATCGTTCATCAAAATATTTGATGAGAGGTTGATTCACTCTACACTAGCTTCAAGTTTACTTAAGCCTACAAAAGTGTTTTACAAACAGTGTTCTGATATATGTCATATTGTTCCTACATGTTGATTGACCTATCTTTGAGTATTTTAGATATATCTTGGTCTATATTGCAATTATATACTGATTCTACTTGTGTACCACATTTGAGTTATCTAATAAACCGCCCCATTGCCATTGACGGCCCTACTCAAGGTTCGAGCTAAAGGCATCCATGAAAGTCCTGTGTCACTCAGGAGATCATGCCGCTCTCCCTAACGCCGGCATAAACACGCGAACTCAGCCTACTTAGACTACTTTAACAAACATGGTGATATATAGGTTATTTCATCTAATATGGCAAACCTTAATGCTTCCGTCTACACACGAAGCCCTAAATTAAGGCCTGATAAACTAGACAGGTTATGATTAGAGCGTGGTTAGGAGTTGTCTATAACCGTTCATCTAATTTAAAAAAGCAAATAGATATACAGACATAATGTTAATTAAGCTGGTGACCTTTCCGGAAAAATGTAAATAGCTTCAACATGCATAACACATATTCATAGTATCATAATTTAATATTCAAATGTATTTTTGGACAAACACAGTACAAACATATAAAGAGAGGTGCAAGGGGACCACCGCCATAAAGTATTCACCCTTTATTAGGTCTGCTGATGGAGCAACTGCTTGTATATTTTAGACTGCTTGACCCGACTCTGCTTGACATAACCTTCGGAGGACGCTTCCTTACTCTAGTAGCTATTGCTTTGCCTCTACCTTCCCTTCCCTCCTCGGCTTAGCAAAGCCCTGTTGAATAATTCTTCGAACGCCTAGTGCTCTCTTAGGATCTCCTAACAAAATCTCGGGTATTCTATGAATATTAAAAACGAACCTATCTAGTCGTATTCTAAGATCTGAGACAAACTCTCAAAAACGAAGAAAATGAGACACTCTCGAAAACTAGAAATATCTACTAGAACGAAGACACCTGAAATCACTGAATGACTAGTAGAAAGTAGAAAACTGTGTACTGGAAGTCACTGAATGACTCAGATCAAGTGGAGAGGAATGATTTCAGCTGTGAAAGGCCTGAGGTATTTATAGCAGGGGAACTGAGTGAATTTCTCTTCAGAAATCGATGTGGGATACTGTTCACGGATTCGGGACGCCCGTCCCGACCGGTTGACCAGGTCAAGACGCCTGTCCTGGGTCCTTGACGCCGTCCCGGTGCTTTGATCGGGCTGGGACGCCCGTTCTAGTCTTGGGACGCCCGTCCTGACTTCTGAACTTCTGAAAATCATGTTTTTGCCCCGAAATTTGCTATTTTCTTGTATATTTCACATGACACATCCAAAATCACAAAAACTGCGAAATTGCGTTAATAACAGTCAATTGAGAACGATTTAACTCCAATTTTGCCCTCAATTTTACCTAAAAACATGCTAAAAAGTGATATGATTTGTGCATATCACTTCCTTTACTACTCGAGAACCCCTTCTGAAGGGAATTTAATGCTTGGTGCCCTAAGGTCATGTAGATCTGGGAGTCATCAGAGTGGGGCTCGATACCTAGGTAGTCAAAGTTGATGTGTGAAAGCAAACACAAACATACTCTGGAAAATCAATTCAAAAATACACCTAGTGTATTCTTTTATTGGGAATCATAACTAGAAAGCATTGGCACCAAAGCTAAAAATCTGGAAGGTCATTTGTTTTGCTATTATATTCAAAAACTGGTTGAATTATTATGTGGTAACGGTTTAGGAAAGTTTATTCTGAGTTAACAATCTAGTCTAGACCAGTTCACACACTACACCTCAGGAAAACCTTATGACTAAGCGTAGAATTCAATCAAGTTATTGAAATGTTTTAGCTACATGGTCATGACACATTTACCAGGACATTTGAGACCTTTCCATAGCAACTCGATTAGTCATGTCTGTTTTTTGAATCATCTTACTGAGTGAGAAACTTTGCTAAAAACATTTTTAAGACCCTTGTGAGATTGCACCTATGATTGAGCTTTCATTAATTCCATATACGTTTTACTTGAGGACAAGCAAAAAGTTAAGTGTGGGGTTATATGATATGCACAAGTCATATAACCTTTTTAGCATGTTTTAGGCACAAATTAGGGCAAAATTGTAACCAAATCGATCTTAATTGATTGATATTAAAATATTTTTGCAGAATTTGTGATTTTGGTTGTTTCAGGTGAAATGTGCAAGAAAATAGCAAATATTGGGCAAAAATGCAATTTTTTAAACTTCTGAGTTTGGGACGGGCGTCCCAAGCTCGGGACGAGCGTCCCGACCTAATAAAATTATTGGGACGGGCATCCCGAGCATGATGAAGCAGTCCTACATCAGAAATGGAAGAGAAAATCCCTCATTTCCCCTACTATAAATACCTCAGGCCTTCCTCAGTTGTAATCATCCCTCATCACTCGATCTGAGTCATCTAGTGACTTCAAATGTATATTTTTACACTCGATATAAGTCATTCAGCGACTCAAGTACATTTTTCTGCACTCACACGAGTAGTTAGCAATATAAGAGTGTCTCGTTTTCTTTGTTCCCTGAGTGTTTACCTCATGTTCTTAGAATTCGATTAGATAGGGTTCGTCTTTGATATTTATTGAATACCCGAGATTTTGTTAGGAGATCCTAAGAGGGCATTAGGTGAGCGAAGAGCTAGTCAACAAGGCATTGCTTAAGCCTAGGATGTAAGGTAAAGCAATCGCTACTAGTCTAAGGAAGCGTTCTCCAAAGGTTTTGCTGTTCAAAGTCAGGTCGAGCAACCCAGAGTATACAAGTGGTCGCTCTGCCGGCGGACTTGATAAAGGGTGAATACTTTATGGTGGTGGTCCCCTGGATCATCTCTGTATAATTTATGTTGTGTTCGTCTAAATACTAATTTGAATACCAAATTATGATTGCTCTGTTATATATGTTGTGCATGTTCAAGTAATGTTCATTTTTTCGGAAAGGTCACCTACTGAATTTACATTATGACTGAATTATCTGCTTGCTCTTTTAAACTAAATGAACGGTTATAGGTAATTCCTAACCATGGTCTAATCATAACCTGTTTAGTTTAACATGCCTTAATTTATGATAAAAAAGCATTAAGGCCTGCCATATTAGGTGAAATAACTTATAGATCACCATGTTTTTTAGAGTAATCTAATGAGGCTAAGTTTGTTCTCTATGCCGGCATTAGAGTGAGTGGCATGAATTCTTGAGTGACATAGGTTTTCATGGATACCTTTAACTCGAACCGTGAGTAGGGTCATCATTAAGTTAGGGTGATTTATCAGGTAACTTAGATGTGGTACACATGCAAGATACCGTACATAATTGTATTCTAGACCAAGATATGTCTAAAATACTCGAAGATAGGTCAATCAACATGTAGGAACAATAAAACATACATAAGAACTTATGTCTATTTGATACTCTTGCATGCTAAATACTTATGTGCTATGTGTAGTTTGGATCACCTATCAATCTCAAAGATATTGGTTAAAGATTGATTAATTGCATGATAGGATAAGTGTTAGGGTTAAGGGATAGTTACTACTAAGCCGTTAGAAATTCCCTGAGAGTACGATATTAATAAATTAAAATAGTAGATACTTTCCAAAGAACTAGCTACACGATAGGTACTCTGCCTTAGGTTCTAATTGATTAAGTGACAATAAACATTGCTAAAAATGACAATTAGTAAGACCCGATCCTTAATTATTCATAATCAAAATAGGTACATAAATCCTATCTGTTAGCATGTCGATCAGAAAGCATCAGGAAGCTGCTCGGAAGGATCATCCAAGAACTTCGGGTGTGGAAGCTTGGCTCTGGCTTTGCGGAATTCGGATCTTAGTTTTAACCACTGCCGGGAGAGTTCTTGCTCTTGTCTTAATCTTTCATTTTCTTTCTGAAGCTCTTGCAACAACTCTCTTTCCTCGTTGATTCTTTTAGAATTTATACTATCTCTCAAATCTTGAGAGAATCTCGAGGTTTCTTGTTGTGGTCCTAACCTATCCATGGCAGAGCGTTAGGGAAAATGAGGAGCTGAAGATTGGGTTATCCTCGTTGCAGTTTCGCAGAGTGGCATATGCCAGATCGTGTGTCTGTTTTCATCTAAGTGTCTAGACATATTGATCTGTAAGGGAAAGATAAAGGTTTCCCGGTAATAGAACCAAACTGATTCGTCAAAAATTGGTCAAGATAAATTAAGGGTTAAAAAGGTGAATCCGTATTGAATGGGCTTTGGGTATATCGAAGTAGAGAACTGATATATCTTGAATTTCAGACAAACTATCAAGGTGTGATGATTATTTCCTGAACACTCGAGGTAATGAATACCTGCAAAACAGAGGAAGTTCAGTGGAGATGTGAATTCCCCTTGAACTCTCCGACGATCAAGTCAGTTTGGAGTGTAATAAGTAATTGTGGGTATCTGGAATCAACTCTCTTACCTTTCTCTTTTTCTTCCCTTTTATAGTCTTTCTTTTGGGGGAGGTGAGTGGAGGAATTGATGGAGTTATACTCACGTCCCTTTAATCAGATCGTGGGATTAGTTAGTGTTGCGGTTATGGGAAATACCGTTATAGAGAACGAGCTTGGATCGTGGAGAGAGTGGGGACCCACGATTTAAGGCGGTGGAATTATAAATCCCATCTTTTACTCTCATTATTGACTTGTAGTCAATAATGCAAAGTGGCCGAGTATTTAGGCGGTTAGTCTTAATGCCAAATGACATATTTTCTCTTGATAGGCGTTAGTTGCTATTCAGTATATAATTCGAATACGGATTCTTTGCGTGTGTATATATATTCTTAACTAGAAGCAAAAAAATATATATATAAACACATCACAACAACAACAAGATGAATATATATAATATATATACTAAATATATATATATATATATATATATATATATATATAATTCCAGTACGAATTCTTTGTTTGTGTATATTATATTCTTAACTAGAAGGGAAAAAATATATATATAAACACATCACAACAACAAGACGGAAATATAAAAAATATATATCCTACCGTCTTCTAAAAAATATATATAAATTTATATTATTAAATAAATAATAATATATCCAAAATTTCCAAAAAATATATATCCTTAAAAGTTACACATTTTCCTATTAAATATCGAAACATAATCTTTAAAATTTTAGAAAACCTATTTATTAATTAATTTCACAAAACTCCATAATTAAAGGTGCAATCTTTTCTGAGATCTTGACTAAATAAACGTAAAAGGTTTAATCTTTTAATCAATTATGAATTACCCAAAATATTCTTAAAAATCTAACATATAGGCTATGATACCATTAGATAGAATAACATACATATGTATTCTATATATTCCTTAGCCTAATCTCATAACACCTAATATGTCAAATTATTAAGAACAAAGAAAACTGAATTGCGGAAGAGTACCTAATTTAATTATGTATCACCAACATATTCTTCAAGAATCCTACAAGACACTTTTTACGTAACTTGTCAAAAACATATCATGGTCTTCTAAGAGATCTATCAGAGTTAGGGTTCTATTCTAATGACGGGATATAGAATAGACACTCTCTATAAACTCTCGGGGACCATAACCAATATATAATAATAATAATATTTCTAACCAACCCATCACAGTCTAGGAATATGGTATCTACATATGTGGGCCCATACTTATTGTTGATGCGTATTAGCCCAATAAACTTAATTAGATTACTTTAATAGGGCTGAATAAAATATGATAACTTTAAATACATAATTGACACATAAGCTCACATGATTTATTAAAATAAATCCAACATATATATATATATATATATATATATATATATATGATATAGATCAAGGGTGGAGATTACACTTTCATTAAAGAATCAAGGGTCAAGATCAAGATCAAGGGTGGAGATTGAACATTCATTAAAGGTGTCAATGGTCAAGATTGTAGGATTTGTGTGAATGCAAATATGTGAATATACACATATTTACGTTAGAAACAAGAAGAAAGTAAGAGGAAAAATCTGGGGGTGTGCAATAGAGATTTTTGAGAGAAAATTCAAGAAAAACACTCTGCAAAAATCCTCTCAAATCTTACTTTCATGGAGAAAAGGTCTATTCTTATCACTCATTTCTTAAGTTTTTGAAGAATAGTTTTGGAGAATACATCAAAGAAAGTTTATTCATCAACTTGGAGGTAACATATCATTCCTCATTTATCTTTGATGTATTATACTATGTAAGGAAGCTATGGGTCTCTTGACTTAGTTTGAAATATCATGTTGAACATTAAAGTTTGGTCATATCTTTGGGGTATGTTTTGTATTTGCCTAACCTAAGTGATAGGGAAGGCATCATTTCTATTGGGTAGTGTAGGAAGTGATTCTACTCTTTATCTTAAGAAATTGTGATTGTGTGTAAGGAAGTGGGCCTTCTTTGTAGCTCTAGTGAAGAGCATTATGATAAACAGGTAACTAGTGAAGTTGAAGTGAGAGGTAGTGAACCCTATCACCGTGTATGTAGCCTTACCTTGTTGGTGGTGAACCATGTAAATTAATTGTCTTTTTATTTTTATGCAAGCGTGTGTGTGTTACCATTGATGTATGAACTAAAAGGACATCTCTCAAGAAATGATCACAATAGTTGAATTACACAAACAATTGATTGTGTTGCTGAAATTTGGTATTAATTTTTGTTGGGTTGCTAAAATCTACAAAAACAGTGTGCTGAATTTTTGAAAAGAGTTAAGCATTGATTCACCCACACCCCCCCCCCCTTCCTCAATGCATTCCTTGGGCATAACATCAATTGATGAGAATCTCTTTGTTTAGAACCACTCATAACTCATATGAGCTTAAGGAGATCCTAAACCTTTACTTAATTGCTTTTTACTTGCTTTCTTAGAATAGATGCAGTTTAAATCTCAACTTGATTAAATTGCTTGGAACTATATTTACATTTTATAGTTTGATTTTTATGGATTCAACCATTCTTTCCTTGGGAAATAACGATTTTAAATTTTAAAATCTATAACCCACTCAATGATGGGTACTCTGCCCAACTCTTTGATACTTTTAAAGTGACAACCTACTCTCTTAAATCAATTTAATTATAATATCAATGTTTAATCAAAGAGTTAAATCACATGTATTAAAAGTGGTTAACACTTAATCAAACAGAACCTTAGTCAAAGTACCTATTGTGCAACTAGTCCTATGGTAGCATCAACAATTTTATATTTTTAAATATCGATTGTTCCAAGAACGTGACAACGACTTAAGTAGCATCTATTATCTAGTTTTATAATTTTACCTTTCAAGAGTTAAGCAAGGTCTTCCTTAATTTGGAGGAATAGTTTGATTACAATCGATATTCAAACAGATAGATTACATGCAAAATCACTTTAATATTAAAATATTCAAGAAAAAATTTTAACTACAGTTTAGAGATTTTGCTTGACCTATGTTCGAAGATTTAACTAGTCTTGATCTAAGGTAATTATGATATGCTATTTATTTGTTACCATATTTGAGTTACCTTAATTGACTACCCTAGTATTGGCCAACGGTTGTAACTCTAACAACTTTCTAGTTAATTAGTAAGCATCATGTTACTACCTTCCTCTAAGACTGGCATAAAGACCTAACTCAACATTATTAGGTTCTTAACATACATGGTGTTTGTCATGTTAATCATCCTAACATGACAGTTATTACAATTACCTTCCGACCATGACTTAAAGTAAAACTGTTAAATTAAACTATTATGACATGCTCATAATTCAATGTTTAATTTAAAAGTACAAACAAAGCATAATGATAATTTCAGCTTCATGATCTTCCCAAGAAAAATAAGTAACTCAAAACTCAAGTTGCAAACATATATAATAAAACATCTTGATTTCAAAAATTCAAATAGATGTTTAGGTAAATTACAGGAAATTTAAAAGAAATAGTTTAGAGACTATTTGCCGTAAAGTTGTCACTACTTTACGATATCCTCCTCCTTCCTGTGATCTCCTCAGCTTCTGAGAATTAACCCTAATCTGGATGTTAGTACCTTCGGGGCACGTCTCCTCAAGCTAGTAGCAGTACTTCACCTTTCAGTCAGGGTTCAAGTACTACTCTATGAACTAAGATAACTAGAACCTAGTGTTCTCGGGGATTTCTTATTGAAATCCTAGAATTCTACGAAAACCAGACTCAAAATACATCATTGTACGAGTTCCCGACACTTGAGATTAAGACTCAAAATAAGGAAATCGAGTTATTCGGAGTTGCTAATTGCTCTGTGTTGAGTGAAAAGGGATGTGGATGAAGTACAGAGGCCTGACCTATTCATAAGAGTGAATTGGAGGCATTTTTCATCAGAATCCCAATGTGGGACTCTAATTTCGCCTTAGGGACTACCGTATTGTGGGGATGGCCACTGTGTAGTGGCCATTCCTAACTTATCAGAAATTGCACATTTGCCCTATATTTTGTTGTTTTGTGCAATTAACTATTGAAACTTTTTAGAAACAAAATTTAACAATTAAATATTAATTTAATACAATTAAGTCCAAATACTTTTTCAAATTGACATAAATCGAGCGTAAATACATGATAAAAATGTGATATAATTAAGCGTTATCAATTCTCTACTAAAGTGTGGACCTTGACAAATTCACAAATATAGTTTACTTCTTATAGCCTTGCCTTGGAGGATATTTATTTGTGTGTTTACATTATTCCGAAGGGCTTCCAATTGTTCCTCAATCGATGAAGATTGAGCCGCTTGAACCGAAACTCTCGTAGGTCTAGCTCGCACACTAGTCCTCCAATTTTTATTGGCCTGATACATCCTCTCTAAGGCGTTGCTTGAGTCATCCTTGTTCATGCCATTAAAACTGCCTTGAGGATTTAAACCATCCAACACTTGTTTTCCAAGCTCGTTCATTCCTTTGTATAATTGTTGTATCATGAGAGGTTCAGATAAATCATGTGTGAACAACTGAAGTAATTCTTTGAGTCTCTCTGACGCTTTGAAAACAGTCTCTCCGTCAAGTTGTGTGAAACTCGAGATCGCCTTTCTGATTCAAGAATCTTCCAAATAATAATCCGAAAGAAACGAACGAGTTAACTCTTCCCATGACGTAACTGAACAAGCCGGAAGTTGTAAAAGCCATCTTTTCGCTCTATCCCTAAGAGTGTAAGGAAAAAGACTTAACATGGTGATTTCTGGGGTGCTTCCTCCTCTAAGCCCTTCGCAAAGTGACGTGAATTCGGAGAGATGTTCAATTGGGTTCTCGGAAGAAAGACCTCCAAATTGAAGTCTTGTGGTTAAGAGTTGCAACACACTTGACTTCAACTCAAACTTAGCCGGTAGTCAAACAGATAGTGTTGCAGAGCGGAATGAGATAAGGTTGAATGTATGAATCGAGCCTTGGCTTGTTTCCCTCCATTCTCCTATGTGATACTCTAGCTTCTCTTATAAGTGCTTCAGGATTGTCGATGATAGGTTCCAAATCTCTTGAAAAAAATGTAGTCATGCATCTTAAAACAAAACAATCAAGGTAATATACAAGAACACTAACAAGAAACACGATAGAATGGATAAAATGTTAAGCCTCGATTAATTAATAAAAAGGGGCAATTAACAAGGGGGTCTTAAATATTACAATAAGTAAAGAAAACCTAACTCTAATTTATCTAAACCAAGCTTAGGATTACAAAAAGTTCAGCCACAAGCTAAACTAAAGGTAAGAAGCTGAAAATTACTAAACAAAATCGGACAATACATATAGGCTATACTAAGTACAATATTTAATTAAATTAAAAACAGAGGAAAATGGATAAAAACAGAGGAGAGCTGCTGGTTTTTTGGTTGAAAAACAGAGGATAAATCAATGGTGGTCACTGGAATTCCAATTGAATTGAAATTGAAATGGGAAGCAAATTTGCTTCTCGGGTGACTTCAAGATTGAAAACATTTGAATGGCCGCCTCCTTTTTTTGTTAGCTACTTGAAAACATTTGAATGGCTGCCTTTTTTAAAGCGCTCTCAGTACCTGTAATAAAACTTGCTAAAAATGCAAAACTTTCGAAGAGAAAAAACAATGCAACAAGAAAGACAAGAAATTTATGTTTCTAACATAGTTAATGATTAAAATTAATCTAACAAAACATACTAAAAGATGCAAAATTACAAAATTCACCAAAATTGAAGTCCTCTTCCTCGCGACAAGAAATTAAAAAAAAAATTGGGGAAAGATAAGATTTTTGCTCAATTGGGTCTAACAAAACTAATCCAAATTGAAGCATTTTTCTCACAGCAACAAGTCCACCCCTTAAAAAATTAAATACATTGCTTAAATAAAATTCACCCAAATTAAAGGCCCTTTCCCCCAAGACAACATATCCATGAATCCGTTGATGGCTATCTTGAGACTCTCACAATTCTCTTTCCGATTTTGGTTGTCGTCGTTGTATCATCCCTACCGCCTTGAATGGTCTATGTCGCCATTGTTGAATTGTTGTTACTGTTCACTGTTGCACTATTGATGTTGTCAACTCTCAAACTAGATGGAAGAATAATAATAATGAGAGATAATAATTAAAGTTAGGGATTGTTTTCAATTTTTTTTTTTAAAAAAAATTTGGTTAATGGACAAAAATGCACATACCCAAAACTATGAAAACAGGGAGTTAACTGTAAAAAGTTGGCCTAACGGTCAAAATGGACGAAAAGGCACTTCACGGGACGATTTAAAAGTTTGAGTGTTATCAGCGCGACAAAAAATAATTGATGTATTAAAATTGAATTTTAAAAATGTTTAGGTATCACCAAAATAGTTTCTCTAATGCATGAAATTATCCAAAAATTAAAAGGAAAAAATTAAAAGGAAAAAATTAAATCACAAAAATTGTAAAATTTAAGAGATGAAATTTATCAATTTGCCACTTTCACTCTCACATTTTTATTATAATTTATATTTTTTAATTAAAAATAATAATTTATCTAACATAAATTTTTTGATTTAAAAAAAATTCTAATAATTGTTTTTAAAAATATTTTATTTTTTTATTTTGTTTTATTCTCTAAATATAATATAAATACAAATTATTCATTTTAACCCAAAACTAATATATTTAAACATATATATATATATATATATATATATATATATATATATATATTACTTAATTAATATGAAATAATTTTTTATTACAATTTAGTTATTATTTTTAAATTTATATTTCATATACTAATAATTATAACAAAATAATATATTTTTCATTCATAATATATTTTTTATATTATATACTTCAATTTTATAAATATATATATATATATATATATGAAAATTCAATATTTAAATACATAAATTAAAATTAATTATAAGAATTAATATATTTAAAACAATAAATGCATATAAATTTTAAAAATATTTTTTGTAAAAAAATATATTTATTATTTTATTATATGCATATATATTTATTATACATACAAATAATATTTTTTAAAATATTATATTGTTTTTATAAAATTTATAAAAAAAATAAATAATTTATAATCAATTTATAATAACCTAAAATATATTAAAATTTATGCATCTCACACCTTAGTTAGTTGAGATGTTTATTTAGTGTATATATATATATATATATACTCAAGTTGCACCCTTTTTTACTTCAAATGAAATATTTTTTATGAATGAGTTATGTTAACTAAAAATTAGAATAGATAGAAATTGAAAGAGAGAGAGTATAACTATAAGTAATCCCCTAATTACGTGAGATTTCTTTCTATTCGATAATGTTTTACACTTAGAAAATAGAGAGCATCATCTACCACATTCCTTTCTTTCTTTCTTTTTTTTTTTTTTGTCCACAAAATTAGTACAAACATCTGAACAATATTTACGTCCTTCCTCTCTTCCATTGCTTCAAAGCACTTTTTAATCCGAATCCTCCTTTTTCTCTAAAATTAGGTGGAGTAATTTTACTGATCATCGAAACGGTAAAATATGTTTATCAATTTAAAACCCCAAAAACGAGTGAATTGAACATCTATTTAATAACATTTCAAATTTCCTTATATCTTGAAATTTGTCCTCCACAACTATTTTTCTCCCCATCTGGAGAGAGACCACCCAAAATCATTATTATGCTTATATATATATAACAAAAGAAAAGAAAAGAAAACATGTAGCATTCTAGAAAAAACGCACCTCTTCTATTGCAATTCTTGCAGCTCCTCTTTTTTTCTTAATAATCCTTGCATCAATTTTTGCTGCTTATGTGAAAAAAAAAAGAAAAAAAAAACAACACCACAAATATGAGATTCTAACTGTATCCCACTCAGGTTGTATAGCAATGCAAAGGATTTTCAAATCACCTGCTCTTTGCCATTTGAAGATAGATAACCCTTCTTTCAAATTCAAGTCAGACTTCTTCTCCTTTAAACAAGCCTTTTGCTTTCTGTGCTTGCATTTTAGCAAGCAAGTTTTTTTGCGATAAATCTAATTATTAATTTTTTCTAAGACATCGTTTTTTGGAACTGTCTGTATTAACAAACTATTTGTAAGAACAAATGCCTAATTTGTGAGATGAAAGAACAAAGATGATGAAGAAGGAAAACATGCAATTACGTTATCCAGGGATTAGCTAAATATAAATAGAACTAAAAAGTTAAGCTTTTCAACTACCTGATGATCAAGCAAACAAATCAAACACCCACAAAAAACTAAACTCTAAAATCGAATTAGAGAAGTAAAATGCTTAGACTCCCATTGCAGTGATTTCATTTTTTATATATATATCTCTATCTAAGAAAAAAGGATTTTTATGTGATTTATACGAAACAACAACAACCCTCTAAGCATCAAAAAATAAAAACAAGAATCAGAATGCAATTGATCAAATCACCTAATACAATTGTATTGAACAAAACCAACAAACCCTCGAAATAAAAAAAAAAAAAAAGAAAAACAAAATTGGATTGTCTCCTTTATATGATACAAGAATAATTAGTGAGTGTGTTCCCGAACAAATTTACTTTGGGTAAGTTAAATTCTAAAATACTTTTTTTTAACTTTTAAAGTCTCAAACTCCTTTTAAAGAGAATAATAAAATCATTTTTGACGGATTTCCTTAAAAAATATAAAAAGTTAATGGTTTTATTATTTTTTTAACTAAAAATGATAAAAATGTCATTATAAGTAACAAAAAAAATTTAAAACATATTTTTATATAAAATTTAAAAATAAAAAATCTATTAAAAAAAGTAAAAATATAAAGTCATTTCTTCTTCGTCGATAAAAAGACCTTCTACATCTTTCTTCTCTGGCGATCAAAAGACATTCTTCTCTGGCTACGACTATAATTTCTATATCATTTTTCTTCTTGACGTCTTTGAAGAAAGGAAAAAGAAATAAAAGAAAATAACAAAAATAGAAAAAGAGAAGCAAATGAAAGAGAAATAAGAAGTAACAAAAATGATGGTTAGACAAATAAAAGAAACAAACAAAAAAAGAATATGAGAAAATTTAAAATTTAAATAATGGAGAGAAAGAGAAAGAAGATAAGGGTGATATTGAAATTCTGGTAAATGCTCCAACATTGAAACTTCGTTTGACAAATGGAAGTTGTTCTGGAAGAAGATGACATACAAGTTCATGTGGGTATCAATAAAATTTCTCGATTTCAAATGATGAAGAAAAATAGGAATTCAAAATAAGTTATGATTCATGAATAAGTTTTCATAACAAATTTTTCATAGTGAGTTACTATTCTTGAAATTCGTACTAAGATTCTCATGACTAAACTACAGTTGATTCCTTCCAAAATAATTAGAAAAAGAACCCAATTTTCTTTTTCCTTTTTTTCAAAGATAACCAACAAGACAAAAAAAGATAGAGATCTTTCAGCGATGAAAAAAGAATTTTGATAGACAAATGACTTTTAATCTCACTTTCCTAATTAGATTTTTATTTTTTAATTTTATATGTGAGGATATTTAAATATTTGTTTTATTTTCTTTTTTTTCCTACTTTTTCACATGTAATGACATTTTTACCTTTTTATTTAATTAATTAAATAATAAAAATCGTTAACTTTTTAAGATTTTAATGGAATACGTCAAAACTGACTTTATTGTTCTCTTTAGAAAAAAAATGTTTGAGACTTTAAAAGTAAAAAAAAATATTTTGGGACTTAAGTTGCCAAAAGTAAATTTGTTAGGGACTAAACTCACCAATTATTCTATGATACAAAGATATTTTTTAAAAAACTTTATTTAATTTTTAAAATTTTAGTTTTTAAAAAAAATTTAAAATTTATTTACTTTTTATATTATTTAATTTAAAAAAATTCTTTATGATTTATTAAATTTTTTATTTACCCATTTATATTATTAATTATATATAAATTTACAAATTTAAGAATTAAATAATTATTCTAATGAATTATAAATTTTAATTTCTTTTATTTTCCAGTTTCTTCTTTATTTAAAGTTTTTTTTCTCATGTTAATTGAAATTCCTATACAACTTTCGTATCTATCATATCTCAAACTCATGATGTCTAGTCATAAGTGAGTGTGTTTTGTTAGGATAGCAAAACTCACACACTATATCTAGATGAAGAACACGAAGAACAAGAGAGAGAATACGAAGAGAAATATACGTGGTAACACCGGGATGGTAAACTCCACGGCGACTAGATATTGATGATTTCAGGCATATACCGTTACAGAAAATTACATCTTCTGCCTTGCCAATCTACCCCTATTTATAGCCATCTAGGGATGAGCAGGGTTCAGAGTCATGCTCACGGGCCACGGGCCACGGCCCATGCCACTAGGGCACCATTAGGGTTCCCTTAGCCATTAAGTAAACTTAATCCATAAGTAAACATCAGGCTCCACAACCTAACAATTCTCACACTTGGAGACTGATCAGTCACCCGAAAGATTGCATTCTCGAAAAATTGAATCCCAACATCATTAATATCTTCACCGCACCGCAACATCTGTAGAAACTACTACAAAAGGCCAACCGAGGTTTTGCACAACCCCAGTTTTCCAACATCAACATATTTAGTCAACATGTCTGTTGGATTCTTTGCACCCTCTATCTAATCCAAGCACATATCACCTTCCACCACTGCCCTGCGAGTGAAATGATAGCGTCTCCTGATGTGCTTCGTCTTAGAATGATAGACTGGGTTCTTCAGCAACTGTATGGCACTCTGGCTATTTGAGTAAAGAATCTTCTCGCTCTGTTTCTTACCCAACTCTTCTAGATAATCTGCCAGCGATATCATCTCCCTCCCAGCTTCAGCTATTACCACATACTTAGCCTCAGTAGATGAAAGAGCAACGCACTTCTGAAGCCTGGACATCCAACTCACTGCTGTACCACCTATGGTGTAAAAGTAACCAGATGTGCTCTTGCTCGAGTCCACGTCACCACCAAGATCAGCATCCACAAAGCCCTGTAGAATAACTTTGTTTTTCCCAAAACAAAGTGAAGTACTGGATGTACCTCTCAAATATCTTAGAAGCCACTTCACATCTTACCAATGCTCTTTCCCCGGATTCGCCATGTACCTGCTAACAACTCCCACTACATGTGCTATATCAGGTCTGGTGCAGACCATAACATACATTAAACTCCCAACTGCTGAAGCATATGGAACAAGTGTCATATGCTCACGCGCCTCAGTTGCCTTGGGTGACTACTCCTTTGATAATTTTATGTGGTTTGCCAATGGAGTAGTCCTGGGTTTAGCATCAGTCATCTTGAATCTGGCCAACACTTTCTCAATGTACTGCTCCTGGGATAGATTTAAAATGCCAGCAGATCTATCCCGAGAAATCTTCATCCCTAGAATCTGCTTCGCTGCACCCAAATCCTTCATCTCAAATGTTGAAGACAACCTTGCCTTCAGATTATTGATCTCCCTCATACTGGATCCTGCGATCAACACATCATTCACATACAAGAGTAGAAAGACATAAGAATCAGTGTACTTATTGAAGTAACAACACTGATCCTTTTCAGCCTTGTAAAAGCCACTCTTAGTCATGAAGGAGTCAAACTTCTTGTACCACTGCCTTGGTGCCTGCTTCAGTCCATACAAGCTCCTATTGAGCTTGCACACCTTGTGTTCCTTGCCAGGAATAACAAATCCTTCCGGTTGCTGCATATAGATCTCCTTGTCCAGATCGCCATGTAAAAACCCTATTTTTACAACATCCATTTGCTCAAGATGCAAATTCTCCGATGCAACAATACTCAACAAAATTCGGATAGAAGTTAACTTCACAACAGGAGAAAATATTTCAGCATAATCAATACATTTCCTTTGAGAATATCCTTTAACCACTAACCGAGCCTTGAACCTTCTTTTGCCATCTGGTTCAGCTTTGATTCTGAACACCCACTTGTTCAACAAAGCTCTCTTCCCTACAGGAAACTCAGTCAACACCCAAGTGTTGTTCTTCTCAAGTGAGCTCATCTCATCGTCCATGGCTTGCTCCCACTTGATTGAATCCTCCACCTGTAGGGCTTCATCAAAAGATTCTGGTTCCCCTTCATCAGTCAACAACAGATAGTGTAATGAAGGTGAATACCTATCTAGTGCTCTGATGGTTCTCGATGATCTCCTCAACACCTGCTCAGGTGTCACTTGCTCCACCTCAGGCTCTTCAGCAACAGTGTCTGGAGTTGGTTGAGTTTCTGGTGCAACATCTCTGGGTGTACTCTTTTGCAACTCAATCTCAACTCCCACTTGCTTCGTAGTCTCTGCAACCTTCTGCTCTCTGTCCTTGTATAGAATAGACTCATCAAATGTCACATCACAATGTCTCAGGATCCTTTTATTCTTATCATCCCAAAACCTATAACCGAACATGTCAGAACCATAGCCTATGAAGTAACACTTTATAGCCTTAGCATCAAGCTTGTCCCTCTTCTCTGGATCAACATGAACATAAGCAGTGCAACTAAAAGTTCTCAAGTGTGAGTACTTGAGTTCCTTTCCTGTCCACACTTCCTCTGGAATCTTGAATCCCAAGGGAACTGATGGTCCCCTATTGATCAAGTATGCGGTTGTGCTCACACCATCTGCCCAGAACATCTTGGGCAGCCCACAATGTATCCTCATGCTCCTTGCACGCTGGTTCAATGTTCTGTTCATTCTCTCAGCAACTCCATTCTGTCTTGCCTTTCCGAGAACTGTCCTCATCAAACTGATTCCCTCAGCAGCACAGAATGCTTTAAATTCTGACTTGTCATATTCTCCCCATTGTTAGACCTCTAGCATTTGATCTTTAATCCAGACTAATTCTCAACTTCAGCTTTCCACCTCTTGAAAGTTGTAAACACATCTGATTTATGCTTCAAGAAGTAAACTCATAACTTCCTGCTGAAGTCATCAATGAAGGTGGCATAGAACCTGGATCTTCCAAGTGATGAAACTGGAGATGGTCCCCAAACATCTGTATGGACAATTTCCAACCGCACTTTCTTTGGCTCTCTTGGAGTCTTTGTGAAGCTAACTCTTTTCTGTTTACCCATAACACAGCTCTCACAAAGATCCATATCAATAGACTTCAGGCCATCTAAAACGCCTTTTGCAACCAGCATCTTTATTCCCTTGGCACTCATGTGTCCAAGTCTGTTGTGCCACAGACATGAACCAAAAGCATTTTTAGCAACAGCAGCCATGTTGATACACCCTGCAGTGGTGTACAAGGTTCCAGATTTTGTGCCACGAGTAACAACCATAGCACCCTTCACAATCTTCCAAGAAACCTTTCCCAAACTTTGCTGCATAGCCCATGCTATTCAACTGACCAACAAAGATCAGATTCTTCTTGAGCCCGGGAATAAATCTGACATCCTCCAATGTCCACTGGTTTCCCGATGAAGTCTTAATGCAGACATCCCCCTTTCCTTCAATCTCCAAGGCGTTGTTGTCAGCAAGATACACATTTCCAAAATTTCCAGATTTGAATTTTTGGAATAATTCCTTGCTTGGAGAAAAATGAAAAGATGCACCTGAATCCAAAATCCAAGATTCAACCGGGCTGTCCACACTAAGGATTAGAGCATCCCCAATGCCCTCTGCTGAATTTACAGAATCATTGTCATCTCCAGATTTATGATTCTGCTTCTTCTTTGGCTTCTTACAATCTGTCCGAATGTGTCCTTTATCTCCACAGTTCCAACAAGTTATGTTTGATCTGTTCGGATATTTTCCTCGATTATTTGATTTTGATCGACCATGTTGATGTTGGCCCTTCGACTTGCTTCTCCCCCTTCGGTTAACGCTAAGAGTACTGCTTGATGAATCTCCCACTTGTCGTTTACGAATACTTTCTCTGAGAACAAGATCACGGATTTCATCGAACTTCAGCTTCTCAGATCCACGGGAACTGCTAATTGTAGCAACAACAGTATCCCAAGACTCGGGTAGAGATGACATCAAAATCAACACTTTAATTTCATCTTCGAAGTTAATTTGCACAGAACTCAGTTGACATACAATCATATTGAAATCGTTTATATGATCAGCAACAAAACTACTTTCAGACATCTGTAAATTGAACAATCTACGCATCAAATATACCTTGTTCATCACATATGGTTTTTCGTACATATTTGATAGAGCCTTTAACAGACCAGTTGTAGCATTCTCTTTCACGATGTTGAACGCCACATTTCTCGACAAAGTCAACCGGATCATCCCCAACGGTTGATTCTGTCATGGAATCCAGCTTCACCCCAGTCAAGGGTTCGTGAAGATCTTTCTGGTACAAATAATCTTCGATCTGCATCTTCCAAAAATCGAAATCGGATCCATCAAACTTCTTGATCCCTAACTTCGAACTTTCCATCTTTTCAGATCGTGTTGAATCTCTCCTAGCTCTGATACCAGTTGTTAGGATAGCAAAACTCAC
Organism: Asclepias syriaca; assembly: GCA_027405835.1. Taxonomy (NCBI): domain Eukaryota; kingdom Viridiplantae; phylum Streptophyta; class Magnoliopsida; order Gentianales; family Apocynaceae; genus Asclepias; species Asclepias syriaca. The sequence continues at coordinate 12,635,663 of CM049932.1, forward strand.
ACACTATATCTAGATGAAGAACACGAAGAACAAGAGAGAGAAGAATACAAGGAGAAATATACGTGGTAACACCGGGATGGTAAACTCTACGGCGGCTAGGTATTTTTATTGATGATTTCAGGCATATACCGTTACAGAAAATTACATCTTCTGCCTTGCCAATCTACCCCTATTTATAGCCATCTAGGGATGAGCAGGGTTCAGAGTCATGCTCACGGGCCACGGGCCACGACCCATGCCACTAGGGCACCATTAGGGTTCCCTTAGTCATTAAATAAACTTAATCCATAAGTAAACATACTCCACAACCTAACATGCTTACCATCACAGCAACGTTTTTTTTATTTCTTTATTTCAAGTTTATTTTATTTTTTCCTTATAACTTTTTATTATTTTTATCATTTTAACAAAATGACAAATTTCATCCATTAAATTATTATATAATTTTAATGATTTCATCATTTTTAAAAATTTTGAATAATGTCATCCCTTATTTTTAGAATATTGGCAACTTTAATCCTTCTTTTAATTTTATTAATAGTCAACAATTAGTCAAATTTTTATTTTATGAAAATAATTTTATATTGAAAAGGTAAAAATATCAAATATAGTATATAACAAAAACATAAATTCCTCTTGTTGAAACTCTTAAATTTCTCTAAGTTCTGTATGCTTACATTAATTTTTTTTTAAAACAATAAATTCCCAAATTGAATTCCAAACTTAGTATGCTTATTGATACGCTAAAATCGTATCACATTTTTAGCATGTTTTTATGTATGTTTTAATGTGAAATTGAGAGTAAATTGACATTAATTGTTTACTATTTACTTGATTTCACGGTTTTTATGATTTTGGAAGTGTCAGGTGAAAAGTAGACGAAAACAGCAAATTCTGGGGCAAAAACGCAATTTTTTGAAATGTTGACCCGGTCAAAGGTCCGGGACGGGCATCCCGAACCTGGTCAACGAATCAGGACGGGCGTCTCGAACCAGGACGGGCGTCCCGAGCCACCAGAAGCTATCCCACATGAATTTTTCAGAATTTTTCACTCCGGGAAGCTGCTATAAATACCCCAGGCCTCCATCAGTTGAATTCATCCCTCTCCACTCGATCTGAGTCATTAAGTGGTTTCCAGTGTACAGTTTTCCAGTACACAACTCACTCAGAGACTCGGATCTCAGTTTTCTTTCTTATTAGTGTTTTGTTTTAGTTTCTGAGAAATACTCTCAGATCTTAGGTTTCTATAGATAGGTTCGTTTCTGGTATTCATAGAATACCCGGGGTTTCGTTAGGAGACCCTAAGAGAGCTCTAGGCGTTCGAAGAGTCAGTCCACAGGGCTAGGCTTAAGCCCAGGACGTAAGGTAAAGTCTAGCTACTAGGCTGAGGAAGCGTCCTCCGAAGGTTCTGGCGAGCAGAGTCAGGGCGGGCAATACGACGTATACAGCAGTACGCTCTGTAGGCGAGACTAAGTAAAGGGTGATTTCTTTATGGCATCAGTCCCCATACCCCTCTCTTATATGTTTTTTGCTTTGTCCTAACATCAATTATGAATATCAGATTATGATTTTATGAATAGTTGTTTTGTATGTTGAAGTTATTATGTTTTTCCGAAAATAGCCACCTGCTAAATAATCATTATGTCTGCATGTCTAATGTAGTTTCTTTTAAACTAAAATAGGGTTATAGACAATTCCTAACCACGGTCTATTCATAACCTGTTTAGTTTAACAAGCATCAATTAGTATTGGTGTCTGCCATACTAGATAAAACATGCTGAACACCTGGCTTGTTAGAGTAGTCTAGGTAGGCTGGGTAGAGCGTTATGCCAGCGATTACGAGCCTTCAGAGTGATCCCCGAAAGTGACATAGGGCTTTCATAACTGTCTTTGTTCGTACCGTGAGTATGGCCGTTTACCTTAATGATAGGGGGCGGTAGCATAGAGACTCAGATGTGGTACACCTTTAGACACAGAACATAGTTGCATTCCAGGCTAAGATATATCTAAAACACTCGAATATAGGTCAATCAACATATAGGAACAGTATAACATAGAATCAGAACTTATCTTTAAAACACTTCTAGGGTTAATTAGACTTGAACCTAGTGGAGAATGGATCACCCTCTCATCAAAGTATTTGATGAAGATTGCATAACTGGATCATAAGATAAGAGTTAGGATAAGAGGCTAGTTAATACTAAGCCGTTGCCACTTCCCTGGGAGTATGATAATTAACTTAGTAAAATAGTAGATTCTTTCCAATAGACTAGCTACACGATAGGTACTCTGCCTTAGATTCTGGCTGATTAAGTGACACCACAAGACTAAACGTGACAATTAGTCAATCACAGTCCTTAATTAATCATAATCGACATAGGGTAAAATAACACCTATTTAGTACGTCAACCGGAATCGCATCAGATTTTTGGCGCCGTTGCCGGGGAAATATCATAATGAATTTAGGACTCCTGATCAAAATTCTAGACACCGATCAAAATTCTAGATACTTATGATAGGTAACGGTAGTAACCTAGACTTTAGACCCAACACTTATGTTATACCAGTTAGACAATCAATTTCCGAAATATAGGATTATCATAACTAATTAATTTTAGATGTTATCTGGAATTAAGACACTTAGGATAATCAAATTTTAGAAAATTATTCTAAAACCATATTAAGGAAATTTACCTGCTTTCTAAATTAAACATAAAAAGAAAAAAAATGTTAAAAATTTAAAATCCCAAAAAGAATGTATCTTTCTTGCTCAACGGTGAGTTGTTCCTTTTCCCTATCTCTTGTTTTTCGTTGTTTTCTTAGTTGCTCTTTTTCGTGTTTTTTTTTTCCTTTATTTAATTTCGAAAAAAAAAGAAATGGAAATGAGAATAGAATATTTTTCTGAGTTGTCAATTTTTGGCTAAGGCTTTAATCTGGAAGAAATATCATTGTGGAATTTTCTTAGGTCATGCTTAGTCTATTAGACAGAATCGTGAAATAAAATTTTCTTTAATAGACAGACCTCTGAGTATTCTAATGAGAAAGGATGTTCCTTTTGTTTGATGATTGCATGAGAACTTTTAAACCAAAAGGAATTACTGCGCCCATTATGACATCACCTGATTAAAATCTGCTTTTTGAATGAATATGTGATGTAATGATGTAGTACGAATTGTTTTAGGACAAAAACATGATAAGAAAGTTCATGCATGATAAATTCCAATCTTATCTAGTCTTGTCTAGAAACAATAGGTGACACTGATCACTCCAAGATATCTGTGTTCAATAAAACTAATGTTGAACCATCCTTGATTAAGTTAAGTTTTATTGTTACTTGAACTTGATATAGAATAAAGGGATAAGAAAAAGGGTTAAGAATCTAGAAAGCAAACCTTTGTCTGGATTAGGAAACCCTGAGTTAGAGGTTATTGACGAGACAGTAGTATCTGACAAATTTCTGAATGAGGATCTATTTTCATTATTTGCTATGATTAATGATTCTCCTCCGTGGTTTACTGATATTACTAATTATCTAGCTGCTAATTATTCCCAAGTGATATGACTTATCAGCAAAAGAAGAAATTCTTTGCTGATTGGAAATATTACTACTGGGTAGATTTTTCTTCTATTCCAAATTTTTACAGATCAGTTGATCAGAAGATGTATCTCGGAAGGCGAAGGCCACATGAGTCTGAAGCATTGCAGGAATCTATGGGAGACCAATTAACTGCTACCACACTGTCCGGAAAGTGTTGGAAGTAGAATCTTGTTGACCCACCATATTCAAAGATTTTGTATCTCTGATACAGCCCTGCGATGCTTGGTAACACCCCTTCCAGAGATCGCCTACCCCAGCAAGGTATACAGAGTATTGCAACCTTTGATATCTGGGGTATCAAATCCTTTTCTTTTTCTTCCTTTGAAAATAATAACATCATAGTAGTTTGTGGAACACTTTTCAAAAATGGCCTGAACCACAGGCATTACCTACTAATGATGTTCAAGACATGTGCAGATTCTACGAGAAGTTGTTTTTCAGATTCAGAATGCCAACGTCTTAGGAAGAAAGGCTCAGTCTATGTATCTAATCTGTGAAGTCTGCTAAGTACCACACTCTAGCAGGGATTGCTATGGGAATGAAATACGAACCATTCCAAAAGAGGTAGGAGTAGGTTACTGCAGAATGCTGCTCCAATGGGAAACGCATACAATCCCAACTAGAGGAATCGTACGGGATTTAGCTGAGGAGTAATTCGGAAGCTGGAAACTTTCAGAAGACACCACCACAGCAAAACCCACACTCGCAGAATCAATAGATGAGATACTGGCAACAATTAAAGCCAGATCAGTGCAAGCAAGTGATCTACCAAGAGGTAACGAACGGTCGGCAGATATAGAGGAATTTGGCATTGTGTCGGGAGCATAGCAATGGAGGAGCTTGCATTCCCTGCATACCAATCAGCTGTGAGAAACTTCCTCGAGGAAGTCTCAAATACTTGGGCCCAGATCTACACAACTGGAGCCCCCTACCACCACAGCTTCGCCAAAACTTCAGGTACCTTTTCTTCCATTCGAGACTTGCATGCAATACCTTTACTAACATTGGCAGGTAGGCACACCAATCCAAAGAAGTCTCATTCCTAGACACGTTCCTTCTGGACACGTTGCTACGATTACGAGAAACTTTGTAGATGATTCGAGGAAACAGTCCTTGGGGCGTGAGTCATTCATCAAATGGATATGCCACTACCTAGAGCTCGACAATGAAGGATCGGAGCTGGCGTCATCCGTTCCAATATCTAGAGCTTGCAGAGTCAAGAACACCTCAGCAATAGCACATGGCTAAGGTGAAGAGCCAATTGACAGATCAGAGAAGACCCTTCTGTTCGCAACATGAAGGGAGTTTTTCTAATCCTCATATTCCTTTTATGTTATTTGTTTTGTGTTTTGTTTTGCTATCCTTCCTGTTTTGTTGCCTGTTTTGTTGCCTGATTTTCTCTCTTACCCTTAGTTAGTCGAATAAGTGTGGGGTAAGAATCTTTTCTGTTTTATTTCTTGTTTTCAAATAAGTGTGGGGTAGCTAGATATGCATGAACACTGAGGACAGTGCCAGACTTAAGTGTGGGGTAGCAGTGCACGGTGCACTGTAGCAGTTTGAAATTTTTTTCGCATGCTTTTGCTTGTTTTCCCCGTATTTTCACACTCTTCCAAAATTTTTTCAAAATTTTTCCGTCTTTCAGACTTCTAAATACAGTATGCTTGGTTAAACAAATTGCTTATGTCTATGATATGTAGGTAGTATGTTATGGTTAGTAGGAGATAATTGATAGCTATCTTGGACTAATTGATTAGGAATAGGGAATTCCTGATAACTGAGCACAACCTTGTCTGGATTAGAGACCTCAACCAATTGCCTATTCGAGACTTAACTAGATAAAATTAGACCAGTTGTGGATATATTGGCAGTTAGAATGACTAGATGAGACTCTGAGCTAAAAGTGAAAAGAACTTAAGGAAGTTAATTACAATAGGGTAGTTTGCCAGCGGCCTTCGCTACTCGAGCACCACTCCTTCGGGGAATATAAGGCCTGATGCCCTAAGGTCGTGTACATCTGGGAGTCATCGGAGTGGGACTCGCTACATGGGTAGTTGAAGTTGACGTGTTCTAAGCAAACTCGAAATACCCTGAATCTATAAAGAAAATAACTAAGTGCTAAAACATTAAAAATCTGATCACCAAAGCTCAGAACTCAGAAAGTTATCTGTTGTCAGTATGTCTAGCGATAGGTCGAAGTATTATCTGGTAGCAGTTAAGATAAGAGTTCATTGTGTTGACTATCTGGTCTAGACTAGTACACACACTACACATTAGGAAGACCCTGTGACTAAGAAAAAAGTCCAACCTAGTTGTTGATTTATTTTCTGCCTGATCATAACAAACTACTAGAGACATGTGAGACCTTGTCATAGCAACCTAACCAGTCAGACCTGTGTTAAGAATTGTCTGAAGAATTTTTGGAATAAAAACATGATTAGGAATTTAAGTGACTGCACTACGGTTTAAGATCACTAACTCCATGTAGACTTTGCTTGAGGACAAGCAAAAAGCTAAGTGTGGGGTTATCTGATACGCTAAAATCGTATCACATTTTTAGCATGTTTTTATGTATGTTTTAATGTGAAATTGAGAGTAAATTGACATTAATTGTTTACTATTTACTTGATTTCACGGTTTTTATGATTTTGGAAGTGTCAGGTGAAAAGTAGACGAAAACAGCAAATTCTGGGGCAAAAACGCAATTTTTGGAAATGTTGACCCGGTCAAAGGTCCGGGACGGGCGTCCCGACCCGATCAAACCGCCAGGACGGGCGTCCTGAACCGGGACGGGCTTCCCGAACCTGGTCAACGAATCAGGACGGGCGTCCCGAGCCGCCAGAAGCTGTCCCACATGAATTTTTCAGAATTTTTCACTCCGGGAAGCTGCTATAAATACCCCAGGCCTCCAGCAGTTGAATTCATCCCTCTCCACTCGATCTGAGTCATTAAGTGGTTTCCAGTGTACAGTTTTCCAGTACACAACTCACTCAGAGACTCGGATCTCAGTTTTCTTTCTTATTAGTGTTTTGTTTTAGTTTCTGAGAAATAGTCTCAGATCTTAGGTTTCTATAGATAGGTTCGTTTCCGGTATTCATAGAATACCCGGGGTTTCGTTAGGAGACCCTAAGAGAGCTCTAGGCGTTCGAAGAGTCAGTCCACAGGGCTAGGCTTAAGCCCAGGACGTAAGGTAAAGTCTAGCTACTAGCTGAGGAAGCGTCCTCCGAAGGTTCTGGCGAGCAGAGTCAGGGCGGGCAATACGACGTATACAGCAGTACGCTCTGTAGGCGAGACTAAGTAAAGGGTGATTTCTTTATGGCATCAGTCCCCATACCCCTCTCTTATATGTTTTATTGCTTTGTCCTAAACATCAATTATGAATATCAGATTATGATTTTATGAATAGTTGTTTTGTATGTTGAAGTTATTATGTTTTTTTCGAAAATAGCCACCTGCTAAATAATCATTATGTCTGCATGTCTAATGTAGTTTCTTTTAAACTAAAATAGGGTTATAGACAATTCCTAACCACGGTCTATTCATAACCTGTTTAGTTTAACAGGCATCAATTAGTATTGGTGTCTGCCATACTAGATAAATAACATGCTGAACACCTGGCTTGTTAGAGTAGTCTAGGTAGGCTGGGTAGAGCGTTATGCCAGCGATTACGAGCCTTCAGAGTGATCCCCGAAAGTGACATAGGGCTTTCATAACTGTCTTTGTTCGTACCGTGAGTAGGGCCGTTTACCTTAATGATAGGGGGCGGTAGCATAGAGACTCAGATGTGGTACACCTTTAGACACAGAACATAGTTGCATTTCAGCTAAGATATATCTAAACACTCGAATATAGGTCAATCAACATATAGGAACAGTATAACATAGAATCAGAACTTATCTTTAAAACACTTCTAGGGTTAATTAGACTTGAACCTAGTGGAGAATGGATCACCCTCTCATCAAAGTATTTGATGAAGATTGCATAACTGGATCATAAGATAAGAGTTAGGATAAGAGGCTAGTTAATACTAAGCCGTTGCCACTTCCCTGGGAGTATGATAATTAACTTAGTAAAATCGTAGATACTTTCCAATAGACTAGCTACACGATAGGTACTCTGCCTTAGATTCTGGCTGATTAAGTGACACCACAAGACTAAACGTGACAATTAGTCAATCACAGTCCTTAATTAATCATAATCGACATAGGGTAAAATAACACCTATTTAGTACGTCAACCGGAATCGCATCACTTATGTACAACACAATTTCATTTGGGATAAGAAGGAAGTGGAAGTATAATTCATTCGAGCGGAAAAAATTCGGAAAGGAATATACAAAAATAAAGCTCAAGTAAATTCTAAAATATATAAAAAATAATTTTTTAGTAAGTTTATACTTTTCATACATATTTTAGTGAACAGAGTTTCTGGAGTTTGTTTTGAGTAATGTTGTTCTAAAGTTAATATTTTATTAAATATTGTAACAAATTTTAGAAAACATTTTAGGTGATAAAAAGTCTAAATTTGAGTTTTTAGACTCTTTGGTGTTTAACAAGTATTGTTATGGTTTCCCTAGAAAAGTAGTAAATTGAATTAAGAAGCTGGATTTATTGTCCAAATAATATATATTACTCCCTATTGTCATGTGGTATGTATTTTTTAGTTAAATATTTTAATTTTTTAAAATAATTTTTACTGTATGATTTTTTTCTTTTAATTATCATGAGACAACACAATTTTAAAAAACAAAAACAAAATAAAATAAAAACTAATTAACTAAAAATAAATTGAAATAAAAGAATTTGTAAAAACAATTTGTGAAGATCAATTGCTTGTTTACAAATAGTAGAGTAAATAGCAATTCGGTGCTTTAAACCAATCATGCTTCCACTTCATTCAATCCAAGGAAATCCTAAATGAAATTGCTAAGAGCTCTACGTAAGCATATGGAGTTTCAAATTTAATTTGAGATTTTTTTTTAAATAAAAAATTAACCTAAGTTTAGTTTTAAAAATATAATAAAAAAATAACGTAAGCATTAAGAATTTGAACCAAAACTTTACGAAGCAATAGAATTTTGGATTTAATTTAGAAATTTTTTTTAAAAAAACAATTAACGTAAACATACATAACTTGAGAAAATTTAAAAGTTTCAACTATGGAAATTGAATAATTAGTGTATTTAATCCCAAACAAATTTTCTTTTGTTATGTTTAGTCCCAAAATATTTTTTTTTTACTTTTAAAGTTTCAAATTTTTTTTTATTAGAGACAAGTAAGATCCTTTTTAATAGATTTCGTCAAAAAAATTTAAAACTTAATCGTTATTTGGTTTAATTAATTAAAAGCGTAAAAATATTATTTTAAACAAATTAATTAAATAAAGCATAAAAAATCATTAAGATCCTAAAATTTTGTTCTTCAAACAACTTTTTGTTCCTTCTCGATTTTCTGAACCGACATGAAAATTCAACATAAAAAAATCAAATCCCATTCAAAAATGCAAATATTGCAGAGAGCAAAAACAATGCAACAAGAAAGACAAAAACATTCATGTTTTTAGCATGAGTTATGCATAGTTAATGATTAAAATTAATCTAATAAAACATACCAAAAATACAAAACTACTGAATCTAAAGATGTCATTAAATATGCTCAAAATATGACTTGGATCATAAAAAATGCAGACTTAAAACATGGCGAAAGATGCAGTAATTTGAAAGACAAATCATAGTATGACCTTTTGTTGAACCGGAAAATGGGGTCTAATAAGATGGGATCCTCAAAAAATCATAAAATTTAGAGTATTGACCCCTCCTTTCTTTTTCGTTTTCGCAGATGGAACTAGCTCTCCTTTTTTTGTTCGTGCTTAAATATTTCCTATTCACTTTTTTATATTTATATATTTATATAATACTAACCATTTTGGTTTTCAAATCAGATAAATGAAAAATCATCATTATTTTTCTATAATTAGTTGGAACAAAACAAAAAGAGGCCCGGCTGGGTACTGACCAGGCCAGGCCGTGTCAATAAGAAATAAGAAGGGGGAGGGTCTTTATTCAAGTAGTTTTTTCTTCGGAAAATTGCCTGAGGCCTACGCTTTTTTTAACCCAATCGTAGATGTTATGCCAGTCATACCCGTGTTCTTTTTTCTCTTAGCTTTTGTTTGGCAAGCTGCTGTAAGTTTTCGATAAGATCCTTAATCTGAAATCTAAATTATTTAAATTGAAAAATTCTTAAAAATTTCCTAGATTTCCTAGAAAGTTCGTGCCTTTAACATTAAACACATCAAAAATCCATTAAATCACATAATTTCGAGAAATAAAAAACTACTGAATGCTTGAAAAACTTAAATATGCTCAAAAGGTGAAATAAGTGATCTAAAAGTACTGCATAAAGATATATAAATCAAACTAGTGAACAAAACATAGCAAAATGCATAAAATTAGTTTCTAAAAACTACTAAGATCATGCAATTACAAAAATACAATTAAAATATACTTAACTAAACATAAATATCCAGTATAAAAGTTAAGGAAAACTCAAAAACTAAAGAAATCAAGAAAAACATTGCCTAGATCAAATCCTGTGAAAAACATGCTCTTAGAAGATCAAATATGGCAATAAAATTTAAAGTTATGTATAAAAATCAATTTAAAACATAAATTAACAAGAAATATATCATCTAAATCCTTAGATAATAAGAATAACTAAAAATTATAGTTTACCAAAATCATCATACATGACGAAACTAAAGCAAAACAAACTAGTCCCTGATACAAAAAAAATCTAGCAGAGTGAACTAGTTGTTGGGCCCTAATGATCCCACAAGGTTGGACTTCCTCCACTCAACTCCACATTAGTATGATATTGTCCGCTTTGGGCCTAATCCCTCACGGTTTTGTTCTTGGGCAACTTCCCAAAAGGCCTCATACTAATAGAGTTAGTGGTATTCTTTAATGCTAGTCAACTCTAACATTATCTTCAGATGTGGGACATGGGTTGAAACCACAAAAATCCTCCCCTTAAACCAAGGACCACATACCCGTGTCCTCCCCTAGAGGGACAATCTTCTTTCATCCCCAGAAGCAATAGACTAGGCCCGAACCCCTCAAACCAAGGACCACATACTCGTGTCCTCCCCTAGAGGACAATCTTCTTGCATCCCGGCAAGCACTAGACTAGGCCCGAACCCCTCAAACGAAAGACCACATACCCGTGTCCTCCCCTAGAGGGACAATCTTCTTGCATCCCCGCAAGCACTAGACTAGGCCCGAACCCCTCAAACGAAGGACCACATACCCGTGTCCTCCCCTAGAAGGACAATCTTTTTGCATCCCCGAAAGCACTAGACTAGTCCCGAACCCCTCAAACCAAGGACCACATACCCGTATCCTCCCCTAGAGGGACAATCTTCTTGCATCCCCGCAAGCACTAGACTAGGCCCGAACCCCTCAAACCAAGGACCACATACCCATGTCCTCCCCTAGAGGGACAATCTTCTTGCATCCCCGCAAGCACTAGACTAGGCCCGAACCCCTCAAACCAAGGACCACATACTCGTGTCCTCCCCTACAGGGACAATCTTCTTGCATCCCCGCAAGCACTAGACTAGGCCAGAACCCCTCAAATCAAGGACCACATACCCGTGTCCTCCCCCAGAGGGACAATCTTCTTGCATCCCCGCAAGCACTAGACTAGGCCCGAACCCCTCAAACCAAGGACCGCATACCCGTGTCCTCCCCTAGAGGAACAATCTTCTTGCATCCCTGCAAACACTAGACTAGGCGTGAACCCCTCAAACCAAGGACCACATACTCGTGTCCTCCCTTAGAGGGACAATCTTCTTGCATCCCCACAAGCACTAGACTATGCCTGAATGATTGCATGAGATTGGGCTCCTACTACTTAACTCCACATCTGGCAAGCCCAAGCCCACCAACCTTGGTCTCTGATACCACTTGTTGGGCCCTAATGATCCCATTATGGTTGGGCTTCCACCACTAAACTCCACATTAGTATGATATTGTCCGCTTTGGGCCTAAACACTCACGGTTTTGTTCTTGGACAACTTCCCAAATACTAATAGAGTTAGTGGTATTCTTTAATGCTAGTCAACTCTAGCATTATCTTCAGATGTGGGACATGGGTTGAAACCCCAACAATCCTCCCCTCAAACCAAGGACCACATACTTGTGTTCTCCCCTTGAGGGACAATCTTCTTGCATCTCCGCAGGCACTAAACTAGGCCCAAATGATCGCACGAGATTGGGCTCCTACCATTTAACTCCACATCTGGCAAGCCCAAGCCTACCAACCTTGGGCTCTGATACCACTTGTTGGGCCCTAATGATCCCACCAGGTTGGGCTTCCACCACTCAACTCCACATTAGTATGATATTGTCCGCTTTGGGCCTAAGCCCTCACGATTTTATTCTTGGGCAACTTCCCAAAAGGCCTCATACTAATAGAGTTAGTGGTATTCTTTAATATTAGTCAACTCTAGTATTATCTTCAGATGTGGGACATGGGTTGAAACCCCAACACTAGTGTCAAATTTCATAATAATGTTAGTAGATGCTTTAAAAAACCTAAAATGATATGCATAGGACATGTATTGAGCAATCCTAAGTGTTGAACTAATGTTCAAGCATATAAAATGTTCAAATAAGAGAATTAAAAGTAAATATATAAAAATGGTCATATAGCACTAAACATGGAAAACATGCTAATGAAGATAACATATAACCTAAAGCATAAAATTCTAAGGATATAAAGAAGATCTAGAAATGAAAACTCATATGAATCATATAAATATCTAACCTAAGAACATAAAGAAATACTCAAGAAGGTAAAATAAGAGAAATCTTGGAAAGAAAACCTATACTAAAGAAGACTAAAAAAAAGAAAACAAGAATATAAAAAGTTCAAGTACTTGAAAATTATTCAAAGATCATAGATCATCTACATCATGCAAATCTAATAACCTATTGAATAAATATCAAAGTAACATAAATATGAACACAAGCATCATAGATGAATCATGAAGTTTAAAGTAAACCTTATCTTGAGTAAGAAATTGTACAACAATGAGCACTTGATCCTGATCTTCAACTCCTTTTGTAGATGTGATGAACTTCAAGTATCACCAACTCTTCCAATCTCTTGTTGTAGCAAACTCCATATGGTTGATGCAATTTACTATCACGAAATCTTGGAGGAGTCGTGATATAGATGGATCAAAACTCGCTCCAAATAGATGAATCTAAAAAGCTTCTTTGTTTAGATAACATTCTAAACTCAAAACACTCAAACAGAGTATTGAAAAATCACTCAATACACAACAACAAAAACTCTCCTAGAAGCCTTCTTGGTTTAGACCAGAATCTAAGAAAATTTGAGAAGCGATGAGAGCAATTTTTAGAGAAAAACAATGTAAATATACAAACCGATAGAGTTTCACTAGCCTTAAAACAATTCCACATACCTCTCTATAAATTTACAAATATTTATAGGTGAATTACATGGTGGCTTGCAGAATTTTCCTATGCATTTGTTGGATATGGACAACATTGAAGACTTATCAGAATATTAGGAGTATTTATGAAAAGCTTATATGATTGAAAAAACTATCTATCTATCTATCTATCTGCAGACAATATATATAAATATATATAAATATGTGCTTTTTATTTTTTATTTGTGTTTTTGTGTTCTTTACTAAGGTTATTGGTACTGATGAATAAGATCTTCATATCTTTGGTTATCAATATTTGAATTGTGTTCTTCTTTTAAGAAAATATCTTATAATTGTTTTTGTTTATTTATTTAGAAGAAATGCATATTTGAGATGATATTAATTAGCTCGTGATTCATTTAAAGGTAATTTTTTAGTTAAAAAATGGAATCTTACATCATTAAATTTAAAATTTTTGGTGTAGTCAACTGAATATTTTATTTTATTTTATTTTCATACCCTCTTTTGTTATTTGTATACAAAAGAAATCATTGGACAAAATGGATCCTATGAGTTTTCCTTCTTCCACTTTTAATTTTACTTTAAATTTCATAATATATTTATAATACATATATATATATATATGGTTAAAGTTAGGATACTTACATACATAATAATTATATGGTAATGAAATTAGATCATTTATGATGTTGACTTCTCCCACTAAAAATCACTCTCTCCGCCCCTCTCATATGAGGAGGTTGACGTTCTTAGTCGGAGTAACATTTCAATTCCACCAGATAAAAATGATACGCCATCAGCATATTATACTCCAAATATAACATCGAGTAGGGAATTCAATAGGGAATATCCCCTTCCTTCAAATAGTAAGCTGGAGAACACTCCCGCAACTACCTACCTTGAAAAATTAACACCTCATCCCTCCACCCACAATATGCATACGATAATAAACCTGATATGCATAAATCATAACACTTTTTTGGCATGTTTTTAGGCACAATTTAGGGCGAAATTGGTGTTAAATCATTCTCAATTGACTGTTATTAACACAATTTTGCAGTTTTTGTGATTTTGGAAGTATCAGGTGAAATATGCAAGAAAATGGTAAATTTTGGGGCAAAAACATAATTTTCGGAAGTTCAGAAGTCGGGACGGGCGTCCTGACTTGGTCAACAGACCAGGACGGGCGTCCAGGACTCGGGACGGGCGTCCCGAGCCCCAGTTCAGAATCCCAGATCGATTTTTGAAGAGAAATTCACCCAATTCCCCTGCTATAAATACCCTAGGCCTTCCACAGTTGAAATCATTCCTCTCCACTTGATCTGAGTCATTCAGTGACTTCAAGTATACATTTTTCTATAGTATACAAGTCACTTAGTGATTTCAGGTGTTTTTCGTTCAAGTAGATTTCTTGTTTTCGAGAGTATCTCGTGTTCTTCGTTTTTTAGAGTCTGTCTCAAATCTTAGAATACGACTAGATAGGTTCATTTTTATTATTCATAGAATACCCGGGATTTCGTTAGGAGATCCTAAGAGAGCACTAGGCTTTCAAAGAGTTAGTCAACATGGCTTTGCTTAAGTCCGAGATGTAAGGTAAAGCATAGCTACTAGGCTGAGGAAGCGTCCTCTGAAGGTTCTGTCGAGCAGAGTCGGGTCAAGCAGTCTAGGATATACAAGCAGTTGCTCCATCAGTGGACCTAATAAAGGGTGAATACTTTATGGCGGTGGTCCCCTTGTTCCTCTCTTTATATGTCTGTACTGTTGAAGTCCAAAGACCCATTTTGAATATTAAATTATGATGTTATGAATATGTGTTATGCATGTTGAAGTCATTTACATTTTTCTGGAAAGGTCACCAGCTTAACTATCTTTATGACTGCATGTCTAGTTGCTCTTTTAAACTAGATGAATGGTTATAGACAACTCCTAACCACAGTCTAATCATAACCTGTTTAGTTTATCAGGCCATAATTTAGGACTTCCCGTTGGAAGCATTAAGGTCTGCCATATTAGATGAAATAACCTATAGATCACCATGTTTGTTAAAGTAGTCTAAGTAGGCTGAGTTTGCGTGTTTATGTCGGCGTTAGGGCGAGCGGCATGATCTCCTGAGTGACACAGGACTTTCATGGATGCCTTTAGCTCGAACCGTGAGTAGGGCCGTCAATGGCGATGGGGCGGTTTATTAGATAACTCAGATGTTGTACACAAGTAGAATCAGTACATAATTGCAATCTAGATCAAGATATATCCAAAATACTCGAAGATAGGTCAATCAACATGTAGGAACAATATAACATAAATCAGAACACTGTCTGTAAAACACTCTTGTAGGCTTAAATAGACTTGAACCTACTGTAGAAGGAATCAACCTCTCATCAAAGATTTTGATGAACAATTGCATAACCGGATCATAAGATAAGAGTTAGGGTAAAAGGATAGTTACTACTAAGCCGTTACCACTTCCATGGAAGTACGATAAAATTATTAAATTAAAATCGTAGATACTTTCCAACAGACTAGCTACACGATAGGTACTCTGCCTTAGGTTCTGATTGATTAAGTGACAACATAAATACTAAATGTGACAATTAGTAATTCTAAGTCCTTAGTTATTCATAATCGATATAGGGTAAACAACACTTATTTTTAGCATATCAGTCGGAATGCATCAAAACCATTCCTTTGCAGTTCTTGATTCACATATATCAGACGAAATTGTGTGTCCTGTTCAAGGAGCAAAATTTATTCCTATATCAGCAGAAGAAAAGAAAAGAATATATCAACAATGGTCTAAAGCCCTTATTGTAAAAGTCTATGGTAAGAGAGCCGGATTTCGGTTCCTCAGTAGAAAGCTAACTAAATTATGGAACCCTACTGAAAGTTTACAAATTATCGACCTTGGACTTGACTTTTTTCTCATTCAAATTTGAGCACTAAGATAACAACTTAAGAGCTCTTCATGGTGGATCTTGGTTTGTTAGTGGCCATTTCCTGGCCATACGTCAATGACATCCGTGTTTTTAACCCACGAAAGCATCTTTTAGCTTCACGGCTCTGTGGGTTAGATTACCTAAGTTACCATCCGAGTTCTACGATGGATCAATCTTATCCAAAATTGGAAATACCATTGGATAGCTTTTTCGCATTGATATATGCACACAAGACGCCAAGAGAGGCCAATACGCCAGGATGTGTATCCAGGTTCCACTCGGCCAACCACTCACCACTGCCATTTTTATAGGTAAGTTTTATCATAAAATTCAATATGAAGGCATAAGCTTTCTTTGCTACCACTGTGGACGTATTGGATATTTGGCATCTCAATGCTCTTACAATACTCCAAATAACCTTTTAATCCAAAACACTAAGAAGACTACCTTACTTCCAAACCACACTTCACACACAACTCAAGAAGCACTCTCTCTACACAACCAAATTTCTCCTCCATCAAAAAATAACATTGACAGCAGCACTCAATCATTACCCCTACTAATAATAACCACCTCAAAAATCAACAAACTCATAGTACTCTACCAACACTTGACATTACATAAAATCTGTAGCCATTCATACACATTCTTTCCCTGAAACATCAGGCTCGCATGGTCCATGGGTGTTGGTCCAGTACCCTAAAAAAAAGAAAACCTAGAGCATCGACTTATTAGCCCAAATCTACCCTAATAAGCTATCTACCCATCCATCAAACCCTAGGCCATAGACAGTTACCTAAACAAGCTTGGGTAGAGAAGACGCCTACTAGGAATTCCCAAGCACATGCAAATGAAACCCTAACATCTACTACTACTATTCCAGATGGCATCCATGCACAACACTAAAATCCCACAAACCAAATCTCTTGCGATCAACACACGAGCGAGAAAGATGACTCACAAACAACCGCACTCACCCAAGGAGACAAGCCAGATGCACTTTGACTCGATCCAACCACTCACTACCAACATTGAGACCACCTCATCTAAGCATCAACATCAATTTCGATCAGGAAGCCTCCCAAACTCTCTCACAGACAACTCAAACATCAGATGACACATTCACAATCACCATGGAAATTAACGAGGTCACCTATCAACTGGTCTACAATTAAACACAACCATCATCAATGCAACTATATCCGATCATAGTCTCGGGGTTTCCCAGCCTACACTATCCAAGACATGGATACTATCAAACACAGTGGTCGTGGGGTCAATTCCAATGGCAATTGACAATTCAAATGCATAAGTGGACTCTTTTCATCTGGAGCATTTAGAACATTCCACTACTACACCATCAACCAAACACACACATCATGATAGCAGGCCTCTTGAATCTCCTACAAAGCAACATGCAAGCGGAAAATATCTCACAACTGGAGAATTTAATAATTGATTTTTGCGACTCAAACAGTTGGTACACTTTATGGTTCGAAACGACTCAAATGGGCGAGGGCTCTAATATGCATAAATCATATAACTTTTTTAGCATGTTTTTAGGCACAATTTAGGGTGAAATTGGTGTTAAATCATTCTTAATTGATTGTTACTAACTCAATTTCACAGTTTTTGTGATTTTGGAAGTGTCAGGTGAAAAGTGCAAGAAAATGGAAAATTTCGGGGCAAAAACGTGATTTTCAGAAGTTCGGAAGTCGGGATGGGCGTCCAGAACCCAGGACGGGCATCCTGACCTGGTCAACAGATCAGGACGGGCGTCCAGGACTTGGGACGGCCATCCTGACCTGGTCAACAGGCCTAGACGGGCGTCCCAGATCCAAGACGGGCGTCCCTGATCCAGGACGGGCTTCCCGAATGCCTGGTCAAAGTCCCACATTGAATTTTTGAGAGAAATCCACCCAGTTCCCCTACTATAAATACCCCAGGCATTCCTCAGTTGAAATCATTCCTTTCCACTCGATCTGAGTCATTTAGTGACTTCAAGTATACAATTTTCCATAGTATATGATATGCATAAATCATATCACATTTTTAGCATGTTTTTAGGCATGATTTAGGGTGAAATTAAGGGTAAATTGGTCTTAATTGTTCATTATTAACTCAATTTCACAGCTTTTATGATTTTGGAAGTGTCAGGTGAAAAGTGGAAGAAAATTGCAAATTTTGGGGCAAAAACGCAATTTTTCAAAAGTTCGGACTTCGGGGAGGGCGTCCCGGTTCAGGACAGGCGTCCTGACCTGGTCAACAGGTCGGGACGGGCATCCAGGACTCGGGACGGCCGTCCTGACCTGGTCAACAGACCGGAACGGGCGTCCCGAACAGGAAATTCAAGTCCCACATCGAATTTTTGAGAAAAAATCACTCCAGAAAGCTGCTATAAATACCCCAGGCCTTCCTCAGTTGAAATCATCCCTCTCCACTCGATCTGAGTCATTCAGTGGTTTCCAGTGTACAATTCTCGAGTACACAACTCACTCGGAGACTCAGATTTCAGTATAAGTTTTCTTTCTTTCCTTTTTGTGTTTCGTTTTTCTTAGTTTCTGAGAAATAGTCTCAGATCCTAGGGTTCGATAGATAGGTTCGTTTATGATATTCATAGAATACCCAGGATTTCGTTAGGAGATCCTAAGAGGATTCTAGGCGTTCGAAGAGTCAGTCTACAAGGCTGGGCTTAAGCTGGGTATTAAGGTAAAGCCCAGTTACTAGGCTGAGGAAGCGTCCTCCGAAGGTTCTGGCCAGCAGAGTCGGGTCAAGCAGTACGCTCCATCGGCGAGACTAAGTAAAGGGTGATTTCTTTATGGCATCAGTCCCCTTGTCCCTCTCTTATATGTTGTTATTGTGTTTGTCCAAAGAATAATTTTGAATATCAGATTATGGTTGTTATGAATAGTTGTTATATATGTTGAAGTTATTATGTTTTTCCAGAAATAGCCACCTGCTTAAATATTCATTATGTCTGCATGTCTAATGTAGTTTCTTTTAAACTAAAATTAGGGTTATAGACAATTCCTAACCATGGTCTATTCATAACCTGTTTAGTTTAACAGGCATCAATTAGTATTGATGTCTGCCATACTAGATAAAATAACCTACGGAACACCCTGTTTGTTAGAGTAGTCTAGGTAGGCTGACTAGAGCGTTTATGCCTGCGGTTATGGGCAAGTGGCATGATCCCCAAAGTGACATAGGGCTTTCATAGATGTCTTTAGTAGTAACCGTGAGTAGGGCCGTTTACCTTGGCGATGGGGCGGTATATCAGATTACTCAGATGTGGTACACCTTTAGACTCAGAACATAGTTGCATTCCAGGCTAAGATATATCTAAAACACTCGAAGATAGGTCAATCAACATATAGGAACAGTATAACATAGAATCAGAACGTTGTCTATAAACACTTTTAGGCCTGATTAGACTTAAACCTAGTGAAGAATGGATCACCCTCTCATCAAGATTATTGATGACGATTGCATAACTGGATCATAAGATAAGAGTTAGGATAAAAGGCTAGCTACTACTAAGCCGTTACCACTTTCCTGGGAGTACGATAATTATTTAATAAAATCGTAGATACTTTCCAATAAACTAGCTACACGATAGGTACTCTGCCTTAGGTTCTGGCTGATTAAGTGACACCATAGAGACTAAATGTGACAATTAGTCAATCACAGTCCTTAATTACTCATAATCAACATAGGGTAAAATAACACCTATTTAGCATATCGGCTGGAAACCCATCAGATTTTTGGCGCCGTTGCCGGGGAAATATCATAATGAATTTAGGATTATTGGCCACAATTCTAGAGACTTATGATAGGTAGCGGTAGTAACCTAGACTTTTGATCTACACTTATCTTATACTAGTTAGACAATCACTTTCCAAAATATAGGATTATCACAACTAATTGATTTTAGATAATATCTGAAATTAAGACACTTAGGATAATCAAATTTTAGAAAATTATTCTAAAACCATATTGAGGAAATTTATCTGCTTTCTAAATAAAATATAAAAGAAAAAAAATGTTTCTTGCTTTTCTATTTTACTTTTCTTCCTATTCTTGTTATTTGTTATTTCTAACCAGACTATGCACTCATAGATGAAGGGAACAAGAGCCCAGGATATTCTAGACGAATTAGAAAATAACATCAATCCTTTCCCAGAGATCCAAACAACTCTTGCTTCTCCCGAATATACTCCTGCTTCTCCCGAATATACTCATCCATCTCCCGAATATACTCCAGAATCCCCCGAATACACTCCGAAATCTCGTGAGTATACTCCTGCATCCCCAGCACCTAACAACCAACCACCTTCATCAGAGGATAGCACTAATAGTTCTCAATCAGCCTTGGCTGCCCAGGTAGATGATATATCTCACAGGATAAGCGCCATGACTCAGATAATACCAGGCAGACTAAGACGGTCATATTAGGCTGTTCTAACCGTAAGTTCTGAAGTAACCCAACTCAGAACCACAATAGAACGCCAAAATGTGCAAATACTCCGAGAGGTGATGGAAATCTTAAAGGAATAAAGGAACCAGCAGGAGGAGATGCGAAACATACGAGCAGAACTACAAGAGATGCGAAACATTCAGGCAGAGCTACAAGAGATCAGAGATAAGGGTCGTTGAAAAAGGGAAGATTCTTTTACTTTTATTCTCAACAAATAAATTGTTTGAACTAAACCTGAATAATTGACCCCTATTTTCTAATTTCAAACGTTTTAAAGGGTCCTCTATTTTATTCAACAATTTTCTTCAGACATTTATTTTCAAATTTCTATGAAAAACAAAAGTTTTGCAAATGCAGTTTATTTTTCACTAATTAATTGCATAAACTCAGTTTTTGTTTTTCTGAAATTCTTGCTAAAATTCAAGTTGGGATAAAATTAGGGTAGTCATGATTTTCGAAAAAGGTTGAGGAATTTTTACTTAGAGTTTTTTTTAACAACTTCTAAATTTGATTGGATTAACATGAAGACTTGTTAAAAATTATGATTATTTTTTGTATCCTGAGATTTGCAGAGAATTACGAAAAAAAAATTCGGAAATGGCACGCATCCCGAAGTAACCCGGGACGGACGTCCCGAAGGCCGCCCCTCCTACAAATAATCCATTTTTTTCATTTCCCCTCAAATCAACTTTCAAAAAATTCATCTCTCTCAAATAATTCTCTCTATCTTCTCTCTACAAATTTTTGGCAAACTTCCCAAAGTTCAAAAATTCAAATTTCCCTCCAAAATTTGAATTTTAAACTTCTTTCCAGAATTCGAATTTCCCTCCAAAATTTGAATTTCCCGCCAAAAATTCAAAATCATTCCCTAACCAAAATCCATCCTCCCGAATTCAAATTCACCTCCATAATTCAAATCTTCCTTCCTGCCTAAATTCTCAAAATCTCTCAAATTCTCTCAACCCAAATGGCTCCCAAACGCACCCGTATCACATCTACCATGACCGTCACATCGGTGGCACATCCTTTTATGCTGTTTCACTCCAGCCCAGCATACCAGGAGAGATGTCACGGATACATCGGACGCACCATACCGACGAGCAGAACACTTGACTGGGCTGCAGTACAGACGCTAGAGGTGGAGTAGGAAGTCAGACGCATGCTCGACGTACTACCCTACAGTTGAGTATTCATCGTCACTGAACCAACATACCTAGAGTTGGTATGTGAGTTCTATGCGTCATTTACGTACCATCAGGAGCAGATCACATTCCGCTTGGGCGGAATAGATCGGTCGATGAGCATGGCCGAGTTCGGCATTGCCCTGGGTATCTGGCAAAGAGACGAGCTGGATACGCCCGCCTACACCACGGCAGTTCGAGACTTCACGTTTGCAGAAGTCTCCACTGCTTGGGCTCAGATCTGTATGACGGGTGTCCCATACCAGCATGGCTTTGCGAAAGCCATAGGTATATGTCCTGCTCTTCGATACTTGCATGCTATTATTGCACACACTTTGTCAGGACGACGGACGGCCCCCGGGAATGTCACCCAAATGGAGACATTAGTCTTGGCCAACATGCACATGGGATCCACAGTAGAGATGGCTCGCCTTATCACGGTCATCATGCGGGGTTTCGCTACGGACACTCGGAAACAGTGTCTGGGACTTGGGCCATTCATCACCAGGATAGCTCACTACCTAGAGTTGGACATCGAGGGCTCGGAGCTGACCTAGGTCACCCCGACCACCATTCCTACGGACCTCACTATCCTACGGAACATGGGAATGGTCGTAAGGGATGCAAATGGAAGCTACTCCATCCACACGGAGCAGCCAGGACAGGCCTCGGCACCAGGAGCAGTTCCAGCACACATACCTCCGTCCGAGACGTTTGTTCCACGCACTGCCTTCGAACGACACATGTCGCACGGATTGGCAGAACTCTCAGCCCGATACAGCCGAGATATGGATAGGATCGAGAGATGGCTGACGTTGCTAGAGGACAGAGTCGCTATGAACACCAGCAGGATCGATGAGATTCATCAGCATACCTCCCACCTGGTGGAAAACTCCGAGGTCCAATTTCCGGTAGACTTTCCGGCAGCCTTCGGTCCACCTAATGACAGCGAGCCGGGTTCTTAGTTTTTCTTTCCTTTTCTTGTCCTTTTGTTGTTTTCATTCTATGTGTGATCATGTTTGGGCTATATGAATTATGAATCTCTGTGTAACATTGATTGATATGACATAACAGCATTGTTTTCTCTTTGTTTTCTTGTTAGTTCTGTTATTTCCTTATTTTTCCTTCTTACCCATAGTATTTCAAATAAGTGTGGGGTAAGAGCCTTTTTTTTAGTTTTGCTTCTTGTTTTCAAATAAGTGTGGGGTAGCTTAGAAATGCATGAACACTGAGGACAGTGTTAGACTTAAGTGTGGGGTAGCAGTGCACAGTGCACTGTAGTAGTTTGAAAAGTTTTGCATGATTTTGCTTGTTTTACCCATATTTTCACACCCTTCCAAATTTTTTTTCAAAATTCTCATTCTTTCAGACTTCTAAATGCTGTATGATTGGTGAACATTTACTGATGTCCATGATATGTAGGTAGAATGTTATGGTTAGTAGGAGACAATTGAGAACTATTTTGAACTAATTGATTAGGAATAGGGAATTCCTGATAACTGAGCACAACTTAGTCTGGATTAGAGACCTCAGCCAATTACCTTTTCGAGACTTAACTAGATAAAATTAAGACCAGTTGTGAATGTTTTGACAATTAGAATGACTAGATGAGACTCTGAGCTAAAAGTGAAAAGAAATAAAAAGTTAATTAAATAAGGGTAGTTTGCCAGTGGCCTTCGCTACTCGAGCACCACTCCTTCGGGGAACTTAAAGCCTGATGCCCTAAGGTCGTGTAAGTCTGGGAGTCATCGGAGTGGGACTCGCTACATGGGTAGTTGAAATTGACGTGTTCTAAGCAGACTCAAAATACCCTACATCTATAAAAGAAAATCAATAAATGCTAAATCATTAAAAATCTGATCACCAAGGCTCAGAACTCAGAAAGTTGTCTATTGTTATTATGTCTAGCAACAAGGTCGAAATATTATCTGGTAGTAGTTAAGATGAGAGTATATTATGTTGACTATCTGGTCTAGACTAGTACACACACTACACATCAGGAAGACCTTGTGACTAAGAAAGGAGTTCAACCTAGTTGTTAAGTTGTTTTCTGCTTGACTATAACAATCTGCTAGAGACATTTGAGACCTTGTCATAGCAACCTGACCAGTCAGACCTGTGTTAAGAATTGTTTGAATAAAGTTTTGGAATAAAAACATGACTAGGAATTTAAATGACTGCACTATGATTTAGAATCACTAACTTCAAGTAGACTTTGCTTGAGGACAAGCAAAAAGCTAAGTGTGGGGTTATATGATATGCATAAATCATATCACATTTTTAGCATGTTTTTAGGCATGATTTAGGGTGAAATTGAGGGTAAATTGGTCTTAATTGTTCATTATTAACTCAATTTCATAGTTTTTATGATTTTGGAAGAGTCAGGTGAAAAGTGGAAGAAAATGGCAAATTTTGGGGCAAAATGGCAATTTTCGGGGAGGGCGTCCCGTTTCAGGACGGGCATCCTGACCTGGTCAACAGGTCGAGACGGGCGTCCAGGACTCGGGACGGGCGTCCTGACCTGGTCAACAGACCGGGACGGGCATCCCGAACTAGAAATTCAAGTCCCACATCGAATTTTTGAGAGAAAATCACTCTAGAAAGCTGCTATAAATACCCCAGGCCTTCCTCAGTTGAAATCATCCCTCTCCACTCAATCTGAGTCATTCAGTAGTTTCCAGTGTACAATTCTCGAGTACACAACTCACTTGGAGACTCAGATTTCAGTATAAGTTTTCTTTCTTTCCTTTTTGTGTTTCGTTTTTCTTAGTTTCTGAGATATAGTCTCAGATCCAAGGGTTCGATAGATAGGTTCGTTTCTGGTATTCATAGAATACCCGAGATTTCGTTAGGAGATCCTAAGAGGGCTCTAGGCGTTCGAAGAGTCAGTCCACAAGGCTGGGCTTAAGCTGGGTATTAAGGTAAAGCCCAGTTACTAGGCTGAGGAAGCGTCCTCCGAAGGTTCTGGCCAGCAGAGTCGGGTCAAGCAGTACGACATATACAGCAGTACGCTCCATCGACGAGACTAAGTCAAGGGTGATTTCTTTATGGCATTAGTCCCCCTGTCCCTCTCTTATATGTTGTTATTGTGTTTGTCCAAAGAATAATTTTGAATATCAGATTATGGTTGTTATGAATAGTTGTTATATATGTTGAAGTTATTATGTTTTTCCGGAAATAGCCACCTGCTTAAATATTCATTATGTCTGCATGTCTAATGTAGTTTCTTTTAAACTAAAATTAGGGTTATAGACAATTCCTAACCACGGTCTATTCATAACCTATTTAGTTTAACAGGCATCAATTAGTATTGGTGTCTGCCATACTAGATAAAATAACCTGCGTTGACCAGGTTCGGGACGCCCGTCCTGGCGGTTTGACCGGGTCGGGACGCCCGTATCAATAGGTGCAGTAGTTAGAAGTTCCTTAAGTCTATTAAAGGCTTTTAGACATTTTTCATCAATGACAAACGGAACATCCTTTCCAAGTAAATTGGTCAATGACCTAGTGATAAATCTACGATAGTAGAGTTATTTGCACATATTTTGCCTCATTTCTAGCATGATTTGCAGAAGTTGTCTCTTAATTTTTGATGAAATGCTCTACATTGTACATTTTCCCTTTTTACCTTTAATTTCACTAGTTTAGTTCATTGGATAAAAATTTCACTATTTATTTAAATTAAATTGTGATTTTCTTTGATTTTTAATTGCAGCACTTTAAGAGTGGGATTTGTATAAGCCAATTGATCAAGGGTAAAAAGGGAATTTGGCTGGTTAAAGTGATTAACCGATTGAGGAAATGTGTACGGAGGAAAATTGGAATTTATGTTTTATATATATACATGTATATATATATATATATATATATATATATATATACATGCATGCTGACGAGTGGACAAAAGACAAAAAAGGGAAATTGGCAAAAATGAAAATCTGGGATGCGCATAACTTATATATTATATATATATACGTGTATATATATATATATATATATATACATAACAAACTTCTGATGTGTCCTTTTATTTTTGTCTTCTTTTTCCTCCTAAAAATCAGTGATGAGCATACTTCAACCATCTGCAGCATCTTTGACGGTTCAGTCGGTTGCCACACATATAAGTGAATATATATGTACATATATATATATCTCAGAATCACCCCAGCTGGAGCATAAGTCATCAAACCGGCAGTTTTACAACCCGTGAGGATAGAAGCAAGGAAATCATTTTCTGAAAGAAGGACAGCTGTCCACTATCATCCGGCGGACAAATGAATTCCTGGGAGCATCAAATACAAGTATAAATACGAGGGAGAGCAGTGGAGATACATATAGAAGGATAGGGAGAAAATGGAGAAATTATAGAAAGATAGAGTGATAGAATAACAGTAGAGTTATTTTGTTTATACTTAGCGTCGGGTATGCTTAGAATAGAGTCAGTGGGTAGCTTGTCTTAAAGTGTTTTTTAACTTAGATAGAGTGGAAAAGAACCTGAGAAATCTGGGCGACCTTGCTGGGATTTTGCAAGCTGGGCAGAACTGAGGGCAATAGCACCACGCAGAGGAAACGAAGGGCATCAGCACATTGATTAACTTCGATTTGGGGCAGTAGGGTGATCTCTGACCCGAGTAACTCTCTTTCCATTTCTTCAATTTGCTACTGTTTTATGATTAAGTATTCTTTGTAATAAGGGAATATTTAGATGAATCCAAGGATTAATTAAATACTATTTTGGGATTAATATGTTTGCTATGACGATAGGGACTGTTTTTCCTATTACGTTGATCCTTGTATTTCATGATTTGTTTCAGTAGAATATCCATTTATAACCTGAAGGTGTTGTAGTCTAGTAAATCATAAACATGTGGAAAAATGTAGTATGGAACATGATGATAATAATGCATAAGTTTTGTGTATTATTTTCCTTATTTATGCTTGTATGGGCATGCTTAGTTTATTCATGCAATTACTTAAACGGATTAGGAATAACTTGCGGTTACGACTATCCAAGTTATGTATCGAACTAGTATCTGGCTTTCTAACCGGAAGGGGTCTAGTTGACACGATAATTGCATGGCACTAGATTGAGACGCATGACCGTGTCCTCAACATTGCAGGGGACATGACCAATTTCACTGACTAGTGTTATTCTAGGTTCACGGTACTTCGTACTCCATAAGACGATATTATCGGGGGTCTAGACTAATAGGCTAAGTAATCTGGGTAGAACCAGATCGCTATAGTGTTAATTTGGAAACCAAAAGCATGCTTAGTATTTTTAGATTCACTATTGGTTTATATTTGCATCTTTGACTTGATTTTCTCAGAAATGTATATTACCTGTTGTATTCTTATGGTTATTTTTCAGTAGGCTGACCTGTAGTTGTTAGTTAGAATTGCTGCGGCATTGGTGTTGTTGAAGCCTTTGTGTTGCTGCAGCATTACCAGGGCAGTAGCTTAATCTCCGAATCTCCAGTCATTATTCATCATTCTTTATTCTTTTAACCAAATGTAAATCATGTTTGCATGTATAATTGGCATACTTAGTCCCTGTGGGATCGATAATCTTGTACTTATGTACATATATTACTTGTTGACCGGTGTATACTTGCACTTGTTAAATATTGCATTGATTTTATTATCTATTCAATTTATGACACACGCACACAACGCAACACCTGGCTATTAGTGAAAATCTTTTATAACGGCTATCACAGTCTTGGGTGGAGGTAGTTTTGAAATAATTTCAATTTTAGCCTTATCTACTTCCATACCTCGGTGTGAGATCTTATGTCTTAATACAATCCCCTCTTTTACCATGAAGTGGTATTTTTCCCAATTTAGATCCAAATTTGATTTTATACAACGTTTCAACATTAGTTCCAAGTTCTTTAGACAAATCCCAAATGAATTTCCAAAAACAGAGAAATCATCCATGAATACTTCCATAGACTTTCCTAACATGTCCTCAAAGATAGCAATCATACAACGTTGGAAAGTAACAGGTGCATTACACAAACCAAAAGGCATTCTTCTATATGCAAATGTTCCAAAAGGGCATGTGAAAGTAGTTTTATGCTGGTCTTCTGGGGAAATGGGAATTTGAAAATATCCGAAAAACCCATCAAGAAAGCAATAAAACATATGTCCAGATAATATTTCTAACATTTGGTCAATAAAAGGAAGAGGGAAATGGTCTTTTCGTGTGGCAGTATTTAGTTTTCTATAATCAATGCATACACGATGACCAGTAATAGTTCTCGTAGGAATTAATTCATTATGTTCATTTCTGACAACTGTTATTCCACCTTTCTTAGGTACTACCTGCACCAGGCTTACTCATTCACTATCTGAGATTGGATAGATAAGTCCCGCATCCAACAATTTGATTACTTCTTTTTTAACAACGTCACACACATTAGGATTCAACCCTCCTTTGAGGTTGCACACATGGCTTATAATCATTTTCCAAAAGAATCTTATGCGAACAAAAGCTTGGATTAATACTTGGAATATCTACAATTTTGTAGGCAAAGGCTCAATTGTACTTTTTGCATATGTCCATGGTCAACTTCCTTTGTTCTGCAGTCAGATCAGCTGCGAGAATGATGGGAAGTTTCTTGTTGTCATCTAGGAATTCATAGCACAGATGAGTGGGCAATTCCTTCAGCTCCAAGTCTGGTGGATCTTCAAATGAATTTTATTCTTTCTTCATCTCATCATTACCTATCTCAGTCTCCTCTAGTTCTAGAGAGTCTTCTCTCAAGAATTGATAGTTTGAGCATAGGTCTGTCATGTTAACTTCAATCAAGTGTTCCATAGCATCCACACAAAAACAAACATCATCTAAATGCATGGGATGCCTAAGGGTTTCATTTAGATCAAATGTGATGTCCTCATTACCTACCCTTAACTTGATTTGACCATTACTGATGTCTATTAATGATTTTGAGGTAGCTAGAAATGGTCGACCTAGGATCAGGGGCACTCCTCCTTCTCCATTCATGTCCATGACAACAAAGTCCACAGGGAACACTGTTGAGTTGTATGCGTGTGTCACAAATTGAGAAGATAAGAAATAGAATAAATCAAAGCAATCTTAACAAGTGCAAGTATACACCGGTCAATAAGTAATATATGTACTTAAGTACAAGATTATCGATCCCACAGAGATTTAGTATGCCAATTATACATGCAAACATGATTTACATCTGGTTAAAAGAATAAAGAATGATGAATATTGACGGGATAATCGGAGATTAAGCTACTGCTAAGATATTGCTGACGGGATAATCAGAGATTAAGCTACTGCTAAGATATTGCTGCAGCAACGGAAATGCTGCAACATCACCAATGCCGCAGAAATTCTAACTAACTACTACTACAGGACAGCCTACTGGAAAATCACCATGAGAATACAACAAGTAATACAATGCTGTAAAAATCAAGCCAAAAATGCAAACACAAACCAATAGTGAATCCAAGAATGCTAAGCATGCTTTTCGGTTTCCAAATTAACACTACAGCGGTCTAGTTCTACCCAGACTACTTAGCCTACTAGTCTAAACCCCCGATAACATCGTCTCATGGAGTACGAAGTACCGTGAACCTAGAACAACACAAGGCAGTGAAATTGGTCGTGTCCCCTGCAATATTGACCGCACGGTCATGCACCCCTAACAAGTGCCATGCAATTAACGTGTCAACTAGACCCCTTCCGGTTAGAAAGCCAGATACTAGTTCGATACATAACTTGGACAGTCGTAGCCGCAAGTTATTCCTAACCCGTTTAAGTAATTGCATGAATAAACTAAACATGCCCCATACAAGCATCAATAAAGAAAACGATACACAAAACTTATGCATTCTTATCATCTTATGCCACATTACGTTTTTCCACATGTTTATAATTTACTAGACTACAACACCTTCAGGTTATGAATATATATTTTGCTGAAATGAATCATGAAAGACAATGATCAACGTAATAGGAAAAACAGTCCCTAGGTCCATAGTGACACCAGTCAATCCCAAGACGGAAAACATATCAATCCCAAAACATTTTTAATTAATCCTTGAATCCATGCAAATATTCTCATATTACAAAGAACACTTAATTACAAAACAGTAGCAAATTGAACAAATGGAGAGAGGATTACTCTGGGTCGGAGATCACCCTACTGCCCAAATCGAATTTAATCAACGTACTGCTGCCCTTCGTTCCCTCGGTTATGAACAGCTCATAAAATTCCAGCAAAGTCGCCCCAGCCTTCTCAGGTTCTTTTCCACTCGATCTAGACTGTAAGACACTCTAAAACACACTACCCACTGCCCCTAATCTAACAGACCCGACACTACATACAAAGGAAAATAAAAACTACTGCTTTACTACCGCTCTAGCACTATAATATCTATGTTTTCTCTCTATAGCTATCTAACCCCCTCCGCTCTTCTCTTCCTTGTATTTAACTTTGTCTTTGATGCTCCCAGAACTTCAGATTGATAGTGGACAGCTGTCCCTTGCTTCAAACAAGACTTACATTTCTTCTGCCTGCAAGTGTACAGCTGCCGGTTTCCTTGATAATTTCTGCTGCCAGCTGGAATGTTTCTTGGATGTATATGTGTGTGTATATATGTATATATATATATATAACAAACTGCTGCTGCTTCTTCTTTTCCTCCTAAAAACCCGCAAAAAATAAGCACCTACCGTCTGGAAATCTCAGTAGGAAATATGTGTTTCTTTGTTTTATCTCCAACTGGAATTAATTTGGACTTTTAGAGTACATATATATATATATATATATATAGTTGGAAAGGACGAATTCATTCTGCCCACTTTCTTCTGTCTTCTTGTCCACCTTGCCGCCATGCACTCTCACAAACACACACACACACACACACACACACACACACACATATATATATATATATATGTATACATATAGATGCCTTCTGGAATTTAATTTCCCATTTTCCCTATTGATGAATCATCCACTAATTTCCAATTTCTTCAAATCGGTCAACTTTTATCCCAATTCCTTTTACCAATTTCAACCATCAAAATTCCCTTTTTACCCTTGGCAATTGAATCCAAAAAATTCCATCATCTTTTATGTGAAATCCTGCACAAATTTAAATGTTAACAATGGAATAATAAAATTTAGGAATTTCCTCAATTAAAATGGCCCTTTTTAACCATTAATCCACAAAATTAAAATTGGGAAAAGAATTATGCAATTTAACAAAATCTACCTCAAAATTATAGACAAGTCAAGCAAATAGAGTTAGAAAATAGGCAAAGCAAGTGCAAATAACTCTACTCTCGTAGAGTTATCACACCCCAAACTTAAATCATTGCTCGTCCCGAGCAATGCTGCAACATATAAGATAGATCAATAAAACTCAATCAAACAGTACAACAATTCATGTCCAGAATCATCCAGCAATTATAGGTAAATTTGGGTTCATATTTCCAGATCAAAGATGTGAAACAAAACTCTAATACGTTCATGACCCAAGTTCCTCAAATATCAGAACATTAACTAAATCAAGCTCAAAGATCTCCTCCCGTGTGTGTGTGAATAGTCTTTCCTTTTCAATCTCTCATTCGTAAGTCAGCATATGGTAATCCTAAGATTCATTTTGCATCTTCAAACTCAATCTATTACACCACTCTCCACTAATGTAGCAAATTTAGCAATAAAGATCAAATAGGTCTTAATTTGGTTGTAATGTAGGCCAAGGCTAAGGTAGGAAAAATATAGATAAAAAGTAGGCTCAAAACATAGTCCTAGTCTGCCATGAACTTCAACCCAATGCTATCATTTTTCTCATTTTTTTCTTTTCACAACTCAAGGAGCATAAATATTTACACCCTGCTTCAGTAATAAGTGCAGCATTTAACCACAATCAGTATATAGCATTTGACCACAAAGAAGCATAATATGTATTTCCTTTTGCTCTTTTTGTTCTTCTTTTTCTTTCTCCTTTTGTTTTTTTTTTGCGTAAAGAGGGTTCTTTCATTTTTCACACATTTTTTTCTTAATACACATACCCTCAATACATATAGCATTCATAACATAATTTCATAAAGCAATTAACTACCACCGATCTAATAAAAATGATATTGCTGCAGCAACACCAATGCTGCAGCATCACTACAACATTTCTATGCTCTTTAGTACAGCATTCTCTGCATACCCCCAAACTTATGTTCAGCAGTGTTCATAGCAGACTAAGATCAAGTTTAGGGAAAACAAAGAATGGATACATGCAAAACATTTAGGATAAGTGGCTATTATTAAATAAGGGTGTCAAGAAATTAGGCTTAAGCTCAACTTGGTTTAACTAAGGAAATAAAGTGTATTAGGGTAAGCTAGAAAGGCTCAAACGATTCAAGAACATGCCTTAATCATTTCTATATTACCAAATCTACTAGGATTTCGCCTCAAGAGATATAACAAACGAGTCTAAAGATTCTGAACCTTCATACCAAAGCTACTCTTTTTATAAACATGAAATCTCCAAGACTATGTGCAAAACTTTTGGTGGGAGCAAAAAATTTCACTTAAATCTAGTTAATATCAACATATTCTAAGTACTAAAGGCTCACTACCATACAAGAGTTATGAAATCATATCAACATGAATTATCATCATAAATAATCTTCCCAAATTTACATAATCCTGCTAAAATGATTCACTAGAGTATGATCATGCTAGAGAGATTTAATAGATAATGCAGGAGCAATAACACATTCATTCAGCTCATTCATAAAAACCCACAGTAATAAACATATTCATTCACTTTAATAACAAGAAATGCTCTTGAACTGGCAAAAGGACATCCTCCCCCAAATTGAAGAGGAGCAATGTCCTCATTGCTGTAGCAACAGGGGGAAAACATGTCATTGGACTGATCATAAAAAAGGGAAAAACTAGTTCAACACGAAACACGGGAAATGAACGGAGATAAAAACATAACAGTACAAATAAAGTCAGCGGGAAGTAGAGAAAAATAGGATAGAAACCACTCCCACAAGAGTAGGAGAGTTCATCATTCATCGTTGTCGTCATCCTCCATGTTCTGAGGAGTGTCCTGCAAAATGTGAGGAAAAGAGGGCCATGGTGCTCCGGTATGGTCATTGCTCTAAGCATGCTATCACTCATCTCATCCGTATTGTTAGCAAAAAGGGCTGAATAATCATCATTATTGTCATCACGGAAGGGTCCGGATCAATTCTTTGGTTACAAAAACTCTCCCAATTTAGTCTCCGTATGGCTGCTAGGGTAGCTGAGGGCAGTGGGTATGGTTCCTTGCCAGTTAAAATGAACTCCAAATCAGCTAGCAAGGCCCGCTCGTTGTACAATTCCTCATATCTTGTTTCAACATCAAGGGAAGCAAATTTTCCCATAATAACAATCTTTCGTGCAACCTGTTTGATCTTTGGCATCTTTACATTATTCGAGCATAAAATATATAAATGCAATGTAGGAGCATGTCAAGAAAATGTAACACAACAGCATTAGTGGCACATAAGTTCTCAATTCTCGTGTGAGAAGAAAGCAAATACAAATTTACCAACAATTCAGACGACATTGTTACTAAGTGAAAAATATGAAGACCATTAAGACATGAAATTCGTTTTGAATCATAACCACCCTTCTGCCCAACACAGTAAACCGAGATACACATCAACTGGAAGATCTGTCATTTCTACAAGCATCCTCACACACAAGAACTCAAATATAACTAGAACCCTAAATACAGCCAATACAATCCTCTATCCCTTGGTAATGCAAAAATTGTACTCCATAAATTCTATACATGCTACTCAAGGCATGTATACTCATAGTAAGATAAGAGAAATGAACCAGAAAATTTTTATTTAATTTTTTTTGTGCAAGTACCATACACCAACTCACATTACCGAGAAGAAATAAAAATGTAGAAAAGTGAGTACTAACCTTGAATCTTTTGGTTTGTTGAAGGCTAAAAAGTGTCCTTTAGACAACTCCCCACTTCTTTCTCTCTTTGTTTTTTCAATTCACACACATTCTCCACAAATAAAATATAAAAATTAAACTAACCTTTTTGGTTTCCCAACAAGTTCTAGTTGTATGCCACCCATTGAAAATTTTGAAATTGAAAGGAACTAGGGCTGCTTGCATAAGTAGTCAATTCATGGCAGTCCCTTGTTCAATTGCACCACCTGAATTTTGAGATTGAAATTGGACTAAGGCTGCCTCGAATGGCTTTGTCGGTGTGTGGCAGCCTGTTGTCACAGCATTTCTGCCGAGAGGCAGTGCCAAGTCCCATCTTACTTTCCCCCCTTTTTTTTTAATAAAACAGCCTTGACTCCTTTTGATCTTTGACCGTAGGCATACCTGTATTAACAAACAGGAGAGTACTGATGCGTTTCCGACTGATATGCTAAATAGGTGTTATTTTACCCTATGTTGATTATGAGTAATTAAGGAATGTGATTGACTAATTGTCACATTTAGTCTCTAAGGTGTCACTTAATCAGCCAGAACCTAAGGCAGAGTACCTATCGTGTAGCTAGTTTGTTGGAAAGTATCTATGATTTTATTAAATAATTATCGTACTCCCAGGAAAGTGGTAACGGCTTAGTAGTAACTAGCCTTTTATCCTAACTCTTATCTTATGATCCAGTTATTCAATCGTCATCAATAATCTTGATGAGAGGGTGATCCATTCTCCACTAGGTTTAAGTCTAATTAATCCTAGAAGTGTTTTATAGATGAGTCCTAATTATATGTTATACTGTTCCTATATGTTGATTGACCTATATTCGAGTATTTTAGATATGTCTTGGCCTGGATTGCAACTATGTTCTGTGTCTAAAGTCATACCACATCCGAGGTCTCTAATAAACCGCCCTACCTTAATGACGGCCCTACTCACGGTTCGGGCTAAAGGCATCCATGAAAGCCCTATGTCACTTCAGGGATCATGCCGCTCGCCCTAGCCACCGGCATAAACACTCAGCTCGGCCCCTACCTAGACTGCTCTAACAAACAGGGTGTTCCGCAGGTTATTTTATCTAGCATGGCAGACACCAATACTAATTGATGCCTGTTAAACTAAACAGGTTATGATTAGACCGTGGTTAGGAATTGTCTATAACCCTAATTTTAGTTTAAAAGAACACAGTGGACATGCAGACATAGTGAATATTAAGCAGGTGGCTATTTCCGGAAAAACATAACAACGTCAACATATAAAACAAATATTCATAAAAATCGTAATCTCGTATTCTGATACGCTAAAATTGTATCACATTTTTAGCATGTTTTTATATATGTTTTAATGTGAAATTGAGAGTAAATGGACATTAATTGTTTACTAATTACTTGATTTCACGGTTTTTATGATTTTGGAAGTGTCAGGTGAAAAGTAGACGAAAACAGCAAATTCTGGGGCAAAAACGCAATTTTTTGAAATGTTGACCCGGTCAAAGGTTCGGGACGGGCGTCCCGACCCGGTCAAACCGCCAGGACGGGCGTCCTGAACCGGGACGGGCGTCCCGAACCTGGTCAACGAATCAGGACGGGCGTCCCGAACCGGGACGGGCGTCCCGAGCCGCCAGAAGCTGTCCCACATCGAATTTTTCAGAATTTTTCACTCCGGGAAGCTGCTATAAATACCCCAGGCCTCTAGCAGTTGAATTCATCCCTCTCCACTCGATCTGAGTCATTAAGTGGTTTCCAGTGTACAATTCTCTAGTACACAACTCACTCAGAGACTCGGATCTCAGTTTTCTTTCTTATTAGTGTTTATTTAGTTTCTGAGAATAGTCTCAGATCTTAGGCTTCTATAGATAGGTTCGTTTCTGGTATTCCTAGAATACCCGGGATTTCGTTAGGAGATCCTAAGAGGGCTCGAGGCGTTCGAAGAGTCAGTCCACAGGGTTGGGCTTAAGCCGGGTTGTTAAGTAAAGCCCAGCTACTAGGCTAAGGAAGCGTCCTCCGAAGGTTCTGACGAGCAGAGTCGGGTCAAGCAATACGGCATATACAGCAGTACGCTCCATCAGCGAGACTTCGTAAAGGGTGAATTCTTTAT
Source organism: Asclepias syriaca (assembly GCA_027405835.1). Taxonomy (NCBI): domain Eukaryota; kingdom Viridiplantae; phylum Streptophyta; class Magnoliopsida; order Gentianales; family Apocynaceae; genus Asclepias; species Asclepias syriaca. The sequence continues at coordinate 12,671,420 of CM049932.1, forward strand.
GGCATCGGTCCCCCTGTCCCTCTCTTATATGTTGTTATTGTGTTTGCCCAATACTGATTTGAATACCAGATTATGTTTTTATGAATATTTTGATATATGTTGAAGTTATTATGTGTTTTCTAGAATGGCCACCTGCTTAATATCCATTATGTCTGCATGTCTATTGCCGTCCTTTTAAACTGAAATTAGGGTTATAGACAATTCCTAACCACGGTCTATTCATAACCTATTAGTTTAACAGACATCAATTAGTATTGGTGTCTGCCATACTAGATAAATAATCTGCGGAACACCCTGTTGGTTGAAAGTAGTCTAGGTAGGCTGAGTTGAGTATTATGCCGGCGGTTATGAGACGAGCAGTATGATCCCCAAGTGACATAGGGCGGTCATTGCTGACTTTAGTCCGAGCCGTGAGTAGGGCCGTTACCCTTAACGATGGGGCGGTAGCGTAGAACTCAGATGTGGTAACCTTTAGACACAGAACATAGTTGCAATCCAGGCCAAGACATGTCTAAAATACTCGAATATAGGTCAATCAATGTATAGTAACAATATAACATAGAATCAAACTCATCTTTAAAACACTTTTAGGATTAATTGGACTTGAACCTAGTGGAGAATGGATCACCCTCTCATCAAAGTATTTGATGAAGATTGCATAACTGGATCATAAGATAGGAGTTAGGATAAAAGGCTAGTTACTACTAAGCCGTTGCCACTTCCCTGGGAGTACGATAATTATTTAATAAAATCGTAGATACTTTCCAATAGACTAGCTACACGATAGGTACTCTGCCTTATGTTCTGGCTGATTAAGTGACACCATAGACTAAATGTGACAATTAGTTAATTCACAGTCCTTAATTATCATAATCACATAGGGTAAAATACCCTATTTAGCACGTCGGTCGGAAACCGCATCAGATTTTTGGCGCCGCTGCCGGGGAAATATCATAATGAATTTAGGAATCCTGATCAAAATTCTAGACACTGATCAAAATTCTAGATACTTATGATAGGTAACGGTAGTAACCTAGACCTTAGACCTAACACTTGTTTTATGCTAGTTAGACAATCAGTTTCCGAAATATAGGATTATCATAACTAATTGATTTTAGATATTATCTGGAATTAAGACACTTAGGATAATCAAATTTTAGAAAATCATTCTAAAACCATATTGAGGAAATTTAACTGCTTTTGAAAAAAAAAAGAAAAAAAATATTTTAAAATTTAAAATCCCAAAAAGAATGTATCTTTCTTGCTCAACGGTGAGTTATTCCTTTTCCCTATCTCTTGTTTGTTTTAGTTGTTTTCTTAGTTGCTCTTTTTCGTGTTTTTCTTTCCTTTAGTTAATTTCGAAGAATAAAATGGAAATGAGGATAAATATATTTCTTCTGAGTTGTAAAATATTGGATTAGATTTCTATCGGGAAGAAACTCTATTTTAGAATTTTCTTAAAGTCATGCCGGCCTTATTAGGATGAGTTATGAAATAGTTTTTCCTTAATAGCCATACCTTTGAATGTTTTATTGGAAAAAGGATGTTCCTTTTGTTTTGCTGATGATTACATGAGAATGTTTTAAACCAAAAGGAATTAATGCACCCATTAGACATCACCTAATTAAAATCTGCTTTTTGAATGAATATGTGATGTAATGATGTAGTACGAATTGTTTTAGGACAAAAACATGATAAGAAAGTTCATGCATGATAAATTCCAATCTTATCTAGTCTTGTCTAAAAACAATAGGTTACACCGATCACTCTGTTTCGAATCCTTTTCCTTTCTTCCTTTGAACATAATTACATCATAGTAGTCGTGGAACACTTTTTCGAAAATAGCCTGAACCACAGGCATTACCTACTAATGATGTTAAAGTCATGTGCAGATTCTAGTTGTTTTCCTTCCAGAGTGCCATGTTTTAGGAAGAAATGTTCAGCATGTGTATCAAATCTGTGAAATCTGCTAAGTACCACACTTTAGCAGGGATTGCTATGGGAATGACTGACCATTCCAAAGAGTAGGAGTAGGTACTGAGATGCTGCTCCAATGGGAAAACGCTACAATCCCAACTAGAGGAATCGTACGGGATTTAGCTGAGGAGTAATTCGGAAGCTGGAAACTTTCAGAAGACACCACCACAGCAAAACCCACACTCGCAGAATCAATAGATGAGATACTGGCAATAATTAAAGCCAGATCAGTGCAAGCAAGTGATCTACCAAGAGGTAACGAACGGTCGGCAGATATGAGGAACTTGGCATTGTGTCGGGAGCATAGCAATGGAGGAGCTTGCATTCCCTGCATACCAATCAGCTGTGAGAAACTTCCTCGAGGAAGTCTCAAACTTGGGCCCAGATCTACACAACTGGAGCCCCCTACCACCACAGCTTCGCCAAAACTTCAGGTATCTTTTCTTCCATTCGAGACTTGCATGCAATACCTTTACTAACATTGGCAGGTAGGCACACCAATCCAAAGAAGTCTCATTCCTAGACACGTTCCTTCTGGACACGTTGCTACGAGAAACCTTGTAGATGATTCGAGGAAACAGTCCTTGGGGCTTGAGTCATTCATCAAATGGATATGCCACTACCTAGAGCTCGACAATGAAGGATCGGAGCTGGCGTCATCCGTTCCAATATCTAGAGCTTGCAGAGTCAGGAACACCTCAGCAATAGCACATGGCTAAGGTGAAGAGCCAATTGACAGATCAGAGAAGACCCTTCTGTTCGCGACATGAAGGGAGTTTTTCTAATCCTCATATTCCTTTTATTTTATTTGTTTTGTGTTTTGTTTTGCTATCCTTCCTGTTTTGTTGCCTGATTTTCTCTCTTACCCTTAGTTAGTCGAATAAGTGTGGGGTAAGAATCTTTTCTGTTTTATTTCTTGTTTTCAAATAAGTGTGGGGTAGCTAGATATGCATGAACACTGAGGACAGTGCCAAACTTAAGTGTGGGGTAGCAGTGCACGGTGCACTGTAGCAGTTTGAAAAATTTTTCGCATGCTTTTGCTTGTTTTCCCTGTATTTTCACACCCTTCCAAAAAAAATTTCAAAATTTTTCCGTCTTTCAGACTTCTAAATGCAGTATGCTTGGTTAAACAAATTGCTTATGTCTATGATATGTAGGTAGTATGTTATGGTTAGTAGGAGATAGTCGATAGCTATCTTGGACTAATTGATTAGGAATAGGGAATTCCTGATAACTGAGCACAACCTTGTCTGGATTAGAGACCTCAACCAATTGCCTATTCGAGACTTAACTAGATAAAATTAGACCAGTTGTGGATATATTGACAGTTAGAATGACTAGATGAGACTCTGAGCTAAAAGTGAAAAGAACTTAAGGAAGTTATTACAATAGGGTAGTTTGCCAGCGGCCTTCGCTACTCGAGCACCACGCCTTCGGGGAACTTAAAGCCTGATGCCCTAAGGTCGTGTAGATCTGGGAGTCATCGGAGTGGGACTCGCTACATGGTAGTTGAAGTTGACGTGTTCTAAGCAAACTCGAAATACCCTGAATCTATAAAGAAAATAACTAAGTGCTAAAACATTAAAATCTGATCACCAAAGCTCAGAACTCAGAGAGTATCTGTTGTCAGTATGTCTAGCGATAGGTCGAAGTATTATCTGGTAGCAGTTAAGATAAGAGTTCATTGTGTTGACTATCTGGTCTAGACTAGTACACACACTACACATCAGGAAGACCCTGTAACTAAGAAAAAAAAAGTCCAACCTAGTTGTTGATTTATTTTCTGCCTGATCATAACAAACTACTAGAAAACATTTGAGACCTTGTCATAGCAACCTAACCAGTCAGACCTGTGTTAAAATTGTCTGAAGAATTTTTGGAATAAAAACATGATTAGGAATTTAGTGACTGCACTACGGTTTAAAATCAGTAACTCCATGTAGACTTTGCTTGAGGACAAGCAAAGCTAAGTGTGGGGTTATCTGATACTAAAATCGTATCACATTTTTAGCATGTTTTTATATATGTTTTAATGTGAAATTGAGAGTAAATGGACATTAATTGTTTACTATTTACTTGATTTCACGGTTTTTATGATTTTGGAAGTGTCAGGTGAAAAGTATACGAAAACAGCAAATTCTGGGGCAAAAACGCAATTTTTGGAAATGTTGACCCGGTCAAAGGTCCGGGACGGGCGTCCCGACCCGGACGGGCGTCCCGACCCGGTCAAACCGCCAGGACGGGCGTCCTGAACCGGGACGGGCGTCCCGAACCTGGTCAACGAATCAGGACGGGCGTCCCGAGCCGCCAAAGCTGTCCCACATCGAATTTTTCAGAATTTTTCACTCCGGGAAGCTGCTATAAATACCCCAGGCCTCCAGCAGTTGAATTCATCCCTCTCCACTCGATCTGAGTCATTAAGTGGTTTCCAGTGTACAATTCTCTAGTACACAACTCACTTAGAGACTCGGATCTCAGTTTTCTTTCTTATTAGTGTTGTTTTAGTTTCTGAGAAATAGTCTCAGATCTTAGGCTTCTATAGATAGGTTCGTTTCTGGTATTCCTAGAATACCCGGGATTTCGTTAGGAGATCCTAAGAGGGCTCGAGGCGTTCGAAGAGTCAGTCCACAGGGCTGGGCTTAAGCCGGGTTGTTAAGTAAAGCCCAGCTACTAGGCTGAGGAAGCGTCCTCCGAAGGTTCTGACGAGCAGAGTCGGGTCAAGCAATACGGCATATACAGCAGTACGCTCCATCGGCGAGACTTCGTAAAGGGTGAATTCTTTATGGCATCGGTCCCCCTGTCCCTCTCTTATATGTTGTTATTGTGTTTGCCCAAATACTGATTTGAATACCAGATTATGTTTTTATGAATATTTGTGATATATGTTGAAGTTATTATGTTTTTCTAGAAATGGCCACCTGCTTAAATATCCATTATGTCTGCATGTCTATTGCCGTCCTTTTAAACTGAAATTAGGGTTATAGACAATTCCTAACCACGGTCTATTCATAACCTATTTAGTTTAACAGACATCAATTAGTATTGGTGTCTGCCATACTAGATAAAATAATCTGCGGAACACCCTGTTGGTTGAAAGTAGTCTAGGTAGGCTGAGTTGAGTATTATGCCGGCGGTTATGAGACGAGCAGTATGATCCCCAAAGTGACATAGGGCGGTCATTGCTGACTTTAGTCCGAGCCGTGAGTAGGGTCGTTACCCTTAACGATGGGGCGGTAGCGTAGAAACTCAGATGTGGTAACCTTTAGACACAGAACATAGTTGCAATCCAGGCCAAGACATGTCTAAAATACTCGAATATAGGTCAATCAATGTATAGTAACAGTATAACATAGAATCAGAACTCATCTTTAAAACACTTTTAGGATTAATTGGACTTGAACCTAGTGGAGAATGGATCACCCTCTCATCAAAGTATTTGATGAAGATTGCATAACTGGATCATAAGATAGGAGTTAGGATAAAAGGCTAGTTACTACTAAGCCGTTGCCACTTCCCTGGGAGTACGATAATTAATTAATAAAATCGTAGATACTTTCCAATAGACTAGCTACACGATAGGTACTCTGCCTTAGGTTCTGGCTGATTAAGTGACACCATAGACTAAATGTGACAATTAGTTAATTCACAGTCCTTAATTATTCATAATCAACATAGGGTAAAATAACACCTATTTAGCACGTCGGTCGGAAACCGCATCAGATTTTTGGCGCCGCTGCCGGGGAAATATCATAATGAATTTAGGAATCCTGATCAAAATTCTAGACACTGATCAAAATTCTAGATACTTATGATAGGTAACGGTAGTAACCTAGACCTTAGACCTAACACTTGTTTTATGCTAGTTAGACAATCAGTTTCCGAAATATAGGATTATCATAACTAATTGATTTTAGATATTATCTGGAATTAAGACACTTAGGATAATCAAATTTTAGAAAATCATTCTAAAACCATATTGAGGAAATTTAACTGCTTTTGAAAAAAAAAAAAAGAAAAAAAATATTTTAAAATTTAAAATCCCAAAAAGAATGTATCTTTCTTGCTCAACGGTGATTTATTCCTTTTCCCTATCTCTTGTTTGTTTTAGTTGTTTTCTTAGTTGCTCTTTTTCGTGTTTTTCTTCCTTTAGTTAATTTCGAAGAAATAAAAATGGAAATGAGGATAAAATATATTTTCTTCTGAGTTGTAAAATGTTGGATTAGATTTCTATCGGGAAGAAACTCTATTTTAGAATTTTCTTAAAGTCATGCCGGCCTTATTAGGATGAGTTATGAAATAGTTTTTCCTTAATAGCCAGACCTTTGAATGTTCTATTGGAAAAAGGATGTTCCTTTTGTTTTGCTGATGATTACATGAGAATGTTTTAAACCAAAAGGAATTAATGCACCCATTATGACATCACCTAATTAAAATCTGCTTTTTGAATGAATATGTGATGTAATGATGTAGTACGAATTGTTTTAGGACAAAAACATGATAAGAAAGTTCATGCATGATAAATTCCAATCTTATCTAGTCTTGTCTAAACAATAGGTTACACAACCGATCACTCTGTTTCGAATCCTTTTCCTTTCTTCCTTTGAACATAATTACATCATAGTAGTCGTGGAACACTTTTCGAAAATAGCCTGAACCACAGGCATTACCTACTAATGATGTTAAAGTCATGTGCAGATTCTAGTTGTTTTCCAGATTCAGAGTGCCAATTTTTAGGAAGAAATGTTCAGCATGTGTATCAAATCTGTGAAATCTGCTAAGTACCACCTTTAGCAGGGATTGCTATGGGAATGACTGACCATTCCAAAAGAGGTAGGAGTAGGTTACTGCAGAATGCTGCTCCAATGGGAAACGCATACAATCCCAACTAGAGGAATCGTACGGGATTTAGCTGAGGAGTAATTCGGAAGCTGGAAACTTTCAGAAGACACCACCACCACAGCAAACCCACACTCGCAGAATCAATAGATGAGATACTGGCAATAATTAAAGCCAGATCAGTGCAAGCAAGTGATCTACCAAGAGGTAACGAACGGTCGGCAGATATAGAGGAACTTGGCATTGTGTGGGAGCATAGCAATGGAGGAGCTTGCATTCCCTGCATACCAATCAGCTGTGAGAAACTTCCTCGAGGAAGTCTCAAATACTTGGGCCCGATCTACACAACTGGAGCCCCCTACCACCCAGCTTCGCCAAAACTTCAGGTATCTTTTCTTCCTTCGAGACTTGCATGCAATACCTTTACTAACATTGGCAGGTAGGCACACCAATCCAAAGAAGTCTCATTCCTAGACACGTTCCTTCTGGACACGTTGCTACGAGAAACCTTGTAGATGATTCGAGGAAACAGTCCTTGGGGCTTGAGTCATTCATCAAATGGATATGCCACTACCTAGAGCTCGACAATGAAGGATCGGAGCTGGCGTCATCCGTTCCAATATCTAGAGCTTGCAGAGTCAGGAACACCTCAGCAATAGCACATGGCTAAGGTGAAGAGCCAATTGACAGATCAGAGAAGACCCTTCTGTTCGCGACATGAAGGGAGTTTTTCTAATCCTCATATTCCTTTTATTTTATTTGTTTTGTGTTTTGTTTTGCTATCCTTCCTGTTTTTGTTGCCTGATTTTCTCTCTTACCCTTAGTTAGTCGAATAAGTGTGGGGTAAGAATCTTTTCTGTTTTATTTCTGTTTTCAAATAAGTGTGGGGTAGCTAGATATGCATGAACACTGAGGACAGTGCCAAACTTAAGTGTGGGGTAGCAGTGCACGGTGCACTGTAGCAGTTTGAAAAATTTTTCGCATGCTTTTGCTTGTTTTCCCTGTATTTTCACACCCTTCCAAAAAAAAAATTTCAAAATTTTTCCGTCTTTCAGACTTCTAAATGCAGTATGCTTGGTTAAACAAATTGCTTATGTCTATGATATGTAGGTAGTATGTTATGGTTAGTAGGAGATAGTCGATAGCTATCTTGGACTAATTGATTAGGAATAGGGAATTCCTGATAACTGAGCACAACCTTGTCTGGATTAGAGACCTCAACCAATTGCCTATTCGAGACTTAACTAGATAAAATTAGACCAGTTGTGGATATATTGGCAGTTAGAATGACTAGATGAGACTCTGAGCTAAAAGTGAAAAGAACTTAAGGAAGTTAATTACAATAGGGTAGTTTGCCAGCGGCCTTCGCTACTCGAGCACCACGCCTTCGGGGAACTTAAAGCCTGATGCCCTAAGGTCGTGTAGATCTGGGAGTCATCGGAGTGGGACTCGCTACATGGGTAGTTGAAGTTGACGTGTTCTAAGCAAACTCGAAATACCCTGAATCTATAAAGAAAATAACTAAGTGCTAAAACATTAAAAATCTGATCACCAAAGCTCAGAACTCAGAGAGTTATCTGTTGTCAGTATGTCTAGCGATAGGTCGAAGTATTATCTGGTAGCAGTTAAGATAAGAGTTCATTGTGTTGACTATCTGGTCTAGACTAGTACACACACTACACATCAGGAAGACCCTGTAACTAAGAAAAAAAAAGTCCAACCTAGTTGTTGATTTATTTTCTGCCTGATCATAACAAACTACTAGAAAACATTTGAGACCTTGTCATAGCAACCTAACCAGTCAGACCTGTGTTAAGAATTGTCTGAAGAATTTTTGGAATAAAAACATGATTAGGAATTTAAGTGACTGCACTACGGTTTAAAATCAGTAACTCCATGTAGACTTTGCTTGAGGACAAGCAAAAAGCTAAGTGTGGGGTTATCTGATACGCTAAAATCGTATCACATTTTTAGCATGTTTTTATATATGTTTTAATGTGAAATTGAGAGTAAATGGACATTAATTGTTTACTATTTACTTGATTTCACGGTTTTTATGATTTTGGAAGTGTCAGGTGAAAAGTATACGAAAACAGCAAATTCTGGGGCAAAAACGCAATTTTTGGAAATGTTGACCCGGTCAAAGGTCCGGGACGGGCGTCCCGACCCGGTCAAACCGCCAGGACGGGCGTCCTGAACCGGGACGGGCGTCCCGGACCGGGACGGGCGTCCCGAGCCGCCAGAAGCTGTCCCACATCGAATTTTTCAGAATTTTTCACTCCGGGAAGCTGCTATAAATACCCCAGGCCTCCAGCAGTTGAATTCATCCCTCTCCACTCGATCTGAGTCATTAAGTGGTTTCCAGTGTACAATTCTCTAGTACACAACTCACTCAGAGACTCGGATCTCAGTTTTCTTTCTTATTAGTGTTTGTTTTAGTTTCTGAGAAATAGTCTCAGATCTTAGGCTTCTATAGATAGGTTCGTTTCTGGTATTCCTAGAATACCCGGGATTTCGTTAGGAGATCCTAAGAGGGCTCGAGGCGTTCGAAGAGTCAGTCCACAGGGCTGGGCTTAAGCCGGGTTGTTAAGTAAAGCCCAGCTACTAGGCTGAGGAAGCGTCCTCCGAAGGTTCTGACGAGCAGAGTCGGGTCAAGCAATACGGCATATACAGCAGTACGCTCCATCGGCGAGACTTCGTAAAGGGTGAATTCTTTATGGCATCGGTCCCCCTGTCCCTCTCTTATATGTTGTTATTGTGTTTGCCCAAATACTGATTTGAATACCAGATTATGTTTTTATGAATATTTGTGATATATGTTGAAGTTATTATGTTTTTCTAGAAATGGCCACCTGCTTAAATATCCATTATGTCTGCATGTCTATTGCCGTCCTTTTAAACTGAAATTAGGGTTATAGACAATTCCTAACCACGGTCTATTCATAACCTATTTAGTTTAACAGACATCAATTAGTATTGGTGTCTGCCATACTAGATAAAATAATCTGCGTAACACCCTGTTGGTTGAAAGTAGTCTAGGTAGGCTGAGTTGAGTATTATGCCGGCGGTTATGAGACGAGCAGTATGATCCCCAAAGTGACATAGGGCGGTCATTGCTGACTTTAGTCCGAGCCGTGAGTAGGGCCGTTACCCTTAACGATGGGGCGGTAGCGTAGAAACTCAGATGTGGTAACCTTTAGACACAGAACATAGTTGCAATCCAGGCCAAGACATGTCTAAAATACTCGAATATAGGTCAATCAATGTATAGTAACAGTATAACATAGAATCAGAACTCATCTTTAAAACACTTTTAGGATTAATTGGACTTGAACCTAGTGGAGAATGGATCACCCTCTCATCAAAGTATTTGATGAAGATTGCATAACTGGATCATAAGATAGGAGTTAGGATAAAAGGCTAGTTACTACTAAGCCGTTGCCACTTCCCTGGGAGTACGATAATTATTTAATAAAATCGTAGATACTTTCCAATAGACTAGCTACACGATAGGTACTCTGGCTTAGGTTCTGGCTGATTAAGTGACACCATAGACTAAATGTGACAATTAGTTAATTCACAGTCCTTAATTATTCATAATCAACATAGGGTAAAATAACACCTATTTAGCACGTCGGTCGGAAACCGCATCATATTCATAATCAATTTTTGGAACAACACAATAACAACATATAAGAGAGGGAAAGGGGGACTGATGCTATAAAGAAATCACCCTTTACGTAGTCTCGCCGATGGAGCGTACTGTTGTATATGTCGTATTGCTTGCCCCTACTCTGCTCGCCAGAACCTTCGGAGGACGCTTCCTCAGCCTAGTAACTGGGCTTTACCTTAATACCCAGCTTAAGCCCAGCCTTGTGGACTGACTCTTCGAACGCCTAGAGCCCTCTTAGGATCTCCTAACGAAATCCCGGGTATTCTATGAATACCAGAAACGAACCTATCTATCGAACCCTAGGATCTGAGACTAATTCTCAGAAACAAAAAAAGGAAAGAAAGAAAACTTTTATTGAAATCTGAGTCTCCGAGTGAGTTGTGTACTAGAGAGTTGTACACTGGAAACCACTGAATGACTCAGATCGAGTGGAGAGGGATGAATTCAACTGAAGAAGGCCTGGGGTATTTATAGCAGCTTTCTGGAGTGATTTTCTCTCAAACATTCGATGTGGGACTTGATTTTCTGGTTCGAGACGCCCGTCCCGGATTGGGACGCCCTCCCGGTCTGTTGATCAGGTCAGGACGGCCGTCCCGAGTCCTGGACGCCCGTCCCGACCTGTTGACCAGGTCAGGACGGCTGTCCCGAACCGGGACGCCCTCCCCGAAGTCCAAACTTCTGAAAAATTGCGTTTTTGCCCCAAAATTTGCCATTTTCTTCTACTTTTCATATGACACTTCCAAAATCCTGAAAACTGTGAAATTGAGTTAACAATAAACAATTAAGACCAATTTTCCCTCAATTTCACCCTAAATTATGCCTAAAAACATGTTAAAAACATGATATGATTTATGCATATCAAGTACCAATAGGAGAGAAATAGAACGACAGTGCAATATGAAATTGAAGTCTCCAAACCAATTCTGAAAATTATGAAAGAAACTTAGGATTAAACATCCATTAATCCTGAATTGAAGCACCTGAAAATAAAAGAACAATAATTAAAACAAAATAAGGAAAAGAAATCGAATGCTGAAAAAAATTTAAAAACAAACAAGAAGAAATAAGACAAACGAAATAAAAAGAAATGCAATAAATAATAGATGAAAGTGTTCACTTATAGATTATGCTCAATTAACTACTTAGCATCGACAAGTATTATAGGTGAAGAGTTTTGCACAATGTCTTCTTTAACCATGAAGTGACACTTCTTCCAATTGAGGACTAGGTTGGTGTCCTCACAACGTTTAAGCACCTTGGCCACATTCTCTAAGCATTTTTCAAAAGAGTCCCCAAATATGGAGAAGTCATTCATGAAAACCTCTAAATATTGCTTCACCATATCTGTGAAAATGGCCATCATATATCGTTGGAACATTGCTGGAGCATTACACAGTCTGAATGGCATTCTTCTAAATAATAAAGTACCATAGGGACAAGTGAAGGTCGTTTTATTCTGGTCCTCTGGTGCTACAGCAATCTAATTGTAACCAGAATACACATCCAGAAAGCAATAAGAATCCCGTCCAACCAACCTATCCAACATTTGATCAATGAAAGGCAGTGGGAAGTGGTCGTTTCTTGTGGCTTTGTTTATCTTCTTGTAATCCATGCAAATTCTCCATCCCCAGCGCTGTTAGATATAGGATAAATAATGCCAAAATCTAGCCACTTGATAATTTTGTTCCTTTACCACTTCCTTCGTAATTGGATTTAATCATTTCTTCCCCTCTATTAAATTTTTGGAATTATCTTCCAAATTATCTTGTGCATGCATAAGGTTGGTCATATACCTTTGATATAAGCTATGGTCCAGCACATAGCTCTCTTATGCTACTGCAAAGCTCCAAGCAATTCTCCTCCTGTTCTGCACTCAGCAGTGCTGAAATGATTACTGGCAGCATCGAATCTGCTCCTAGAAAACCATACTTCAAATGTTGCAGCAATTGCTTCAATTCCAGCTGTGGTGGTTCTTCCACGGAAGGTTTTGTTATCTTGAAATCTCGAGAAGACAACTCCAAGGATTCAAATTGCGCGCGAAACTTGAAACCATGAGAATTTACTTCTAACCACGCTGAGTATTCTTCTTCTTCTTCATTACCATCATCGTGCAACATTTCCTCCATAAACACTTTTTCCAATGCATCATCTCCATATTTCTTTCGCTCTACATCTTCGGTTGTCAAAGAATCAACGGTGGATATGTGAAAACAATCCTCCCCTTCATCATGAAATTTCATGGCTTTGAATACATTAAACGTGACTTTATCATCTTGAAACCTCATGGTGAGTTCCCCTTTTTGAACATCAATAAGGGTCCTTCCCGTAGCAAGGAAAGGTCTCCCCAAAATAATTGGAACTTCTCTATCTGCTTCATAATCAAGAATAATAAAATCAGCTGGAAAAATAAATTTATCAACTCTTACTAGGACATCCTCAATTTTTCCATCTGGGTGAGCTATAGACCTATCTGCTAATTGTAGTGTTACCGTCGTAGGTCTTACCTTACCTATGCCCAATTGTTTAAAAATAGACATAGGCATCAAGTTGATGCTAGCACCAAGATCACATAAGGTCATACCACAATATGAGTTTCCAATAGAACAAGGAATATTAAAGCTCCCTGGATCTTTCATTTTAGGGGGCAACTTGTCCTGCAAAAAGAAACTACATTCTTTGGTTAATGAAACAATTTCATATTCTTCCAACTTTCTCTTCTTTGTAAGGATATCCTTCATAAATTTGGCATAGTTGGGCATTTGTTCTATTGCTTCCACCAATGGAATGTTGATGTGCAGCTGTTTCAAAATGTCCAAGAACTTCTTGAACTGCTCATCCTGTTTCTTTTTGGCAAACCTCTGTGGAAAAGGCATTCGTTGCTGTACTGGTTTACTCTCTGGAATATTGCATTGCTGCGGCATCGGCGATGCTGCAGCATCGGTCGGTTATGGAATTGTTCTCTGCTGCGGCATTTGCGATGCTGCAGCATTCGTGCTATGCTGCGGTATTTGCGATGTGGCAACATTTGGCTCCACTGATTCTGGTTCAGTTACTGGAATTTCTGCACTCTGGCTGGGCTCACTAGTCTTCTCAGCTGCTCCAGACTTCATTTTTGGTTCGTCCAATATTCTGCCACTCCGCAGTGTAACTGCCTTGCAATGTTCCTTTCCTTCTCTTCTTGAATTCTCCGTATCGCTTGGAAGTGATCCTTGTGGTCTACTCCTCATCTCCTGAGCTAACTGCCCCATTTGGCTTTCCAAGTTCCGCACAGTAGAGGATAATCCCTGTATGGTTGTTTCCGTCCTTGCCATGAAGTCTCTCATCATGTTTTCTAAAGTGTTTGAAGGTGGTGGTTGTTGTAGAGGTCTTAGGGTGTATGGGAACAATTTCAGCCTTAACACTTCATCTGCTATCCCGTTTGCAACATTTGAAACATCACTGGTTTCAACTCCAACTGGGCTGCAGTAATCTCTGGTCTTACAATGCTTGGATTCAATTCATTAAACATAGGGACCGCATACTGTCGAATAGCATGGTCCCTATCACCTTCCAACACCACAGGATTATAGATAGGTTCATTTTCTACAACACGCTGCTCCGCCATGTTTACCTTGTCCTTGGTTTGTTTCTTTTTCCTCAACGCCTTGGTGGTTCTCTCAATCTCTGGATCAAGTGGCAGCACTGTAGCTTGAGAGCCCTTGCGCGTTTTACTAATGCAAAATAGCACACGTTAAGGAATGAATGATACACAAGCTGAAATTTAACAAATAATTCAGATCAATAATTCACAAAAACAATTCAGCCCATGCATATTTATTCGTCCCTCATACATCATTTCAATAACCTCATAAGCTCAAGAATGAGTATAACATAAAATAACAAAAGTACCAAATGCAAACAATATTTACAAACAATTGACATAAAAAATCCCCGGCAACGGCGCCAAAAACTTGTTGCGTTTGTGTGCGTGTGTCACAAATTCAGAAGATAAGAAATAGAATAAATCAACGCAATCTTAACAAGTGCAAGTATACACCGGTCAACAAGTAATATATGTACTTAAGTACAAGATTATCGATCCCACAGAGATTTAGTATGCCAATTATACATGCAAACATGATTTACATCTGGTTAAAAGAATAAAGAATGATGAATATTGACGGGATAATTGGAGATTAAGCTACTGCTAAGATATTGCTGCAGCAACGGAAATGCTGCAGCATCACCAATGGCGCAGCAATTCTAACTAACTACTACTACAGGACAACCTACTGGAAAATCACCATGAGAATACAACAGGTAATACAATGCTATAAAAATAAAGCCAAAAATGCAAACACAAACCAATAGTGAATCCAAGAATGCTAAGCATGCTTTTCGGTTTCCAAATTAACACTACAGCGGTCTGGTTCTACCCAGACTACTTAGCCTACTAGTTTAAACCCCCCGATAACATCGTCTCATGGAGTACGAAGTACCGTGAACCTATAACAACACAAGGCAGTGAAATTGGTCGTGTCCCATGCAATATTGACCGCACGATCATGCGCCCCAAGCAAGTGCCATGCAATTAACGTGTCAACTATACCCCTTCCGGTTAGAAAGCCAGATACTAGTTTGATACATAACTTGGACAGTCGTAACCGCAAGTTATTCCTAATCTGTTTAAGTAATTGCATGAATAAACTAAGCATGCCCGATACAAGCATCAATAAAGAAAATGATACACAAAACTTATGCATTCTTATCATCTTATGCCACATTACGTTTTTCCACATGTTTATAATTTACTAGACTACAACACCTTCAGGTTATGAATATATATTTTGCTGAAACGAATCATGAAAGACAAGGATCAACGTAATAGGAAAAACAGTTCCTAGGTCCATAGTGACACCCGTCAATCCCAAGACGGAAAACATATCAATCCCAAAACATTTTTAATTAATCCTTGAATCCATGTAAATATTCTCATATTACAAAGAACACTTAATTACAAAACAGAAGCAAATTGAAGAAATGGAGAGAGGATTACTCTGGGTCGGAGATCACCCTACTGCCCAAATAGAATTTAATCAACGTACTGTTGCCCTTTGTTCCCTCTGCGTGGTGCTGCTGCCCTCGGTTATGAACAGCTCATAAAATTCCAGCAAAGTTGCCCCAGCCTTCTCAGGTTCTTTTCCACTCGATCTAGACTCTAAGACACTCTAAAACACACTACCCACTGCCCCTAATCTAACAGACCCAACACTAGATACAAAGGAAAATAAAAACTACTGCTATACTACCGCTCTAACACTATAATATCTCTGTTTTCTCTCTATTGCTATCTAACCCGTCTAAGTCTCTCCAGACTGTCTAACCCCCTCTGCTCTTCTCTTCTTTGTATTTACCTTTATCTTTGATGCTCCCAGAATTCAGATTGATAGTGGACAGTTATCCCTTGCTTAAAACAAGACTTACATTACTTCTGCCCGCAAGTGTACAACTGCCAATTTCCTTGATAATTTCTGCTGCCAGCTGGAATGTTTCTTGGATGTATATGTGTGTGTGTATATATGTATATATATATATAACAAACTGCTACTGCTGCTTCGTTTCCTCCTGAAAACCCGCAAGAAATAAGCACCTACCGTTTGGAAATCTCAGTAGGAAATATGTGTTTCTTTGTTTTATCTCTAGCTGGAATTAATTTGGACTTTTAGAGTACATATATATATATATATAGTTAGAAAGGACGAATTCATTCTGCCCACTTTCTTCTGTCTTCTTGTCCACCTTGCCGCCATGCACTCTCACAAACATATATATATATATATATATATACGTATAGATGCCTTCTGGAATTTAATTTTCCATTTTCCCTCTTGATGAATCATCCTCTAATTTCCAATTTCTTCAAATCGGTCAACTTTTATCCCAATTCCTTTTACCAATTTCAACAATCAAAATTCCCTTTTTACCCTTGGCAATTGAATCCAAAAAATTCCATCATCTTTTATGTGAAATCCTGCACAAATTTAAATGTTAACAATGGAATAATAAAATTTAGGAATTTCTTCAATTAAAATGGCCCTTTTTAACAATTAATCCACAAAATTAAAATTGGGAAAATAATTATGCAATTTAACATAATCTAACTCAAAATCATAGACAAGTCAAGCAAATAGAGTTTGAAAATAGGTAAAGCAAGTGCAAATAACTCTACTCTCGTAGAGTTATCACACACAAATTTTCCGACCTTTACTAAAAGATCTTCAATTATTCCCTTGGGGATTTTGACTGTCCTATCTGCAAGTTGTATGCACATCCAAGTCGTTTTCAAATCATGCAATCCTAATTTATCAAATAAACTAGATGGCATGAGATTAATACTAGCTCCTAAGTCTGCTAATGCATGCATATTAGTAATATTTCCAATTGTACATGGCAAGGTAAAGTAGCTTGGATCTTTCTGTTTGGAAGGAAGTTTATTCAGTAGAACTGTCGAGCATTCTTCATTAAGAACCACCTTGTCCATGTCAAATTTTCTTTTATTACTAATGACTTCTTTTAAAAACTTAGCAAACTTTGGCATTTCAGAAATAACATCAAGTAAAGGTAAATTAACATGAATCTGACTAAAATTCTTAAGAAACTTTTCGAATTGCTCCTTATCTTTATTCTGCATAAGTCTGGCAGGGTAAGGTACTTTTGGTCGGTACTTAGGAATAAACTTCGTCTTCCCTTTCCTTGCTACTTCAGTTTTGACATCCGTCAACGTTGGGTCCTGGGAGCCTTCTTCTGGTTCCTGCACAAGAATAGGAGGGTCAGAAGGTTTGGGAGGAGATGGAGATAGAACTTTACCAGATCTTAGAGTAATGGTCTTGAATTCAGTTTGGGGGTTGGTCTCAGTGTTGCTTGGTAGCGTTCCCTGTGACTTGTGAGAGAGATTGGTGGATAGCTGGCCCATCTGTCTCTCCAAAGTTTGTATAGCAGCTTGTGTGTTTCTAACTATTTGCTCAGTCTGCTTCCGTCTGTTCTCGTTCTGCTGGATTCTCTCTGCATGAGCTTCCTGGACTTTCTTATTTGACTCTATCATTTCTTTGTTAGAGTCAGCAATGCCTTTCAGTATGTCCTGGAATTCTTGCATGGGGTCGACTGGAACGATGTAGTTCCTTGGTGCGGGCAGAGCGACTTGTTGATTCTGTGGATAGGGCAATTGCTGAGGCACTCTTTTCTGGAAGTTAGCATTCCCAGAATTGTTTCTCCAACTAAATCCTGGATGGTTCTTCCAGGTGGGATTGTAGGTATTTCCCATTGGGGCAGAGTTAACTGTGTCCACTTGTTCCATATCTTCTGGAATAGTCAATATTCCATTACCATAGCAATCTCCACTAAAATGCGGTCCTTGGCAAAATTCGCAAACTTGATATACTGGCTGAATGCTTTTCCCTTGTTGGAAGGCATTCAGTTGGTTAGCAATGCTGGCTTTCAGTGCCTCAAATTGATCATTAGTGGAGGCGAGTGCTGCATTTACTGGTTATTTCTTAGCTCGGTCACTCGTGCGCCAGTTCTTGCTGTTCCTATAGAGTCTCTCCAGGGTATTTCTAGCATCTACATCACTCATTCCATTGAAACCGCTCAGGGGATTGAGCCAATCAAGAACTTGCTTGCCCATGTCCGTCATACCCCCATAGAATTGTTGGATTAGTAGTGCTTCGGTAAGTCCATGTTGGGGGTAGAGCTTGAGTAGTTCCTTGAATCTGTCCCAAGCTTTGATCACTGTCTCATCAGCAGCTTGAATAAAACTGGACAGAGCCCTTCGATATTCTAGGACTCTTGCTGCAGAGTAGTATTCTTCCAGGAAGGCTTTGCTTAACTCATCCCATGATGTGATTGAGTTAGTAGGTAACTGTGCTAGCCACCTCTTAGCTCTGTCCCTGAGTGAGTAGAGAAAGAGGTTTAGCTTGGTTACTTCTACAATGTGATCTCCCTTGAGACCTTCGTAAAGAGATGAGAAGTCGGATAAGTGTTCGAGCGGATTCTCGGATGCAGTTCCTCCAAACTGGACCTGATTTATTATCAACTAGATCACATTCGGTTTGAGATCATAGCGAGGGTTTCCAGGGATTTGAATGGCAGACGACACTGGAATAGTCTGTAGCTGGATGTAGGATTCGAGGGGAGGTCTTTCGGCAGCCATCTCTGTTCTTCACCTATTAGTTATACGGATGAGACGTTCGGGATTCTCAACTGGGGGTTCAAGGTTAGCTTCTGAAGTTCGAGTCATGCAACTACAGAGAAAAATACGTTAAGCCTGAGCAGTCTGGTTAGTGGAGTAGAACAGAAGTGAAAGATTAGAAAAATTGAAAAAGAACAACACAAATTAACGATTAAGAAAGAATAAACAATAAAAGAAACAAGAAAGAAAAACACATACGGATGAATTTAAAAAAATAAGAAAAAATATTTTTTTCGGGTTTTAATTTGTTTCTCGAAAGCAGTTAAATTTCCTTAATATGGTTTTAGAATAATTTTCTAAAATTTGATTATCCTAAATATCTTAATTTCAGATAGTATCTAAAATTAATTAGTTATGATAACCCTATATTTTATAAACTGATTATCTAACTAG
Organism: Asclepias syriaca; assembly: GCA_027405835.1. Lineage (NCBI taxonomy): Eukaryota > Viridiplantae > Streptophyta > Magnoliopsida > Gentianales > Apocynaceae > Asclepias > Asclepias syriaca. The sequence goes on from CM049932.1 coordinate 12,690,523, forward strand.
CATAAAATAAGTGTTATGTCTAAGGTATAGATTACTACCGTTACCTATCATAAGTCTCTAGAATTTTAAACAGGAATCCTAAATTCGTTATGATATATCCCCGGCAACGGCGCCAAAAAATCTAATGCGTTCCAATCTATATGCTAAAAATAGGTGTTGTTTACCCTATATCGATTATAAATAACTAAGGACTTAGAATTACTAATTGTCATATTTAGTATCTATGTTGTCACTTAATCAATTAGAACCTAAGGCAGAGTACCTATCGTGTAGCTAGTCTGTTGGAAAGTACCTACGATTTTAATTTAAGAATTTTATCGTACTCCCAAGGAAGTGGTAACGGCTTAGTAGTAACTATCCTTTTATCCTAACTCTTATCTTATTATCCAGTTATGCAATCGTTCATCAAAATCTTTGATGAGAGGTTGATTCCTTCTACACTAGGTTCAAGTCTATTTAAGCCTACAAGAGTGTTTTACAGACAGTGTTCTAACATATGTTATATTATTCCTACATGTTGATTGACCTATCTTCGAGTATTTTAGATATATCTTGGTCTAGATTGCAATTATGTACTGATTCTACTTGTGTACCACATCTGAGTTATCTAATAAACTGCCCCATCGCCATTGACGGCCCTACTCACGGTTCGAGCTAAAGGCATCCATGAAAGTTTTGTGTCACTCAAAAGATCATGCCGCTCACCCTAACGCCGGCATAAACACGCGAACTCAACCTACTTAAACTACTTTAACAAATATGGTGATCTATAGGTTATTTCATCTAATATGGCAGACCTTGATGCTTCCAACAAGAAGCCCTAAATTAAGGCTTGATAAACTAGACAGGTTATGAGTAGACTGTGGTTAGGAGTTGTCTATAACTGTTCATCTAGTTTAAAAAAGCAAGTAGACATGCAGTCATAATGATAGTTAAGCTGGTGACCTTTTCGGAAAAATGTAAATAACGTCAACATGCATAACACATATTCATAACATCATAATTTAGTATTCAAAATGGGTCTTTGGACAAACACAGTACAGACATATAAAGAGAGGGACAAGGGGACCACCGCCATAAAGTATTCACCCTTTATTAGGTCCGCTGATGGAGCAACTGCTTGTATATCCTAGACTGCTTGACCCGACGCTTCCTCAGCCTAGTAGTTATTGCTTTACCTTACGTCTCGGGCATAAGCAAAGCCCTGTTGACTAACTCTCCGAATGCCTAGTGCTCTCTTAGGATCTCCTAACGAAATCTCGAGTATTTTATGAATAATAAAAACGAACCTATATAGTCGTATTCTAAGATCTGAGACAGACACTCAGAAACGAAGAACACGAGACACTCTCGAAAACTAGAAATCTACTTAAACGAAAAACACCTGAAATCACTGAGTGTATTGTACACTATAGAAAAATGTATACTTGAAGTCACTGAATGACTCAGATCAAGTGGAGAGGAATGATTTCAACTTTGAAAGGCCTGAGGTATTTATAGCAGGGGAACTGAGTGAATTTCTCTTCAAAAATCAATGTGGGAGTCTGAACTGGGGTTCGGGACGCCCGTCCCGGCCTGTTGACCAGGTCAGGACGCCCATCCCGGGTCCTGGATGCCTATCCTGATTTCCGAACTTCCAAAAATCACGTTTTTGCCTCAAAATTTGCCATTTTTTTGCATATTTCACCTGACACTTCCAAAATCACAAAAACTGTGAAATTGTGTTAATAACAGTCAATTGAGAATGATTTAACTCCAATTTCGCCCTAAATTGTGCCTAAAAACATGCTAAAAAGTGATATGATTTGTGCATATCAAATATTTCTGTCTTAAGCCGACTGCAATCCTTTCTTCCTCAAGTAGGTCCAAAGCTAGGCATTGCTGTCATTTATTGCTATCTGCGTCATATGTAGAAACTCTATATGATGGGAGTGCGAGCTCGGCTAGAGATATAGATTCAGATCCAAACACTAAAGCGTATGCTGTTTCTCTCATGGGCCCCTAGTCGAAGTTCGAACTGACCAGAGTGTAGCCAGGAGTTCGTTGACCCATTTGTTAGACTTTCCTTCTAAGTTCTTTTTCAATGTTGTGAGAAGCAACTTGTTTGTGGCTTTTTCCTGTCCATTTCCCTGAGGGTGAGCAACAAATGATTTCCAATGTTTTATTCCTAGGTGGGGTGCATTCCACCATGAACTTGGTAGTGATGTGCATAAATCATATCACTTTTTTAGCATGTTTTAGGCACAAATTAGAGCAAAATTAGAGATAAATCATTCTTAATTGAGAATTATTAATATAATTTTGCAGTTTTTGTGATTTTGGAAGTTTCAGGTGAAATATGCAAGAAAATGGAAAATATTGGGGTAAAAACGTGATTTTTGGAAGTTTATGGATTAGGACGGGCATCCCGACCCGGTTAACAAACCGGGACGAACGTCCTGAGCCCCTGCACAGAATCCCACATCGATTTTTGCATCAAAAATCACTCAGCTTACCTGCTATAAATACCTCAGGCCTTCCTTAGTTGAAATCATCCCTCTCCACTAATCATTCAGTGACTTCAAGTATACATTTTCCTACAGTATACAAGTCATTTAGTGATCTCAGGTGTCTCGTTCAAGTAGTTTAGTGTACGAGAGTTTCTCGTGTTCTTTGCTATCTGAGAGTCTTTCTCAGAATCTTAGAATACAAATAGATAGGGTTCATTTTTGGTATTCATAGAATACCCAGGATTTCGGTAGGAGATCCTAAGAGGGCATTAGGTGAGCGAAGAGCTAGTCAACATGGCTTTGCTTAAGCCCGGGACGTAAGGTAAAGCAATAGGTGCTAGGCTAAGGAGGCGTTCTCCGAAGGTTCTATCAAGTAGAGTCAGGTCAAGCAGTCCAGGATATACACGTAGTCGCTCCATCGGCGGACTTGATAAAGGGTGAATACTTTATGGTGGTGGTTCCCTAGATCCTCTCTGTATATTCTGTACTGTGTTTGTCTAAAGATTAATTTGAATATCAAATTATGATGATATGAATATGTGTTTTGCATGCTGAAGTTCTTTACATTTTTCCGAAAAGGTCACCAGCTAATTATCATTATGACTGTATGTCTACTTGCTCTTTTAAATTAGATGAATGGTTATAGACAATACCTAACCACGATCTAATCATAACCGGTCTAGTTTAACAGGCCTTAATTTAGGGCCTTGTGTGAGGACGGAAGCATTAAGGTCTGCCATATAAGATAAAATAACCTATAGATCACCATGTTTGTTAGAGTAGTCTAATAAGGCTGAGTTCGTGTGTTTATGCCGGCGTTAGGGCGAGCGGCATGATCTCCTAAGTGACACAAGACTTTCATGGATGCCTTTAGCTCAAAGTAGGGCCGTCAATGGCGATGTGGCGGTTTATCAGATAACTCAGATGTGGTACACATGTAGAATCAGTACGTAATTGCAATCTAGACTAAGATATATCTAAAATACTCTAAGATAGGTCAATCAACATGTAGAAACAATAGGACATACATCAGAATACTTGTCTGTAAAATACTCGTGCATGCCTAATGAACTTGAGTCTTGTGTAGAAAGGATCTCCCACTCATCAAAGATATTGATGAATGATTGGATAACTAGGTAATAAAATGAGAGTTAGGGTAAAAGGATAGTTGCTACTAAGTCGTTGCCACTTCCCTGGGAGTACGATAAATTCTTTAATTAAAATCGTAGATACTTTCCAACAGACTAGCTACACGATAGGTACTCTGCCTTAGATTATGATTGATTAAGTGACAACATAGATGCTAAATGTGATAATTAGTATGTCTCAGTCTTTAATTATTCATAATCGATATAGGGTAAATAAAGCCTATTTTTAGCATATCTATCAAAACGCATCAGGTAGCAAACTGAGTGCCGTGGTCCGTTACGACGGCTCGCGGTATCCCATACCTGCAAAGTACAAAATTATGGAAACATTTGAGCGTATTTTCCTTCGTAGGGACTGTTAGTGACTTCGCTTCTGTACATTTAGAGAAGTAATCTACGATCACTATCAAATATTCACTCCCTTTGGACTTGGAGAATTTTCCCATGAGGTCGATTCCCCACATGTCAGAAGGCCATGCGGCGAGTACAGGTGTCTGTGGGATGGATGGTAGTCGAGGTATCTTGCCAAAATTTTGGCATACCTTACAATGCTTAAAAACTTTATCCGCGTCTTTCTGCAGTGTGATCCAGTAATAGCCTTGATTTATTACTTTCTCCTCTTGAGGTCTTGAACCTGGATGTCCGCCGCATATCCCCTCGTATAATTCTTCCAAAATAGCTTGGGTGAGATTGGGCGGGAAACAACAGAGTAGAGGCTTTGTGAACGGATGTCGATACAAAATGTTGTTGATTACCGTATAACGAGCTGCGCACTTTCGAATTTGCCTTACTTTGTTTTTATCTTCAAGTAAGATGTCCGAGGTTACGTAACCCATTAATTCGTCGAACCATGTAGGGGAGTCAGCGGTCGATTATTGCAATGAAAGAATAGTTTCCGGAGTAGAAAGGAGTTCTACCGTGATTCCCAAATCATTGGGAGATTCTCCCGAAGCGATCTTGGCCAATTTATCCTCCATTTCATTATGACTTCGACTCACCTTTCCTAAAGTGAAGTAACGGAATTGAGCAGCTAATTTGTTAACCTTCTCTGCATATTCCTTTAAGTTATCTGAGTTCACCGCATATTCATTGTTTACCTGTCCTACGACAACTTGGGAATCGCTGAAGACCCTTAGGAATTCTATGCCTGTATCCAAAGCCCATCATCGCATGCCGATGATGAGGGCCTCGTACTCCGCCTGATTGTTGGACAAGGGGTAGTCGAGCTTTACACTTCGGAGATCCTCGTCCTGTCTCAAAGGAGATTTTATTCTAATGCCCACTCTGACTCCTTTCGCGTTGACTGCTCTATCTACCATCATTGTCCAGACTTCTTCCTTTGTAGGTGTGGGAATCGTCTCCTTGGAGGGAAGTGCATCTGAGAAAGAGAACTCAGCCAAAAAGTCTGACAGAGCTTGGGCTTTAATCGTTGTTCATAATGTGAATTTAAGATCGAACCCACAAAGCTCAATAGACCATTGAAGCATCCTTCCAGACTGATTTAGCTTGTGAAAAATCTATTTTAATGGGTGATTGGTGTATACGATAACAGTGTGTGATTCAAAGTATGCACAAAGTTTGCGTGTACTTATGACCGGAGCATATGCCAACTTTTCAATGTATGAATATCGTACTTCGGTATCCCTCAAGACTCGGCTAACAAAATAGACGGGTAGTTTTCTGTCTCTTGAGTCCCTTACCAAGACCAATGCTACTGCCTATTGTGAGACTGATAAGTACATGTACAGTACTTCGCCTGATACAGGTGCACTTAGCAAGGGCAACTTCACCAAGTAACTCTTTAAATCTATCCATGCCTTCACGCATTCTTCACTCCACTGGAAAGTCTTCCCATAATATTTTAGAGCCTTGAAGAATGGCATGCACTTCTCTACAGACTTTGGTATGAATCTTCCCAAGGCGGCCACACACCTTTTTAACCTTTGAATATCTTTGACACGCTGGGCTCAGCCAGTGCTAACACTGCTTCGATCTTATGGGGATTGGCTTCAATGCCTCACTCTGACATCATGAACCCTAAAAATTTCCTAGACTTAATGCCAAATGTGCACTTCGCTGGATTGAGCATTAATCCATACTCTGATAGGGTGGCGAATGTCTCCCTTAGATCTTCCAAGTGGGAGTATCCACGTTTGGTCTTGACGACCATGTAATCCACATATATTTCTATGTTTCTTTTGATCTACTGCTGTATGATTTTGTTCATCACTCTCTGGTAGGTTGCTCCGGCATTCTTCAGTCCAAACGGCATTACATTGTAACAGTAAGTAGCCCCAACTTCCCAGAAAGATATGTGAATTTGATCATGCGACCTCATTCTGATTTGGTGATATCCAGAAAAAGCATCCATGAAACTGAGGAATTCGTATCCCGATGTAGAATCTACGAGGGCATTAATGCAAGGAAGTGGATAACAGTCCTTGGGACAGGCTTTGTTTAGATTTGTGTAGTCCACACACATTCTCCACTTCCCATTTGACCTCTTTACCATTACGACATTGGCCAACCATGAAGGATAGTCTATCTCTCGTATGAATTTAGATTTCAATAATTTTTTCACTTTGACCTACATCCCCTTGATCTTGTCTTCACTAAATTGTCAGGAGTTTTGTTTAATGGGTTTATACATAGGGTTGATGTTGAGTCTGTGCTCCGCGATATCTGGTGATATCCCTGGCATGTCTTCGGTGCGCCAAGCAAAGTTATCGAGGTGATCAGAGAGAAAATGGGTCATCTCCCTCTTCACGAATAATGGCATTTCGCTTCCTATCCAAACATTCTGATCGGGATAATCATGGTGAATTATGATTTAGTCATGCTCCCTTTTGCTCAGATTCAACATTCCCGGTGGAGTGACTCAACTCAACTGAAGTTGTCTCCAACTTCGTTTCTTTAGTTGTTAAGACTGAACCGACCGTCGTAGATGACTGCATAACTTTCTGCTGCTTTCGAGATTTAATAATGTGTGCTAGAAGGCTCTTGGGCTACTTTTGACACATCCAATTCTGTTTCTCGTTGCGAACTGTACTTGTTGATGCGAAGTTGATATAACCAGCTTGAAGGTTGATGCGTTCCGGTCGATATGCTAAATAGGTGTTATTTTACCCTATGTTGATTATGAATAATTAAGGACTGTGATTGACTAATTGTCACATTTAGTCGCTATGGTGTCACTGAATCAGCCATAACCTAAGGCAGAGTACCTATCGTGTAGCTAGTATGTTGGAAAGTATCTATGATTTTATTAAATAAATATCGTACTCCAGGGAAGTGGTAACAGCTTAGTAGTAACTAGCCTTTATTCCTAACTCTTATCTTATAATCCAGTTATGCAACCTTCATCAATAACTTTGATGAGAGGGTGATTCATTCTCCACTAGGTTTAAGTCTAATCAAACCTGAAAGTGTTTTATAGATGAGATCCTGATTTTATGTTATACTGTTACTATACGTTCATTGACCTATATTCGAGTATTTTAGACATGTCTTGGCCTGGATTGCAACTATGTTCTAAGTCTAAAGGTGTACCACATCTGAGTCTCTACGCTACCGCCCCATCGTTAAGGGTAACGACCCTACTCATGGCTCAGACAAAAGTCAGCAATGAACGCCCTATGTCACTTCGGGGATCATACTGCTCGTCTCATAACCGCCGGCATAACACTCTACTCAGCCTAACTAGACTACTTTCAACCAACAGGGTGTTCCGCAGATTATTTTATCTAGTATGGCAGACACCAATACTAATTGATGCTTGTTAAACTAAACAGGTTATGAATAGACCGTGGTTAGGAATTGTCTATAACCCTAATTTCAGTTTAAAAGAACGACATTAGACATGCAGACATAATGAATATTTAAGCAGGTGGCCATTTCTAGAAAAACATAATATCTTCAACATATATCACAAATATTCATAATAATCATAATTTGGTATTCAAAACTGTTATTTGGACAAACACAATAACAACATATAAGAGAGGGACAGGGGGACCGATGCCATAAAGAAATCACCCTTTAGGAAGTCTCGCCGATGGAGCGTACTGCTGTATATGCCGTTACTGCTTGACCCGACCCGACTGCTGTATATGCCGTTACTGCGATTCCGGTTGACGTGCTAAATAGGTATTATTTTACCCTATGTTGATTATGAATAATTAAGGACTGTGATTGACGAATTGTCACATTTAGTCTATGGTGTCACTTAATCAGCCAGAACCTAAGGCAGAGTACCTATCGTGTAGCTAGTCTGTTGGAAAGTATCTACGATTTTATTAAATAATTATCGTACTCCCAGGGAAGTGGCAACGGCTTAGTAGTAACTAGCCTTTTATCCTAACTCCTATCTTATGATCCAGTTATGCAATCTTCATCAAATACTTTGATGAGAGGGTGATTCATTCTCCACTAGGTTTCAGTCTCATTAATCCTAGAAGTGCTTTATAGATGAGTTCTGATTCTATGTTATACTGTTCCTATATGTTGATTGACCTATATTCGAGTATTTTAGATATATCTTAGCCTAGATTGCAACTATGTTCTGTGTCTAAAGGCGTACCACATCCGAGGTCTCTAATAAACCGCCCTACCTTAATAACGGCCCTACTCACGGTTCGGGACGAAGGCATCCATGAAAGCCCTATGTCACTTTGGGGATCATACCGCTTGCCCTAGCTGCCGGCATAATCGGACTCAGCTCGGCCCCTACCTAGACTACTTTAACAGGCAGGGTGTTCAACATATTATTTTATCTAGCATGGCAGACACCAATACTAATTGATGCCTGTTAAACTAAACAGGTTATGATTAGACCGTGGTTAGGAATTGTCTATAACCCTAACTTTAGTTTAAAAGAGCACATTAAACATGCAGACATAGTGAATATTTAGCAGGTGGCTATTTCCGGAAAAACATAACAACTTCAACATATAAAACAACTATTCATAAAAATCGTAATCTGATGTTCATAATAAGTATTTAGAGTAAAAACAATAACAACATATAAGAGAGGGGTATGGGGACTGATGCCATAAAGAAATCACCCTTTACGTAGTCTCGCCGCAGAGCGTACTGCTGTATATGTCGTACTGCTTCCTCTGACTCTGCTCACCAGAACCTTCCGCAGAGGCCTGGGGTATTTATAGCAGCTTCCCGGAGTGAAAATCTCTGAAAAATTCGATGTGGGACAGCTTCTGGCGGCTCGGGACGCCAGTCCCGGATTGGGACGCCCGTCCTGGTCTGTTGTCCAGGTCGGGACGCCCGTCCCTGGTGCTGGACGCCCGTCCCTCTGGCTTGGCTTGGTCGGGACGCCCGTCCCGGACCTTTGACCGAGTCAACATTTCCAAAAATTGCGTTTTTGCCCCAAAATTTGCTGTTTTCGTCTACTTTGCACCTGACACTTCCAAAATCATAAAAACTGTGAAATTAAGTGAATAATGCACAATCAAGATCAAATTGCCCTTGATTTCACCCAAATTCATACGTAAAAACATGCTAAAAAGGTGATACGATTTTCGCGTATCAGTAGTGCAGTCACTTAAATTCCTAGTCATGTTTTTATTCCAAAAATTCTTCAGACAAGTCTTAACACAGGTCTGACTGGTTAGGTTGCTATGACAAGGTCTCAGATGTTTTTAGTAGCTTGTTATGATCAGGCAGAAAATAAATCAACAACTAAGTTGAACTTTTTTCTTAGTCACAGGGTCTTCCTGATGTGTAGTGTGTGTACTAGTCTAGACCAGATAGTCAACACAATGTACTCTTGTCTTAACTACTACTAGATAACACTTCGACCCATCGCTAGACATATTAACAGCAGACAACTTTTTGAGTTCTGAGCTTTGGTGATCAGATTTTTAATGTTTTAGCATTTAGTTATTTTCTTTATAGATTCAGGGTATTTTGAGTCTGCTTAGGACACGTCAACTTCAACTACCCATGTAGCGAGCCCCACTCCGATGACTCCCAGATCTACACGACCTTAGGGCATCAGGCTTTAAGTTCCCCGAAGGAGTGGTGCTCGAATAGCGAAGGCCGCTGGCAAACTACCCTTATTTGATTAACTTCCTTTAATTTCTTTTCACTTCTAGCTCAGAGTCTCATCTAGTCATTCTAACTGCCAATATATCCACAACTGGTCTAATTTTATCTAGTTAAGTCTCGAACAGGTAATTGGTTGAGGTCTCTACTCCAGACAAAGTTGTGCTCCGTTATCAGGAATTCCCTATTCCTAATCAATTAGTCCAAGATAGCTATCAATTATCTCCTACTAACCATAACATACTACCTACATATCATAGACATAAGCAATTGTTTAACCAAGCATACTGCATTTAGACGTCTGAAAGACGGAAAAATTTTGAAATTTTTTGGAAGGGTGTGAAAATACGGGGAAAACAAGCAAAATCATGCGAAAATTTTTGCAAACAGATACAGTGCACCGTGCACTGCTACCCCACAGTTAAGTCTTGCACTGTCCTCAGTGTTCATGCATATCTAATTACCCCACACTTATTTGCAAACAAGACATAAAACACAAAGAAAAGAAGCTTACCTATACTATGGGTAAGAAAGACATAAAAGAAAAATAATGCGAACAAATCTGTATGTCATATAAATCAATTTTTGTACATAGATTCATACGTCATACAACCCAGACATGTTTATAGAACAAGAAAAACAAAAGCAAAAGAAAGGAAAGGAAAGAAGGAGATAGAGACTAAGAACCCGGTGGATCGTCGTCCAGTGGACCGAGTTCTGCTGTAAAGTCAAACTCGAAGTTTTCCGCCACTCGGGAAGTCTGCTGATGTATCTCCTCAATCCTACTGGTGTTCATGGCGATCCTGTCATCCATCATCGCCAGCCGTTTGTCAATCCTGTCTATGTCTCGACTGTATCGGGCCGATAGTTCTTCCAATCCGTGCGACATGTGTCATTCGAAGGCAGTACGTGGCACGAACGTCTCGGACGGAGGGATATGCGCTAGAAATGCTTCCGATGCCGATGCATGTCCTGGCTGCTCCGTGTGGATGGTGTAGCGGCCATTCGCATCCCGGACAACCATTCCCATGTTCCGTAGAATAGTAAGATCTGCGGGAATGGTGGTCGGGGCGACCAGGGTCAGCTCCGAGCCCTCTATGTCCAACTCCAGGTAGCGGGCTAGCCTGGTGATATACGGTCTAAGCCCCAGACACTGTTTCCGGGTGTCTGTAGCGAATCCTCGCATGACGACCGTGATGAGTCTAGCCATCTCTACCGTAGATCCCATAGAGGGGGCGGCCTTTGGGACGCCCGTCCCGGAGGCAGGACTCCCGTCCCGCTGGACGCCCGTCTAGAATAGGGACGCCTATCCCGGGTTGCATCAGGACGCGTGCCAATTCCGAAAAAAGTTTTTTTTTTCGTAATTTCCTGAAAATCTCAAGATACCAAAAAGTAGTCATAATTCTTAACAAGGCATCATGTTTATCCAATCAAATTCAGAAGTTGTTAAAAAAACTCTATGCAAAAATTCCTCAGTCTTTTTTTTCGAAAATTGTGACTACCCTAATTTTATCCCAACTTAAATTCAGCAAGAATTTCAAAAAAACAAAAACTGAGTGTGTGCAATGTAATTAGTGGAAAATAAACTGTATTTGCAAAACTCTTGTTTTTCATAGAAATTCGAGATAAAATGTGTGAAGAAAATTTTTGAATATAAAGGACCCTTTAAAAATGTTTGAAAAATAGAAAAATATGGGTCAATTATTCAAGTTTCAGTTCAAACGAATTATTTGTTGAGAGTAAAAGAATCTTCCCTTTTTAACGACTCCTATCTCTGATCTCCTGTAGTTCTGTTCGAATGCTTCGCATTTCTATGCGTATAGTTCTCATCTCATCCCTCTGCCTGTTCTGCTCACTGCGTAAATCAGCCATCTCTCGGAGTAGTTGTGCACCTTGGTTCTCCTGAAGATTGACCGTGGCTCTGAGTAGATCCACGTTAGTTGTGATATTCAGACTGAGTTGGTCTAAATGACACAGTCTGCTGGCAATCCCTTGGTCCATCTCATAGACCCTTTGAGCTAACGTGTCTATCTGCACGGACAACATTGAATAATAACCGTTAGTACTCCCCGCAGATGAATGGGTGCGCTCATTAGGTGTTGGGGTGTATGCAGGAGAGGTTGGTGAATTTTGGGTTTGGTCAGTAGGGGGTGGATTTATAGGAACTCTCTGGGCAGGAGGGTGAATTGGAGATCTCTGGGGTTCTTCTCTAGGAGGGAAGGTATCCTCAGAAGGATCTTCTTCCGTGGGACTATGCTCACGGGTGTTCAGGAATCGTCTCACTAGTTCACTGGCATCAGGGCTTGAGTTTACTTCCACTGGTTGTGAAGGAAGAGTTCCTCGTAGTACTTCTGGTGCAGGCCTAGAGGGGCCCTCTGGCTTGTCTTCTTCTGTCCTGGAGTGTCAGGGTTTTCGGTTTTCTTTGCCTGGTTAGTAGCTGCTCTTGTTCTCTTCATCTTTGAGTGCAAAGTCTGGTTGGAAATAACAAATAGCAAAAAGTAGGACAGTGAAGCAAGAGAGATATTTTTATGGATTTTGATTTTTATTTAGAAAGCGGCTAAATTTCCTCAATATGGTTTTAGAATAATTTTCTAAAATATGATTATCCTAAGTGTCTTAATTCCAGATATTATCTAAAATTAATGAGTTATGATAATCCTATATTTAGGAAAGTGATTGTCTAACTAGTATAAGATAAGTGTGATTCAAAAGTCCAGGTTACTACCGTTACCTATCATAAGTCTCTAGAATTGTGGCCAATAATCCTAAATTCATTATGATATTTCCCCGGCAACGGCGCCAAAAATCTGATGCGATTCCGGTTGACGTGCTAAATAGGTGTTATTTTACCTATGTTGATTATGAGTAATTAAGGACTGTGATTGACTAGTTGTCACATTTAGTCTCTATGGTGTCACTTAATCAGCCAGAACCTAAGGCAGAGTACCTATCTTGTAGCTAGTCTGTTGGAAAGTATCTACGATTTTATTAAGTTAAATATCGTACTCCCAGGGAAGTGGTAATGACTTAGTAGTAACTAGCCCTTTTATCCTAACTCCTATCTTATGATCCAGTTATGCAATCTTCATCAAATACTTTGATGAGAGGGTGATTCATTCTCCACTAAGTTTAAGTCTAATTAATCCTAGAAGTGTCTTATAGATGAGTTCTGATTCTATGTTATACTGTTCCTATATGTTGAATGACCTAAATTCGAATATTTTAGACATGTCTTAGCCTGGATTGCAACTATGTTCTGTGTCTAAAGGTGTACCACATCCGAGGTCTCTAATAAACCGCCCTACCTTAATGACGGCCCTACTCACGGTTCGGGACGAAGGCATCCATGAAAGCCCTATGTCACTTCGGGGATCATACCGCTTGCCCTAGCCGCCGGCATAATCGAACTCAGCTCGGCCCCTACCTAGACTACTTTAATAGGCAGGGTGTTCAACATGTTATTTTATCTAGCATGGCAGACACCAATACTAATTGATGCCTGTTAAACTAAACAGGTTATGATTAGACCGTGGTAAGGAATTGTCTATAACCCTAACTTTAGTTTAAAAGAGCACATTACACATGCAGACATAGTGAATATTTAGCAGGTGGTATTTCTGGAAACATATAATAACGTCAACATATAGAACAACTATTCATAAAGAATCGTAATCTTGTATTCATAATAAGTATTTAGAACAAAACAATAACAACATATAAGAGAGGGACATGGGGACTGATGGCATAAAGAAATCACCCTTTACGTAGTCTCGCCGACGGAGCGTACTGCTGTATATGTCGTATTGCTTGCCCTGACTCTGCTCACTAGGACCTTCGGAGGACGCTTCCTCAGCCTAGTAACTGGGCTTTACCTTAATACCCAGCTTAAGCCCAGCCCTGTGGACTGACTCTTCGAACGCCTAGAGCCCTCTTAGGATCTCCTAACTAAATCCCGGGTATTCTATGAATACCAGAAACGAACCTATCTATAGAAGCCTAAGATCTGAGACTACTTCTCAGAAACTAAAACAAAACACTAATAAGAAAGAAAACTGAGATCCGAGTCTCTGAGTGAGTTGTGTACTAGAGAAGAGTACACTGGAAACCACAAAATGACTCAGATCGAGTGGAGAGGAATGATTTCAACTGCTGGAGGCCTGGGGTATTTATAGCAGCTTCCCGGGGTGATTTTTCAGCAAAAATTCGATGTGGGACTGGATCTGGGGGTTTGGGACGCCCGTCCCGGATTAGGATGCCCGTCCTGATCTATTGACCAGGTCGGGACGCCCGTCCCGGGTTCGAGACGCCCGTCCTGACCCGTTGACTGAGTCAATATTTCCGAAAATTGTGTTTTTGCCCCAAAATTTGCTGTTTTCGTCTACTTTTCACCTGACACCTCCAAAATCATAAAACCTGTGAAATTAAGTAAATAATGAACAATCAAGATCAAATTACCTTCAATTTCACCCAAATTCATACATAAAAACATGCTAAAAAGGTGATACGATTTTGGCGTATCATATGTGCAGTCCCTTAAAGTTCTCAGTCATGTTTTTATTCCAAAAATTCTTCAGACAAGTCTTAACCCAGGTCTGACTGGTTGGGTTGCTATGACAAGGTCTCAGATGTTTTTAGTAGCTTGTTATGATCATGCAGAAAACAAATCAACAACTAGGTTGAACTTTTTCTTAGTCACAGGGTCTTCCTGATGTGTAGTGTGTGTACTAGTCTAGACCAGATAGTCAACACAATGTACTCTTGTCTTAACTACTACCAGATAACACTTCGACCCATCGTTAGACATACTAACAACAGACAACTTTTTGAGTTCTGAGCTTCGGTGATCAGATTTGTTAATGTTTTAGCATTTAGTTATTTTCTTTATAGATTCAGGGTATTTTGAGTCAGCTTAGAACACGTCAACTTCAACTACCCATGTAGCGAGTCCCACTCCGATGACTCCCAGATCTACACGACCTTAGGGCATCAGGCTTTAAATTCCCCGAAGGAGTGGTGCTCGAGTAGCGAAGGCCGCTGGCAAACTACCCTTATTTGATTAACTTTCTTTTGTTTCTTTTCACTTTTAGCTCAGCGTCTCATCTAGTCATTCTAACTGCCAATATATCCACAACTGGTCTAATTTTATCTAGTTAAGTCTTGAAAAGGCAATTGGCTGAGGTCTCTAATCCAGACTAAGTTGCTCTCAGTTATCAGGAATTCCCTATTCCTAATCAATAAGTTCAAAATAGTCATAGATCATCTCCTACTAATCATACCATTCTACATACATATCATAGACACCAGCAATGTGTAACCAATCATACTGCATTTAGAAGTCGGAAAGAATGAAAGATTTTGAAATTTGTTTTTGGAAAAACTGAGAAAACAAGCAAAATCCTGCAAAATTTTCCAGTGCACCGTGCACTGCTACCCCACACTTAAGTCGGACACTGTCCTTAGTGGTCATGCATAACTAACTACCCCACACTTATTTGAAAACAAGAAATAAAACAAAATAACACAAAGAATTCTTACCCCACACTTATTCAACTAACTACGGGTAAGAAAAAACATAGAGTACTGAAAGAAATAACAAAACATGAAATAAAATGAAAGAGATACTCCCTTATTCTGTGAAGTACACAGTCTGCTCGGACGAGTCAAACGTCTCTCTGTAAATCTTCAGGCGTTGTCCGTTTACTTTTTGAATAATGCCATCAGAATCCATTATGTCACATGCTCCGAAAGGTGATACTTTCGTGATTGTGAATGGTCCTGACCAACAGCTACGCAGCTTTCCTAGGAAAAATTTTAAACGTGAGTTGTACAATAATACCTTGTCTCCTGGTTCAAAATATTTCTAGGCTCTGAGTCGTCTGTCATGCCGGAGTTTACTTGTCATCTTGAACTGATGTGAATTTTCATAGGCTTTGAGCCTCCACTCATCCAATTCGTTCAGTTGTAGAATTTGGTGTTCCTTAGTTAAGTTTTCATTGAGATTGCATTTGTGTACTGCCCAGTAAGCTCTGTGTTCGAGTTCAACTAGAAGGTGGCATGCTTTTCCATAGACAAGTCGATAAGGTGAGAATCCCGTAGTGGTCTTGTATGCTGTACGGAAGGCCCATAATGCATCTTCTAGCTTATTGGCCCAATCCTTACGGTTAACACACACAGTCTTTTCTAAGATTCTCTTTATTCCCCTATTGGTTACCTCAGCCTGCCCATTGGTTTGGGGGTGGTAGGCTGTTGAAACGCGATGCTGAACTCCGTAATGATGAAGCACCTTCTGCAATTGAGAGTTGCAGAAGTGCGTACCTCGATCACTGATTAGGGCTTCCGGACATCCAAATCTGGCAAAAATCTGCTTAAGGAATCTGCATACGGCTCTAGAATCATTAGTAGGTAGGGCCTGTGCCTCATGCCATTTTGAAAAATATTCTACAGCTACTATGATGTACTTCATACCAAAAGAAGGAGGAAACGGACCCATGAAGTCTATACCCCATATGTCGAATATTTCTACACTTTGGATTACCTGTTGGGGTAGACTGTCTCGAGAAGATATGGTTCCCGCTTTCTGACAGGCATCGCACAATCCTGTAAATGCTGCGGCGTCTTTGAATATGGTAGGCCAGTAAAAGCCTGCTTCTAATACTTTTCGGGCGGTATTAGCTGCAACTAAGTGATCGCCTATTGGTCCGCAGTGACAATGTTCCAGAATTTGGAAACCTTCTTCTTGAGATACACAATAGTAATATTCGAAATAGAAAAGGATCTTCCCAATAGTAATATTTCAAGTCAGCAAAGAACTTTTTTCTTTGTTGAGCAGTGATATCAATAGGGAGAGTCCGGGCTGCCGAGTAATTTGCTATATCTGCAAACCAAGGGGGTGAGAAGATAGCAAACAACGCACATAAATTCTCATCCGGAAATTTATCAGATATGATTGTCTCATCAATGGCTTCTAGGGTCAAATTTTCTAGCCTAGACAAGTGGTCTGCGGCTAAGTTTTCTGCCCCTTTCTTATCCCGAATTTCTATCTCAAATTCTTGAAGCAATAAAACCCATCTAATCAATCTTGGTTTTGCGTCGGTTTTATTGAACAAGTATTTTAGTGCAGAATGATCAGTATAAACAATAGTTTTAGACAAGACTAGATAAGATCGAAATTTATCAAATGCATATACTACTGCTAATAATTCCTTTTCTGTCGTAGTGTAATTTTCCTGAGCATCAGTTAAGGTTTTACTAGCATAATATATTACTCAAAATTTCTTATCATGTCTTTGTCCTAAAACTACTCCTACTGCATAGTCACTAGCATCACACATAAGCTCAAAAGGTAAACTCCAGTCGGGTGATGTCATGATAGGTGCAGTGGTTAAGAGTTCCTTAAGTCTATTAAAAGCTTTTAGAAATTTCTCATCAAAGACAAATGGAACATCTTTTCCGAGTAAATTGGTCAACGGCCTGGCTATTAATGAAAAATCTTTTATAAACCTACGATAAAAGCCAGTGTGTCCCAAAAAACTTCTAATGGCTCTCACATTTTTGGGAGGAGGTAGTCTCGAAATAACTTCAATTTTTGCCTTGTCTACTTCCATACCTAGGTGTGAGATCTTATGTCCTAAGACGATTCCCTCTTTTACCATGAAGTGGCATTTTTCCCAATTTAAAACCAGGTTAGATTTTATACAGCGTTTCAACATTAACTCCAAGTTCTTTAGACAAACCTCCAATGAATTACCAAAAACAGAAAAGTCATCCATAAACACTTCCATAGACTTTCCTAACATGTCCTCAAAGATAGCAGTCATACAACGTTGAAATGTAGCAGGTGCATTACACAAACCAAAAGGCATCCTTCTATATGCAAATGTTCCAAAAGGGCATGTGAAAGTAGTTTTATGCTGGTCCTCAGGGGAAATAGGAATTTGAAAATAACCAGAAAACCCATCAAGAAAGCAATAAAACATATGTCCAGCTAATCTTTCTAACATTTGGTCAATAAAAGGAAGGGGAAAATGATCTTTTCGTGTGGCTGTATTTAGTTTTCTATAGTCTATGCATACACGATGACCAGTTACAGTTCTCGTAGGGAGTAGTTCATTATGCTCATTCCTAACAACTGTTATACCGCCTTTCTTAAGTACTACCTGCACCGGGCTTACCCACTCACTATCTGAGATAGGGTAGATAAGTCCTGCATCTAATAGTTTAATGACTTCTTTCGTAACAACATCACACACATTAGGATTCAACCTCCCTTGAGGTTGCACACATGGCTTATACTCATTTTCTAGAAGAATCTTATGCGAACAAAAGCTTAGATTAATACCTGGAATGTTTGCAATTTTGTAGGCAAAGGCTCTTCTATACTTTCTGCACATGTCCACAATCAGCTTCCTTTGTTCTGTAGTCAAATTAGCTGCAAGAATAATGGGAAGTTTCTTGTTGTTATCTAGGAATTCGTAGCACAGATGAGTGGGCAGTTCCTTCAGCTCCAAGTCTGGTGGATCTTCAAACGAGGTTCGTTCTTTCTTCATCACATCATCACCTATCTCAGTGAAACTATCAGAAGTATTTTCATTTTCAGAAGGGCTAAGTTCAGGCTCCTCTAATTCTAGGGAGTCCTCACTCAGGACTTGATAGTTTGAGCATAGGTCTGTCACGTTAATTGCAATCAAGTGTTCCATGGCATCCACACAAAAACAAGTATCATCTAAATGCATGGGATACCTAAGGGTCTCATTTAGATCAAAAGTGATGTCATCATTTCCTACCCTTAACTTGATTTGACCATTACTGACGTCTATTAATGCTTTTGAGGTCGCTAGAAATGGTCGATGATGTGCACAAATCATATACCCTTTTTAGCATATTTTTAGACATAAATTAGGGCCATATTTGAATGTATTTGATCTTAATTGAATCAAATTGACATAATATTGCTTAAATTTCGATTTTGAAAATTTCAGGAGCAAATTGGACGAAAATAGCAAATTTTGGGGCAAAAATGCAATTTTTGGAAATGTTGACTTGGTCAACGGTCCGGGACGGGCGTCCCGACCCAGTCAAGCCACCAGGACGGGCGTCCCAATCCAGGACGGGCGTCCCGAAGCACTAGAATTTGTCCCACATCGAATTTTTTGGAATTTTTCACTCCAAAAAGCTGCTATAAATACCCCAGGCCTCCAGGAGTTGAAACCATTCCTCTCCACTCGATCTGAGTCATTCAGAGACTTCCAGTGTACAATTCTCGAGTACACAAGTCACTGAGAGACTCGGGTTTCAATTTCAGTTTTCTTTCTTTCTTTAGTGTTTCATTTTCTTAGATTCTGAGAAATAGTCTCAGATCTTAGGCTTCGATAGATAGGTTCGTTTTTGGTATTCATAGAATACCGGGATTTCGTTAGGAGATCCTAAGAGAGAGATAGGGTGCGTGTTCTTAGTCAGATTAGGGCAATTTGCTTAAGCCCGGGATGTAAGGTAAAGCAATTGCTACTAGGTCTGAGGAGCGTTCTCCGAAGGCTCTGCCGAGCAGAGTAGGATCGAGCAGTCAGGAGCATACAGGAGCTGCAGCGCCGGCTGGACCTGCATAGAGTGGTGATTACTTTATGACAGTGGGTCCCCTATACGAGGTTCTGTATGTTTACGAATTGCTTTATCTAAATATTAATTTGAATATCAGATTACGATTCTTATGAATATCTGTTTTATATGCTGAAGTTATTATGATTTTCCAGAAATGGCCACCTGCTTAAATATTCATTATGTCTGCATGTCTAATGCCGTTCTTTTAAACTGAAATTAGGGTTATAGACAATTCCTAACCACGGTCTATTCATAACCTGTTTAGTTTAACAGGCATCAATTAGTATTGGTGTCTGCCATACTAGATAAAATAATCTACGGAACACCCTGTTGGTTGAAAGTAGTCTAGGTAGGCTGAGTAGAGTGTTATGCCGGCGGTTATGAGACGAGCAGCATGATACCGAAGTGACATAGGGTACCGTTCATTGCTGACTTTAGTCCGAGCCGTGAGTAGGGCCGTTACCCTTAACGATGGGGCGGTAGCGTAGAAACTCAGATGTGGTAACCTTTAGATACAGAACATAGTTGCAATCCAGGCCAATACATGTCTAAAATACTCGAATATAGGTCAATCAACGTATATCAACGGTATAACATAGAATCAGGACTCATCTATAAAACACTTTTAGGATTAATTAGACTTAAACCTAGTGGAGAATGAATCACCCTCTCATCAAAGTATTTGATGAAGATTGCATAACTGGATCATAAGATAGGAGTTAGGATAAACGGCTAGTTACTACTAAGCCGTTACCACTTCCCTGGGAGTACGATATTAATAAAATAAAATCGTAGATACTTTCCAACAGACTAGCTACATGATAGGTACTCTGCCTTTGGTTCTGATTGATTAAGTGACATAAATTGAATGCTAAAGCGACAATTAGTAAGACTCAGTCCTTAATTACTCATAATCGACATAGGTAAATAAAGCCTATCTTTTAGCATACCAATCGGAATGCATTAGATTTTTGGCGCCGTTGCCGGGGAAATATCATAATGAATTTAGGATTATTGGCCACAATTCTAGAAACTTATGATAGGTAACGGTAGTAACCTTGACGTTAGACCCAACACTTGTCTTATACCAGTTAGACAATCAATTTCCGAAATATAGGGTTATCATAACTAATTAATTTTAGATATTATCTGGAATTAAGACACTTAGGGTAATCAAATTTTAGAAAATTATTCTAAAACCATATTGAGGGAATTTAATTGCTTTCGAAATTAAACATAAAAAGAAAAAAAAATGTTAAAAATTTAAAATCCAAAAAGATTGTATTTTTCTTGTTCAATGGTAAGTTTCCTATCTTTTATATTATTTTTTTTTCCTTTTTCCCTTTCATAGTTAAATAGTTGTTTTTCTTCCGATTTTTTTTTCTCTCACTTCCCGTGTAACTCCACTAACCAGTTTGCTCAGGCTCAAACATATTCTTCTCTGTAGCTGTATGACTCGAACTTCAGAAGCTAACCTTGAAACACTAGTTGGGAATCCTGAACGTCTTATTCGTACAGCTAATAGACGAAGAACAGAAATGGCTGCTGAAAGACCTCCCCTCGAATCCTACATCCAGCCACAGACTGTTCCAGTATCATCGGCCATCCAAATCCCTGGGAACCCTCACTATGATCTTAAACCGAATGTGATCCAGTTGATCATTAATCGAGTTCAGTTTGGAGGAACTGCAACCGAGAATCCACTGGAACACCTATCTGATTTCTCTTCTCTCTGCGAAGGCCTCAAGGGAGATCATACTGCAGAAGTAACCAAACTCAACCTTTTTCCCTACTCACTGAGGGACAGAGCTAAGAGATGGTTGGCCCAGCTACCCAATAACTCCATTACCTCTTGGGACGAGTTAAGCAAAGCCTTCCTAGAAGAGTACTACTCTGCAGCTAGAGTCCTAGAATACCGGAGGGCTCTGTCCAGTTTTACTCAAGCTGCTGATGAGACAGTGATCGAAGCTTGGGACAGATTCAAGGAGCTACTCAGGCTCTGCCCCCAACATGGACTTACCGAAGCCTTGCTGATCCAGCAATTCTACGGGGGTATGACGGACATGGGCAAGCAAGTTCTTGATAGACTCAATCCCCAGAGCGGTTTCAATGGAATGAGTGATGTAGATGCTAGAAACGCTCTGGAGAGACTATATAGGAATAGCAAGAACTGGCGGACAAGTGATCGAGCTAAGAAGCAACCAGTAAATGCGGCCATCGCCTCCACTGATGATCAATTTGAGGCACTGAAGGCCAGCATTACTAATTAATTGAATGCTTTTCAACAAGGGAAAATCGTTCAGCCAGTATATCAAGTCGCTCTGCCCGCACCAAGGAATTACATCATTCCAATCGACCCCATGCAAGAATTCAGAGACATACTGCAAGGCATTGCCGACTCTAACAAGGAGATGATAGAGTCAAATAGGAAGGTCCAGGAAGCTCATGCAGAAAGAATTCAACAAAATGAGAATAGGCAGACGCAGATTGACCAGATAGTCAGGGACACACAAGCCTCCTTGCAGACATTAGAAAGACAAATGGGACAGTTATCAACCCATCAGTCACAAGGAACGCTATTCAGCAACACTGGGACCGACCCATTAAATGATTGCAAGACCTTAACTCTGAGATCTGGTAAAACTCTAAATCCTTCTTTCCCAAAATCTTCTCACACTTCTACTTTTGTACAGGAAAAAGAAGATAGCTCCGAGGAATTAATGCCGACAGTAGTTGAAAACAAAGTAGCAGAGAAAGAGAAGAACGAGTCCATCCTTGAGTACCGGCCAAGAGTACCTTACCCTACAAGACTAATGCAGAATAAAGATAAGGAGCAACTTGAGAAGTTTCTCATGAGTTGAGATTAGAAAAGATTTCTTTAGAAGAGCCCCTAGAAGTGGAATTGAAGGAGTTACCAAGCCATCTGTGTTACGACTTCCTAGACGCTGAACAAAAGCTTCCCATTATTCTTGCAGCAGACCTGACTGCAGAACAGAAGAAGTCAACATTGGACATACTCAGAAGGAATAAAAGAGCCTTTGCATACAAAATTGTGGATATACCAGGTATAAATCCTAGTTTTTGTTCGCATAAGATTCTTTTAGAAAATGAGTATAAGCCTTGTGTGCAACCTCAAAGGAGGTTGAATCCTAATGTGTGTGATGTGGTTAAGAAAGAGGTAATTAAATTACTAGATGTCGGATTAATCTATCCTATTTCTGATAGTGAATGGGTTAGCCCAGTGCAAGTAGTACCCAAAAAGGGAGGAATAACAGTTATTAGGAATGAAAATGATGAACTAATTCCTACTAGAACTGTCACTGGTTATCGTGTATGCATTCATTATAGGAAACTAAATACTGCCACACGAAAAGATCACTTCCCTCTTCCTTTTATTGACCAAATGTTAGAAAGGTTATCGGGACACATGTTTTATTGCTTTCTTGATGGATTTTCTGGTTATTTTCAAATTCCCATCTTGCCTGAAGATCAGCATAAACTACGTTTACTTGCCCTTTTGGAACATTTGCATATAGAAGGATGCCTTTTGGATTATGTAATGCCCCTGCTACATTTCAGATTTGCATGACCTCTATTTTTGATGACATGTTAGGAGAGTCTATGGAAGTATTTATGGATGATTTCTCAGTATTTGGTGACTCATTTGTTATCTGTTTGAATAACCTGGAATCTATGCTTAAACGTTGTATAAAATCTAATTTGGTTCTAAACTGGGAGAAATGTCATTTCATGGTTAAAGAAGGAATTGTTTTAGGACATAAGATTTCGCAGAGGGGTATGGAGGTAGATAAAGCTAAAATTGAAGTGATCTCAAAACTACCTCCGCCTAAATCTGTAAGATCTGTGAGAAGTTTCTTAGGTCATGCTGGCTTTTATAGGCGTTTCATAAAAGATTTTTCAGTAATAGCCAGACCTTTGACAAACTTATTGGGTAAAGATGTTCCTTTCGTTTTTGATGAGAAATGCATGAAATCATTTAATAAACTTAAGGAACTATTAACTACTGCACCTATTATGACATCACCTGATTGGAGTTTGCCCTTCGAATTGATGTGTGATGCTAGTGATTATGCAATAGGAGTTGTTTTAGGACAAAGACGTGATAAGAAATTTCATGTAATTTACTATGCTAGTAAAACCTTAACCGATGCTCAGGAGAATTACACAACTACTGAAGAGGAATTACTAGCTGTAGTATATGCTTTTGATAAATTTAGATCTTATCTAATCTTGTCTAAAACAATAGTTTACACTGATCATTCTGCTTTGAAATACTTGTTCAATAAAACTGATGCAAAACCAAGATTAATTAGATGGGTTTTATTACTACAAGAATTTGATATAGAAATAAGAGATAAGAAAGGGGCTGAAAATTTAGCTGCAGATCATCTGTCTAGATTAGAAAACCTTGGATTAGGAGCAATAGATGAAACAATAATATCAGATAAATTTCCGGATGGGAACTTATTTGCATTATCTACTATTCTTTCTCCTCCGTGGTTTGCTGACATTGCCAATTACTTAGTTGCTCACTCCCTCCCAAGTAATATGGATAAGCAGCAAAGAAAGAAATTCTTTGCTGAATTGAAAAATTACTATTGGGAAGATCCTTTTCTATTTCGAATTTGTAAAGATCAGATCATCAGAAGGTGCGTTTCAGAAGAAGAAGGATATAAGATCCTGGAGCATTGTCATTGTGGACCTACTGGAGGCCATCTAGCTGCCACCAACACTACCAGGAAAGTGTTGGAAGCAGGATTCTATTGGCCTACTATTTTCAAGGATGCAGCAGCATACATTCAGTCATGTGATGCTTGCCAGAGAACAGGTAATATTTCTTCTAGAGACGGTCTACCCCAGTAGGTGATACAAAGTGTCGAAATATTTGATATCTGGGGTATTGACTTCATGGGTCCTTTTCCTTCTTCCTTTGGAAATAATTACATCATAGTAGCTGTAGATTATTTTTCAAAATGGCCTGAAGCACAGGCATTGCCTACTAATGATGCTATAGCTGTGTGCAGATTCCTTAAGAAATTGTTTTCCAGATTTGGATGTCCCAAAGCCCTCATAAGCGACAGAGGTGCGCACTTCTGCAACTCACAATTGCAGAAAGCACTCAAGCAATATGGAGTTCATCATCACTTTTCCACGGCCTATCACCCACAGACCAATGGGCAGGTTGAGGTAACCAATAGAGGTATCAAAAGAATTTTAGAAAAAACTGTAGGAGTTAACCGTAAAGATTGGGCCATAAAATTAGATGATGCCTTATGGGCCTTCCGTACGGCATATAGAACCTCTACAGGATTTTCACCTTACAAATTGGTTTACGGAAAAGCATGCCATTTGCCTGTTTAACTAGAGCATAGAGCATTTTGGGCTTTGCAGAAATGCAATCTAGATGATAATTTGTCTAAGGAAAATAGGATGTTACAACTCAATGAATTGTTTGAGTGGAGGTTTAATGCATATGAGAATTCTCTCCAATTTAAAATGAGGAGTAAAATTCGACATGATAACAGACTTAGATCCCAGAAAAATTTTGAACCAGGTGATAAAGTGTTATTATACAACTCACGTTTGAAATTGTTTCCAGGAAAACTAAACAGTTATTGGTCAGGTCCGTTTACCATTACAGAGGTGTCACCATTTGGAGCAGTCATCATCGTGGATCAAGATAACATCTCTCAGAAAGTAAACGGACAACGTTTAAAACCATACCGAGAGACAATGGACAGATCTGAGCAAGTCCTTCTGCTCAACGAGTAAAGGGAGTATCTCTTTTCATTTTATTTCGTATTTTGTTATTTGTTATTTTTTTCATTGCTTTATTTCCCTTCTTACCCTTAGTTAGTCGAATAAGTGTGGGGTAAGAGTTTTCTATTTTATTTTTTGTTTCTTGTTTTCAAATAAGTATGGGGTAGTTTAGCTATGCATGAACACTGACGACAGTGTCATACTTAAGTGTGGGGTAGTTTAGCTATGCATGAACACTGAGGACAGTGTCAGACTTAAGTGTGGGGTAGCAGTGCACAGTGCACTGTAGTAGTTTGAGAAAATGTTTGCATGATTTTGCTTGTTTTCCCCATATTTTCACACCCTTCCAAAATTTTTCAAAATTTTTCATTCTTTCAGACTTCAAAATGCAGTATGATTGGTTAAACGTTGCTTATGTCCATGATATGTAGGTAGAATGTTATGGTTAGTAGGAGACAATGTGATGACTATTTTGAACTTATTGATTAGGAATAGGGAATTCCTGATAAATGAGCACAACTTAGTCTGGATTAGAGACCTCGACCAATTACCTTTTCAAAACTTAACTAGATAAGATTAGACCAGTTGAGGATGTATTGACAATTAGAATGACTAGATGAGACTCTGAGCTAAAAGTGAAAAGAAACAAAAGAGAGTAAATTAAATAAGGGTAGTTTGCCAGCGGCCTTCGCTACTCGAGCACCACTCCTTCGGAATGAATCACCCGACCTTTCACTCCACTGGTGGCTTGATTATGAATAATTAAGGACTGTGATTGACTAATTGTCACATTTAGTCTCTATGGTGTCACTTAATCAGCTAGAACCTAAGGCAGAGTACCTATCGTGTGTAGCTAGTCTGTTGGAAAGTATCTACGATTTTATTAAATAAATATCGTACTCCCAGGGAAGTGGTAACGGGTTAGTAGTAACTAGCCTTTATTCCTAACTCTTATCTTATAATCCAATTATGCAATCTTCATCAATAACTTTGTTGAGAGGGTGATTCATTCTCCACTAGGTTTAAGTCTAATCAAACCTGAAAGTGTTTTATAGATGAGATCCTGATTTTATGTTATACTGTTACTATACGTTGATGACCTATATTCGAGTATTTAGACAGTCTTGGCTGGATTGAACTATGTTCTGAGGTCTAAAGGTGTACACATGAGTCTCTACGCTACCGCCCCATCGTAAGGGTTAACGGCTCTACTACCTGGCTCGGACAAAGTCAGCAATGAACGCCCTATGTCACTTCGGGGATCATATGCTCGTCTCATAACCGCCGGCATAACACTCTACTCAGCATACCTAGACTACTTTCAACCAACAGGGTGTTCCGCAGATATTTATCTAGTATGGCAGACACCAATACTAATTGATGCCTGTTAAACTAAATAGGTTATTGATACGCTAAAATCGTATCACATTTTTAGCATGTTTTTATATATGTTTTAATGTGAAATCGAGAGTAAATTGACATTAATCGTTTACTATTTACTTGATTTCACGGTTTTTATGATTTTGGAAGTGTCAGGTGAAAAGTAGACGAAAACAGCAAATTCTGGGGCAAAAACGCAATTTTTGGAAATATTGACCCGGTCAAAGGTCCGGGACGGGCGTCCCGAACCCGGTCAAACCGCCAGGACGGGCGTCCCGAACCTGGTCAACAAATCAGGACGGGCTTCCCGAACCGGGACGGGCGTCCCGAGCCGCCAGAAGCTGTCCCACATCGAATTTTTCAGAATTTTTCACTCCGGGAAGCTGCTATAAATACCCCAGGCCTCCAGCAGTTGAAATCATCCCTCTCCACTCGATCTGAGTCATTAAGTGGTTTCCAGTGTACAGTTTTCCAGTACACAACTCACTCAGAGACTCGGATCTCAGTTTTCTTTCTTATTAGTGTTTTGTTTTAGTTTCTGAGAAATAGTCTCAGATCTTAGGTTTCTATAGATAGGTTCGTTTCCGGTATTCATAGAATACCCGGGGTTTCGTTAGGAGACCCTAAGAGAGCTCTAGGCATTCGAAGAGTCAGTCCACAGGGCTAGGCTTAAGCCCAGGACGTAAGGTAAATTCTAGCTACTAGGCTGAGGCAGCGTCCTCCGAAGGTTCTGGCGAGCAGAGTCAGGGCGGGCAATACGACGTATACAGCAGTACGCTCTGTAGGCGAGACTAAGTAAAGGGTGATTTCTTTATGGCATCAGTCCCCATACCCCTCTCTTATATGTTTTATTGCTTTGTCCTAAACATCAATTATGAATATCAGATTATGATTTTATGAATAGTTGTCTTGTATGTTGAAGTTATTATGTTTTTCCGGAAATAGCCACCTGCTAAATAATCATTATGTCTGCATGTCTAATGTAGTTTCTTTTAAACTAAAATAGGGTTATAGACAATTCCTAACCACGGTCTATTCATAACCTGTTTAGTTTAACAGGCATCAATTAGTATTGGTGTCTGCCATACTAGATAAAATAACATGCTGAACACCTGGCTTGTTAGAGTAGTCTAGGTAGGCTGAGTAGAGCGTTATGCCAGCGATTACGAGCCTTCAGAGTGATCCCTGAAAGTGACATAGGGCTTTCATAACTGTCTTTGTTCGTACCGTGAGTAGGGCCGTTTACCTTAATTATAGGGGGCGGTAGCATAGAGACTCAGATGTGGTACACCTTTAGACACAGAACATAGTTGCATTCCAGGCTAAGATATATCTAAAACACTCGAATATAGGTCAATCAACATATAGGAACAGTATAACATAGAATCAGAACTTATCTTTAAAACACTTCTAGGGTTAATTAGACTTGAACCTAGTGGAGAATGGATCACCCTCTCATCAAAGTATTTGATGAAGATTGCATAACTGGATCATAAGATAAGAGTTAGGATAAGAGGCTAGTTACTACTAAGCCGTTGCCACTTCCCTGGGAGTACGATAATTAACTTAGTAAAATCGTAGATACTTTCCAATAGACTAGCTACACGATAGGTACTCTGCCTTAGATTCTGGCTGATTAAGTGACACCATAAGACTAAACGTGACAATTAGTCAATCACAGTCCTTAATTAATCATAATCGACATAGGGTAAAATAACACCTATTTAGTACGTCAACCGGAATCGCATCAGTTATGAATAGACCGTGGTTAGGATTTGTCTATAACCCTAATTTCAGTTTAAAAGAACGACATTAGACATGCAGACATAATGAATATTTAAGCAGGTGGCCATTTCTAGAAAAACATAATAACTTCAACATATATCACAAATATTCATAATAATCATAATCTGGTATTCAAAACTGTTATTAGGACAAACACAATAACAACATATAAGAGAGGGACAGGGGGACCGATGCCATAAAGAAATCACCCTTTACGAAGTCTCGCCGATGGAGCGTACTGCTGTATATGCCGTTACTGCTTGACCTGACTGTACTCGCCAGAACCTTCGGAGGACGCTTCCTCAGCCTAGTAACTGGGCTTTACCTTAATACCCAGCTTAAGCCCAGCCCTGTGGACTGACTCTTCGAACGCCTAGAGCCCTCTTTAGGATCTCCTAACTAAATCCCGGGTATTCTATGAATACCAGAAACGAACCTATCTATATAAGCCTAAGATCTGAGACTATTTCTCAGAAACTAAAACAAAACACTAATAAGAAAGAAAACTGAGATCCGAGTCTCTGAGTGAGTTGTGTACTAGAGAAGTGTACACTGGAAACCACTTAATGACTCAGATCGAGTGGAGAGGAATGATTTCAACTGTTGGAGGCCTGGGGTATTTATAGTAGCTTCCCGGGGTGATTTTTCATCAAAAATTCGATGTGGGACTTGATCTGGGGTTTCGGGATGCCCGTCCCAGATTGGGATGCCTGTCCCGAGTCCTGGACGCCCATCCCGGATTCGAGACGCTAATGCGATTCCGGTTGACGTACTAAATAGGTGTTATTTTACCCTATATCGATTATGATTAATTAAGGACTGTGATTGACTAATTGTCACGTTTAGTCTTATGGTGTCACTTAATCAGCCAGAATCTAAGGCAGAGTACCTATCGTGTAGCTAGTCTATTGGAAAGTATCTACGATTTTACTAAGTTAATTATCGTACTCCCAGGGAAGTGGCAACGGCTTAGTAGTAACTAGCCTCTTATCCTAACTCTTATCTTATGATCCAGTTATGCAATCTTCATCAAATACTTTGATGAGAGGGTGATCCATTCTCCACTAGGTTCAAGTCTAATTAACCCTAGAAGTGTTTTAAAGATAAGTTCTGATTCTATGTTATACTGTTCCTATATGTTGATTGACCTATATTCGAGTGTTTTAGATATATCTTAGCCTGGAATGCAACTATATTCTGTGTCTAAAGGTGTACCACATCTGAGTCTCTATGCTACCGCCCCCTATCATTAAGGTAAACGGCCCTACTCACGATTCGAACAAAGACAGTTATGAAAGCCCTATGTCACTTTCGGGGATCACTCTGAAGGCTCATAATCGCTGGCATAACGCTCTACTCAGCCTACCTAGACTACTCTAACAAGCCAGGTGTTCAGCATGTTATTTTATCTAGTATGGCAGACACCAATACTAATTGATGCCTGTTAAACTAAACAGGTTATGAATAGACCGTGGTTAGGAATTGTCTATAACCCTAGTTTTAGTTTAAAAGAAACTACATTAGACATGCAGACATAATGATTATTTAGCAGGTGGCTATTTCCGGAAAAACATAATAACTTCAACATACAAAACAATTATTCATAAAATCATAATCTGATATTCATAATTGATGTTTAGGACAAAGCAATAAAACATATAAGAGAGGGGTATGGGGACTGATGCCATAAAGAAATCACCCTTTACTTAGTCTCGCCTACAGAGCGTACTGCTGTATACGTCGTATTGCCCGCCCTGACTCTGCTCGCCAGAACCTTCGGAGGACGCTTCCTCAGCCTAGTAGCTAGATTTTACCTTACGTCCTGGGCTTAAGCCTAGCCCTGTGGACTGACTCTTCGAATGCCTAGAGCTCTCTTAGGGTCTCCTAACGAAACCCCGGGTATTCTATGAATACCGGAAACGAACCTATCTATAGAAACCTAAGATCTGAGACTATTTCTCAGAAACTAAAACAAAACACTAATAAGAAAGAAAACTGAGATCCGAGTCTCTGAGTGAGTTGTGTACTGGAAAACTGTACACTGGAAACCACTTAATGACTCAGATCGAGTGGAGAGGGATGAATTCAACTGCTGGAGGCCTGGGGTATTTATAGCAGCTTCCCGGAGTGAAAAATTCTGAAAAATTCGATGTGGGACAGCTTCTGGCGGCTCGGGACGCCCGTCCCGGTTCGTTGACCAGGTTCGGGAAGCCCGTCCTGGCGGTTTGACCGGGTTCGGGACACCCGTCCCGGACCTTTGACCGGGTCAACATTTCCAAAAATTGCGTTTTTGCCCCAGAATTTGCTGTTTTCGTCTACTTTTCACCTGACACTTCCAAAATCATAAAAACCGTGAAATCAAGTAAATAGTGAACAATTAATGTCAATTTACTCTCAATTTCACATTAAAACATACATAAAACATGCTAAAATGTGATACGATTTTTAGCGTATCAGATAACCCCACACTTAGCTTTTGCTTGTCCTCAAGCAAAGTCTACATGGAGTTAGTGATTTTAAACCGTAGTGCAGTCACTTAAATTCCTAATCATGTTTTTATTCAAAATTCTTCTGACAATTCTTAACACAGTCTGATTGGGTCAGGTTGCTATGACAAGGTCTCACATGTCTCTAGTAGTTTGTTATGATCAGGCAAAAACAAATCAACAACTAGGTTGGACTTTTTCTTAGTCACAGGGTCTTCCTATGGTGTAGTGTGTGTACTAGTCTAGACCAGATAGTCAACACATCAACTCTTCTAACTGCTACCAGATAATACTTACCTATCGCTAGACACTGACAACAGATAACTTCTGAGTTCTGAGCTTTGGGATCAATTTTAATGTTTTAGCACTTGTTGTTTTCTTTATAGATTCAGGGTATTCGAGTTTGCTTAGAAACAACGTCAACTCAACTACCCATGTACGAGTCCCACTCCGAGCTCCTAATCAATTAGTCCAAGATAGCTATCGACTACTCCCACTAACCATAACATACTACCTACATATCATAGACATAAGCAATTTGTTTTAACCAAGCATACTGCATTAGAAGTCTGAAAAGACAGAAAATTTTGAAAAAAAATTTGGAAGGGTGTGAAAATACAGGGAAAACAAGCAAAAGCATGCGAAACATTTTTCAAACTGCTTCAACGCTACAGTGCACGGTGCACTGCTACCCCACACTTAAGTTTGGCACGTCCTCAGTGTTCATGCATAGCTAATTACCCCACACTTTTGAAGACAAGATAAAAACATAATAAAAAACAAGAAAAGACAAATAATGCAACAATTCTGTATGTCATATAAATCAATTTTGTACAAAGATTCATAGTCATACAGCCCAGACTACACAAAACAGATAACAAAAGACAAAAAAAAGAAAGAAAAGAAGGGGAGAGAGAGACTAAGAACCCGGCGGGTCGCCATCCAGTGGACCGAGGTCTGTTAAGTCAAACTCGAAGTTCTCCGCTACTCGGGCAGTCTGCTGATGTAACTCCTCAATCCTACTGGTGATCATGGCGATCCTGTCATCCATCACCGCCAGTCGTCTGTCAATCCTGTCATCCATCATGCCAGCCGTCTGTCGATCCGGTCCATGTCTCGACTGTATCGTGCCGATAGTTCTGCCAATCCGTGCGACATGTGTCGTTCGAAGGCAGTACGTGGCACGAACGTCTCGGATGGATGGATATGCGGTGGAGCTGCTTCTGATGCCGAAGCCTGTCCTGGCTGCTCTGTGTGGATGGTGTAGCGGCCGCTCGCATCCCGGACAACCATTCCCATGTTCCGTAGGATGGTAACGTCTGTGGGAATAGTGGTTGGGGCGACCAGAGTAAGCTCCGAGCCCTCTATGTCCAACTCCAGGTAGCGGGCTATCCTGGTGATGAATGGCCCGAGCCCCAGACACTGTTTCCGAGTGTCCGTAGCAAAACCCCGCATGATGACTGTGATAAGTCGAGCCATCTCTACTGTAGATCCCATATGCATGTTGGCCAAGAGGAATGTCTCCATCTGGGTGACATTCCCGGGGGCCGTCCGTCGTCCTGACAAAGTGTGTGCAATAATGGCATGTAAGTAGCGAAGAGCAGGATAGATACCTGTGGCTTTCGCAAAGCCATGCTGGTAGGGAACACCCGTCATACAGATCTGAGCCCAAGCAGTGGAGACATCTGCAGAAGTGAAGTCCCGAACTGCTGTGGTGTAGGCGGGCGTATCCAGCTCCTCTCTCTGCCAGATACCCAAAGCGATGCCGAACTCGGCCATGCTCATCGACCGATCTATTCCGCCTAAGCGGAATGTGATCTGCTCCTGGTGGCATGCAAAGGATGCATAGAACTCACATACCAGCTCCAGGTACGTGGGCTCTGTGACGATGAATACTCGACTGTAGGGTAGTACATCGAGTATGCGTCTGACTCAGCCTCTACTCCCAGTGTCTGTACTGCTGCCCAATCCAGCGTTCTGCCCGTCAGAATCGTGCGTCCGATGTACCCAGTGCATCTCTCCTGATATGCTGTGCTGGAGGGAAACAGCATAAAAGGATGTGTCACTGAGGTAACTGTCATAGTGGATGGGGTACGAGCACGTTTGGCAGCCATTTGGTTTGAAAGTGTTTGAGAGACTTTTGGGGAGTTTAGGTAGGAAGGAAGGTTCGAATTCGAATTCTGGAGGTGAATTTGAATTCAAAAGGGTGAAATTAGGCTAGGGAAAGATTTCGAAATTTTTGGCGGGAAATTCGAATTTTGGAGGGAAATTCGAATTTGGAAAGAAATTTAAAATTTAAATTTTGGAGGGAAATTTTAAATTTTAAATTTTGAAAAGTTTGCCAAAGGAAGAGAGAGAGAGTTATTTGAGAGAGGTGGATTTTTGGAAGTGAATTTTGAGGAAAAATGAAAAAATTGAGATTTTATAGAAGGGGAGGCCTTCGGGACGCCCGTCCCGGAGGCAGGACTCCCGTCCCGCTGGACGCCCGTCCAGAACCGGGACGCCCGTCCCGGGTTGCCTCGGGATGCGTGCCAATTCCGAAAATTTATTTGTTTTTTTTTCTTAATTCCTGCAAATCTCAGTATACCAAATAATCATAATTTTTAACAAGGCTTCCTGTTTATCCAATGAAATTCAGAAGTTGTTAAAAACACTCTATGCAAAAATTCCTCAGTCTCACTTTTTCGAAAATCATACTACCCTAATTTTATTCCTATTTAAATTCAGCAAGAAAAACAAAAATTTGAATTTATACAATTTAGTTAATGAAAAATAAACTGTAATTGCAAAATTTTCGTTTTTCATAGAAATAAATGTCTGAAAAATTGTTGAAAATAAAGGACCCTTTAAAATGTTTGAAAAATAGAAAAATATGGGTCAATTATTCAAGTTTCAGTTCAAACGAATTATTGCTGAAAATAAAAGTAAAAGAATCTTCCCTTTTTAACGAATCCTGTCTCTGATCTCCTGTAGTTCTGTCCGAATGCTTCGCATTTCTATGCGTATTGTTCGCATCTCATCCCTCTGCCTGTTTTGCTCACTGCGTAGATCAGCCATCTCTCGGAGTAGTTGTGCACCTTGGTTCTCCTGGAGATTGACCGTGGCTCTGAGTCGGTCTACGTTAGTTGTGATGTTCAGACTGAGTTGGTCTAAATGACACAGTCTGCTGGCAATCCCTTGGTCCATCTCATAGACCCTTTGAGTTAGTGTGTCTATCTGCACGGACAACAGTGAATAATAACCGTTAGTACTCCCCCAGATGAAGGGGTGCGCTCGTGAGGTGTTGGGGTGTATGCAGGAGAGGTCGGTGAATTCTGGGTTTGATCAGTAGGGGGTGAATTTAGAGGAACTCTCTGGGTAGGAGGGTGAATTGGAGATCTCTGGGGTACTTCTCTAGGAGGAAAGGTATCCTCAGAAGGATCTTCTTCCGTGGGACTATGCTCACGGGTGTTCAGGAATCGTCTCACTAGTTCACTGGCATCAGGGCTCGAGTTTACTTCTACTGGTTGTGAAGGAAGAGTCCCTCGTGGTACTTCTGGTGCGGGTCTAGAGGGGCCTTCTGGTTTCGTCTTCTTTGGTCCTGGAGTGTCAGGGTTTTCTGTTTTCTTTGCCTGGTTAGTAGCTGCTCTTGTTCTCTTCATCTCTGAGTGCAAAGTCTGGTTAGAAATAACAAATAACAAACATAGGAAAGTGAAGAAAACGAAAAAATATTTTTAGGGGTTTTAAAATTTATTTAGAAAGCAGGTAAATTTCCTCAATACGGTTCTAGAATAATTTTCTAAAATTTGATTATCCTAAGTCTCTTAATTCCAGATATTATCTAAAATTAATTAGTTATGATAATCCTATATTCAGGAAAGTGATTGTCTAGCTGGTATAAATAAGTGTTAATCAAAAGTCTAGGTTACTACCGTTACCTATCATAAGTCTCTAGAATTGTGGCCAATAATCCTAAATTCATTATGATATTCCCCGGCAACGGCGCCAAAAATCTGATGCGATTCCGGTTGACGTACTAAATAGGTGTTATTTTACCCTATGTCGATTATGATTAATTAAGGACTGTGATTGACTAATTGTCACGTTTAGTCTTATGGTGTCACTTAATCAGCCAGAATCTAAGGCAGAGTACCTATCGTGTAGCTAGTCTATTGGAAAGTATCTACGATTTTACTAAGTTAATTATCGTACTCCCAGGGAAGTGGCAACGGCTTAGTAGTAACTAGCCTCTTATCCTAACTCTTATCTTATGATCCAGTTATGCAATCTTCATCAAATACTTTGATGAGAGGGTGATCCATTCTCCACTAGGTTCAAGTCTAATTAACCCTAGAAGTGTTTTAAAGATAAGTTCTGATTCTATGTTATACTGTTCCTATATGTTGATTGACCTATATTCGAGTGTTTTAGATATATCTTAGCCTGGAATGCAACTATATTCTGTGTCTAAAGGTGTACCACATCTGAGTCTCTATGCTACCGCCCCCAATCATTAAGGTAAACGGCCCTACTCACGATTCGAACAAAGACAGTTATGAAAGCCCTATCACTTTCGGGGATCACTCTGAAGGCTCGTAATCGCTGGCATAACGCTCTACTCAGCCTACCTAGACTACTCTAACAAGCCAGGTGTTCAGCATGTTATTTTATCTAGTATGGCAGACACCAATACTAATTGATGCCTGTTAAACTAAACAGGTTATGAATACTACATTAGACATGCAGACATAATGATTATTTAGCAGGTGGCTATTTCCGGAAAAACATAATAACTTCAACATACAAAACAATTATTCATAAAATCATAATCTGATATTCATAATTGATGTTTAGGACAAAGCAATAAAACATATAAGAGAGGGGTATGGGGACTGATGCCATAAAGAAATCACCCTTTACTTAGTCTCGCCTACAGAGCGTACTGCTGTATACGTCGTATTGCCCGCCCTGACTCTGCTCGCCAGAACCTTCGGAGGACGCTTCCTCAGCCTAGTAGCTAGATTTTACCTTACGTCCTGGGCTTAAGCCTAGCCCTGTGGACTGACTCTTCGAACGCCTAGAGCTCTCTTAGGGTCTCCTAACGAAACCCCGGGTATTCTATGAATACCGGAAACGAACCTATCTATAGAAACCTAAGATCTGAGACTATTTCTCAGAAACTAAAACAAAACACTAATAAGAAAGAAAACTGAGATCCGAGTCTCTGAGTGAGTTGTGTACTGGAAAACTGTACACTGGAAACCACTTAATGACTCAGATCGAGTGGAGAGGGATGAATTCAACTGCTGGAGGCCTGGGGTATTTATAGCAGCTTCCCGGAGTGAAAAATTCTGAAAAATTCGATGTGGGACAGCTTTTGGCGGCTCGGGACGCCCGTCCTGATTCGTTGACCAGGTTCGGGACGCCCGTCCTGGCGGTTTGACCGGGTCGTGACGCCCGTCCCGGGTTCGGGACGCCCGTCCCGGACCTTTGACCGGGTCAACATTTCCAAAAATTGCGTTTTTGCCCCAGAATTTGCTGTTTTCGTCTACTTTTCACCTGACACTTCCAAAATCATAAAAACCGTGAAATCAAGTAAATAGTGAACAATTAATGTCAATTTACTCTCAATTTCACATTAAAACATACATAAAAACATGCTAAAAATGTGATACGATTTTAGCGTATCAGACGCCCGTCCTGAGCCTTTGACTAAGTCAACATTTCCAAAAATTGCGTTTTTGCCCCAAAAATTGCTGTTTTCGTCTACTTTTCACCTGACACTTCCAAAATCATAAAAACTGTGAAATTAAGTAAATAATAAACAATTAAGACCAATTTACTCTCAATTTCACCCTAAATCATATAAAAAAACATGCTAAAAAGGTGAAACGATTTCCGCGTATCAAAGGTTGAGTGGGCCGATGTCCACATGATAGCATTATATGGGGAGTCAACATCTACTATATAGAATTTGACCTCCTCTTCGTGAGTATAGGTATCAAATCCCAAGGTTACCTTGACTTTAAATGTTCCTCTGACTCTGATCTTATGAGCAGTAAAACCCTCCAGGACCATGTTGCTAGGCTTCAAGTGGCTATCGTTCATTCCCATTTCTTTGAATTATTTGAAGTAGAGTATATTTTTTGGGGCTCCTGTGTTCACCAATGATATGCATAATCATATCACTTTTTAGCATGTTTTTATGCACAAATTAGGGCAAAATTGGAGATAAATCATTCTTAATTGATTGATATTAATAGAATTTTGTAGTTTTGTGATTTTGGAAGTTTCAGGTGAAACGTGCAAGAAAACTGCAAATTTTGGGGCAAAAACTTGATTTTCGGAAGTTTATGGATCAGGACGGCCGTCCTGAACCCCTGAACAGTATCCCACATCGATTTTTGCATAAAAAATCACTCAGCTTACCTGCTATAAATACCCCAAGGCTTCCTCAGTTGAAATCATCCCTCTCCACTTGATCTGAATCATTCAGTGACTTCAAGTATACATTTCTCTATAGTATATGAGTCATTTAGTGATCTCAGGTGTTTCTTTCAAGTAGGTATAGTATACGAGAGTTTCTTGTGTTCTTTGCTTTCTAAGAATCTGTTTCAGAATCTTAGAATACGTCTAGATAGGGTTCGTTTTTTGTATTCATAGAATACATGGGATTTCGTTAGGAGATCCTAAGAGAGCATTAGGTGAGCGAAGAGCTAGTCAACAGGGCTTTGCTTAAGCCCGGGACGTAAGGTAAAGCAATAGCTGCTAGGCTAAGGAGGCGTTCCCCGAAGGTTCTGTCGAGCAGAGTCAGGTCAAGCAGTCCAGGATATACAAGTAGTTGCTCCATCAGCGAACCTAATAAAGGGTGAATGCTTTATGGTGGTGGTCCCCTTGTCCCTCTCTTTATATTTTGTACTGTGTTTGTCCAAAAACCTATTTGAATATTAAACTGTGATGTTATGAATATGTGTTTTGCATGCTGAAGCTAATTACATTTTTTTGGAAAGGTCACCAGCTTAATTATCATTATGACTGTATGTCTACTTGCTCTTTTAAATTAGATGAACGGTTATAGACAATTCCTAACCATGCTCTAATCATAACTTGTCTAGTTTAACACGCCTTAATTTAGGGCTTTGTGTGAGGACGGAAGCATTAAGGTTTGCCATGTTATATAAAATAACCTATAGATCACCATGTTTGTTAGAGTAGTCTAATGAGGCTGAGTTCCTGTGTTAATGCCGGTGTTAGGGCGAGCGGCATGATCTCCTGAGTGACACAAGACTTTCATGGATGCCTTTAGCACGAACCGTGAGTAGGGCCGTCAATGGCAATGGGGCGGTTTATCAGATAACTCATATGTGGTAACACAAGTAGAATCAGTAAATAATTGCAATCTAGACCAAGATATATCTAAAATACTCGAAGATAGGTCAGTCAACATGTAGAAACAATAGGACATACATCAGAATACTTGCTTGGAAAATACTCTTGCATGCCTTATAAACTTGAATCTTGTGTAGAGAGGATCACCCTCTCATCAAAGATATTGATGAATGATTGCATAACTTGATAATAAAATGAGAGTTAGGGTAAAAGGATAGTTGCTACTAAGTCGTTACCACTTCACTGGGAGTACGATAAATTCTTTAATTAAAATCGTAGATACTTTCCAATAGACTAGCTACACGATAGGTACTTTGCCTTAGGTTCTGATTGATTAAGTGACAATATAGATGCTAAATGTGACAATTAGTAAATCTCATTCATTAATAATTCATAATCGATATAGGGTAAATAAAACCTATTTTTAGCATACCAATCGGAACGCATCAAATTTTTGGCTCCGTTGCCGGGGAAATATCATAACAAATTTAGCATTCTTGATCAAAATTCTAGAGGCTTATGGTAGGTAGCGATAAAACCTACACTACGGCTATACGAGACTTCCCCTCTGCTGACGTCTCCGCTGCCTAGGCCCAGATCTGCATGACTGGCGCCCCCTACCAGCATGGCTTCACGAAAGCCACAAGTATTCATCCAGCCCTTCGCTATTTACATACCATAGTAGCTCATACTCTGGCCGGACGACGTACTGCCCCAGGTAATGTCACCCAGATGGAGACATTCCTCCTGGCCAATATGCACAGAGGCATCATTGTGGATATGGCCAGGCTCATTACCGTCATCATGTGGGGTTTCGCTACAGATACCTGGAGGCAGTGTCTGGGGCTTGGGCCGTTCATCACCCGGATAGCCCACTACCTGGAGATAGACATTGAGGGCTCGGGGTTGACCTAGATTGCTCTTACCACCATTCCCACAAACTTGACTGTTCTACAAAACATGGGAATGGTCGTACGAGATGCAGTCGGGTGATACTCAATCCATACTGAGTAGCAAGGGAAGTCATTGGTACCAGGACCGGAAGCAGAGCAAGCACCACCGATTCAGACATTCGTACCACGCACCGCCTTAGAGCGACATATGTCGCAGGGGTTGGCGGAGCTCACTGCCAGACATAGCCGGGATATGGAGAATATCTAGAGGTAGATGGCAATGATGGATGACAGAATCAGCATGACCAACAGTTAGCTTGAGGAGATCTATTAGCAGACCACCCAGTTTACCGAAGACCCCGAGGTCTACTTCTGGCCACTTGATGATGATGATCCTGGTTCTTAGTTTCCCTTTTTCTTTCTTTCGTTCTTTGCTTTATTTGTGATTATGTGATAAGTCTGGGCTGTATGACATATGAATCTTTGTATGCAAAACGTTGATCTGTATGACATAACAACATTGTTTCTTTTATTCTGTTTTGTTATTTCTATTACCCTTTTTGTTTGATTGTTTTGTCTTCTGTCTCTTCCCCTTAGTTAGTCAAATAAGTGTGGGGTAAGAATTTTATATGTTTTTCTAGCTTTTGTTTTTCAAATAAATGTGGGGTAATAGGATATGCATAAACACTGAGGACAGTGTAAACTTTAAGTGTGGGGTAGCAATGCACTGTGCACTGTAGTAGTAAAATTTTGCATGTTTTCCCATATTTCTCACTAAAATTGCACCCTTGATACGCTAAAATCGTATCACATTTTTAGCATGTTTTTATGTATGTTTTAATGTGAAATCGAGAGTAAATTGACATTAATCGTTTACTATTTACTTGATTTCACGGTTTTTATGATTTTGGA
Source organism: Asclepias syriaca (assembly GCA_027405835.1). Lineage (NCBI taxonomy): Eukaryota > Viridiplantae > Streptophyta > Magnoliopsida > Gentianales > Apocynaceae > Asclepias > Asclepias syriaca. The sequence goes on from CM049932.1 coordinate 12,730,419, forward strand.
AGTGTTAGGTGAAAAGTAGACGAAAACAGCAAATTCTGGGGCAAAAACGCAATTTTTGGAAATATTGACCCGGTCAAAGGTCCGGGACGGGCGTCCCGAACCCGGTCAAACCGCCAGGACGGGCGTCCCGAACCTGGTCAACGAATCAGGACGGGCATCCCGAACCGCCAGAAGCTGTCCCACATCGAATTTTTCAGAATTTTTCACTCCGGGAAGCTGCTATAAATACCCCAGGCCTCCAGCTGTTGAAATCATCCCTCTCCACTCGATCTGAGTCATTAAGTGGTTTCCAGTGTACAGTTTTCCAGTACACAACTCACTCAGAGACTCGGATCTCAGTTTTCTTTCTTATTAGTGTTTTGTTTTAGTTTCTGAGAAATAGTCTCAGATCTTAGGTTTCTATAGATAGGTTCATTTCCGGTATTCATAGAATACCCGGGGTTTCGTTAGGAGACCCTAAGAGAGCTCTAGGCGTTCGAAGAGTCAGTCCACAGGGCTAGGCTTAAGCCCAGGACGTAAGGTAAAGTCTAGCTACTAGGCTGAGGAAGCGTCCTCCGAAGGTTCTGGCGAGCAGAGTCAGGGCGGGCAATACGACGTATACAGCAGTACGCTCTGTAGGCGAGACTAAGTAAAGGGTGACTTCTTTATGGCATCAGTCTCCATACCCCTCTCTTATATGTTTTATTGCTTTGTCCTAAACATCAATTATGAATATCAGATTATGATTTTATGAATAGTTGTCTTGTATGTTGAAGTTATTATGTTTTTCCGGAAATAGCCACCTGCTAAATAATCATTATGTTTGCATGTCTAATGTAGTTTCTTTTAAACTAAAATAGGGTTATAGACAATTCCTAACCACGGTCTATTCATAACCTGTTTAGTTTAACAGGCATCAATTAGTATTGGTGTCTGCCATACTAGATAAAATAACATGCTGAACACCTGGCTTGTTAGAGTAGTCTAGGTAGGCTGAGTAGAGCGTTATGGCAGCGATTACGAGCCTTCAGAGTGATCCCCGAAAGTGACATAGGGCTTTCATAACTGTCTTTGTTCGTACCGTGAGTAGGGCCGTTTACCTTAATGATGGGGGGGTAGCATAGAGACTCAGATGTGGTACACCTTTAGACACAGAACATAGTTGCATTCCAGGGTAAGATATATCTAAAACACTCGAATATAGGTCAATCAACATATAGGAACAGTATAACATAGAATCAGAACTTATCTTTAAAACACTTCTAGGGTTAATTAGACTTGAACCTAGTGGAGAATGGATCACCCTCTCATCAAAGTATTTGATGAAGATTGCATAACTGGATCATAAGATAAGAGTTAGGATAAGAGGCTAGTTACTACTAAGCCGTTGCCACTTCCCTGGGAGTACGATAATTAACTTAGTAAAATCGTAGATACTTTCCAATAGACTAGCTACACGATAGGTACTCTGCCTTAGATTCTGGCTGATTAAGTGACACCATAAGACTAAACGTGACAATTAGTCAATCACAGTCCTTAATTAATCATAATCGACATAGGGTAAAATAACACCTATTTTGTACGTCAACCGGAATTGCATCAGATTTTTTGCACCGTAGCCGGGGAAATATCATAATGAATTTAGGATTCCTGATCAAAATTCTAGATACTTATGATAGGTAGCGGTAGTAACCTAGACCTTAGACCTAACACTTGTTTTAGGCTAGTTAGACAATCAGTTTCCGAAATATAGGATTATCATAACTAATTAATTTTAGATGTTATCTAGAATTAAGACACTTAGGATAATCAAATTTTAGAAAATTATTCTAAAACCGTATTGAGGTAATTTAATTGCTTTCGAAATATAAAAAAAAATGTTAAAAATTTAAAATCCAAAAAGAATGTATTTTTCTTGCTCAATGGTAAGTTGTTCTTTTCCCTATCTCTTGTTCTTTCTTAGATGTTTTCTTAGTTGTACATTTGTTGCTCTTTTTCAAAAAAATAAAAATGGAAATGAGGATAGAATATTTTTCTGAGTTGTCAATTTTTGGCTAAGGTTTTAATCTGGAAGAAATCTCATTGTGGAGTTTTCTTAGGTCATGCTTAGTCTATTAGACAGAATCATGAAATAAAATTTTCTTTAATAGACAGACCTCTGAGTATTCTAATGAGAAAGGATGTTCCTTTTGTTTGATGATAAATGCATGAGATTGTTTAAACCGAAAGGAATTACTGCACCCATTATGGCATCACCTGATTGAAATATGCTTTTTGAATGAATATGTGATGTAATTATGTGGTAAGAATTGTTTTAGGACAGAAACATGATAAGAAAGTTCATATGTGATAAAATTCCGATCTTATCTGGTCTTGTCTAAAAACAATAGGTTTCTTATGAAAATAATTACATCATAGTAGTTGTGGAACACTTTTCAAAAATGGCCTGAACCACAGGCATTACCTACTAATGATGTTAAAGTCATGTGCAGATTCTAGTTGTTTTCCAGATTCAGAGTGCCAATGTTTTAGGAAGAAATGTTCAGCCTGTGTATCAAATCTGTGAATTTTGCTAAGTACCACACTTTAGCAGGGATTGCTATGGGAATGACTAACCATTCCAAAAGAGGTAGGAGTAGGTTACTGCAGAATGCTGCTCCAATGGGAAACGCATACAATCCCAACTAGAGGAATCGTACGGGATTTAGCTGAGGAGTAATTCGGAAGCTGGAAACTTTCAGAAGACACCACCACAGCAAAAACCCACACTCGCAGAATCAATAGATGAGATATTGGCAACAATTAAAGCCAGATCAGTGCAAGCAAGTGATCTACCAAGAGGTAACAAACGGTCGGCAGATATAGAGGAATTTGGCATTGTGTCGGGAGCATAGCAATGGAGGAGCTTGCATTCCCTGCATACCAATCAGCTGTGAGAAACTTCCTCGAGGAAGTCTCAAATACTTGGGCCCAGATCTACACAACTGGAGCCCCCTACCACCACAGCTTCGCCAAAACTTCAGGTATCTTTTCTTCCATTCGAGACTTGCATGCAATACCTTTACTAACATTGGCAGGTAGGCACACCAATCCAAAGAAGTCTCATTCCTAGACACGTTCCTTCTGGACATGTTGCTACGATTACGAGAAACTTTGTAGATGATTCGAGGAAACAGTCCTTGGGGCATGAGTCATTCATCAAATGGATATGCCACTACCTAGAGCTCGACAATGAAGGATCGGAGCTGGCATCATCCGTTCCAATATCTAGAGCTTGCAGAGTCAAGAACACCTCAGCAATAGCACATGGCTAAGGTGAAGAGCCAATTGACAGATCAGAGAAGACCCTTCTGTTCGCGACATGAAGGGAGTTTTTCTAATCCTCATACTCCTTTTATTTTATTTGTTTTGTGTTTTGTTTTGCTATCCTTCCTGTTTTGTTGCCTGATTTTCTCTCTTACCCTTAGTTAGTCGAATAAGTGTGGGGTAAGAATCTTTTCTGTTTTATTTCTTGTTTTCAAATAAGTGTGGGGTAGCTAGATATGCATGAACACTGAGGACAGTGCCAGACTTAAGTGTGGGGTAGCAGTGCACGGTGCACTGTAGCAGTTGCAAAATTTTTGCATGTTTTTGCTTGTTTTCCCCGTATTTTCACACCCTTCCAAAAATTTTTTTTTTCTTTTTTCACAATTTTTCCGTCTTTCAGACTTCTAAATGCAGTATGATTGGTTAAACAAATTGCTTATGTCTATGATATGTAGGTAGTATGTTATGGTTAGTAGGAGATAATTGATAGCTATCTTGGACTAATTGATTAGGAATAGGGAATTCCTGATAACTAAGCACAACCTTGTCTGGATTAGAGACCTCAACCAATTGCCTATTCGAGACTTAACTAGATAAAATTAGACCAGTTGTGGATATATTGGCAGTTAGAATGACTAGATGAGACTCTGAGCTAAAAGTGAAAAGAACTTAAGGAAGTTAATTACAATAGGGTAGTTTGCCAGCGGCCTTCGCTACTCGAGCACCACTCCTTCGGGGAATTTAAAGCCTGATGCCCTAAGGTCGTGTAGATCTGGGAGTCATCGGAGTGGGACTCGCTACATGGGTAGTTGAAGTTGACGTGTTCTAAGCAAACTCGAAATACCCTGAATCTATAAAGAAAATAACTAAGTGCTAAAACATTAAAAATCTTATCACCAAAGCTCAGAACTCAGAAAGTTATCTGTTGTCAGTATGTCTAGCGATAGGTCGAAGCATTATCTGGTAGCAGTTAAGATAAGAGTTCATTGTGTTGACTATCTGGTCTAGACTAGTACACACACTACACATCAGGAAGACCCTGTGACTAAGAAAAAGTCCAACCTAGTTGTTGATTTGTTTTCTGCCTGATCATAACAAGCTACTAGAAACATTTGAGACCTTGTCATAGCAACCTAACCAATCAGACCTGTGTTAGGAATTGTCTGAAGAATTTTTGGAATAAAAACATGACTAGGAATTTAAGTGACTGCGCTACGGTTTAAAATCACTAACTCCATGTAGACTTTGCTTGAGGACAAGCAAAAAGCTAAGTGTGGGGTTATCTGATACGCTAAAATCATATCACATTTTTAGCATGTTTTTATGTATGTTTTAATGTGAAATAGAGAGTAAATTGACATTAATCGTTTACTATTTACTTGATTTCACGGTTTTTATGATTTTGGAAGTGTCAGGTGAAAAGTAGATGAAAACAGCAAATTCTGGGGCAAAAACGCAATTTTTGGAAATATTGACCCGGTCAAAGGTCCGGGACGGGCGTCCCGACCCGGTCAAACCGCCAGGACGGGCGTCCTGAACCGGGACGGGCGTCCCGAACCTGGTCAACGAATCAGGACGGGCGTCCCGAACCGCCAGAAGCTCTCCCACATCGAATTTTTCAGAATTTTTCACTCCGGGAAGCTGCTATAAATACCCCAGGCCTCCAGCAGTTGAAATCATCCCTCTCCACTCGATCTGAGTCATTAAGTGGTTTCCAGTGTACAGTTTTCCAGTACACAACTCACTCAGAGACTCGGATCTCAGTTTTCTTTCTTATTAGTGTTTTGTTTTAGTTTCTGAGAAATAGTCTCAGATCTTAGGTTTCTATAGATAGGTTCGTTTCCGGTATTCATAGAATACCCGGGGTTTCGTTAGGGCGTAAGGTAAAGTCTAGCTACTAGGCTGAGGAAGCGTCCTCCGAAGGTTCTGGCGAGCAGAGTCAGGGCGGGCAATACGACGTATACAGCAGTACGCTCTGTAGGCGAGACTAAGTAAAGGGTGATTTCTTTATGGCATCAGTCTCCATACCCCTCTCTTATATGTTTTATTGCTTTGTCCTAAACATCAATTATGAATATCAGATTATGATTTTATGAATAGTTGTTTTGTATGTTGAAGTTATTATGTTTTTCCGGAAATAGCCACCTGCTAAATAATCATTATGTCTGCATGTCTAATGTAGTTTCTTTTAAACTAAAATAGGGTTATAGACAATTCCTAACCACGGTCTATTCATAACCTGTTTAGTTTAACAGGCATCAATTAGTATTGGTGTCTGCCATACTAGATAAAATAACATGCTGAACACCTGGCTTGTTAGAGTAATCTAGGTAGGCTGAGTAGAGCGTTATGCCAGCGATTACGAGCCTTTAGAGTGATCCCCGAAAGTGACATAGGGCTTTCATAACTGTCTTTGTTCGTACCGTGAGTAGGGTCGTTTACCTTAATGATAGGGGGCGGTAGCATAGAGACTCAGATGTGGTACACCTTTAGACACAGAACATAGTTGCATTCCAGGCTAAGATATATCTAAAACACTCGAATATAGGTCAATCAACATATAGGAACAGTATAACATAGAATCAGAACTTATCTTTAAAACACTTCTAGGGTTAATTAGACTTGAACCTAGTGGAGAATGGATCACCCTCTCATCAAAGTATTTGATGAAGATTGCATAACTGGATCGTAAGATAAGAGTTAGGATAAGAGGCTAGTTACTACTAAGTCGTTGCCACTTCCCTGGGAGTACGATAATTAACTTAGTAAAATCGTAGATACTTTCCAATAGACTAGCTACACGATAGGTACTCTGCCTTAGATTCTGGCTGATTAAGTGACACCATAAGACTAAACGTGACAATTAGTCAATCACAGTCCTTAATTAATCATAATCGACATAGGGTAAAATAACACCTATTTAGTACGTCAACCGGGATCGCATCAACCCTTCCAAATTGTTTTCAAAATTTTTCACTCTTTCAGACTTCAAATGCAGTATTGATTGGATAAAGAAATACTTATGTCTATGAAACATGTGAGTAGAGCATTATGATCAGTAGGAAACAAGTTGATAACTTTACTGAATTCCTCGATTAGAAATAGGGAATTCCTTATAATTGAGCACAACCTAGTTTGGATTAGAGACATCAACCAAATACCTTTTCGAGACCTAACTAAATAATATTAGATCGGTTGAGGATGTATTAGCGATTTAAATGACTAGATAGATGATACTTTGAGCTGGAAGTGAAAAAAGTTAAATAAATTGGGTAGTTTGCAAGCGTCCTTTGCTACTCGAGCTCCACTTCTTAAGGGAACTTAAAGCCTGATGCCCTAAGGTCGTGTAGATCTGGGGGTCATCGGAGTGGGACTCGCCTCTTGGGTAGTTAAAGTTGATGTGTGAAAGCGAACACAAAAATACCCTGAACAATCAATCTAAAAATACATTGCCCAGTGTGTTCTTTTATTGAAAATATAATTAAAAAGCCTTGACACCAAAGCTCAGAACTCAGAAGGTTGTTTATTGCTGTTATATTCAACGATTGGTCGAAGTATTATTTGGTAAGAGTTAAGAGAAGACTATATTGTGTTGACAATCTAAGTCTGGACTAATACACACACTGCACATCAGGAAGACCTCGTGACTAAGAGTAGAGTTCAGTCTAGTTATTGAATTGTTAAATCTGTATGACCATGATAATCTACTACGACATTTGAGACCTTATCATAGCAACTTGACCAGTCAGGCTTGTTTTGTGAATCATCTGACTCAGTGATTAATTTTGACTAAAAAACATTGCTAGGAATTTTAAGTGACTGCACCTATGATTTAAAATATCAATAGTTTCATGTAGACTTTGCTTGAGGACAAGAAAAAAGCTAAGCGTGGGGTTATATGATATGCATAAATCATATCACTTTTTTAGCATATTTTAGGCACAAATAAGGGAAAAATTGGAGATAAATAGTTCTTAATTGATTGATATTAATACAATTTTGTAGTTTTTGTGATTTTGGAAGTTTCAGGTGAAATGTGCAAGAAAACGGCAAATTTCTGGGCAAAAACGTGATTTTTGGAAGTTCGTGGATTAGGACGGGCGTCCTAAGGTCAGGGCGGGCATCACGACCTGGTCAAAGACCCGGGATGGGCATCCCAACCTGGTCAAAGCACCGGGAAGGGCGTCTTGGACCCAGGACGGGCATCCTGACCCGGTTAACTTATCGGGACGGGTGTCCCGAACCCCTAAACAGTATCCCACATCAATTTCTTCATCAAAAATCACTCAGCTTACCTGCTATAAATACCTCAGGCCTTCCTCAGTTGAAATCATCCCTCTCCACTTGATCTAAATCATTCAGTGACTTCAAGTATACATTTCTCTATAGTATATGAATCATTTAGTGATCTCAGTTGTTTCTTTCATGTAGGTTTAGTATATGAGAGTTTCTCGTATTCTTTGCTTTCTTAAAGTACGTCTCAAAATCTTGGAATACTTCTAGATAGGGTTCGTTTTTAGTATTCATAGAATACTCAGGATTTTGTTGGGAGATCCTAAGAGAGCAGTAGGTGAGTAAAGAGCTAGTCAACAGGGCTTTGCTTAAGCCCGGGAAGTAAGGTAAAGTAAAAGCTGCTAGGCTAAGGAGGCGTTCCTCGAAGGTTCTGTCGAGCAGAGTCGGGTCAAGCAGTCCATGATATACAAGTAGTTGCTCCAACAGCGGACCAAATAAAAGGTGAATACTTAATGGTGGTGGTCCACTTGTCCCTCTCTTTATATTTTGTATTGTGTTTGTCCAAAAACCTATTTGAATATTAAACTATGATGTTATGAATATGTGTTTTGCATGCTGAAGCTATTTACATTTTTCTGGAAAGGTCACCAGCTTAATTATCATTATGACTATATGTCTACTTGCTCTTTTAAATTAGATGAACGGTTATAGACAATTCCTAACCACAATCTAATCATCACCTGTCTAGTTTAATAGGCCTTAATTTAGGACTTTGTGTGAGGACGAAAGCATTAAGGTCTGCCATATTAGATAAAATAACCTATAGATCACCATGTTTGTTAGAGTAGTCTAATGAGGCTGAGTTCGTGTGTTTATGCTGGCGTTAGGGCGAGCGGCATGATCTCCTGGGTGACACAGGACTTTCATGGATGTCTTTAGCTCGAACCGTGAGTAGGGCCGTCAATGGCGATGGGGTGGTTTATTAGATAACTCAGATGTGGTTCACAAGTAGAATCAGTATATAATTGCAATCTAGACCAAGATATATTTAAAATACTCAAAGATAGGTCAGTCAACATGTAGAAATAATAGGACATACATCAGAATACTTGCTTGGAAAATACTCTTGCATGCCTAATAAACTTGAATCTTGTGTAGAGAGGATCACCCTCTCATCAAAGATATTGATGAATGATTGCATAACTTGATAATAAAATGAGAGTTAGGGTAAAAGGATAGTTGCTACTAAGCCATTACCACTTCCCTAGGAGTACGATAAATCCTTTAATTAAAATCGTAGATACTTTCCAACAGACTAGCTATACGATAGGTACTCTGCCTTAGGTTCTGATTGATTAAGTGACAACATAGATGCTAAATGTGACAATTAGTAAATCTCAGTCCTTAATTATTCATAATCTATATGGTAAATAAAACCTATTTTTAGCATATCAATCGGAACGCATCAACCAAGACTCTCCTTACTCTACACTTGTCAATCCCTCGCATGGCCATGCCTACCTCTAGAATATTGGGGGTGATTCGGGCCTCCTCGTTTAGCTCCAGGTCTTTGTCAAAGAAGGTAATTGGCTCGTGTGATAATTTGCCGAAGTGCGATGTAAAAATAGGCTTGTTCAGGTTATAAATCTTACGTTTTATCTATTTGATGGAGGAGAATTATCGTGTTATGACTTTGATTACCCTCTCAGTTTTTTCCTTAGGTTGTCCTAATATGTATTCTTTCAGATGTCCCTCCCGTATTAGTTTTTCTATGGCTCGTTTCAACTATATGCAATTTTCGATTGTGTGATCGTAATCCTGATGAAAACCGCAGAACTTCAACCTGTCTTTAGCGGGAACATCCTGAGCTCACATGGGTGTAGGTTCATGTACTCCATACTTCTCTTTGATGACTGCAACGAGATTCTCCTTGGGGATATTTAACGAAGTAAATGCCTTGGTTCTCCTTGTTCTGTTTTTTCCTCTTTAATCTTGGGGAGAGGTCTCCGTATACTTTTCCTTCCTTTTACTTGCGAGACTTGGGCACTTCCTTTAGCTAATGCAACATTGCGCGCCACGCTGAAGACTTTGTCACTTGGTCTCTGGCTTCTGGAGTTGGAGCTCCGTGAACAACATCCTCGACCAAAAATTTCCCTCTAAGCAAGTGATCACTGTATCTTGACTAATTTCTTTTCGATCTTGTCATATGTTCTTTTGAAACGCTCTAGATAGGCAAGGAGGGTCTCGCCCTCCCTTTGTTTGATGTTGGCGAGATACCCTCTTAACTTGGGTATCTTTTCAGTAGTACTGAATTTATCTAAAAATGATTTTTCCAGGTCTCGCCATGAATTGATAGTTCTGGGCTTTATCAAAGCAAACTACGTCAGGGGTTTGTTAGATAAGGTATTGGGGAAAGCTTTACACAAGACGGCTTCATCATTGGTTACCAATCCCATGGCGTATTTGAACCGACAGACATGCTCTTGAGGTTTGCTTAGTTTGGAATAAAGGACGAATTGAGGGATTTTCAGAGTTGGGTACAGGATCGCGGAGTGAATCGACTTCGTAAATGGGCCTGTATCTGATAAACAATCCTTCTTGGTTCAGTCTCTTTGCGTTCTGTCTAGACTTTGTTCTTGTCTATTTCTCTTTGAACGGAGTCTGTTACGGTGGCTTCTCTCTTTCGATTGCCTGCCCGATGGTTGACTCTCGCCAACTTCACTGGCGGAGCAAAGTGTTGTCCTCCTAGAAGGGGCATTTCAGCCCCTAGTGTCTTTGCTCACCATGGTAGGTATTTTTGTGGCAAGGCTCTGTAACGTTCTCTTTCATCGTACGAAAAGGTCGGTGGTGTTAAGCCATGCCTGAGGAATTCTGCTCGAAGTTGTAACCATTATCTTGATAGGTCGTGCTGCTTTTGAAGTTGTTCAACTTCCTTCCGCAGGTCTTCGACATCCTTCCCATATTCAATGTTACTGAATCGCCTCTCGTTTAGTTTCTTGCATAGGTCAGGTACCTCACGAGAGATATCTTGGGGTCCTAAGCGTTCGATGATTGACCGGCACCGAGGTTTCTCAGGAATGGATGAGTGTGCCACCCGGTAGGTTTCATGGTGAGATGTAGGAACCGTGGTATCAAGTTGATATCCACGTTCGCCGGATCGTCCTGATATTTTCTGTTCTGAGGAGAGAGAGATAGAAAAATTTTCGTTTCCGGTAACGGAACAAAATTGATTAGTCGAAAATTAGTTCGACGCCACGTGTTGATGAAGCAGCGTTGTTTGATGATCTCTGCCAAATGTCACTGCCAAGGTGGATGTTGCGTTTGTGATTTGATGAAGATTTCGGTCTGTGGATATCTGCAAAACAGATAAGTTCGAGACAGAGGGTGGAGGACCTCTGACGAACCCTCCGATGATAAAGTCAGAATTCTGAATCTTACTCGGGTTTATATGATTTAGCAGAGAAATGTTGAGTTATCTGGCCTTACCTTTTACCTTTACGAGGGTGGTATTTATAGATGCAAATCACCCTAAGAGATAGGTAGGTGGTGAATTATGAAGAATCTGACAGTTACCAGATTCTGAATTATGAAGAATCTGACAGTTACCAGATTCTGAATTATGAAGAATCTGATAGGAATATTCTGTGAGATACTTTTCATGAATATCTTTAAGATAAACTGTTTGGTCAAAAATACCCTGTGAGGAATCCTCTAGAAGAAACGGGCAACCAAAGGACACTCAAAGTGGGTGGTATCAAATCCGAAGACTTCGCTGTCTTGTGGTCCCATCGGGTTTGGTAGATAAGATTCAATCGAAGTTATGGGTCCCACTGCGCCAGATGGCGTTTGCCGTGTCAGTGTTTATTCCTTGTTAGCACAGGGGCAATTTATATTATTCAATATATATAATTCCAGTACGGCAATTTATATTATTCAATATATATAAACAGATCACAACAACAACAAGACGAGTATATAAAAAAATATATATATTACAATCTTCCAAAAAATATATATAAATTTATATTATTAAATAAATAATAATATATCCAAAATTTCCAAAAATTATATATATATTTATATTATTAAATAAATAATAATATATCCAAAATTTCCAAAAAATATATATCCTTATAAGTTACACATTTTTCTAATAAAAACAGTAACGTAATCTTTAAAATTTTAGAAAACCTAATTATTAATTTATTAATTAATTTCACAAAACTCCATAAATAAAGGTGCAATCTTTTTATAGAGCTTGACTAAATAAACCTAAAAGGTTTAATCTTTTAATCGATTATGAATTACCCAAAATATTTTTAATAATCTAACATATAGGCTATGATACCATTTGATAGAATAACATACTTATGAATTCAATATATTCCTTAGCCTAATCTCATAACACCTAGTATGTCAGATTATTAAGAACAAAGAAAACTAAATTGCGGAAGCGTACCTAATTTTATTCTGTATCACCAAGATATTCTTCAAGAATCCTAGAAGACACTTTCTTCGTAATTGGTCAAATTCAAATCATGGTCTTCCAAGAGATCTATCAGAGTTAAGGTTTTATTCTAATGACCGGATATAGAATAGACACTCTCTATAAACTCTCAGGGACCATAACCAATATATTATAATAATAATATTCCTAACCAACTCATCACAATCTACGAATATGGTATCTACATATATGGGCCCATACTTATTGTTGATGCATATTAGCCCAATAAACTTAATTAGATTACTTTAATAGGGTTGAATAAAATATGATAACCTAAATACATAATTTACATATAAGATCACATGATTTATTAAAATAAATCCAACATATATATGATATAGATCAAGGGTGGAGATTGAAGTTTCATTAAAAGTGTCAATGGTCAAGATTGTTGGATGTGTGAATGCAAATATGTGAATATACACATATTTACTTTAGAAATAAGAAGAAAGTGATAGAAAAATTCTGGTGGTGTACAATAGAGATTTTTGAGAGAAAATTCAAGAAAAATACTCTGCAACAATCCTCTCAAATCTTTCTGTCATGGAGAAAAGGTCTATTCTTATCACTCATTTTTTAAGTTTTCGAAGAATAGTTTTGGAGAATATATTAAAGAATGCTTATTCATCAACTTGGAGGTGACGTATCATTCCTCATTTATCTTTGATGTATTATACTATGTAAGGAAGTTATGGGTCTCTTGGATTAGTTTGAAATATCAGGTTGAACATTAAATTCTAGTCATATCTTTGGGGTATGTTTTGTATTTGCCTAACCTAAGTGATAGGGAAGACATCGTTTCTATTGGGTAGTGTAGGAAGTGATTCTACTCTTTATCTTAAGAAATTGTGATTGTGTGTGTAAGGAAGGGAGCCTTCTTTGTAGCTTTAGTGAAAAGCATTGATACGCGAAAATCGTATCACCTTTTTAGCATGTTTTTATGTATGAATTTGGGTGAAATCGAGGGTAATTTGATCTTGATTGTTCATTATTCACTTAATTTCACAGTTTTTATGATTTTGGAAGTGTCAGGTGAAAAGTAGACGAAACCAGCAAATTTTGGGGCAAAAACGCAATTTTTGGAAATGTTGACTCGGTCAAAGGTTCAGGACGGGTGTCCCGAACCCGGGACGGGCGTCCCGACCTGGTCAACTGATCAGGACGGGCGTCCCGAGCCGCCAGAAGCTGTCCCACATCAAATTTTTTAGAAATTTTCACTCCAGGAAGCTGCTATAAATACCCCAGGCCTCCAGTAGTTGAATTCATTCCTCTCCACTCGATCTGAGTCATTTAGTGGTGTCCAGTGTACAATTCTCTAGTACACAACTCACTCAGAGACTCGGATCTCAGTTTTCTTTCTTATTAGTGTTTTGTTTTAGTTTCTGAGAAATAGTCTCAGATCTTAGGTTTCTATAGATAGGTTCGTTTCTGGTATTCATAGAATACCCGGGATTTCGTTAGGAGATCCTAAGAGGGCTCTAGGCATTCGAAGAGTCAGTCCACAGTGCTGGGCTTAAGCTGGGTATTAAGGTAAAGCCCAGTTACTAGGCTGAGGAAGCGTCCTCCGAAGGTTCTGGTGAGCAGAGTCAAGGCGAGCAATACGACATATACAGCAGTACGCTCCGTCGGCGAGACTACGTAAAGGGTGATTTCTTTATGGCATCAGTCCCCATGTCCCTCTCTTATATGTTGTTATTGTTTTGTTCTAAATACATATTATGAATACGAGATTACGATGTTTATGAATAGTTGTTTTATATGTTGACGTTATTATGTTTTTCCGGAAATAGCCACCTGCTAAATATTCACTATGTCTGCATGTTTAATGTGCTCTTTTAAACTAAAGTTAGGGTTATAGACAATTCCTAACCACGGTCTAATCATAACCTATTTAGTTTAACAAGCATCAATTAGTATTGGTGTATGCTATGCTAGATAAAATAACATGTTGAACACCCTGCCTGTTAAAGTAGTCTAGGTAGGGGCCGAGCTGAGTCCGATTATGCTGGCGGCTAGGGCAAGCGGTATGATCCCCGAAGTGACATAGGGCTTTCATGGATGCCTTCGTCCCGAACCGTGAGTAGGGCCGTCATTAAGGTAGGGCGGTTTATTAGAGACCTCGGATGTGGTACGCCTTTAGACACAGAACATAGTTGCAATCCAGGCTAAGATATATCTAAAATACTCGAATATAGGTCAAACAACATATAGGAACAGTATAACATAGAATCAGGACTCATCTATAAAACACTTCTAGGATTAATTAGACTGAAACCTAGTGGATAATGAATCACCCTCTCATCAAAGTATTTGATGTAGATTGCATAACTGGATCATAAGATAGGAGTTAGGATAAAAGGCTAGTTACTACTAAGCCATTGCCACTTCCCTGGGAGTACGATATTTATTTAATAAAATCGTAGATACTTTCCAACAGACTAGCTACACGATAGGTACTCTGCCTTAGGTTCTGGCTGATTAAGTGACACCATAGAGACTAAATGTGACAATTAGTCAATCACAGTCCTTAATTATTCATAATCAACATAGGGTAAAATAACACCTATTTAGCACATCGGTCAGAAACCCATTAGATTTTTGGCGCCGTTGCCGGGGAAATATCATAATGAATTTAGGATTCCTAATCAAAATTCTAGAGGCTTATGATAGGTAACGGTAGTAACCTAGACTTTAGACCCAACACTTGTCTTATACCAGTTAGACAATCAATTTCCTAAATATAGGGTTATCATAACTAATTAATTCTAGATGTTATCTGGAATTAAGACATTTAGGATAATCAAGTTTTAGAAAATTATTCTAAAACCATATTGAGGGAATTTAATCGCTTTTCGAAATAAGAAAAAAAATTTTAAAAAAATCTAAAAATCCGAAAAAAAATTGTACTTTTTCTTGTTTAATGGTAAGTTATTCTCCTTTCCCTATCTTTTGTATTTTCTCCTTGTGAGTAGTTGTTTTGTTTTGTTTTCTCTTCCTTCCAAGTTTGTAAATTTTCAATTTCCCTGTAACCTCACTAACCAGTTTGCTCAGGCTAAAACGTGTTCTTCTCTGTAGTTGCATGACTCGATCTTCAAAAGCTAACCTTGAAACACCAGTTGAAAATCCTGAACGAATCATTCGCACAGCTAATAGGCAAAAAACAGAAATGGCTGCTGAAAGACCTACCCTAGAATCCTACATCCAGCCACAGACTATCCCAGTCTCATCTGCCATCCGAATCCCTGGGAACCCTCGCTATGATCTTAAACCTAATGTGATCCAGCTGATTATAAATCGAGTTCAGTTTGGAGGAACTGCAGCCGAAAATCCGCTGGAACACCTATCTGATTTCTCTTCTCTCTGCGAAGGCCTCAGGGGAGATCATACTGCAGAAATAACTAAACTCAATCTTTTTCCCTACTCACTTAGGGACAGAGCTAAGAGATGGTTGGCCCAGCTACCTACTAACTCCATCACCTCTTGGGACGAGTTAAGCAAAGCCTTCCTAGAAGAGTACTACTCTGCAGCAAGAGTCCTAGAATATCGAAGGGCTCTGTCTAGTTTCACTCAAGCTACTGATGAGACAGTGATCGAAGCTTGGGACAGATTCAAAGAACTACTCAGGCTCTGCCCCCAACATGGACTTACCGAGCCATTACTGATTCAGCAATTTTACGGGGGTATGTCAGACATGGGTAAGCATATTCTTGATGGACTCAATCCCCAGAGCGGTTTCAATGGAATGAGTGATGTAGATGCTAGAAACGCTCTGGAGAGACTCTACAGGAACAGCAAGAATTGGCGCACAAGTGGCCGAGCTAAGAAGCAACCGGTAAATGCGGTCGTTGCCTCCACTGATGATCAATTTGAGGCACTGAAGGCCAGCATTACTAATCAGCTAAATGCTTTCCAACAAGGGAAAAGCATTCAGTCAGTATACCAAGTCTGCAAATTTTGCCAAGGACCACATTTCAGTGGGGATTGTTATGGTAATGGGATATTAACTATCCCAGAAGATATGGAACAAGTGGACGCAATGAATTCTGCTCCTATAGGAAATACCTACAATCCCACTTGGAAGAACCATCCGGGATTTAGCTGGAGAAACAATCCCGGGACTACTAACTTTCAGAAAAGAGTACCTCAGCAACTGCCATATCCGCAAAACCAGCAAGTCGCTTTGCCTGCAACAAGGAACTACATCGTTCCAGCTGACCCCATGCAAGAATTCAGAGACATGCTGAAGAGCATTTCCGACTCCAACAAGGAAATGATAGAGTCCAACAGAAAGATTCAGGAAGCTCACGCAGAAAGAATCCAACAGAACGAGAATAGACAGAAGCAGACCGAGCAAACAATCAAAAACACACAAGCTGCTATACAAACTTTAGAGAGGCAAATGGGTCAGCTATCCACCCATTTCTCTCACAGGTCCCAGGGAACGCTACCAAGCAACACTGAGACCAACCCTCAAACTGAATGCAAGACCATCACTCTAAGATCTGGTAAAATTCTATCTCCATCTCCACCCAAACCATCTGACCCTCCTATTCTTGTGCAGGAACCAGAAGAAGGCTCCAAGGACCCAACGCCGACGGATGTCGAGATCGAAGTAGCAAGGAAAAGTACCTTACCCTGCCAGACTTATGCACAATAAAGATAAGGAGCAATTTGAAAAGTTTCTTAGGAATTTTAGTCAGATTCATGTTAATTTACCTTTAGTTGATGTTATTTCTGAAATGCCAAAGTATGCTAAGTTTTTAAAAGAAGTTGTTAGTAATAAAAGAAAATTTGACATGGACAAGGTGGCTCTTAATGAAGAATGTTCGGCGGTCCTGTTGAATAAACTACCGTCTAAACAGAAAGATCCTGGTTGTTTTACCTTGCCATGTACAATTGGAAATATTACTAACATGCATGCATTAGCAGACTTAGGAGCTAGTATTAATCTTATGCCATCTAGTTTATTTGATAAACTAGGATTGCATGATTTGAAAATGACTAGGATGTGCATACAACTTGCAGACAGGACAGTCAAAATCCCCAAGGGAATAATTGAAGATCTCTTAGTAAAGGTCGGAAAATTTGTATTTCCTGTGGATTTCGTTGTCATGGACATGAATAGGGAAGGAGGAGTGCCCCTGATCCTAGGTCGACCATTTCTGGCTACCTCAAAAGCATTAATAGACGTCAGTAATGGTCAAATCAAGTTAAGGGTAGGAAATGATGACATCACTTTTGATCTAAATGAGACCCTTAGGTATCCCATGCATTTAGATGATACTTGTTTTTGTGTGGATGCCTTGGAACACTTGATTGCAATTAACGTGACAGACCTATGCTCAAACTATCAAGTTCTAAGTGAGGACTCCCTAGATTTAGAGGAACCTGAACTTAGCTCTTCTGAAAATGAAATTACTTCTGTTAGTTTCACTGAGATAGGTGATGATGAGATGAAGAAAGAACGAACCTCGTTTGAAGATCCACCAGACTTGGAACTGAAGGAACTACCCACTCATTTGTGCTATGAATTCCTAGATAACCACAAGAAACTTCCCATTATTCTTGCAGCTGATCTGACTGCAGAACAAAGGAAGCTGACTGTGGACATGTGCAGAAAGCATAGAAGAGCCTTTGCCTACAAAATTGCAGATATCCCAGGTATTAATCCAAGCTTTTGTTCGCATAAGATTCTTCTAGAAAATGAGTATAAGCCATGTGTGCAACCTCAAAGGAGGTTGAATCCTAATGTGTGTGATGTTGTTAAGAAAGAAGTCATTAAACTGTTAGATGCAGGACTTATCTACCTTATCTTAGATAGTGAGTGGGTAAGCCCGGTGCAGGTAGTACCTAAGAAAGGCGGTATAACAGTTTTTAGGAATGAGCATAATGAACTAATCCCTACGAGAACTGTAACTGGTCATCGTATATGCATAGACTATAGAAAACTAAATACGGCCACACGAAAAGATCACTTTCCCCTTCCTTTTATTGACCAAATGTTAGAAAGATTATCTGGACACATGTTTTATTGCTTTCTTGATGGGTTTTCTGGTTATTTTCAAATTCCTATCTCCCTTGAGGACCAGCATAAAACTACATTCACATGCCCTTTTGGAACATTTGCATATAGAAGGATGCCTTTTGGTTTGTGTAATGCACCTGCTACATTTCAACGTTGTATGACCGCTATCTTTGAGGACATGTTAGGAAAATCTATGGAAGTATTTATGGATGACTTTTCTATTTTTGGTAATTCATTTGAGGTTTGTCTAAAGAACTTGGAGTTAATGTTGAAACGCTGTATAAAATCTAACCTGGTTTTAAATTGGGAAAAATGCCACTTCATGGTAAAAGAGGGAATTGTTTTAGGACATAAGATATCACACCTAGGTATGGAAGTAGATAAGGCAAAAATTGAAGTTATTTCGAAACTACCTCCTCCCAAAAATGTGAGAGCCGTTAGGAGTTTTTTGGGACACGCTGGCTTTTATCGTAGGTTTATAAAAGATTTTTCATCAATAGCCAGGCTGTTGACCAATTTACTCAGAAAAGATGTTCCATTTGTCTTCGATGAGAAATGTCTAAAAGCTTTTAATAGACTTAAGGAACTCTTAACTACTGCACCCATCATGACGTCACCAGACTGGAGTCTACCTTTTGAGCTTATGTGTGATGCTAGTGACTATGCAGTAGGAGTAGTTTTAGGACAAAGACATGATAAGAAATTCCATGTAATATATTATGCTAGTAAAACCTTAACTGATGCTCAGGAAAATTACACTACGATGGAAAAGGAATTATTAGCAGTAGTATATGCATTTGATAAGTTTCGATCTTATCTAGTCCTGTCTAAAACTATAGTTTATACTGATCACTCGGCACTAAAATACTTGTTCAATAAAACCGACGCAAAACCAAGATTGATTAGATGGGTTTTATTGCTTCAAGAATTTGACATAGAAATTTGGGATAAGAAAGGGGCGGAAAACTTAGCCGCATACCATTTGTCTAGGTTAGAAAATCTGACCCTAGAAGCCATTGATGAGACAATCATATCTGATAAATTTCCGTATGAGAATCTATGTGCATTATCTGCTATTTTCTCACCCCCTTGGTTTGCAGATATAGCAAATTACTTGGCTGCCCGGACTCTCCCTAGTGATATCACTGCTCAACAAAGAAGGAAATTCTTTGCTGACCTAAAGTATTACTATTGGGAAGATCCTTTTCTATTTCGAATATGTGCAGATCAGATGATCAGAAGATGTGTATCTCAAGAAGAATGTTTCCAAATTCTGGAACATTGTCACTGCGGACCAACAGGCGGTCACTTAGCTGCAGCTAATACCGCCCGAAAAGTATTAGAAGCAGGCTTTTACTGGCCTACCATATTCAAAGACACCACAGCATTTACAGGATCGTGCGATGCCTGTCAGAAAGCGGGAACCATATCTTCTCGAGATAATCTACCCTAACAGGTAATTCAAAGTGTAGAAATATTTGACATGTGGGGTATAGATTTCATGGGTCTGTTTCCTTCCTCTTTTGGTATGAAGTACATCTTAGTAGCCGTAGAATATTTTTCAAAATGGCATGAGGCACAGGCCCTACCTACTAATGATGCTAGAGCCGTATGTAAATTCCTTAAGCAGATTTTCGCCAGGTTTGGATGTCCAAAAGCCCTAATCAGTGATTGAGGTACGCACTTCTGCAACTCTCAATTGCAGAAGATGCTTCAGCAATACGGAATTGATGCGATTCCGGTTGACGTATTAAATAGGTGTTATTTTACCCTATGTCGATTATGATTAATTAAGGACTGTGATTGACTAATTGTCACGTTTAGTCTTATGGTGTCACTTAATCAGCCAGAATCTAAGGCAGAGTACCTATCGTGTAGCTAGTCTATTGGAAAGTATCTACGATTTTACTAAGTTAATTATCGTACTCCCAGGGAAGTGGCAACGGCTTAGTAGTAACTAGCCTCTTATCCTAACTCTTATCTTATGATCCAGTTATGCAATCTTCATCAAATACTTTGATGAGAGGGTGATCCATTCTCCACTAGGTTCAAGTCTAATTAACCCTAGAAGTGTTTTAAAGATAAGTTCTGATTCTATGTTATACTGTTCCTATATGTTGATTGACCTATATTCGAGTGTTTTAGATATATCTTAGCCTGGAATGCAACTATGTTCTGTGTCTAAAGGTGTACCACATCTGAGTCTCTATGCTACCGCCCCCTATCATTAAGGTAAACGGCCCTACTCACGGTACGAACAAAGACAGTTATGAAAGCCCTATGTCACTTTCGGGGATCACTCTGAAGGCTCGTAATCGCTGGCATAACGCTCTACTCAGCCTACCTAGACTACTCTAACAAGCCAGGTGTTCAGCATGTTATTTTATCTAGTATGGCAGACACCAATACTAATTGATGCCTGTTAAACTAAACAGGTTATGAATAGACCGTGGTTAGGAATTGTCTATAACCCTATTTTAGTTTAAAAGAAACTACATTAGACATGCAGACATAATGATTATTTAGCAGGTGGCTATTTCCGGAAAAACATAATAACTTCAACATACAAAACAACTATTCATAAAATCATAATCTGATATTCATAATTGATGTTTAGGACAAAGCAATAAAACATATAAGAGAGGGGTATGGGGACTGATGCCATAAAGAAATCACCCTTTACTTAGTCTCGCCTACAGAGCGTACTGCTGTATACGTCGTATTGCCCGCCCTGACTCTGCTCGCCAGAACCTTCGGAGGACGCTTCCTCAGCCTAGTAGCTAGACTTTACCTTACGTCCTGGGCTTAAGCCTAGCCCTGTGGACTGACTCTTCGAACGCCTAGAGCTCTCTTAGGGTCTCCTAACGAAACCCCGGGTATTCTATGAATACCGGAAACGAACCTATCTATAGAAACCTAAGATCTGAGACTATTTCTCAGAAACTAAAACAAAACACTAATAAGAAAGAAAACTGAGATCCGAGTCTCTGAGTGAGTTGTGTACTGGAAAACTGTACACTGGAAACCACTTAATGACTCAGATCGAGTGGAGAGGGATGAATTCAACTGCTGGAGGCCTGGGGTATTTATAGCAGCTTCCCGGAGTGAAAAATTCTGAAAAATTCGATGTGGGACAGCTTCTGGCGGTCGGGACGCCCGTCCTGATTCGTTGACCAGGTTCGGGACGCCCGTCCCGGTTCAGGACGCCCGTCCTGGCGGTTTGACCGGGTCGGGACGCCCGTCCCGGACCTTTGACCGGGTCAACATTTCCAAAAATTGCGTTTTTGCCCCAGAATTTGCTGTTTTCGTCTACTTTTCACCTGACACTTCCAAAATCATAAAAACCGTGAAATCAAGTAAATAGTAAACATTAATGTCAATTTACTCTCATTTCACATTAAAACATACATAAAAACATGCTAAAAATGTGATACGATTTTCGCGTATCAGATAACCCCACACTTAGCTTTTTGCTTGTCCTCAAGCAAAGTCTACATGGAGTTAGTGATTTTAAACCGTAGTGCAGTCACTTAAATTCCTAATCATGTTTTTATTCCAAAAATTCTTCAGACAATTCTTAACACAGGTCTGATTGGTTAGGTTGCTATGACAAGGTCTCAAATGTCTCTAGTAGTTTGTTATGATCAGGCAGAAAAAATCAACAACTAGGTTGGACTTTTTCTTAGTCACAGGGTCTTCCTGATGTGTAGTGTGTGTACTAGTCTAGACCAGATAGTCAACACAATGAACTCTTATCTTAACTGCTACCAGATAATACTTCGACCTATCGCTAGACATACTGACAACAGATAACTTTCTGAGTTCTGAGCTTTGGTGATCAGATTTTTAATGTTTTAGCACTTAGTTATTTTCTTTATAGATTCAGGGTATTTCGAGTTTGCTTAGAACACGTCAACTTCAACTACCCATGTAGCGAGTCCCACTCCGATGACTCCCAGATCTACACGACCTTAGGGCATCAGGCTTTAAGTTCCCCGAAGGAGTGGTGCTCGAGTAGCGAAGGCCGCTGGCAAACTACCCTATTGTAATTAACTTCCTTAAGTTCTTTTCACTTTTAGCTCAGAGTCTCATCTAGTCATTCTAACTGCCAATATATCCACAACTGGTCTAATTTTATCTAGTTAAGTCTCGAATAGGCAATTGGTTGAGGTCTCTAATCCAGACAAGGTTGTGCTCAGTTATCAGGAATTCCCTATTCCTAATCAATTAGTCCAAGATAGCTATCAATTATCTCCTACTAACCATAACATACTACCTACATATCATAGACATAAGCAATTTGTTTAACCAAGCATACTGCATTTAGAAGTCTGAAAGACGGAAAAATTTTGAAAAATTTTGGAAGGGTGTGAAAATACAGGGAAAACAAGCAAAAGCATGCGAAAATTTTTTTCAAACTGCTACAGTGCACCGTGCACTGCTACCCCACACTTAAGTTTGGCACTGTCCTCAGTGTTCATGCATAGCTAATTACCCCACACTTATTTGAAACAAGAAATAAAACATAAAAAAAACAAGAAAACAAATAATGCAACAATTCTGTATGTCATATAAATCAATTTTGTACAAAGATTCATAGTCATACAGCCCAGACATACACAAAGAACAAGATAAACAAAAGAAAAGAAAAAGAAAGAAAGAAGGGAGAGAGAGACTAAGAACCCGGCGGGTCGCCATCCAGTGGACCGAGGTCTGTTAGTCAAACTCGAAGTTCTCCGCTACTCGGGCAGTCTGCTGATGTATCTCCTCAATCCTACTGGTGATCATGGCGATCCTGTCATCCATCACCGCCAGTCGTCTGTCAATCCTCATCCATCATGCCAGCCGTCTGTCAATCCGGTCCATGTCTCGACTGTATCGTGCCGATAGTTCTGCCAATCCGTGCGACATGTGTCGTTCGAAGGCAGTACGTGGCACGAACGTCTCGGATGGATGGATATGCGGTGGAGCTGCTTCTGATGCCGAAGCCTGTCCTGGCTGCTCTGTGTGGATGGTGTAGCGGCCGCTCGCATCCCGGACAACCATTCCCATGTTCCGTAGGATGGTAACGTCTGTGGGAATAGTGGTTGGGGCGACCAGAGTAAGCTCCGAGCCCTCTATGTCCAACTCCAGGTAGCGGGCTATCCTGGTGATGAATGGCCCGAGCCCCAGACACTGTTTCCGAGTGTCCGTAGCAAAACCCCGCATGATGACTGTGATAAGTCGAGCCATCTCTACTGTGGATCCCATATGCATGTTGGCCAAGAGGAATGTCTCCATCTGGGTGACATTCCCGGGGGCCGTCCGTCGTCCTGACAAAGTGTGTGCAATAATGGCATGTAAGTAGCGAAGAGCAGGATAGATACCTGTGGCTTTCGCAAAGCCATGCTGGTAGGGAACACCCGTCATACAGATCTGAGCCCAAGCAGTGGAGACTCTGCAGAAGTGAAGTCCCGAACTGCTGTGGTGTAGGCGGGCGTATCCAGCTCCTCTCTCTGCCAGATACCCAAAGCGATGCCGAACTCGGCCATGCTCATCGACCGATCTATTCCGCCTAAGCGGAATGTGATCTGCTCCTGATGGCATGCAAAGGATGCATAGAACTCACATACCAGCTCCAGGTACGTGGGCTCTGTGACGATGAATACTCGACTGTAGGTAGTACATCGAGTATGCGTCTGACCTCAGCCTCTACTCCCAGTGTCTGTACTGCTGCCCAATCCAGCGTTCTGCCCGTCAGTATCGTGCGTCCGATGTACCGTGACATCTCTCCTGATATGCTGTGCTGGAGGGAAACAGCATAAAAGGATGTGTCACTGAGGTAACTGTCATGTAGATGTGGTACGAGCACGTTTGGCAGCCATTTGGTTTGAAAGTGTTTGAGAGACTTTTGGGAGTTTTAGGTAGGAAGGAAGGTTCGAATTCGAATTCTGGAGGTGAATTTGAATTCAAAAGGGTGAAATTAGGCTAGGGAAAGATTTTGAAATTTTTGGCGGGAAATTCGAATTTTGGAGGGAAATTCGAATTTGGAAGGAAATTTAAAATTTAAATTTTGGAGGGAAATTTGAAATTTTAAATTTGAAATGTTTGCCAAAGGTAAAGAGAGAGAGTTATTTGAGAGAGGTGGATTTTTGGAAGTGAATTTTGAGGGAAAAATGAAAAAATTGAGATTTATAGAAGGGGCTGCCTCGGGACGCGTGCCAATTCCGAAAATATTATTATTATTTTTTTCTAATTCCTGCAAATCTCAGTATACCAAAAATAATCATAATTTTTAACAAGGCTTCATGTTTATCCAATGAAATTCAGAAGTTGTTAAAAAAAAACACTCTATGCAAAAATTCCTCAGTCTCACTTTTTCGAAGATCATACTACCCTAATTTTAGTCCTATTTAAATTCAGCTAGAAAAACAAAAATTTGAATTTATACAATTTAGTTAATGAAAAATAAACTGTAATTGCAAAATTTTCGTTTTTCATAGAAATAAAATGTCTGAAGAAAATTGTTGAAAATAAAGGACCCTTAAAAAAATGTTTGAAAAATAGAAAAATATGGGTCAATTATTCAAGTTTCAGTTCAAACTTATTATTTGCTGAAAATAAAAGTAAAAGAATATTCCCTTTTTAACGAATCCTGTTTCTCTGATCTCCTGTAGTTCTGTCCGAATGCTTCGCATTTCTATGCGTATTGCTCTCATCTCCTCCCGCTGCCTGCCTTGCTCACTGCGTAAATCAGCCATCTCCCGGAGTAGTTGTGCACCTTGGTTCTCTTGGGAATTGACCGTGGCTCTGAGACGGTCTACGTTAGCTGTGATATTCAGACTGAGTTGGTCTAAATGACACAATCTGCTGGAAATGCCTTGGTCCATTTCATACACCCTGTTATTCAACGTATCTATCTGTGCGGACAACATTGAATAATAACCGTTAGTACTCCCCGCAGATGAAGGGGTGCACTCGTTAGGTGTTGGGGTGTATGCAGGAGAGGTTGGTGAATTTTGGGTTTGGTCAGTGGGGTGGTGGATTTATAGGAACTCTCTGGGCAGGAGGGTGAATTGGAGATCTCTGGGGTCCTTCTCTAGGAGGGAAGGTGTCTTCAGAAGGATCTTCTTCCGTGGGACTATGCTCACGGGTGTTCAGGAATCGTCTCACTAGTTCACTGGCATCAGGGCTCGAGGTTACTTCTACTGGTTGTGAGGAAGAGTCCCTCGTGGTACTTCTGGTGCGGGTCTAGAGGGGCCTTCTGGTTTCGTCTTCTTTGGTCCTGGAGTGTCAGGGTTTTCTGTTTTCTTTGCCTGGTTAGTAGCTGCTCTTGTTCTCTTCATCTCTGAGTGCAAAGTCTGGTTAGAAATAACAAATAACAAACAGGAAAGTGAAAAAAAAAAATATTTTTATGGATTTTAAAATTTATTTAGAAAGCAGGTAAATTTCCTCAATATGGTTTAGAATAATTTTCTAAAATTTGATTATCCTAAGTCTCTTAATTCAGATGACATCTAAAATTAATTAGTTATGATAATCCTATATTCAGGAAAGTGATTGTCTAACTGGTATAACATAAGTGTTAATCAAAAGTCTAGGTTACTACCGTTACCTATCATAAGTCTCTAGAATTGTGGCCAATAATCCTAAATTCATTATGATATTTCCCCGGCAACGGCGCCAAAAATCTGATGCGATTCCGGTTGACGTACTAAATAGGTGTTATTTTACCCTATGTCGATTATGATTAATTAAGGACTGTGATTGACTAATTGTCACGTTTAGTCTTATGGTGTCACTTAATCAGCCAGAATCTAAGGCAGAGTACCTATCGTGTAGCTAGTCTATTGGAAAGTATCTACGATTTTACTAAGTTAATTATCGTACTCCCAGGGAAGTGGCAACGGCTTAGTAGTAACTAGCCTCTTATCCTAACTCTTATCTTATGATCCAGTTATGCAATCTTCATCAAATACTTTGATGAGAGGGTGATCCATTCTCCACTAGGTTCAAGTCTAATTAACCCTAGAAGTGTTTTAAAGATAAGTTCTGATTCTATGTTATACTGTTCCTATATGTTGATTGACCTATATTCGAGTGTTTTAGATATATCTTAGCCTGGAATGCAACTATGTTCTGTGTCTAAAGGTGTACCACATCTGAGTCTCTATGCTACCGCCCCCTATCATTAAGGTAAACGGCCCTACTCACGGTACGAACAAAGACAGTTATGAAAGCCCTATGTCACTTTCGGGGATCACTCTGAAGGCTCGTAATCGCTGGCATAACGCTCTACTCAGCCTACCTAGACTACTCTAACAAGCCAGGTGTTCAGCATGTTATTTTATCTAGTATGGCAGACACCAATACTAATTGATGCCTGTTAAACTAAACAGGTTATGAATAGACCGTGGTTAGGAATTGTCTATAACCCTATTTTAGTTTAAAAGAAACTACATTAGACATGCAGACATAATGATTATTTAGCAGGTGGCTATTTCCGGAAAAACATAATAACTTCAACATACAAAACAACTATTCATAAAATCATAATCTGATATTCATAATTGATGTTTAGGACAAAGCAATAAAACATATAAGAGAGGGGTATGGGGACTGATGCCATAAAGAAATCACCCTTTACTTAGTCTCGCCGACAGAGCGTACTGCTGTATACGTCGTATTGCCCGCCCTGACTCTGCTCGCCAGAACCTTCGGAGGACGCTTCCTCAGCCTAGTAGCTAGACTTTACCTTACGTCCTGGGCTTAAGCCTAGCCCTGTGGACTGACTCTTCGAACGCCTAGAGCTCTCTTAGGGTCTCCTAACGAAACCCCGGGTATTCTATGAATACCGGAAACGAACCTATCTATAGAAACCTAAGATCTGAGACTATTTCTCAGAAACTAAAACAAAACACTAATAAGAAAGAAAACTAAGATCCGAGTCTCTGAGTGAGTTGTGTACTGGAAAACTGTACACTGGAAACCACTTAATGACTCAGATCGAGTGGAGAGGGATGAATTCAACTACTGGAGGCCTGGGGTATTTATAGTAGCTTCCCGGAGTGAAAAATTCTGAAAAATTCGATGTGGGACAACTTCTGGCGGTTCGGGACGCCCGTCCTGATTCGTTGACCAGGTTCGGGACGCCCATCCCGGTTCAGGACGCCCGTCCTGGCGGTTTGACCGGGTTCGGGACGCCCGTCCCGGACCTTTGACTGGGTCAACATTTCCAAAAATTGCGTTTTTGCCCCAGAATTTGCTGTTTTCGTCTACTTTTCACCTGACACTTCCAAAATCATAAAAACCGTGAAATCAAGTAAATAGTAAATGATTAATGTCAATTTACTCTCGATTTCACATTAAAACATACATAAAAACATGCTAAAAATGTGATACGATTTTTGCGTATCAGGAATTCAGCATCGCATTTCCACAGCCTACCATCCTCAAACCAACGGGCAGGCTGAGGTAACCAATAGGGGAATAAAGAGAATCCTAGAAAAGACCGTGGGTGTTAACCGTAAGGATTCGGCCAATAAACTGGAGGATGCATTATGGGCCTTCCGTACAGCATACAAGACCACTACGGGGTTCTCACCCTATCGACTAGTCTACGGAAAAGCATGCCACCTTCCGGTTGAACTTGAGCATAGAGCTTATTGGGCAGTGCAAAAATGCAATCTCGACGATAATTTAGCTAAGGAACACCGGATTCTACAACTCAACGAATTGGATGAGTGGAGGCTCAAAGCCTATGAGAACTCACATCAGTTCAAAATGACAAGTAAACTCCGGCATGACAGACGACTCAGAGCCCAGAAAAATTTTGAACCGGGAGATAAGGCATTGTTGTACAACTCACGTTTCAAATTCTTCCCAGGAAAGCTGCGTAGCTGTTGGTCAGGACCGTTCACGATCACGGAAGTATCACCTTTCGGAGCATATGACATCATGGATTCTGACGGCATTATTCAAAAAGTAAACGGACAACGCCTGAAGATTTACAAAGAGCCGTTTGACTCGTCCGAGCAGATTGTGGACTTCACAGACTAAGGGAGTATCTCTTTCATTTTATTTCTTGTTTTGTTATTTCTAGATTCCATCTTACCCGTAGTTAGTTGAATAAGTGTGGGGTAAGAATCTTTGTGTTTTATTTCTTGTTTTCA
The DNA here is from genome assembly GCA_027405835.1 of Asclepias syriaca. Lineage (NCBI taxonomy): Eukaryota > Viridiplantae > Streptophyta > Magnoliopsida > Gentianales > Apocynaceae > Asclepias > Asclepias syriaca. Next base: position 12,758,620 of record CM049932.1, read on the forward strand.
AATAAGTGTGGGGTAATTAGATATGCATGACCACTGAGGACAGTGCCAGACTTAAGTGTGGGGTAGCAGTGCACGGTGCACTGTAGCAGTTTTTGTATGCTTTTGCTTGTTTTTCCCCGTATTTTCACACCTCCAAAATTTTTTCAAAATGTTTTCCGTCCTTCAGACTTCTAAATGCAGTATGCTTGGTTAAACAATTGCTTATGTCTATGATATGTAGGTAGTATGTTATGGTTAGTAGGAGATAATTGATAGCTATCTTGGACTAATTGATTAGGAATAGGGAATTCCTGATAACTGAGCACAACTTTGTCTAAAGTAGAGACCTCAACCAATTACCTATTCGAGACTTAACTAGATAAAATTAGACAAGTTGTGGAGATATTGGCAGTTAGAATGACTAGATGAGACTCTGAGCTAGAAGTGAAAAGAAATTAAAGAAAGTTAATCAAATGAGGGTAGTTTGCCAGCGGCCTTCGCTACTTGAGCACCACTCCTTCGGGGAACTTAAAGCCTGATGCCCTAAGGTCGTGTAGATTTGGGAGTCATCGGAGTGGGACTCGCTACATGGGTAGTTGAAGTTGACGTGTTCTAAGCAGACTCAAAATACCTTGAATCTATAAAGAAAATAACTAAATGCTAAAACATTAAAAATCTGATCACCAAAGCTCAGAACTCAAAAAGTTGTCTGTTGCTAATATGTCTAGCGATAGGTCGAAGTGTTATCTGGTAGTAGTTAAGACAAGAGTACATTGTGTTGACTATCTGGTCTGGACTAGTACACACACTACACATCAGGAAGACCCTGTGACTAAGAAAAAGGTCCAAACTAGTTGTTGATTTGTTTTCTGCCTGATCATAACAAGCTACTAAAAACATCTGAGACCTTGTCATAGCAACCTAACCAGTCAGATTTGTGTTAAGACTTGTCTGAAGAATTTTTGGAATAAAAACATGACTAGGAATTTAAGTAACTTCAGGTAGACTTTGCTTGAGGACAAGCAAAAAGCTAAGTGTGGGGTTATCTGATACGCGGAAATCGTATCACCTTTTTAGCATGTTTTTATGTATGAATTTGGGTGAAATCGAGGGTAATTTGATCTTGATTGTTCATTATTCACTTAATTTCACAGTTTTTATGATTTTGGAAATGTCATGTGAAAAGTAGACGAAAACAGCAAATTTTGGGGCAAAAACGCAATTTTTGGAAATGTTGACTCGGTCAAAGGTTCAGGACGGGTGTCCCGAACCCGGGACGGGCGTCACGACCAAATCAAGGCACCGGGACGGGCGTCCAGGACCTAGGATGGGCGTCCCGACCTGGTCAACTGATCAGGAAGGGCGTCCCGAGCCGCCAGAAGCTGTCCCACATCGAATTTTTCAGAAATTTTCACTCCAGGAAGCTGCTATAAATACCCCAGGCCTCCAGCAGTTGAATTCATTCCTCTCCACTCGATCTGAGTCATTTAGTGGTGTCCAGTGTACAATTCTCTAGTACACAACTCACTCAGACACTCGGATCTCAGTTTTCTTTCTTATTAGTGTTTTGTTTTAGTTTTTGAGAAATAGTCTCAGATCTTAGGTTTCTATAGATAGGTTCGTTTCTGGATTTCATAGAATACCCGGGATTTCGTTAGGAGATCCTAAGAGGGCTCTAGGCGTTCGAAGAGTCAGTCCACAGGGTTGGGCTTAAGCTGGGTATTAAGGTAAAGCCCAGTTACTAGGCTGAGGAAGCGTCCTCCGAAGGTTATGGTGAGCAGAGTCAGGGCGAGCAATACGACATATACAGCAGTACGCTCCGTCGGCATGACTACGTAAAGGGTGATTTCTTTATGGCATCAGTCCCCATGTCCCTCTCTTATATGTTGTTATTGTTTTGTTCTAAATACATATTATGAATACGAGATTACAATGTTTATGAATAGTTGTTTTATATGTTGGCGTTATTATGTTTTTCCGGAAATAGCCACCTGCTAAATATTCACTATGTCTGCATGTTTAATGTGCTCTTTTAAACTAAAGTTAGGGTTATAGACAATTCCTAACCACGGTCTAATCATAACCTGTTTAGTTTAACAGGCATCAATTAGTATTGGTGTCTGCCATGCTAGATAAAATAACATGTTGAACACCCTGCCTGTTAAAGTAGTCTAGGTAGGGGCCGAGCTGAGTCCGATTATGCCGGCGGCTAGGGCAAGCGGTATGATCCCCGAAGTGACATAGGGCTTTCATGGATGCCTTCGTCCCGAACCGTGAGTAGGGTCGTCATTAAGGTAGGGCGGTTTATTAGAGACCTCGGATGTGGTACGCCTTTAGACACAGAACATAGTTGCAATCCAGGCTAAGATATATCTAAAATACTCGAATATAGTTCAAACAACATATAGGAACAGTATAACATAGAATCAGGACTCATCTATAAAACACTTCTAGGATTAATTAGACTGAAACCTAGTGGAGAATGAATCACCCTCTCATCAAAGTATTTGATGAAGATTGCATAACTGGATCATAAGATAGGAGTTAGGATAAAAGGCTAGTTACTACTAAGTCGTTGCCACTTCCCTGGGAGTACGATATTTATTTAATAAAATCGTAGATACTTTCCAACAGACTAGCTACACGATAGGTACTCTGCCTTAGGTTCTGGCTGATTAAGTGACACCATAGAGACTAAATGTGACAATTAGTCAATCACAGTCCTTAATTATTCATAATCAACATAGGGTAAAATAACACATATTTAGCACATCGGTCGGAAACCCATCAAGCATTGTGATAAACAAGTAACTAGTGAAGTTGAAGTGAAAGGTAGTGAACCCTATCACCGTGGATGTAGCCTACCTTGTTGGTGTTGAACCACGTAAATTGATTGTCTCTTTACTTTTATGCAAGTGTGTGTGTTACCATTGATAAATGAACTAAAAGGATATCTCTCAAGAAATGGATCACAATAGTTGAATTACACACAAATAATTGATTGTGTTGCTGAAATTTTGAATTAATTTTTGTTGGATTGCAAAAATCTACAAAAACAGTGTGCTGAATTTTTTAAAAGAGTTAAGCATTGATTCACCCCCCTCCCCCCCCCCCCTCCCCTCTCAGTGCATTCCTTGGGCATAACATCAATTGATGAGAATCATTTTGTTTAGAACCACTCATAACTCATATGAGCTTAAGGAGATCCTAAACCTTTACTTACTTGCTTTTTACTTGCTTTCTTAGAATAGATGTAGTTTAAATCTCAACTTGATTCAATTGCTTGGAACTATATTTACATTTTATAGTTTGATCTTTATGGATTCAACCATTCTTTCCTTGGGAAATAGCAATTTTAAATTTTATAATATATAACTCACTCAATGATGGGTAGGCCCAACTCTTTGATACTTTTAAAGAGACAACCTACTCTCTTATATCGATTTAATTATAATATCAATGTTTAATCAAAGAGTTAAATCACATGTATTAAAAGTGGTTAACACTTAATCAAACAGAACCTTAGTCAAAGTATTTATTGTGCAACTAATCATATGGTGACATCAACGATTTTATATTTGCAAATATAGATTGTCCCAATAACGTGGCAACGACTTAAGTAGCATCTATTATCCAGTTTTATAATTTTATCTTTCAAGAATTAATCAAGGTCTTCCTTAATTTAGAGGAATAGTTTGATTACAATCCATATTCAAACAGATAGATTACATGCAAAATTACTTTAATAGTTAAATATTCACGAAATTGTTTTAAAACCCGCATTTTAGAGAATTTGCTTGACCTATGTTCGAAGATTTAACTAGTCTTGATCTAAGGTAATTATGATATGTTATTTATTTGTTACCATATTTGAGTTACCTGAATTGATTACCCTAGTATTGGCCAGCGGTTGTAACTCTAACATCTTTCGAGTTAATTAGTAAGCATCATGTTACTACCTCCCTCTAATACTGGCATAAAGACCTAACTCAGCATTATTAGGTTCTTCACATACATGGTGTTTGTCATGTTAATCATCCTAACCTGTCAGTTATTACAATTACCTTCCAACCAAGACTTAAAGTAAAACTGTTAAATTAAACTATTATGACATGCTCATAATTCAAAGTTTAATTTAAAAGTGCAAACAAATCATAATGATAATTTTAGCTTCATGATCTTCCCGAGAAAAATAAATAATTCAAAACTCAAGTTGCAAACATATATAATAAAACATCTTGATTTAAAAAATTCAACTAGATATTCAGATAAATTACAGGAAATTTAAAAGAAATAGTTTAGAGAATATTTGTCGTAAAGTTGTCACTACTTTACGATATCCTCCTTCTTGTGATCTCCTCGGCTTCTGAGAATTAACCCTAATCTGAACGTTAGTACCTTCGGGGCACATCTCCTTGAGCTAGTAGTAGTACTTCACCTTTCGGTCAAGGTTCAAGTACTACTCTTTGAACTAAAATAACGAGAACCTAGTGTTCTTAGAGATTTCTTATCGAAATCCTGGAATTCTACGAAAATCAGGCTCAAAATAGTTCATTGTACGAGTTCCCGACACCAGAGATTAAGACTCGGAATGAGTAAATCAAGTTATTCGGAGTTGCTAATTACTCTGTGTTGAGTGAAAAGGGATGAGGATGAAGTACAGAGGCCTAACTTATTTATAGGAGTGAACTGGAGGCTTTTTTCGTTAGAATCCCAACGTGGGACTCTAATTTCGCCTTAGGGAGGACCGTCCTGTGGGGATGGCCACTGTGTCCTCACGGTGGCCATTCCTAACTTATCAGAACTTGCAGATTTGCCCTATATTTTGTTATTTTGTGCAATTAACCACTGAAAAGTTTTAGAAACAAAATTTAGCAATTAAATATTAATTTAATGCAATTAAGTCCAAATATTTTCCAAATTGACATAAATCGAGCGTAAATACATGATAAAAATGTGATATAATTAAGCGTTATCAATTCTCTACTAAAGTGTAGACCTTGACAAAATTCACAAATATAGTTTACTTCTTGTATAGCCTTGCCTTGGAGGATATTTATTTGTGTGTTTACATTATTCCGAAGGGCTTCCAATTGTTCCTCAATTGATGAAGATTGAGCCACTTGAACCGAAACTCTCGTAGGTCTAGCTCGCACACTAGTCCTCCAATTTTTATTAGCCTGATACATCCTCTCTAAGGCGTTGCTCACGTAATCCTTGTTCATGTAATTAAAACTTCCTTGAGGATTTAAACCATCCAACACTTGTTTTCCAAGCTCGTTCATTCCTTTGTAAAATTGTTGTATCCTGAGAGGTTCATATAAACCATGATGTGTGCACAACTGAAGTAATTCTTTGAGTCTCTCTGACGCTTTGAAAACGGTCTCTCTATCAAGTTGTGTGAAACTCGAGATAGCCTTTTGGATTCAAGAATCTTCCAAATAATAATCCGAAAGAAACGAACGAGTTAACTCTTCCCATGACGTAATTGAAACAGCCAGAAGTTGTAAAAGCCATCTTTTCGCCCTATCCCTAAGAGTGTAAGGAAAAAGACTTAACATGGTGATTTCTGAGGTGCTTCCTCCTCTAAGCCCTTCTCAAAGTGATGTGAATTCGGAGAGATGTTCAATTGGGTTGTCGGAAGGAAGACCTCCAAATTGAAGTATTGTGGTTAAGAGTTGCAACACACTTGACTTCAACTCAAACTTAGCCCGTAGTCAAACAGATAGCATTGCAGAGTGGAATGAGATGAGGTTGAATGTATGAATCGAGCCTTGGCTTGTTTCCCTCCATTCTCCTATGTGATATTCTAGATTCTCTAATAAGGGCTTCGGGATTGTTGATGATGAGTTCCAAATCTCTTGAAAAACATCTAGTCATGCATCTTAAAACAAAAACAATCTCAAGGTAAAATACAAGAACACTAACAAGAAACAAGATAGAATGAATAAAATGTTAAGCCTCAATTAATTAATAAAAAGAGGCAATTAATAAGGGGGTCTTAAATATTACAATAAGTAAAGAAAATCTAACTCTAATTTATCTAAACCAAGCTTAGGATTACAAAAAGTTCAGCCACAAGCTAAGCTAAAGGTAAGAAGCTGAAAATTACTAAACAAAATCGAACAATACATATAGGCTATACTAAGTGCAATATTTAATTAAATTAAAAACAGAGGAAAATGGATAAAAACAGAGGAGAGCTACTGGTTTTTTGGTTGAAAAACAGAGGATAAATCAATGTTGGTCACTGGAATTCCAATTGAATTGAAATTGAAATGGGAAGCAAATTTATATGTATATATATTTATTATACATAGAAATAATATTTTTTAAAATATTATATTGTTTTTATAAAATTTATAAAACATAAATACTTTATAATAAATTTATAATAACCTAAAGTATATTAAAATTTATGCATCTCACACCTTAGTTAGTTGAGATGTTTATTTAGTATATGTATATATTTACTCAAGTTGCAACCTTTTTTACTTCAAATGAAATATTTTTTATGAATTAGTTATGTTAACCAAAAATTAGAATAGATAGAAATTGAAAGAGAGAGAGTACAACTATAAGTAATTCCCTAATTACATGAGATTTCTTTCTATTTGGTAATATTTTACACTTAGAAAATAGAGAGCATCATCTGCCACATCCCTTTCTTTCCTTTTTTTTGGTCGACAAAATTAGTACAAACATCTGAACAATATTTACATCCTTCCTCTCTTCCGTTGCTTCAAAGCACTTTTTAATCCGAATCCTCCTCTTTCTTTAAGATTAGGCGGAGTAATTTTACTGATCTTCGAGATGGTAAAATATGTTTGTCAATTTAAAACCCCAAAAGCGAGTGAATTGAACATCTATTTAATAATATTTCAAACTTCCTTAAATCTTGAAATTTGTCCTCAACAACTATTTTTCTCCCCATCTGCAGAGAGACCACCCAAAATCATTATTATTATTATTATTATTATTATTATTATTATTATTATATATATATATATATATATAACAAAAGAAAAGAAAAGAAAACGTGTAGCATTCTAGAAAAAACGCACCTCTTCTATTGCAATCCTTGCATCAATTTTTGCTGCTTATGTGAAAAAAAAAAAAAAAAAAACAACACCACAAATATGAGATTCTAACTGTATCCCACTCAGGTTGTAAAGCAATGCAAAGGATTTTCAAATCACCTGCTCTTTGCCATTTGAAGATAGATAACCCTTGTTTCAAATTCAAGTCAGTCAGACTTCTCCTTTAAACAAGCCTTTTGCTTTCTGTGCTTGCATTTTAGCAAGTAGGTTTTTTGCCGTAAATCTAATTGTTAATTTTTCTAAGACATCTTTTTTTGGAACTGTCTGTATTAACAAACTATTTGTGCCTAATTTGTGAGATGAAAGAACAAAGATGATGAAGAATGAAAACATACAATTACGTTATTCAGGGATTAACTAAATATAAATAGAACTAAAAAGTTAAGCTTTTCAACTACCTCATGATCAAACCAATAAATCAAACACCCACAAAAAACTAAACTCTGAAATCGGATTAGACTAAAATGCTTAGACTCCCATTGTAGTGATTTCATTTTTTTATATATATTTCTATCGAACCTAAAAAAAAAGGATTTTTTTATGTGATTTATACGAAACAACAACAAACCTATAAGCATCGAAAAATCAAAATGCAATTGATCAAATCACCTAATACAATTATATTGAACAAAACCAACAAACCCTCGAAAAAAAAGATGAGCAAGATAAATTTGTCATACTTTTGATTTTATCATGATAAATTGTATAATTATCTTGTATCATGATAAAGATGAGCAAGATAAAAATCAAAAGTATGATAAATTGTATTGTCTGTTATATGATACAAGAATAATTATTAAGTTTGGTCCCCAAACAAATTTACTTTTGGTAAATTAAATTCTAAATTTTTTTTTTAACTTTTAAAATCTCAAACTCTTTTTAAAGAGAATAATAAAATCATTTTGACGGATTTTGTTAAAAAACATAAAAAGTTAACCTTTTTATTATTTTCTTAACTAAAAAATGATAAAAATGTCATTATAAGTAAGAAAACAAAATTTAAAACATATTTTTATATAAAATTTTAAAATAAAAAATCTATTAAAAAAAGTAAAAATATGAAGTCATTTCTTCTTCGTCGATAAAAAGACCTTCTTCTACGTCTTTCTTCTCTGGCGATCGAAAGACATTCTTCTCCAGTTACGACTACAATATCTATATCATTTTTCTTCTTGACGTCTTTGAAGAAAGGAAAAAGAAATAAAAGAAAATAACAAAAACAGAAAAGGAAAAGCAAATGAAAGAGAAATAAGAAGTAAGAAAAATGATGGTTAGAGAAATAAAAGAAACAAAAAAGGGAGGAATATGAGAAAATTTAAAATTTAAATAGGTAAATTATCCCAGTAGCACTTTAACTTTTCAAAAATCTAACTTTTGCACCTCTATTTATTTTTGCTTTGAATTGACACTCGAACTACCAAATATCACATGTTTTGCACTTCTATTCAAAATTTCCGTCAACCTTTATTTTCTGTCTATTTATCAAGGGCATTTTCGTCTTTTTAATTTAAAAATAAATTATAAAAAAAAATTTCCACCCATCACTCACTTTCCCTAAATAAACGCAATATATCTCTCCGTTCTTCTAAATCTCTCTCCCCTCCCTATCTATTCTTCAACTCTTTTTTTCAAATTACTTCGATTTAATCTCAGATTGTTCGTTTCTTTCAAATTAAATTACTTATTTTTGCAGAATATCCAATACCCAGTAGGCAAGAGTTGTTGTTACGCTTTATTTTATCTCGAACTTGTAGTCGATTGGTTTGAAATTTTATCATACTTTTTTTCCAAAATTCCTAGTGAGCAAGATTTGTCATTACCATATTGTTATTGAGGTTGAATTTGTCAGGTAAGAACATACATGATAAATCAAAAGTATGATAAATCAAAAGTATGATAAATTTATCATACAATTTATCATGATAATTATATTTTATCATACTTTTTTTCCAAAATTCCTAGTGAACAAGATTTGCCATTACCATATTGTTATTGAGGTTGAATTTGTCAGGTAAGAACATCATGGACGAATCGAAATCGCTAGAGAAAATATTTTATTTGCTATAATGAACAGGTAACCCTATTTTTTTTCTGAATCAATGAAAACTTTATAAAATCCTAATTTTTTAATTTTTATTTATTAAAATTATGTTTTGTTCATTAAGGTAGGAAGCAAAAGATGCAATTTTTTCAGTGGTTCGATCCAATTATGTGCAAGAGATCCTCTGAAGTCATACTTGAGTTGCTTCAAAAAAATTCGTACTTTGGAGGATAACAGTGAAGTTACAAAAAAATTTCTGAAACTAGAGACAAGCTACTGCCAGAAAAATGGGACAAAGAAATCCTTCAATTGAGTGGGCATGATTTGTAGTTTGGACAGGGAATACTAAAAGTGAGTGGGCAAAATTTGTACTAGACATTTTTTTTTTTGTAAAAGAAGAATGAATGAATGTACCAAAATTGCATTTGCATTATTAATAAAAGAAAATGCCTTCTTTTTTTTTTAATACCACAATTGACCATAAAATAATTCAAAGCAATAATTCAATTGTGCAGTTAAAAAAGATTCTTCACATGTGCTGTCAAAAAGTGACAAATATTGTCTGCTAGACCCATACACATATCAACCCCATAAATCAGCCCCATGCATAGATTCAATATACATTTACTTTCCCCTTCCTTTTCCTCCCTTTCCCCTTCTCCAAAAATACCTATTTCTTTGTCCACCACCACTCAATTGAAGGATTTAAGGATTTCTTTGTCCCATTTTTCTGGCAATAATCAAAAATACAATTGCCCCATTTTTCTGGCAATAATCAAAATTACAATTGCCCCATTTTTCTGGCAGTAGTTTGTCTCTAGTTTCAGAAAAAATTTTGTAACTTCACTTTTATCCTCCAAAGTACAAATTTTTTGAAGGAACTCAGGTATGACTTCAGAGGATCTCTTGCACATAATTGGATCGAACCACTGAAAAAAATTGCATCTTTTGCTTCATACCTTAATGAACAAAACATAATTTTAATAAATAAAAATTTAAAAATTAGGGTTTTATAAAATTTTTATTGATTCAGAAAAAAATAGGGTTACCTGTTCATTATAGCAAATAAAATATCTTCTCCAGCGATTTCGATTCGTCCATGATGTTCTTACCCGATAAATTCGACCTCAGTAACAATATGGTAATGGCAAATCTTGCTCACTAGGAATTTCGGGGGAAAAGTATGATAAAATTTCAAACCAATCGACTACAATTTCGAGATAAAACAAAGCGTAACAACAACTCTTGCATACTGGGTATTGGATATTCTGCAAAAATAAGTAATTTAATTTGAAAGAAACGAACAATCTGAGATTAAATCGAAGTAATTTGAAAAAAAAAAGAGTTGAAGAATAGATAGGGAAAGGGGGGAGAGATTTAGAAGAACAGAGAGACATATTGCGTTTATTTAGGGAAAGTGAGTGATAGGTGGAAAAAGTTTTTTTTATAATTTATTTTTAAATTAAAAAGACGAAAATGCCCTTGATAATTAGACAGAAAATAAAGGTTGATGGAAATTTTGAACAGAAGTGCAAAACAGGTGATATTTGGTAGTTCAAGTGTCAATTCAAAGCAAAAATAAATAGAAGTGCAAAAGCTGGATTTTTGAAAATTTTAAGTGTTACTGGGATAATTTACCCAATTTAAATAATGGAGAGAAAGAGAAAGAAGACAATGGTGATATTGAAATTCTGGTAAATGTTCTAATATTGAAATTTCGTTTGACAAATGGAAGTTGTTCTGGAAGACGATGACATACAAGTTCATGTGGATATCAATAAAAATTTTTGATTTCAAATGATGAAGAAAAATATGAATTCAAAATAAGTTATGATTCATGAATAAGTTTTCATAACAAATTTCATAGAGTTACTTTTCTTAAAATTCGTACTAAGATTCTCATGACCAACTACAGTTGATTCCTTCCAAAATAATTGAAAAAAGAACCCAATTTTCACTTTCTTTTTTTCAAAAATAGCCAAAAGACAGAAAAAGATAGAGATCTTTCACGATGAAAAAGGAATTTTGATAGACAAATAACTTTAATGTCACTTTTCTAATTAGATTTTTATTTATAATTTTATATGTGAGGATATTTAAATATTTGTTTTATTTTTTTCCTACTTTTTCACATTACATGTAATCACATTTTTACTCTTTTCTTTAATTAATTAAATAATAAAAATCGTTAATTTTTTAGACTTTTAACGGAATCCTTAAAAAATGACTTTATTGTTCTCTTTAAAAAAAAAAAGTTTGGGACATTAAAAGTTTAAAAAAATATTTTGAGACTTAACTTTTCAAAAGTAAATTTGTTAGGAACTAAATTCACCAATTATTCTATGATACAAAGATATTTTTTAAAAAACTTTATTTAATTTTTAAAATTTTAATTTTTTAAAACAATTTAAAATTTACTTACTGTTTATATGATTTATTATATTTTCTATTTACCAATTTATATTATTAATCATATATAAATTTACAAATTTAAGAATTAAACAATTATGCTAATGAATTATAAATTTCAATTTTTTTTTATTTTTCACTTTCTTTTTTATTTCAAGTTTTTTCTAATGTTAATTGAAATTTCTATACAACTTTTGTATCTATCATATCTCAAACTCATGATGTCTAGTCACAAGTGAGAGTGCTTATCATCAAAACAATGCGTTCTTGATTTCTTTATTTTAAGTTTATTTTATTTTTTCCTTATAACTTTTTATTATTTTTATTATTTTAACAATTGACAAATTTTATTCATTAAATTATATAATTTTAATGATTTCATCATTTTTTAAAATTTTGAATAATTTCATCCCTTATTTTTAGAATATTGGCAACTTTAATCATTCTATTAATTTTATTAATAGTCAACCGTTAGTCAATTTATTTTTTATGAAAATAATTTTATATTGAAAGGGTAAAAATATCAAATATACTATATAAAGAAAAACATAAGTTCCTCTTGTTGAAACTCTTAAATTTCTCTAAGTTCTGTATGCTTACATTAATTTTTTTTTTTTAAATCTCAAATTAAATTCCAAACATTGTATACTTATGTAGCGCACAATTTCATTTGGGATAAGAAGGAAGTGCAAGTATAATTCATTGGAAGCACCGAATTTGGCGGAAAAAAATCGGAAAAGAATATATGGAAATCAAGCTCAAGTAAATTCTAAAATATATGAAAAATAATTTTTGAGTAAGTTTATATTTTTTATACATATTTTAGTGAATAGAGTTTCTAAAGTTTGTTTTGAGTAATGTTGCTCTAAAGTTAATATTTTATTAAATATTGCGGAAAAAGTTTTTGGTGAGAAAAAGTCCAAATTTGAGTTTTTAGACTCTTTGATGTTTAACAGTACTGTCATGGGTTCCCTAAAACAGTAGTAAATTGGATCAAGAAGCTGGATTTATTGTCTAACTAATATATTTTAGTCCCTATTGTCATGTGGTATGTATTTTTCAGTTAAAATTTTTTATGTTTTTTAAAGTAATATTTTTACTTTATGATTTTTTTTCTTGAGACAACACAATTTTAAAAAGTAAAAAAATTAATAAAAAATAAAAACTAATTAACTAAAAATAAATTGAAATAAAAGAATCTGTAAAAAATAATTGTGAAGATCAATTGCTTGTTTACAAATAGTAGAGTAAATAGCAATTCAGTGCTTTTAAACAAACCATGCTTCCACTTCATTCAATTCTAGAAAATCCTAAATAAAATTGCTGAGAACCTATATAAGCATATGAAATTTCAGATTTCATTTGAGAATTTAATTTTTTTTTTTTAAAAATAAAAAATTAACCTAAGAATTTAGTTTTAAAAATATAATAAAAAAATAACGTAAGCATTAAGAACGTGAACCAAAACTTTACGAAGCAATGGAATTTTAGATTCAATTTAGGAATTTACTTCTTTTTTTTAAAAAAAAAATTAACTTAAAACATACTTGAGAAAATTTAAAACTTTCAACTATGGAAATTGAATAATTAGTGCATTTAATTTCAAACAAATTTTCTTTTGCCAAATTTAATCCCAAAATATATTTTTTTAACTTTTAAAGTTCTAAATTTTTTTTTATTAGATACAAGTAAAATCCTTTTTAACATATTACGTTAAAAAATTTTAAAACATAACTGTAAAACGTAAAAACGTTATTTTAAACAAATTAATTAAATAAAGCATAAAAACATCATTAAGATCCTAAAATTTTGTTCTTCAAACTACATTTTGTTCCTTCTCGAGTTTCTGAACCGACATGAAAATTCAACATAAAAAGATCAAATCGGATTGAAATATGGAAAAATTGTAGAGAGCAAAAACAATGCAACAAGAAAGACAAGAAATACATGTTTTTAGCATAAGTTATACACTAAACTAGTTACATAGTTAATGATTAAAAATTAATTGAATAAAACATACCAAAAGATACAAAATTACTGAATCTAAGATGTCATTAAATATGCTCGAAATATGACTTGGATCATAAAAAATGCAGACTTAAAACATGGCGAAAGACGCAGTAATTTGAAAGACAAATCATAGTATGAGCCTTTAACATTAAACACATAAAAAATCCATTAAATCACATAATTTAGAGAAATCAAAAATTACTGAATGCTTGAAAAACTTAAATATGCTCAAAAGGTGAAATAAGTGATCTAAAAAATCTACTGCATAAAGGCATATAAATCAAACTAGTGAACCAAACATAGCAAAATGCATAAAACTAGTTTCTAGAAACTACTAAAATCATGCAATTACAAAAATACACTTAGAGCATACTTAACTAAACATAAAGATCCAGTATAAGAGTTAAGGAAAACTCAAAAACTAAAGAAATCAAGAAAAACATTGCTTAGATCAAATATTATGAAAAACATGCTCCTAGAAGATCAAATATGGCAATAAAATTTAAAGATATGTATAAAATCCAATTTAAAACATAAATTAACAAGAAATATATCATCTAAATCCTTAGATCATAAAGAATAACCAAATTTACAGTTTACAAAAATCATCAAACATGACAAAACTAAAGCAAAACAAACTAGTCACTCAACAAAGATCCAGCAAAGTGAACTACTGTCAAATTTCATAATAATGTTAGTAGATGCTTTAAAAACCTAAAATGATATGCATAGGACATGTATTGAGCAATCCTAAGTGTTGAACTAATGTTCAAGCATATAAAATGATCAAATAAGAGAATAAAAAAAAAAGATAAAAAAGCTCATATAACACTAAACATGCAAAACATGCTAATGAAGATAACATATAACCTAAAGCATAAAATTCTAAGGATATAAAGAAAATCTAGAAATGAAAACTCATATGAATCATATAGATATCTAACCTATGAACATAAAGAAATACTCTAGAAGGTAAAATAAGAGAAATGTTTGAAAGAAAAGTTATACTAAAGAAGACTAAAACAAAGAAAACAAGAATATAAAAAGTTCAAGTACTTGAAAATTATTCAAAGATCATTGATCATCTACATCAAGCAAATCTAATAACCTAAAGAATAAATATCAAAGTAACATAAATAAGAACACAAGCATCATAGATGAATCATGAAGTTTAAAGTAATCCTAAATCTTGATCTTGATCTTGAGTAAAAAATTGTACAACAATGAGCATTAGATCTTGATCTTCAACTCCTTTTGTAGATGTGATGAACTTCAAGTATCACCAACTCTTTCAATCTCTTGTTGTAGCAAACTCCTTATGGTTGATGCAATTTACTATCACGAAATCATGGAGGAGTAGCGATATAGATGGATCAAAACTCTCTCCAAGTAGATGAATCTAAAAAGCTTCTTGGTTTAGACAACTTTCTAAACTCAAAACACTCAAAGAAAGTATTGAAAAATTACTAAACACACAACAACAAAAACTCTCCCAGAAGCCTTCTTGGTTTAGACAAGATTCTAAGAAAATTTGAGAAGCGATGAGAGCAATTTTGAGAGAAAACCAATGTGAATATACAAACCGATAGAGTTTCACTAGTCTTAAAACAATTCTACATACCTCTATGTAAATTTACAAATATTTACATGTGATGTATATGGTGGCTTGCAGGATTTTCCTATGCATTTGTTGGATATGGACAACATAGAAAATTTGTCAGAATATTAGAAGTATTTATGAAAAGGTTATATGTTTGGGAAAGACTATTTATCTATCTATCAATCTATCTACAGACAATATATAAATATATATAAATATGTGCTTTTTATGTTTTATTTGTGTTTTTGTATTCTTCAGTGAGATTGTTGGTACTAATGAATAAGATCTTGATATCTTTGGTTATCAATGTTTGAATTGTGTTCTTCTTTTATGGAAATATCTTATAATTTATTTTTATTTATTTATTTAGAAGAAATGCATATTTGAGATAATATTAATTAGCTTGTGATTCATTAAAAAGGTGATTTTTTTTGGGTGATTTTTTTGGTTAAAAAATAGAATCTTACATCATTAAATTTGAAAATTTTGGTGCAGTCAACTGATATTATTTTGTTTTAATTTTTACGTTTACCAATGTGTATTTATTGGGAGATTCACGAGTTTGCACTGTTTTCTATTTGAATATATATATATATATATATATATATATATAGAAAGGGAAAAAGGCAATGTCATTAAGCATAAAATAGAGATGAGATAAACTTCTGTGCAAACTCTCCTAATATCATTTTGTTTGGAACAAGATTTGGGAGTTGAATTCAAATTTTAGAACAACTGATTCTTTATTATTCATTATCAATTGTTTAAATGCATTAAGAGTTAAATTCATATTTTTAGTAAATTGTGTTGTTTCTTGTATGTGCGAAATTTAAAAAAAGGCAAAAGAAAAAAAACAAAACACAAACCTGAACTATTTAAAATATTATTAATTAGTACAGAATTTTTTAAATTTTTTTTATAAAAATAAAAATGATAAATTTTTATTTTATTTTATTTTATTTTCATACCCTCTTTTGTTGTTTGTATAAGAAAGAAATCATTAGATAAAATGGATCCTATGAGTTTTCCTTCTTCCCCTTTTAATTTTATTTTAAATTTCATAATATATATATCATATTGTTTAGTTCCTTCTTCCAAAACTCTACATTTTATCAAGATAAACATAGCAAAGATGCTTAGGAAGTTCTTTTAATTCTAAAATAGGTGGATTGTCAACTGAATTTATTGTTTGAATATCTTCAAGTTCGAAATTATATTTGTTAATAGCGGTCAGGATTTCATTCCTATTACAAATCGTATCACAGAATTCATTCAAATATTGTTGCATCCAATGATCCATAAAGTCCCAAGAATCTTCCTTATCGTCATAGAAAAGAGGGCATTTAAGACATCTGATCAAGTGTATATTAAATTCATTATTATTCAAAGACACTTTTAATTGTTCATTAGAAACATCTATTATTGCCCTCAAGGTATTGATAAATGGTTTTCCTAGAAGGACATATTCCTTAATTTCCATATCTAGGACAACAAAATGAGTAGGAATAGAAAAATTTCTCAAGTGTACTAGAGCATTTTCAATTATTTCTTGTACGTAAATGATAGTCTTATCGCTAAGTTGTAAACTAGATGAAGAAGGTAAGAATTGTAAGCCTAATTTCCTTGAAATTTCTAAAGGCATCAAATTTAAGTCGGAATCAAAATCAACCATACAAATCACAAAAATTTTCAATAGCACCAGAAAATATAAAAGAATCAAAATCATTAGAAAGAAATTCATTCAAGATTAGAGTAGAGCAAACTTCGCTTACGAAAAATTTCCCTATGCATAATTTCATTTTAGTTTTTAAGATATTCTTCAAAAATTTTGCATATAAGGGAGAAACACGCAACTCAGGTAATTGAGAATCAAGATGAGCTTGAGTAAGCAATTTAATAAGTTTGTAAGTAAAACCCGTTCAACATTCTGTTTTAAGTTGCTATGATGGAAGGTCGATTTTGATGTATTGTTAGTAGAGCGATCATCCTTGGAAATGTCTTCATCATATAGCTTTTGCAACTCAATTCCTTGGTCATCTTGTACTAAAATGAAAATGTTAGTATCTTGAGATGGTTCAAGTGATCTTAAAAGAAAGGAATTAGAATCATATGTGAAAGTTTCTTCATCAAAGTGATTGATGATAAGATTTATTTGCTTTTCCAAATTGATGATGGCTTCTTGTTGAGTTAAGAGAAAATCTTCTGTCTTAATCATCCTTTCTTCGAATTCTTTCATATTTAATTCATGATTTTCTTGCAATCTGCAGTTGGACTCGACAATTTCTTGATTAGATTTTATTATTTCTTTCATCATGAGCTTCATTTCCCTCGAGTGATTTAAAGAGAGGATAGTGTTATCCATTGAAAATATTCCTACAAGGTAAGGCGAATCAATCAATTTTAGAGTGTAAATTGAGAATTAGGATTAAAAGAAAATAAATAAATTAATTAAAACAATAAACAACAAAGTCCATTGTTACAAGGGCTAGCACTAGCCAAAGGAAGGATAACTAGGTTACAAAGAACTAAACAAAGTCTAAGAAGCAAGTTAAGTAATTTAAGGAGAAGAATAAAACACTAACTATTACAAGACAAATTAAATAAGGTTAAAAATAAATAAATTAATTTAGACTAGAAATAAATGAGATAAAAGAATAAAAATAGAAAAGCAAAGTAAAAAAAAAAAAAAAAAAGTTAAAAGAAATAAAACGATAAAGAAAGGAAAAAGACTCTCGATTTAGTTCCGAGAGTTTTTTTTTTTTTTAAAATATATATTTATATAAAAAAAATATTACTAAAAAAATTATTTTTAAAGAAAGGAAGTACAATAAAAAAATAGATATTAAGTCCAAGATTAAAAATAGTTTAAGTAAAAGGGAGAATGCTCTTGCATTCTAGAAAAAAAAAATTTAAATAAATGACATTAAATTAAAAATAAATTAAGATTAAAAAGAGAAATTTTTTTTAATAAAACTTAAAAATAATTTAAAGTACAAAAATAAATTGAATAAAATTGAAGTTATAAATAAAATTAAATAACAAAAAAGGCTGAAGTAAGAAAGATTGTTTGTATAAGAGTTGAAGATATTTCTAGCCAGAATAGTTGAAAAACAAATTTTAAGCAAAGAAGTAGTTTAAAAGAAATATATTTTCATGAAATTGAAAAATATTAGGTACGGAAAGTAATGTCCAAATACAAGCAATTGGTAACATATAATTTGGTCCAAGCTCCAACAATTAGAATTGTATTCAAAATGAAAAATATAAGGTAGTCTTCTTCATCACGCTTTTATGGTAAGAATTGTTAGTCTTCGTAAAAATTAAAACAGTACCTTAACCACTTTTAGGTCTCTTAAACCTGCAAGAAATTGTACTAAAACATGCAATTGCAACTCATACAAATTATGCAAATAATAGGCAAAAAGAAAGCAGTCAAACTCATGCTTAAAACATAAGTTATGCACTAAATAAGAAGGCTCCTAAAAAAATGACCAAAATGCAATCTAAATAGACATATCTTAAAGTGAAAAAAGTATCAAATAAAAGATGACATAAAATATGCACAAATATGATTAAGATCAAGCATAAATACAAATTTGAATTATGGTAAAAAGCAGCAAATTGCATAGGCATAAATAAGGCAATTTACTTCGAAGTTGGCATAAGAAGATATGACAATAAAACAAATTGAAAATTGCATTAAAAAGATGCATAAAAAAGTAAGAAATACTACTGGAAGTTAAAGGACATTAAATATGCTAAAAAGAAAGGAAAACCTAATTAAGACTAACCATATATACATATATAGAAAAATGACCAAAACAGTAGGAAAAAACAAGCAAGATACATGCTAGTGATTTCTAACATACATAAAGATCACGCAATCCTAGAAGAAATTAATTAAGGAATCCTAAAAGCAAGGTTAAATATCATCATTTCCAGAATGCATATAAATTAGGATAGATTAAAAACAAAGAAAAGCAAATAGAAGATCAAAAAGTTAAGTAAAATAGGTAAAAGGTAGAAGCTGTTCCAGATCTGGCAATGTTTTTCAAAAATTCATACGAAATTCGTTTAAAAGCCAAATCTAATGAAACTTATTCCATATTAATCTTAAGATCAATTAGGTTTTGTTGTTAAAATATCTTTGAGAAATTCGAAAAGAACAGAAAACAGTAGCAAAAACAAAACAGGTTACATGCTGTCCAAAATTACAGTGAGATGCATTAATGTATACTTACATTATTATGAAATACTAGATGCTATATATCTTAAAAATTAAGTGCTAAACATAAATAAGAACAGTGTCCTAATAAAAACTAATCAATAAGGATTAAGATTGATCAATTTGAACAAGATGCGTACTGTTTTATATACTTAGAACATATAGATCATGCAATTCAAACAAGTGAAGGACTAATGCATAGTTTCTAGGGCAATTGAACAATTACTAAAATTAGATAAATGATACCTAGAACATTAACTTAAAATCATTTGAACTAACTTATAAAAGGAAAATAAGCTACATAATCTTAAAAATGAACTATTGGCAATTAATCAAACACTTGAAGTGCAATGTTAAGATTCAAGTATCATTAAACATATGGAGATTTAGTTATGTCCAAAAATTTTGAAGGTTCAAAACTCAACACAAATCATCCAATGAATAATCTAAACAATTCTAAAGATCAAAAACACATATATATCAAATAAATCAAATAATAATAAAAAAATTTCAAAAGGTTGCTCTTGAAATTAATCATGTGCAAATGGCAAAAATAATTAAGTAATGTATCAAAATAAAGACAAAGATAAGTACTATTATTATAAATACATATATACTAAACATTATTTAATTAATATTACTAAAATATACATCAAACAACATGCACATATTTCATATAAAAACAAAAGTACTGCCATAGATATTTTATCAAAAACCACTCTAAACATAACTAATTTAAAACCTGATCAAATAATATCTAAAATAAATATATAATATACCAAAATAAAGCTAAAAGGAAGTAGAATACAAAAATATTAAAATTTGAAAAAACATTTCAGACAGTAGGCGTCTGAAGAACAGAGAAAAAAGCAGAGTAAAACAGAGGAAGCTTGCTGGAATTTTTTGAAAACATAGAAATATGATCATCTACAACTAACTATGCAAACTAAAATCAATCAAAGTAAAACAAGAACAAAAGCAACAAGTTAGGAAGCTATAATCTAAATATAAAGACCTAATTAACACTATTTAAACTAGGTTAAGAGTTATGTGTTATGCAAGTTCAACTATTCCTAAGGTTATGTCAATGTAAGAATTGATTATGAATTATTCTAGACTAGATTAGAACTAGTTAAAGATTAGAAGAAGTTAGATTAAAGCTATTTAAAACTAAACTAGATTAACCTATTCTAAGGCCAAAACTCTACATCTAAGCTAACCTAAACTAACCAAAACCTAAGAACTAATCCTATACTAACCGAAACAAGGAAAACTAAAGGCTAAGAAAACTAAACTAAACTATCTAACAAACACTAAAGGAAGGAAGCAAGTAAAGGAACCTAAACTCAAAAGTTTCTAAGTTCAACTAAGTTCATTCGATTCATCCTAAACCAATTATTAGATTATTTAGAACCATAGAAATTCTAGATTACTTAATCAATTATGATTGGCTTCCCCGGCAACGGCGTCAAAATTATGGTGAGCGTTTTTTGAACAACAACAATAATCTTGTATTGAGAAAATCAATGTATAAAGGATACAAAGAACAACCTACAACTCTCTCAATAATTTGGTTCTACATGGTCTAATTCATCATCTAATTTAGTGTGGGTTTCATTCGGTTTACAATTACTTTTAATATCACTTTGTAGATGACATTACACAAACTAATGGGACATAAATCATTCATAGAATTAGTGTCCTTTACCTTTGGAATATGAACTATCATAGTAGCATTAAGGTTAGCAACATCCATGCGTCCCTCCAAAAATTGCATTATAATTCGTTCCATATCTTTACCAATAATAAGCCAGTAAATTTGATAGAATGATGCATGAACACCATCAAGTCTTGGAGATTTCGAAGGGTACATTCCCATAATAACCATTATTATTTCCTACTTTGTAAAATTTACTTGTAAATTATACTTATCTATTGTAGATAAGGTTTTAAATTCAGCTCCTTCAAAAACATGATTAAAGTGAGATGGTCCACCAGATCCTGTAAATAAATTTACAAAATATTTAACAGCAACCTCTTTTATATCTTCCAAACTTTTCACTAAAACTCCCTCATCAGTTTGAATAGAGGTGATAGAATCATGATTCTTTCGGTGAGAGGCATGATGGTGGAAATACAAAGTATTATGATCACCCTCTTTCAACCAGTGTGATTTCGACTGCACACGCCAATGTGCCTGCTCGATAGCTAACAATTTATTTAATTCATTTGCCACAACACCTCTTTCCCTATCCATATTCATCTTTCCCATTAAACACTTAAATTGATCCATCGACTGCTTGATTTTCTTAGGCATGTCGCATATCTTCTGCGTGTCCCATAATTTCATTTGGCCTTAATATCTTCCACAACTGATTGAAAGTTATTTGGATTGATATTGGAATGTGTCCATGAGCTCTCAACAGTTCTGTCCAAAGAATGTCTTTTTTGCGCCGAACCTCCTCAACATCCACAGAATCCAGTTGAAACCCGATTGCACAATGGTCAGACGTAATTGTGCCTATGACTTTACATTTAACCACCTGATTTAAGGTGTATGCCTCCATGTGTAGAAAAGTCCAGTACTTTTAATCTCCTTCAATCCAACTTCGGCTAGAATTTCCCTAATTTAGACCATACCAAGTGTGTTCCTGTTATTGCTCCATGTGTAGAAAGGTCCAGTACTTTTAATCTCCTTCAATCCAACTGCAGCCAGAACTTCCCGAAATTGACTCATTTGCCGCTGCGGATGATCCGTACACTTGTATATTCTTCCGGCTACAAAATTTTATTATAGTCGCCAATAACAATCCATGGGGTACCCGCTACTGGACATCACATCCTTAAGAGGGTCCAAGAGTGAATTCACTCCTCTGTCCTAGGGTTTCCATAGAAACTAGTACAAATTCCAACCTTTCCTAGCAACCAATCTTTAATGATAATGCTAATGTGACCATTAGAGTATTTTAAAAGTGAAACATTAATATCTTCCTTCCAGAAAGAAGCCATCCCTCCTCCTAGGCCCCTTCTACCTACCACAAATCCATTTGAGAAACTCCGGCAATTTTGTTTCAATAAAAAACAAGATTTTTGGAGGCTCCTTACGCAATAAGCTCCTGAGTTCATGAATTGCACGAGGAGAGCTTAAGCCTCGGCAATTTCATGCAAGGCAATTCATGGTGATCAGGGACTGCCTCCGTACTGATTGCAAATTTTCCTAATTGTTTCAAAACAGCTTCATCCATATTGAACTCATCTGCAAGATACCCTCTGCCCACTAGATACCAAACCCAGTATGGTCCCAACCCACAACAAACCTTACCCACAACTAATTAAAAATTAAAGAAAAACCAACAACAAAGAACAATCAGAGTTAAGAAGAAAGAATCGAAATCCAATTCTCCCAAGAAACTTGTAAAGAATAAAACACCTATGCAAACCCTAATGCCAATCTTGTTAATGTCGTCATGGAATACCTTTGAAAAATATTTTAATCCATGAACTCTTATATGCCACAAATTCATTCAAATTATGTTTAAAGATAATCAAGAAAGAAAAGAAAACCCAGATCCAAGAATGAAAATTGTTAATTAAGTTTCAATTAGAAAAACCAATCAAACCAAGAAAGTCTAGAAAAAGTTAGAGTCAAAGAAGTCAAAATCAAGAAAGATCGCTGCCTCATTTTTTAGAGCACCCTCATTTTTCGAAGGGAGTCTAACAATAAATTTAAATTTGATATACTAATAATTATAATAAAATAATATAATTTCTAATTCATAATATATATTTTTTATATTATATACTTACAATTTTAATATATAAAAATATATATATATATATATATATATATGAAAATTCAAATATTTAAATACATAAATATTAATTAATTATAAGACTAATTAATATATTTAAACCAATAAATGCATAAAAATTTTTGAAATAATTTTTGTAAAAAAAATTCATATATTTATTATTTTATTATATCTATATATGTTTATTATACATACAAATAATACTTTTTAAAATATTATATTGTTTTTATAAAATTTATAAAAAATAAAAAATTTATAATAAATTTATAATAATATAAAATATATTAAAATTTATGCATCTCACACCTTAGTTGAGATGTTTATTTAGTATATATATATATTTACTCAAGTCGCAACCTTCTTTATTTCAAATGAAATATTTATTATGAATTACTTATGTTAACAAAAAATTAAAACAGATAGAAATTGGAATAGAGAGAGGATAACTATAACTAATTCCCTAATTACATGAAATTTCTTTCTATTTAATTGATCAATATAAATATGCCACACTTAATGCATAGAAATTTGGTGCTTTCCTAAAAAACATATTTGTGCTTTATGAAAGAAAAAAAAAAACTCAGACTTTACCAATAATGTAATCTCAATCCATTATTTTGTAAGACATTTACCATCAGAATCATGAGTATTTGACACGCTTCTATGGGTCAATAAAACATTTCCTCTTTCACTGTTTGGATAATAAGATTATCCAAAAATCTTAATGAGCATCTATCTATTTGGGTATAAGAATCTTAAACAAAAATGAGAGAGATAAAAAGAAAAAAATAAAAAGAGAAAGAACCTCCTTACCATTTGAAGATGAAGACGTTGGAGGAGGTAATTTACTCTTTTGATGACAACACACACCTCTACCACATACACGAATTGAGTTCTTGGTACCCGAAACAATGTTTGACTTTGACTTTGACTTTGACTTTGACTTTGACTTCTTAGAGAAGTCAGCACTATCTTGAACACCACTTGTTTTCTGTGTTTGCATTTTAGCAAGCAAGTTAATTTTTTCTAAGACATTTTTTTTAGAATTATCTGTATTAACAAACATATTGCAAGAACAAATGCTTAATTTGTGATGAAAGAACAGAGATGAGGAAGAAAGAAAACATGTAATTACGTCATTCAGGGATTAACTAAATATAAATGAAACTAAAACGTTAAGCTTTTTAACTACCTGATGATCAAGCAAACAAATGAAATACCCACAAAGAACTAAACCCAAAATCGGATTAGAGAAGTAAACTACTTAGACTCCCGTTGTAGTGATTTCATTTTTTTATATATCTAAACCTAAGAAAAAAGGCTTTTTTACGTGATTTATGCGAAACAACAACAACAACCCTCCAAGCATCGAAAATTTATGCGAAACAACAACAACAACCCTCCAAGCATCGAAAAATCAAAAGAAGAATCAGAATACAATTGAACAAATCACCTAATCATCACTTAATCCAATTGAATTGAACAAAACCAACAAACCCTCGAAATTAAAAAAAAAAAGAAAAAAAAGGTGCGAAACTGAGTTTGAGCAAAGAAACAAATTTTTTCTAAAAATATCTATGGGACTTTCGTCTCTAGATCTCTCAGTAATAAGTGAGAGTATTTACCATTAAAGCAACTAATAAGTGAGAGTATTTACCATTAAAGCAACGCCTTCTTGATCACAAAAAAACAAACTTAAAACAAAAATGAAAGGATTTAAGCGAAAATAGAACGAATAATAACTAAACAAATTAAAGAATTTCCAAATGGTAAAAAAAATTCAAGTTAGAAAAGTTAAATGAAAATTAAAGATAAAAAACGAAAATGCAAATACTTACATGCAAGTATTAAAGAAGTATTTGATCAAACATTTTTTTTAAAGTAATTGATCAACGAGAAATTGAACGAAATACATTTGAATATATATATATATATATATATATATATATATTAAAGAGCGGAAAATAAATGTACAAACGTTTGAATTTCTGGAGGGAAGAATCAACGTCTGAGATTTCGCGGAAAAGAAACCTACAAAGATTTGAATTTTTTTATTTCAAAATAAAAATCTAATAGGTTTTCTTTTATAAATGTTCAATTATGGGAATACCACGACCTCCTCTTCCTCTATAAAAGGGAGTACTTTGTCCTCTCCTTTTTCCCCTATAAGGAGTTGAAGAGGTTTCACCCTTTTCCTGCATTTCTGTAAGAAAATTGTTACTCATGATATAAATTCACGAGTTAGAAAATCAGGCAAACTGTTATCAGTGTCTTTTTTATAAATTATTTCAAAATCAAACGGGGCTAATTGTGCCTGCCATCTAGCAAACATCTGTTTTGAAACATCATGTTTAAAATCTTTATTAAACATGTATTTAGCTGTCTGGCAATCAGTTCTTATAATAAACTTCTGATTATATAAATCATCTTGAAATTTTAGTACACATTTTAATATAGCTAGTATTTCTTTAGCTATTGTTGCATAGTTCTTTTGACTATGGTTCCATTTTCCAGAATGAAATCTAACCAGATATTCCTGATTGTTATGGGGAGATTTTTGTTTTAAAATTCCTCCAAATCCTATATCCGAGGCATCTGTCTCTATAATTTTTTCCCAATTAGGATTTGTTATCATTAAACATGGTAATATTTTTACTTTCTGTTTTATTTTCTGTATAGCCCTAGTGTGTTCATCTGTCCAGGGCTTAGGTTTTTTCTTAAGCCGATCATATAAGATTGCTGCATCTATTGCAAAATTTGGATAATAAGGAGCTATGTAATTTAAGCTTCCTAAAAATCTCTGTAATTGTGTCTTATCTGTTATGATATCGGGAAATTTTGAGGCAAAATCTATGATTCTTTGGATTGGGATTATCTACTCACCAGATATATTATGTCCTAGAAACCTAACCTTTTCTTGGAATAAGGTCATCTTTGGTTTAGAAATAACTAAACCGTTCTTTATAATAATCTGCTTGAACATAGATAAATGTTCAAAATGATGTTCTATATTTTGTGAAAATACAAGAATATCATCAATGTACACAATAATAAAATCCTTATAAGGATTAAAAATATCATTCATGATTTTCTGGAATTCAGAAGGGGCATTTTTTAGTCCAAATGGCATTACCTTCCATTCGTATTGTCCAAAAGGTACATTAAATACTGTTTTATATATATCATTTTCTTGTACCTGAATTTGCCAGTATCCAGATTTTAGATCAAATTTAGAGAATATGATAGAACTATGAAGTCTATCTAAGAGGTTTTTCTTATTAGGGATAGGATACCTAATCCATCTTAGTGCTTTATTTAAAGGCTTATAATTTATTACTAGCCTGGGTATTCCTCTTTCTTTTTCGCATGTTTATTAACATAGAAAACTGTACATGACCAAGGTGATTTAGAGGACCAAATTAACCCTCTATTTTCTAAATTATGAATTTCTTGAATGCATAACTTTTGGTATTCTGCACTCATTTGGCAGGGTCTAGCATTAGTAGGGATATCAATTTCCTTAAAATTGTCTTCATAGGGTAGAGAAACTATGTGTTTCTTTCTGCTCCAAAAAGCATTAGGGTGATCATTACAGATTTCTAATGAAAATTGATTATGAATCAATTGTATTTTATCCTGTAGTTTTGAATTTTTAAGTTTATCAAATAAGGATAAAATTTGTATTTCTTGTTTCAAGAAATTAATTTGAGCTTGTTTGTTTTTTATAAAAGAATCTTTTATTTGGTTTAATACCCTAGTTAAAGGTTCAGTTATGAATTCAAATTTAATTTGTTTGCCTTCATATGTCCCTATGATCCCTATTTGATCTACTTTGATTAAGGGAAATATCTTTTTTTAGAAAGGGAGTGCCAAGTATTACTTGGTTAGTTATATCTTTTAATAGTAAAAAACTAGTAGGAATACACTTTTGATCCTTACATATAAAAGCCTGCGGTATTTTATAACTTATTTTCATTCTTTGTCCATTAGCAGAACTTAATGAATGGGTAGTCTTATGAAAATACCTAGTCGGGATTAACCCTTCTTGTATGCAATTTAAATCTGTTCCACTATCTATTAAAGCACTTAGTTTTTTATGAAAATTGTCACCTATCATTAGAGTAATTTCTACAAACCATTTTTGAGAAGTTATTACTTCTAAAGTAGATAAAAACATTTCCTGTTTTGTTATTATTAAGGGTGATGTTATATTAGGAATTTCTATTATTTCTTTTCCTTTTCAGGTTTAGCTAGACTTAAACCTAGTGGAGAATGAATCACCCTCTCATCAAAATTATTGATGAAGATTGCATAACTGGATTATAAGATAAGAGTTAGGAAGAAAGGCTAGTTACTACTAAGCCGTTGCCACTTCCCTGGAGTACGATATTTATTTAATAAAATCGTAGATACTTTCCAACAGACTAGCTACACGATAGGTACTCTGCCTTAGGTTCTGGCTGATTAAGTGACACCATAGAGACTAAATGTGACAATTAGTCAATCACAGTCCTTAATTATTCATAATCAACACAGGGTAAAATAACACCTATTTAGCACATCGGTCGGAAACGCATCACTAGCTATATTAAAATGTGTACTAAAATTTCAAGATGATTTATATAATCAGAAGTTTATTATAAGAACTGATTGCCAAGCAGCTAAATACATGTTTAATAAAGATTTTAAACATGATGTTTCGAAACAGATGTTTGCTAGATGGCAGGCACAGTTAGCCCCGTTTGATTTTAAAATAATTTATAAAAAAAGCACTGATAACAGTTTGCCTGATTTTCTAACTCGTGAATTTATATCATGAGTAACAATTTTCTTACAGAAATGCAGGAAAATGGTGATACCTCTTCAACTCCTTATAGGGGAAGAAGGAGAGGACAAAGTACTCCCTCTTATAGAGGAAGAGGAGGTCGTGGTATTCCCATAATTGAACATGGCCAAAGACAGCTTATAGCTCCAAGTTTAACATGCCAAGCTTATAAAGAGTGGTATAGTAAGAAACATGAGGATAATAATCCATCTTATGCAGCAGTGTTGCATGAAGAAGATCCAAACATTCTGGAATTTCCTTTTATCCCAAATCCTTATAAAGAGATTATATTTCTTTTAGAATTCTCAGACCTCAAATGGAGGGACAATGTCTGGAAATTAATGCAGAGATATTTAGAAATGGGATCATATCCAGAGCTTTCATATAAAAGCAGAGTGCATTATGAGCACATCTTGAAGATTACAGGAATTGCTAAAATTCAGCATTTTAATCCTGCACAATCAGCTAGTGTTCATAACTTTAGCAAGATCATAATCAAGCAGATTATAACTGCTGAAGACTGGAGGCAGACCCTCAGGCAAAGGGAGTATACTATCCCGGGTACAAAATCAATAGTTAAATATAACTATTGGGACTACAAGGAAGCCTTTTATAAAGGTATTTTATATGAAAATAGTAACCATAAACATGCATGGTTCTTTAAAATATGTTCTTCCCTTCATAAGGCAGAAATACCAAACTGGTTATACCAGCGGTGGGATCAGTATGGTCCCAAGATAGATATACTACCAGAACCATATAAAGGGTTATACCAGGAATGGGTCAAGGTTTCACCCGCTTTAATACAAGCCACATCTAATGATCAATTAATTGAAGGAATGCCTTCATTTCTATTCTTTACTGAATTCAGTATTCCATGGATATGGAGATGGTATCCCATGATATGGGAAACAACACAAGGAATTCCTTGTATAATAAGAAGAACAGAAACAAAATTATGGAAGAAAATGTTCAAGCTAGATGAACACAGCATAATAGAAGGCCAGTCAACTATTGACAACATCCAACAAGCCATCAAAGCTTATACCGAATTACAAACCGAATCGAAAATGTCGGAAACACCAAGCCCATTCCAGCAATTAGCTAGAAGAATCAAAATCCAGCAAGGCACTGTTTCAGCAACAGAAATGCTAAGAGCCTATATGAAGGCCGTCAAAGAAGACTTAGTAAAAATATTTTCAATAGATACAGATGTATCTATGCCATCCAGGACACCAACTAATTCAGAAGATAATATTGAAGAGGTGGAGTATACAGGAGAAGCACAGCCACCAGAAGACCCACATTTGGTATGGGAGAAGACGTTAAAACTTCTCAATCAATGGGAAAAAAGTGACTCCTCACAGATACCAGGCCCCACTGATAAAGGTAAAGGTGCCATTCATAAATAAAGCGGAAAACAACAGCCAAAATTGGCCGACCAAAGCTTTTATAAAGCGACATCATCCTTATTTTATTGTTGACTTCAGTGGCAAATACAGCCAACAATGATAATTAATGGATTTCAAAAATCCATAGAATATAGCTAAGGCAGATTTGAGATCCGGCCTTAAACTTTCTATAAATAATAGCTTCTACCCCTCATTAGGTAGAGGCGGAAGCAGGGTGTAAAAATTTTCGGTTTTTTATTTTCTGTATTACAAGAGAGTTTCCTCTCTACCCTGTAAAACTCTTCAAATTTCTAAATAAAAGAGAAAAATTTTTGAACAACAAAGCTCCAACAGTTTTGAGAGTCTTCACAGCATTCTTGTAAGTTTTTATATCTTTTGACTATATATTATGTTAGTTAATAACTAACTATCTATGTGATATGCTGCATAATTTCTTAAACATGCTCTCATAATAATTTTAGATAATTTAGATAGTCTTAACCTTGAGTATATGGGCTAGAAACCCGAGGACGAGGGCTACTGGTTTCCTCGACCTGAGCTATTGGAAGACCGAAAGGTCGTTTAGCTCTAAAGGCCTTTGGTGTAAACAACACCACGTACGGGGTTAAGAGCTAATAAAAAAAAAGTCTGAAATTGAAAAATATTCTGGGTAGGAACAGTCAGGGTTACTAAACATTTCTGGCATAGGTATATTAGAAACTTTGTGGTCTGCTGTTAGCCGTTTTAGCCAAAGTTGAATGGCGTTTTAGGTATTTTTGCATGACAAGAGTAAATCTATATGCATATAGACGGAGATATTTAGTGTCAAATTTCCTTTACTGCTTATCTGGATATTTTGCTGTTATCTGGCTTTTTGTCTTTTCTTTTAGGTTCTTATCTTTTTCCTTATGTTTTTAATAGAAATGATTTATTTTTTATTTGATTTATTCTCTTATATATATAAATATAAATTATTCATTTTAACCTAAAACTAATATATTTAAATATACATACATACATACATATATATATATATATATATATATATATATATATATATATATAATATATTAAAGCAAATTAATAAATTTTATCCTTAAATTTTAAAATTTTTGTAATAATTATAATAAAATAATTGTATTTATGTAATATATATATCATTAATAATATTTTTTATTTTATTTAAAATTACTTTTATTTGTAAGATACTAATTTACAAATATATTATATATATATATATATATATACCATAAAATCTTGAGATATTTTTGAAAAATTCTGTTATAATTTATTTTATTTTAAAAAGAAATTAGAATTTAATTAAGATTTTAATTCTTAATTATAAATAGCTGTTTCCTTTATATGATACAAAGATATTTTTTAAAAAACCTTTATTTAAATTTTTTTAAATTTAAAATTTAGTTACATTTTATATTATTTATTTTTAAAAAATCCTTATGATTTATTATATTTTTTATTTATCAATTTATATTATTAATTATATATAAATTTAGAAATTTAATAATTAAACAATTATGATAATGAATTATAAATTTTAATTTCTTTTATTTTTCACTTTATTCTCTATTTTAAGTTTTTTTTCTCATGTTAATTAAAATTAGTATACGACTTTTGTCTTTATCATATCTAAAATTTATAATATTTAGTTATAAGTGAGGGTGCTAACTATCTGAGCAACACATTCTTGACTTCTTTATTTTATTTTCTCCTTATAACTTTTAATTATTTTTATTGTTTTATCTTTTTACTAACAAATTGACAGATTTCATCAATTAAATTATATAATCTTAATGATTTCATCGTTTTTAAAAAATTTGAATAATTTCATCTTTTATTTTTAGAATATTGGCAACTTTAATCTTTCAGTTAATTTTATTAATAGTCAATTATTTGTCAATTTTTTTATAAAAATAATTTTATATTAAAAGGGTAAAAATGTCAAATATACTATATAAAAGAAACATAAATTCCTCTTGGTAAAACTCTTAAATTTCTATAAGTTATGTATGCTTACATTAAATTTTTTTTAAAAAAAAAAATTCCCATATTAAATTCCAAACATAATATGCTTATGTAGAGCACAATTTCATTTGGGATACAAAGGAAGTGGAAGTATAATTCATTTGAAGCACCGAATTGGTGGCGGAAAATATTCGGAAAAGAATATACCGAAATCAAGCTAAGTAAATTCTAAAATATATGAAAAATAATTTTTGAGTAAGTTTATATTTTTCATACATATTTTAGTGAACAGAGTTTCTGGAATTTATTTTGTGTAATATTGTTCTAAAATTAATATTTTATTAAATGTTGCCGAAAAATTTTAGAAAAAGTTTTAGGTGAGAGAAAGTCTAAATTTGAGTTTTAGACTCTTTGATATTTAAGGAGTATTGTCATGGGTTCCCTAAAAAAAAGTAGTAAATTGGATTAAGAGGCTGGATTTATTATCCAAATAATATATATTAGTCCCTATTGATCTTTTTGAAGACCGATCTGCCCTCTTCATGTGAGAAGTTTGTGAACTAAGGAAAGAAGTCAGAAGGTTGAAAGGAAACCATAAGGAGGGAACTATACTTTTCTGTGAATATTGGCTAATAAATTCTTTATCGTAGATAAACTATTTGCTTAGAAATTTCCTATTTATTCTTTTAAAACATTTTTCTATCAAATAGTATTTTTGTTAAACTCTTGAGTTTATTTCAAAGGATTTATGCTCATTACTTAAAGTGATCGAAAAAAATTTGCATTTTTGTTTTTCTAACAATTTTTCAAATTTATTTTTTCCATCATTATTTTTAGATCTATGACATCTGCAATAACTTTTGGAGATCATTGGAAAAGCATAAGTTGTTAAGGTTTTTGCTTGAGAAGAAAGAGAAAAAATTTCAAAATTTTTTCTTGGAACAAGTTTGTACTGATTTTTGAAATCTGATAATTTGTGATAATTAATTTGAATCTTAGGAGCTAATTATGTTGTGAAAAAGTTTTTAGGACATTACGGGGTTAAAAATGGCTCCAAAATGATCAAAACCAGAAAGGAGTGTGCAACACACTTCTTGAGGCAATCGTAACTGTCTTCCTGAGAAGCCATGACGAGCGTCCTGGGCTCGAGAGCCCTCTATAAAAGGAGGGCTCCTCCCCCATTTATTTTTGGGTAAACTATCCCAAATGCACCTCTTAAATGTCAAAAATCCAACTTTTGTACTTCAAAATTTTTTTGTATATAGAGTGTCATTAACGTTTCAAAATGTCCCACTACATGCACCTATGTTAAGTCAAACCGTTAAGTCTTTAATTTTGTCGTTAGTCAACATTTGTTTTTACTATTTGACACTGTTCCCGTCAGGGTCATTTTTGTCCAATTTTTAAAATTTTTTTAAAATTTTTTTAATTCTTTTCTCTCTCCTTCTTCTTCCTCTTTTCTCTCTCTTCCTTATTTCTCTCTCCATTAATTTAATTTTTTTCTCTTTGTTTCTCTTTTCTCTCTATCTTTTTCTTCTTCCTTTCTCTCTCTTCACTCAATCTCACACCATTTTTGCATACACAGAGGAAGAAAATGAGGATTTCACAATCACCAGAATTTTCCTTCACCGCGGACCACCACCACCAACAACAACTAACCATGTCATCTTTCCTTAGTAATTGTGTTGTTTATCAGATAACAATAACAATATTCCTGCAGGAGGCATACAGGGAGCCAGACATCCTCTTCGATTAGAGTTACCCTTCCATTTACCCTCATCGAAAACCCCTTTAATCTGCAGCAACATACTACAACAACAGCGGCAGGGGCAGTTCCCATTCAAATTGAAGCAGCAGTTTTTTGAAAATCATGTTGCTTCCCCAACTCCTCCTAAAATTTAATACGGTAACGGTATAAGGGAAAATAAAATGTTTCTTGTGTATTGACAATGGGGAATTACTCACAAGAATTGAAAACCACCGCACAAACGAAAAGAGAGAGAAAAGGAATATGATGTGAGATTGAATGGAGAGAGAGAAAGGAAGAAGAAAAAGAGAGAGAAAAGAGGAAGAGAGAGAAAAAAAATTAAATTAATGGAGAGAGAATGAAGGAAGAGAGAGAAAAGAGGAAGAAGAAGGAGAGAGAAAAGAATTAAAAAAAAAATTAAAAAATTGGACAAAAATGCCCCTGACTGGAACCGTATCAAATAGTGAAAAAATGTTGACTAACGGCAAAATTAAAGACTTAACCGTTTGACTTAACAGATGTGCATGTAGTGGGACGTTTTGAAACGTTAATGGCATTCTATGTACAAAAACTTTTGAGGTGCAAAAGTTAGATTTTGACATTTAAGAGGTGCATCTGGGATAATTTACCCTTTATTTTTCACAATTCTCTCATTCTCTCCCTTCCAAAAATTCTCTCTCTACCTATTTTTTCTCCAAAAATCTTTCTAACTTCAAGATTTTTTAGGAAATGGCTCCAAAACGCGCCAGAGTTGTAGTAGTGAAGGAAGTGACTCATTCCGAGCATCCATTTGTCACTTTTCCCGATGTTTGATCCTATCATGAGTAGAGATAAAAGTTGATCCAGTGATGCATTTTACCTTTTCACACCATCGATTGGACATAAGTCCAGAATATTGGGGTCGAGGACGAGATTTGGTGATTACTCCACACTCCACCATACATTCGAGTCTTCATCGTCATGGAGCCCACCTACGAGGAGCTCGTTTGCGAGTTCTACTCCACTTTCGAGCTCCGATGCGACCAAGTCTCCTACTAACTTGGCGAGCTTGACTGACTGGTGGATTTATCCAAGTTCGGCATTGCACTAGGAGTATGGCAGCGAGATGAGATTTAGACTCCGGTATACCAGGCAGTTATGCAGAACTTCATAGAGGACGTCTCCATGTATTGGTCTCAAAATCCGCACCACCGGGGCTCCATATCAGAGTGGCACCTCTAAGGCCACATGTATTTTCTTAGCTCTCCGCTATTTACACGTTATAGCTTCACAGACACTGGCAAGGCGGCCGACTACTCTGGGGAATGTCACGACCCTGGACACCTATCTTTTGTCCCACATTCACAGAGGCATCTCTATCGAGATGAGATCTAAGGAAGCAGTCCCTCGGGCTTAGGCCATTCATCACCCAAATTGCGTCTACTTGGAGCTCGACATTGCTGGGTCAAACTTGACGGAGGTATCTCCTTCCACCATCACAGCAGATCTCACTGTTCTTAGGAACATGGGGATGGTGGAAAAAGATGAGGAGGGTCTCTACACTCTCCGAGCCGAGCTAGGTCAGCAGGAGCAACAACCATCTGACATATCGATGGATCCACCTGTCAAGACACCACCACAACCATTGGCTCCACCATTCGTGCCACAGACCGCTTTCAAGCGGTTTGTGGTCCAATAGCTGAGCGACATCACTTGGCGACAGAGGTCACACTCGTCTCAGTTGGAGGCACTAGAGGTGTCGATCGAGGATATGCGGAGAGAGCTTCATGAGCTACACGAGTTGTACTGCACAACAAAGGAGTGGACGAAAGTGGCAGTCGAGCCATGGTTCCACGATAACACCGTGGGTTCTTAATTCTTTTCTCTTTTAGTCTTTAGTTTATCTTTTTAGTTCTTTTTGTGTTTTTACTTGTTTTTGTGAAAGTACGGGCTGTATTGAATATGCATCATTGTACTCAACTTTGACGATATATGCAATATCAGTTGTGCTTTCACTTTTGTTTGTTTTCCCACTTTTTATTTTATTTATGCTTTTGAATAATTGTGGGGTTGATAGTATGCAAAACACTGGAGATAATGTTCATCTTAAGTCTGGGGTAACAGTGCATAGTGCACAGTTCACTTATTTGCCTTGTTTAATGCATATTTGTCCAAATTTTGCATCATTTTCAAAAACTTTCTAAATTTTTCACTCTTTTAAACATCAAAACGTGTTGAACGATATATGTTGTTTTGTCTATGATATGAAAATTCTCTTGAATGCCATGACCATTAGGATTACAATTCTTCTATTCTACTGGTTTGATAATTTTGAAATTGAAAATTCTTGATACATGATATGTTACACCTCGAATATGAGCCTAGTTCGTGAACTAAATTTTCAAATTCAAGACATAACACGGCTACATTCCCTAGATTCTCCAAAGAATGTCAAGCCACTTTCTTAAAATTAACTAAAATAATTCATAAAACTATTAACGTGAAACAATCCATAAAATATCATCCAGAATTTTTAACTTTATTTAATAACAAATCATCAACTCAATAATTTCATACTCCCAATACAATTCGAAGTTTATTCTAAAACAAAACAAACTAAAAAGACACTAAAACTCTTATTCAAAGTCATCCATCTAGTAATCATCATCCTCTAGCTCAATATCTTCACTATCATATGTGAGGTGGGAAACATAGGGGGTGAGTATAAAATACTCAATAGATAGAACAATCCTTCTTTTAAAAATCTTCAATTCAAAAAATAAATATATTTATAAAAATAATAAATACTTTCCAAGTACTTTTTATCTATAAATCATAAATTGATAAAAGATAATAAATCTGATGCAGTTCCGATTGGTTTGCTAAAAGATAGGCTTTATTTACCTATGTCGATTATGAGTAATTAAGGACTGAGTCTTACTAACTGTCATTTAATCAACCAGAACCTAAGGCAGATTACCTATCGTGTAGCTAGTCTGTTGGAAAGTATCTACGATTTTATTAAGTTAAATATCGTACTCACAGGGAACTGGCAACGGCTTAGTAGTAACTAGCCTTTTATCCTAACTCCTATCTTATGATCCAGTTATGCAATCTTCATCAATGACTTTGATGAGAGGGTGATCCGTTCTCCACTAGGTTTAAGTCTAATTAATCCTAGAAGTGTTTTATAGATGAGTCCTGATTCTATGTTATACTGTTCCTATATGTTGATTGACCTATATTCGAGTATTTTAGACATGTCTTAGCCTGGATTGCAACTATGTTCTGTGTCTAAAGGCGTACCACATCCGAGGTTTCTAATAAACCGCCCTACCTTAATGACGGCCCTACTCACGGTTCGGGACGAAGGCATCCATGAAAGCCCTATGTCACTTCGGGGATCATACCGCTTGCCCTAGCCGCCGGCATAATCGGACTCGGCCCGGCTTACCCTAGACTACTCTAACAAACAGGGTGTTCAGTAGGTTATTTTATCTAGCATGGCAGACACCAATACTAATTGATGCCTGTTAAACTAAACAGGTTATGATTAGACCGTGGTTAGGAGTTGTCTATAACCCTAACTTTAGTTTAAAAGAGCACATTAGACATGCAGACATAGTGAATGTTAAGCAGGTGGCTATTTCCGGAAAAACATAACAACGTCAACATATAAAACAATTATTCATAAAAATCGTAATCTCGTATTCATAATCTCGTATTCATAATAAAAATCGTTAGGAAAGGGTATTACTTATATCTTTGGTGGCTTTTTGTGCATGCCAATGGATGATCTTATATATGGTGGAACATGTTCCTCCCATTGCTATTCATCAATAAAATTAAAGATTATAACAATCCACATTTTACCTTACTTTTATAAAAAATTTAGTGTAAAACATTAACATTCTAAAATATTTAACAATACTAGAATTAAGAAAAAGGGTCAACTATATTGGTGACACCTAAACTATCCCAAAATCCAAGTTTAACACCTATTCTTATTTTGTCGCGCGGGTGACACCTAAACTTTCAAATCGTCCCATGAAGAGCCCTTCCGTCCATTTTTGGTGTTAGGTCAACTAAAAGCTATTAAATCCCATTTTTTTAATATTTTTGCAGAGGCATTTAAATTTTTAAAAATTCTGCGCGGGATTTTGTTTTTATAAAAGGTACATTTTTTGTGGGAAATTAACAACCGTACAAAGATTTGGTCATACTTTCTTTCTAAAAATTGAATCTTTCTTCAATCTTTTTCCAGAAATCATCAAACAAATCAAACTGCCCAGATATGTTATTCCAAGAAATTCATAGCAATACACAATGCCCAAAAGAAGAAGGAAAAGGACTCATAAAGTCTATACCCCATATGTCGAATATTTCAACACTTTGTATCACTTACTGGGGTAGACCGTCTTGAGAAGAAATGTTACCTGCTTTCTGAAAAGCATCGTAGGACTTTATGTAAGATGTTGCATCATTGAACATAGTAGGCCAGTAAAATCCTGCTTCCAACACTTTCCCGGCAGTGTTAGCTGTAGCCAACTGGCCACCAGTGGCAATGCTCCAGAATTTTGAAACCTTCTTCTTGCGGGACACATCTTCTAATCAATTGATCTGCATAGATTTGAAACAAAAAAGAGTCCTCCCAGTAGTAATATTTCAAGTTAGCAAAGAATTTCTTCTTTTGCTGGACTGTGATATCACTCGGGAGGGTTTGAGCTACCAAATAATTCACAATATCAGCAAATGATATGCACAAATCATATCACTTTTTTAGCATATTTTTAGACACAAATTAGGGCAAAATGGGAACAAAATCGATCTTAATTGATTGAAATTAACATATTTTTGCATAATTTGTAATTTTGGAAGTTTCAGGAGAAATGTGCAAGAAAGCAACAAATATAGGGGAAAAAGTGCAATTTTTGAAAGTTTTGAGCCCGGGGCAGGCGTCCCGAAGATAGAATGCCCTTCCTGACCGAGTCAAAGACCCGGGACGGCCGTCCCCAAGTCAGGACGCCTGTCTTGACCCTGTCAAAGCACCGGGACTGGCGTCCCAAGCTCGAGACGGGCGTCCCGAGCAGTGAGTTTGAGTCCCACATCAAATTTCCAAGAGAGATTCACTCATCTTACCTGCTATAAATACCCCAGACCTTCAACAGTTGAAATCATCCCTCTACTCTCAATACAAGCATTAGTGACTCCGAGTGCATCCCTCAGCACTCGATACGAGTCATTTAGCATCTTCGAGTGTCTCGTTTTCTATATTTTCTGAGTGTTTATCTCATATTGTGAGAATTCGATTAGATAGTGTTCGTTTTTAGTATTCATAAAATACTCGAGATTTCGTTAGGAGATCCTAAGAGAGCATTAGGTGAGCAAATAGCTAGTCACCATGGCATTGCTTAAGTCGATGATGTAAGGTAAAGCAATCACTACTAGTCTAAGGAAGTGTTCTCTAAAGGTTCTGTCGATCAGAGTCAAGTCGAGCAACCCAGAGTATATAAGTAGTCGCTCCGCCGGCGGACCTGATAAAGGGTGAATACTTTATAGTGGTGGTCCCTTAGATCCTCTTTGTATATCTTTGTGTTGTGTTCATCTAAAGAATGATTTGAATACTAAACTATGATTGCTATGTTATATATGTTTTGAATGTTGAAGTTCTGCTTATTTTCCAAAAAGGTCACCTGCTTAATTAACAATCTGACTGATTATATGTTTGCTCTTTTAAACTAAATGAACAGTTACAGACAATTCCTAACCATGGTCTAATCATAACCTGTTTAGTTTAACATGCCTTAAGTTAGGTGTTGCGTGTTGTGCGCGTGTCACAAATTGTAAAGATAAGAAAATGATATAGTTCAACGCAATCTTAACAAGTGCAAGTATACACCGACCAACAAGTAATATATGTACCTAAGTACAAAATTATCGATCACACAGGGACTAAGTATGCCAATTTAGAATGCAAATGTGATTGTACAAATGATTATCCAAACCAAACAAAATGATGATGGATGGTGATCTAATGCTACGACAAAGTAAATCTAATCTAAATGTTGAACGTTAGCCTAATTGAGATAATCACAAGAGCAATATAGGTAATAAAATGTTGGAGGAATGCAAGCCTAAACTGTAAGTATAAACCAAAAGTGAATCAAAACACACCAGAAAATGTCCCCAGTTTTCAGGCCAATGCTACAACAATAACCTGATGTACTGGTTCAGAGCACAAATACCATCATCTCATGGAGTACGACGTACTGTGGTCTAAAGTAACATTAGGTAAAGGA
The DNA here is from genome assembly GCA_027405835.1 of Asclepias syriaca. Lineage (NCBI taxonomy): Eukaryota > Viridiplantae > Streptophyta > Magnoliopsida > Gentianales > Apocynaceae > Asclepias > Asclepias syriaca. The sequence continues at coordinate 12,798,020 of CM049932.1, forward strand.
TTTGGTCATGTCTCCCTGCAATATTGAGCACAAGGTCTTGCTACTCAAGCTAATGCCACTCAATTATCTTGTCAACTAGCTCCTTTTCTCTCGAATGATAGATACTAGTTCGATGTGCAATTTGAACAGTCGTAACCGCAAATAACACTAAGCTTTTAAGTAATTAAGTGAGTAAATCAAGCATTCCCCATACAAATATTGATCATAAAAATTGAGTACAATGTCACAGCAAGTTCATCAGCATTTATAACAATGTAACAATCTGTTCATACTTAACTAAGCAGCAGCAAATTCAGATTATAAATTGTGCGTTACAAGGCTGGAAATAACAAAGTACATAGGTTAAAGTAATGGATAAGAAACCCCTAAGGTCTTAGCAAGTAATTCTAATCCAAAAAATTTTAATTAACCCAAGTGCTTATCAAATTCATACTCAAAATTGAAGTATAAATTCATAAACAACCGTAGATAAAATGAAGAAATGAATAGAGAATTGCTAAGTTCTTAGACAATTCTGCTGCCCAAATCGATTTAATCACAAAACCTATTGATTTTCCTCTTCCAAATTGCGTCGTAGCTTCCTTCTTTGCTCAGCCTGTAAATTCCTCAGCAAATTCCCCTTCTTCCTATTGGGTTTTCTCTCTAAAAACTGTTATTCTAAAGTTAGAAAAGTATCTACTGTCTAAAACATTTTCTTTTGATGTTTTCTCCCCCCAATTTGATTATGATCTGCTCTCTCCCGATTCCATATATTTCCCTCATTCAGAATTGCTTCTCTTTGCTTCCAGAATCTTCCAAAATAACCTACAGTTGTTCAGAATTTTTGTTGTTTTCTCTTGCTGCAGAATATTCCTTTGGTGAGTCATAGTGGCAGCTGGATTTTCTTGATATTTTTTGGATTTTATAAGAGTAATTTCCAAAGATTTCAATTTAATTTCCCTCCTCTTTGCTTGATTCCCGACTGAATATAATCCCACTTTCTTCTCTTTGATTCCCGAATATTCTCCTCTTCATAACAGCTCTCCAGAATTTGTTATGTCATTTTCCTACTTTGCTGCAAAAATTGGTACCTGAATGTCCAGCTGGATTTTTAATTGGAAACTTTGCGTGTATATACACACACACACACACACACACACACACACACACATATATATATATACAGTGGAATAAAAACTAAATTCCCGCTGGCACAATCTAATTTCCCTCAAATAAATCATCCAATTTAATTTCCCATTACCCCCAATAAAACACTCCTCAATTGGTCAATTTTTTTTCCAAATTTCTTTCACCAATTCCAGCTAAAAAAATTCCTTTTTTACCCTTTGCAATTAAATCAAAAAATTCCATCAACTTTTTTGTGTAATCCTGCACAAATTTTAGCTTCAAAGATTTAATTCAATTATAATTTAATTCAATTATAATTATGCAAATTAACAAAATTTAACCCATAATCTAAAGACAAGTCATGCGAATCAAGCTAGAAAATATGCAAAACATGTGCAAATAACTCTACTAATGTAGAGTTGTCACACCCCCAAACTTAAACTATTGCTCGTTCCAAGCAATGCTATAGCAAAAGATAGATCAATAAAACTCAATCAAACAGTACATCAATTCATGTCCAGAATCATCCAGCAATCATAGGCAAATTTGGGTTCATATTTCGAAATCAAAGATGTGAAACAAAACTCTAGTATGTTCATGACCCAAGTTCCTCAAATATCAAAACATTAACTAAATCAAGCTCAAAAATCTGCTCCTGTGTGTGTGAATAGTCTTTCCGTTTCAATCTCTCATTCATAAGTCAGCATATGGTAATCCTAAGACTCATTTTGTATCTTCAAACTCAATCTATTACACCACTCTCCACTAATGTAGCAAATTTGTCAATAAAGATCAAAGAGGTCTTAGTTTGGTTGTAATGTAGGCTAGGGCTAAGGTGGGAAAAATATAGATATAAAGTAGGCTCAAAACTTTGTCATAGTCTGTCTTGAACTAACCAGATGCTATCACTTTTCTCATTTTTTCATTTTCCACAACTCAAGGAGCATAAAAATTTACACCCTGCTTCAGTAATAAATGTAGCATTTAACCACATATCAGCATATAGCATTTAACATTTAACCACAAAGAAGCATAATATGTATTTCCTTTTGCTCTTTTGTTCTCTTTTATTTTTTTTGTAAAGAGGGTTCTTTCATTTTTCACACTGTTTTTATACACATACCCTCAATACATAGAGCATACATAACACAATGTCAATATATTTCCACTGATCCAACGAAGATGACATTGATGCAGCATTTTGCTACAACATTTCTATGTTCCTCATTTCAGCATTCCCAACATACCCCCAAACTTATGTTTAACAGTGTTCATAGCAGACTAAGATCAAGTTTAGAAAAAGCAAAGAATGGATACATGCAAAACATTTAGGATAAGTGTCTATCATTCAATAAGGGTGTCAAGAAAATAGGCTAGGCTCAACTTGGTTTAACTACTGAAAAGCAATACATCAAGGTAAGTTAGAAAGGCTCAAACGATTCAAGAATATGTCTTAATCATTTCTAAATTACCAAATCTACTAGGATTTTGCCTCAAAGGATATAATAGACGAGTCTAAAAATTCTAAACCTTCATACCAAAGCTAACTCTTTTTTTATAAACATGAAATCTCCAAGTAAGACTATGTGCAAAACTTTTGGTGGGAGCAAAACTTTTTCACCTAAATCTAGTTAATATCAACATATTCTAAGTACTAAAGGCTCACTGCCATACAAGAGTTATGAAATCACATCAACATGAATTATCATCATGAATAATCTTCCCAAATTTACACAATCATGCTAAAATGATTCACTAGAATACAATCATGCTAGAGAGATTCAGTAGATATTATACGAGCAATAAACTCATTCATTAACTCTTTCATGAAAAACCACAGTAATAAACGCATTCATTCAGCTTAGTAATGAAAAACAAGAAATGTGCTGGACTTGCAAAAGGACATCCTCCCCCAAACTTAAAGAGGAGCAATCTCCCCATTGCTGTAAAAGGGAACAACGAAGGGAAAGTATGCAATTGGACTGATAATAAAGGGAAAACTAGTTCAACCTTGGGCACAGGAAATGAACGGAAGTAAAAACATAAAAGTACAAATTAATGAAATGAAAAGAGTTCAGCGGGAATCAAAGAAAATGCAAGATAGAAACCACTCCCAATGGGCCATGACCTCCTTATCTGAAGTTTGCTTCTTTTTCCTTAACGCTTTTGTTGTTCTCTCAATTCCTGGATCTAGTGACAGCAATTTAGATTGAGAGCCCATTCACGTTTTACTCATGCAAAATCAGCACACGTTAAGAAATCGATGATATACACAAGCTGAAAATTAATAAATGACCAATCTCAATAATTTACAAATAAAATTCAGCCTATGTACAAATATCCTTCACTCATACACCAATTCAATAGACTCCTAAGCGCAAGTATGAGCACACAAAAACATAAAAATAAAAGTAACAAAATGCAAACAATCAATATTCACAAACAATTGAAATTTGTATGTTATTACTGTTTGATTGTCTATGCCTTGGAAACAGCTGGAATATTTATGGAACAATCAGAATAGAAGAATCGTAAGAAATGAAAAGACATGGCATTTACGCACCTAGGGCAGAGGCATGGCGATAGATTTGGGGAAGAGGAAATGCCAGGAATAAGACACCACTTCAGTCTGCCAACACAACCTTTTAAGGGGTAAAGTCAACACATCGAGGAAGTCCAAAAGGTTAGTAACTCAATTTCTTTTTGAGTTCGAATGGAATAATTGGGTGGGCAGTCGAAAGGTTGTGAAGAAAGGAACTAAACTAAGGGTCACGACTTTAGTTACATTTAGGTAATTGGGAGTTATGAGTTATTGAGGATAACTGTTGCGAACTGTTTAATCCACTTTTCTTTAAATAACTTCTTCTTGCCCAAATCTTCCCCCACCTTTCATTTTCTTATTGCGTCTTTAAAGAACCAGACAGAGGAGAATAAAGCAATCTCTCACGAACTCTATCTAAAACCTTAAGAACAAATGATTAGTTCTCTTTCTCCTTGATGTCTCTTTATTTTATGTTTCTGTTTATATATTGATATGCATAAATCATATCACTTTTTTAGCATATTTTTAGACACAAATTAGGGTAAAATTGGAGATAAATCGTTCTTAATTGATTGATATTAACATAATTTTGTAGTATTTGTGATTTTAGAAGTTTCAGGTGAAATATGCAAGAAAATAGCAAATATTGAGGAAAAAATGTGATTTTTAGAACTTTTCAGTTCAGGACGGGCATCCCGACCCAGTCAAAGCACTGGACGGGTGTCCTAACCTGGTCAACAAACGCAAGACGGGCACCCCGAGCACCAGTTCAGAATCTCACATCGGGAATCACAGAGAAAAACCCTCAAGTTCCCTGGTATAAATAGCCCAAGTCTTCCTCAGTTGAAATCATCCCTCTTCACTCGATCTGAATCAATCAAGTGTACATTTCTACACTCAATACAAGTCATTTAGTGATCTCAGGTGCATCACACGACTAGTTTAGTAATACGAGAGTGTCTCGTTTTCTTTACTTTATGAGTGTTTATCTTAGAATCTTAGAATTCGACTAGATAAGGTTCATCCTTGGTATTCATAGAATACCCAGGTTTTCCTTAGGAGACCCTAAGAGGGCATTAAGTGAGTGAAGAGCTAGTCAACAGGGCTCTGCTTAAGCCCAGGATGTAAGGTAAAGCAATTGCTACTAGGCTAAGGAAGCGTTCTTCGAAGGTTCTGTCAAGCAGAGTCAGGTCAAGCAATCTAGGATATACAAATAGTCGCTCCGTCGGCAGACTTGATAAAGGGTGAATACTTTATGGTGGTGGTTCCCTAGATCCTCTCTGTATATTATGTATTGTGTTTGTCTAAATATCTATTTGAATATTAAATTATGATGATAGGTTATATATGTTTTGCATGTTGAAGTTGCTTTCATTTTTCCAGAAAGGTCACCTGCTTAATTAAACATTACAACTGAATATCTACTTGCTCTTTTAAACTAGATGAACAGTTATAGACAATTCCTAACAATGGTCTAATCATAACCTGTTTAGTTTAACATGCCTTAATTTAGGATATGAAAAAGCATTAAGGTTTGCCATATTAGGTGAAACAACTTATAGCTCACCATGTTTGTTAGAGTAGTCTAATAAGGCAGAGTTCGGGTGTTTATGCCAGAGTTAGGGTGAGTGGCATGATTTCCTGAGTAACATAGGCTTTCATGGATACCTTTAGTTCGAACCGTGAGTATGGCCCTTCAATGGCAATGGGGCGATTTATCAGATAACTCAGACGTGGAACACAAGTAAGACACAATATGTAATTGCACTCTAGACCAAGATATATCTAAAATACTCGAAGATTGGTCAATCAACATGTAGGAACCATAGAACATATATCAGAATACTTGTCTATAAAATACTCTTGCATGCTAAATAAACTCGAGTCTTGTGTAGTAAGGATCACCAACTCATCAAAGATTTTGATGAACAATTAAACAACTATGTAATAAAATGAGAGTTAGGGTAAAAGGATAGTTACTACTAAGCCGTTACCACTTCCGTGGGAGTACGATAAATTCTAAATTAAAATCGTAGGTACTTTCCAATAGACTAGTGATGTACATAAATCATATCACTTTTTAGCATGTTTTTAGGCATAAATTAGGGCAAAATTGGAGATAAATCGTTCTTAATTGATTGATATTAACACAATTTTGCAGTATTTGTGATTTTGGAAGTTTCAGGTGAAATGTGCAAGAAAATAGCAAATATCGAGGCAAAAACGTGATTTTCAGAACTATTTGGTTCAGGACTGGCGTTCCAAGATCAGGGCGGGCGTCCCGACCAGGTCAAAGCACCGGGACGAGTGTCTTGACCCAGTCAACAGACTTGGGACGGGGGTCCAGAGCACCCTGCCAGAATCCCACATCGAATTCCACAGAGAAAAATGCTAACTTTCCCTACTATAAATACTCCAAGCCTTCCTCAATTGAAATCATCCCTCTTCACTCGATCTGAGTCATTTAGTGACTTCAAGTATACATTTTCCTACTGTATACAAGTCATTTAGTGATCTCAGGTGTTCCACACAAGTAGTTTAGTATACGAGAGTTTCTCATTTTCTTTGCTTTCTGAGTGTCTACCTCAGAATCTTAGAATTCGATTAGATAGGTTTCATTTTTGTTATTCATAGAATAACTAGAATTTCGTTAGGAGATCCTAAGAGGGCATTAGGGGAGCGAAGAGCTAGTCAATAGGGCTTTGCTTAAGCCCAAGACGTAAGGTAAAGTAATTGCTACTAGGCTAAGGAAGCGTTCTCCGAAGGTTCTGTCAAGTACAGTTAGGTTAAGCAGTCCAGGATATACAAGTAGTCGCTCCATCGGCGGACCTGATAAAGGGTGAATACTTTATGGTGGTGGTTCCCTAGATCCTCTCTGTATATTATGTACTGTGTCTGTCTAAAGATTTATTTGGTTACCAAATTATGTTGATATGTATATATGTTTCGCATGCTGAAGTTCTTTACATTTTTTCTAGAAAGGTCACCAGCTTAATTAATCATTATGATTGCATATCTATTTGCTCTTTTAAATTAGATGAAAAGTTATAGACAATTCCTAACCATGGTCTAATCATAACCTGTCTAGTTTAACATGCCTTATTTATAGCTTTTAAGAGGATTTAAGCATTATGGTCTGCCATATTAGATGAAATAACCTATAGATCACCATGTTTGTTAGAGCAGTCTAATGAGGCTGGGTTCGTGTTTTTATGCCGGCGTTAGGGCAAGCAGCATGATTTCCTGAGTGACACAAGCTTTCATGGATGCCTTTAGCTCGAACCGTGAGTAGGGCCGTCAATGGTGATGGGGCGGTTTATCAGATAACTCAGATGTGGTACACAAGTAGATACAGTACGTAATTGCAATCTAGACCAAGATATATCTAAAATACTCGAAGATAGGTCAGTCAACATGTAGAAACAATAGGACATACATCAGAATACTTGTTTGTAAAATACTCTTGCATGCTTAATGAACTTGAGTCTTGTGTAGAAAGGATCACCCACTCATCAAAGATATTGATGAATGATTGAATAACTAGGTAATAAAATGAGAGTTAGGGTAAAAGGATAGTTGCTACTAAGCTGTTACCACTTCCCTGGGAGTACGATAAATTCTTAAATTAAAATCGTAGGTACTTTCTAATAGACTAGCTGCACGATAGGTACTCTGCCTTAGGTTCTGATCGATTAAGTGACAACATAGATGCTAAATGTGACAATTAGTAAGTCTTCGTCCTTAATTATTCATAATCAATATAGGGTAATAAAAACCTATTTTTAGCATACCAATCGGAACACATCGGATTCTTGGCGCCGTTGCCTGGGATATATCATAAAATTTTAGGATTCCTGATCAAAATTCTAGAGGCTTATGATAGGTAGCGGTAGTAATCTATACCTTAGACGAAACACTCATTTTATTCTAGTTAGAAAATCAGTTTCCTGAAATATAGGGTTATCATAACTAATTAATTTTAGAAATTATCTGAAATTAAGAAATTTATGATAATCAAATTTTAGAAGATTATTCTAAAACTTTATTAAGGAAATTTAAATTGCTTTCGAAGAAAAAAAACCCAAAAAATTTTCTTGTTCAAAATTTTTCTTCGTTCTTTGTTTCACTCTTTTGTTTATTTTTTATTTTGTTTTTATTATTTTACAAATTTGTTTTATTGTTATTTATTCTAACCAGACTCTACACTTATAGATGAAGAGAACAAGAGCAGCTACGAACCAAGTACTAAAGAAACTAGAAAATCCCGAAGCTCTAGTTCGAAAGAAGAAGAAACCAGAAGGACCATCTAAGCCCGAACCAGAAGCACCCCAGGAGAACAATCCTCCACAACCCATTTGTAGATGTTAACTCAAGCCTAGACACTAGTGATATAGTAAACAAATTCTTGAATGGCAGTGTACCCAGTCCTATGGAAGAGGAGGACCCTTCTGAAGACACCTTCCCTCCAAGTGAAGAACCTCATAAATCTCCAGTTCTTACCCCTATCCAAAGGGTTCCTGAAAATCCACAACCTTTGACCAGACCCTGAACTCACCACCATCTACTGAGTTTACCCCAACGCCTAACGAACAAACACCTTCATCCGGAGGAAGCACTAAAGGTTTTCAGTCAGTTTTGTTTGTGCAGATAGATAATCTGACTCACAGGATCTATCAGATGGATCAAACAATAGCAGATAGATTCTGTCACTCAAATCAAAGTATTCTGAACATCACTGCTAACGTGGACCAACTCAGGGCCACGGTAAACCTCCAAGAAAACCAAGGTACACTTATACTCCGGGAGCTAGCTGAAATACGAGATGAGCAAAGAAGGCAGCGGGATGAGATGAGAGCAATACAAGCAGAGATGCGAGAGATAAGAAATAAAGGCAATTGAAAGGGAAGATTTCTTTTTACTTTTTGTCTTAGCAAATAAATTGTGTGAACGAAATTTTAATAACTGACCCCTTTTTTTTGCTTTTCGGATTCAATTGGGTCATTTATGTTTTTCAAAATTTTATTCAGACAGTTTTTTATTCTTTTTGAAAAAATATGTGTTAGAAATATAACTTTCATTGATTGAATTGTTTAAATCTAATCCTTTGTTTTTCTTTTGCGGATATAAGAATTTTTGCTGTATAGAAAGTAAGGAAATGATTAGGGCAAATATAATTTTTGAAAAGGGAATAGGTCGAGAATCTTGCAAAGGGTTTTAACAACTTCTGTATTAAAATAGGCAAACCATGATGATTTGTTTAAAACTATGAAGGGATAATTGTTTTTGTGTATAAGGATTTGCAGGAAATTGCGAAACAAAAGAGAAAAAAAAAATTTCGGAATCGGCATGCATCCCGAGGCAGCCGGGACTAGCATCCAGCCCAGGACGGGCGTCCCAAGGGGGAAACATTTCTACAAATACTCAATTTTCTCCATTTTTCTTCAAAATCCTTTATCAAAAATCCTCTCTCTACCAAAATTCTCTCCAATATTCTCTCCAAAAATTTGAAAATGTCTTGAATTTTCAAAATTTCAACTTTTCCCTCCAAAAATTTGAACTTTTGAATTTCGTTCCAAAAATTCGAATTTCCCTCCAAAATTCAAACTTTCCCGCCAAAATTTCAAACTTCCTCGAATTCCTTCAGTTAGATGGCTCCGAAACGTGCACGTATTACCTCATCCATGACTGTCACAACTGCGACACATCCCTTCATACTCTTCCCTTCTGTCCCATCATATCAGGAGAGGAGCCAAGGATTCATTCGACGATGCATCCTAGCAGGCATGACGCTCGACTGGGCAGCAGTTCAGACACTCAGAGTCGAGCAGGAGATTCGGTGCATGCTCGACACTCCTCCAGACAGCCGAGTTTTCGTCATCACCGAGCCGACCTACCTCGAGCTGGTATGTGAGTTTTATGCTTCTTTCACATTCCAACGAGAGCAGATTACATTCTAACTCAGTGGAACAAACCGATCGATGAGCATGGCCGAGTTCGGCATTGCATTGGGTGTTTGGCAGAGGGAGGAGCTGGACACACCTGCCTACGCTACAGCCGTGCGAGACTTCACCTCGACTGACGTCTCCACCTCCTGGGCCCAGATCTGTATGACTGGCACCCCCTACCAGCACGGCCTCATGAAGGCCACAGGTATCCTTCCAGCCCTTCGCTATTTACATACTATAGCAGCCCATACTCTGGCAGGACGACGTACTACTCCAGGGAATGTCACCCAAATGGAGACATTCCTCTTGGCTGATATGCACAGAGGCATCACTGTGGATATGGCCAGGCTCATTACCGTCATCATGCGAGGCTTTGTGACAGACACCCGGAAGCAGTGTCTGGGGCTGGGGCCATTCATCACCCGGATAGCCCACTACCTAGAGCTGGACATTGAGGGCTCAGAGTTGACTAAGATTTCTTTGACTACCATTCCTACTGACTTGACTGTTCTACGGAACATGGGGATGGTAGTGCAAGACGCAGATGGTCGATACTCCATCCACATTGAGCAGTCAGGGGAGTCATCGATACTAGGACCAGCGGCACAACAGGCATCATCGACCCTGACGTTCATACCACGCACCACCTTCGAGCGACATATGTCACAGAGGTTGGTAGACCTCACTGCCAGACACAGCCGGGATATGGAGAACGTCCAGAGGCAGCTGGCCATGCTGAATGACAAAGTCAGTATGACCAACAGTCGGTTAGAGGAGCTTTATCAGTATCAGACCACTCGAACTATCGATGACCACGACGTATACTTCTTTGCGCCTGATGATGATGATCCTGTTCTTAGTTTTTCTTTCTCTTTCTTTCGTTCTTCATTTTATCTGTGAATATGCGATAAGTCTGGGCTGTATGACATATGAATCTTTGTATGCAAAACGTTGATCTATATGACATAACAACATTGTTTCCTTTATTTCATTTTTGTTATTTCTGTTACCCTTGTTTTGTTGTTATGATTTTCTGGAAATGGCCACTAGCTTAACATTCATTATGTCTGCATGTCTAATGTAGTTTCTTTTAAACTAAATGTAGGGTTATAGATAATTCCTAACCACGGTCTAATCATAACCTGTTTAGTTTAACAGGCATCAATTTAAGTGACAGCATAGAGACTAAATGTGACAATTAGTCAATCTAAGTCCTTAATTACTCATAATCAACATAGGGTAAAACAACACCTATTTTAGCATATTAGTCGGAAGCCCATCAGATTTTTGGCGCCGTTGCCGGGGAAATATCATAATGAATTTAGGATTATTGGCCACAATTCTAGAGACTTATGATAGGTAACGGTAGTAACCTAGACCTTAAACCTAACACTTATTTTATGCTAGTTAGACAATCAATTTCCGAAATATAGGGTTATCATAACTAATTGATTTTAGATGTCATCTGAAATTAAGACATTTAGGATAATCAAAATTTAGAAAATTATTCTAAAACCATATTGAGGAAATTTAACTACTTTCTAAATAAAATATAAAAAGAAAACAAAATGTTAAAAATTTAAAACCCAAAAAATTGTATTTTTCTTGCTCAACAGTAAGTTGTTCTTCTTCCCTATCTCTTGTGTTATTTGTTTTCTTTCAATTTTTTTTCTTTTCTTTTCTAATCTTCTATAAAAGTTTCTGAAAAATATTATTTTCCAAAAGATAAAAGAAATAAATTTTTCGTGTTTACAGTTTTCCTGTTTGTTTTTTTTTATTTCGAAAAACAAAAGTATGGAAGTGAGGAAAAAAATAATTCTTATGAGTTGTAAAATTTTGGATTAGATTTTTATTGGGAAGAAAATCCATTTTAGAATTTTTTTAGAGTCATGCCGGCTTTGTTAGGACGAGTTATGAAATGATTTTTCCTTAATAGCTAGACCTTTGAATGTTTGATACGCGAAAATCGTATCACATTTTTAGCATGTTTTTATATATGTTTTAATGTGAAATTGATAGTAAATTGACATTAATTGTTTACTATTTACTTGATTTCACGGTTTTTATGATTTTGGAAGTGTCATGTGAAAAGTAGACGAAAACAGCAAATTCTGGGGCAAAAACGCAATTTTTGGAAATGTTGACCCGATCAAAGGTCCGGCACGGGAGTCCCGAACCTGGTCAGGCACGGGAGTCCCGAACCTGGTCAACGAACCGGGACGGGCGTCCCGAGCCGCCAGAAGCTGTCCCACATCGAATTTTTTAGAGATTTTCACTCCGGGAAGCTGCTATAAATACCCCAGGCCTCCAGCAGTTGAAATCATCCCTCTCCACTCAATCTGAGTCATTAAGTGGTTTCCAGTGTACAATTTTCCAGTACACAACTCACTCAGAGACTCGGATCTCAGTTTTCTTTCTTATTAGTGTTTGTTTTAGTTTCTGAGAAATAGTCTCAGATCTTAGGTTTCTATAGATAGGTTCGTTTTTGGTATTCATAGAATACCCAGGATTTCGTTAGGAGATCCTAAGAGAGCTCTAGGCGTTCGAAGAGTCAGTCCACAGGGCTAGGCTTAAGCCCAGGACGTAAGGTAAAGTCTAGCTACTAGGCTGAGGAAGCGTCCTCGGAAGGTTCTGGTGAGCAGAGTCAGGGCGAGCAATACGACATATACAGCAGTACGCTCCGTAGGCGAGACTTCGTAAAGGGTGATTTCTTTATGCCATCGGTCCCCATGTCCCTCTCTTATATGTGTTATTGCTTTGTCCTAAATATGAATTATGAATATCAGATTACGATTTTATGAATAGTTGTGTTATATGTTGAAGTTTTTATGTTTTTCCGGAAATAGCCACCTGCTAAGTATTCATTATGTCTGCATGTCTAATGTAAGTCTCTTTTAAACTAAAACTAGGGTTATAGACAATTCCTAACCACGGTCTATTCATAACCTGTTTAGTTTAACAGGCATCAATTAGTATTGGTGTCTGCCATACTAGATAAAATAACCAACGGAACACCTTGTTTGTTAGAGTAGTCTAGGTAGGCTGAGTAGAGAGTTATGCCGGCAGTTTTGCGACGAGCAGCATGACCCCGAAGTGACATAGGGTACCGTTCATTGCTGACTTTAGTCCGGGCCGTGAGTAGGACCGTTTACCTTAACGATGGGGCGGTAGTGTAGAGACCTCAGATGTGGTACACCTTTAGACACAGAACATAGTTGCATTCCAGGCTAAGATATATTTAAAACACTCGAATATAGGTCAACACAGAGCAGCCAGGACAGACCTCGGCATCAGAAGCAGCTCCACCGCATATCCCTCCATCCGAGCCGTTCGTGCCACGTACTGCCTTAGAACGACACATGTCACACGGATTGGCAGAACTATCGGCACGATACAGTCGAGACATGGACCGGATTGACAGACGGCTGGCAATGATGGATGACAACAGACGACTGGCGGTGATGGATGACAGGATCGCCATGATCACCAGTAGGATTGAGGAGATACATCAGCAGACTGCCCGAGTAGCGGAGAACTTCGAGTTTGACTTAGCAGACCTCGGTCCACTGGATGGCGACCCGCCGGGTTCTTAGTCTCTCTCTCCCCTTCTTTCCTTTCTTTTGTCTTTTGTTTATCTTGTTCTTTGTGTATGTCTGGGCTGTATGACTATGAATCTTTGTACAAAATTGATTTATATGACATACAGAATTGTTGCATTATTTTGTTTTTTCTTGTTTTTTTTATTATGTTTTATTTCTTGTTTTCAAATAAGTGTGGGGTAATTAGCTATGCATGAACACTGAGGACAGTGCCAAACTTAAGTGTGGGGTAGCAGTGCACGGTGCACTGTAGCAGTTTCAAGCAGTTTGAAAAATTCTTCGCATGCTTTTGCTTGTTTTCCCCGTATTTTCACACCCTTCCAAAATTTTTTCAAAATTTTTCCGTCTTTCAGACTTCTAAATGCAGTATGCTTGGTTAAACAATTGCTTATGTCTATGATATGTAGGTAGTATGTTATGGTTAGTAGGAGATAGTCGATAACTATCTTGGACTAATTGATTAGGAATAGGGAATTCCTGATAACTGAGCACAGCTTTGTTTGGATTAGAAACCTCAACCAATTGCCCATTCGAGACTCCACTAGATAAAATTAGACCAGTTGTGGATATATTGGCAGTTAGAATGACTAGATGAGACTCTGAGCTAAAAGTGAAAGGAACATTAAGGAAGTTAATTACAATAGGGTAGTTTGCCAGCGGCCTTCGCTACTCGAGCACCACTCCTTCGGGGAACTTAAAGCCTGATGCCCTAAGGTCGTGTAGATCTGGGAGTCATCGGAGTGGGACTCGCTACATGGGTAGTTGAAGTTGACGTGTTCTAAGCAGACTCGAAATACCCTTAATCTATAAAGAAAATAACTAAGTGCTAAAACATCAAAAATCTTATCACCAAAGCTCAGAACTCAGAAAGTTATCTGTTGTCAGTGTGTCTAGCGATAGGTCGAAGTATTATCTGGTAGCAGTTAAGATAAGAGTTCATTGTGTTGACTATCTGGTCTAGACTAGTACACACACTACACATCAGGAAGACCCTGTGACTAAGAAAAAGTCCAGCCTAGTTGTTGATTTGTTTTCTGCCTGATCATAACAAGCTACTAGAAACATTTGAGACCTTGTCATAGCAACCTAACCAGTCAGACCTGTGTTAAGAATTGTCTGAAAAATTTTTGGAATAAAAACATGATTAGGAATTTAAGTGACTGCACTACGGTTTAAAATCACTAACTCCATGTAGACTTTGCTTGAGGACAAGCAAAAAGCTAAGTGTGGGGTTATCTGATACGCGAAAATCGTATCACATTTTTAGCATGTTTTTATATATGTTTTAATGTGAAATTGAGAGTAAATTGACATTAATTGTTTACTATTTACTTGATTTCACGGTTTTTATGATTTTGGAAGTGTCAGGTGAAAAGTAGACGAAAACAGCAAATTCTGGGGCAAAAACGCAATTTTTGGAAATGTTGACCCGGTCAAAGGTCTGGGACGGGCATCCCGAACCCGGGACCGGCGTCCCGACCCAGTCAAACCGCCAGGACGGGCGTCCTGAACCGGGACGGGCGTCCCGAGCCGCCAGATGCTGTCCCACATCGAATTTTTCAGTGATTTTCACTCCGGGAAGCTGCTATAAATACCCCAGGCCTCCAGCAGTTGAAATCATCCCTCTCCACTCGATCTGAGTCATTAAGTGGTTTCCAGTGTACAATTTTCCAGTACACAACTCACTCAGAGACTCGGATCTCAGTTTTCTTTCTTATTAGTGTTTGTTTTAGTTTCTGAGAAATAGTCTCAGATCTTAGGTTTCTATAGATAGGTTCGTTTCTGGTATTCATAGAATACCCGGGATTTCGTTAGGAGATCCTAAGAGAGCTCTAGGCGTTCGAAGAGTCAGTCCACAGGGCTAGGCTTAAGCCCAGGACGTAAGGTAAAGTCTAGCTACTAGGCTGAGGAAGCGTCCTCCGAAGGTTCTGGTGAGCAGAGTCAGGGCGAGCAATACGACATATACAGCAGTACGCTCCGTAGGCGAGACTTCGTAAAGGGTGATTTCTTTATGGCATCGGTCCCCATGTCCCTCTCTTATATGTGTTATTGCTTTGTCCTAAATATGAATTATGAATATCAGATTACGATTTTATGAATAGTTGTGTTATATGTTGAAGTTTTTATGTTTTTCCGGAAATAGCCACCTGCTAAATATTCATTATGTCTGCATGTCTAATGTAAGTCTCTTTTAAACTAAAACTAGGGTTATAGACAATTCCTAACCACGGTCTATTCATAACCTGTTTAGTTTAACAGGCATCAATTAGTATTGGTGTCTGCCATACTAGATAAAATAACCAACGGAACACCTTGTTTGTTAGAGTAGTCTAGGTAGGCTGAGTAGAGAGTTATGCCGGCGGTTTTGTGACGAGCAGCATGACCCCGAAGTGACATAGGGTACCGTTCATTGCTGACTTTAGTTAGGGCCGTGAGTAGGGCCGTTTACCTTAATGATGGGGCGGTAGTGTAGAGACCTCAGATGTGGTACACCTTTAGACACAGAACATAGTTGCATTCCAGGCTAAGATATATCTAAAACACTCGAATATAGGTCAATCAACATATAGGAACAGTATAACATAGAATCAAAACTCATCTTTAAAACACTTTTAGGATTAATTAGACTTAAACTTAGTGGAGAATGGATCACCCTCTCATCAAAGTATTTTATGAAGATTGCATAACTGGATTATAAGATAGGAGTTAGGATAAAAGGCTAGTTACTACTAAGCCGTTGCCACTTCCCTGGGAGTACGATAATTAAATTAATAAAATCGTAGATACTTTCCAATAGACTAGCTACACGATAGGTACTCTGCCTTAGGTTCTGGCTGATTAAGTGACAACATAGAGACTAAATGTGACAATTAGTCAATCACAGTCCTTAATTATTCATAATCAACATAGGGTAAAATAACACCTATTTAGCATGTCAACCGGAATCGCATCAATGTTCTATTGAGAAAGGATGTTCCTTTTGTTTTTGCTGATAA
Source organism: Asclepias syriaca (assembly GCA_027405835.1). Lineage (NCBI taxonomy): Eukaryota > Viridiplantae > Streptophyta > Magnoliopsida > Gentianales > Apocynaceae > Asclepias > Asclepias syriaca. Next base: position 12,814,209 of record CM049932.1, read on the forward strand.
TTGCATGATATCTTGTTGAACAAATTAAAGGAACTAGTTATTACTGCACCCATTATGACATCACTTGATTGGAGTTTTCTTTCTGAATTGATATGTGATGCTAGTGACCATGTAGTAATGATTGTTTTAGGAAATAGGCATGATTAGAACGTTCATGTTATACACTATGCAAGTAAGACCTTTTACTGATGCCCAGTAGAACCATACCACTACTGAAAAGGGATTACTAGTTGTTGTATATGATGATAGATTCATACCATATCTAGTTTCATCTAAAATAATAGTATGCACTGATCACTCTGAGATATCTGTTCAATAAAACTGTTGATGAACCATAATTGATTAAGTTAAGTTTTATTGTACTTGAATTTGATATAGAAAGACGGGATAAAAAAAAGGGGGTTGAAAATCTAGAAAGCAAACCATTGGTCTAGATTAGAAAACCCCGAGTTAGAGGCTATTGATGAGACAATAGTATCTGATAAATTTTTGAATGAGAGTTTATTTTCATTGTTTTCTATGAGTAATGATTCTCCTCCGTGGTTTACCGATATTACTAATTATCTAGTTGCTAATTATTCCCAAGTGATATGACTTATCAGCAAAAGAAGAAATTCTTTGTTGATTTGGAATATTACTACTAGGGAGATCCATTTTTCTATTTTGAATCATTGCAGAGTAAGTGATCAGAAGATGTATCTCAGAAGACAAAGGCCACAAGATTATGGAGCATTGCCCTAAAGAATCTACGGGAGACCAATTGACTACTATCAACAGTGTCCGGAAAGTGTACTGGATTATAGGCAGGTTCAGGTTGTGTATCCCGCGGGTCTTCCATGGCTGCCCTAACCGCGGTTTGCTTCTTCTTCTTCCTTAACGCCTTGGCTGTTTTCTCAATTTCCGGATCGAGTGGCAGCAATGACGATTGAGAGTCCTTGCGCGTTTTACTCATGCAAAACAGCACATGTTAAGGAAGGAATGAGACACAAGCTGAAATTTAGCAAATAATTCAAGTTAATAAATCCACAAAATAGCTCAGCTCATGCATAATATATTTGTTCCTCATACAATCATTTAAATAGTCTCATAAGCTCAAGAATGAGTATAAAAACAAACTGAAATATAAAAGTAACCAAATGCAAACAATCAATATTTACAATCAAATTGACTCCAAAGTCCCTGGCAACGGCGCCAAAAACTTGTTGCGTTGTGTGCGTGTGTCACAAATTGAGAAGATAAGAATATAGAATAAATCAACGCAATCTTAACAAGTGCAAGTATACACCGGTCAACAAGTAATATATGTACCTAAGTACAAGATTATCGATCCCACAGGGACTATGTATGCCAATTACAAATGCAAATATGATTGTACAAATGGTTAAAAGAATAGAAAATAAAAGAATAAAAGAATAAAGAATGATAAATCATGAAACTGAGATTGGTCTAATGCTACGGCATTCCTACTCCTAACTAAACTAACAGTTAAAGGTTAGCCTATTGGAAATAATCACAAGAGTACTGCAGGTAATGCAATGCTGCGGCATTCACGCCAGAAATGTAAGTACAAGCCAAAGATGAATCTAAGTATACAAAGCATGCTTTCAGTTCCATATCAATGCTACAGCATGTCTGGTTTCACCCAGACCACTTGATCTACTAGTCTAGATCCCCGATAACATACCTTGGACCTAGTGCAACGCTAGTCAGTGGAGGTACCGCTGTTCACGCAGTTATCAATCCACTACTATATGAGTTACCGCTGTTCACGCAGTGCTCAATCTAACGCCACATAATTCTAATGTAATTACATGAATAAACCAAGCTATGCCCCATACAAGCATTAAAAATAAAAACAGAAAGTAATGCTACAACATACTTATCATCATAGTCAAAAAAAATGTATTCAACATTGATGGGGTTTCCGACCGACGTGCTAAATAGGTGTTATTTTACCTTATGTTGATTATGAATAATTAAGGACTGTGATTGACTAATTGTCACATTTAGTCTATGGTGTCACTTAATCAGCCAGAACCTAAGGCAGAGTACCTATCGTGTAGCTAGTCTATTGGAAAGTATCTACGATTTTATTAAATAATTATCGTACTCCCAGGGAAGTGGCAACGGCTTAGTAGTAACTAGCCTTTTATCCTAACTCCTATCTTATGATCCAGTTATGCAATCTTCATCAAATACTTTGATGAGAGGGTGATCCATTCTCCACTAGGTTCAAGTCTAATTAACCCTAGAAGTGTTTTAAAGATGAGTTCTGATTCTATGTTATACTGTTACTATACATTGATTGACCTATATTCGAGTATTTTAGACATGTCTTGGCCTGGATTGCAACTATGTTCTGTGTCTAAAGGTTACCACATCTGAGTTTCTACGCTACCGCCCCATCGTTAAGGGTAACGGCCCTACTCACGGCTCGGACTAAAGTCAGCAATGACCACCCTATGTCACTTTGGGGATCATACTGCTCGTCTCATAACCGCCGGCATAATACTCAACTCAGCCTACCTAGACTACTTTCAACCAACAGGGTGTTCCGCAGATTATTTAATCTAGTATGGCAGACACCAATACTAATTGATGTCTGTTAAACTAAACAGGTTATGAATAGACCGTGGTTAGGAATTGTCTATAACCCTAATTTCAGTTTAAAAGCACGGCAATAGACATGCAGACATAATGGATATTTAAGCAGGTGGCCATTTCTAGAAAAACATAATAACTTCAACATATATCACAAATATTCATAAAAACATAATCTGGTATTCAAATCAGTATTTGGGCAACACAATAACAACATATAAGAGAGGGACAGGGGGACCGATGCCATAAAGAATTCACCCTTTACGAAGTCTCGCCGATGGAGCGTACTGCTGTATATGCCTTATTGCTTGACCCGACTCTGCTCGTCAGAACCTTCGGAGGACGCTTCCTCAGCCTAGTAGCTGGGCTTTACTTAACAACCCGGCTTAAGCCCAGCCCAGTGGACTGACTCTTCGAACGCCTCGAGCCCTCTTAGGATCTCCTAACGAAATCCCGGGTATTCTAGGAATACCAGAAACGAACCTATCTATAGAAGCCTAAGATCTGAGACTATTTCTCAGAAACTAAAACAAACACTAATAAGAAAGAAAACTGAGATCCGAGTCTCTGAGTGAGTTGTGTACTGGAAAACTGTACACTGGAAACCACTTAATGACTCAGATCGAGTGGAGAGGGATGAATTCAACTGCTGGAGGCCTGGGGTATTTATAGCAGCTTCCCGGAGTGAAAAATTCTGAAAAATTCGATGTGGGACAGCTTCTGGCGGCTCGGGACGCCCGTCCCGGTTCGGGACGCCCGTCCTGAATCGTTGACCAGGTTCGGGACGCCCGTCCCGGTTCAGGACGCCCGTCCTGGCGGTTTGACCGGGTCGGGACGCCCGTCCCGGGTTCGGGATGCCCGTCCCGGACCTTTGACCGGGTCAACATTTCCAAAAATTGCATTTTTGCCCCAGAATTTGTTGTTTTCGTCTACTTTTCACCTGACACTTCCAAAATCATAAAAACCGTGAAATCAAGTAAATAGTAAACAATTAATGTCCATTTACTCTCAATTTCACATTAAAACATACATAAAAACATGCTAAAAATGTGATACGATTTTAGCGTATCAGATAACCCCACACTTAGCTTTTTGCTTGTCCTCAAGCAAAGTCTACATGGAGTTAGTGATTTTAAACCGTAGTGCAGTCACTTAAATTCCTAATCATGTTTTTATTCCAAAAATTCTTCAGACAATTCTTAACACAGGTCTGACTGGTTAGGTTGCCATGACAAGGTCTCAAATGTTTCTAGTAGCTTGTTATGATCAGGCAGAAAACAAATCAACAACTAGGTTGGACTTTTTTCCTAGTCACAGGGTCTTCCTGATGTGTAGTGTGTGTACTAGTCTAGACCAGATAGTCAACACAATGAACTCTTATCTTAACTGCTACCAGATAATACTTCGACCTATCGCTAGACATACTGACAACAGATAACTTTCTGAGTTCTGAGCTTTGGTGATCAGATTTTTAATGTTTTAGCACTTAGTTATTTTCTTTATAGATTCAGGGTATTTCGAGTTTGCTTAGAACACGTCAACTTCAACTACCCATGTAGCGAGTCCCACTCCGATGACTCCCAGATCTACACGACCTTAGGGCATCAGGCTTTAAGTTCCCCGAAGGAGTGGTGCTCGAGTAGCGAAGGCCGCTGGCAAACTACCCTATTGTAATTAACTTCCTTAAGTTCTTTTCACTTTTGGCTCAGAGTCTCATCTAGTCATTCTAACTGCCAATATATCCACAACTGGTCTAATTTTATCTAGTGGAGTCTCGAATAGGCAATTGGTTGAGGTCTCTAATCCAGACAAGGTTGTGCTCAGTTATCAGGAATTCCTTATTCCTAATCAATTAGTCCAAGATAGCTATCGACTATCTCCCACTAACCATAACATACTACCTACATATCATAGACATAAGCAATTTGTTTAACCAAGCATACTGCATTAGAAGTCTGAAAGACAGAAAAATTTTTGAAAAATTTTGGTAGGGTGTGAAAATACGGGGAAAACAAGCAAAAGCATGCGAAAATTTTTTTCAAACTGCTTCATACTGCTACAGTGCACCGTGCACTGCTACCCCACACTTAAGTCTGGCACTGTCCTCAGTGTTCATGCATATCTAGCTACCCCACACTTATTTGAAAACAAGAAATAAAACAGAAAAGATTCTTACCCCACACTTATTTGACTAATTCAGGGTAAGAGAGAAAATAAAACAAGAAGGATAATAGAAATAGCAAAACAGAACACAAAACAAAGAAAACAAAAGTAAAGGATCATGAGGATTAGAAAAACTCCCTTCATGTCGCGAGCAGAAGGGTCTTCTCTGATCTGTCAATTGGCTCTTCACCTTAGCCATGTGCTATTGTTGAGGTGTTCTTGACTCTGCAAGCTCTAGATATTGGAACGGATGACGCCAACTCCGATCCTTCATTGTCGAGCTCTAGGTAGTGGCATATCCATTTGATGAATGACTCAAGCCCCAAGGACTGTTTCCTCGAATCATCTACAAAGTTTCTCGTAATCGTAGCAACGTGTCCAGAAGGAACGTGTCTAGGAATGAGACTTCTTTGGATTGGTGTGCCTACCTGCCAATGTTAGTAAAGGTATTGCATGCAAGTCTCGAATGGAAGAAAAGATACCTGAAGTTTTGGCGAAGCTGTGGTGGTAGGGGGCTCCAGTTGTGTAGATCTGGGCCCAAGTATTTGAGACTTCCTCGGGGAAGTTTCTCACAGCTGATTGGTATGCAGGGAATGCAAGCTCCTCCATTGCTATGCTCCTGATACAATGCTAAATTCTTCTATATCCTTCGATCGTTCGATACCACTTGGTATATTACTTGCTTGCACTGGTCTGGCTTTAATTGTTGCCAGTATCTCATCTGTTTATTCTGCGAGTAGGGGTTTTGCTGTGGTGGTGTCTTCTGAAAGTTTCCAGCTTCCGAATTACTCCTCAGCTAAATCCCGTATGATTTCTCCAGCTAGGATTGTATGCATTTCCCATTGGAGCAGCATTCTGCAGTAACCTACTCCTACCTCTTTTGGAATGGTCAGTCATTCCCATAGCAATCTCTGCTAGAGTGTGGTACTTGGCAGACTTCACAGATTAGATACATAGACTCAACGGTTCTTCCTAAGATATTGGCACTCTGAATCTGGAAAACAATTTCTCATAAAATCTGCACATGACTTTAACATCATTAGTAGGTAATGCCTGTGGCTCAGGCCATTTTGAAAAAATGTTCCACGACTACTATGATGTAATTATTTTCACAGGAAACCTATTGTTTTTAGACAAGACCAGATAAGATCGGAATTTTATCATATGTGAACTTTCTTATCCTGTTTCTGTCCTAAAACAATTCTTACTACATCATTACATCACATATTAATTCAACAAGAAGATTCTAACCAGGTGATGTTATGATGGGTGCAGTAGTTCCTTTTGGTTTGAAAAGATCTCATGCAATTATCAGCAAAACAAAAGGAACATCCTTTTTTTTTTCAATAGAATATTGAAAGGTCTGGCTATTAAGAAAAAATTATCTCATAACTTGTCCTAATAAAGCCGGCATGACTCTAAGAAAATTCTAAAATGGAATTTCTTCCCGATGAAAATCTAAGCCAGAATTTTACAACTCAGAAGAAAATATGTTTTATCCTCATTTCCATTTTTATTTCTTCGAAATTAAATAAAAGAAGAAAAACATGAAAAAGAGCAACTAAGAAAAGAACTAAGAAGGAACAAGAGATAGGGAAAAGAGCAACTTACCATTGAACAAGAAAAGTACAATCTTTTTGGATTTTAAAATTTAACATTTTTTTTTCTTTTTGATATTTCGAAAGCAAGTAAATTCCCTCAATACTGTTTTAGAATGATTTTCTAAAATTTGATTATCCTAAGTATCTTAATTCCAGATAATATCTAAAATTAATTAGTTATGATAACCCTATATTTCGGAAATTGATTGTCTAACTAGCATAAAATAAGTGTTAGGTTTAAGGTCTAGGTTACTACCGTTACCTATCATAAGTCTCTAGAATTGTGGCCTTTAATCCTAAATTCATTATGATATTTCCCCGGCAACGGCGCCAAAAATCTGATGGGGTTTCCGACCGACGTGCTAAATAGGTGTTATTTTACCCTATGTTGATTATGAATAATTAAGGACTGTGATTGACTAATTGTCACATTTAGTCTATGGTGTCACTTAATCAGCCAGAACCTAAGGCAGAGTACCTATCGTGTAGCTAGTCTATTGGAAAGTATCTACGATTTTATTAAATAATTATCGTACTCCCAGGGAAGTGGCAACGGCTTAGTAGTAACTAGCCTTTTATCCTAACTCCTATCTTATGATCCAGTTATGCAATCTTCATCAAATACTTTGATGAGAGGGTGATCCATTCTCCACTAGGTTCAAGTCTAATTAACCCTAGAAGTGTTTTAAAGATGAGTTCTGATTCTATGTTATACTGTTACTATACATTGATTGACCTATATTCGAGTATTTTAGACATGTCTTGGCCTGGATTGCAACTATGTTCTGTGTCTAAAGGTTACCACATCTGAGTTTCTACGCTACCGCCCCATCGTTAAGGGTAACGGCCCTACTCACGGCTCGGACTAAAGTCAGCAATGACCCCCCTATGTCACTTTGGGGATCATACTGCTCGTCTCATAACCGCCGGCATAATACTCAACTCAGCCTACCTAGACTACTTTCAACCAACAGGGTGTTCCGCAGATTATTTTATCTAGTATGGCAGACACCAATACTAATTGATGTCTGTTAAACTAAACAGGTTATGAATAGACCGTGGTTAGGAATTGTCTATAACCCTAATTTCAGTTTAAAAGCACGGCAATAGACATGCAGACATAATGGATATTTAAGCAGGTGGCCATTTCTAGAAAAACATAATAACTTCAACATATATCACAAATATTCATAAAAACATAATCTGGTATTCAAATCAGTATTTGGGCAACACAAGAACAACATATAAGAGAGGGACAAGGGGATCGATGCCATAAAGAATTCACCCTTTACGAAGTCTCGCCGATGGAGCGTACTGCTGTATATGCCTTATTGCTTGACCCGACTCTGCTCGTCAGAACCTTCGGGGGACGCTTCCTCAGCCTAGTAGCTGGGCCTTACTTAACAACCCGGCTTAAGCCCAGCCCTGTGGACTGACTCTTCGAACGCCTCGAGCCCTCTTAGGATCTCCTAACGAAATCCCGGGTATTCTAGGAATACCAGAAACGAACCTATCTATAGAAGCCTAAGATCTGAGACTATTTCTCAGAAACTAAAACAAACACTAATAAGAAAGAAAACTGAGATCCGAGTCTCTGAGTGAGTTGTGTACTGGAAAACTGTACACTGGAAACCACTTAATGACTCAGATCGAGTGGAGAGGGATGAATTCAACTGCTGGAGGCCTGGGGTATTTATAGCAGCTTCCCGGAGTGAAAAATTCTGAAAAATTCGATGTGGGACAGCTTCTGGCGGCTCGGGACGCCCGTCCCGGTTCGGGACGCCCGTCCTGAATCGTTGACCAGGTTCGGGACGCCCGTCCTGGCGGTTTGACCAGGTCGGGACGCCCGTCCCGGGTTTGGGACGCCCGTCCCGGACCTTTGACCGGGTCAACATTTCCAAAAATTGCATTTTTGCCCCAGAATTTGCTGTTTTCGTCTACTTTTCACCTGACACTTCCAAAATCATAAAAACCGTGAAATCAAGTAAATAGTAAACAATTAATGTCCATTTACTCTCAATTTCACATTAAAACATACATAAAAACATGCTAAAAATGTGATACGATTTTAGCGTATCAAACATGCTCATACTTAACTACACCACAACATCTTCAGGTTAAAGATATATATTATGCTGAAACGAATCATGGAAAACAAAGAATAACGTAATGGGAAAAACAGCCCCTAGGTCCATAGTGACACCAATCAACGGAATCAACCCTAAGACGGAAAGCATATCACTCCCAAAACATATTTAATCATTCCTTGAACCAAGAATCATGAAATACAAGGATTAAAGTAATAGGAAGCATAGTCCCGAGATCCAAAGTGAAACCAATGAACGGAGTCAAGCCTAAGATGGAAAACATATGACTCCTAAAACATATTTAATCAATCCTTGAATCCATGTAAACATTCTCAAAATACAAAGAACATTTAGTTACAAAAAAATAGTAGCAAATTGAGGAAATGAAGAGAGGATTACTTCTGGCCGGAAGATCACCCACTGCCCAAATCAGTTTAATCAATGCTTGCCCTTCGTTTCCTCTGCTGGATGCTGCTACTTTGCTGCTGCTCACTGATGAATGCTGCAGCAAGTCACCCTGCTCACTCTTGTGTTCTTCCCTTCCTAAGGTCAGCCTAAAACTAAGAAGAAAAACTAAACTATCCTAAGAAAAACTAAGAAGAAGAAAAGCCTACTCTCTATCTCGGCCAAGAGCCTTCTAAATTCTAACAAATGACTTACCTTCCAAACTCTCCAAAAACTCACCAAGAAGACTCTCCTTCTCTCGGTTTGCTACATATATAATCTCTTTGTGAACCAAGAGCCATTACCGAGCTGCCATGTGTCTATAATTTCTAGAATTTCTCCAAAAATTCCAGCAAAAATCAAAAATAAATCCCAGCTGACTTTGGAGTTCTTTGTCTTCCTCTGCATATTGCAGCCATTTCAGATGGTCTTCAGGCATTCTGTGTTCTTCTGTCGTTTCCTCCCAATGCTGCAGCATTTCCTGCAGAGTGTTTGTCTCTTTCTTCTGACAGCCGCAGGTTTTTGCAGCAGAACATCAGTACTTTCTGCAGGTCTTTGTCTTCTTCCTCTGGCGGGGCTGCAGGGATATCAGCAACATCTCAGCTGCCATGTCTGAAATTTTGACTTTGTCTTCAACCTTTTTGTTCCCTTGTCGCCATACTAAGAAGCAAACACACACATATATATATATACAAGTATGCATATTATATATGTGTGTATATATACATGTTAAAACAGATAGGACAAAGGGATTAAATGCATAGTACCGCAGGTTTGACCTTAACATGTCCAGCTGGATTTGTGCATGACCAAAAGGTGTGTGGGTGTATAATATACATATATATACATATATACATAGAGATATATATATATATATATATAGCTGCCAATTTTCACACTTGTTTCAAGCTAGTCACGGTCAACTTGCATCCAACCAAAATCAAAAATCCCCTCATTGCCCTTGTTCCGCCAATTTAATTCAATTAATTCCCAAGTAACAACAAACAATACAACTCGTCCTTAATTTGAGAAATTAATTCAAATAAATTGACTTTTAGCAATAAATCCACATAAAAAGGCAAAAAGAGAGAAACCATTAAATCAACACCTTTTTATTCACTTTTCCAAATAAAGTCAATTAAATCCCGAATAAAATGTGGAGAATTAGAGGTGAATAACTCTATTATTTTAGAGTTATCATGCATATCAATTATTAATAGTTTGAGAGTGGTTTTGTATGACAACAACACAAAACAAGCAATAAGCATTCAAGAGTAGACATGCATTCATCAATTTAAGCTCAGTTATTACAACTTGTTTGACCTAATCTTTGAACATTTTAGATATATCTTTATCTCTAAGGAAATTATGAAATGTAACCATCTGTTTACCATATCTGAGTTGCGTGGTGTATTCACCCCTACTGTAGGATGATCCTTCTCATCTTTCAGATTAAAGTATCCATGAACAGTCCCCTATGTCACTTTGGTATCATGCTACTTAACCCTAGGATTGGCCTAGCTTACAAACTCAACTTTATTAGGGTACTCTAACAAAAATGGTGATTTATTTTATTATTTCTTCCTAATCTGACAGGCCTTTTACAGTCTGTTAAACTAAATCGGTTATGATTTAGACCTTGGTTAGGAGTTGTCTATAACCCTAGTTTAATTTAAAAGGACGTGACAGTTCAACATTCATAATAATAATTCTAGCTCTATGATCTTCCCAGAAAAATGAACAGCATCTCAAATTGCAAAACATGTATGATATATAAATTTAGTACCAAATCAATAGCCAGATAAAACAATTCATAAACATATAGAAACTCGTCTAGGGGACCCAATATCACAAAGTAGTCACCACTTTATGCAGTCCAGCCTGTGTTGCAGCTCTTGTATGTTTCTGATTGCTCGATCCTACTCTGCTCGGTAGAGCCTTTGGATAACACTTCTTAGACCTAGTAGCAATTGCTTTACCTTACATCCCAAGCTTAAGCAAATTACCCTAATTCGATTAAGAACACGCACCGTATCTCTCTCTTAGGATTTCCTAAAGAAATCCTGGTATTCTATGATACCAAAAATTGAATACTAATCTGATCGAATTCTCAAATACTGAGATAAACACTCAGAGATAAGAGAAAACGATGCACTTGAAGTTGCTAAATGACTTGTATTGAGTGTTGAGGGATATTTCTAACCTTCCAACCCCTGGGGTATTTATAGGGGTGAAAAGGAAGGGATATTACATGAAAACTCGATGTGGGACAAAGTTCTGCTGCTCCGGATGCCTGCCCTGAGGTTGGGATGCCCATCCCAAGCCTTTGACCAGGTCGGGGCAGGCGTTCTGGCTTGGGGACTCCTGCCACGAGCCTTTGACTCGGTCAGGAGGAGCGTTTTGGCTCTAGATGCCCACCACGAGCTCAAACTTTTGAAAATCACATTTTTGCCCTGATATTTGCTATTTTCATACAATTTACTCCTGAAACATCCAAAATCACAAATTATGCAAAAGATGTCAATTTTAATCAATTAAGATCAAGTTGGTTCCAATAATGCCTTAATTTATGTCTAAAAACATGCAAAAAATGTGATATGATTTGTGCATATCATATAACCCCACACTTAGCTTTTTGCTTGTCCTCAAGCAAAACCTATATGAAATTAATGAAGGACTAAATCATAGGTGAAATCACAACAAGGTTCTCAGCAATATTTTTCGTAAAATCTCTCACTGAGTCAGATAATTCAGAAAACAGGCATGGACTGATCGAGTTGATATGTAAAGGTCTCAATCATCCAGTAAATATTTTATGACCGTATAGGCTAAAAACAATTCAAAAGCTTTACTGAGTTCTAGTTCTACTTTAGTCACAAGGTCTTCGTGATGTGTAGTGTGTGAACTAGCCCAGACTAGTTTTGTCAACTAAGAATAAACTTTCCAGGCGGTCACCAAATAATACTTCGACTAGTTATTCCGAACACAAACAACATAACAAATGACTTTCTAGGTTCTGAGCTTTGGTGCCAGCACTTTCTTTTTATGATTTTCAAATAAAAATACACTAGGTGTATGTTTTAATTGATTTTTGGGGGTATTTTTGTGTTTTATTTCACATATCAACTTTAACTACCCAGGTATCGAGCCCCACTCCGATGACTCCCAAATCTACACGACCTCAGGGCACCAGGCATTAAGTTCCCTTCAGAAGGGGTGCTCAAGTAGCAAAGGATACTTGCAAACTACCCTTTTTACATTTAAGCTATGATACGTTTAGCTTAGAATTCCATCTAGTCATTCAAGTTGCTATCACATTCTCAAACGGTCTGATATTATTTAGTTTAGCTTAAAAAGATATTCGGTTGATTTTTCTAATCCAGACTAAGTTGTGCTAAAAACTTAGGAATTCCCTACTTCTAAGTGATGAATTCAGCAAATCAATCAAAATGTTCCTAATGGTCATAACACTCTACTGAATACATATCATAGACAGAAGCAGTTTTCCAATCAATCAATACCGTTTTTGAAGTCTGAAAGAGTGAAAAATTTTGAGAAATTTTTGGAAGGGTGCAATCTCAGTGAAAAACAGAGGAAAACATGGCAAATATTTTTAATTTGAGTGCACTGTGCACTACTACCCCACACTTAAGAGTTACACTGTCTTCAATGTTCATGTATATCCTATCACCCCAGACTTATTTGAAAAATAAGAATTGAAAAACCAAAAAGTAGGAAAAATAAGCAAAATACGAAATGAAAATAAAAACAAAAAGAAAAGATAAAACAAAATGAAAGGAAAAAAGATGAGGATTAGAAAAACTTCATTCATGTATCGAGTAGAAGGGTCTGCTATGATCTATCAATTTTCTATTCACCTCAGCCATGTGATGTCGCTAACATGTCCTTGACTTCTGGAAGCTAGAACGGATAACTCTGCAGTGTGCTCTATATGGAGGGTGTATCTAGCCTATGAGTCACGAACTATGATCCCCATGTTCCGAAGATAGTCAGTTGGTGGGAATGGTAGATGGAGCTATCCTCGTCAACTCCAATCCCTCAATGTCGAGCTTCAGGTACTGGTCTATCCGTGTGATGAATTGCCCGAGCCCCATGGAATTCTTCCTCAAATCATTTGCGAAGTTTCTTGCAATCAAAGCAACGTGTCCAGGAACGTGATGTTTCATGGAGTGGTGGACCTACCTGCCAATGTCTGTGAAGGTATTGCATGCAAGTATCGAAGGGCAGAAAACATACCTGAAGCTTTGGCGCAGTCGTGACGGTAAGGGGCTTCAGTAGTGCAGATCTAGGCCCAAGTAGTTGAGACTTCCTAGGGGAAGTCCCGCACAATTGACTGGTATGCAGGGGACGCAAGCTCCTCCGCTACTATACTCCTGATACAACGCCAAACTCCTTTATATCTATCGACCGGTCGATACAACCTAGTCAGAAGGTCACCAATAACAAAATCTCATTTGTTGATTCTGCGGATAGGGAATTTGCTGTGGTGGCATCTTCTAAAAGTTTTTTGTTCTAGAATTATTCCTCTAGCTAAATCCCATATGATTTCTCCAATTGGGATTGTATGTGTTTCCCATTGGAGCAGCATTCACTGCAGCAATCTGCTCCTGCCTCTTTTGGAATGGTCAGTATTCCATTCCCATAGCAATCTCCGCTAAAGTGAGGTACTTGGCAAATATCACAGATTTGATATACATGCTGAATGTTGTTTCCTTGTTGGAAGGCATTAAGATGACTAGTGACACTAGCCTTGAATACCTCGAACTGCTCACCAGTAGAAGCATTAGCCGCACTTACTGATTATCTCTTGGCGCGACCACTTGTGCGCCAATTCTTGCTGTTCTTGTAGAGTCTCTCCAAGGCGTTTATAGTGTCTACTTCATTAAGGCCATTGAAACCGCACTGAGGATTGAGTCCATCAAGAACTTGCTTGCTAATTTTTGTCATACCCCCATAAAATTGTTGGATCAGCAATGCTTAAATAAGTCTGTGTTGAGGGCAGAGCCTGAAGAGTTCCTTGAATCTATCCCAAGCCTCAATTACCATCTCATCTGTAGTTTGAGCAAAACTAGAAAGAGCCTTGCGATATTCTAAAACACTTGCTGCAGAATAGTACTCCTACAAGAATGCCTTACTTAACTCATCTCACGTTGTAATTGAGTTAGTAGGTAGCTGTGTCAACAACATCTTATCTCTATCCCTAAGTGAATAGGGGAAGAGATTCAGCTTAGTGACCTCCGTAGTATTGTCCCCCTTATGACCTGATGCGTTTCGATTGGTATACTAAAAGATATGATTTATGCACCTATGTTGATTATGAATAGTTAAGGATCGAGTCTTACTAATTGTCACTTTTAGCAATAATTGTTGTCACTTAATCAATCAGAACCTAAGGCAGAGTACCTATCGTGTAGCTAGTTCTTTGGAAAGTATCTACAATTTTAATTTATTAATATCGTACTCCCAGGGAATTGATAACGACTTAGTAGTAACTATCCCTTAACCCTAACATTTATCTCATCATGCAATTAATCAATCATTCATCAATAATTTAGATGAGTTGGTGATCTCAAAGACATTGGAGTGGTGCGCCTACCTGCCAATGTCTGTGAAGGTATTGCATACAAGTATAGAAGGGCAGAAAAGATACCTGAAGCTTTGGCGCAGTCGTGACAGTAAGGGGCTTCAGTAGTGCAGATCTAGGCCCAAGTAGTTGAGACTTCCTAGGGGAAGTCCCGCACAATCGACTGGTATGCAGGGGACGCAAGCTCCTCCGCTATTATACTCCTGATACAATGCCAAACTCCTTTATATCTATCGACCGGTCGATACAACCTAGTCAGAACGTCACCAATAACAAAATCTCATTTGTTTATTCTGCGGATAGGGAATTTGCTGTGGTGGCATCTCTGTAAGTTTTTAGTTCCAGAATTATTCCTCTAGCTAAATCCCAGATGATTTCTCCAATTGCGATTGTATGTGTTTCCCATTGGAGCAGCATTCACTGCAGCAACCTGCTCATGCCTCTTTTGGAATGGTCAGTATTCCATTCCCATTGCAATCTTCGCTAAAGTGAGGTACTTGACAAACATCACAGATTTGATATACATGCTGAATGTTGTTTCCTTGTTGGAAGGCATTAAGCTGACTAGTGACACTAGCCTTGAATACCTCGAACTGCTCATCAGTAGAAACATTAGCCGCACTTACTGATTATCTCTTGGCACAACCACTTGTGCGCCAATTCTTGCAGTTCTTGTAGAGTCTCTCCAAGGCGTTTATAGTGTCTACTTCATTAAGGCCATTGAAACCGCATTGAGGATTGAGTCCATCAAGAACTTGCTTGCCTATTTCTGTCATACCCCCATAAAATTGTTGGATCGACAATGCTTCAGTAAGTCTGTGTTGAGGGCAGAGCCTGAAGAGTTCCTTGAATCTATCCCAAGCCTCGATTACCATCTCATCTGTAGCTTGAGTAAAATTAGAAAGAGCCTTGCGATATTCTAAAACTCTTGCTGCAGGATAGTACTCCTACAAGAATGCCTTACTTAACTCATCTCACGTTGTAATTGAGTTAGTAGGTAGTTGTGTCAACCACATCTTACCTCTATCCCTAAGTGAATAGGGGAAGAGATTCAGCTTAGTCACCTCCGTATTGTTGTTCCCCTTAAGACCTGATGCGTTTCGATTGGTATGCTAAAAGATAGGATTTATGCACCTATGTTGATTATGAATAATTAAGGATCAAGTCTTACTAATTGTCACTTTTAGCAATAATCGTTGTCACTTAATCAATCAGAACCTAAGACAGAGTACCTATCGTGTAGCTAGTTCTTTGGAAATTATCTACATTTTTTATTTATTAATATCGTACTCCGAGGGAACTCATAACGACTTAGTAGTAACTATCCCTTAACCCTAACATTTATCTCATCATGCAATTAATCAATCATTCATTAATAATTTAGATGAGTTGGTGATCTCATCAATAATCATTCATCGTTATGACCTTCCAGGTTCTGAGCTTTGGTACTAATGCTTTCTAATTACGATTTCCAATAAAAAGAATACACTAGGTGTATTTTTTAATTGATTTTCCAGGGTACTTTTTGTGTTTGCTTTCACACATCAACTTTGACCACCCAGGTATCTAGCCCTACCCCGATGACTCCCAGATCTACACGACCTTAGGGCATCAGACATTAAATTCCCTTCAGAAGGGGTGCTCGAGTTGTCAAAAAGAGTAAGGTAAAGACATTCAATTCCAGATATCTTAAACCTCTTATACTATATTCTCTCAACTGACTTAATCGTCAGAGAGTTCACGGGGAATCCACATCCCCATTGAACCTTCTCAATTTTGTAGGTACTCAATATCTCAAGATTAACGAGGATCGATCGTCACACACTTACTTTCTCAGCCCTCAAAATACCCTAATAAATTTTTTACGAATCAATATATTTATATATATATTGATAATTTTTAAAATTTTTTATCTCTATTACGTTTCAAATTCATGATCTCTTGAAGTCAACTGTAATTTTATTATCATAATTATTATATTATTATCATTAACCATAAAAAAATAATAATTCTCTTTATTCGTGTATATTATTCTCTGCATATCTTTTTAAGATCTTTTTCCTGGATATAAACAAAGCATATGTTTTTTCCTAGAAGTAAAATAAAATTGTACCACCAATGCGTCATACAAGTCCATATCATTTATATTTTATTATAATTATTTGTGAATTAAATAATAAATCTGATGTACCAGGTCTCTCGTTTGTTTATATGGTTCAATTATGAGATGAAAGATCTTCTTAAGATAATTTCAAACATAAATTTTTTTTTTGTTAGATTTATATCATAAATTTAATTTTACGTAAATTTCTATCGAAGAGAGATTTTTTTTAATTATACATAATTATTATATATATATATATATATAATTTTTTAAAATTTTATGTCTCAAACTCGTCACCTCATAATTATTTTATTATTATTATTAATAATAAAAGAGTATTAATTCTTTCTTCCTTTATATAATTAATGACCTTATATACTAAAATTCATGACCAAAAAAAAAAAAAAAACAAAAAAAAACAAAAAACAAAAAGCTTTATTGCCATTCTAGAATGCTCATGTTTCATGTGAATAATACGTATAGTACAAAATATTATAAATTTGGCATGTCTAACTACTCAAGTAAAAGAAAGAAATCTGATTCATGCCATCACTAATTAAATATTTTATGTCACTTTTAACATTTTGTTTTATTCTGCATTAAGCTGTATATATAATCTTCATTTCCTTGGCCTCATCAACAGCAGCCATGGAGAAACAACTGCATATAGCAATGTTCCCTTGGTTAGCTTTTGGACATATTATCCCATATTTAGAGCTTTCTAAGTTTTTGGTTCGAAAGGGTCACAAAATAAGCTTTATTTCGACACCAAGAAACATAGACCGTCTCCCAAATCTTCCTTTCGAATATGCTTCTTCCATAACTTATGTAAAGATTCCACTGCCTAAAATCGACGGCCTTCCTCCAAATGCAGAGGCCACTACGGATGTCTCTAACGATGAAATTCCATATCTGAAAAAGGCCTTTGATGGCCTTGAACCAGCATTGCGTCTTTTATTGCAAAATTCCCTTCCAGATTGGATCATTTTCGATTTTGCTCCTTTTTGGTTACCCCCAATTGCTACTAAGCTAGGAATTAAAAATGCATTTTATTCTATTATAAATGCCTGGTTTGTGTCCATTTTGGGTCCAACTACTGATATCATGATTAATGGTAATGATCCCAGAAAAAAGCCCAAGGATTTCACTGTCCCACCAGAATGGGTTCCATTTGAAACCAAAGTTGCTTATAAACTTTACGAAAGTCGTTGGATTGTAGGAGCGGGGAAGGAAAATGTTTCCGGAATATCCGATGTTTCTCGGACAGGGTTGACTATAAAGGGCACTGATGCAATTCTCATTAGGCACTGCAAAGAGTTCGAAGGTCAATGGTTGAACCTTCTAGAAGTTCTTCACCATAAGCCCGTTATTCCACTTGGATTAATGCCGCCAGCTGCACCTGTGACCAACAACAACAACAAAAACCACTTGGAATGGCTTGATAAACAAATCAAAGGCTCAGTTGTGTACGTTGCTTTAGGCAGTGAAGTATCACTTACCGAAGCTGAAATCAGTGAGCTTGCACTAGGTTTGGAGTTATCCGAGGCTACTTTTTTCTGGGCTCTAAGGACGAATTCGAACTTATTGCCGGATGGATTTGAGGAAAGAGTTAAGGGTAGAGGAATAGTATGGAAGAGTTGGGCCCCACAGTTGATGATACTGAGTCATGACTCGGTTGGTGGATTCTTGACTCACTGTGGTTGGAGTTCGTGTATAGAAGGACTCATGTTTGGTCATCCATTGATTATGTTACCATTCTTGGTTGATCAAGGGTTGAACGCTAGGGTTCTTGAATACAAACAAGTAGGAATAGAAGTGAAGAGAAATGAAGATGATGGATCGTACACGAGAAACTCAGTGGCTGAGTGCATAAGGATGGTAATGGACGTTGAAGACAATGTTGGGAAGAAACTAAAGGTTAAAGCTAAAGAAATGATTCAAATATTTGGAGATAAAGAATTACATTATAATTATTTGGAGGATTTCAACGAGTATTTGAAGAGCAAGAAGTAACAAAAATGGAAAAGGAAGGAAAGACTGTTTCCCAATAACAAAATAAATAAAATTCTATGCTTTGTTTTAGTGGGAAGAAGTCAAAATGAAAATTGTCTTATCTCCTTTTCTTTTTTCTTTTTATTATTATTATTATTATTATTATTATTATTATTATTATTTAAATTTTTAAGAATTGTCTTTATCTCCTTGTCTTAATTGTATTTCTTTGAATAAAATTGTCTGAAAGTTTCTCCATTTATTGTGTATAGTTTTATATCTTTGTCTTGTTCGTTCTTTATAATTTACTTTTTTTCTGAAAATTTTGTTTGGTCAAGTTATATATTACTATTATTGTTTTAGAATGATAAAAGCATATATGATTCAATTTTCTATGCATATGTCTCATTTTTTTTTTCCTAAAAGTAAGTCTATTATTTATGTAATATGTACATAGTAATCCATTACAATATTTTATTTTTAAAATAATCGATTACAAGTTAAAAAATTTATGTATGAATAAATGTAGCATAAGAGAAAAAAAATTATATATAAACTTTTGAATATTTGTAAATTAATATTACTTTAGGTAAATTATTATTAGGATACACTTCTTAGAGTTTAAAATTCAAATTTTAGGTTCTCAAATTTTTTTTGTTATAATAATGCACTTCAATTTCTAAAACATCCCATAGAATTCACATTTACAAATCTTTCCCTTAAGACTAAATTTTTGTTGCTAGTCAACAATTTCGCACTATTTTTGTCAGGGACATTTTTGTCTCCCCAATAAAATAAAATCCACGAGGTTTTTTTCATTGTCATTTTCACCCAATTCAATGTTGTTATCCCATCCCACAAAATCAACAATTTGAAATCTGAAACGTTGTTCTTCTTCAAACAAACGCATGCAAAACTTAATGTGGACCATAAAATCTATGTAAAAATTCTTCATCTTGCTGAAATTTTGTGAGGCTTGACAAAGTTTATTCAAGGAAGAGAAATTTCATAGATCAATTTATTTGTAAACGCGATTATCAGTTCATGTTTCCTGGAAAATGGCTCAAAGGTTCAATGAATGGGTAATAAGGCGAAGCTTGAACAACTACATTGATCCGTATTTGCTCTATGATAAATATTCGATATTGTTTTTCATATTGTCGAGAAAATTTTGAATTTCTTGTTCATGTTCTATATAATATTTTTTTGTTCTGTAATGTTATTAAGTGTTTAAATGGAGGTTTTGTTATGTGATTTAATGTTTAAGTGGAGGATTGAGAAACAACTTCTTGTTTCTAATTTCTCCATGAGATAAGCGAACCACCTAAGAAGATGCAAAAGTCCGTAGTGGGCTTACGATCAGTCGAATCACAAGATCATGATAAATAGTGTCACAAATAGTGTCACGGAGATAGCGCAAAATAAGAAAAACAACAACCTAATGACCTGTAGTTGGAGATGCAACAAACCGACTAACAATATGAACACCATATTCAATATCTGGTCGATCAATAGTGAGATAGATTAAGCTACCAATTAAAGTTCGGTACATAGTAAGATTAGATATAGATTACCATTTGTAGAGTTTTATCGAGCATTAAGTATCAAAGGTGTATCAACAGTCCAATTACCTGTCAATTGAAGACGGTGAAAATATATGCTATGTACTTAAATTGAGATAAAACATAACATTTGGAAGAAGTAGTAACCTTAATACCGAAAAAAATAAAGGATCTAAATCCTTCATGTCAAATTGGTGACTCAACTCACACTTGAATTTTGCAATACCAATATTAGGGAGTTAGTTAATCATTATTTAGTTAATAATTCCTTTGAGTTTTTTTTTAAAAAATATATATGTTAATTATATTTTGTGTTTTTAATTTCACTTTTATTTATTATTATAAATTGAGATATAAAATAATTTTTTAGAATAAAATGACAATTTACTAAAATATCATTATAATATTTGTTTCTTTCATTTGGTTTCTTTTAATTTTTCAATTTTATTTCCCTTATTCTTCTTCCAGTCACCACAGACTTCCTAATTCATCTCAGACACCCTCCCCATCAAATCATTAAATCATCTCTCTCCTTGTTATCCCAATCGAACATTGTTGAAGTTTAGTTCTACCACATGAAGGTAGAAGAGGTCTTACCTCTCTAAGAAGTTGAATAAAATTTATTTGAGCAAATACTTTTGAAGATTAATGGAAGACAGTACTACAGAAGGAGGATAAACTAGTTTGATTCGGTCTAGAGGCAAGTAAATGAGAAGAATTTGAATTGAGGGAATTTCTTAATTTTGTTTGAAAGTGAATTTGAGGATTATTAAAATTTTCTTAGGAAGAGTTTTTATTCTTTATTTATTTATTATTTATTTCTATTTTATGAAAGCTGGGATTTGGGACTGGATACAAAAGGAGCTCTCGGCTCTTTGGGGGGGGGGGGGGCAGGTAGAAAAATGTTTAGTTTTAGGAATTTTTACTTTTTATAACTAGATAATTTTTGAAAAATGAATAGTTAAATCAATTGTTTGATTGAAGTTAATTGAGGTTTTATTTTTTAATATTTATAAGATCTTTCTAAATTAATTGTTATCGGAAGAACATCTTTGTCATTTATATATTCTTAGATTATTTTTATTATTGCTTCGTTTAATAAATACAATGACACTTGTATTAGTTTTACATCTTAATAATCTTTTAATTAAATCCTTTTATTTGAATATTTTGATATAAATAGACATATAAAATGATTTTATATAATTTTGTATTTAATTATTATTTTAAGAATATATGAACTAGTTTAAATAGACCATGTCTATTAACTAGATTTATATCTCTTTTGTTACTAAAGTTGTTGATTGATTAATCTTATGATTTTACTCTAAAACTATCAATTGAGTAATAATAATTAACGAACTCGTTTTAACTAGTTCTTGTATTTCTTGTATCACTTATTTAAGGCATGTATCTTCTTTGTTCACAGTATGAAATTCAATTAAAAAATATACACGGTGAATAAAACAAAAAACCTTTTGAATCAAATTCTTTATAGTATCAGAGCGTAGGCTTTGATTACCCTCTGGTTATGGCAGACGAAGACATGTCCTCTACCTCTGACCCCTCTGCAACCATAGAAGGAGTCAAGATTCAACTTTTATATCCACAAAGTCAGTTAGTGTCAGTAAAGCTTAATGAAGCAAATTTCCTGGTGTGGAAAACACAGATCTTGACTGCTATTAGAGGATATGGTCTTGAAGAATATCTCAGCTTGGATGCACAGATTCCTGATAAGTTTGTGGTTGATAACACTCAGTCTCAGGTAATTAATCCGGCCTTTACCTTATGGAATAGGCAAGATCAAATTTTAGCATCTTGGTTGTTATCTTTATTGTTTGAAAACATATTGCCTTTGATGATTGGTTTGAATACATCCTTTGAAATCTAGTCAGTGCTTGAAAAGAATTTTGCTTCACAGTCAAAGGTCAAAACGTTGTAGTATAAACTTCAACTACAAACCACTAAAAAGGGAAATATGAGCATGAGAGAGTATTTTGCTAAGATTAAAATGTGTTGTGATTTGCTTGCCACCACTGGAAATTTTGTGAATGAAAGTGATCATGTCATGCATATGTTAGCTAGTTTGGGTCCATAGTATGATTCAGTTGTTGTAACTGTGACTGCTGGAGCTAGCACTTTTGGTTTAAATGATGTTCAAGCTTTATTGTTGAGCTTTGAAGCAAGGCTGGAAAATAGCATGAGTGTTAGTGCAGGAGGTATGATAAATACAGATGGATCTCAGCCATCTGTGAATCTTGTAGCTCAAGATGAGAATTACAGAAGGAACTTTAGCAATCAATCTTATGCTACAAGAGGAAGATGCAATAATGGTTTTAGAGGAGGAAGGACAGGTGCTTTCAGAGGTAGAGGTGGTAGAGGTCAATGATAAAAAATAATTTGCCAAGTTTGTCATATTTCTGGGCATTCAGCAGATAGATGTTGGCATAGATATGACCAATCCTATGGTGCACAATCTGGATTTCAAAAGAATGATAGTAATACAACATATGGTGTTCAAATTAGGAATCCCTCATTGAATATGGTACACATGCCCAAAAACAACAACTCAAATGAGGAAGGATGGTGGTATCCTGACTCAGGAGCTTCATCTCATGTTACAAGTGATTTGAACAGTCTGCAATCTCCATCAGAATATAATGGTCCTAACAAGTTGCAAATGGGGAATGGTTAGAATGAGCACATCAGCCACATAGGTAATGGTTCCTTGCATTGTGTGCAATCTGATAAAATGTTTCATCGTAATGATCTGCTACATGTGCTTGGAATAACTAAAAACTTAATAAGTGTTTCAAGATTTGCTCATGACAATAATGTGTATTTTGAACTTCATCCCATGTTTTGTCTCGTTAAGATCCAAGCTACTCAACAAGTTCTTCTCAAAGGAATAGTTAAAGAGGGGCTGTACAGGTTCAACTTCAGTCATGGTAGTGAATCAAGAAGCAAGGAAGCTCAGTTTAAATTTAATCCTTATGTTTTTGCATCTTCAGTTTGTAATAACCTGGATATCAGTCTGTGGCATAAGAGATTTGGGCATTGTAGTTATGACATTGCCAAGAAGGCTCTTAGGGACTGTAATATCCTTTTCAGCAATAAAAATTGTGATTCCAGCATTTGTCATTCATGTATCCTTGCAAAGAGTCATAAGCTTCCTTTTGCTAATTCTGAAAGTGTTTCAAAGGCTCCTTTTGATCTTGTTCATTCAGACCTTTGGGGGCCAGCTCCTATACAATCTGTGAATGGGTATAAATATTATGTTACATATGTTGATGATTATACAAGGTACACCTGGATTTATCTTTTGAAACTCAAGTCAGAAGTGTATGGCACTTTTATTCACTTTCAAAATATGGTGCAAACACAGTTTAAAACTAAAGTAAAGGTTGTTCAGAGTGATGGAGGAAGTGAATATAAACCTCTGAGTGTCTTCTTCAAGGATAATGGAATTTTGCACAGGATTTCTTGCCCTTACACACCACAACAAAATGGTTGTGCTGACAAGATGCACATGCATGTAGTGGAGATGGGTTTAGCTTTGCTTGCTCAATCAAACATGCCTCTTAAATTCTGGGATGATTCTTTTACCACAGCAGTGCATTTAATTAATAGGTTACCAGCAAAACCTATTCATTTCATATCTCCCTTCCAAAAATTATTTGAAAAGAAGCCAGATTATTCTATGTTGAAGGTTTTTGGATGTTTGGCCTATCCACATATGAGGCCATACAACAATCATAAGCTGGAGTTCAGGGCTGAAGCAGGAGTTTTTATTGGATACAGTTCAGAATATAAGGGTTATAAAATTTTGCTTTCCACAGGAAAGGTTATTGTCTCAAGGCATGTGGTGTTTGAAGAGAACATTTTTCCCTTTGTCAAAGAAGGTAATGCAGGTACTGAAAACATAAAGTCTTCAAAGGATGTTTTTAGTTCTTGTGAAGCAACTGTTGCTAGTTTCCTAGCATTCACTTCTCAGAATCTACAAGTTGAAGCCTCATCTAATAAAGATCAGAATCCAGTCTCATCCTTTGATCAAAGTGATTCTTGTTCTGATAAAAGTCTTGAGACTGTACCTTTGGAACTTTATCTGCCTGTGTCAAGAGAAAATCTACCTGATTCTATTTCACAGCATGGTTTTGAGAATGATGTGCCAATCACTAATAAACATTCTATGGTGACAAGGAGTAAAGCAAGTATATATAAGCCAAAGATTTTAACTGCTGTTTTGAGAGATTTGGATGAACCTAAAAGTGTTGAAGAAGCTATGATGAAACCTCACTGGAAGAAGGCAATGAAAGATGAATATGAAACACTTTTAAAGAATAAGACGTGGACATTGACAACACTGCCTAAAGGAGCTAACTTGATTGGTAACATATGGGTTTTCAAAGTAAAGAAAAATGCAGATGGAGGTGTTGAAAGATATAAGGCCAGACTTGTGGCACAAGGTTTCACTCAAACAACAGGTTTTGTCTATCAAGAAACATTCTCACCTGTAATAAAACCAACAACCATCAGAATCATGCTCTCATTGGCTTTAAATTATTCCTGGAAAGTAAGGCAGCTAGATGTTAGCAATACCTTCCTAAATGGAGAATTGACAGAGCAGATATACATGAGGCAACTAAAGGGATTTGAGCAGGAAGGTACGTATGTTTGTAAGCTACACAAAGCACTTTATGGGCTTAAACAAGCCTCAAGGGCCTGGTATATGAAGGTTAAGAATACACTGTCATCTTTTGGTTTTGAAAATTCCAAGGATGATAGCTCCTTGTTATGGTATGATAAGAATGGTCTGAAGGTTTACATTTTGATCTATGTTGATGACATACTTGTGACAGGAAATTGTGAGAAGGGTGTTGATAGATTGATTGAAAGAATAAGGTAGCACTTTTCCTTGAAGGACTTAGGAGAAATCAATCATTTTCTGGGAATTGAAGTTTCTAGGACTCAACAAGGATTTCATCTCTGTCAAAAGGAGTATATCAAGCAGTTACTGGAGAAAGCAAATATACAGCAGGCAAAACACACTCCTACACCTATGATTAGCAGCTCACATTTGTCAAGGCATGTTGGGACACCTGTTAAAGATCCACAGCTATATAGAAGGGTTGTGGGAGCACTTCATTATGTTACAATAACCAGGCCTGAAATAAGCTTTGCAGTGAATAAAGTAAGCCAGTACATGGCTAATCCCTTGGAGCCACACTGGAAGGCAGTAAAGAGGATTTTAAGATATCTTGGAGGCAGCACAGGTTATGGATTGAACTTCTGCAAATCTGAGCATTTAAATATAATCGGTTTTTCTGATAGTGATTGGGCCACTGACATTGATGACAGAAGATCAATAACTGGGTATTGTGTATACATTGGACAGAATCTTGTATCTTGGTCTAGCAAGAAACAACAATGTGTCTCAAGGTCAAGCACTAAAGCCGAATATAGGAGTTTATCCCAGGTTATCTCTGAAATTTCTTGGATGCAACATTTACTTGATGAGCTTAAGGTTGTACAGACTAGAATTCCTCAAGTCTGGATAGATAACCAGAGTGCAATTTATTTGTCCTCTAATCCTATTCTTCATGCTAGAACTAAGCACATAGAATTGGATTATCATTTTATAAGGGAAAAAGTTGCAGCTGGGAAGATACAAGTGAATTATGTTCCTTCCTCAGAACAAAATGAAGGCATCTTAACAAAGCCTTTAAGTTTACAATTCTTCACCCGGTTGCGAAGGAGTTTGATAGTGGATTTGCACCCTATGTTCGAATTGAGGGGGCGTGAAAGTGAAGCTTGTTGAGATTGCCTATTATCTCTCAATCAAATCTCGATCAAATATTTGATTGTTCATTTACAGTCATGTATTTTGGCTACCATTTTATTATGTTTCCAATTTTGTATTTCTTGTATTGCCTATTTAAGGCATGTATCCTCTTTGTTCACAGTATGGAATTCAATTCAAAAATATACACAGTGAATAAAGCAAAAAACCTTTTGAATCAAATTCTTTAGTTTGAATTATTCTTTACTTTCTATATGTTTTTAAGTAAACTATTTCCAAATCTGCTTTTTAATTTATAAGCACTTAAATAGTTAAACTTATATTTAATCTCTGTCGATCGACCCTATTTGCCAAACACTATACTTTTTTTTTTGTCATTTTTAATAATAGGATTTAGTTTTAGTGATTTCAACACACATCAACCAAGAACATCATCACAAGTAATAATCATATAATCAACATTCATGATCACTTTTTAGATTGATCAAAACTCTTTGAATGTAAGAATCATTATGTAATTAAGTGGATTAAGCATTGTAGGTTGTCGTTTAAAAAACTATCAAAGAGTTAGAGTAGAGTACCCAGCATTAAGCAAGTAATTATGTAGCATCAAAAATTTTAAAATTAAAATCATTTTACCTTAGGGAAGAATGGTTGAAATAAAAAATGCAACTGTGAAATATTAATCAAGTTCCAAGCACATGATAGAAAGATGATCAGTTCAAAACTAAACATAATCTAAGAAAACAAGTAAAAGCAAGTGTGTAAAAGGTAGAAAAATGTTTAGTTTTAGGAATTTTTACTTTTTATAACTCGATAATTTTTGAAAAAATGATTAGTTAAATCAATTGTTTGATTGAAGTTAATTGAGGTTTTAGTTTTTTAATATTTATGAGATCTTTCTAAATTAATTGTTATCGGAAGAACATCTTTGTCATTTATATATTCTTAGATTATTTTTATTATTGCTTCGTTTAATAAATACAATGACACTTGTATTAGTTTTACATCTTAATAATCTTTCAATTAAATCCTTTCATTTGAATATTTTGATATAAATAGACATATAAAATGATTTTATATACTTTCATATTTAATTATTATTTTAAGAATATATGAACTAGTTTAAATAGACCATGTCTATTAACTAGATTTATATCTCTTTTGTTACTAAAGTTGTTGATTGATTAATCTTATGATTTTACTCTAAAACTGTCAATTCAGTAATAATAATTAACGAACTCGTTTTAACTATTTATAACTTGTTAATATGATAGACAATTGAGATTATCGATTATTGAATTAAGTTGAACCATTATTTAAAGTTACATCAACTGAATATCTATTTTATGGAATTCTTTTAGTCATTTGTTTGAATTATTCTTTACTTTCTATATGTTTTTAAGTAAACTATTTCCAAAATCTGCTTTTTAATTTATAAGCACTTAAATAGTTAAACTTATATTTAATCTCTGTCGATCGACCCTATTTGCCAAACACTATACTTTTTTTCCTTTTTTGTAATTTTTAATAATAGGATTTAGTTTTAGTGATTTCAACACACATCAACCAAGAACATCATCACAAGTAATAATCATATAATCAACATTCATGATCACTTTTTAGATTGATCAAAACTCTTTGAATGTAAGAATCATTATGTAATTAAGTGGATTAAGCATTGTAGGTTGTCATTTAAAAAATTATCGAAGAGTTAGAGTAGAGTACCCAGCATTGAGCAAGTAATTATGTAGCATCAAAAATTTTAAAATTAAAATCATTTTACCCTAGGGAAGAATGGTTGAAATAAAAAATGCAACTGTGAAATATTAATCATGTTCCAAGAACATGATAGAAAGATGACCAGTTCAAAACTAAACCTAATCTAAGAAAACAAGTAAAAGCAAGTGTGTAAAAGAATTTAGGATCTTCATGAACTCAAATGAATTATGAGTCAATGAGATTCTCATCACATTAAGAATTCAAGTGATTGACCCAAAGATAGTAGATCAACTATGGTTGATTCTCACATAAAATCTCCCGCATCCCACCATATATCTATGGTCCTAGATACATAGTAGCTATATTAGACCTCCTTATAACTCACATCCATAAGATGGAATCAATGAAGGAGTGACATGAGATTATTGGAAGTAGTAATATAGGCACACAAGAATTTCAATGAATGATTCATTACTAAATTCCCATAACTCAATCTAAAGAAATGTAGAAGGGAGAATCCTAGTGGGAATTGTTGCTAAATACATTAATACAAGGAAAAGTAAATCAAGAGTTGAGAATATTTACAACAAGAGAAAATAAGTCTTGATCTTCCAAACTCCTTGTAGATGATAAAATCTTCAATGGATGTTCACCAACACCTCCAAACCTTTGATATACCAAACTCCTTATGGTTAATGCAATTTGCTATTCCATCCTCTTGGAGCAGTGATGATACAAACAAATGAAAACTTCCTCCAAGTACTTGGATCTTTCAAGCTTCTTAGTTTAGACAACTCTCTAGATCCAAACACTCGAGAATGAATCGATCACTAGAAATCACTCAAAACAACAACAAGAATTTCCCTAGAAATCTTCTTATGGTTGAGACAAACCTCTAGAAAACTCAAGAAATTATAGAGAATGATTTGAAAGAAAACAAGATGGAAAACAATTTGATAGAGTTTCACTATGCCTTAACAATTCCACATTTCTCTTTGTAAAATTACACATAGGTGAAATACATAGGGTTAAAATGAGAATTTAAAAAATTAAAAATCTTAAGTTATGAGCTTGACGGCCATCAAGAATAAGGTCATGACTGCAATCACGTGCAACGTGTATGAATTCTTCAAAAATTATATTTTGATCCCTGAATTTGCTCTTTTATGCAATTTTATCCCAAAAATTTCCTCAAATCACTTTTATCACAAATCATGTCAAACTAATATCAAAAGTTATTAATTTTAATTAAATTAACAAATAATTAAGCACAAAACATCGCTAAAATATTAGTATATTTTAATGTTATCAAACATAAAGAAAAAGATACGCCAAATAGATGTAAACTTAACAAAAAGAGTTGAATCATGAGCACTAGATAAAATCTAAGAGAACTAAAAACAGTAGAAAATCATCTCTCAAACCAAGCACAAGGAACTTGTTTGAGACCATACAATGCCTTTTAAAGTTTGCAAACCTCATTTGGATTATGAGATACAACATGATGAGGTACCATGTAAACTTCTTTTTTAAGATACTCACTTAAAAAGGTATTTTTTACATCCATTTGGGATATAGACCACTTGTGAATGGAAGAAACCACAATAAGAACATGTATCGTGGTCATCTTGACAACCAGAGCAAAATTCTCCTCGTAGTCTAAACCATATGTTTGAGTAAAACCCTTTGCAACTAACTGTGCTTTATGATGCTCAAATGATTCATCTGACTTTGTTTTGATCAAATAAAGACAACGAGAACCAATAGCACTCTTAGCATGAGGAAGAGACACCAAAACTCAAGTAGAGGTACGATTCAAAGAATCAAGGTCCTCAGTCATAGCTTGCTGCCACATGGGATCAAGAATTGCTTCTCTATAAGAAGTAGGATCACAAAGATTGCGAAAAGACACAAAAATAAAGGAAGACGAAAAACAAGAATAAACAAAATTAGGTAACTTAGTGGACTCATTAATACGTCGAGGATTGCGTGATAATGGAGGATCAAGGATTACAAGAGGAGCAAGAATAACCGTAGGAGGAGGAGAAACGTCTTCAGTAGCTGTGCGAGGCCTGTGAGAAGGGAAAAAGTTGATGGAACTAGTAGTTGCAGAATCATATAAGAAATGATCAATGCATATGAGGTCAGATTTAGAGACTTTTTAGGACATGTCAGAAATAGAGAAAAAGAGAATGTGTTCAGGAAAGAAGACATGACGACACACATATTTTTTAGCAATAAGATCATAACAAAAATACCTTTTTAATGTTCCCATAATCAAGAAAAACATAAAATGTTGAACAAGTAGACCACTTATTAATTTTAACACTAGGACGAAGGACAAACACACGTAAGAAAGAGTAATAAGGAGAATGACTATGTTATTTTTCATAAGCAAACAAACTTGATATAAAGACAGTAGGAATTTTATTATTTAAGTGCACATCAATGAAAATAGTTTCTCCCCGTACTCCAGTAGGGGGCGCTACCCCCTGCAACCCCAGCCAACTCACTATGTAATTGAATCCACGAAGAGGATAACTCGATTATAAAATTCCTCATCAAATTTTTAATCAAATATTTAATAACTTGACTCTGAAACCACGTAAGAATTTAAAGAAGATATTAGAATAACAAAAATATATAGGACTTCTCACGATAATCCAATAAAAATTACAATAAAAAAAATAAAAGTATATATAAGAAATAATAAAAAAAATATATTAGCTAAATAAAAAGATAATTTTACCTTAATAAAAATTAATAAATAACAACTAATATATACTCTAAAAATGTGATTTCATTTTTATTTTCTTTTAAACTTATATATATTGATTCATCAAAAATTGGTACTAAGAATTTGGGGGTTAGACTTGGAAATTCGTACCAAGGCTTGTTTGAGAATGCCGAAGTGTGGAATGGGATTCAGCTTGTATCTAAAACTTTGCTTGTGAAGGTTTGGTTTCTCTCACTCCAAAGTGTGGAAGATCTGCAAAAAAGAGGTAAGTTCGGTGGGGATATTTCCCCGTGAACCCTCTGACGCTCAAGTCAGTTCAGAGTTTATTGTATTGTTTTGGATATCTGTCCCTTACCTTTTCCTCCTGTTTTCCTTTTATAGGTGTATTGATTAGAGGAAGTCATCACGATGGGATCGTGGTTCTTTAGTATGGTCGGTCGTTTCCCCCATGATCTTCTGTTACTCAGAAACGGGTTTGGATCATGGAGCTCGTGGGAGAGTAAGCCGTTATCGAGATAATGGAGCCATTAAGCCCATTTTTAGCGTTGACGGATTGATGGGATGAATAAAGGATAAATCCGTTATTTTTAGGTGTAATGACATTTTTGCCCTTGACGTGTAACTTTGGCGGTTCAGTGGTCCCTCGTCGAAGTGCCATATGACGAGTTATGGGGACTTCAGTGATGTAGTTGTAGCTTGTGTGTTTGGCTAATGACTCTACGAAGTTAGGGTCTTTGATAGTGACCAGTTATCTTTTCATCTTCTGCTTCTGTCATTAATTGTAGAATGTCAGCCAACAGAAACACCCTTTCACCTTCCCCGAAACCTTGGTTCTGGCAAGTAATCATGTCCGCAAGAGCTCCTTTACGGCTATTTAAGACTCCTTTCCCCCACATACGCCTTTTTCCATATCTTTGCTTTCTTGCTTCCATAGTTTTCTACCATTACCATCTTCTGAAGATTCCTTCGTCTTCATTTTCGTCGCGAGTTCAGTCACATTTTTCAGACTTCCATCTCAGATATTACTAAAAAGGCATGTTTTGTCTTCTTATTGATGACTAGTTTTTATTTTTTTTCCGCCATTGTTGAACCGATATGCCATCTTCGATTGGTTTTTATGCTTCCTTGATTTCTCTTTTTTGTTTTACGAAAAAGGTAGTTTTGTTTTCACTTTGCTTTGCGAGGGAGTGCGAAAGTGGATTTATGTATTTTTCTGGGCTAGGGCTTAGGAATGACTTATGTTTATTTTTCTGGGAAGCTTTTTGTTTGAATGGGGTTCTAAACATTGAACTTCCGTTCGCAGGTAGGAATGGCTGCCCAAGGAGGAAACGATAGGGAGGTTGAGGAGCTTATGGCCAAAGGGTTTGGGGATCCTCAACCTACCCATCCAGGAAATGAAGTTACCGTAGCGGTTAGGGAAGGACAAGCCGAGGTTCCTGTGGGTGTCTCCTTTCAGCTGCCTATGCCTGCGCCTCTTGCTTTAGACTTCTCTTTTTGGCGAAATAGGGTTACCAGAGAACAAGCGGAGTCCTTTGCTCGTAGATATAGTATAGATCCTAGTATTTATAGGGTTTTCCTAGTCCCCGAAGTAGGCAGAATGTTGATTCATCACATCCCTCTTCCTTTAGCCCATTTTGAAGTGGGTCTTAGGCTTCCCATGGACCCCACGTTTGCTGATTTCCTTATCTTTGCCCGGGTTCAACCTGGGCAGATACATCCCAACGCAGTTGGTACCCTCTTTTGTTTAATTTGCCTTTGCCGTAGGTTAGGCTTTGAGCTTTCGATGAACATTCTTTGAATGTTTTTTTTTCACTCCGTATGTCAAACAACACTCTTTCTCTTTGTCCGCGTCGGAACAAAATCTAATTATTCGACTCTCCTCTGAATAAAATAAATTTTAAAGGGAGGTGGTTGATGGTAGAGTCTAGAGTAGGATTTCTGTTTCGCCCGTGTGTTAGCGAGGACTATCAATGGTCCCAGATCCAGAATTCCTCCTCCCTTAGTCATTCAGAGAAATATTTTTTAGAAACTATTATTCGGGACTTAGGGGATAGTCGCCAAAACCAGTCCCAAGTATATTCTTCTGTAGATTTGTTAAGTGATGCAAGCTTGGAGTGGTGCGGTATAGGGGCTGGTTTGGATGCCCAGAAATGGGAGTTGGGTTTTGAGGAGGAAAGGCCCAACCTGGACTGGACCATACACCCTGGGGGTGTTTTTTTCCTTTCAATGTGAATTATGTACCTCCACTACCCGTGGTTGCCGCAATGGCCAAGGTAAACAGAAAACAATTTTTTTTTGTTGACGATTTGCTTCGTAAAGTTTGACTTGGTTGTTTTGGTGTAGGTCCAACCATGTTTGGGAAGGCTTGGGGAAACCGTGTAGAGGGTAGGGATGTCCGTCAGTCTCACTTGGATTCTCTACCCCGGTTCCCCCACGGTTGATAGATCGGGGTGCCTCGCGGTATATCCCTCTTACATATCCATCTTCAGTTGGTCCCTCGTCTAGGTGAAGTAGAAATCTTCGTCGAACAAGGGACGGGGGAATGAGAGACAGGACTCCCCGATCTGCCCCTGAGTCTCGTAGGGAGGCAACTCCTAAAGCTTCGGTTGGGGAGGACGAAGAGCAGCTCCGCCCTTGTCAAAGACGGAGGACTTCGCCTCGCCGCCCCTCCACTGAATTTGTTGTTGTCTCCCCTTCATCTCCGTCTATTCCAGCGGGTACTCCGGAGGAGCCTTTACCTTTGACGGTTCAGAGGGCATCTGAGTCGGCTCCTGCCGCTGAAGCTGGAGTAGATACTGGGAACCCCAGGCCTTCGTGGCTTCAATCGGGGTTCAAATTGCCCACCGAGGAGGAGGCCCTACGGGCATTGGCTTCTGAGATTTCAACCAGGACCCCTCCCCTCAACAACCTTCATTTTACCAACCGGTATGTGGCTTCTTTCCTTGGAGGCACCATCTTAAATCGGGCTGCAGATACGGAGGGCTTGGCCACAATGGGTGCGATGGGAGTTGATGAGGCCACTAACTGGGTTGGTGCTCTTCTGGCACGGGTAAGTTTCTTTTTTGCTTTTTTCCTCCAAGTACCTTATTTCGTGTATGAAACACCCTTTTTTTAGCAAATTTCTTCCTTGATTCTTTATATCGCAAACTCCCGTTCTTCGGAGCAAGCTGAGCGAGCTGCAACCAACGAAGAATGGCGAGCAACCAATGAACCTAGCTTGGCCACTCTTGAATCCGAGGTTGCCGACTAGACTAGCCGCTTGGAGTTAGCTGCCTCTGAATAGTTCCAAATGGTTAGCGAGGTGGCTGAGCTGAAGGAAAAATTGGTTAAGGCAGAGGAGAAAGTTGCAATCTGCTAATGCTGATCTGAATACGGCTCGGGATGAGGCTATTGCGGCTCGATTTTCTATCCAAGAGGAACTTAAGTACTGCAAGTCGGATGGCTTTAGGAAAAATATTATTGACGACTTTAGGAGCTCATCTGCCTATCACGAGGAGATTGATCGTGAAGCCGGGTCCTTTTTTGATAAGGGCTTATTCATATCATTCGTCAGCTTCATCCGCATTTTGAAGACAAGTCTATTCTTGTGCGTGCGTTTCAATCTAACTTTGACAATGAGGCCTGCCGGTGAGGTACAGACTTTGTTCCTTTTACCGCAGAGGAGATGGACGCTCTTTGAGAGCGAGATGACAAGAGAGGAAAGCCTGTCTAGAATCCCCCCACTCCATCCGAGCTGACTTTCTGGGATCAGCTGGGTGATTCAAGCTCTGCTCCTTGACCTTGTAAAAAAATTTTATTATGTTTTTTGAATGTTGATATGCATAAATCATATCACTTTTTAGCATGTTTTTAGGCACAATTTAGGGTGAAATTGATGTTAAATCGTTCTTAATAGATTGTTATTAACTCAATTTCACAGTTTTCGTGATTTTGGAAGTGTCAGGTGAAAAGTAGAAGAAAATGGCAAATTTTGGGGCAAAAACGTGATTTTTAGAAGTTCGGAAGTAGGGATGGGCGTCCCGAACCCAAGATGGGCATCCTGACCTGGTCAACAGACCAGGACGGGCGTCCAGGACTTGGAACGGCAGTCCTGACCTGGTCGACAGGCCAGGACGGGCGTCCCAGATGCCTGGTCAAAGTCCCACATCAAAATTTTGAGAGAAATTCACTCAGTTCCCCTACTATAAATACCCTAGGCATTCCTCAGTTGAAATCATTCCTCTCCACTCGATCTGAGTCATTTAGTGACTTCAAGTATACAGTTTTCAATAGTATACAAGTCACTTAGTGTTCTCAGGTTTTAGTATAGGTTTATTTATATTCTTAGAGAGTGTCTCATGTTCTTTGTTTCTGAGAGTTTGTCTCAGATCCTAGGATACGACTAGAAAGGTTCGTTTTCGGTATTCATAGAATACCCGGGTGATGCGTTCCGGTTGATATGCTAAATAGGTGTTATTTTACCCTATGTTGATTATGAGTAATTAAGGACTGTGATTGACTAATTGTCACATTTAGTCTCGAAGGTATCACTTAATCAGCCAGAACCTAAGGCAGAGTACCTATCGTGTAGCTAGTATGTTGGAAAGTATCTACGATTTTATTAAATAATTATCGTACTCCCAGGGAAGTGGTAACGGCTTAGTAGTAACTAGCCTTTTATCCTAACTCCTATCTTATGATCCAGTTATGCAATCTTCATCAATGACTTTGATGAGAGGGTGATCCATTCTCCACTAGGTTTAAGTTTAATTAAGCCTAAAGGTGTTTATAGACAGAGTTCTGATTCTATGTGATATTGTTCCTATATGTTGATTGACCTATCTTCGAGTGTTTTAGATATATCTTAGCCTGGATTGCAACTATGTTCTGAGTCCAAAGGTGTACCACATCTGAGCAATCTGATATACCGCCCCATCGCCAAGGTAAACGACCCTACTCATGGTTACTACTAAAGACAACTATGAAAGCCTATGTCACTTCGGGGATCATGCCGCTTGCCCATAACCGCAGGCATAAATGCTCTACTCAGGCTACCTAGACAACTCTAACAAACAGGGTGTTCCGCAGGTTATTTTATCTAGTATGGCAGACACCAATACTAATTGATGCCTGTTAAACTAAACAGGTTATGAATAGACCATGGTTAGGAATTGTTTATAACCCTAATTTCAGTTTAAAAGAAACTACATTAGACATGCAGACATAATGGATATTTAAGCAGGTGGCTATTTCTGGAAAAACATAACAACTTCAACAAATATAACAAATATTCATAATAATCATAATCTCGTATTCAAATCAGTATTTGGACAAACACAGTAACAACATATAAAGAGAGGGACATGGGGGACTGATGCCATAAAGAAATCACCATTTACGTAGTCACGCCGTTGGAGCGTACTACTATATATGTCGTACTGCTTGACCCGACTCTGCTCGTCTGAACCTTCAGAGGACGCTTCCTCAGCCTAGTAGCTGGACTTTACCTTATGTCTTGGGCTTAAGCCCAGCCCTGTGGACTGACTCTTCGAACGCCTAGTGCCCTCTTAGGATCTCCTAACGAAATCCCGGGTATTCTATGAATACCATAAACGAACCTATCTATCGAACCCTAGGATCTGAGACTATTTCTCAGAAACTAGAAAAACGAAACACAAAAAAGAAAGAAAGAAAACTTCTATTGAAATCTGAGTCTTCGAGTGAGTTGTGTACTCGAGAATTGTACAATGGAAACCACTTAATAACTCAGATCTAGTGGTGATACGCGAAAATCGTATCACCTTTTTAGCATGTTTTTATGTATGATTTCGGGTGAAATTGAGGACAAATTGATCTTAATTGTTTGTTATTTACTCAATTTCACGGTTTTTATGATTTTGGAAGTGTCAGGTGAAAAGTAGACGAAAACAGTAAATTTTGGGGCAATAACGCAATTTTTGGAAATGTTGACTTGGTCAAAGGGTCAGGACGGGCGTCCCGAACCCGGGACGGGCGTCCCGACCCAGTCAAACCGCCGGGACGGGCGTCCAGGACTCAGACGGGCGTCCAGGACTCAGACGGGCGTCCAGGACTCAGACGGGCGTCCCGACCTGGTCAACAGATCAAGACGGGCGTCCCGAACATCCAGAACTAGTCCCACATCGAATTTTTGATGAAAAATCACCCCGAGAAGCTGCTATAAATACCCAAGGCCTCCAGTAGTTGAAATCATTCCTCTCCACTCGATCTGAGTCATTTAGTGATTTCCAGTGTACTCTTCTCTAGTACACAACTCACTTAGAGACTCGGATCTCAGTTTTCTTTCTTATTAGTGTTTTGTTTTAGTTTATGAGAAATAGTCTCAGATCTTAGGCTTCTATAGATAGGTTCGTTTCTGGTATTCATAGAATACCCGGGATTTCGTTAGGAGATCCTAAGAGGGCTCAAGGCGTTCGAAGAGTCAGTCCACAGGGCTGGGCTTAAGCTGGGTATTAAAGTAAAGCCCAGTTACTAGGCTGAGGAAGCGTCCTCCGAAGGTTCTGGTGAGCAGGGTTAGGGCGAGCAATACGACATATACAGCAGTACGCTCCGTCGGCGAGACTATGTAAAGGGTGATTTCTTTATGGCATAAGTCCCCATGTCCCTCTCTTATATGTTGTTATCGTATTGTTCTAAATATTTATTATGAATGCGAGATTACGATTTTTATGAATAGTTGTTTTATATGTTGAGGTTGTTATGTTTTTCCGGAAATAGCCACCTGCTAAATATTCACTATGTCTGCATGTTTAATGTGCTCTTTTAAACTAAAGTTAGGGTTATAGACAATTCCTAACCACGGTCTAATCATAACCTGTTTAGTTTAACAGGCATCAATTAGTATTGGTGTCTGCCATGCTAGATAAAATAACCTGCTGAACACCCTGCATGTTAAAGTAGTCTAGGTAGGGGCCGAGCCGAGTCTGATTATGCCGGCGGCTAGGGCAAGCGGTATGATCCCCTAAGTGACATAGGGCTTTCATGGATGCCTTCGTCCCGAACCGTGAGTAGGGCCGTCATTAAGGTAGGGCGGTTTATTAGAAACCTCGGATGTGGTACGCCTTTAGACACAGAACATAGTTGCAATCCAGGCTAAGACATGTCTAAAATATTCGAATTTAGGTCATTCAACATATCGGAACAGTATAACATAGAATCAGAACTCATCT
Source organism: Asclepias syriaca (assembly GCA_027405835.1). Taxonomy (NCBI): domain Eukaryota; kingdom Viridiplantae; phylum Streptophyta; class Magnoliopsida; order Gentianales; family Apocynaceae; genus Asclepias; species Asclepias syriaca. Next base: position 12,851,814 of record CM049932.1, read on the forward strand.
ATAAAACACTTCTAGGATTAATTAGACTTAAACCTAGTGGAGAATGAATCACCCTATCATCAATGTATTTGATGAAGATTGCATAACTGGATCATAAGATAGGAGTTAGGATAAAAGGCTAGTTACTACTAAGTCGTTGCCACTTCCCTGGGAGTACGATATTTATTTAATAAAATGGTAGATACTTTCCAACAGACTAGCTACACGATAGGTACTCTGCCTTAGGTTCTGGCTGATTAAGTGACACCATAGAGACTAAATGTGACAATTAGTCAATCACAATCCTTAATTATTCATAATCAACATAGGGTAAAATAACACCTATTTAGCACGTCAACCGGAATCGCATCAGATTTTTGGCGCCTAATTGATTTTAGATATTATCTAGAATTAAGACACTTAGGATAATCAAATTTTAGAAAATTATTCTAAAACCATATTGAGGAAATTTAACTACTTTCGTAATAAAATTTTTAAAATTCAAAACCCGATAAAAAATTTGTATTTTTCTTGCTCAATGGTAAGTTGTTCTTTTCCCTATCTCTTGTTCTTTCTTAGTTGTTTTCTTAGTTGTACATTTGCTGCTCTTTTTCGTTTTCTATTTTTCGAAGAAATAAAAATGGAAATGAGGATAAAATATATTTTCTTCTGAGTTGTAAAATTTTAGCTTAGAGTTTTATTGGGAAGAAATTCCATTTTAGATTTTTCTTAGAGTCATACCGGCCTTATTAGGATGAGTTATGAAATAATTTTTCCTTAATAGCCGGACCTTTGAATGTTCTATTGAAAAAAGGAAGTTCCTTTTGTTTTGTTGATAATTGCATGAGAACTTTTAAACCAAAAGGAATTACTGCACCCATTATGGCATCACCTGATTGAAATCTGCTTTTTGAATAATATGTGATGCAATGATGTAGTACGAATTGTTTTAGGACAGAAACATGATAAGAAAGTTCATGCATGATAAATTCCGATCTTATCTAGTCTTGTCTAAAAACAATAGGTGACACTGATCACTCCGAGATATCTGTGTTCAATAAAACTAATCTTGAACCATACTTGATTAAGTTAAGTTTTATTGTTACTTGAATTTGATATAGAATGAAGGGATAAGAAAAGGGGTTGAAAATCTAGAAAGCAAACCATTTATCTAGATTAGAAAACACCGAGTTAGAGGCTAGTGTAATACTGATAAATTTTTGGATGAAAACTTATTTGCATTGTTTGCTATGTATAATAATTCTCATCTGTGGTTTATTTCAAATTATCTAGTCACTGAATAAGTTCCAAGTGATATGACTTATCAGCAAAAGAAGAAATTCTTTGCTGATTTGACATATTACTACTGGGCAGTTTCTCTTCTATTTCAAATTTTTGGCAGATCAGTTGATCAGAAGACGTGTCTCGAAAGACGAAGGCCACAAAATTTTGGAGCATTGTCATCAAGAATCTACGGGAGACCAATTGATTACTATCAATACTCCCCGGAAAGTGTTGAAAGCAGGATCTTGTTGACCCACCATATTCAAGGATTTTGTATCTCTGATACAGTCCTGCGATGCTTGCCAAATAATAGGTAACACATCTTCCAGAGATCGTCTACCCCAGCAACGTACACAGAATGTTGCAACCTTTGATATCAGGGGTATTTTGAATCCTTTTCCTTTCTTCCTTTGACACTAATTACATCATAGTAGTCGTGGAACACTTTTTCAAAATGGCCTGAAGCACAGGCATTACCTACTAATGATGTTAAAGTCATGTGAAGATTCTAGTTGTTTTCCAGATTCAGAGTGCCGATGTCTTAGGAAGAAATGTTCAGCCTGTGTATCAAATCTGTGAAGTCTGCTAAGTACCACACTTTAGCAGGGATTGCTATGGGAATGACTGACCATTCCAAAAGAGGTAGGAGTAGGTTACTGCAGAATGCTGCTCCAATGGGAAATGCATACAATCCCAGCTAGAGGAATCATACGGGATTTAGCTGAGGAATAATTCGGAAGCTGGAAACTTTCAGAAGATACCACCACAGCAAAACCCCTACCCGCAGAATCAATAGATGAGATACTGGCAACAATTAAAGCCAGACCAGTGCAAGCAAGTGATCTACCAAGAGGTAACGAAGGGTCGAAGGATATAGAGGAATTTGGCATTGTATCAGGAGCATAGCAATGGAGGAGCTTGCATTCCCTGCATACCAATCAGCTGCGAGAAACTTCCCCGAGGAAGTCTCAAATACTTGGGCCCGGATCTACACAACTGGAGCCCCCTACCACCACAGCTTCTCCAAAACTTCAGGTATCTTTTCTTCCATTCGAGACTTGCATGCAATACCTTTACTAACATTGGCAGGAAGGCACACAAATCCCCAGAAATCTCATTCCTAGACACATGCCTTCTGGACACGTTGCTACGATTACAAGAAACTTTGCGAATGATTCGAGAAAACAGTCCTTGGGGCTTGAGTCATTCCTCACATGGATATGCCACTACCTGGAGCTCGACAATGAAGGGTCGGAGCTGACGTCATCCGTTCCAGTATCTAGAGCTTGCAGAGTCAGAAACACCTCAGCAATAGCACATGGCTAAGGTGAAGAGCCAATTAACAGATCAGAGAAGACCCTTATGCTCGCGACATGAAGGGAGTTTTTCTAATCCTCGTATTCCTTTTATTTTATTTGTTTTGTGTTTTGTTTTGCTATCCTTCTTGTTTTGTTGCCTTATTTTCTCTCTTACCCTTAGTTAGTCGAATAAGTGTGGGGTAAGAGTTCTTTGTTTTGTGTTTTATTTCTTGTTTTCAAATAAGTGTGGGGTAGTTTAGATATGCATGAATACTGAGGACAGTGCCAGAATTAAGTGTGGGGTAGCAGTGCACGGTGCACTGTAAATTTTCGCAAGATTTTGCTTGTTTTTCGCATGATTTTGCTTGTTTTCCCCGTATTTTCACACCCTTCCAAAAAAAATTTCAAACTTTTTCCGTCTTTCAGACTTCTAAATGCAGTATGCTTGGTTAAACAATTGCTTATGTCTATGATATGTAGGTAGTATGTTATGGTTAGTAGGAGATAATTGATGACTACTGCTGAACTAATTGATTAGGAATAGGGAATTCCTAATAACTGAGCACAACTTTGTCTGGATTAGAGACCTCAGCCAATTGCCTGTTCGAGACTTAACTAGATAAAATTATACCAGTTGTGGATATATTGGCAGTTAGAATGACTAGATGAGACTCTGAGCTAAAAGTGAAAAGAAACAAAAGGAAGTTAATCAGATAAGGGTAGTTTGCCAGCGGCCTTCGCTACTCGAGCACCACTCCTTCGAGGAATTTAAAGCCTGATGCCCTAAGGTCGTGTAGATCTGGGAGTCATGGGAGTGGGACTCGCTACATGGGTAGTTGAAGTGGACGTGTCCTAAGCAGACTCAAAATACCCTGAATCTATAAAGAAAATAACTAAATGCTAAAACATTAAAAATCTGATCACCAAAGCTCAGAACTCAAAAAGTTGTCTGTTGTTAATATGTCTAGCGATGGGTCGAAGTGTTATCTGGTAGTAGTTAAGACAAGAGTACATTGTGTTGACTATCTGGTCTAGACGAGTACACACACTACACATCAGGAAGACCCTGTGACTAAGAAAAAAAGTTCAACCTAGTTGTTGATTTGTTTTCTGCCTGATCATAACAAGCTACTAAAAACATCTGAGACCTTGTCATAGCAACCTAACCAGTCAGACCTGTGTTAAGACTTGTCTGAAGAATTTTTGGAATAAAAACATGACTAGGAATTTAAGTGACTGCACTATGATTTAGAATCACTAACTTCAAGTAGACTTTGCTTGAGGACAAGCAAAAAGCTAAGTGTGGGGTTATCTGATACGCGAAAATCGTATCACCTTTTTAGCATGTTTTTATGTATGATTTCGGGTGAAATTGAGGACAAATTGATCTTAATTGTTTGTTATTTACTCAATTTCACGGTTTTTATGATTTTGGAAGTGTCAGGTGAAAAGTAGACGAAAACAGCAAATTTTGGGGCAAAAATGCAATTTTTGGAAATGTTGACTTGGTCAACATTCCGGGACGGGCGTCCCGACCCAGTCAAACTGCCGGGACGGGCGTCCAGGACTCGGACGGGCGTCCCGACCTGGTCAACAGATCAGGACGGGCGTCCCAATCCGGGACGGGTGTCCCGAACCCCCAAAACCAGTCCCACATCGAATTTTTGATGAAAAATCACCCCGGGAAGCTACTATAAATACCTCAGGCCTCCAGTAGTTGAAATCATTCCTCTCCACTCGATCTGAGTCATTTAGTGGTTTCTAGAGTACTCTTCTCTAGTACACAACTCACTTAGAGACTCGGATCTCAGTTTTCTTTCTTATTAGTGTTTTGTTTTAGTTTCAGAGAAATAGTCTCAGATCTTAGGCTTCTATAGATAGGTTCGTTTCTGGTATTCATAGAATACCCGGGATTTCGTTAGGAGATCCTACGAGGGCTCTAGGCGTTCGAAGAGTCTGTCCACAGGGCTGGGCTTAAGCTGGGTATTAAGGTAAAGCCCAGTTACTAGGCTGAGGAAGCGTCCTCCAAAGGTTCTAGTGAGCAGAGTCAGGGCGAGCAATACGACATATACAGCAGTAAGCTCCGTCGGCGAGACTACGTAAAGGGTGATTTCTTTATGGCATCAGTCCTCATGTCCCTCTCTTATATGTTGTTATTGTATTGTTCTAAATATTTATTATGAATGCGAGATTACGATTTTTATGAATAGTTATTTTATATGTTGACGTTGTTATGTTTTTCCGGAAATAGCCACCTGCTAAATATTCACTATGTCTACATGTTTAATGTGCTCTTTTAAACTAAAGTTAGGGTTATAGACAATTCCTAAGCACGGTCTAATCATAACCTGTTTAGTTTAACAGGCATCAATTAGTATTGGTGTCTGCCATGCTAGATAAAATAACATGCTAAACACCCTGCATGTTAAAGTAGTCTAGGTAGGGGCCGAGCTGAGTCCGATTATGCCGGCGGCTAGGGTAAGCGGTATGATCCCCGAAGTGACATAGGGCTTTCATGGATGCTTTCGTCCCGAACCGTGAGTAGGGCCGTCATTAAGGTAGGACGGTTTATTAGAAACCTCGGATGTGGTACGCCTTTAGACACAGAACATAGTTGCAATCCAGGCTAAGACATGTCTAAAATATTCGAATTTAGGTCATTCAACATATAGGAACAGTATAACATAGAATCAAAACTCATCTATAAAACACTTCTAGGATTAATTACACTTAAACCTAGTGGAGAATGAATCACCCTCTCATCAAAGTATTTGATGAAGATTGCATAACTGGATCATAAGATAGGAGTTAGGATAAAAGGCTAGTTACTACTAAGCCGTTGCCACTTCCCTGCGAGTACGATATTTATTTAATAAAATCGTAGATACTTTCCAACAGACTAGCTACACGATAGGTACTCTGCCTTAGGTTCTGGCTGATTAAGTGACACCATAGAGACTAAATGTTACAATTAGTCAATCACAATCCTTAATTATTCATAATCCACATAGGGTAAAATAACACCTATTTAGCACGTCAACCGGAATCGCATCAAGTGGAGAGGGATGATTTCAACTCTTGAAGGCATGGGGTATTTACAGCAACTTTCTGGAGTGAAAATCTCCAAAACTTTTGATGTGGGACAACTTCTGGTGCTTCGGGATGCCCATCCTTGATTGGGACGGCCGTCCTGGTGCTTTTACTGGGTCAGGACGCCCGTCTTGACCCGTTGACCAGGTCAGCATTTCCAAAAATTGCATTTTTGCCCCAAAATTTACTTTTTCGTCTACTTTTCACATGACACTTCCAAAATCATAAACATTGTGAAATTGAGTAAATAACAATCAATTAAGACCGATTTCCTATCAATTTCACCCTAAATTATGCCTAAAAACATGCTAAAAAGTGATATGATTTATGCATATCAGATAACCCCAAACTTAGCTCTTTGCTTGTCCTCAAGCAAAATCTACCTGAAGTTAGTGATTCTAAATCATATGTGTAGTCACTTAAATTCCTAGTCATGTTTTTATTCCAAAATTTATTCAGACAATTCATAACACAAGTCTGACTGGTTAGGCTGCTATGACAAGGTCTCAAATATCTTTAGTAGATTGTTATGATCAAGCAGAAAACAACTTAACAACTAAGTTGAACTCTTTTCTTGGTCACAAGGTCTTCCTAATGTGTAGTGTGTGTACTAGTCTAGACTAGATAGTCAACACAATATCCCCGGCAACGACGCCAAAAATCTGATGTGTTCCGGTCGATATGCTAAATAGGTGTTATTTTACCCTATGTTGATTATGAGTAATTAAGGACTGTGATTGACTAATTGTCACATTTAGTCTCTAAGGTGTCACTTAATCAGCCAGAACCTAAGGCAGAGTACCTATCATGTAGCTAGTCTGTTGGAAAGTATCTAAGATTTTATTAAATAATTATCGTACTCCCAGGGAAGTGGTAACGGCTTAGTAGTAACTAGCCTTTTATCCTAACTCCTATCTTATGATCCAGTTATGCAATCTTCATCAATGACTTTGATGAGAGGGTGATCCATTCTCCACTAGGTTTAAGTTTAATTAAGCCTAAAAGTGTTTATAGACAAAGTTTTGATTCTATGTTTTACTGTTCCTATATGTTGATTGACCTATCTTCGAGTATTTTAGATATATCTTAGCCTGGATTGCAACTATGTTCTGAGTCCAAAGGTGTACCACATCTGAGCAATCTGATATACCGCCCCATCACCAAGGTAAACGGCCCTACTCACGGTTACTACTAAAGACAGCTATGAAAACCTATGTCACTTCGGGGATCATGCCGCTTGCCCATAACCGCAGGCATAAACGCACTACTCAGCCTACCTAGACTACTCTAACAAACAGGGTGTTCCGCAGGTTATTTTATCTAGTATGACAGACACCAATACTAATTGATGCCTGTTAAACTAAACAAGTTATGAATAGACCGTGGTTAGGAATTGTATATAACCCTAATTTTAGTTTAAAAGAAACTACATTAGACATGCAAACATAATGGATATTAAGCAGGTGGCTATTTCCGGAAAAACATAACAACTTCAACAAATATAACAAATATTCATAATAATCATAATCTCGTATTCAAATCAGTATTTGGACAAACACAGTAACAACATATAAAGAGAGGGACAGGGGGGACTGATGCCATAAAGAAATCACCCTTTACGTAGTCACGTCGTTGGAGCGTACTGCTATATATGTCGTACTGCTTGACCCGACTCTGCTCGTCAGAACCTTCGGAGGACGCTTCCTCAGCCTAGTAGCTAGACTTTACCTTACGTCCTGGGCTTAAGCCCAGCCCTGTGGACTGACTCTTCGAACGCCTATAGCCCTCTTAGGATCTCCTAACGAAATCCCGGGTATTCTATGAATACCAGAAACGAACCTATCTATCGAACCCTAGGATTTGAGACTATTTCTCATAAACTAGAAAAACGAAACACAAAAAGGAAAGAAAGAAAACTTCTACTGAAATCTGAGTCTCCGAGTGAGTTGTGTACTCGAGAATTGTACACTGGAAACTACTGAATGACTCAGATCGAGTGGAGAGGGATGATTTCAACTCTTGGAGGCCTGGGGTATTTATAGCAGCTTTCTGGAGTGAAAATCTCCAAAAAGTTCGATGTGGGACAACTTCTGGTGCTTCGGGATGCCCGTCCTGGATTGGGACGGCCGTCCTGGTGCTTTGACTGGGTCAGGACGCCCGTCCTGACCCGTTGACCAGGTCAGCATTTCCAAAAATTGCATTTTTGCCCGAAAAATTGCCGTTTTCGTCTACTTTTCACCTGACACTTCCAAAATCATAAACATTGTGAAATTGAGTAAATAACAATCAATTAAGACCGATTTCCTATCAATTTCACCCTAAATAATGTCTAAAATATATGCTAAAAAAGTGATATGATTTATGCATATCAGATAACCCCACACTTAGCTCTTTGCTTGTCCTCAAGCAAAATCTACCTGAAGTTAGTGATTCTAAATCATATGTGTAGTCACTTAAATTCCTAGTCATGTTTTTATTCCAAAAATTCTTCAGACAATTCATAACACAGGTCTGACTGGTTAGGCTGCTATGACAAGGTCTCAAATGTCTTTAGTAGATTGTTATGATCAAGCAGAAAACAACTTAACAACTAAGTTGAACTCTTTTCTTGGTCACAAGGTCTTCCTGATGTGTAGTGTGTGTACTAGTCTAGACCAGATAGTCAACACAATATCCCCTCGTCTTAACTACTAACAGATAACACTTCGACCTGTCGCTAGACATACTAACAACAGACAACTTTCTGAGTTCTGAGCCTTGGTGATCAGATTTTTACTTATTTAGCGTTTATTGAGTTTTTTCTTTTATAGATTTTTCAGGGTATTTTGAGTCTGCTTAGAACACGTCAACTTCAACTACCCATGTTGCGAGTCCCACTCCGATGACTCCCAGACCTACATGACCTTAGGGCATCAGGCTTTAAGTTCCCCGAAGGAGTGGTGCTCGAGTAGCGAAGGCCGTTGGCAAACTACCCTTATTTAATTAATTTTCTTTTATTTCTTTTCACTTTTAGCTCAGAGTCTCATCTAGTCATTCTAATTGTCAAAACATCAACAACTGGTCTTATTTTATCTAGGTAAGTCTCGAAAAGGTAATTGGCTGAGGTCTCTAATCCAGACTAAGTTGTGCTATGTTATCAGGAATTCCCTATTCCTAATCAATAAGTTCAAAATAGTCATAAATCATCTCCTACTAATCATAACACTCTACCTACATATCATAGACATCAGCAAATGTTTACCAATCATACTGCATTTAGAAGTCTGAAAGAATGAAAAATTTTGAAAATTTTTGGAAGTGTGTGAAAATACGGGGAAAACATGCAAAATCATGCAAATGTTTTCCAAAAACTACTACAGTGCACCGTGCACTGCTACCCCACACTTAAGTCTAACACTGTCCTCAGTGTTCATGCATACCTAAACTACCCCACACTTATTTGAAAACAAGAAACAAAAACAAAACAAAGAACTCTTACCCCACACTTATTTGACTGACTAATGGGAAGAGAAAGAAAATAACATAACAAAATAAGAAGGGTAATAGAAATAATAACACAAACAAGACAAAACAAACAAAAAATGAAATGAAGATAATAAAATAAAAGTACAGGAAGATGAGGATTAGAAAAACTCCCTACATGTCGTAAGCAGAAGGGTCTTCTCTGATCTATCAATTGGCTCTTCACCTTAGCCATGTGCTATTGCTGAGGTGTTATTGACTCTGCAAGCTCTAGATACTGGAACGGATGACGTCAACTCCGATCCTTCCATGTCGAGCTCCAGGTAGTGGCCTATCCATTTGATGAATGACTCGAGCCCCAAAGACTGATTTCTCGAATCATTTGCAAAGTTTCTCGTAATCGTAGCAACGTGTCCAGAAGGAACGTGTCTAGGAATGAGATTTCTTTGGATTGGTGTGCCTACCTGCCAATGTCAGTGAAGGTATTGCATGCAATTTTCTGAATGGCAGAAAAGATACCTGAAGCTTTGGCGAAGCCGTGGTGGTAGGAGGCTCTAGTGGTGTAGATCTGGGTATTTGAAGCTTCCTCGGGGAAGTTTCTCACAGCTGATTGTATGCAGGGGATGCAAGCTCATCCATTGCTATGCTCCCGATACAATGCCAAATTCCTCTATATCCTTCAACCGTTCGATATCACTTGGTAGATCACTTGCTTGCACTAGTCAGGCTTTAATTGTTGTCAGTATCTCATCTGTTGATTCTGCGGGTAGGGGTTTGGCTGTGGTGGTATCTTCTGAAAGTCTCCAGCTACCGAATTATTCCTCAGATAAATCCCGTATGATTCCTCTAGTTGGGATTGTATGCATTTCCCATTGGAGTAGCACTCTGCAGTAACCTACTCCTACCTCTTTTGGAATGGTTCGTATTTCATTCCCATAGCAATCCCTGCTAAAGTGTGGTACTTGGCAAACTTCACAGATTTGATACACAGACTTAACGTTTCTTCCTAAGACATTGGCACTCTGAATCTGGAAAACAACTTCTCATAGAATCTGCACATGACTTTAACATCATTAGTAGGTAATGCCTGTGGTTCAGGCCATTTTTGAAAAGTGTTCCGCTACTACTATGATGTAATTATTTTCAAAGGAAGAAGGGAAAAGGATTCAATCAATACCTCAGATATTAAAGATTTCAAGACTCTATAGACCTTGCTGGGGTAGGCGATCTCTGGAAGAGGTGTTACCTGTTATTTGGCAAGCATCGCAGGACTGTATCAGAGATACAAAATCCTTGAATACGGTGGGTCAATAATATTCTACTTCCAACACTTTCTGGACAGTGTTGATAGCAGTTAATTGGTCTCCCATAGATTCCTGCAATGCTTCAGAATCATGTGGCCTTCGCCTTCCGAGATACATCTTCTGATCAACTGATCTGCAAAAATTTGAAATAGAAGAGAAATCTGCCCAGTAGTAATATTTCTAATCAGCAAAGAATTTCTTCTTTTGCTGATAAATCATATCACTTGGGAATAATTAGCAGCTAGATAATTAGTAATATCAATAAACAACGGAGGAGAATCATTACTCATAGCAAACAATGAAAATAGATCCTCATTCAGAAATTTATCAGATACTACTGTCTCGTCAATAGCCTCTAACTCAGGGTTTCCTAATCTAGACCAAAGGTTTGCTTTCTAGATTCTTAACCCTTTTTCTTACCCCTTCATTCTATATCAAACTCAAGTAACAATAAAACCTAACTTAATCAATTATGGTTCAGTATCAGTTTTATTGAACACAGACATGTCAGAGTGATTAGTGTAACCTATTGTTTTTAGACAAGACTAGATAAGATCGGAATTTATCATACATGAACTTTCTTATCATGTTTCTGTCCTAAAACAATTCTTACTACATCATTACATCACATATTCATTCAAAAAGCAGATTTCAATCAGGTGATGTCATAATGGGTGCAGTAATTCCTTTTGGTTTAAAAGATCTCATGCAATTATCAGCAAAACAAAAGGAACATCCTTTTTTTCAATAGAACATTCAGAGGTCTAGCTATTAAGAAAAAATCATTTCATAACCCGTCCTAATAAAGCCGGCATGACTCTAAGAAAATTCTAAAATGGAGTTTCTTCCCAATAAAAATCTAAGCCACGATAACTCAGAAAATATATTTTATCCTCATTTCCCTTTTTATTTCTTTGAAATAATAGAAAAACACGAAAAAGAGCAACTAAGAAAACAACTAAGAAAGAACAAGAGATAGGGAAAAGAACAACTTACCATTGAGCAAGAAAAATACAATTTTGTTTTCGGGTTTTTAAAAAAAAATTCTTTTTTTTTTCGAAAGCAGTTAAATTTCCTCAATATGGTTTTAGAATGATTTTCTAAAATTTGATTATCCTAAGTGTCTTAATTTCAAATAATATCTAAAATCAATTAGTTATGATAATCCTATATTTCGGAAAGTAATTGTCTAACTAACATAAGATAAGTGTTAGGTCTAAGGTCTAGGTTACTACCGTTACCTATCATAAGTATCTAGAATTTTGATCAGGAGTGCTAAATTCATTATGATATTTCCCCGGCAACGGCGCCAAAAAATCTGATGCGTTCCGGTCGATATGCTAAATAGGTGTTATTTTACCATATGTTGATTATGAGTAATTAAGGACTGTGATTAACTAATTGTCACATTTAGTCTCTAAGGTGTCACTTAATCAGCCAGAACCTAAGGCAGAGTACCTATCCTGTAGCTAGTCTGTTGGATAGTATATACGATTTTATTAAATAATTATCGTACTCCCAGGGAAGTGGTAACGGCTTAGTAGTAACTAGCCTTTTATCCTAACTCCTATTTTATGATCCAGTTATGCAATCTTCATCAATGACTTTGATGAGAGGGTGATCCATTCTCCACTAGGTTTAAGTTTAATTAAGCCTAAAAGTGTTTATAGACAAAGTTCTGATTCTATGTTATACTGTTCCTATTTGTTGATTGACCTATCTTCGAGTATTTTAGATATATCTTAGCCTGGATTGCAACTATGTTCTAAGTCCAAAGGTGTACCACATCTGAGCAATCTGGTATACCGCCCCATCGCCAAGGTAAACGGCCCTACTCACGGTTACTACTAAAGACAGCTATGAAAGCCTATGTCACATCGGGGATCATGCTACTTGCCCATAACCGCAGGCATAAATGCTCTACTCAGCATACCTAGACTACTCTAACAAACAGGGTGTTCCGCAGGTTATTTTATCTAGTATGGCAGACACCAATACTAATTGATGCCTGTTAAACTAAACAGGTTATGAATAGACCGTGGTTAGGAATTGTCTATAACCCTAATTTCAGTTTAAAAGAAACTACATTAGACATGCACACATAATGGATATTTAAGCAGGTGGCTATTTCCGGAAAAACATAACAACTTCAACAAATATAACAAATATTCATAATAATCATAATCTCGTATTCAAATCAGTATTTGGACAAACACAGTAACAACATATAAAGAGAGGGACATGGGGGACTGATGCCATAAATAAATCACCCTTTACGTAGTCACGCCGTTGGAGCGTACTGCTATATATGTCGTACTGCTTGACCCGACTCTACTCGCCAGAACCTTCGGAGGACGCTTCCTCAGCCTAGTAGCTGGACTTTACCTTACGTCCTGGGCTTAAGCCCAGCCCTGTGGACTGACTCTTCGAACGCCTAGAGCCCTCTTAGGATCTCCTAACGAAATCCCGGGTATTCTATGAATACCAGAAACGAACCTATCTATTGAACCCTAGGATCTGAGACTATTTCTTAGAAACTAGAAAAACGAAACACAAAAAGGAAGGAAAGAAAACTTCTACTGAAATCTGAGTCTCCGAGTGAGTTGTGTACTCGAGAATTGTACACTGGAAACCACTGAATAACTCAGATCAAGTGGAGAGGGATGATTTCAACTCTTGGAGGCCTAGGGTATTTATAGCAGCTTTCTGGAGTGAAAATCTCCAAAAATTTTGATGTGGGACAACTTCTGGTGCTTCGGGACGGCCGTCCTGGTGCTTTGACTGGGTCAGGATGCCCGTCCTGACCCGTTGACCAGGTCAGCATTTCCAAAATTTGAATTTTTGCCCCAAAATTTGCTGTTTTCGTCTACTTTTCACCTGACACTTCCAAAATCATAAAAATTGTGAAATTGAGTAAATAACAATCAATTAAGACCGATTTCCTATCAATTTCACCCTAAATTATGCCTAAAAACATGCTAAAAAAGTGATATGATTTATGCATATCACCGGGGTTTTGTTAGGAGATCCTAAGAGGGCACTAGGCATTCGAAGAGTCAGTCAACATGGTTGTGCTTAAGCTGGGTATTAAGGTTAAGTACAGCTACTAGGCTGAGGAAGCATCCTCCGAAGGTTCTGTCGAGCAGAGTCCGGTCGAGCAGTCCAACATATACAAGTAGTTTCTCCATCAGCGGACTACGTAATGGGTGAATACTTTATGGCATTGGTCCCCTTGTCCCTCTCTTTATATGTCTGTATTGTGTTCGTCCAAACATTAATTATGAATATTAGATTATGATTTTATGAATATGTGTTATGCATGTTGAAGTACTTTATGATTTTCCGGAAATGGTCACCAGCTTAACTTTACTTATGTTTGCATGTCTAATGTAGTTTCTTTTAAACTAAATGTAGGGTTATAGACAACTCCTAACCACGGTCTAATCATAACCTGTTTAGTTTAACATACATTAATTTAGGACTTTCCCGTCGGAAAGCATTAATGTCTGCCATATTAGATGAAATAACCTATAGATCATCATGTTTATTAGAGTAGTCTAAGTAGGCCGAGTTTGTGTGTTTATGCCGGCGTTAGGGCGAGCGGCATGATCTCCTAAGTGACTTAGGACTTTCATGGATGCCTTTAGCTCGAACCGTGAGTAGGGCCGTCATTAAGGTAGGGCGGTTTATCAGGTAACTCATATGTGGTACACCTTTAGACTCAGTACATAATTGCAATCTAGGCCAAGATATATCTAAAATACTCGAAGATAGGTCAATCAACATGTACGAACAGTATAACATAGAATTAGAACATTATCTGTAAAACACTCTTAGGCTTAAATAGACTTAAACCTAGTGGAGAATGAATCAACCTCTCATCAAAGATTTTGATGAATGATTGCGTAACTGGATCATAAGATAAGAATTAGGGTAAGAGGATAGTTACTACTAAGCCGTTACCACTTCCCTAGGAGTACGATAATTAATCTAATTAAAATCGTAGATACTTTCCAACATACTAGCTACACGATAGGTACTCTTCCTTAGGTTCTGATTGATTAAGTGACAGTATAGAGACTAAATGTGACAATTAGTCAGGCTAAGTCCTTAATTACTCATAATCAACATAGGGTAAAACAACACCTATTTTAGTATATCAGTCGGAACGCATCAGATTTTTGGCGTCGTTGCCGGGGAAATATCATAATGAATTTAGGATTCCTGATCAAAATTCTAGAAACTTATGATAGGTAACGGTAGTAACCTAGACCTTAGACCTAACACTTATTTTATGCTAGTTAGCCAATCAATTTCCGAAATATAGGGTTATCACAACTAATTAATTTTAGACATTTTCTTAAATTAAGACATTTAGGATAATCAAATTTTAGAAAATTATTCTAAAACCATATTGAGGAAATTTAACTGCTTTCGAAATAAAATATAAAAAGAGAAAAAAATGTTACAAATTTAAAACCCGAAAAAAATGTATTTTTCTTGTTCAACAGTAAGTTGTTCTTCAACACTATTGCTTGTCTTATTTGTTCTTTCTTAGTTGTACATTTGCTGTTCTTTTTCGTGTTATTTCTATTATTTGATTTCAAAAAAAAAATGGAAATGAGGAAAGAATATTTTTCTTTTGAGCTGTCAAATTTTGGTTTAGGTTTTAATTAGGAAGAAATGTCAATATATGTTAGGATTTTCTTAAGTCATGCTAGCTTTATTAGACAAGCTATGAAATAATTTTTCCTTAATAGCCAGACTTTTGAAGATTCTATTGAGGAAGGATGTTCCTTTTTTATGATAAATGCATGATATCTTTTTACTGAAAGAACTGTTTATTACTGCACCCATTATGACATCACTTGATTGGAGTTTTCTTTCTGAATTGATATGTGATGCTAGTGACCATGTAGTAATGATTATTTTAGGAAATAGGCATGATTAGAACCTTCGTGTTATACACTATGCAAGCAATACCTTTTACTGATGCCCAGTAGAACCATACCACTACAGAAAAGGATTACTAGTCGTTGTATATAATGAAAGATTCATATCATATCTAGTTTCATCTAAAACAATAGTATGCACTGATCACTCTGAGATATCTGTTCAATAAAACTGATGATGAACCATAATCGATTAAGTTGAGTTTTATTGTTACTTGAATTTGATGTGGAAGTAAGGGAAAAAATAAGGGGATGAATATCTAGAAAGCAACCCATTGGTCAAGATTAGAAAACCCTGAGTTAGAGGCTATTGATGAGACTGCATATCTGATAAATTATTTTTGGATGATAATTTTATTTCATTGCTTGCTATGTATAATATTTCTCCTCCTTGGTTTATCGATACTGTAAATTATCTAGTCGCTAAGATATTCCCGAGTGATATGACCTATCAGCAAAAGAAGAGATTCTTTGTTGATTTGAATTATTACTACTGAGACGGGCGTCCAGGACATGGGAGGGCCGTCCTGACCTAGTCATCAGGCCGGGACGGGCATCCCGGATGCCTGGTCAAAGTCCCACATCGAAATTTTGAGAGAAATTCACTCAGTTCCCCTACTATAAATACCCCAGGCATTCCTCAGTTGAAATCATTCCTCTCCACTAGATCTGAGTCATTTAGTGACTTCAAGTATACAGTTTTCCATAGTATACAAGTTGCTTAGTGTTCTCAGGTTTTAGTATAGGTTTATTTATATTCTTAGAGAGTGTCTCGTGTTCTTTGTTTCTGAGAGTCTGTCTCAGATCCTAGGATACGACTAGATAGGTTCATTTTCGGTATTCATAGAATACCCGGGGTTTCGTTAGGAGATCCTAAGGGGGCACTAGGCATTCGAAGAGTCAGTCAACAGGGTTGTGCTTAAGCTGGGTATTAAGGTAAAGTACAGCTACTAGGCTGAGGAAGCATCCTCCGAAGGTTCTGTCGAGCAGAGTCGGGTCGAGCAGTCCAACATATACAAGCAGTTGCTCCATCAGCAGACTACGTAAAGGGTGAATACTTTATGGCATCGGTCCCCTTGTCCCTCTCTTTATATGTCTGTACTGTGTTCGTCCAAACATTAATTATGAATATTGGATTATGATTTTATGAATATGTGTTATGCATGTTGAAGTACATTATGATTTTCCAGAAATGGTCACCAGCTTAACTTTCATTATGTTTGCATGTCTAATGTGGTTTCTTTTAAACTAAATGTAGGGTTATAGACAATTCCTAACGATGGTCTAATCATAACCTGTTTAGTTTAACAGGCATTAATTTAGGACTTCCCTGTCGGGATGCATTAATGTCTGCCATATTAGATGAAATAACTTATAGATCACCATGTTTGTTAGAGTGGTCTAAGTAGGCTGAGTTTGTGTGTTTATGCCGGCGTTAGGGCGAGCGACATGATCTCCTAAGTGACATAGGGTTTCATGGATGTCTTTAGCTCGAACCGTGAGTAGGGCCGTCATTAAGGTAGGGTGGTTTATCAGGTAACTCAGATGTGGTACACCTTTGGACTCAGTACATTGTTGTAATCCAGGCCAAGACATGTCTAAAATATTCGAAGATAGGTCAATCAACATGTAGGAATAGTATAACATAGAATCAGGACATTATCTGTAAAACACTTTTAGGCTTAAATAGACTTAAACCTAGTGGAGAATGAATCACCCTCTCATCAAAGATATTGATGAACGATTGCATAACTGGTTCATAAGATAAGAGTTAGGGTAAGAGGATAGTTACTACTAAGCCGTTACCACTTCCCTGGGAGTACGATATTTGATTTAATTAAAATCGTAGATACTTTCCAACAGACTAGCTACACGATATGTACTCTGACTTGGGTTCTGATTGATTAAGTGACACTATAGAGACTAAATGTGACAATTAGTCAGGATAAGTCCGTAATTACTCATAATCAACATAGGGTAAAACAACACCTATTTTAGTATATAAGTCGGAACACATCAGAATTTTTGGCGCCGTTGCCGGGGAAATATCATAATGAACTTAGGATTCCTGATCAAAATTCTAGAGACTTATGTTAGGTAACGGTAGTAACCTATACCTTAGACCCAACACTTATTTTATGCTAGTTAGACAATAAATTTCCGAAATATAGGGTTATCATAACTAATTAATTTTAGATATTATCTGGAATTAAGACATTTAGGGTAATAAAATTTTAGAAAATTATTCTAAAACCATATTAAGGGAATTTAATTGCTTTCGAAATATAAAAAGAAATTTTTTTTTTGAAAAATTCAAAACCCGAAAAAAAATTGTATTTTTCTTGCTCAACGGTGAGTTGTTCTTTTTCCCTGTCTCTTGTATTATTTGTTTTTCTCTTTCATTGTTGAATATTTGTTTTCTTCCAAATTTTTCTAATTTTTCACTTCCTGTATTACTCCACTAACCTGTCTGCTCAGGCTTAAACGTATTCTTCTCTGTAGTTGCATGACTCGAACTTCAGAAGCTAACCTTGAAACCCCAGTTGAGAATCCCGAACGTCTCATCCGTACAACTAATAGGCGAAGAACAGAGATGGCTGCTGAAAGACCTCCCCTCGAATCCTACATCCAACCACAGACTGTTCCGGTAACATCCGCCATTCAAATCCCTGGAAATCCTCGCTATGATCTTAAACCGAATGTGATCCAGTTGATTATTAATCGGGTCCAGTTTGGAGGAACTACAGCCGAGAATCCGCTAGAACACTTATCCAATTTCTCCTCTCTCTGTTAAGGCCTCAAGGGAGATCATACAACAGAAGTAACCAAACTAAACCTCTTTCCCTACTCACCGAGGGACAGAGCTAAGAGATGGTTGGCCCAGCTACCTACTAACTCCATAACCTCATGGGATGAGTTAAGCAAAGCCTTCCTGGAAGAGTACTACTATGCAGTAAGGGTCCTAGAGTATCGAAGGGCTCTGTCCAGTTTTACTCAAGCTGCTGATGAGACAGTAATCGAAGCTTGGGACAGATTCAAGGAGCTACTCAGGCTCTGCCCCCAACATGGACTTACCGAAGCACTGCTGATCTAGCAATTCAACGGGGGTATGACAGACATGGGTAAACAAGTTCTTGATGGACTCAATCCCCAGAGCGGTTTCAATGGAATGAGTGATGTAGATGCTAGAAATACTCTGGAGAGGCTCTATAGGAATAGTAAGAACTGGCGCACAAGTGGCCGAGCTAAGAAGCAACCAGTAAATGCTGCCCTCGCCTCGACTGATGATCAATTTGAGGCACTGAAGGCCAGCATTACTAATCAACTGAATGCTTTCCAACAAGGGAAAATCGTTCAGCCAGTGTATCAAGTCTGCGAATTTTGCCAAGGACCTCATTTTGGTGGGAGATTGTTATGGTAATGGAATATTGACTATTCCAGAAGATATGGAACAAGTGGATGCAGTTAACTCTGCTCCTATAGGAAATACCTACAATCCCACTTGGAAGAACCATCCGGGATTCAGCTGGAGAAACAATTCCAGGACTGCTAACTTCTAGAAAAGGGTGCCTCAGCAACTGCCATATCCGCAGAACCAGCAAGTCGCTCTACTTGCACCTAGGAACTACATCGTTCCAACTGACCCCATGCAAGAATTCAGGGACATGCTGAAAAGCATTCCCGACTCTAACAAGGAAATGATAGAGTCTAACAGGAAGGTCCAGGAAGCTCATGCGGAAAGAATCCAGCAGAACGAAAACAGACAGAAGCAGATCGAGCAAATAGTCATAAATACACAAGCTGCTATACAAACCTTAGAGAGACAAATGGGTCAGCTATCCACCCATCTCTCTCACAGGTCCCATGGAACGCTACCAAGCAACACTGAGACCAACCCCCAAACTGAATGCAAGACCATCACTCTAAGATCTGGTAAAATTCTATCTCCATCTCCACCCAAACCATCTGACCCTCCTATTCTTGTGCAGGAACCAGAAGAAGGCTCCAAGGATCCAACGCTGACGGATGTCGAAACCGAAGTAGCAAGGAAAGGGAAGACGGAGTTTATTCCTGAGTACCGGCCAAATGTACCTTACCTTGCCAGACTTATGCACAATAAAGATAAGGAGCAATTTGAAATGTTTCTTAAGAATTTTAGTCAGATTCATGTTAATTTGCCTTTACTTGATGTTATTTTTGAAATGCCAAAGTATGCTAAGTTTTTAAAAGAAGTCGTTAGTAATAAAAGAAAATTTGACATGGACAAGGTGGTTCTTAATGAAGAGTGTTCGGCAGTTTTGCTGAATAAACTACCGTCTAAACAGAAAGATCCTGGTTTCTTTACCTTGCCATGTAAATTGGAAATATTACTAACATGCATGCATTAGCAGACTTAGGAGCTAGTATTAATCTCATGCCATCTAGTTTATTTGATAAATTAGGATTGCATGATTTGAAAACGACTAGGATGTGCATGCAACTTGCAAATAGGACAGTCAAAATCCCCAAAGGAATAATTGAAGATCTCTTAGTAAAGGTCGGAAAATTTGTGTTCCTTGTGGACTTTGTTGTCATGGATATGAATAGGGAAGGAGGAGTGCCCCTGATCCTAGGTCGACCATTTCTAGCTACCTCAAAAGCATTAATAGACGTCAGTAATGGTCAAATCAAGTTAAGGGTAGGTAACGAGGACATCACTTTTGATCTGAATGAAACCCTTAGGTATCCCATGCATTTAGATGATACTTGCTTTTGTGTGGATGCTATTGAGCACTTGATTGCAATTAACGTGACAGACCTATGCTCAAACTATCAAGTCTTGAGTGCGGACTCCCTAGAATTAGAGGAGACTGAACTTAGCTCTTCCGAATATGAAATTAACTCTGATAGTTTCACTGAGATAGGTGATGAGATGAAGAAAGAACAGACTTCATTTGAAGATCCACCAGACTTGGAACTGAAGGAATTGCCCACTCATCTGTGCTATGAATTCCTAGACAACAACAAGAAACTTCCCATTACTCTTGCAGATGATCTGACTGCAGAACAACAGAAGTTAATAGTGGACATGTGCAGAATGTATAGAAGAGCTTTTGCCTACAAAATTGCAGACATTCCAGGTATTAATCCAAGCTTTTGTTCGCATACGATTCTTCTAGAAAATGATTATAAGCCATGTGTGCAACCTCAAAGGAGGTTGAATCCTAATGTGTGTGATGTTGTTAAGAAAGAAGTAATCAAACTGTTAGATGCAGGACTTATCTACCCTATCTCAGATAGTGAGTGGGTAAGCCCAGTGCAGGTAGTACCTAAGAAAGGCGGTATAACAGTTGTCAGAAATGAACATAATGAACTCATCCCTACGAGAACTGTAACTGGTCATCGTGTATGCATAGACTATAGGAAACTAAATACGGGCACATGAAAAGACCACTTCCCCCTTCCTTTTATTGACCAAATGTTAGAAAGATTGTCTGGACATATGGTTTATTGCTTTCTTGATGGGTTTTCTGGTTATTTTCAAATTCCTATTTCCCCTGAGGACCAGCATAAAACTACTTTCACATGCCCTTTTGGAACATTTGCATATAGAAGGATGCCTTTTGGTTTGTGTAATGCACCTGCTACATTTCAACTTTTTATGACTGCTATCTTTGAGGACATGTTAGGAATGTCTATGGAAGTATTCATGGATGACTTTTCTGTTTTTGGTGATTCATTTGAGGTTTGTCTGAAGAACTTGGAATTAATGTTGAAATGTTGTATAAAGTCTAACTTGGTTTTAAATTGGGAAAAATGCCACTTCATGGTAAAAGAGGGAATCGTTTAGGACATAAGATCTCACACCAAGGTATGGAAGTAGATAAGGCCAAAATTGAAGTTATTTCAAAATTGCCTCCACCCAATACTGTGAGAGCCGTTAGAAGTTTTTTGGGACATGCTGGCTTTTATCGTAGGTTTATAAAGGATTTCTCATTAATAGCCAGGCCGTTGACCAATTTACTCGGAAAGATGTTCCATTTGTCTTTGATGAAAAATGTCTAAAAGCCTTTAATAGACTTAAGGAACTTTTAACTACTGCACCTATCATGACGTCACCTGATTGGAGTCTACCTTTTGAACTAATGTGTGACGCTAGTGACTATGCAGTAGGAGTTGTTTTAGGACAAAGACATGAAAAGAAATTTCATGTAATATATTATGCTAGTAAAACCTTAACTGATGCTCAGGAAAATTACACTACGACAGAAAAGGAATTATTGGCAGTAGTATATGCATTTGACAAATTTCGATCTTATGTAGTCCTGTCTAAATCCATTGTTTATACTGATCATTCTGCATTAAAGTACTTGTTCAATAAAACCGACGCAAAGCCAAGATTAATCAGATGGGTTTTATTGCTTCAAGAATTCGACATAGAAATTCGGGATAAGAAAGGGGCAGAAAACTTAGCCGCAGACCACTTGTCCAGGCTAGAGAATCCGACCCTAGAAGCCATAGATGAATCAATTATATTTGACAAATTTCTAGATGAGAACTTATGTACACTGTTTGCTATTTTCTCACCCCCTTAGTTTGCAGATATAGCAAATTACTTGGCAGCTCTGACTCTTCCTAGTGATATCACCGGTCAGCAGCGGAAAAAATTCTTTGCTGACCTGAAATATTACTATTGGGAAGACCCCTTTCTGTTTCGAATATGTGCAGATCAGATGATCAGGAGATGTGTCTCTCAAGAAGAAGGTTTCCAAATTCTGGAACATTGTCACTGCGGACCAGCAGGCGGTCACTTAGCTGCAGCTAATACCGCCTGGAAAGTATTAGAAGCGGGCTTCTACTGGCCTACCATATTCAAGGACGCCGCAGCGTTCACAGGATCGTGCGATGCCTGTCAGAAAGCTGGAAACGTATCTTCTCGAAACAGTCTACCCTAACAGGTAATTCAAAGTGTAGAGATATTTGACATATGGGGTATAGACTTTTTGGTAAGAAATACATCATAGTAGCTGTAGAGTATTTTTCAAAATGGCCTGAAGCACAGGTCCTACCTACTAATGATGCTAGAGTCGTGTGCAGATTCCTTAAGCAGATTTTCGCTAGATTTGGATGTCCGAAAGCCCTAATGAGTGACCGAGGTACGCACTTCTGCAACTCTCAATTGCAGAAGGTACTTCAGCAATATGGAGTTCATCATCACTTTTCCACAGCCTACCATCCTCAAACCAATGGGCAAGCTGAGGTAACCAATAGGGGAATAAAGAGAATCCTAGAAAAGACTGTGGGTGTTAACCGTAAGGATTGGGCCATAAAGCTGGATGATGCATTATGGGTCTTCCGCACAGCATACAAGACCACTACGGGGTTCTCACCGTATCGACTAGTCTATGGAAAAGCATGCCACCTTCTGGTTAAACTTGAACATAGAGCTTACTAGGCAGTGCAAAAATGCAATCTTGACGATAACTTAACTAAGGAACACCGGATTCTACAACTCAACGAATTGGATGAGTGGAGGCTCAAAGCCTATGAAAACTCACATCAGTTCAAGATGACAAGTAAACTCCGGCATGACAGGCGACTCAGAGCCCAGAAGAATTTTGAGCCAGGAGATAAGGTATTGTTGTACAACTCATGTTTCAAATATTTCCCAGGAAAGTTGCATAGCTGTTGGTCAGGCCCGTTCACTATCACGGAAGTATCACCCTTCGGAGCATGTGTTATCATGGATTCTGATGGTACTATTCAAAAAGTGAACGGGCAAAGCGTAACAATCTACAGAGAACCTTTTGACTTGTCCTAGCAGGCTGTTGACTTCGCAGAATATGGGAGTATCTCTTTCATTTTATTTCGTGTTTTGTTATTTGTTATTTCTTTCATTATTTTATTTTCCTTCTTACCCTTAGTTAGTCAAATAAGTGTGGGGTAAGAGTTCTTTGTTTTGTTTTATTTCTCCTTGTTTTCAAATAAGTGTGGGGTAATTTAGATATGCATGAACACTGAGGACAGTGTCAGACTTAAGCGTGGGGTGCATGATTTTTGCATGTTTTCCCCGTATTTTCATACCCTTCCAAAAAAATTTCAAAATTTTTCATTCTTTCAGACTTCAAAATGCAGTATGATTGGTAAAACATTGCTGATGTCTATGATATGTAGGTAGAATGTTATGGTTAGTAGGAGACAATGTGATGACTATCTTGAACTTATCGATTAGGAATAGGGAATTCCTAATACTTGAGCACAACTTAGTTTGGATTAGAGATCTCAGCCAATTACCTTTTCAAAACTTAACTAGATAAGATTAGATCAGTTGAGGATGTTTTGGCAATCAAAAGTACTAGATGATGCTCTGAGCTGAAAGTGAAAAGAAAAAAAAGAGAGTTAATAAATAGGGTAGTCTGCAAGCGGCCTTTGCTACTCGAGCACCACTCCTTAGGGGAACTTAAAGCCTGATGCCCTAAGGTCGTGTAGGTCTGGGAGTCATCGGAGTGGGACTCGCTACATGGGTAGTTGAAGTTGATGTGTGAAAGCAGACACAAAATACCCTAAAAAATCTATAAAAGAAAAATCAATAAAATGCTTAATTAAAAATCTGGTCACCAAGGCTCAGAACTCAGAAAGTTGTTTGTTGTTAGTATATCTAGCGACGGGTCGACAGATTATCTGGTAATAGTCGAGATGAGAGTATATTGTGTTGAATATCTGGTCTAGACTAGTACACACACTACACATCAGGGAAACCTTGTGATTGAGGGACGAGTTCAATTTAGTTGTTAAGTTGTTAAACCTACTTGATCATGGTAATCTACTAGAGACATTTGAGACCTTGTCATAGCAATCTAACCAATCAACCCTGTGTTGTGAATTGTCTGATTCAGTGAAGCAATTTTTGGAGTAAAAACATGACTAGAAAATTTAAGTGACTGCACATATGATTTAAAATCACTAACTTCAGGTAGACTTTGCTTGAGGACAAGCAAAAAGTTAAGTGTGGGGTTATATGATATGTATAAATCATATCACATTTTTAGCATATTTTTAGGCATAATTTAGGGTGAAATTGATGGTAAACCAGTTTTAATTGATTGTTATTAACTCAATTTCACAGTTTTTGTGATTTTGGAAGTGTCAGGTGAAAAGTAGAAGAAAATGGCAAATTTTAGTGCAAAAACGAGATTTTCAGAACTTCGGAAGTCGGGTGGGCGTCCCGAAGTCAGGATGGGCGTCCTGACCTGGTCAACAGGCCAGGACGGGCATCCAGGATTCGGGACGGTCGTCCTGACCTAGTCAACAGGCCGGGACGGGCGTCCTAGATCCAGGACGGGCGTCCCGAGCCGCATTTCAGAGTCCCACATCGAATTTCTGAGAGAAATTCACTCTAGAAAGATGCTATAAATACCACAGGCCTTCCTCAGTTTAATTCATTCCTCTCCACTCGATCTGAGTCATTTAGTGACTTCAAGTATACAGTTTTCCATAGTATACAAGTCACTTAGCGACTCAGGTTTCAGTATAAGTTTCTTTTTATTTCTAGATAGTGTCTCGTGTTCTTTGTTTCTGAGAGTTAGTCTCAGATCCTAGGATACGACTAGATAGGTTTGTTTCTGGTATTCATAGAATACCTAGGATTTCATTAGGAGATCCTAAGAGGTCTCTAGGAGTTCGAAGAGTCAGTCCACAGGGGGCTTAAGCTGCGTATTAAGGTAAAGTCCAACTACTAGGTTGAGGAAGCGTCCTCCGAAGGTTCTGTCGAGTATAGTCGGCTCGAGCAGTCCAACATATACAAGCAGTTACTCCATCGGCGAGACTTCGTAAAGGGTGATTACTTTATGGCATCGGTCCCCCGGCCCCTCTCTTTATATGTCTGTACTGTGTTCGTCCAAACATTTGTTATGATTATTGGATTATGATTTTATGGATATTTCTTATGCATGTTGAAGTTCTTTATGATTTTCCAGAAATGGCCACCAGCTTAACTTTCATTATGTCTGCATGTCTAATGTAGTTTCTTTTATACTAATTGTAGGGTTATAGACAATTCCTATCCATGGTCTAATCATAACCTGTTTAGTTTAACAAGCATTAATTTAGGACTTCCCCATCTGGATGCATTAATGTCTGCCATATTAGATGAAATAACCTATAGATCACCATGTTTGTTAGAGTAGTCTAAGTAGGCTGAGTTTGTGTGTTTATGTCAGCGTTAGGGCGAGCAGCATGATCTCCTAAGTGACATAGGTTTTCATGGATGTCTTTAGCTCGAACCGTGAGTAGGGTCGTCATTAAGGTAGGACAGTTTATCAGGTAACTCAGATGTGGTACACCTTTGGACTCAGTACATAGTTGCAATCCAGGCCAAGACATGTCTAAAATACTCGAAGATAGGTCAATCAACATGTAGGAATAGTATAACATAGAATCAAACATTATCTGTAAAATGCTTTTAGGCTTAAATAGACTTAAACCTAGTGGAGATTGAATCACCCTCTCATCAAAGATATTGATGAACGATTGCATAACTAGTTCATAAGATAAGAGTTAGGGTAAGAGGATAGTTACTACTAAGCCGTTACCACTTCCTTGGGAGTACGATATTTGATTAAATTAAAATCGTAGATACTTTCCAACAGACTAGCTACACGATAGGTACTCTGCCTTAGGTTCTTATTGATTAAGTGACACTATAGAGACTAAATGTGACAATTAGTCAGGATAAGTCCTTAATTACTCATAATCAACATAGGGTAAAACAACACCTATTTTAGTATATCAGTCGGAACGCATCAATGCCTTTAGCTAGAACCGTGAGTAGGGCCGTCATTAAGGTAGGGCGGTTTATCAGGAAACTCATATGTGGTACACCTTTAGACTCAGTACATAATTGCAATCTTGGCCAAGGTATATCTAAGATACTTGAAGATAGGTCAATCAACATGTAGTAACAGTATAACATAGAATCAGAACATTATCTGTAAAACACTCTTAGGCTTAAATAGACTTAAACCTAGTGGAGAATGAATCAACCTCTCATCAAAGATTTTGATGAATGATTGCATAACTGGATCATAAGATAAGAATTAGGGTAAGAGGATAGTTACTACTAAGCCGTTACCACTTCCCTGGGAGTACGATAATTAATCTAAATAAAATCGTAGATACATTTCAATAGAGTAGCTACACGATAGGTACTCTACCTTAGGTTCTGATTGATTAAGTGACAGTATAGAGACTAAATGTGACAATTAGTCAGGCTAAGTCCTTAATTACTCATAATCAACATAGGGTAAAACAACACCTATTTTAGTATATCAGTTGGAACGCATCAAATGTAAACTTTGTACTCCAAAAGCTTCAATCAAATTTCCAGTGGTTTTTATGCTTGTGCTGACTTTAATGTTTGACTTCCTAATTCTCTCAAGTTTTCTAACTTGGCATTTTTTGCGACCACGAGATTAGCTATGTGGTAAAAATATTTTTGTTAGTTCTCTCAAGTTTTTTAACTTGGTACTTCACAACCCCGAGATTAACCATGTGGTAGTTTAAATCTCCCAAGTTTTCTTAACTTGGTACGAGATTAACTACGTGGTAGTTTAATTTTCTCCCAAGTTTCTTAACTTGTATCTCGAAACCACGAGGTTGATTACGTGGTAGTTTAAATTTCTCCCAAGTTTCTTAACTTGGTACTTCGCAACCACGAGGTTAACCACGTGGTAGTTTAAGTTTTCCCTAGTTGCTTAACATGGTGTTTTTACTCTTGGATTCGTTCGAAATATAAATAAACTTATTGCAAAAATTGATATTCCCAGAAATTAATTTGGTACATGCAGTGGGGTTTAACCCCCGTATTTGGTACCTGATTCAAGGTTACCACTATACATAATATCTTTTCAAATGGTTCGCATGCCAAGGATTTGGAAGGGGAATGCCATCCTTGTTTATGAGTCTGTATGTGTCGAGTATTACTTCTTCTTTAACAAGGTACGTGCCTTCCCAATTCAGGGTTAATTTGTTTCCTGTTATGTGCCTCGCTGTGCCTTCAATTTTTCAGAGCACCCTGTCTCCAATCTTGATTGGTCTCCTGATTATCTTTTTGTCATGGGCTTTTTTTGTTCTTTCCTTGAATGATTGTGACTTTAAACGGCTTGCTATTCTACGCTCTTCAAGCAAATCTAGATCCATGGTCCTTTTGCCCTCGTTGATGTCTGATACGCGAAAATCGTATCACATTTTTAGCATGTTTTTATGTATGTTTTAATGTGAAATCGAGAGTAAATTGACATTAATTGTTTACTATTTACTTGATTTCACGGTTTTTATGATTTTGGAAGTGTCAGGTGAAAAGTAGACGAAAACAGCAAATTCTGGGGCAAAAACGCAATTTTTGGAAATGTTGACCCGGTCAAAGGTCCGGGACGGGCGTCCCGACCCAGTCAAACCGCCAGGACGGGCGTCCTTAACCGGGACGGGCGTCCCGAACCTGGTCAACGAATCAGGACGGGCGTCCCGAATCAGGACGGGCGTCTCGAACCGGGACGGGCGTCCCGAGCCGCCAGAAGATGTCCCACATCGAATTTTTCAGAGATTTTCACTCCGGGAAGCTGCTATAAATACCCCAGGCCTCCAACAGTTGAATTCATCCCTCTCCACTCGATCTGAGTCATTAAGTGGTTTCCAGTGTACAATTTTCCAGTACACAACTCACTCAGAGACTCGGATCTCAGTTTTCTTTCTTAGTAGTGCTTGTTTTAGTTTCTGAGAAATAGTCTCAAAGCTTAGGTTTCTATAGATAGGTTCGTTTCTGGTATTCATAGAATACCCGAGAGCATACAGAGTCAAGAACGCTTCAACGATAGCACATGACTGAGGAGAAGAGCCAATTGGGAGATCAGAGAAGACCTTTCTACTCGAGACATGAAGGGAGTTTTTCTAACCCTCATCTTCCTCTACTTTTATTTTGTTTTATTTTAACCTCATTTTGTGTTCTGTTTTGTTATTTCTATTACCCTTCTTTTATTTTGTTATTATTTTCTTTCTTACCCTTAGTTAGTCAAATAAGTGTGGGGTAATTTAGATATGCATGAACACTGAGGACAGTGTCAAACTTAAGTGTGGGGTAGCAGTGCACGGTGCACTGTAGTAGTAGAAGAAAACAATTTGCATGATTTTGCATGTTTTCCCCGTATTTTCACACCCTTCCAAAAAATATTTCAAAAATTTTCATTCTTTTAGACTTCAAAATGTAGTATGATTGGTAAAACATTGCTGATGTCTATGATATGTGTGTAGAATGTTATGATTAGTAGGAGACAATGTGATGACTATCTTGAACTTATTGATTAGGAATAGGGAATTCCTGATAATTGAGCACAACTTAGTTTGGATTAGAGACCTCAGCCAATTACCTTTTCAAAACTTAACTAGATAAGATTAGATCAGTTGAGGATGTATTGGCAATTAAAATGACTAGATGAGGCTCTGAGCTGAAAGTGAAAAGAAAAAAAAGAGAGAGAGTTAATTAAATAGGGTAGTTTGCTAGTGGCCTTTGCTACTCGAGCACCACTCCTTAGGGGAACTTAAAGCCTGATGCCCTAAGGTCGTGTAGGTGTGGGAGTCATCGGAGTGGGACTCGCTACATGGGTAGTTAAAGTTGACGTGTTAAAGCAGACTCAAAATACCCTGAAAAATCTATAAAAGAAAAAAAATCAATAAATGCCAAATAATTAAAAATCTGATCACCAAGGCTCAGAACTCAGAAAGTTGTCTGTTGTTAGTATGTCTAGCGACGAGTCGAAGTGTTATCTTGTAGTAGTTAAGATGAGAGTATATTGTGTTGACTATCTGGTCTAGACTAGTACACACACTACACATCAGGAAGACCTTGTGACTGAGAGAAGAGTTCAATCTATTTGTTAAGTTGTTAAACCTGCTTGATCATAATAATCTACTAGAGACATTTGAGACCTTGTCATAGCAACCTAACCAGTCAGACCTGTGTTGTGAATTGTCTGAATAATTTTTGGAATAGAAACATGACTAGAAAATTTTAAGTGACTGCACATATGATTTAAAATCACGAACTTCAGGTAGACTTTGCTTGAGTACAAGCAAAAAGCTAAGTTTGGGGTTATATGATATGCATAAATCATATCACATTTTTAGCATGTTTTTAGGCATAATTTAGGGTGAAATTGGTAGTAAATCGGTCTTAATTGATTGTTATTAACTCAATTTTACAGTTTTTGTGATTTTGGAAGTGTCAGGTGAAAAGTAGAAGAAAATGGAAAATTTCAGGGCAAAAACGTGATTTTTAGAAGTTCGGAAGTCGGGGTGGGCGTCCCGAAGTCAGGATGGGCGTCCTGACCTGGTCAACAGGCCGGGACGGGCATCCCAATCCAGGACGGGCGTCCCGAGCCGTAGTTCAGAGTCGCACATCGAATTTCTGAGAGAAATTCACTCCAAAAAGCTGCTATAAATACCGCAGGCCTTCCTCAGTTGAAATCATTCATCTCCACTCGATCTGAGTCATTTAGTGACTTCAAGTATACAGTTTTCCATAGTATACAAGTCACTTAGAGACTCAGGTTTCAGTATAAGTTTCTTTTTATTTCTTGATAGTGTCTCGTGTTCTTTGTTTCTGAGAGTTAGTCTCAGATCCTAGGATACGACTAGATAGGTTCATTTCTGGTATTCATAGAATACCCGGGGTTTCGTTAGGAGATCCTAAGAGGGCTCTAGGCATTCGAAGAGTCAGTCCACAGAGCTGGGCTTAAGCTGGGTATTAAGGTAAAGTCCAGCTACTAGGCTGAGGAAACGTCCTCCAAAGGTTCTGTCGAGCAGAGTCGGGTCGAGCAGTCCAACATATACAAGCAGTTGCTCCATCGGCGAGACTAAGTAAAGGGTGAATTCTTTATGGCATCAGTCCCCATGTCCCTCTCTTTATATGTCTGTACTGTGTTCGTCCAAATATTGTTTATGTTTATTAGATTATGATTTTATGAGTATTTGTTATACATGTTGAAGTTCTTTATGATTTTCCGAAAATGGCCACCAGCTTAATATTCATTATGTCTGCATGTCTAATGTAGTTTCTTTTACACTAAATGTAGGGTTATAGATAATTCCTAACCATGGTCTAATCATAACCTGTTTAGTTTAACAGGCATCAATTTAGGACTTTCCCGTTGGAAAGCATTGGTGTCTGCCATATTAGATGAAATAACCTATAGATCACCTTGTTTGAAATAACCTATGTAGGCTGAGTTTGTGTGTTTATGCCGGTGTTAGGGCGAGCGGCATGATCCCCGAAGTGACATAGGGCTTTCATGAATGCCTTTAGCTCGAACCGTGAGTAGGGCAGTCATTAAGGTAGGGTGGTTTATCAGGTAACTCAGATGTGGTACACCTTTAGACTCAGTACATAGTTGCAATCCAGGCCAAGACATGTCTGAAATACTCGAAGATAGGTCAATCAACATGTAGGAACAGTATAACATACGATCATGACATTATTTGTAAAACACTCTTAAGCGTAAATAAACTTAAACCTAGTGGAGAATGAATCACCCTCTCATCAAAGATATTGATGAACGATTGCATAACTGGATCATAAGATAAGAGTTAAGGTAAGAGGATAGTTACTACTAAGCCGTTACCACTTACCCTGGGAGTACGATATTTGAATTAATTAAAATCGTAGATACTTTCCAACAGACTAGCTACACGATAGGTACTCTGCCTTAGGTTCTGTTTGATAATTGACAGTATAGAGACTAAATGTGATAATTAGTCAATCTAAGTCCTTAATTACTCATAATCAACATAGGGTAAAACAACACCTATTTTAGCATATCACTCGGAAGCCCATCACCACTACCTGTAGCTCGACATTGAAGGATCGGAGCTGACGTCATCCGTTCCAATATCTAGAGCTTACAGAGTCAAGAACGCCTCAACAATAGCACATGGCTAAGGTGAAGAGCCAATTGACAGCTCAGAGAAGACCCTTCTACTCAAGACAAGAAGGGAGTTTTTCTAATCCTCATCTTCCTCTACTTTTATTTTATTTTATTTTCCTTTTATTTTTATCTTCATTTCATGTTTTGTTTGTTTTGTCTTGTTTGTGTTGTTATTTCTATTACCCTTATTGTTTTGTCTTATTTCTTTTCTTTCTCTCCCCCTTAGTTAGTCAAATAAGTGTGGGGTAAGAGTTTTCTATGTTTTGTTTTTATTTCTTCTTGTTTTCAAATAAGTGTGGGGTAATTTAGATATGCATGAACACTAAGGACAGTGTCAGACTTAAGTGTGGGGTAGCAGTGCATAGTGTACTGTAGTAGAAAATATTTTTGCATGATTTTTGCATGTTTTTCCCCTATTTTCACACCCTTCCAAAAAAATTTCAAAATTTTTGACTTCAAAATGCAGTATGATTGGTAAAGAATTGCTGATGTCTATGATATGTGTGTAGAATGTTATGATCAGTAGGAGATAACGTGATGACTTTCTTGAATTTATCGATTAGAAATAGGTAATTCCTGATACTTGAGCACAACTTAGTTTGGATTAGAGACCTTAACCAAATACCTTTTCAAAACTTAACTAGATAAGATTAGACCAGCTGAGGATGTATTGGCAATCAAAATGACTAGATGACGCTCTGAGCTAAAAGTGAAAAGAAAACGAGAGTTTACTAAAAAAGGGTAGTTTGCAAGCGGCCTTTGCTACTCGAGCACCACTCCTTAGGGGAACTTAAAGCCTGATGCCCGAAGGTCGTGTAGGTCTGGGAGTCATCGGAGTGGGACTCGCTACATGGGTAGTTAAAGTTGACGTGTGAAAGCAGACACAAAATACCCTAAAAAATCAATAAAAGGAAAATCAATAAATGCTTAATTAAAAATCTTGCCACCAAGGACCAGTTGTGCTCACCAAGTATTATCTGGTAAGAGTCGAGATGAGAGTATATTGTGTTGACAATCTAGTCTGGACTAGTACACACACTACACATCAAGAAGACCTTGTGACTGAAAGAAGAGTTCAATCTAGTTATTAAGTTGTTAAACCTGCTTGACCATGATAATCTACTAGAGACATTTGAGACCTTGTCATAGCAACTTAACCAGTCAAACCTGTGTTGTGAATTATCTGATTCAGTGATGAATTTTGGAGTAAAAACATGACTAGAAATTTTTAGTGATTGGACCTATGATTTGAAATCACTAAATTCAGGTAGACTTTGCTTGAGGACAAGCAAAAAGCTAAATGTGGGGTTATATGATATGCATAAATCATATCACTTTTTAGCATGTTTTTAGGCACAATTTAGGGTGAAATTGGTGTTAAATCACTCTTAATCGATTTTTATTAACTCAATTTCACAGTTTTTGTGATTTTGGAAGTGTCAGGTGAAAAGTACAAAAAATGGCAAATTTCGGGGTAAAAACGTGATTTTCAGAAGTTCGGAAGTCGGGATGGGCGTCCAGAACCCAGGACAGGCGTCCAGGACTTGCGACGGCCGTCCTGACCTGGTCAATAGGCCGGGACGGGCGTCCGAGATCCAGGCCGGGCATCCCCGAGCCCCAATTCAGAAACCCACATCGATTTTGAAGAGAAATTCACCCAGTTCCCCTACTATAAATACCCTAGGCCTTCCTCAGTTGAAATCATTCCTCTCCACTCGATCTGAGTAATTTAGTGACTTCAAGTATACAATTTTCCATAGTATACAAGTCACTTAGTGTTCTCAGGGTTTTAGTATAGGTTTATTTACATTTGATGCGTTCCGACTGATATACTAAAATAGGTGTTGTTTTACCCTATGTTGATTATGAGTAATTAAGGACTTAGCCTGACTAATTGTCACATTTAGTCTCTATACTGTCACTTAATCAATTAGAACCTAAGGCAGAGTACCTATCGTGTAGCTAGTCCGTTGGAAAGTATCTACAATTTTAATTAAATCAAATATCGTACTCCCAAGGAAGTGGTAACGGCTTAGTAGTAACTATCCTCTTACCCTAACTCTTATCTTATGATCCAGTTATGCAATCGTTCATCAATATCTTTGATGAGAGGGTGATTCATTCTCCACAAGGTTTAAGTCTATTTAAGCCTAAAAGTGTTTTACAGATAATGTCCTGATTCTACATTATACTGTTCCTACATGTTGATTGACCTATCTTCGAGTATTTTAGACATGTCTTGGCCTGGATTGCAACTATGTACTGAGTCTAAAGGTGTACCACATCTGAGTTACCAGTCAGGCGCAGTAGTTAAAAGTTCCTTAAGTCTATTAAAGGCTTTTAGACATTGTGCATCAAAGACAAATGGAACATCTTTCCCGAGTAAATTGGTCAACGACCTGGCTATTAATGAGAAATCCTTTATAAACCTACGATAAAAGCCAGCGTGTCCCAAAAAACTTCTAACGGCTCTCACAGTATTGGGTGGAGGCAGTTTTGCAATAACTTCAATTTTGGCCTTATCTACTTCCATACCTTGGTGTGAGATCTTATGTCCTAATACGATTCCCTCTTTTACCATGAAGTGGCATTTTTCCCAATTTAAAACCAAGTTAGATTTTATACAACGTTTCAACATTAATTCCAAGTTCTTTAGACAAACCTCAAATGAATTACTAAAAACAGAAAAGTCATCCATGAATACTTCCATAGACTTTCCTAACATGTCCTCAAAGATAGCAGTCATACAACGTTGAAATGTAGCAGGAGCATTACACAAACCAAAAGGCATCCTTCTATATGCAAATGTTCCAAAAGGGCATGTGAAAGTAGTTTTATGCTGGTCCTCAGGGGAAATAGGAATTTGAAAATAACTAGAAAACCCATTAAGAAAGCAGTAAAACATATGTCCAGACAATCTTTCTAACATTTGGTCAATAAAAGGAAGGGGGAAGTGGTCTTTTCGTGTGGCCGTATTTAGTTTCCTATAGTCTATGCATACACGATGACCAGTTACAGTTCTCGTAGGAATTAGTTCATTATGTTCATTTCTGACAACTGTTATACCGCCTTTCTTAGGTACTACCTTCACTGGGCTTACCCACTCACTATCTGAGATAGGATAGATAAGTCATGCATCTAACAGTTTGATTACTTCTTTCTTAACAATATCACACACATTAGGATTCAACCTCCTTTGAGGTTGTACACATGGCTTATAATCATTTTCTAGAAGAATCTTATGCGAACAAAAGCTTGGATTAATACCTGGAATGTCTGCAATTTTGTAGGCAAAGGCTCTTCTATACTTTCTGCACATGTTCACGGTCAGCTTCCGTTGTTCTGCAGTCAGATCAGCTGCAAGAATAATGGGAAGTTTCTTGTTGTCATCTAGGAATTCATAGCACAGATAAGTGGGCAATTCCTTCAGTTCCAACTCTGGTGGATCTTGAAATGAAGTCTGTTCTTTCTTCATCTCATCATCACCTATCTCAGTGAAACTATCAGAGTTAATTTCATATTCGAAAGAGCTAAGTTCAGTCTCCTCTAATTCTAGGGAGTCCTCACTCAAGACTTGATAGTTTGAGCATAGGTCTGTCACGTTAATTGCAATCAAGTGCTCAATAGCATCCACACAAAAGCAAGTATCATCTAAATGCATGGGATACCTAAGGGTTTCATTCAGATCAAAAGTGATGTCCTCATTACCTACCCTTAACTTGATTTGACCATTACCGACGTCTATTAATGCTTTTGAGGTGGCTAGAAATGGTCAACCTAGGATCAGGGGCACTCCTCCTTCCCCATTCATATCCATGACAACAAAGTCCACAGGGAACACATCCTAGTCATTTTCAAATCATGCAATCCTAATTTATCAAATAAACTAGATGGCATGAGATTAATACTAGCTCCTAAGTCTGCTAATGCATGTATGTTAGTAATATTTCCAATTGTACATGGCAAGGTAAAGCAACCAGGATCTTTCTGTTTAGACGGCAATTTATTCAGCAAAACTGCCGAACACTCTTCATTAAGAACCACCTTGTTGGAAAGCATTCAGTTGATTAGTAATGCTGGCCTTCAGTGCCTCAAATTGATCATCAGTGGAGGCGAGGGCCGCATTTACTGGTTGCTTCTTAGCTCGGTCGCTTGTGCGCCAGTTCTTGCTATTCCTATAGAGCCTCTCTAGAGTGTTTCTAGCATCTACATCACTAATTCCATTGAAACAGCTCTGGGGATTGAGTCCATCAAGAACTTGCTTGCCCATGTCCGTCATACCCCCGTAGAATTGCTGGATCAGGGGGCAGAGCCTGAGTAGCTCCTTGAATCTGTCCCAAGCTTCGATCACTGTCTCATCAGCAGCTTGAGTAAAACTGGATAGAGCCCTTTGATATTCTAGGACCCTTGCTGCAGAGTAGTACTCTTCCAGGATGGCTTTGCTTAACTCGTCTCAAGAGGTGATGGAGTTAGTAGGTAGCTGGGCCAACCATCTCTTAGCTCTGTCCCTCAGTGAGTAGGGAAAGAGGTTTAGTTTGGTTACTTCTGCAGCATGATCTCCCTTGAGGCCTTCGCAGAGAGAGGAGAAATCGGATAAGTGTTCTAGCGAGGGTTTCCATGGATTTGAATGGTTGATGATACTGGAACAGTCTGTGGTTGGATGTAGGATTCGAGGGGAGGTCTTTCAGCAGCCATCTCTGTTCTTCGCCTATTAGTTGTACGGATGAGACGTTCAGGGTTCTCAACTGGGGTTTCAAGGCTAGCTTCTGAAGTTCGAGTCATGCAACTACAGAGAAGAATACGTTTAAGCCTAAGCAAACTGGTTAGTGGAGTAACACATGAAGTGAAAGATTAGAACAATTTGGAAGAAACAAATATTCAACTATGAAAGTACAATTAATACAAGAGATAGGGAAAAAGAACAACTTTCTATTGAGTAAGAAAAATACAATTTTTTCCGGGTTTTGAATTTTTTAAAATTTTTTTTCTTTTTATATTTTATTTCGAAAGCAATTAAATTCCCTCAATATGGTTTTAGAATAATTTTCTAAAATTTGATTATCCGAAATGTCTTAATTCCAGATAATATCTAAAATTAATTAGTTATGATAACCCTATATTTCAGAAATTGATTGTCTAACTAGCATAAAATAAGTGTTGGGTCTAAGGTCTAGGTTACTACCGTTACCTATCAAAAGTCTCAAGAATTTTGATCAGGAATCCTAAATTCGTTATGATAATGTCCCCGGCAACGACGCCAAAAATCTAATGCGTTCTGACTGATATACTAAAATAGGTGTTGTTTTACCCTATGTTGATTATGAGTAATTAAGGACTTAGCCTGACTAATTGTCACATTTAGTCTCTATACTGTCACTTAATCAATCAGAACCTAAGGCAGAGTACCTATCGTGTAGCTAGTCTGTTGGAAAGTATCTACGATTTTAATTAAATCAAATATCGTACTCCCAGGGAATTGGTAACAGCTTAGTAGTAACTATCCTCTTACCTAACTCTTATCTTATGATCCAGTTATGCAATCGTTCATCAATATCTTTGATGAGAGGGTGATTCATTTTCCACTAGGTTTAAGTCTATTTAAGCCTAAAAGTGTTTTATAGATAATGTCCTGATTCTATGTTATACTGTTCCTACATGTTGATTGACCTATCTTCGAGTATTTTAGACATGTCTTGGCCTAGATTGCAACTATGTACTGAGTCTAAAGGTGTACCACATCTGAGTTACCTGATAAACCGCCCTACCTTAATGATGGCCCTACTCACGGTTCGAGGTAAAGGCATCCATGAAAGCCCTATGTCACTTCGGGGATCATGCCGCTCGCCCTAACGCCGGCATAAACACACAAACTCAGCCTACTTAGACTACTCTAACAAACATGGTGATCTATAGGTTATTTCATCTAATATGGCAGACATTAATGCATCCCGACGGGGAAGTCCTAAATTAATGCATGTTAAACTAAACAGGTTATGATTAGACCATGGTTAGGAATTGCCTATAACCCTACATCTAGTTTAAAAGAAACTACATTAGACATGCAGACATAATGAAAGTTAAGCTGGTGGCCATTTCCAGAAAATCATAAAGTACTTCAACATGCATAACAAATATTCATAAAATCATATTCCAATAATCATAACAAATGTTTGGACGAACACAGTACAGACATATAAAGAGAGGTGATGCAGTTCCGATTGGTATGCTAAAAGATAGACTTTATTTACCTATGTCGATTATGAGTAATTAAGGACTGAGTCTTACTAACTGTCACTTAGCATTCAATTATTGTCACTTAATCAACCAAAACCTAAGGCAGAGTACCTATCCTGTAGCTAGTCTGTTGGAAAGTATCTACGATTTTATTAAGTTAAATATCGTACTCCCAAGGAAGTGGCAACGGCTTAGTAGTAACTAGCCTTTTATCCTAACTCCAATCTTATGATCCAGTTATGCAATCTTCATCAAATACTTTGATGAGAGGGTGATTCATTCTCCACTAGGTTTAAGTCTAATTAATCCTAGAAGTGTTTTATAGATGAGTCCTGATTCTATGTTATACTGTTCCTATATGTTGATTGACCTATATTCGAGTATTTTAGACATGTCTTGGCCTGGATTGCAACTATGTTCTGTGTCTAAAGGCGTACCACATCCGAGGTTTCTAATAAACCGCCCTACCTTAATAACGGCCCTACTCACAGTTCGGGACGAAGGTATCCATGAAAGCCCTATGTCACTTCGGGGATCATACCACTTGCCCTAGCCGCCGGCATAATCGGACTCGGCCCGACTTTCCCTAGACTACTCTAACAAACAGGGTGTTCAGCAGGTTATTTTATCTAGCATGGCAGACACCAATACTAATTGATGCCTGTTAAACTAAACAGGTTATGATTAGACCGTGGTTAGGAATTGTCTATAACCCTAACTTTAGTTTAAAAGAGCACATTAGACATGCAGACATAGTGAATGTTAAGCAGGTGGCTATTTCCGGAAAAACATAACAACGTCAACATATAAAACAATTATTCATAAAAATCGTAATCTCGTATTCATAATAAACATTTGGAACAACACAATAACACATATAAGAGAGGGACATGGGGACTGATGCCATAAAGAAATCACCCTTTACGTAGTCTCACCGACGTAGCGTACTGCTGTATAAGTCGTATTGCTCGCCCCGACTCTGCTCGCTAGAACCTTCGGAGGACGCTTCCTCAGCCTAGTAATTGGGCTTTACCTTAATACCCAGCTTAAGCCCAGCCCTGTGGACTGACTCTTCGAACGCCTAGAGCCCTCTTAGGATCTCCTAACGAAATCCCAGGTATTATATGAATACCAGAAACGAACCGATCTATAGAAACCTAAGATCTGAGACTATTTCTCAGAAACTAAAACAAAACACTAATAAGAAAGAAAACTGAGATCCGAATCTCTGAGTGAGTTGTGTACTAGAGAAGTGTACACTGGAAGCCACTTAATGACTCAGATCAAGTGGAGAGGAATGATTTCAACTGCTGGAGGCGTGGGGTATTTATAGCAGCTTCCCGGGGTGATTTTTCATCAAAAATTCGATGTGGGACTAGATCTGGGGGTTCGGGACGCCCGTCCCGGATTGGGACGCCAGTCCTGATCTGTTGACCAGATCGGGACGCCCGTCCCGGTGCCTTGACTGGGTCGGGACGCCCGTCCCAGTGCCTTGACTGGGTCGGGACGCCCGTCCCAGTGCCTTTGACCAAGTTAACATTTCCAAAAATTGCGTTTTTGCCCCAAAATTTGCTGTTTTCGTCTACTTTTCACCTGACACTTCCAAAATCATAAAAACTGTGAAATTAAGTAAATAATGAACAATTAAGATCAATTTACTCTCAATTTCACCCTAAATCATATACAAAAACATGCTAAAAAGGTGATACGATTTTCGCGTATCAGATAACCCCACACTTAGCTTTTTGCTTGTCCTCAAGCAAAGTCTACCTGAAGTTAGTGATTCTAAACCGTAGTGCAGTCACTTAAATTCCTAGTCATGTTTTTATTCCAAAAATTCTTCAGACAAGTCTTAACACAAGTCTGACTGGTTAGGTTGCTATGACAAGGTCTGAGATGTTTTTAGTAGCTTGTTATGATCAGGCAGAAAACAAATCAACAACTAGGTTGGACTTTTTTCTTAGTCACAGGGTCTTCCTGATGTGTAGTATGTGTACAAGTCTAGATCAGATAGTCAACACAATGTACTCTTGTCTTAACTAGTACCAGATAACACTTCGACCCATCGATAGACATATTAACAACAGACAACTTTTTAAGTTCTGAGCTTTGGTGATCAGATGTTTAATGTTTTAGCATTTAGTTATTTTCTTTATAGATTCAGGGTATTTTGAGTCTTCTTAGAACACGTCAAGTTCAACTACCCATGTAGCGAGTCCCACTCCGATGACTCCCAGATCTACACGACCTTAGGGCATCAGGCTTTAAATTCCCCGAAGGAGTGGTGCTCGAGTAGCGAAGGCCGCTGGCAAACTACCCTTATTTGATTAACTTCCTTTTGTTTCTTTTCACTTTTAGCTCAGAGTCTCATCTAGTCATTCTAACTGCCAATATATCCACAACTGGTCTAATTTTATCTAGTTAAGTCTCGAACAGGCAATTGGCTGAGGTCTCTAATCCAGACAAAGTTGTGCTCAGTTATCAGGAATTCCCTATTCTTAATCAATTAGTTCAGCAGTAGTCATCAATTATCTCCTACTAACCATAACATACTACCTACATATCATAGACATAAGCAATTGTTTAACCAAGCATACTGCATTTAGAAGTCTGAAAGACGGAAAACATTTGAAAATTTTTTGGAAGGGTGTGAAAATACGGGGAAAATTTTTGCAAACTGCTACAGTGCACCGTGCACTGCTACCCCACACTTAATTCTGGCACGGTCCTCAGTGTTCATGCATATCTAATTACCCCACACTTATTTGAAAACAAGAAATAAAACACAAAGAAAAGATTCTTACCCCACACTTATTCAACTAACTACGGGTAAGAAGGAACATAGAAATAACAAAACAAGAAATAAAATGAAAGAGATACTCCCTTAGTCTGTGAAGTCCACAGTCTGCTCGGACGAGTCAAACGGCTCTCTGTAAATCTTTAGGCGTTGTCCATTTACTTTTTGAATAATGTCGTCATAATCCATGATGTCACATGCTCCGAAAGATGATACTTCCGTGATCGTGAACGATCCTGACCAACAGCTACGCAGCTTTCCTGGGAAAGATTTGAAACGTGAGTTGTACAACAATACCTTATCGCCTGGTTCAAAATTTGTTTGGGCTCTGAGTCGTCTGTCATGCCGGAGTTTACTTGTCATTTTGAACGGATGTGAGTTCTCGTAGGCTTTGAGCCTCCACTCATCCAATTCGTTGAGTTGTAGAATCCGGTGTTCCTTAGTTAAATTATCGTCGAGATTGCATTTTTGCACTGCCCAGTAAGCTTTATGTTCAAGTTCAACCGGAAGATGGCATGCTTTTCCGTAGACTAGTCGATAGGGTGAGAACCCCGTAGTGGTCTTGTATGCTGTACGGAAGGCCCATAATGCATCCTCCAGTTTATTGGCCCAATCCTTACGGTTAACACCCACGGTCTTTTCTAGGATTCTCTTTATTCCCCTATTGGTTACCTCAGCCTGCCCGTTGGTTTGAGGATGGTAGGCTGTGGAAATGCGATGCTGAACTCCGTATTGCTGAAGTACCTTCTGTAGTTGAGAGTTGCAGAAGTGCGTACCTCGGTCACTGATTAGGGCTTTTGGACATCCAAATCTGGCGAAAATTTGCTTAAGGAATCTGCACACGACTCTAGCATCATTAGTAGGTAAGGCCTGTGCCTCAGGCCATTTTGAAAAATATTCTACGGCTACTAAGATGTACTTCATACTAAAAGAGGAAGGAAACGGACCCATGAAATCTATACCCCATATGTCAAATATTTCTACACTTTGAATTGCCTGTTAGGGTAGACTGTCTCAAGAAGATATGGTTCCCGCTTTCTGACAAGCATCGCACGATCCTGTAAATGCTGCGGCGTCTTTGAATATGGTAGGCCAGTAAAAGCCTGCTTCTAATACTTTTCGGGCGGTATTAGCTGCAGCTAAGTGACCGCCTGTTGGTCCGCAGTGACAATGTTCCAGAATTTGGAAACCTTCTTCTTGAGATACACATCTTCTGATCATTTGATCTGCACATATTCGACATAGAAAAGGATCTTCCCAATAGTAATATTTCAGGTCAGCAAAGAATTTTCTTCTTTGTTGAGCAGTGATATCACTAGGGAGAGTCCGGGCTGCCAAGTAATTTGCTATATCTGCAAACCAAGGGGATGAGAAAATAGCAAATAATGCACATAGATTCTCATCCGGAAATTTATCAGATATGATTGTCTCATCAATGGCTTCTAGGGTCAGATTTTCTAACCTAGACAAGTAGTCTGCGGCTAAGTTTTCTGCCCTTTTCTTATCCCAAATTTCTATGTCAAATTCTTGAAGCAATAAAACCCATCTAATCAATCTTGGTTTTGCGTCGGTTTTATTGAACAAGTATTTTAGTGCCGAATGATCAGTATAAACAATAGTTTTAGACAGGGCTAGATAAGATCGAAACTTATCAAATGCATATACTACTGCTAATAATTCCTTTTCTGTCGTAGTGTAATTTTCTTGAGCATCAGTTAAGGTTTTACTAGCATAATATATTACATGAAATTTCTTATCATGTCTTTGTCCTAAAACTACTCCTACTGCATAGTCACTAGCATCACACATAAGCTCAAAAGGTAAACTCCAGTCTGGTGACGTCATGATAGGTGCAGTAGTTAAGAGTTCCTTAAGTCTATTAAAAGCTTTTAGACATTTCTCATCAAAGACAAATGGAACATCTTTTCCGAGTAAATTGGTCAACGGCCTGGCTATTAATGAAAAATCTTTTATAAACCTACGATAAAAGCCAGCGTGTCCCAAAAAACTCCTAACGGCTCTCACATTTTTGGGAGGAGGTAGTTTTGAAATAACTTCAATTTTTTCCATTCTACTTCCATACCTAGGTGTGAGATCTTATGTCCTAAAACGATTCCCTCTTTTACCATGAAGTGGCATTTTTCCCAATTTAAAACCAGGTTAGATTTTATACAACGTTTCAACATTAACTCCAAGTTCTTTAGACAAACCTCAAATGAATTACCAAAAACAGAAAAGTCATCCATAAATACTTCCATAGATTTTCCTAACATGTCCTCAAAGATAGCAGTCATACAACGTTGAAATGTAGCAGGTGCATTACACAAACCAAAAGGCATCCTTCTATATGCAAATGTTCCAAAAGGGCATGTGAATGTAGTTTTATGCTGGTCCTCAGGGGAAATAGGAATTTGAAAATAACCAGAAAACCCATCAAGAAAGCAAAAAACATGTGTCCAGATAATCTTTCTAACATTTGGTCAATAAAAGGAAGGGGAAAGTGATCTTTTCGTGTGGCCGTATTTAATTTTCTATAGTCTATGCATACACGATGACCAGTTACAGTTCTTGTAGGGATTAGTTCATTATGCTCATTCCTAACAACTGTTATACCGCCTTTCTTAGGTACTACCTGCACCGGGCTTACCCACTCACTATCTGAGATAGGGTAGATAAGTCCTGCATCTAACAGTTTAATGACTTCTTTCTTAACAACATCACACACATTAGGATTCAACCTCCTTTGAGGTTGCACACATGGCTTATACTCATTTTCTAGAAGAATCTTATGCGAACAAAAGCTTGGATTAATACCTGGGATTCTGCAATTTTGTAGGCAAAGGCTCTTCTATGCTTTCTGCACATGTCCACAGTCAGCTTCCTTTGTTCTGCAGTCAGATCAGCTGCAAGAATAATGGGAAGTTTCTTGTTGTCATCTAGGAATTCGTAGCACAGATGAGTGGGTAGTTCCTTCAGTTCCAAGTCTGGTGGATCTTCAAACGAGGTTCGCTTTCTTCATCTCATCATCACCTATCTCAGTGAAACTATCAGAAGTAATTTCATTTTCAGAAGAGCTAAGTTCAGACTCCTCTAATTCTAGGGAGTCCTCACTTAGAACTTGATAGTTTGAGCATAGGTCTGTCACGTTAATTGCAATCAAGTGTTCCATGGCATCCACACAAAAACAAGTATCATCTAAATGCATGGGATACCTAAGGGTTCATTTAGATCAAAAGTGATGTCATCATTTCCTACCCTTAACTTGATTTGACCATTACTGACGTCTATTAATGCTTTTGAGGTGTAGCTAGAAATGGTCGACCTAGGATCAGGGGCACTCCTCCTTCCCCATTCATGTCCATGACAACGAAATCCACAGGAAATACAAATTTTCCGACCTTTACTAAGAGATCTTCAATTATTCCCTTGGGGATTTTGACTGTCCTGTCTGCAAGTTGTATGCACATCCTAGTCGTTTTCAAATCATGCAATCCTAATTTATCAAATAAACTAGATGGCATAAGATTAATACTAGCTCCTAAGTCTGCTAATGCATGCATGTTAGTAATATTTCCAATTGTACATGGCAAGGTAAAACAACCAGGATCTTTCT
This sequence comes from Asclepias syriaca, assembly GCA_027405835.1. Taxonomy (NCBI): domain Eukaryota; kingdom Viridiplantae; phylum Streptophyta; class Magnoliopsida; order Gentianales; family Apocynaceae; genus Asclepias; species Asclepias syriaca. The sequence continues at coordinate 12,895,780 of CM049932.1, forward strand.
GTTTAGACGGTAGTTTATTCAACAGAACCGCCGAACATTCTTCATTAAGAACCACCTTGTCCATGTCAAATTTTCTTTTATTACTAACAACTTCTTTTAAAAACTTAGCATACTTTGGCATTTCAGAAATAACATCAAGTAAAGGTAAATTAACATGAATCTGACTAAAATTCTAAGAAACTTTTCAAATTGCTCCTTATCTTTATTGTGCATAAGTCTGGCAGGGTAAGGTACTTTTGGCCGGTACTCAGGAATAAACTCCGTCTTCCCTTTCCTTGCTACTTCGATTTCGACATCCGTCGGCGTTGGGTCCTTGGAGCCTTCTTCTGGTTCCTGCACAAGAATAGGAGGGTCAGATGGTTTGGGTGGAGATGGAGATAGAATTTTACCAGATCTTAGAGTGATGGTCTTGCATTCAGTTTGAGGGTTGGTCTCAGTGTTGCTTGGTAGCGTTCCCTGGGACCTGTGAGAGAAATGGGTGGATAGCTGACCCATTGCCTCTCTAAAGTTTGTATAGCAGCTTGTGTGTTTCTGATTGTTTGCTCGGTCTGCTTCTGTATTCTCGTTCTGCTGGATTCTTTCGTGAGCTTGATCTGTTTCTGTTGGACTCTATCATTTCCTTGTTGGAGTCGGAAATGCTCTTCAGCATGTCTCTGAATTCTTGCATGGGATCAGCTGGAACGATGTAGTTCCTTGGTGCAGGCAGAGCGACTTGCTGGTTCTACGGATATGGCAGTTGCTGAGGTACTCTTTTCTGGAAGTTAGTAGTCCCGGGATTGTTTCTCCAGCTAAATCCCGGATGGTTCTTCCAAGTGGGATTGTAGGTATTTCCTATAGGAGCAGAATTACTGCGTCCACTTGTTCCATCTTCTGGGATAGTTAATATCCCATTACCATAACAATCCCCACTGAAATGTGGTCCTTGGCAAAATTCGCAGACTTGGTATACTGACTGAATGCTTTTCCCTTGTTGGAAAGCATTCAGCTGATTAGTAATGCTGGCCTTCAGTGCCTCAAATTGATCATCAGTGGAGGCAACGACCGCATTACTGGTTGCTTCTTAGCTCGGCCACTTGTGCACCAATTCTTGCTGTTCCTGTAGAGTCTCTCCAGAGCGTTTCTAGCATCTACATCACTCATTCCATTGAAACCGCTCTGGGATTGAGTCCATCAAGAATTTGTTACCCATGTGACATACCCCCGTAAAATTGCTGAATCAGCAATGCCTCGGTAAGTCCATGTTGGGGGGCAGAGCCTGAGTAGCTCCTTGAATCTGTCCCAAGCTTCGATCACTGTCTCATCAGCAGCTTGAGTGAAACTAGACAGAGCCCTTCGATATTCTAGGACTCTTGCTGCAGAGTAGTACTCTTCTAGGAAGGCTTTGCTTAACTCGTCCCAAGAGGTGATGGAGTTAGTAGGTAGCTGGGCCAACCATCTCTTAGCTCTGTCCCTCATTGAGTAGGGAAAAAGGTTGAGTTTAGTTACTTCTGCAGTATGATCTCCCTTGAGGCCTTCGCAGAGAGAAGAGAAATCAGATAGGTGTTCCAGCGGATTCTCGGCTGCAGTTCCTCCAAACTGAACCCGATTTATAATCAGCTGGATCACATTCGGTTTAAGATCATAGCGAGGGTTCCCAGGGATTTGGATGGCATATGAGACTGGGATAGTCTGTGGCTGGATGTAGGATTCAAGGGTAGGTCTTTCAGCAGTCATTTCTGTTCTTCGTCTATTAGTTGTGCGAATGATTCGTTCAGGATTTTCAACTGGTGTTTCAAGGTTAGCTTCTGAAGATCGAGTCATGCAACTACAGAGAAGAACACGTTTTAGCCTGAGCAAACTGGTTAGTGGGGTTACAGGGAAAGTGAAAACTTAAAAATTTGGAAGGAAGAGAAAACAAAACAAAATAACTATTCAAAAGGAGAAAACACAAAAGATAGGGAAAAGAGAACAACTTACCATTAAACAAGAAAAAGTACAATTTTTTTCGGATTTTTAAATTTAAACAAATTTTTTTTTCCTTTTAATATTTCGAAAGCAATTAAATTCCCTCGATATGGTTCTAGAATAATTTTCAAAAATTTGATTATCCTAAGTGTCTTAATTCCAAATAACATCTAAAATTAATCAGTTATGATAGTCCTATATTTCGGAAACTGATTGTCTAACTGGTATAACATAAGTGTTGGGTCTAAAGTCTAAGTTACTACCGTTACCTATCATAAGCCTCTAGAATTTTAATCAGGAATCCTAAATTCATTATGATATATCCCCGGCAACGGCGCCAAAAATCTGATGCAGTTCCAATTGGTATGCTAAAAGATAGGCTTTATTTACCTATGTCGATTATGAGTAATTAAGGACTGAGTCTTACTAACTGTCACTTAGCATTCAATTATTGTCACTTAATCAACCAGAAGCTAAGGCAGAGTACCTATCGTGTAGCTAGTCTGTTGGAAAATATCTACGATTTTATTAAGTTAAATATCGTACTCCCAGGGAAGTGGCAACGGCTTAGTAGTAACTAACCTTTTATCCTAACTCCTATCTTATGATATAGTTATGCAATCTTCGTCAAATACTTTGATGTGATGGTGATTCAGTCTCCACTAGGTTTAAGTCTAATTAATCCTAGAAGTGTTTTATAGATGAGTCCTGATTCTATGTTATACTGTTCCTATATGTTGATTGACCTATATTCGAGTATTTTAGACATGTCTTGGCCTGGATTGCAACTATGTTCTGTGTCTAAAGGCGTACCACATCCGAGGTTTCTAATAAACCGCCCTACCTTAATGACGGCCCTACTCACGGTTCGGGACGAAGGCATCCATGAAAGCCCTTTGTCACTTCGGGGATCATACCGCTTGCCCTAGCCGCCAGCATAATCGGACTCGGCCCGGCTTACCCTAGACTACTCTAACAAACAGGGTGTTCAGTAGGTTATTTTATCTAGCATGGCAAACACCAATACTAATTGATGCCTGTTAAACTAAACAGGTTATGATTAGACCGTGGTTAGGAATTGTCTATAACCCTAACTTTAGTTTAAAGAGCACATTAGACATGCAGACATAGTGAATGTTAAGCAGGTGGCTATTTCCGGAAAAACATAACAACGTCAACATATAAAACAATTATTCATAAAAATCGTAATCTCGTATTCATAATAAATATTTGGAACAACACAATAACACATATAAGAGAGGGACATGGGGACTGATGCCATAAAGAAATCACCATTTACGTAGTCTCGCCGACGGAGCGTACTGCTGTATATGTCGTATTGCTCGCCCCGACTCTGCTCTCTAGAACCTTCGGAGGACGCTTCCTCAGCCTAGTAACTGGGCTTTACCTTAATACCCAGCTTAAGCCCAGCCTTGTGGACTGACTCTTCGAACGCCTAGAGCCCTCTTAGGATCTCCTAACGAAATCCTGGGTATTCTATGAATACCAGAGATAAACCTATCTATAGAAACCTAAGATCTGAGACTATTTCTCAGAAACTAAAACAAAACACTAATAAGAAAGAAAACTGAGATCCGAGTCTCTGAGTGAGTTGTGTACTACAGAAGTGTACACTGGAAACCACTTAATGACTCAGATAGAGTGGAGAGGAATGATTTCAACTGCTGGAGGCCTGGGGTATTTATAGCAGCTTCCCTGGGTAATTTTTCATCAAAAATTCGATGTGGGACTGGATCTGGGGGTTCGGGACGCCTGTCCTGATCTGTTGACCAGGTCGGGATGCCCATCCCGAGTCCTGGACGCCCGTCCCGGTGCCTTGACTGGGTCGGGACGCCCGTCTCGGGTTCGGGACGCCCGTCCTGACCCTTTGACCAAGTCAACATTTCCAAAAATTGCGTTTTGCCCCAAAAATTTGCTATTTTCGTCTACTTTTCACCTGACACTTCCAAAATCATAAAAATTGTGAAATTAAGTAAATAATAAACATTTAAGATCAATTTACTCTCAATTTCACCCTAAATCATATACAAAAACATGCTAAAAAGGTGATACGATTTTCGCGTATCAAGAGGGACAGGGGGACTGATGCCATAAAGAATTCACCCTTTACTTAGTCTCGCCGATAGAGCAACTCCTTGTATATGTTGGACTGCTCGACCCGAGTCTACTCGACAGAACCTTCGGAGGACGCTTCCTCAGCCTAGTAGCTGGACTTTACCTTAATACCCAGCTTAAGCCCAGCTCTGTTGACTGACTCTTCGAATGCCTAGAGCCCTCTTAGGATCTCCTAACGAAACCCCGGGTATTCTATGAATACCAGAAACGAACCTATCTAGTCGTATCCTAGGATCTAAGACTAACTCTCATAAACAAATAACACGAGACACTATCTAAGAATATAAAGAAACTTATACTGAAACCTGAGTCGCTAAGTGACTTGTATACTATGGAAAACTGTATACTTGAAGTCACTAAATGACTCAGATCGAGTGGAGAGGAATGATTTCAACTGAGGAAGGCCTGAGGTATTTATGTAGCTTTCTGGAGTGATTGTTTCTCAGAATTTCGATGTGGGACTCTGAACTGCTGCTCAGGACGCCCGTCCTGGATCTGGGATGCCCGTCCCGGCCTGTTGACCAGGTAAGGATGCCTATCCTGACTTCGGGACGCGCACCCCGACTTCTGAACTTCTGAAAATCACGTTTTTGCCCCAAAATTTGCCATTTTCTTCTACTTTTCACCTGACAGTTCCAAAATCACACAAACTGTGAAATAGAGTTAATAACAATCAATTAAGACCGATTTACCATCAATTTCACCCTAAATCATGCCTAAAAACATGCTAAAAATGTGATATGATTTATGCATATCAACAGTCTTCGAGAGTGTCTCGTGTTCTTCGTTTCTGAGAGTTTGTCTCAGATCCTAGAATACGACTAGATACATTCGTTTTCGGTATTCATAGAATACCAGGGATTTTGTTAGGAGATCCTAAGAGGGCACTAGGCGTTCGAAGAGTCAGTCAACTGGGTTGTGCTTAAGCTGTGTATTAAGGTAAAGTGCAGCTACTAGGCTGAGGAAGCGTCCTCCGAAGGTTCTGTCGAGCAGAGTCGGGTCGAGCAGTCCAACATATACAAGCAATTGCTCCATCAGCAGACTACGTAAAGGGTGAATACTTTATGGCATCGGTCCCTTTGTCCCTCTCTTTATATGTCTGTACTATGTTCGTCCAAATATGTATAATGAATATTGAACTTTGATTATATGAATATGTGTTATGCATGTTGAAGTACTTTATGTTTTTCCCGAAATGGTCACCAGCTTAACTATCATTATGACTACATGTCTGCTGTAGTTTCTTTTAAACTAAATGAATGGTTATAGACAACTCCTAACCATAGTCTAATCATAACTCGTTTAGTTTAACAGGCATTAATTTAGGACTTTCCCTACTGAAAGCATTAATGTCTGCCATATTAGATGAAATAACCTATAGATCACCTTGTTTGTTAGAGTAGTCTAAGTAGGCTGAGTTTGTGTGTTTATGCCGGTGTTAGGGCAAGCGGCATGATCTCCTAAGTGACATAGGACTTTCATGGATGCCTTTAACTCGAACTGTGAGTAGGGCCGTCAATGGCGATGGGGCGGTTTATCAGGTAACCAAGATATATCTAAAATACTCGAAGATAGGTCAATCAACATGTAGGAACAATATAACATAGAATCAGAACATTATCTGTAAAACACTTTTTATGCTTAGATAGACTTAAACCTAGTGGAGAATGAATCACCCTCTCATCAAAGATTTTGATGAACGATTGCATAACTGGATCATAAGATAAGAGTTAGGGTAAGAGGATAGTTACTACTAAGCCATTACCACTTCCCTGGGAGTACAATAATTAATTTAATTAAAATCATAGATACTTTCCAACAGACTAGCTACACGATAAGTACTCTGCCTTAGGTTCTGATTGATTAAGTGACAGCATAATGACTAAATGTGACAATTAGTCAGTCTAAGTCCTTAATTACTCATAATCAACATAGGGTAAAATAACACCTATTTTAGTATATCAGTCGGAATGCATCAGAGCACAACTTAGTTTGGATTAGAAAAATCAACTGAATATCCTTTGAAAACTAAAAGTGAATAATATTAGACTAGTCGAGAATGTGTTAGCAACTTGAATGACTAGATGATATTCTAAGCTGAAAGTGTAAAAGCTTAAAAAGGGGTAGTTTTGCAAGCATCCTTTGCTACTCGAGCACCCCTTCTGAAGGAAATTTAATGCCTGATGCCCTAAGGTCGTGTAGATCTGGGAGTCATCGGAGTGGGGCTTGATACTTGGGTAGTCAAAGTTGATGTGTGAAAGCAAACACAGAAATACCCTAGAAAATGAATTTGAAAATACACCTAGTGTATTCTTTTATTGAAAATCGTACTAGAAAGCATTAACACCAAAGCTCAGAACCCGGAAGGTCGTTTGTTTTGCTATTATATTCAAAGATTTATCGAATTATTATTTGGTAATGATTTAGGAAAGCCTATTATGAGTTGACAATCTAGTCTAGACCAGTTCACACACTACACATCAGGAAGACCTTGTGACTGAGCTTGGAATTTGATATGCATAAATTATATCACATTTTTAGCATGTTTTAGGCATAATTTAGGGTGAAATTGATAGGAAATTGGTCATACTTGTTTGTTATTAACTCAATTTCAGAGTTTTTATGATTCTGGAAGTGTCAGGTGAAAAGTAGAAGAAAATGGCAAATTTCGGGGTAAAAACGCAATTTTTAGGAATTCAGACGTCGTAGTGGGCGTCCCGAATCAGGATGGGCGTCCTGACCTAGTCAACAGGCCAGGACTTGGGATGGGCGTCCTGACCTGGTCAACAGGCCGGGACGGGCGTCCTGGATGCCTGGTCAAAGTCCCACATCGAAATTCTTGGAAACATTCACTCCAGAAAGTTGCTATAAATACCCCAGGCCTTCCTCAGTTGAAATCATTCCTCTCCACTCGTTCTGAGTCATTTAGTGACTTTAAGTGTACATTTTTCTCGAGTACATAAGTCACTTAGAGACTCAGGTTCAGTAGAAGTTTCTTTTATTTCTAGATAGTATCTCGTTTTCTTTGTTTTTGAGAATTAGTCTCAGATCCTAGGCTACGATAGATAGGTTCGTTTCTGGTATTCATAGAATACCCGAGATTTCGTTAGGAGATCCTAAGAGGGCTCTAGGCGTTAGAAGAGTCAGTCCACAGGGCTGGGCTTAAGCTGAGTATTAAGGTAAAGTCCAGCTACTATGCTGAGGAAGCGTCCTCCGAAGGTTCTGTCGAGCAGAGTCGGGTCGAGCAGTACAACATATACAAGCAGTTGCTCCATCGGCGAGACTAAGTAAAGGGTGAATTCTTTATGGCATTAGTCCCCCTGTCCCTCTCTTTATATGTTTGTATTGTGATCGTCCAAATATTGATTATGTATATTGGATTATGATTTTTATGAGTATTTGTTATACATGTTGAAGTTCTTATGATTTTCCGGAAATGGCCACCTGCTTAATATTCATTATGTCTGCATGTCTAATGTAGTTTCTTTTAAACTAAAGTTAGGGTTATAGACAATTCCTAACCATGGTCTATTTATAACCTATTTAGTTTAACAAGCATCAATTAGTATTGGTGTCTGCCATATTAGATAAAATAACCTACAGAACACCCTGTTTGTTAGAGTAGTCTAAGTAGGCTGAGTTGTGTTTTTATGCCGGCGTTAGGGCGAGCGGCATGATCCCCGAATTGACATAGGGCTTTCATGGATGCCTTTAGCTCGAACCGTGAGTAGGGCCGTCATTAAGGTAGGGCGGTTTATTAGGTGACTCAGATGTGGTACACCTTTAGACTCAGTACATAGTTGCAATCCAGGCCAAGACATGTCTAAAACACTCGAAGATATGTCAATCAACATGTAGGAACAATATAACTTAGAATCAGGGCATTATCTGTAAAACACTTTTAGGCTTAAATAGACTTAAACCTAGTGGAGAATGAATCACTCTCTCATCAAAGTTATTGATGACGATTGCATAACTGGATCATAAGATAAGAGTTAAGGGTAAAAGGCTAGTTACTACTAAGCCGTTACCACTTCCCTGGGAGTACGATATTTAATTTAATAAAATCGTAGATACTTTCCAACAAACTAGCTATACGATAGGTACTCTGCCTTAGGTTCTGGCTGATTAAGTGACAGAATAGAGACTAAAAGTGACAATTAGTCAATCTAAGTCCTTAATTACTCATAATCAACATAGGGTAAAACAACACCTATTTAGCATTTCAGTCGGAAGCACATCAGATTTTTGGCACCGTTGCCAGGGAAATATCATAATGAATTTAGGATTCCTGATCAAAATTCTAGAGAATTATGATAGGTAACGGTAGTAACCTAGACCTTAGACCTAGCACTTATTTTCTTCTAGTTAGACAATCAATTTCTGAAATATATGATTATCACAACTAATTGATTTTAGATATCATCTGAAATTAAGACATTTAGGATAATCAAATTTTAGAAAATCATTCTAAAACCATATTGAGGGAATTTAATTGCTTTCGAAATAAAACATAAAAAGAAAAAAAATTTTAAATTTAAAACCCGAAAAAAAAATGTAATGTTCTTGCTCAATGGTAAGTTGTTCTTTTTCCTATCTCTTGTATTATTTGTTCTTGAACATTTATTTTCTTTCAATTTTTTCTTTTCTTTTCTTTTCTTCTATAAAATTTTCTGAAAAATATTATTTTCCAGAAGATATAAATTTTTCGTGTTTACAGTTTTCCTGCCTGTTATATTTTTAAAAACAAAAGTATGGAAGTGAGAAAAAAAATATTTTCTTTTGAGTTGTAAAATTTTGGCTTAGATTTTTATCGGGAAGAAATTCCATTTTAGAATTTTCTTAGAGTCATGCCGGCTTTATTAGGATGAGTTATGAAATGATTTTTTCTTAATGGCCAGACCTTTGAATGTTCTATTGAAAAAAAGGATGTTCCTTTTGTTTTGCTGATAATTGCATGAGATCTTTTAAACCAAAAGGAATTACTGCACCCATTATGGCATCACCTGGTTGGAATCTGCTTTTTGAATTAATATGTGATGTAATGATGTAGTAAGAATTGTTTTAGGATAGAAACATGATAAGAAAGTTCATGTATGATAAATTCCGATCTTATCTAGTCTTGTCTAAAAGCAATAGTTTACATTGATCACTCTGAGATATCTGTGTTCAATAAAACTAATGTTGAACCATAATTGATTAAGTTAAGTTTTATTGTTACTTGAATTTGATATAGAATGAAGGGATAAGAAAAAGGGTTCAAAATCTAGAAAGCAAACCATTTGTCCAAATTAGAAAACCCCGAGTTAGAGGCTATTGTAATACTGATAAATTTTTGGATGAAAACTTATTTGCATTGTTTGCTATGTATAATAATTCTCATCTGTGGTTTATTGTTGTTGCAAATTATCTAGTCACTGAATGAGTTCCAAGTGATATGACTTATCAGCAAAAGAAGAAATTCTTCGCTGATATGAAATATTACTACTGGGCAGATTTCTCTTATATTTCAAATTTTTGCAGATCAGTTGATCAGAAGATGTGTCTCGAAAGACAAAGGCCACAAAATTTTGGAGCATTGTCATCGACGATCTACGAGATGCTATTTGACTGCTAGCAACACTGTTTAGAAAGTGTTGGAAGCATGATATTACTAGCCCACTATTCAAAGATTTTGTATCCTTGATACAGTCCGATGATGCTTGAAAAATAACAGGTAACACGTCTTCCCAAGATCATCTACCCCAGCAAGGTATACAGAATACTAAAATCTCTTATATCTGGGGTACTGATTAAATCCTTTTCTCTTTCTTCCTGTGAAAATAATTACATCATAGTAGTTGTGGAACACTTTTCAAAATGGCCTGAACCACATGCATTACCTACTAATGATGTTAAAGTCATGTGCAGATTCTATGAGAAGTTGTTTTCCAGATTCATAATGCCAATGTCTTAGGAAGAAACGTTCAGTCTGTGTATCAAATCTGTGAAGTCTGCCAAGTACTTCACTTTAGCGGGAATTGCTATGTGAATGAAATACGAATCATTCCAAAAAGAGGTAGGAGTAGGTTACTGCAGAATGCTACTCCAATGAGAAATGCATACAATCCCAACTAGAGGAATCATACATGATTTAGCTGAGGAATAATTCGTAAGCTGGAAACTTTCAGAAGATACCACCACAGCAAAACCCCTACCCGCAGAATCAACAGATGAGATACTGGCAACAATTAAAGCCAGACTAGTGCAAGCAAGTGATCTACCAAGTGATATCGAACGGTCGAGGAATATAGATGAATTTGGCGTTGTATCAAGAGCATAGCAATGGAGGAGCTTGCATCCCCTGTATACCAATCAGCTGTGAGAAACTTCCCCGAGGAAGTCTCAAATACTTGGGCCCAGATCTACATCACTGGAGCCTCCTACCACCACGGCTTCGCCAAAGCTTCAGGTACACCAATCCAAAGAAGTCTCATTCCTGGACACGTTGCCATGATTGTGAGAAACTTTACAAATGATTCGAGAAAGCAGTATGTGGGGCTCGAGCCATTCATCAAACGAATAAGCCACTACCTGGAGCTCGATAATGAAGGATCGGAGCTAACGTCATCCGTTCCAGTATCTAGAGCTTACAGAGTCAAGAGCGCCTCAGCAATAGCACATGGCTAAGGTGAAGAGCCAATTGACAGCTCAGAGAAAACCCTTCTGCTCGAGACAAGAAGGGAGTTTTTCTAATCTTAATCTTCCTCTACTTTTATTTTGTGTTCTTTTAATTTTTATCTTCATTTTATGTTTTGTTATTTCTATTACCTTCCTGTTTTGATTTCTTTCATTGCTTTATTTTCCTTCTTACCCATATTTATTCGAATAAGTGTGGGGTAAGAGTCTTTTCTGTTTTGTTTTTGTTTCTTGTTTTGAAATAAGTGTGGGGTAATTTAGATATGCATGAACACTGAGGACAGTGTCAGACTTAAGTATGGGGTAGCAGTGCACGGTGCACTGTAGTAGTTTGAGAAATTTTTGCATGATTTTGCTTGTTTTCCCCGTATTTTCACACCCTCCCAAAATTTTTGTGGTAAAGTAGAAGAAAATGGCAAATTTTGTGGTAAAAATGCGATTTTCAGGAATTCCGACATCGGGGTGGGCGTCCCGAATCAGGATGGGCGTCCTGACCCGGTCAACAGGCTAGGACGGGCGTCCAGGACTCGGGACGGCCATCTTGACCTGGTCAACAGGCCGTGACAGGCGTCCCGGATGCCTGGTCAAAGTCCCACATCGAAATTCTTGGAAAAATTCACTCCAGAAAGTTGTTATAAATACCTCAGGCCTTCCTCAGTTGAAATCATTCCTCTCCACTCGATCTGAGTCATTTAGTGACTTTAAGTGTACATTTTTCTCGAGTACATAAGTCACTTAGAGACTCGGGTTCAGTAGAACTTTCTTTTATTTCTAGATAGTGTTTCGTTTTCTTTGTTTCTGAGAATTAGTCTCAGATCCTAGGCTACGATAGATAGGTTCGTTTCTGGTATTCATAGAATACCCGGGATTTCATTTTGAGATCCTAAGAGGGCTCTAGGCGTTCAAAGAGTCAGTCCGCAAGACTGGGCTTAAGCTGGGTATTAAGGTAAAGTCCAGCTACTAGGCTGAGGAAGCGTCCTCCGAAGGTTCTGTCGAGTAGAGTTGGGTCGAGCAGAACAACATATACAAGTAGTTGCTCCATCGGCGAGACTAAGTAAAGGGTGAATTTTTTATGGCATCAATCCCCATGTCCCTCTCTTTATAAGTTTTTATTGTGATCGTCCAAATATTGATTATGTATATTGGATTATGATTTTTATGAGTATTTGTTATACATGTTGAAATTCTTATGATTTTCCGGAAATGGCCACCTGCTTAATATTCATTATGTCTGCATGTCTAATGTAGTTTCTTTTAAACTAAATTTAGGGTTATAGACAATTCCTAACCACGGTCTATTCATAACATGTTTAGTTTAACAGGCATCAATTAGTATTGGTGTCTGCCATATTAGATAAAATAACCTACAGAACACCCTGTTTGTTAGAGTAGTCTAAGTAGGCTGAGTTGTGTTTTTATGCTGGCATTAGGGCGAGCGACATGATCCCCGAAGTGACATAGGGCTTTCATGGATGCCTTTAGCTCGAACCGTGAGTAGGGCCGTCATTAAGGTAGGGCGGTTTATTAGGTGACTCAGATGTGGTACACCTTTAGACTCAGTACATAGTTGCAATCTAGGCCAAGACATGTCTAAAACACTCGAAGACAGGTCAATCAACATGTAGGAACAATATAACATAGAATCAGGACATTATCTGTAAAACACTTTTAGGCTTAAATAGACTTAAACCTAGTGGAGAATGAATCACTCTCTCATCAAAGTTATTGATGACGATTGCATAACTGGATCATAAGATAAGAGTTAAGGGTAAAAGGCTAGTTACTACTAAGCCGTTACCACTTCCCTGGGAGTACGATATTTAATTTAATAAAATCGTAGATACTTTCCAACAGACTAGCTACACGATAGGTACTCTGCCTTAGGTTCTGGCTGATTAAGTGACATCATATAGACTAAAAGTGACAATTAGTCAATCTAAGTCCTTAATTACTCATAATCAACATAGGGTAAAACAACACCTATTTAGCATATCAGTAGAAAGCACATCAGAATTCAATCAGGTTATTGAACTATTTCATCTACATGGTCATGACACATTTACCAAACATTTGAGACCTTTACAGAGCAACTCGATCAGTCATGTCTGTTTTCTAAATCATCTGACTTAGTGAAATTTTTTACTAAAAACATTGCTAAGACCCTTATGTGATTACACCTATGATTTAGGTTTAAGTAATTTCATATAGGTTTTGCCTGAGGACAAGCAAAAAGCAAAGTGTGGGGTTTTGATATGCACAAATCATATCACCTTTTTAGCATCTTTTCAGGCACAAATTAGGGCAAAATTGGAACCAAATCGATCTTAATTGATTGATATTAACATAATTTTGAAGAATTTGTGGTTTTGGAAGTTTTAGGTGAAATGTGCAAGAAAATAGCAATTATTGGGGCAAAGACACAATTTTTGGAACTTCTTAGTATGGGACGGGCGTCCTAACCCAATCAAACCACCGGGATGGGCATCCCGATGATGCGTTCCGACTGATATGTGATACGCGAAAATCGTATCACCTTTTTAGCATGTTTTTACGTATGATTTCGGGTGAAATTGAGGGCAAATTGATCTTAATTGTTTGTTAATTACTCAATTTCACGGTTTTTATGATTTTGGAAGTGTCAGGTGAAAAGTAGACGAAAACAGCAAATTTTGGGGCAAAAACGCAATTTTTGGAAATGTTGACTCGGTCAAAGGGTCAGGACGGGCGTCCCAAACCCGGGATGGGCGTCCAGGACTCGGGACGGGCGTCCCGACCTGGTCAACAGATCAGGACGGGCGTCCCAATCCGGGACGGGCGTCCCGAACCCCCAAAACCAATCCCACATCGAATTTTTGATGAAATATCACCCCGGGAAGCTGCTATAAATACCCCAGGCCTCCAGCAGTTGAAATCATTCCTCTCCACTCGATCTGAGTCATTAAGTGGTTTCCAGTGTACACTTCTCTAGTACACAACTCACTCAGAGACTCGGATCTTAGTTTTCTTTCTTATTAGTGTTTTGTTTTAGTTTCTGAGAAATAGTCTCAGATCTTAGGTTTCTATAGATAGGTTCGTTTCTGGTATTCATAAAATACCCGGGATTTCGTTAGGAGATCCTAAGAGGGCTCTAGGCATTTGAAGAGTCAGTCCACATGGCTGGGCTTAAGCTGGGTATTAAGGTAAAGCCCAATTACTAGGCTGAGGAAGCGTCCTCCGAAGGTTCTAGCGAGCAGAGTCAGGGTGAGCAATACGACATATATAGCAGTACGCTCCGTCGGCGAGACTCCGTAAAGGGTGATTTCTTTATGGCATCAGTCCCCATGTCACTCTCTTATATGTTGTTATTTTTTTGTTCTAAATACCTATTATGAATACGAGATTACGATTTTTTATGAATAGTTGTTTTATATGTTGACGTTGTTATGTTTTTCCGGAAATAGCCACCTGCTAAATATTCACTATATCTGCATGTTTAATGTGCTCTTTTAAACTAAAGTTAGGGTTATAGACAATTCCTAACCACGGTCTAATCATAACCTGTTTAGTTTAACAGTCATCAATTAGTATTGGTGTCTGCCATGCTAGATAAAATAACCTGCTGAACACCCTGCATGTTAAAGTAGTCTAGGTAGGGGCCGAGCTGAGTCCGATTATGCCGGCGGCTAGGGCAAGCGGTATGATCCCCGAAGTGACATAGGGCTTTCATGGATGCCTTCGTCCCGAACCGTGAGTAGGGCCGTCATTAAGGTAGGGCGGTTTATTAGAGACCTCGGATGTGGTACGCCTTTAGACACAGAACATAGTTGCAATCTAGGCTAAGATGCATCTAAAATACTCGAAGATAGGTCAATCAACATGTAGGAAAAGTATGAGATAAAATCAGGACATTATCTAGAAAACACTTCTAGGATTAATTAGACTTAAACCTAGTGGAGAACGGATCACCCTCTCATCAAAGTATTTGATGAAGATTGCATAACTGGATCATAAGATAGGAGTTAGGATAAAAGGCTAGTTACTACTACGCCGTTGCCACTTCCCTGGGAGTACGATATTTAACTTAATAAAATCGTAGATACTTTCCAACAGACTAGCTACATGATACGTACTCTGCCTTAGGTTCTGATTGATTAAGTGACAAAAATTGAATGCTAAGTGACAATTAGTAAGACTCAGTCTTTAATTACTCATAATCGACATAGGTAAATAAAACATGTCTTTTAGCATACCAATCGGAACTACATCGGATTTTTGGCGCCGTTGCCGGGGAAAATATCATAATAAATTTAGGATTCCTGATCAAAATTCTAGAGGCTTATGATAGGTAACGGTAGTAACCTAGACTTTAGACCCAACACTTATGTTATACCAGTTAGACAATCAATTTCCGAAATATTGGGTTATCATAACTAATTAATTTTAGATGTTATCTGGAATTAAGACACTTAGGATAATCAAATTTTAGAAAATTATTCTAGAACCATATTGAGGGAATTTAATTGCTTTCGAAATAAAAAAAAAAGAAAAAAAATTTTAAATTTAAAAATCCGAAAAAATTGTACTTTTCTTGTTTAATGGTAAGTTGTTCTCTTTTCCCTATCTTTTGTTTTCTCCTTTTGAATACTTGTTTTGTTTTGTTTTGTTTTCTCTTTCTTCCAAGTTTTTAAGTTTTCACTCTCCCTGTAACCCCACTAACCAGTTTGCTCAGGCTAAAACGTGTTCTTCTCTGTAGTTGCATGACTCGATCTTCAGAAGCTAACCTTGAAACACCAATTGAAAATCCTGAAAGAATCATTCGCACAGCTAATAGGCGAAGAACAGAAATGGCTGCTGAAAGAAGACCCTTGAATCCTAATCCAGCCACAGACTATCCCAGTCTCATCTGCCATCCGAATCCCTGGGAACCCTCGCTATGATCTTAAACTGAATGTGATCCAGCTGATATAAATCGGGTTCAGTTGGAGGAACTGCAGTCTAGAATCCGTGGTGGAACACTATCTGATTTCTCTTCTCTCTGCGAAGGCCTCAAGGGAGACACTGCAGAAGTAACTAAACTCAACCTTTTTCCCTACTCATTAGGGACAGAGCTAAGAGATGGTTGGCCCAGCTACCTACTAACTCCATCCACCTCTTGGGACGAGTTAAGCAAAGCCTTCCTAGAAGAGTACTACTTGCAGCAAGAGTCCTAGAATATCGAAGGGCTCTGTCTAGTTTCACTCAAGCTGCTGATGAGACAGTGATCGAAGCTTGGGACAGATTCAAGGAGCTACTCAGGCTCTGCCCCCAACATGGACTTACCGAGGCATTGCTGATTCAGCAATTTTACGGGGGTATGTCAGACATGGGTAAGCAAATTCTTGATGGACTCAATCCCAGAGCGGTTTCAATGGAATGAGTGATGTAGATGCTAGAAACGCTCTGGAGAGACTCTACAGGAACAGCAAGAATTGGCGCACAAGTGGCCGAGCTAAGAAGCAACCAGTAAATGCGGTCGTTGCCTCCACTGATGATCAATTTGAGGCACTGAAGGCCAGCATTACTAATCAGCTGAATGCTTTCCAACAAGGGAAAAGCATTCAGTCAGTATACCAAGTCTGCGAATTTTGCCAAGGACCACATTTCAGTGGGGATTGTTATGGTAATGGGATATTAACTATCCCAGAAGATATGGAACAAGTGGACGCAGTGAATTCTGCTCCTATAGGAAATACCTACAATCCCACTTGGAAGAACCATCCGGGATTTAGCTGGAGAAACAATCCCGGGACTACTAACTTCCAGAAAAGAGTACCTCAGCAACTGCCATATCCGCAGAACCAGCAAGTCGCTCTGCCTGCACCAAGGAACTACATCGTTCCAGCTGATCCCATGCAAGAATTCAGAGACATGCTGAAGAGCATTTCCGACTCCAACAAGGAAATGATAGAGTCCAACAGAAAGATCAGAAGCTCACGCAGAAAGAATCCAGCAGAACGAGAATAGACAGAAGCAGACCGAGCAAACAATCAGAAACACACAAGCTGCTATACAAACTTTAGAGAGGCAAATGGGTCAGCTATCCACCCATTTCTCTCACAGGTCCCAGGGAACGCTACCAAGCAACACTGAGACCAACCCTCAAACTGAATGCAAGACCATCACTCTAAGATCTGGTAAAATTCTATCTCCATCTCCACCCAAACCATCTGACCCTCCTATTCTTGTGCAGGAACCAGAAGAAGGCTCCAAGGACCCAACGCCGACGGATGTCGAATCGAAGTAGCAAGGAAAGGGAAGACGGAGTTTATTCCTGAGTACCGGCCAAAAGTACCTTACCCTGCCAGACTTATGCACAATAAAGATAAGGAGCAATTTGAAAAGTTTCTTAGAATTTTAGTCAGATTCATGTTAATTTACCTTTACTTGATGTTATTTCTGAAATGCCAAAGTATGCTAAGTTTTTAAAAGAAGTTGTTAGTAATAAAAGAAAATTTGACATGGACAAGGTGGTTCTTAATGAAGAATGTTCGGCGGTTCTGTTGAATAAACTACCGTCTAAACAGAAAGATCCTGGTTGTTTTACCTTGCCATGTACAATTGGAAATATTACTAACATGCATGCATTAGCAGACTTAGGAGCTAGTATTAATCTTATGCCATCTAGTTTATTTGATAAATTAGGATTGCATGATTTGAAAACGACTAGGATGTGCATACAACTTGCAGATAGGACAGTCAAAATCCCCAAGGGAATAATTGAAGACTCTTAGTAAAGGTCGGAAAATTTGTTTCCTGTGGATTTCGTTGTCATGGACATGAATGGGGAAGGAGGAGTGCCCCTGATCCTAGGTCGACCATTTCTAGCTACCTCAAAAGCATTAATAGACGTCAGTAATGGTCAAATCAAGTTAAGGGTAGGAAATGATGACATCACTTTTGATCTAAATGAGACCCTTAGGTATCCCATGCATTTAGATGATACTTGTTTTTGTGTGGATGCCATGGAACACTTGATTGCAATTAACGTGACAGACCTATGCTCAAACTATCAAGTTCTAAGTGAGGACTCCCTAGAATTAGAGGAGCCTGAACTTAGCTCTTCTGAAAATGAAATTACTTCTGATAGTTTCACTGAGATAGGTGATGATGAGATGAAGAAAGAACGAACCTCGTTTGAAGATCCACCAGACTTGGAACTGAAGGAACTACCCACTCATCTGTGCTACGAATTCCTAGATGACAACAAGAAACTTCCCATTATTCTTGCAGCTGATCTGACTGCAGAACAAAGGAAGCTGACTGTGGACATGTGCAGAAAGCATAGAAGAGCCTTTGCCTACAAAATTGCAGATATCCCAGGTATTAATCCAAGCTTTTGTTCGCATAAGATTCTTCTAGAAAATGAGTATAAGCCATGTGTGCAACCTCAAAGGAGGTTGAATCCTAATGTGTGATGTTGTTAAGAAAGAAGTCATTAAACTGTTAGATGCAGGACTTATCTACCCTATCTCAGATAGTGAGTGGGTAAGCCCGGTGCAGGTAGTACCTAAGAAAGGCGGTATAACAGTTGTTAGGAATGAGCATAATGAACTAATCCCTACAAGAACTGTAACTGGTCATCGTGTATGCATAGACTATAGAAAATTAAATACGGCCACACGAAAAGATCACTTTCCCCTTCCTTTTATTGACCAAATGTTAGAAAGATTATCTGGACACATGTTTTATTGCTTTCTTGATGGGTTTTCTGGTTATTTTCAAATTCCTATTTCCCCTGAGGACCAGCATAAAACTACATTCACATGCCCTTTTGGAACATTTGCATATAGAAGGATGCCTTTTGGTTTGTGTAATGCACCTGCTACATTTCAACGTTGTATGACTGCTATCTTTGAGGACATGTTAGGAAAATCTATGGAAGTATTTATGGATGACTTTTCTGTTTTTGGTAATTCATTTGAGGTTTGTCTAAAGAACTTGGAGTTAATGTTGAAACGTTGTATAAAATCTAACCTGGTTTTAAATTGGGAAAAATGCCACTTCATGGTAAAAGAGGGAATCGTTTTAGGACATAAGATCTCACACCTAGGTATGGAAGTAGATAAGGCAAAAATTGAAGTTATTTCAAAACTACCTCCTCCCAAAAATGTGAGAGCCGTTAGGAGTTTTTTGGGACACGCTGGCTTTTATCGTAGGTTTATAAAAGATTTTTCATTAATAGCCAGGCCGTTGACCAATTTACTCGGAAAAGATGTTCCATTTGTCTTTGATGAGAAATGTCTAAAAGCTTTTAATAGACTTAAGGAACTCTTAACTACTGCACCTATCATGACGTCACCAGACTGGAGTCTACCTTTTGAGCTTATGTGTGATGCTAGTGACTATGCAGTAGGAGTAGTTTTAGGACAAAGACATGATAAGAAATTTCATGTAATATATTATGCTAGTAAAACCTTAACTGATGCTCAGGAAAATTACACTACGACAGAAAAGGAATTATTAGCAGTAGTATATGCATTTGATAAGTTTCGATCTTATCTAGTCCTGTCTAAAACTATTGTTTATACTGATCATTCGGCACTAAAATACTTGTTCAATAAAACCGACGCAAAACCAAGATTGATTA
The DNA here is from genome assembly GCA_027405835.1 of Asclepias syriaca. Classification (NCBI taxonomy): domain Eukaryota; kingdom Viridiplantae; phylum Streptophyta; class Magnoliopsida; order Gentianales; family Apocynaceae; genus Asclepias; species Asclepias syriaca. The sequence continues at coordinate 12,915,143 of CM049932.1, forward strand.
GATGGGTTTTATTGCTTCAAGAATTTGACATAGAAATTCGGGATAAGAAAGGGGCAGAAAACTTAGCCGCAGACCATTGTCTAGGTTAGAAAATCCGACCCTAGAAGCCATTGATGAGACAATCATATCTGATAAATTTCCGGATGAGAATCTATGTGCATTATTTGCTATTTTCTCACCCCCTTGGTTTGCAGATATAGCAAATTACTTGGCAGCCCGGACTCTCCCTAGTGATATCACTGCTCAACAAAGAAGAAAATTCTTTGCTGACCTGAAATATTACTATTGGGAAGATCCTTTTCTATTTCGAATATGTGCAGATCAGATGATCAGAAGATGTGTATCTCAAGAAGAAGGTTTCCAAATTCTGGAACATTGTCACTGCGGACCAACAGGCGGTCACTTAGCTGCAGCTAATACCGCCCGAAAAGTATTAGAAGCAGGCTTTTACTGGCCTACCATATTCAAGGACGCCGCAACATTTACAGGATAGTGCGATGCCTGTCAGAAAGCGGGAACCATATCTTCTCGAGATAATCTACCCCAACAGGCAATTCAAAGTGTAGAAATATTTGACATATGGGGTATAGATTTCATGGGTCCGTTTCCTTCCTCTTTTGGTATGAAGTACATCTTAGTAGCCGTAGAATATTTTTCAAAATGGCCTGAGGCACAGGCCCTACCTACTAATGATGCTAGAGCCGTATGCAAATTCCTTAAGCAGATTTTCGCCAGGTTTGGATGTCCAAAAGCCCTAATCAGTGATCGAGGTACGCACTTCTGCAACTCTCAATTGCAGAAGTACTCCAGCATACGGAATTCAGCATCGCATTTCCACAGCCTACCATCCTCAAACCAACGGGCAGGCTGAGGTAACCAATAGGGGAATAAAGAGAATCCTAGAAAAGACCGTGGGTGTTAACCGTAAGGATTGGGCCAATAAACTGGAGGATGCATTATGGGCCTTCCGTACAGCATACAAGACCACTACGGGGTTCTCACCCTATCGACTAGTCTACGGAAAAGCATGCCACCTTCCGGTTGAACTTGAACATAGAGCTTACTGGGCAGTGCAAAAATGCAATCTCGACGATAATTTACTAAGGAACACCGGATTCTACAACTCAACGAATTGGATGAGTGGAGGCTCAAAGCCTATGAGAACTCACATCAGTTCAAAATGACAAGTAAACTCCGGCATGACAGACGACTCAGAGCCCAGAAAAATTTTGAACCGGGAGAAGGTATTGTTGTACAACTCACGTTTCAAATTCTTCCCAGGAAAGCTGCGTAGCTGTTGGTCAGGACCGTTCACATCACGGAAGTATCACCTTTCGGAGCATGTGACATCATGGATTCTGACGGCATTATTCAAAAAGTAAACGGACAACGCCTGAAGATTTACAAAGCCGTTTGACTCGTCCGAGCAGATTGTGGACTTCACAGACTAAGGGAGTATCTCTTTCATTTTATTTCTTGTTTTGTTATTTCTAGTTCCTCTTACCCGTAGTTAGTTGAATAAGTGTGGGGTAAGAATCTTTGTGTTTTATTTCTTGTTTTCAAATAAGTGTGGGGTAATTAGATATGCATGAACACTGAGGACAGTGCCAGACTTAAGTGTGGGGTAGCAGTGCACGGTGCACTGTAGCAGTTTGCAAAATTTTTCGCATGCTTTTGCTTGTTTTCCCGTATTTTCACACCCTTCCAAAATTTTCAAAATTTTCCGTCTTTCAGACTTCTAAATGCAGTATGCTTGGTTAAACAATTGCTTATGTCTATGATATGTAGGTAGTATGTTATGGTTAGTAGGAGATAATTGATAGCTATCTTGGACTAATTGATTAGGAATAGGGAATTCCTGATAACTGAGCACAACTTTGTCTGGATTAGAGACCTCAACCAATTGCCTGTTCGAGACTTAACTAGATAAAATTAGACCAGTTGTGGATATATTGGCAGTTAGAATGACTAGATGAGACTCTGAGCTAAAAGTGAAAAAAACAAAGGAAGTTAATCAAATAGGGTAGTTTGCCAGCGGCCTTCGCTACTCGAGCACCACTCCTTCGGGGAATTAAAGCCTGATGCCCTAAGGTCGTGTAGATCTGGGAGTCATCGGAGTGGGACTCGCTACATGGGTAGTTGAAGTTGACGTGTTCTAAGCAGACTCAAAATACCCCGAATCTATAAAGAAAATAACTAAATGCTAAAACATTAAAAATCTGATCACCAAAGCTCAGAACTCAAAAGTTGTCTGTTGTTAATATGTCTAGCGATAGGTCGAAGTGTTATCTGGTAGTAGTTAAGACAAGAGTACATTGTGTTGACTATCTGGTCTAGACTAGTACACACACTACACATCAGGAAGACCCTGTGACTAAGAAAAAAGTCAACCTAGTTGTTGATTTCTTTTCTGCCTGATCATAACAAGCTACTAAAAACATCTGAGACCTTGTCATAGCAACCTAACCAGTCAGACCTATGTTAAGACTTGTCTGAAGAATTTTTGGAATAAAAACATGACTAGGAATTTAAGTGACTGCACTACGATTTAGAATCACTAACTTCAGGTAGACTTTGCTTGAGGACAAGCAAAAAGCTAAGTGTGGGGTTATCTGATACGCGAAAATCGTATCACCTTTTTAGCATGTTTTTACGTATGATTTCGGGTGAAATTGAGGGCAAATTGATCTTAATTGTTTGTTAATTACTCAATTTCACGGTTTTTATGATTTTGGAAGTGTCAGGTGAAAAGTAGACGAAAACAGCAAATTTTAGGGCAAAAATGCAATTTTTGGAAATGTTGACTCGGTCAAAGGGTCAGGACGGGCGTCCCGAACCCGGGACAGGCGTCCCGACCCAGTCAAACCGCCAGGACGGGCGTCCAGGACTTGGGACGGGCGTCCCGACCTGGTCAACAGATCAGGACGGGTGTCCCAATCCAGGACGGGTGATACGCGAAAATTGTATCACCTTTTTAGCATGTTTTTATATATGAATTTGGGTGAAATCGAGGGTAATTTGATCTTGATTGTTCATTATTCACTTAATTTCACAATTTTTATGATTTTGGAAGTGTCAGGTGAAAAGTAGACGAAAACAGCAAATTTTGGGGCAAAAACGCAATTTTTGGAAATGTTGACCCGGTCAAAGGGCCAGGACGGGCATCCCGACCAAGTCAAGGCACCTGGACAGGCGTCCAGGACCCGGGACGGGCGTCCCGACCTGGTCAACTGATCAGGACGGGCGTCCCGAGCCGCCAGAAGTTGTCCCACATCGAATTTTTCAGAGATTTTCACTCCGGGAAGCTGCTATAAATACCCCAGGCCTCCAGCAGTTGAATTCATTCCTCTCCACTCGATCTGAGTCATTTAGTGGTGTCCAGTGTACAATTCTCTAGTACAGAACTCACTCAGAGACTCGGATCTCAGTTTTCTTTCTTGTTAGTGTTTTGTTTTAGTTTCTGAGAAATAGTCTCAGATCTTAGGTTTCTATAGATAGGTTCGTTTTTGGTATTCATAGAATACCCGGGATTTCGTTAGGAGATCCTAAGAGGGCTCTAGGCGTTCGAAGAGTCAGTCCACAAGGCTGGGCTTAAGCTGGGTATTAAGGTAAAGCCCAGTTACTAGGCTGAGGAAGTGTCCTCCGACGGTTCTGGCGAGCAGAGTCGGGTCAAGCAATACGGCATATACAGCAGTACGCTCCATCGGCGAGACTTCGTGAAGGGTGAATTCTTTATGGCAACGGTCCCCCTGTCCCTCTCTTATATGTTGTTATTGTGTTTGTCCAAATAACTGTTTGAATACCAGATTATGTTTTTATGAATATTTGTTATTTATGTTGAAGTATTATGTTTTTCTAGAAATGGCCACCTGCTTAAATATCCATTATGTCTGCATGTTTATTGCCGTTCTTTTAAACTCAAATTAGGGTTATAGACAATTCCTAACCACGGTCTATTCATAACCTGTTTAGTTTAACAGACATCAATTAGTATTGGTGTCTGCCATACTAGATAAAATAATTTGTGGAACACCCCGTTGGTTGAAAGTAGTCTAGGTAGGCTGAGTAGAGTTTTATGCCGGCGGTTATGCGACGAGCAGAATGATCCCCAAAGTGACATAGGGCGGTCATTGCTGACTTTAGTCCGAGCCGTGAGTAGGGCCGTTACCCTTAACGATGGGGCGGTAGCGTAGAAACTCAGATGTGGTAGCCTTTAGACACAGAACATAATTGCAATCCAGGCCAAGACATGTCTAAAACACTCGAATATAGGTCAATCAACGTATAGTAACAGTATAACATAAAATCAGGATCAAATCTTTAAAACACTTTCAGGTTTGGCTAGACTTAAACCTAGTGGAGAATGAATCACCCTCTCATCAAAATTATTGATGAAGATTGCATAACTGGATTATAAGATAAGAGTTAGGAAGAAAGGCTAGTTACTACTAAGCCGTTGCCACTTCCCTGGGAGTACGATATTTATTTAATAAAATCGTAGATACTTTCCAACAGACTAGCTACACGATAGGTACTCTACCTTAGGTTCTGGCTGATTAAGTGACAGCATAGAGACTAAATGTGACAATTAGTCAATCTAAGTCCTTAATTATTCATAATCAACATAGGGTAAAATAACACCTATTTAGCACATCGGTCGGAAACCGCATCAGATTTTTGGCGCCGTTGCCGGGGAAATATCATAATGAATTTAGGATTATTGGGCACAATTCTAGAGACTTATGATAGGTAACGGTAGTAACATAGACTTTTGAATTACACTTATCTTATGTTAGTTAGACAATCACTTTCCTAAATATAGGATTATCATAACTAATTAATTTTAGATAATATCTAAAATTAAGACATTTAGGATAATCAAATTTTAGAAAATCATTCTAGAACCATATTGAGGAAATTTACCTGCTTTCTAAATTAAACATAAAAAGAAAAAAAATGTTAAAATTTTTAAATCCCAAAAAGAATGTATCTTTCTTGCTATACGGTGAGTTGTTCCTTTTCCCTATCTCTTGTTTTTTTTAGTTGTTTTCTTAGTTGCTCTTTTTCTTGTTTTTCTTCCTTTAGTTAATTTCGAAGAAATAAAAATGGAAATGAGGATAAAATATGTTTTCTTCTGAGTTGTAAAATGTTGGCTTAGATTTTTATCGGGAAGAAACTCTATTTTAGAATTTTCTTAGAGTCATGCCGGCCTTATTAGGATGAGTTATGAAATAGTTTTTCCTTAATAGCCAGACCTTTGAATGTTCTATTGGAAAAAGGATGTTCCTTTTGTTTTGCTGATAATTGCATGAGATTTGTTTTTAAAACCAAAAGGAATTATTGCAACCATTATGACATCACTTGATTGAAATATGCTTTTTGAATGAATATGTGATGTAGTAAGAATTGTTTTAGACAGAAACATGATAAGAAAGTTCATGCATGATAAATTCCGATCTTATCTAGTCTTGTCTAGAAACAATAGGTGACACTGATCACTCCAAGATATATGTGTTCAATAAAACTAATGCTGAACCATACTTGATTAAGTTAAGTTTTATTGTTACTTGAACTTGATATAGAATAAAGGGATAAGAAAAAGGGTTGAAAATCTAGAAAGCAAACCATTGGTCTAGATTAGAAAACCCCGAGTTAGAGGCTAGTGTAATACTGATAAATGTTTGGATGAAAACTTATTTGCATTGTTTGCTATGTATAATAATTCTCATCTGTGGTTTATTGCAAATTATCTAGTCACTGAATAAGTTCCAAGTGATATGACTTATCAGCAAAATAAGAAATTCTTTGCTGATTTGAAATATTACTATTGGGCAGTTTCTCTTCTATTTTAAATTTTTGCAGATCAGTTGATCAGAAGATGTGTCTCAGAAGATGAAGGACACAAGATTTTGGAGCATTGCCCTAAAGAATCTACGGGAGACCAATTGACTACTATCAACACTGTCCGGAAAGTGTTGAAAGCAGGATCTTGTTGACCCACCATATTCAAGGATTTTGTATCTCTGATACAATCCCGCGATGCTTGCCAAATAATAGGTAACACATCTTCCAGAGATCGTCTACCCCAGCAACGTACACAGAATGTTGCAACCTTTGATATCAGGGGTATTTCGAATCCTTTTCTCTTTCTTCCTTTAAACATAATTACATCATAGTAGTCGTGCAACACTTTTTAAAATGGCCTGAACCACAGGCATTACCTACTAATGATGTTAAAGTCATGTGCAGATTCTAGTTGTTTTCCAGATTCAGAGTGCCAATGTTTTAGGAAGAAATGTTCAGCCTGTGTATCAAATCTGTGAAGTCTGCTAAGTACCACACTTTAGCAGGGATTGCTATGGGAATGACTGACCATTCCAAAAGAGGTCGGAGTAGGTTACTGCAGAATGCTACTCCAATGGGAAATGCATACAATCCCAGCTAGAGGAATCATACGGGATTTAGCTGAGGAATAATTCGGAAGCTGGAAACTTTCAGAAGATACCACCACAGCAAAACCCCTACCCGCAGAATCAACAGATGAGATACTGGCAACAATTAAAGCCAGACCAGTGCAAGCAAGTGATCTACCAAGAGGTAACGAAGGGTCGGAGGATATAGAGGAATTTGGAGTTGTATCAGGAGCATAGCAATGGAGGAGCTTGCATTCCCTGCATACCAATCAGCTGTGAGAAACTTCCCCGAGGAAGTCTCAAATACTTGGGCGCAGATCTATACAATTGGAGCCCCTACCACCACAGCTTTGCCAAAACTTCAGGTATCTTTTCTTCCATTCGAGACTTGCATGCCATACCTTCACTAACATTGGCAGGTAGGCACACCAATCCAAAGAAGTCTCATTCCTAGACACGTTCCTTCTGGACACGTTGCTACGATTATGAGAAACTTTGCAGATGATTCGAGAAAACAGTCCTTGGGGCTTGAGTCATTCATCAAATGGATATGCCACTACCTAGAGCTCGACAATGAAGGATCGGAGCTGGCGTCATCCGTTCCAATATCTAGAGCTTGCAGAGTCAAGAACACCTCAGCAATAGCACATGGCTAAGGTGAAGAGCCAATTGACAGATCAGAGAATACCCTTCTGCTCGCGACAGGAAGGGAGTTTTTCTAATCCTCATATTCCTTTTATTTTATTTGTTTTGTGTTCTATTTTGTTATTTCCATTATCCTTCTTGTTTTATTTTCTCTCTTACCCTTAATTAGTCAAATAAGTGTGGGGTAAGAGTTCTTTGTTTTGTTTTCATTTCTTCTTGTTTTCAAATAAGTGTGGGGTAGTTTAGCTATGCATGAACACTGAGGACAGTGCCAGAATTAAGTGTGGGGTAGCAGTGCACGGTGCACTGTAGCAGTTTGCAAAATTTTTCACATGCTTTTGCTTGTTTTCACGTACTTTCACACCCTTCCAAAACTTTTCAAAATTTTTTCGTCTTTCAGATGTCTAAATGCAGTATGCTTGGTTAAACAATTGCTTATGTCTATGATATGTAGGTAGTATGTTATGGTTAGTAGGAGATAATTGATAGCTATCTTGGACTAATTGATTAGGAATAAGGGAATTCCTGATAACTGAGCACTACCTTGTCTGGATTAGAGACCTCAACCAATTACCTGTTCGAGACTTAACTAGATAAAATTAGACCAGTTGTGGATATATTGGCAGTTAGGATGACTAGATGAGACTCTGAGCTAGAAGTGAAAAGAAATTAAAAGAAGTTAATCAAATAAGGGTAGTTTGCCAGCGGCCTTCGCTACTCGAGCACCACTCCTTCGAGGAATTTAAAGCCTGATGCCCTAAGGTCGTGTAGATCTGGGAGTCATCGGAGTGGGACTCGATACATGGGTAGTTGAAGTTGACGTGTTCTAAGCAGACTCAAAATACCCTGAATCTATAAAGAAAATAACTAAATGCTAAAACATTAAGAATCTGATCACCAATGCTCAGAACTCAAAAAGTTGTATGTTGTTAATATGTCTAGCGATAGGTCGAAGTGTTATCTGGTAGTAGTTAAGACAAGAGTACATTGTGTTGACTATCTGGTCTGGACTAGTACACACACTACACATCAGGAAGACCCTGTGACTAAGAAAAAGGTCCAAACTAGTTGTTGATTTGTTTTCTGCCTGATCATAACAAGCTACTAGAGACACTTGAGACCTTGTCATAGCAACCTAACCAGACAGACCTGTATTAAGACTGCTCTGAAGAATTTTTGGAATAAAAACATGACTAGGAATTTAAGTAACTTCAGGTAGACTTTGCTTGAGGACAAGCAAAAAGCTAAGTGTGGGGTTATCTGATACGCGAAAATCGTATCACCTTTTTAGCATGTTTTTATGCATGAATTTAGGTGAAATCGAGGTTAATTTGATCTTGATTGTTCATTATTCACTCAATTTCACAGTTTTTATGATTTTGGAAGTGTCAGGTGAAAAGTAGACGAAAACAGCAAATTTTGGGGCAAAAACGCAATTTTTGGAAATTTTGACCCGGTCAAAGGGTCGGGACGGGCGTCCCGAAGCCAGGACGGGCGTCCCGAGCTGCCAGAAGCTGTCCCACATCGAATTTTTCAGAGATTTTCACTCCGGGAAGTGATGCGATTCCGGTTGACGTGCTAAATAGGTGTTATTTTACCCTATGTTGATTATGAATAATTAAGGACTGTGATTGACTAATTGTCACATTTAGTCTCTATGGTGTCACTTAATCAGCCAGAACCTAAGGCAGAGTACCTATCGTGTAGCTAGTCTATTGGAAAGTATCTACGATTTTATTAATTTAATTATCGTACTCCCAGGGAAGTGGCAACGGCTTAGTAGTAACTAGCCTTTTATCCTCACTTCTATCTTATAATCCAGTTATGCAATCTTCATCAAATACTTTGATGAGAGGGTGATCCATTCTCCACTAGGTTTAAGTCTAATTAATCCTAAAAGTGTTTTAAAGATGAGTTCTGATTCTATGTTATACTGTTCCTATATGTTGATTGACCTATATTCGAGTGTTTTAGATATATCTTAGCCTGGAATGCAACTATGTTCTGTGTCTAAAGGTGTACCACATCTGAGGTCTCTACACTACCGCCCCATCGTTAAGGTAAACGGCCCTACTCACGGCCCGGACTAAAGTCAGCAATGAACGATACCCTATGTCACTTCGGGGTCATGCTGCTCGTCGCAAAACCGCCGACATAACTCTCTACTCAGCCTACCTAGACTACTTTAACAAACAAGGTGTTCCGTTGGTTATTTTATCTAGTATGGCAGACACCAATACTAATTGATGCCTGTTAAACTAAACAGGTTATGAATAGATCGTGGTTAGGAATTGTCTATAACCCTAGTTTTAGTTTAAAAGAGACTTACATTAGACATGCAGACATAATGAATATTTAGCAGGTGGCTATTTCCAGAAAAACATAAAACTTCAACATATAACACAACTATTCATAAAATCGTAATCTGATATTCATAATTCATATTTAGAAAAAAGCAATAAAACATATAAGAGAGGGACATGGGGACCGATGCCATAAAGAAATCACCCTTTACGAAGTCTCGCCTACGGAGCGTACTGCTGTATATGTCGTATTGCTCGCCCTGACTCTGCTCACCAGAACCTTCGGAGGACGCTTCCTCAGCCTAGTAGCTAGACTTTACCTTACGTCCTGGGCTTAAGCCTAGCCCTGTGGACTGACTCTTCAAACGCCTAGAGCTCTCTTAGGATCTCCTAACGAAATCCCGGGTATTCTATGAATACCAGAAACGAACCTATCTATAGAAACCTAAGATCTGAGACTATTTCTCAGAAACTAAAACAAATACTAATAAGAAAGAAAACTGAGATCCGAGTCTCTGAGTGAGTTGTGTACTGGAAAATTGTACACTGGAAACCACTTAATGACTCAGATCGAGTGGAGAGGGATGATTTCAACTGCTGGAGGCCTGGGGTATTTATAGCAGCTTCCCGGAGTGAAAATCTCTGAAAAATTCGATGTGGGACAGCTTCTGGCGGCTCGGGACGCCCGTCCTGGCGGTTTGACTGGGTCGGGATGCCCGTCCCGGACCTTTGACCGGGTCAACATTTCCAAAAATTGCGTTTTTGCCCCAGAATTTGCTGTTTTCGTCTACTTTTCACCTGACACTTCCAAAATCATAAAAACCGTGAAATCAAGTAAATAGTAAACAATTAATGTCAATTTACTCTCAATTTCACATTAAAACATATATAAAAACATGCTAAAAATGTGATACGATTTTCGCGTATCAGATAACCCCACACTTAGCTTTTTGCTTGTCCTCAAGCAAAGTCTACATGGAGTTAGTGATTTTAAACCGTAGTGCAGTCACTTAAATTCCTAATCATGTTTTTATTCCAAAAATTCTTCAGACAATTCTTAACATCTGACTGGTTAGGTTGCTATGACAAGGTCTCAAATGTTTCTAGTAGCTTGTTATGATCAGGCAGAAAACAAATCAACAACTAGGTTGGACTTTTTTCTTAGTCACAGGGTCTTCCTGATGTGTAGTGTGTGTACTAGTCTAGACTAGATAGTCAACACAATGAATTCTTATCTTAACTGCTACCAGATAATACTTCGACCTATCGCTAGACATACTGACAACAGATAACTTTCTGAGTTCTGAGCTTTGGTGATAAGATTTTTAATGTTTTAGCACTTAGTTTTTTTCTTATAGATTCAGGGTATTTCGAGTCTGCTTAGAACACGTCAACTTCAACTACCCATGTAGCGAGTCCCACTCCGATGATTCCCAGATCTACACGTCCTTAGGGCATCAGGCTTTAAGTTCCCCGAAGGAGTGGTGCTCGAGTAGCGAAGGCCGCTGGCAAACTACCCTATTGTAATTAACTTCCTTAATGTTCCTTTCACTTTTAGCTCAGAGTCTCATCTAGTCATTCTAACTGCCAATATATCCACAACTGGTCAAATTTTATCTAGTGGAGTCTCGAATAGGCAATTGGTTGAGGTCTCTAATCCAGACAAGGTTGTGCTCAGTTATCAGGAATTCCCTATTCCTAATCAATTAGTCCAAGATAGCTATCAACTATCTCCTACTAACCATAGCATACTACCTACATATCATAGACATAAGCAATTGTTTAACCAAGCATACTGCATTTAGAAGTCTGAAAGACGGAAATATTTTGAAAAAAATTTTGGAAGGGTGTGGAAATACGGGGAAAACAAGCAAAAGCATGCCAAAAAATTTTCAAACTGCTACAGTGCACCGTGCACTGCTACCCCACACTTAAGTTTGGCACTGTCCTCAGTGTTCATGCATATCTAATTACCCCACACTTATTTGAAAACAAGAAATAAAACACAATTAAAAGATCCTTACCCCACACTTATTCAACTAACTACGGGTAAGAAGGAACATAGAAATAACAAAAACAAGAAATAAAATGAAAGAGATACTCCCTTAGTCTGTGAAGTCCACAATCTGCTCGGACGAGTCAAACGGCTCTCTGTAAATCTTTAGGCGTTGTCCGTTTACTTTTTGAACAATACCGTCAGAATCCATGATGTCACATGCTCCGAAAGGTGATACTTCCTTGATTGTGAACGGTCCTGACCAATAGCTACGCAGCTTTCCTAGGAAAAATTTTAAACGTGAGTTGTACAACAATACCTTATCCCCTGGTTCAAAATTTTTCTGGGCTCTGAGTCGTCTGTCATGCCGGAGTTTACTTGTCATTTTGAACTGATGTGAGTTCTCATATGCTTTGAGCCTCCACTCATCCAATTCGTTGAGCTGTAAAATCTGGTGTTCCTTAGTCAAATTATCGTCGAGATTGCATTTTCGTACTGCCCAGTAAGCTCTGTGTTCAAGTTCAACCGGAAGGTGGCATGCTTTTCCGTAGACTAGTCGATAGGGTGAGAACCCCGTAGTGGTCTTGTATGCTGTACGGAAGGCCCATAATGCATCCTCCAGTTTATTAGCCCAATCCTTACGGTTAACACCCACGGTCTTTTCTAGGATTCTCTTTATTCCCCTATTGGTTACCTCAGCCTGCCCGTTGGTTTGAGGATGGTAGGCTGTGGAAATGCGATGCTGAATTCCGTATGCTGGAGTACTTTCTGCAATTGAGAGTTGCAGAAGTGCGTACCTCGATCACTGATTAGGGCTTTTGGACATCCAAACCTGGCGAAAATCTGCTTAAGGAATCTGCATACGGCTCGAGCATCATTAGTAGGTAGGGCCTGTGCCTCAGGCCATTTTGAAAAATATTCTACAGCTACTAAGATATACTTCATACCAAAAGAGGAAGGAAACGGACCCATGAAATCTATACCCCATATGTCAAATATTTCTACACTTTGAATTACCTGTTGGGGTAGATTATCTCGAGAAGATATGGTTCCCGCTTTCTGACAGGCATCGCACGATCCTGTAAATGCTGCGGCGTCTTTGAATATGGTGGGCCAGTAAAAGCCTGCTTCTAATACTTTTCGGGCGTGGCTGCAGCTAAGTGACCGCCTGTTGGTCCGCAGTGACAATGTTCCAGAATTTGGAAACCTTCTTCTTGAGATACACATCTTCTGATCATCTGATCTGCACATATTTTAAATAGAAAAGGATCTTCCCAATAGTAATATTTCAGGTCAGCAAAGAATTTTTTCTTTGTTGAGCAGTGATATCACTAGGGAGAGTCCGGGCTGCCAAGTAATTTGCTATATCTGCAAACCAAGGGGGTGAGAAAATAGCAAATAATGCACATAGATTCTCATCCGGAATTTATCAGATATGATTGTCTCATCAATGGCTTCTAGGGTCGGATTTTCTAACCTAGACAATGGTCTGCGGCTAAGTTTTCTGCCCCTTTCTTATCCCGGATTTCTATGTCAAATTCTTGAAGCAATAAAACCCATCTAATCAATCTTGGTTTTGCGTCGGTTTTATTGAACAAGTATTTTAGTGCCGAATGATCAGTATAAACAATAGTTTTAGACAGGACTAGATAGGATCGAAACTTATCAAATGCATATACTACTGCTAATAATTCCTTTTCTGTCGTAGTGTAATTTTCCTGAGCATCAGTTAAGGTTTTACTAGCATAATATATTACATGAAATTCTTATCATGTCTTTGTCCTAAAACTACCTACTGCATAGTCACTAGCATCACACATAAGCTCAAAAGGTAGACTCCAGTCAGGTGATGTCATGATAGGTGCAGTAGTTAAGAGTTCCTTAAGTCTATTAAAAGCTTTTAGACATTTTCATCAAAGACAAATGGAACATCTTTTCCGAGTAAATTGGTCAACGGCCTGGCTATTAATGAAAAATCTTTTATGAACCTACGATAAAAGCCAGCGTGTCCCAAAAAACTCCTAACGGCTCTCACATTTTTGGGAGGAGGTAGTTTTGAAATAACTTCAATTTTTGCCTTATCTACTTCCATACCTAGGTGTGAGATCTTATGTCCTAAAACGATTCCCTCTTTTACCATGAAGTGGCATTTTTCCCAATTTAAAACCAGGTTAGATTTTATACAACGTTTCAACATTAACTCCAAGTTCTTTAGACAAACCTCAAATGTATTACCAAAAACAGAAAAGTCATCCATAAATACTTCCATAGATTTTCCTAACATGTCCTCAAAGATAGCAGTCATACAACGTTGAAATGTAGCAGGTGCATTACACAAACCAAAAGGCATCCTTCTATATGCAAATGTTCCAAAAGGGCATGTGAATGTAGTTTTATGCTGGTCCTCAGGGGAAATAGGAATTTGAAAATAACCAGAAAACCCATCAAGAAAGCAATAAAACATGTGTCCAGATAATCTTTCTAACATTTGGTCAATAAAAGGAAGGGGAAAGTGATCTTTTCGTGTGGCCGTATTTAATTTTCTATAGTCTATGCATACACGATGACCAGTTACAGTTCTTGTAGGGATTAGTTCATTATGCTCATTCCTAACAACTGTTATACCGCCTTTCTTAGGTACTACCTGCACCGGGCTTACCCACTCACTATCTGAGATAGGGTAGATAAGTCCTGCATCTAACAGTTTAATGACTTCTTTCTTAACAACATCACACACATTAGGATTCAACCTCCTTTGAGGTTGCACACATGGCTTATACTCATTTTCTAGAAGAATCTTATGCGAACAAAAGCTTGGATTAATACCTGGGATATCCGCAATTTTGTAGGCAAAGGCTCTTCTATGCTTTCTGCACATGTACAGTCTTCCTTTGTTCTGCAGTCAGATCAGCTGCAAGAATAATGGGAAGTTTCTTGTTGTCATCTAGGAATTCGTAGCACAGATGAGTGGGTAGTTCCTTCAGTTCCAAGTCTGGTGGATCTTCAAACGAGGTTCGCTCTTTCTTCATCTCATCATCACCTATCTCAGTGAAACTATCAGAAGTAATTTCATTTTCAGAAGAGCTAAGTTCAGACTCCTCTAATTCTAGGGAGTCCTCACTTAGAATTTGATAGTTTGAGCATAGGTCTGTCACGTTAATTGCAATCAAGTGTTCCATGGCATCCACACAAAAACAAGTATCATCTAAATGCATGGGATACCTAAGGGTCTCATTTAGATCAAAAGTGATGTCATCATTTCCTACCCTTAACTTGATTTGACCATTACTGACGTCTATTAATGCTTTTGAGGTAGCTAGAAATGGTCGACCTAGGATCAGGGGCACTCCTCCTTCCCCATTCATGTCCATGACAACGAAATCCACAGGAAATACAAATTTTCCGACCTTTACTAAGAGGTCTTCAATTATTCCCTTGGGGATTTTGACTGTCCTGTCTGCAAGTTGTATGCACATCCTAGTCGTTTTCAAATCATGCAATCCTAATTTATCAAATAAACTAGATGGCATAAGATTAATACTAGCTCCTAAGTCTGCTAATGCATGCATGTTAGTAATATTTCCAATTGTACATGGCAAGGTAAAACAACCAGGATCTTTCTGTTTAGACGGTAGTTTATTCAACAGAACCGCCGAACATTCTTCATTAAGAACCACCTTGTCCATGTCAAATTTTCTTTTATTACTAACAACTTCTTTTAAAAACTTAGCATACTTTGGCATTTCAGAAATAACATCAAGTAAAGGTAAATTAACATGAATCTGACTAAAATTCCTAAGAAACTTTTCAAATTGCTCCTTATCTTTATTGTGCATAAGTCTGGCAGGGTAAGGTACTTTTGGCCGGTACTCAGGAATAAACTCCGTTCCCTTTCCTTGCTACTTCGATCTCGACATCCGTCGGCGTTGGGTCCTTGGAGCCTTCTTCTGGTTCCTGCACAAGAATAGGAGGGTCAGATGGTTTGGGTGGAGATGGAGATAGAATTTTACCAGATCTTAGAGTGATGGTCTTGCATTCAGTTTGAGGGTTGGTCTCAGTGTTGCTTGGTAGCGTTCCCTGGGACCTGTGAGAGAAATGGGTGGATAGTTGACCCATCTGCCTCTCTAAAGTTTGTATAGCAGCTTGTGTGTTTCTGATTGTTTGCTCGGTCTGCTTCTGTCTATTTCTCGTTCTGCTGGATTCTTTCTGCGTGAGCTTCCTGAATCTTTCTGTTGGACTCTATCATTTCCTTGTTGGAGTCGGAAATGCTCTTCAGCATGTCTCTAAATTCTTGCATGGGATCAGCTGGAACGATGTTGTGTGCAGGGCAGCAGAGCGACTTGCTGGTTCTGCGGATATGGCAGTTGCTGAGGTACTCTTTTCTGAAAGTTAGTAGTCCCGGGATTGTTTCTCCAGCTAAATCCCGGATGGTTCTTCCAAGTGGGATTGTAGGTATTTCCTATAGGAGCAGAATTTACTGCGTCCACTTGTTCCATCTCTTCTGGGACAGTTAATATCCCATTACCATAACAATCCCCACTGAAATGTGGTCCTTGGCAAAACTCGCAGACTTGGTATACTGACTGATGTTTTCCCTTGTTGGAAAGCATTCAGCTGATTAGTAATGCTGGCCTTCAGTGCCTCAAATTGATCATCAGTGGAGGAACGACCGCATTTACTGGTTGCTTCTTAGCTCGGCCACTTGTGCGCCAATTCTTGCTGTTCCTGTAGAGTCTCTCCAGAGCGTTTCTAGCATCTACATCACTCATTCCATTGAAACCGCTCTGGGGATTGAGTCCATCGAGAATTTGCTTACCCATGTCTGACATACCCCCGTAAAATTGCTGAATCAGCAATGCCTCGGTAAGTCCATGTTGGGGGCAGAGCCTGAGTAGTTCTTTGAATCTGTCCCAAGCTTCGATCACTGTCTCATCAGCAGCTTGAGTGAAACTAGACAGAGCCCTTCGATATTCTAGGACTCTTGCTGCAGAGTAGTACTCTTCTAGGAAGGCTTTGCTTAACTCGTCCCAAGAGGTATGGAGTTAGTAGGTAGCTGGGCCAACCATCTCTTAGCTCTGTCCCTAAGTGAGTAGGGAAAAAGGTTGAGTTTAGTTATTTCTGCAGTATGATCTCCCTTGAGGCCTTCGCAGAGAGAAGAGAAATCAGATAGGTGTTCCAGCGGATTCTCGGCTGCAGTTCCTCCAAACTGAACTCGATTTATAATCAGCTGGATCACATTAGGTTTAAGATCATAGCGAGGGTTCCCAGGGATTCGGATGGCAGATGAGACTGGGATAGTCTGTGGCTGGATGTAGGATTCAAGGGTAGGTCTTTCAGCAGCCATTTCTGTTCTTCGCCTATTAGCTGTGCGAATGATTCGTTCAGGATTCTCAACTGGTGTTTCAAGGTTAGCTTCTGAAGATCGAGTCATGCAACTACAGAGAAGAACACGTTTTAGCCTGAGCAAACTGGTTAGTGAGGTTACAGGGAGAGTGAAAACTAAAGAAAAACTTGGAAGAAAGAAAAACAAACAAAACACTATTCACAAGAGAAAACACAAAGATAGGGAAAAGAGAATAACTTACCGTTAAACAAGAAAAAGTACAATTTTTTTCGGATTTTTAGATTTTAAAAATTTTTTTTCTTTAATATTTTGAAAGCATTAAATTCCCTCAATATGGTTTAGAATAATTTTCTAAAATTTGATTATCCTAAATGTCTTAATTCAGATAACATCTAAAATTAATTAGTTATGATAATCCTATATTTCGGAAACTGATTGTCTAACTGGTATAAGAAGTGTTGTCTAAGGTCTAGGTTACTACCGTTACCTATCATAAGTCTCTAGAATTTTGATCAGGAATCCTAAATTCATTATGATATTTCCCCAACGGCGCCAAAAATCTGATGCGATTCCGGTTGACGTGCTAAATAGGTGTTATTTTACCCTATGTTGATTATGAATAATTAAGGACTGTGATTGACTAATTGTCACATTTAGTCTCTATGGTGTCACTTAATCAGCCAGAACCTAAGGCAGAGTACCTATCGTGTAGCTAGTCTATTGGAAAGTATCTACGATTTTATTAATTTAATTATCGTACTCCCAGGGAAGTGGCAACGGCTTAGTAGTAACTAGCCTTTTATCCTAACTCCTATCTTATAATCCAGTTATGCAATCTTCATCAAATACTTTGATGAGAGGGTGATCCATTCTCCACTAGGTTTAAGTCTAATTAATCCTAAAAGTGTTTTAAAGATGAGTTCTGATTCTATGTTATACTGTTCCTATATGTTGATTGACCTATATTCGAGTGTTTTAGATATATCTTAGCCTGGAATGCAACTATGTTCTGTGTCTAAAGGTGTACCACATCTGAGGTCTCTACACTACCCCCCCGCCCCATCGTTAAGGTAAACGGCCCTACTCACGGCCCGGACTAAAGTCAGCAATGAACGGTACCCTATGTCACTTCGGGGTCATGCTGCTCGTCGCAAAACCGCCGGCATAACTCTCTACTCAGCCTACCTAGACTACTTAACAAACAAGGTGTTCCGTTGGTTATTTTATCTAGTATGGCAGACACCAATACTAATTGATGCCTGTTAAACTAAACAGGTTATGAATAGACCGTGGTTATGAATTGTCTATAACCCTAGTTTTAGTTTAAAAGAGACTTACATTAGACATGCAGACATAATGAATATTTAGCAGGTGGCTATTTCCGAAAAAACATAAAACTTCAACATATAACACAACTATTCATAAAATCGTAATATATATATTCATAATTCATATTTAGAACAAAGCAATAACATATAAGAGAGGGACATGGGGACCGATGCCATAAAGAAATCACCTTTTACGAAGTCTCGCCTACGGAGCGTACTGCTGTATATGTCGTATTGCTCGCCCTGACTCTGCTCACCAGAACCTTCGGAGGACGCTTCCTCAGCCTAGTAGCTAGACTTTACCTTACGTCCTGGGCTTAAGCCTAGCCTTGTGGACTGACTCTTCGAACGCCTAGAGCTCTCTTAGGATCTCCTAACGAAATCCCGGGTATTCTATGAATACCAGAAACGAACCTATCTATAGAAACCTAAGATCTGAGACTATTTCTCATAAACTAAAACAAACACTAATAAGAAAGAAAACTGAGATCCGAGTCTCTGAGTGAGTTGTGTACTGGAAAATTGTACACTGGAAACCACTTAATGACTCAGATCGAGTGGAGAGGGATGATTTCAACTGCTGGAGGCCTGGGGTATTTATAGCAGCTTCCCGGAGTGAAAATCTCTGAAAAATTCGATGTGGGACAGCTTCTGGCGGCTTGGGACGCCCGTCCTGATTCGTTGACCAGGTTCGGGACGCCCGTCCCGGACCTTTGACCGGGTGAAAATTTCCAAAAATTGCGTTTTTGCCCCAGAATTTGCTGTTTTCGTCTACTTTTCACCTGACACTTCCAAAATCATAAAACCCGTGAAATCAAGTAAATAGTAAACAATTAATGTCAATTTACTCTCAATTTCACATTAAAACATATATAAAAACATGCTAAAAATGTGATACGATTTTCGCGTATCAGGAAGCTGCTATAAATACCCCAGGCCTCCAGCAGTTGAATTCATTCCTCTCCACTCGATCTGAGTCATTTAGTGGTGTCCAGTGTACAATTCTCTAGTACACAACTCACTCAGAGACTCGGATCTCAGTTTTCTTTCTTGTTAGTGTTTTGTTTTAGTTTTTGAGAAATAGTCTCAGATCTTAGGTTTCTATAGATAGGTTCGTTTATGGTATTCATAGAATACACGGGATTTCGTTAGGAGATCCTAAGAGGGCTCTAGGCGTTCGAAGAGTCAGTCCACAGGGCTAGGCTTAAGCTGGATATTAAGGCAAATCCCAGTTACTAGGCTGAGGAAGCGTCCTCAGACGGTTCTGGCGAGCAGAGTCGGGTCAAGCAATACGGCATATACAGCAGTACGCTCCATCGGCAAGACTTCGTGAAGGGTGAATTCTTTATGGCATCGGTCCCCCTGTCCCTCTCTTATATGTTGTTATTGTGTTTGTCCAAATAACTGTTTGAATACCAGATTATGTTTTTATGAATCTTTGTTATTTATGTTGAAGTATTATGTTTTTCTAGAAATGGCCACCTGCTTAAATATCCATTATGTCTGCATGTTTATTGCCGTTCTTTTAAACTGAAATTAGGGTTATAGACAATTCCTAACCACGGTCTATTCATAACCTGTTTAGTTTAACAGACATCAATTAGTATTGGTGTCTGCCATACTAGATAAAATAATCTGCGGAACACCCCGTTGGTTGAAAGTAGTCTAGGTAGGCTGAGTAGAGTTTTATGCCGGCAGTTATGCGACGAGCAGTATGATCCCCAAAGTGACATAAGGCAGTCATTGCTAACTTTAGTCCGAGCCGTGAGTAGGGCCGTTACCCTTAACGATGGGGCGATAGCGTAGAAACTCAGATGTGGTAGCCTTTAGACACAGAACATAATTGCAATCCAGGCCAAGACATGTCTAAAACACTCGAATATAGGTCAATCAACATATAGTAACAGTATAACATAAAATCAGGATCAAATCTTTAAAACACTTTCAGGTTTGGCTAGACTTAAACCTAGTGGAGAATGAATCACCCTCTTATCAAAATTATTGATGAAGATTGCATAACTGGATTATAAGATAAGAGTTAGGAAGAAAAGCTAGTTACTACTAAGCCGTTGCCACTTCCCTGGGAGTACGATATTTATTTAATAAAATCGTAGATACTTTCCAACAGACTAGCTACACGATAGGTACTCTGCCTTAGGTTCTGGCTGATTAAGTGACACCATAGAGACTAAATGTGACAATTAGTCAATCACAGTCCTTAATTATTCATAATCAACATAGGGTAAAATAACACCTATTTAGCACATCGGTCGGAAACCGCATCAACGGGCGTCCCTAACCCCCAGAATCAGTCCCACATCGAATATTTGATGAAAAATCACCCCGGGAAGCTGCTATAAATACCCCAGGCTTCCAGTAGTTGAAATCATTCCTCTCCACTCGATCTGAGTCATTAAGTGGTTTCCAGTGTACACTTCTCTAGTACACAACTCACTGAGAGACTCCGATCTCAGTTTTCTTTCTTATTAGTGTTTTGTTTTAGTTTCTGAGAAATAGTCTCAGATCTTAGGTTTCTATAGATAGGTTCATTTCTGGTATTCATAGAATACCCGGGATTTCGTTAGGAGATCCTAAGAGGGATCTAGGCGTTCGAAGAATCAATCCATAGGGCTGGGCTTAAGCTGGGTATTAAGGTAAAGCCCAGTTACTAGGCTGAGGAAGCGTCCTCCGAAGGTTCAGGGTGAGCAATACGACATATACATCAGTCCCCATGTCCCTCTCTTATATGTTGTTATTGTTTTGTTCTAAATACCTATTATGAATATGAGATTACGATTTTTTATGAATAGTTGTTTTATATGTTGACGTTGTTATGTTTTTCCGGAAATAGCCACCTGCTAAATATTCACTATGTCTGCATGTTTAATGTGCTCTTTTAAACTAAAGTTAGGTTATAGACAATTCCTAACCACGGTCTAATCATAACCTGTTTAGTTTAAGAGGCATCAATTAGTATTGGTGTCTGCCATGCTAGATAAAATAACCTGCTGAACACCCTGCATGTTAAAGTAGTCTAGGTAGGGGTCGAGCTGAGTCCGATTATGCCGGCGGCTAGGGAAAGCGGTATGATCCCCGAAGTGACAAAGGGCTTTCATGGATGCCTTCGTCCCGAACCGTGAGTAGGGCCATCATTAAGGTAGGGCAGTTTATTAGAGACCTCGGATGTGGTACGCCTTTAGACACAGAACATAGTTGCAATCCAGGCTAAGATGCATCTAAAATACTTGAAGATAGGTCAATCAACATGTAGGAACAGTATGACATAAAATCAGGACATTATCTAGAAAACACTTCTAGGATTAATTAGACTTAAACCTAGTGGAGAACGGATCACCCTCTCATCAAAGTATTTGATGAAGATTGCATAACTGGATCATAAGATAGGAGTTAGGATAAAAGGCTAGTTACTACTAAGTCGTTGCCACTTCCCTGGGAGTACGATATTTAACTTAATAAAATTGTAGATACTTTCCAACAGACTAGCTACACGATAGGTACTCTGCCTTAGGTTCTGATTGATTAAGTGACAAAAATTGAATGCTAAGTGACAGTTAGTAAGACTCAGTCCTTAATTACTCATAATCGACATAGGTAAATAAAACCTATCTTTTAGCATACCAATCGGAACTGCATCAATATGCTAAAAAGGTGTTATTTTACCCTTTGTTGATTTTGAGTAATTAAGGACTGATATTGACTAATTGTCACATTTAGTCTCTATGGTGTCACTTAATCAGCCAGAACCTAAGGCAGAGTACCTATCGTGTAGCTAGTCTGTTGGAAAGTATCTACGATTTTATTAAATAAATATCGTACTCCCAGGGAAGTGGTAACGGCTTAGTAGTAACTAGCCTTTTATCCTAACTCTTATCTTATGATCCAGTTATGCAATCTTCATCAATAACTTTGATGAGAGGGTGATCCATTCTCCACTAGGTTTAAGTCTAATTAAGCCTAAAAGTGTCTTATAGATAACGTCCTGATTCTATGTTATACTGTTCCTACATGTTGATTGACCTATCTTCGAGTCTTTTAGATGCATCTTAGCTTGGATTGCAACTATGTTCTGAGTCTAAAGGTGTACCACATCTGAGTCTCTATGCTACTACCCCATCGTTAAGGTAAACGGCCCTACTCACGGTTCGAACAAAAGACAGCTATAAAAGCCCTATGTCACTTCGGGGATCACGCCGCTGGCCCATAACCGCCGGCATAAAAACGCAACTCAGCCTACCTAGACTACTCTAACAAACAGGGTGTTCCGCATGTTATTTTATCTAGTATGGCAGACACCAATACTAATTGATGCCTATTAAACTAAACAGGTTATGAATAGACCGTGGTTAGGAATTGTCTATAACCCTACATTTAATTTAAAAGAAACTACATTAGACATGCAGACATAATGAATATTAAGCAGGTGGCTATTCCCGGGAAAACATAACAACTTCAACATATAAAACAAATAATCATAGAAATCATAATCTCATATTCATAATAAATTTTTGGACAATCACAGTACAAACATATAAAGAGAGGGACAGGGGGGGGCCGATGCCATAAAGAAATCACCCTTTACGTAGTCACGCCGTTGGAGCGTACTGCTTTATATGTCGTACTGCTTGACCCGACTCTGCTCGTCAGAACCTTCGGAGGACGCTTCCTCAGCCTAGTAGCTGGACTTTACCTTACATCCTGGGCTTAAGCCCAGCCCTGTGGACTGACTCTTCGAACGCCTAGAGCCCTCTTAGGATCTCCTAACGAAATCCTGGGTATTCTATGAATACCAGAAACGAACCTATCTATCGAACCCTAGGATTTGAGACTATTTCTCAGAAAATAAGAAAAACGAAACCCAAAAAGGAAAGAAAGAAAACTTATAATGAAATCTGAGTCTCTGAGTGATTTGTGTACTAGAGAATTGTACACTGGAATTCACTGAATGACTCAGATCAAGTGGAGAGGGATGATTTCAACTCTTGGAGGCCTGGGGTATTTGTAGCAGCTTTCTGGAGTGAAAATTTCCAAATATTTCTTTGTGGGACAACTTATGGTGCTTCGGGACGCCTGTCCTGAGCCTTGGGACAAACCAGATAGTCAACACAATATCCCCTCGTCTTAACTACTACCAGATAACACTTCGACCCGTCGCTAGACATACTAACAACAGACAACTTTCTGAGTTCTGAGCCTTGGTGATCAGATTTTTACTTATTTAGCGTTTATTGAGTTTTTTCTTTTATAGATTTTTCAGGGTATTTTGAGTCTGCTTAGAACACGTCAACTTCAACTACCCCTGTAGTGAGTCCCACTCCGATGACTCCCAGACCTACACGACCTTAGGGCATCAGGCTTTAAGTTCCCCGAAGGAGTGGTGCTCGAGTAGCGAAGGCCGCTGGCAAACTACCCTTATTTAATTAATTCTCTTTTATTTCTTTTCACTTTTAGCTCAGAGTCTCATCTAGTCACTCTAATTGTCAATACATCCATAACTGGTCTAATTTTATCTAGGTAAGTCTCGAAAAGGTAATTGGCTGAGGTCTCTAATCCAGACTAAGTTGTGCTCAGTTATCAGGAATTCCCTATTCCTAATCAATAAGTTCAAAATAGTCATAAATCATCTCCTACTAATCATAACACTCTACCTACATATCATAGACATCAGTAAATGTTTACCAATCATACTGCATTTAGAAGTCTGAAAGAATGAAAAATTTTGAAAATTTTTGGAAGGGTGTGAAAATACGGGGAAAACATGCAAAATCATGCAAAGGTTTTTTCAAAAACTACTACAGTGCACCGTGCACTGCTACCCCACACTTAAGTCTGACACTGTCCTCAATGTTCATGCATAGCTAAACTACCCCACACTTATTTGAAAACAAGAAC
Source organism: Asclepias syriaca (assembly GCA_027405835.1). Lineage (NCBI taxonomy): Eukaryota > Viridiplantae > Streptophyta > Magnoliopsida > Gentianales > Apocynaceae > Asclepias > Asclepias syriaca. The sequence goes on from CM049932.1 coordinate 12,939,082, forward strand.
AAAAACAAAACAAAGAACTCAAGAACAAAACAAAGAACTCTTACCCCACACTTATTCGACTAACTAAGGGTAAGAGAGAAAATAAGGCAACAAAACAAGAAGGATAGCAAAACAGAACACAAAACAAATAAAATAAAAGGAATATGAGGATTAGAAAAACTCCCTTCATGTGGCGAGCAGAAGGGTCTTCTCTGATCTGTCAATTAGCTCTTCACCTTAGCCATGTGCTATTGCTGAGGTGTTTCTGACTCTACAAGCTCTAGATACTGGAACGGATGACGTCAGCTCCGATCCTTCATTGTCGAGCTCCAGGTAGTGGCATATCCATTCGAGAAATGACTCAAGCCCCAAGGACTGTTTCCTTGAATCATTTGTGAAGTTTCTCGTAATCGTAGCAACGTGTCCAGAAGGAACGTGTCTAGGAATGAGACTTCTTTGGATTGGTGTGCCTACCTGCCAATGTCAATGAAGGTATTGCATGCAAGTTTTGAATGGTAGAAGACATACCTAAAGCTTTGGCTAAGCCGTGGTGGTAGGAGGCTCCAGTGGTGTAGATTTGGGCCTAAGTATTTGAAACTTCCTCGGGGAGGTTTTTCACAACTGATTGTATGTAGAGGATGCAAGCTCCTCCATTGCTATGCTCCTGATACAATGCCAAATTCCTCTATATCCTTCGACTGCTTGATATCACTTGGTAGATCACTTGCTTGCACTAGTCTGACTTTAATTGTTGTCAGTATCTCATCTGTTGATTCTGCGGGTAGGGGTTTTGTTGTGGTGGTATCTTCTGAAAGTCTCCAACTTCCGAATTATTCCTCAGCTAAATCCCGTATGATTCCTCTAGTTAGGATTGTATGCATTTCCCATTGGAGTAGCATTCTGCAGTAACCTACTCCTACCTCTTTTTGGAATGGTTCGTATTTCATTCCCATAGCAATCCCTGCTAAAGTGTGGTACTTGGCACACTTCACAAATTTGATACACAGACTGAATGTTTCTTCCTAAGACATTGGCACTCTGAATCTGGAAAACACTTCTCATAGAATCTGCACATGACTTTAACATCATTAGTAGGTAATGACTGTGGCTCAGGCCATTTTTTTTAAAAGTGTTCCACGACTACTATGATGTAATTATTTTCAAGGAAGAAAGGAAAAGGATTCGATACCCCAGATATTAAAGGTTGCAATACTCTGTATTTGGGGTAGGCGATCTCTAGAAGGGGTGTTACCTGGTATTTGGCAAGCATCGCAGTGCTGTATCAGAGATACAAAATCCTTGAATATGGTGGGTCAACAAGATTCTACTTCCAACACTTTCCGGACAGTGTTGATAGCAGTTAATTGGTCTCCCATAGATTCCTGCAATACTTTAGAATCATGTGACCTTCGCTTTCCGAGATACATCCTCTGATCACTTTACTCTGCAAAAATTTGAAATAGAAGAGAAATCTGCCCAGTAGTAATATTTCAAATCGGCAAGGAATTTCTTCTTTTGCTGATAAGTCATATCACTTGGGAATAATTAGCAGCTAGATAATTAGTAATATCAGTAAACCACGGAGGGGAATCATTACTCATAGCAAACAATGAAAATAGATCCTCATTCAGAAATTTATCAGATACTACTGTCTCGTCAATAGCTTCTAACTCAGGGTTTCTTAATCTAGACCAAAGGTTTGCTTTCTAGATTCTTAACCCTTTTTCTTACCCCTTCATTCTATATCAAATTCAAGTGACAATAAAACTTAACTTAATCAATTATGGTTCAACATCAGTTTTATTGAACACAGATGTCTCAGAGTGATCAGTGTAACCTATTGTTTTTAGACAAGACTAGATAAGATCGGAATTTATCATACATGAACTTTCTTATCATGTTTCTGTCCTAAAACAATTCTTACTACATCATTACATCACATATTCATTCAAAAAGTAGATTTCAATCAGGTGATGCCATAATGGGTGCAGTAATTCCTTTTGGTTTAAAAGATCTCATGCAATTATCAGCAAAACAAAAGGAGCATCCTTTTTTTCAATAGAACATTCAGAGGTCTGGCTATTAGGAAAAAAATTATTTCAATACTCGTCCTAATAAAGCCGGTATGACTCTAAGAAAATTCTAAAATGGAATTTCTTCCCCATAAAAATCTAAGCCAAAATTTTACAACTTAGAAGAAAATATATTTTATCCTCATTTCCATTTTTATTTCTTCGAAATAATAGAAAAACACGAAAAAGAGCAACTAAGAAAATAACTAAGAAAGAACAAGAGATAGGGAAAAGAACAACTTACCATTGAGCAAGAAAAATACATTTTTTTTTCGGTTTTTAATTTTCAAAAAAAATTTTCTTTTTTTTTCGAAAGCAGTTAAATTTCCTCAATATGGTTTTAGAATGATTTTATAAAATTTGATTATCCTAAATGTCTTAATTTTAGATAATGTCTAAAATCAATTAGTTGTGATAATCCTATATTTCGGAAATTGATTGTCTAACTAGTAGAAAATAAGTGTTAGGTCTAAGGTCTAGGTTACTACCGCTACCTATCATAAGTATCTAGAATTTTGATCAGGAGTCCTAAATTCATTATGATATTTCCCCGGCAATGGCGCCAAAAATCTGATGCGTTCCGACTGATATGCTAAATAGGTGTTATTTTACCCTATGTTGATTATGAGTAATTAAGGACTGAGATTGACTAATTGTCACATTTAGTCTCTATGGTGTCACTTAATCAGCCAGAACCTAAGGCAGAGTACCTATCGTGTAGCTAGTCTGTTGGAAAGTATCTACGATTTTATTAAATAAATATCGTACTCCCAGGGAAGTGGTAATGGCTTAATAGTAACTAGCCTTTTATCCTAACTCTTATCTTATGATTCAGTTCTGCAATCGTCATCAATAACTTTGATGAGAGGGTGATCCATCTCCACTAGGTTTAAGTCTAATTAAGCCTAAAAGTGTTTTATAGATAACATCTTGATTCTATGTTATACTGTTCCTACATGTTGATTGACCTATCTTTGAGTATTTTAGATGCATCTTAGCTGGATTGCAACTATGTTCTGAGTCTAAAGGTGTACCACATCTGAGTCTCTATGCTACTACCCCATCGCCAAGGTAAACCGCCCTACTCACGGTTACTACTAAAGACAGCTATGAAAGCCCTATGTCACTTCGGGGATCATGCCGTTTGCCCATAACCGCCGGTATAACGCTCTACTCAGCCTACTTAGACTACTCTAACAAATAGGGTGTTCCGCAAGTTATTTTATCTAATATGGCAGACACCAATACTAATTGATGCCTGTTAAACTAAACAGGTTATGAATAGACCGTGGTTAGGAATTATCTATAACCCTACATTTAATTTAAAAGAAACTACATTAGAAATGCAAACATAATGAATATTAAGCAGTTGGCTATTCCCGGGAAAACATAACAACTTCAACATATAAAACAAATAATCATAGAAATCATAATCTCATATTCAAAATAAATTTTTGGACAATCACAGTACAAACATATGAAGAGAGGGACAGGGGGGACCGATGCCATAAAGAAATCACCCTTTATATAGTCATGCCGTTGGAGCGTACTGCTTTATATGTCGTACTGCTTGACCCGACTCTGCTCGTCAGAACCTTCGGAGGATGCTTCCTTAGCCTAGTAGCTGGACTTTACCTTACATCCTGGGCTTAAGCCCAGCCCTATGGACTGACTCTTCGAACGCCTAGAGCCCTCTTAGGATCTCCTAACGAAATCCTGGGTATTCAATGAATACCAGAAACGAACCTATCTATCGAACCATAGGATCTGAGACTATTTCTCAGAAACTAAGAAAAACGAAACACAAAAAGGAAAGAAAGAAAACGTATACTGAAATCTGAGTCTCTGAGTGATTTGTGTACTAGAGAATTGTACACTGGAATTCACTGAATGACTCAGATCAAGTGGAGAGGGATGATTTCAACTCTTGGAGGCCTGGGGTATTTATAGCAGCTTTCTGGAGTGAAAATCTCCAAATATTTCGATGTGGGACAACTTCTAGTGCTTCGGGACGCCCGTCCTGGATTGGGACGGCCGTCTAAAAATTGAATTTTTGCCCCAAAATTTGCTGTTTTCGTCTACTTTTCACTTGACACTTCCAAAATCATAAAAATTGTGAAATTGAGTAAATAACAATCAAAGTACCATGACGGGCATCCCGGACTTGGGACGAGCATCCAGAGTGGGAGATACAAGTCCCACATTGGAAATTGAAGAGAAATTCCCTCAATTTCTTTACTATAAATACCACAAGCCTTCCTCAGTTGAAATCATCCCTCATCACTCGATTTGAGTCATCTACTGACTTTAAGTGTATATTTTTACACACGATATAAGTCATTCAGTGGCTCAAGTGCATCTTTCTGCACTCACACGAGTAGATAGTAGTATTGATGCATTCCAATTGGTATGCTAAAAGATAGGATTTATTACCTATATTGATTATGAGTAATTAAGGACTTAGTCTTACTAATTGTCACTTTAGCATTTAATTGTTATCACTTAATCAATCAGAACCTAAGGCAGAGTACCTATCATGTAGCTAGTTCTTGGAAAGTATCTACGATTTTAAAATTATAAATATCGTACTCCCAGGGAACTGGTAACGGCTTAGTAGCAACTATCCCTTAATCCTAACATTTATCTTATTTATGTAGTTAATCAATCAGTTAATCAATTCTTTGAGATTGATTGGTGATCCCAATCACACATAACAAGCAAATAGCATTCAAGAGTAACAATGCATTCATCAATTCAAGTTCAGTTATTACAATTTGTCTGACCTTATCTTCGAACATTTTAGATATATCTTGATCTCTAAGGCAATTATGAAATGTAACCATCTGTTTACCATATCTGAGTTACCTGGTGTATTGGTATGCATAAATCATATCACATTTTTAGCATGTTTTTAGGCATGATTTAGGGTGAAATTGATAGGAAATTAGTCTTAATTGATTGTTATAACTCAATTTCATAGTTTTTGTGGTTTTGGAAGTGTCAGGTGAAAAGTAGATGAAAATAGCAAATTTTCGGGCAAAAATGCAATTTTTGGAAATGTTGATTTCGGGGTGGGCGTCCCGAATTCGGGACGGGCGTCCCGACCCAGTCAAAGAGTTGTCCCACATCGAAATTTTTGGAGATTTTCACTCCATAAAGCTGCTATAAATACCCCAGGCCTCCAAGAGTTGAAATCATCCCTCTCCACTTGATCTGAGTCATTTAGTGACTTCAAGTGTACATTTTTCTCGAGTACATAAGTCACTGAGAGACTCGGGTTTAGTATAAGTTTTCTTTCTTTCTAGTTAGTGTTTCGTTTTCTTAGATTTTGAGAAATAGTCTCAGATCTTAGGGTTCGATAGATAGGTTCGTTTCTGGTATTCATAGAATACCCAGGATTTCGTTAGGAGATCCTAAGAGGGCTCGAGGCGTTCGAAGAGTCAGTCCACAGGGCTGGGCTTAAGCTGGGTATTAATGTAAAGCCTAGTTACTAGGTTGAGGAAGCATCCTCTGAAGGTTCTGTAGAGCAGAGTCGGGTCAAGCAGTACGACATATACAAGCAGTACGCTCCATCGGCGAGACTAAGTAAAGGGTTATTTCTTTATGGCATCAGTCCCCCTGTCCCTCTCTTTATATGTTGTACTGTGTTTGTCCAAATATCAATTATGAATACTGGATTATGATTTTTATGAATATTTGTTATATATGTTGAAGTTGTTATGTTTTTCCGGAAATGGCCACCTTCTTAATATACATTATGTCTGCATGTCTAATGTAGTTTCTTTTAAACTAAAATTAGGGTTATAGACAATTCCTAACCACGGTCTATTCATAACCTGTTTAGTTTAACATGCTTCAATTAGTATTGGTGTCTGCCATACTAGATAAAATAACCTGCGGAACACCCTGTTTGTTAGAGTAGTCTAGGTAGGCTGAGTTGCGTATTTATGCCGGCGGTTATGCGCCAGCGGCGTGATCCCCGAAGTGACATAGGGCTTTCATAGCTGTCTTTTGTTCGAACCGTGAGTAGGGCCATTTACCTTAACGATGGGGTAGTAGCATAGAGACTCAGATGTGGTACACCTTTAGACTCAGAACATAGTTGCAATCCAGGTTAAGATGCATCTAAAATACTCGAAGATAGGTCAATCAACATGTAGGAACAGTATAACATAGAATCAGGACGTTATCTATAAGACACTTTTAGGCTTAATTAGACTTAAACCTAGTGGAGAATTGATCACCCTCTCATCAAAGTTATTGATTAAGATTGCATAACTGGATCATAAGATAAGAGTTAGGATAAAAGGCTAGTTACTGCTAAGCCGTTACCACTTCCCTGGGAGTACGATATTTATTTAATAAAATCGTAGATTCTTTCCAACAGACTAGCTGCACGATAGGTACTCTGCCTTAGGTTCTGGCTGATTAAGTGACACGATAGAGACTAAATGTGACAATTAGTCAATCTCAGTCCTTAATTACTCATAATCAACATAGGGTAAAATAACACCTATTTAGCATATCAGTCGGAAACGCATCAGATTTTTGGCGCCGTTGACGGGGAAATATCATAATGAACTTAGGATTCCTGATTAAAATTCTAGAGAATTATGATAGGTAACGGTAATAACTTAGACCTTAGACCCAACACTTATTTTATGGTAGTTAGACAATCAATTTCCGAAATATAGTGTTATCATAACTAATTTTAGACATTATCTAAAATTAAGACATTTAGGATAATCAAATTTTAGAAAATCATTCTAAAATCATATTGAGGAAATTTAACTGCTTTCTAAATAAAATATAAAAAGAAAAAAAATTTAAAATTTAAAACCCGAAAAAATGTATTTTTCTTGCTGAATGGTAAGTTGTTCTTCTCCCTATCTCTTGTTCTTTCTTAGTTGTTTTCTTAATTGCTCTTTTTCGTGTTCTTCTATTATTTCGAAGAAATAAAAATGGAAATGAGGATAAAATATATTTTCTTCTGAGTTGTAAAATTTTTGGCTTAGATTTTTATCGGGAAGAAACTCCATTTTAGAATTTTCTTAGAGTCATACCGGCTTTATAGGGACGAGTTATGAAATAATTTTTCCTTAATAGCCAGACCTCTGAATGTTCTATTGAAACAAAAAGGATGTTCCTTTTGTTTTGCTGATAATTGCATGAGATCTTTTAAACCAAAAGGAATTACTGCACCCATTATGGCATCACCTGATTGAAATCTTCTTTTTGAATGAATATGTGATGTAATGATGTAGTAAGAATTGTTTTAGATAGAAACATGATAAGAAAGTTCATGTATGATAAATTCCGATCTTATCTAGTCTTGTCTAGAAACAATAGGTTACACTGATCACTCTGAGATATCTGTGTTCAATAAAACTAATGTTGAACCATAAATTGATTAAGTTAAGTTTTGTTGTTACTTGAATTTGATATAGAATGAAGGGATAAGAAGAAGGGTTGAAAATCTAGAAAGCAAACCATTGTCCAAATTAGAAAACTCTGAGTTAGAGGCTATTGTAATACTGATAAATTTTTTATGAAAACATATTTGCATTGTTTGCTATGTATGATAAGTCTCATCTGTGGTTTATTGTTGTTGCAAATTATCTAGTCACTGAATGAGTTCCAAGTAATGTGACTTATCAGCAAAAGAAAAAAAATTCTTCGCTGATTTGAAATATTACTACTCGGCAGATTTCTTTTCTATTTCAAATTTTTGCAGATCAGTTGATCAGAAGATGTGTCTCGAAAGATAAAAGCCACAACATTTTGGAGCATTGTCATCGACGATCTACGAGAGGCTATTTGACTGCTAGCAACACTGTCTGGAAAGTGTTGAAAGCATGATATTACTGGCCCACTATTTTGTATCCTGGATACAATCCGATGATGCTTGAAAAATAACAGGTAACACGTCTTTCCAGAGATCGTCTACCCCAGCAACGTATACAGAGTATTGCAACCTTTGATATCTGGGGTATCGAATCCTTTTCTTTTTCTTCCTGTGAAAACATTTACATCATAGTAGTCGTGGAACACTTTTCAAAAATGGCATGAACCACAGGCATTACCTACTAATGATGTTAAAGTCATGTGTAGATTCTATGAGAAGTTGTTTTCCAGATTCAGAGTGCCAATGCCTTAGGAAGAAACGTTCAGTCTGTTTATCAAATTTGTGAAGTCTGCCAAGTACCACACTTTAGCAGGGATTGCTATGGGAATGAGATACGAACCATTCCAAAAAGAGGTAGGAGTAGGTTACTGCAGAATGCTACTCCAATGGGAGACACATACAATCCCAGCTGGAGAAATCATACGGGATTTAGCTCAGGAATAATTCGGAAGTTGGAAACTTTCAGAAGATACCACCACAGCAAAACCCCTACCCGCAAAATCAACAGATGAGATACTGGCAACAATTAAAGCCAGACCAGTGCAAGCAAGTGATCTACCAAGTGGTATCGAATGGTCGAAGGATATAGAGGAATTTGGCATTGTATCAGGAGCATAGCAATGGAGGAGCTTGCATCCCCTGCATACAATCAGCTGTGAGAAACCTCCCTGAGGAAGTTTCAAATACTTGGGCCCAGATCTACACCACTGGAGCCTCCTACCACCACGGCTTTGCCAAAGCTTCAGGTATCTTTTCTACCATTCGAAAATTGCATGCAATACCTTCACTGACATTGGCAGGTAGGCACACCAATCCAAAGAAGTCTCATTCCTAGACACGTTCCTTCTGGACACGTTGCTACGATTACGAGGAACTTTGCAAATCATTCGAGGAAACAGTCCTTGGGGCGTAGTCATTCATCAATTGGATAGGCCATGATACGCTAAAATCGTATCACATTTTTAGCATGTTTTTATGTATGTTTTAATGTGAAATTGAGAGTAAATTGACATTAATTGTTTACTATTTACTTGATTTCACGGTTTTTATGATTTTGGAAGTGTCAGGTGAAAAGTAGACGAAAACAGCAAATTCTGGGGCAAAAACGCAATTTTTGGAAATGTTGACCCGGTCAAAGGTCCGGGACGGGCGTCCCGAACCGGGACGGACGTCCCGAGCCGCCAGAAGCTGTCCCACATGAATTTTTCAGAATTTTTCACTCCGGGAAGCTGCTATAAATACCCCAGGCCTCCTGCAGTTGAATTCATCCCTGTCCACTCGATCTGAGTCATTAAGTGGTTTCCAGTGTACAGTTTTCCAGTACACAACTCACTCAGAGACTCGGATCTCAGTTTTCTTTCTTATTAGTGTTTTGTTTTAGTTTATGAGAAATAGTCTCAGATCTTAGGTTTCTATAGATAGGTTCGTTTCCGGTATTCATAGAATACCCGGGGTTTCGTTAGGAGACCCTAAGAGAGCTCTAGGCGTTCGAAGAGTCAGTCCACAGGGCTAGGCTTAAGCCCAGGACGTAAGGTATAAGTCTAGCTACTAGGCTGAGGAAGCGGGCGAGCAGAGTCAGGGCGGGCAATACGACGTATACAGCAGTAGGCTCTGTAGGCGAGACTAAGTAAAGGGTGATTTCTTTATGGCATCAGTCCCCATACCCCTCTCTTATATGTTTTATTGCTTTGTCCTAAACATCAATTATGAATATCAGATTATGATTTTATGAATAGTTGTTTTTTATGTTGAAGTTATTATGTTTTTCCGGAAATAGCCACCTGCTAAATAATCATTATGTCTGCATGTCTAATGTAGTTTCTTTTAAACTAAAATAGGGTTATAGACAATTCCTAACCACGGTCTATTCATAACCTGTTTAGTTTAACAGGCATCAATTAGTATTGGTGTCTGCCATACTAGATAAAATAACATGCTGAACACCTGGCTTGTTAGAGTAGTCTAGGTAGGCTGGGTAGAGTGTTATGGCAGCGATTACGAGCCTTCAGAGTGATCCCCGAAAGTGACATAGGGCCTTCATAACTGTCTTTGTTCGTACCGTGAGTAGGGCCGTTTACCTTAATGATAGGGGGCGGTAGCATAGAGACTCAGATGTGGTACACCTTTAGACACAGAACATAGTTGCATTCCAGGCTAAGATATATCTAAAACACTCGAATATAGGTCAATCAACATATAGGAACAGTATAACATAGAATCAGAACTTATCTTTAAAACACTTCTAGGGTTAATTAGACTTGAACCTAGTGGAGAATGGATCACCCTCTCATCAAAGTATTTGATGAAGATTGCATAACTGGATCATAAGATAAGAGTTAGGATAAGAGGCTAGTTACTACTAAGCCGTTGCCACTTCCCTGGGAGTACGATAATTAACTTAGTAAAATCCTAGATACTTTCCAATAGACTAGCTACACGATAGGTACTCTGCCTTAGATTCTGGTGGATTAAGTTACACCATAAGACTAAACGTGACAATTAGTCAATCACAGTCCTTAATTAATCATAATCGACATAGGGTAAAATAACACCTATTTAGTACGTCAACCGGAATCGCATCAGATTTTTGGCGCCGTTGCCGGGGAAATATCATAATGAATTTAGGACTCCTGATCAAAATTCTAGACACCGATCAAAATTCTAGATACTTATGATAGGTAACGGTAGTAACCTAGACTTTAGACCCAACACTTATGTTATACCAGTTAGACAATCAATTTCCGAAATATAGGATTATCATAACTAATTAATTTTAGATGTTATCTGGAATTAAGACACTTAGGATAATCAAATTTTAGAAAATTATTCTAAAACCATATTAAGGAAATTTACCTGCTTTCTAAATTAAACATAAAAAGAAAAAAAATGTTAAAAATTTAAAATCCGAAAAAGAATGTATCTTTCTTGCTCAACGGTGAGTTGTTCCTTTTCCCTATCTCTTGTTTTTCGTTGTTTTCTTAGTTGCTCTTTTTCGTGTTTTTTTTCCTTTATTTAATTTCGAAAAAAAAAATAAAAATGGAAATGAGAATAGAATATTTTTCTGAGTTGTCAATTTTTGGCTAAGGCTTTAATCTGGAAGAAATATCATTGTGGAATTTTCTTAGGTCATGCTTAGTCTATTAGACAGAATCGTGAAATAAAATTTTCTTTAATAGACAGACCTCTGAGTATTCTAATGAGAAAGGATGTTCCTTTTGTTTGATGATTGCATGAGAACTTTTAAACCAAAAGGAATTACTGCGCCCATTATGACATCACCTGATTAAAATCTGCTTTTTGAATGAATATGTGATGTAATGATGTAGTACGAATTGTTTTAGGACAAAAACATGATAAGAAAGTTCATGCATGATAAATTCCAATCTTATCTAGTCTTGTCTAGAAACAATAGGTGACACTGATCACTCCAAGATATCTGTGTTCAATAAAACTAATGTTGAACCATCCTTGATTAAGTTAAGTTTTATTGTTACTTGAACTTGATATAGAATAAAGGGATAAGAAAAAGGGTTAAGAATCTAGAAAGCAAACCTTTGGTCTGGATTAGGAAACCCTGAGTTAGAGGTTATTGACGAGACAGTAGTATCTGACAAATTTCTGAATGAGGATCTATTTTCATTGTTTGCTATGATTAATGATTCTCCTCCGTGGTTTACTGATATTACTAATTATCTAGCTGCTAATTATTCCCAAGTGATATGACTTATCAGCAAAAGAAGAAATTCTTTGCTGATTGGAAATATTACTACTGGGTAGATTTTTCTTCTATTCCAAATTTTTACAGATCAGTTGATCAGAAGATGTATCTCGGAAGGCGAAGGCCACATGAGTCTGAAGCATTGCAGGAATCTATGGGAGACCAATTAACTGCTACCACACTGTCCGGAAAGTGTTGGAAGTAGAATCTTGTTGACCCACCATATTCAAAGATTTTGTATCTCTGATACAGCCCTGCGATGCTTGGTAACACCCCTTCCAGAGATCGCCTACCCCAGCAAGGTATACAGAGTATTGCAACCTTTGATATCTGGGGTATCAAATCCTTTTCTTTTTCTTCCTTTGAAAATAATAACATCATAGTAGTTGTGGAACACTTTTCAAAAATGGCCTGAACCACAGGCATTACCTACTAATGATGTTCAAGACATGTGCAGATTCTATGAGAAGTTGTTTTTCAGATTCAGAATGCCAACGTCTTAGGAAGAAAGGCTCAGTCTATGTATCTAATCTGTGAAGTCTGCTAAGTACCACACTCTAGCAGGGATTGCTATGGGAATGAAATACGAACCATTCCAAAAGAGGTAGGAGTAGGTTACTGCAGAATGCTGCTCCAATGGGAAACGCATACAATCCCAACTAGAGGAATCGTACGGGATTTAGCTGAGGAGTAATTCGGAAGCTGGAAACTTTCAGAAGACACCACCACAGCAAAACCCACACTCGCAGAATCAATAGATGAGATACTGGCAACAATTAAAGCCAGATCAGTGCAAGCAAGTGGTCTACCAAGAGGTAACGAACGGTCGGCAGATATAGAGGAATTTGGCATTGTGTCGGGAGCATAGCAATGGAGGAGCTTGCATTCCCTGCATACCAATCAGCTGTGAGAAACTTCCTCGAGGAAGTCTCAAATACTTGGGCCCATATCTACACAACTGGAGCCCCCTACCACCACAGCTTCGCCAAAACTTCAGGTACCTTTTCTTCCATTCGAGACTTGCATGCAATACCTTTACTAACATTGGCAGGTAGGCACACCAATCCAAAGAAGTCTCATTCCTAGACACGTTCCTTCTGGACACGTTGCTACAATTACGAGAAACTTTGTAGATGATTCGAGGAAACAGTCCTTGGGGCGTGAGTCATTCATCAAATGGATATGCCACTACCTAGAGCTCGACAATGAAGGATCGGAGCTGGCGTCATCCGTTCCAATATCTAGAGCTTGCAGAGTCAAGAACACCTCAGCAATAGCACATGGCTAAGGTGAAGAGCCAATTGACAGATCAGAGAAGACCCTTCTGTTCGCAACATGAAGGGAGTTTTTCTAATCCTCATATTCCTTTTATGTTATTTGTTTTGTGTTTTGTTTTGCTATCCTTCCTGTTTTGTTGCCTGATTTTCTCTCTTACCCTTAGTTAGTCGAATAAGTGTGGGGTAAGAATCTTTTCTGTTTTATTTCTTGTTTTCAAATAAGTGTGGGGTAGCTAGATATGCATGAACACTGAGGACAGTGCCAGACTTAAGTGTGGGGTAGCAGTGCACGGTGCACTGTAGCAGTTTGAAAATTTTTTCGCATGCTTTTGCTTGTTTTCCCCTTATTTTCACACTCTTCCAAAAAATTTTCAAAATTTTTCCGTCTTTCAGACTTCTAAATACAGTATGCTTGGTTAAACAAATTGCTTATGTCTATGATATGTAGGTAGTATGTTATGGTTAGTAGGAGATAATTGATAGCTATCTTGGACTAATTGATTAGGAATAGGGAATTCCTGATAACTGAGCACAACCTTGTCTGGATTAGAGACCTCAACCAATTGCCTATTCGAGACTTAACTAGATAAAATTAGACCAGTTGTGGATATATTGGCAGTTAGAATGACTAGATGAGACTCTGAGCTAAAAGTGAAAAGAACTTAAGGAAGTTAATTACAATAGGGTAGTTTGCCAGCGGCCTTCGCTACTCGAGCACCACTCCTTCGGGGAATTTAAGGCCTGATGCCCTAAGGTCGTGTAGATCTGGGAGTCATCGGAGTGGGACTCGCTACATGGGTAGTTGAAGTTGACGTGTTCTAAGCAAACTCGAAATACCCTGAATCTATAAAGAAAATAACTAAGTGCTAAAACATTAAAAATCTGATCACCAAAGCTCAGAACTCAGAAAGTTATCTGTTGTCAGTATGTCTAGCGATAGGTCGAAGTATTATCTGGTAGCAGTTAAGATAAGAGTTCATTGTGTTGACTATCTGGTCTAGACTAGTACACACACTACACATCAGGAAGACCCTGTGACTAAGAAAAAGTCCAACCTAGTTGTTGATTTATTTTCTGCCTGATCATAACAAACTACTAGAGACATGTGAGACCTTGTCATAGCAACCTAACCAGTCAGACCTGTGTTAAGAATTGTCTGAAGAATTTTTGGAATAAAAACATGATTAGGAATTTAAGTGACTGCACTACGGTTTAAGATCACTAACTCCATGTAGACTTTGCTTGAGGACAAGCAAAAAGCTAAGTGTGGGGTTATCTGATACGCTAAAATCGTATCACATTTTTAGCATGTTTTTATGTATGTTTTAATGTGAAATTGAGAGTAAATTGACATTAATTGTTTACTATTTACTTGATTTCACGGTTTTTATGATTTTGGAAGTGTCAGGTGAAAAGTAGACGAAAACAGCAAATTCTGGGGCAAAAACGCAATTTTTGGAAATGTTGACCCGGTCAAAGGTCCGGGACGGGCGTCCCGAACCCGGTCAAACCGCCAGGACGGGCGTCCTGAACCGGGACGGGCATCCCGAACCTGGTCAACGAATCAGGACGGGCGTCCCGAGCCGCCAGAAGCTGTCCCACATGAATTTTTCTGAATGTTTCACTCCGGGAAGCTGCTATAAATACCCCAGGCCTCCAGCAGTTGAATTCATCCCTCTCCACTCAATCTGAGTCATTAAGTGGTTTCCAGTGTACAGTTTTCCAGTACACAACTCACTCAGAGACTCGGATCTCAGTTTTCTTTCTTATTAGTGTTTTGTTTTAGTTTCTGAGAAATAGTCTCAGATCTTAGGTTTCTATAGATAGGTTCGTTTCCGGTATTCATAGAATACCCGGGGTTTCGTTAGGAGACCCTAAGAGAGCTCTAGGCGTTCGAAGAGTCAGTCCACAGGGCTAGGCTTAAGCCCAGGACGTAAGGTAAAGTCTAGCTACTAGGCTGAGGAAGCGTCCTCCGAAGGTTCTGGCGAGCAGAGTCAGGGCGGGCAATACGACGTATACAGCAGTACGCTCTGTAGGCGAGACTAAGTAAAGGGTGATTTCTTTATGGCATCAGTCCCCATACCCCTCTCTTATATGTTTTATTGCTTTGTCCTAAACATCAATTATGAATATCAGATTATGATTTTATGAATAGTTGTTTTGTATGTTGAAGTTATTATGTTTTTCGAAAATAGCCACCTGCTAAATAATCATTATGTCTGCATGTCTAATGTAGTTTCTTTTAAACTAAAATAGGGTTATAGACAATTCCTAACCACGGTCTATTCATAACCTGTTTAGTTTAACAGGCATCAATTAGTATTGGTGTCTGCCATACTAGATAAAATAACATGCTGACACCGACTTGTTAGAGTAGTCTAGGTAGGCTGGGTAGAGCGTTATGCCAACGATTACGAGCCTTCAGAGTGATCCCCGAAAGTGACATAGGGCCTTCATAACTGTCTTTGTTCGTACCGTGAGTAGGGCCGTTTACCTTAATGATAGGGGGCGGTAGCATAGAGACTCAGATGTGGTACACCTTTAGACACAGAACATAGTTGCATTCCAGGCTAAGATATATCTAAAACACTCGAATATAGGTCAATCAACATATAGGAACAGTATAACATAGAATCAGAACTTATCTTTAAAACACTTCTAGGGTTAATTAGACTTGAACCTAGTGGAGAATGGATCACCCTCTCATCAAAGTATTTGATGAAGATTGCATAACTGGATCATAAGATAAGAGTTAGGATAAGAGGCTAGTTACTACTAAGCCGTTGCCACTTCCCTGGGAGTACGATAATTAACTTAGTAAAATCGTAGATACTTTCCAATAGACTAGCTACACGATAGGTACTCTGCCTTAGATTCTGGCTGATTAAGTGACACCATAAGACTAAACGTGACAATTAGTCAATCACAGTCCTTAATTAATCATAATCGACATAGGGTAAAATAACACCTATTTAGTACGTCAACCGGAATCGCATCAGGCCACTACCTGGAGCTCGACAATGAAGGATCGGAGCTGACGTCATCCGTTCCAATACCTAGAGCTTGCAGAGTCAAGAACGCCTCAGCAATAGCACATGACTAAGGTGAAGAGCCAATTGAAAGATCAGAGAAAACCCTTCAGCTCGCGACATGAAGGGAGTTTTTCTAATCCTCAAATTCCTTTACTTTTATTTTATTTTCTTTGTTTTGTGTTCTGTTTTGTTATTTCCATTATCCTTCTTGTTTTGTTGCTTTATTTTCCTTCTTACCCTTAGTTAGTCGAATAAGTGTGGGGTAAGAGTTCTTTGTTTTGTTTTTGTTTTTTCTTGTTTGCAAATAAGTGTGGGTAGTTTAGGTATGCATGAACACTGAGGAAAGTGTCAGACTTAAGTGTGGGGTAGCAGTGCACGGTGCACTGTAGTAGTTTAAGCAAAATTTTGCATGATTTTGCTTGTTTTCCCCGTAGTTTCACATCCTTCCAAAAATTTTCAAAATTTTTCATTCTTTCAGACTTCTAAATGCAGTATGATTGGTAAACATTTGTTGATGTCTATGATATGTAGGTAGAATGTTATGGTTAGTAGGAGACAATTGAGGACTATTTTGAACTTATTGATTAGGAATAGGGAATTCCTGGCAACTGAGCACATTTTAGTCTGGATTAGAAACCTCAGCCAATTACCTTTTCAAGACTTAACTAGATAAGATTAGACCAGTTGTGGATGTAATGACAATTAGAGTGACTAGATGAGACTTTGAGCTAAAAGTGAAAAGAAACAAAAGAGAGTTAATTAAATAAGGGTACTCTGCCAGCAGCCTTCGCTACCCGAGCACCACTCCTTCGGGGAACTTAAAGCCTGATGCCCTAAGGTCGTGCAGGTCTGGGAGTCATCGAAGTGGGACTCGCTACATGGGTAGTTAAAGTTGACGTGTTCTAATCAGACTCAAAATACCCCGAATCTATAAAAGAAAAAAATCAATAAGTGCTAAATGATTAAAATCTGATCACCAAGGCTCAGAACTTAGAAAGTTGTCTGTTGTTAGTATGTCTAGCGACGGGTCGAAATATTATCTGGTAGTAGTTAAGACAAGAGTATATTGTGTTGACTATCTGGTCTAGACTAGTACACATACTACACATCAGGAAGACCTTGTGACTAAGAGAAGAGTTCAACCTAGTTGTTAAGTTGTCAACTGCTTGACTATAACAATCTACTAGAGACATTTGAGACCTTCTTATAGCAACCTAACCAGTCAGACCTGTGTTAAAGAATTGTCTGAATAATTTTTGGAATAAAAACATGACTAGGAATTTAAGTGACTGCACCTATGATTTAAAATCACTAACTTCAGGTAGACTTTGCTTGAGGACAAGCAAAAAGGTAAGTGTGTGGTTATCTGATATACATAAATCATATCACATTTTTAGCATGTTTTTAGGCATGATTTAGGGTGAAATTGATAGGAAATCAGTCTTAATTGATTGTTATTAACTCAATTTCATAGTTTTTGTGATTTTGGAAGTGTCAGGTGAAAAGTAGACGAAAACAGCAAATTTTAGGGCAAAAATGCAATTTTTGGAAATGCTAATTTCGGGGTGGGCGTCCCGACCCAGTCAAAGCACCAAGACGGCCGTCCCAATACAGGATGGGCATCCCGAAGCACCAAAAGTTTTCCCACATCGAAAGTTTTGGAGATTTTCACTCTAGAAAGCTGATATAAATACCCCAGGCCTCCAAGAGTTGAAATCATCCCTCTCCACTTGAAGTGAGTCATTTAGTGACTTCAAGTGTACATTTTTCTCGAGTACATAAGTCACTGAGAAACTCGGGTTTAGTATATGTTTTCTTTCTTTCTAGTTAGTGTTTCGTTTTCTTAGATTTTGAGAAATAGTCTCAGATCTTAGGCTTCGATAGATAGGTTCGTTTCTGGTATTCATAGAATACCCGGGATTTCGTTAGGAGATCATTAGTATTGGTGTCTGCCATGCTAGATAAAATAACATGCTGAACACCCTGCTTGTTAAAGTAGTCTAGGTAGGAGTCGAGCTGAGTCCGATTATGCCGGCGGCTAGGGCAAGGGGTATGATCCCCGAAGTGACATAGGGCTTTCATGGATGCCTTCGTCCCGAACCGTGAGTAGGGCCGTCATTAAGGTAGGGCGGTTTATTAGAGACCTCGGATGTGGTACGCCTTTAGACACAGAACATAGTTGCAATCCAGGCTAAGATGCATCTAAAATACTCGAAGACAGGTCAATCAACATATAGGGACAATATAGCATAGAATCAGAACTCATCTTTAAAACACTTTTAGGATTAATTAGACTTGAACCTAGTGGAGAATGGATCACCCTCTCATCAAAGATATTGATGAAGATTGCATAACTGGATCATAAGATAAGAGTTAGGATAAGGGGCTAGTTACTACTAAGCCGTTGCCACTTCCCTGGGAGTACGATATTTATTTAATAAAATCGTAGATACTTTCCAATAGACTAGCTACACGATAGGTACTCTGCCTTAGGTTCTGGCTGATTAAGTGACACCATGGAGACTAAATGTGACAATTAGTCAATCACAGTCCTTAATTATTCATAATCAACATAGGGTAAAATAACACCTATTTAGCATGTCAACCGGAATCGCATCAACTTGCTTGAGGCGCATGACCGTGCGGTCAATATTGCAGGGGACACGACCAATTTCATTACCTTGTGTTTTCTAGGTTCACGGTACTTCATACTCCATGAGACGATGTTATCGGGGGTTTAGACTAGTAGGCTAAGTAGTCTGGGTAGAACCAGACCGCTGTAGTGTTAATTTGGAAATCGAAAAGCATGCTTAGCATTCTTGGATTCATTACTGGTTTGTATTTGCATTTTTGGCTTGATTTTTACAGCATTGGTGAATTTTCAGTAGGCTGTCCTATAGTAGTAGTTAGTTAGAATTGCTGCGGCATTGGTGATGCTGCAGCATTTCCGTTGCTGCAGCAATATCTTAACAGTAGCTTAATCTCCGATTATCCCGTCATTATTCATCATTCTTTATTCTTTTAACTAGATGTAAATCATGTTTGCATGTATAATTGGCATACAAAATCTCTGTGGGATCGATAATCTTGTACTTAGGTACATATATTACTTGTTGACCGGTGTATACTTACACTTGTTAAGATTGCGTTGATTTATTCTATTTTATTATCTTCTCAATTTGTGACACACGCACACAACGCAACAAAAGCATATAAAATAGAGCAATCAAAGTTTGATATTCAAATAAGTGTTTAGACAAACACAACACAGAATATACATAGAGGATCTAGGGGACCACCAACATAAAGTATTCACCCTATATCAGGTCCTCCGGCAAAGCGACTACTTGTATACCCTGGATTGCTTGACCTGACTCTGATCAGCAGAACCTTTGGAGAATGCTTCCTTAGACTAGTAGCGATTGCTTTACCTTACATCCTGGGCTTAAGCAATGCCCTGTTGACTAGCTCTTCGCTCACCTAATGCCCTCTTAGGATCTCCTAACAAACCCCAGGTATTCTATGAATACAAAAAACGAACCCTATCTAATCGAATTCTAAGAACCTGAGATAAACACTCAGGAAGCAAAGAAAATGAGATACTCTTATACTTGATATGCACAAATTATATCCCCTTTTTAGCATGGTTTTAGACACAAAATAGGGCAATATTTGAATTTATTTGATCTTAATTGAATCAAATTGACATAAAATTGTAGAAATTATGATTTTGGAAGTTTCAGGAGTAAATTGCACGAATACATCAAATTTTTGGGTAAAAATGCAATTTTTGGAAATGCTGGATTCGAGACGGGCGTCCCGAGCACCAGAACTTGTCCCACATCAAAAATTTTGGAGAAATTCACCCCAGAAACCTACTATATGTACCCTAGGCCTCCAATAGTTGAAATCATCCCTCTTTACTTGATCTGAATCATTCAGTGACTTCAAGTATACATTTTTCTACAGTATACAAGTCATTGAGTGATCTCAGGTGTTTCATTCAAGTAGTTTAGTATACGAGAGTTTCTCATTTTCTTTGCTTTCTAAGAGTCTGTCTCAAAATCTTAGATTACGACTAGATAGGGTTCGTTTTTTGTATCACAGAATACTAGGATTTCGTTAGGAGATCCTAAGAGAGAGATAGGGTGTGTGTTCCTAGTCATATTAGGGTAATTTGCTTAAGCCCGTGATGTAAGGTAAAGCAATTGTTACTAGGTCTAAGAAGCGTTCTCCGAAGGCTCTACCGATGATATACATAAATCATATCACATTTTTAGAATGTTTTTAGGCATGATTTAGGGTGAAATTGATAGGAAATCGGTCTTAATTGTTTTTTATTAACTCAATTTCACAATTTTTATGATTTTGGAAGTCTCAGGTGAAAAGTAGAAGAAAATGGCAAATTTTGGGGCAAAAACGCAATTTTTCAGAAGTTCAGACGTCGGGGTGGGCGTCCTGACCTAGTCAACAGGCCAGGACGGGCGTCCAGGACTAAGGACAGCCGTCCTGACCTGGTCAACAGACCGGGACGGGCGTCCCGGATGCTTGGTCCAAGTCCCACATCGAAATTCTTGGAAAAATTTAGTCCAGAAAGCTGCTATAAATACCCCAGGCCTTCCTTAGTTGAATAGATTCCTCTCTACTCGATCTGAGTCATTTAGTGACTTAAAGTGTACATTTTTCTCGAGTACATAAGTCACTTAGAGACTCGGGTTCAGTAAAAGTTTATTTTTTCTTAGATAGTGTTTCGTTTTCTTTGTTTCTGAGAATTAGTCTCAGATCCTAGGGTTCGATAGATAGGTTCGTTTCTGGTATTCATAGAATACTCGGGATTTTGTTAGGAGATCCTAAGAGGGCTCTAGGCGTTCGAAGAGTCAGTCCGCAGGGCTGGGCTTAAGCTGGGTATTAAGGTAAAGTCCAGCTACTAGGCTGAGAAGCGTCCTCTGAAGGTTCTGTCGAGCAGAGTTGGGTCGAGCAGTACGACATATACAAGCAGTTGCTCCATCGGCGAGACTAAGTAAAGGGTGATTTCTTTATGGCATCAGTCCCCCTGTCCCTCTCTTTATATGTTTGTATTGTGATCGTCCAAAAATCAATTATGTTTATTGGGTTATGATTCTGTGAGTATTTGTTATATATGTTGAAGTTCTTATGATTTTTCGGAAATGGCCACCTGCTTAATATTCATTATGTCTACATATCTAATGTAGTTTCTTTTAAACTAAATTTAGGGTTATAGAAAATTCCTAACCACGGTCTATTCATAACCTATTTAGTTTAACAAGCATCAATTAGTATTGGTGGCTGCCATATTAGATAAAATAACCTGCGGAACACCCTGTTTGTTAGAGTAGTCTAAGTAGGCTGAGTTGCGTTTTTATCCCGGCGTTAGGGTGAGCGGCATGATCCCCTAAGTGACATAGGGCTTTCACGGATGCCTTTAGCTCGAACCGTGAGTAGGGCCGTCAATGGCGATGGGGCAGTTTATCAATTGACTCAGATGTGGTACACCTTTAGACTCAGTACATAGTTGCAATCCAGGTTAAGATATATCTAAAATACTCGAAGATAGGTTAATCAACATGTAGGAACAGTATAACATAGAATCAGGACATTATCTATAAAACACCTTTAGGCTTAAATAGACTTAAACCTAGTGGAGAATGAATCACCCTCTCATCAAAGATATTGATGAACGATTGCATAACTGTATCATAAGATAAGAGTTAGGGTAAGAGGCTAGTTACTACTAAGTCGTTACCACTTCCCTGGGAGTACGATATTTAATTTAATAATATCGTAGATACTTTCCAACAGACTAGCTACACGATAGGTACTCTGCCTTAGGTTCTGGCTGATTAAGTGACAACATAGAGACTAAAAGTGACAATTAGTCAATCTAAGTCCTTAATTACTCATAATAAACATAGGGTAAAACAACACCTATTTAGCATATCAGTCGGAAGCACATCAGATTTTTGCGTCGTTGCCGGGGAAATATCATAATGAATTTAGGTTTATTGGCCACAATTCTAAAAACTTATGATAGGTAACGGTAGTAACCTAGACTTTAGACCTACACTTATCTTAAGCTAGTTAGACAATCACTTTCCGAAATATAGGGTTATCATAACTAACTAATTTTATATATTATCTGAAATGAAGACATTTAGGATAATCAAATTTTAGAAAATTATTCTAAAACCATATTGAGGAAATTTATCTGCTTTCTAAATAAAATATAAAAGAAAAAAAATGTTAAAAATTTAAAAAACCTAAAAATATCTTTCTTACTTTTCTTTTTCTATTTTATTTTTGTTATTTGTTATTCCTAACCAGACTTTGCACTCATAGATGAAGAGAACAAGAGCAGCTACAAATCAAGCAAAGAAAATAGAAAACCCTGACACTCTGATGCGTTCCGATTGGTATGCTAAAAGATAGGCTTTTATTTACCTATGTCGATTATGAGTAATTAAGGACTGAGTCTTACTAACTGTCACTTAGCATTCAATTGTTGTCACTTAATCAATCAGAACCTAAGGCAGAGTACCTATCGTGTAGCTAGTCTGTTGGAAAGTATCTACGATTTTATTAAGTTAAATATCGTACTCCCAGGGAAGTGGCAACGACTTAGTAGTAACTAGCCTTTTATCCTAACTCTTATCTTATGATCCAGTTATGCAATCTTCATCAAATACTTTGATGCGAGGGTGATCCATTCTCCACTAGGTTTAAGTCTAATTAATCCTAAAAGTGTTTTATAGATGAGATCCTGATTTTATGTTATACTGTTACTATACGTTGATTGACCTATATTCGAGTATTTTAGACATGTCTTGGCCTGGATTGCAACTATGTTCTGAGTCTAAAGGTGTACCACATCTGAGTCTCTACGCTACCGCCCCATCGTTAAGGGTAACGGCCCTACTCACGGCTCGGACAAAAGTCAGCAATGAACGCCCTATGTCACTTTGGGGATCATACTGCTCGTCTCATAACCGCCGTCATAACACTCTACTCAGCCTACCTAGACTACTTTCAACCAACAGGGTGTTCTGCAGATTATTTTATCTAGTATGGCAGACACCAATACTAATTGATGCCTGTTAAACTAAACAGGTTATGAATAGACCGTGGTTAGGAATTGTCTATAACCCTAATTTCAGTTTAAAAGAACGGCATTAGACATGCAGACATAGTGAATATTTAAGCAGGTGGCTATTTCCGGAAAATCATAACAACTTCAACATATAAAACAGATATTCATAAGAATCGTAATCTGATATTCAAATTAATATTTAGATAAAACAATTCGTAAACATACAGAACCTCGTCTAGGGGACCCACCGTCATAAAGTAATCACCACTATATGCAGGTCCAGCCGGCGCTGCAGCTCCTGACTGCTCGATCCTACTCTGCTCGGCAGAGCCTTTGGAGAACGCTCCTCAGACCTAGTAGCAATTGCTTTACCTTACATCCCGGGTTTAAGCAAATTGCCCTAATCTGACTAAGAACACGCACCCTATCTCTCTCTTAGGATCTCCTAACGAAATCTCGGTATTCTATCAATACCAAAAATGAACCTATCTATCGAAGCCTAAGCTCTGAGACTATTTTCTCAGAAACTAAGAAAAGGAAACACTAAAGAAAGAAAGAAAACTGAAACTGAAACCCGAGTCTCTCAGTGACTTGTGTACTCGAGAATTGTACACTGGAAGTCTCTGAATGACTCAGATCGAGTGGAGAGGGATGATTTCAACTGCTGGAGGCCTGTGGTATTTATAGCAGCTTCCCGGGGTGAATTTTCATCAAAAATTCGATGTGGGTTTTGATCTGGGGGTTCGAGAGGCCCGTCCTAGTCTGTTGACCAAGTTGGGACGCCCGTCCTGAGTCCTGGACGCCCGTCCCGGTGCTTTGACTGGGTCGGGACGCCCGTCCTGAGCCTTTGACCAAGTCAGTATTTCCAAAAATTGCGTTTTTGCCCCAAAATTTGCTGTTTTCGTCTACTTTTCACCTGACACTTCCAAAATCATAAAAACTATGAAATTGAGTAAATAACAATCAATTAAGATCGATTTCCTATCAATTTCACCCTAAATCATACATAAAAACATGCTAAAAAAGGTATATGATTTTTGCGTATCAGATAACCCCACACTTAGCTTTTTGCTTGTCCTCAAGCAAAGTCTACCTGAAGTTAGTGATTCTAAATCATATGTGCAGTTACTTAAATTTCTAGTCATGTTTTTATTCCAAAAAAATTTTTTTTGCAGACAATTCTTAACACAAGGCTGACTGGTTAGGTTGCTATGACAAGGTCTCAAATGTCTCTAGTAGATTGTTAGGATTGAGCAGAAAACAATTTAACAACTAGGTTGAACTCTTCTCTTAGTCATAAGGTCTTCCTGATCTGTAGTGTGTGTACTAGTCCAAACCAGATAGTCAACACAATAAACTCTTGTCTTAACTATTATCAGATAACACTTCGACCTATCGCTAGACACACTGACAATAGATAACTTTCTGAGTTCTGAGCTTTGGTGATCGGATTCTATCATTTAGCATTTATTGATTTCTTTCGTTTATAGATTTTCTAGGGTATTTTGAGTCTGCTTAGAACACGTCAACTTCAACTACCCATGTAGTGAGTCCCACTCCGATGACTCCCAGATCTACACGACCTTAGGGCATCAGGCTTTAAGTTCCCCAAAGGAGTGGTGCTCGAGTAGCGAAGGCCGCTGGCAAACTACCCTATTTTAATTAGCTCACTTTTTTTTCTTTTTTAGTTTTGGCTCAGAGTCTCATCTAGTCATTCCAATTGTCAATGCATCCTGCAACTGGTCTAATTTTATCTAGTTAAGTTTTGAAAAGGTAATTGGTTGTGGTCTCTAATCCAGACTAAGTTGTGCTCAATTATCATGAATTCCCTACTCCTAATCAATAAGTTCAAAAATAGTCATCAATTATCTCCTACTAACCATAACATTCTACCTACATATCATAGACATAAGCAATTGTTTAACCAAGCATACTGCATTTAGAAGTCTGAAAGAAGGAAAAATTTTGAAAAACTTTTGGAAGGGTGTGAAAATAAGGGGAAAACAAGCAAAATCATGCAAAACTTTTGCCAACTGCTACAGTGCACCGTGCACTGCTACCCCACACTTAAGTCTGACACTGTCCTCAGTGTTCATGCATAGCTAAACTACCCCACACTTATTTGCAAATAAGAAGAAATGAAAACAAAATAGAAAACTCTTACCCCACACTTATTTGACTAACTAAGGGTAAGAGAGAAAATAAAACAACCAACAAAACAAGATACAAAAATGAAGAAAATAAAAGTAAAGGAAGATGAGATTAGAAAAACTCCCTTCTTGCCTCGAGCAGAATGGTTTTCTCTGATCTGTCAATTGGCTCTTCACCTTAGCCATGTGCTATTGCTGAGGCATTCTTGACTCTGTAAGCTCTAGATACTGGAACGGATGATGTCAGCTTCGATCCTTCATCGTCGAGCTCTAGGTAGTGTCATATTCATTGAATGGCTCGAGCCCCACGGACTGCTTCCTCGAATCATTTGTAAGATTTCTCACAATCATAGCAACGTGTCCAGGAGGAACGTGTCTAGGAATGAGATTTCTTGGGATTTGTGTGCCTTCCTGCCAATGTTAGTAAAGGTATTGCATGCAAGTCTCGAATGGAAGAAAAGATACCTGATGTTTTGGCGAAGCTGTGGTGGTAGGGGGCTCCAGTTGTGTAGATATGGGCCCAAGTATTTGAGACTTCCTCGGGGAAGTTTCTCACAACTGATTGGTATGCAGGGGATGCAAGCTCCTCCATTGCTATGCTCCTGATACAACGCCAAATTCCTCTATATCCTTCGACCCTTCGTTACCTCTTGGTAGATCACTTGCTTGCACTGGTCTGGCTTTAATTGCTGCCAGTATCTCATCTGTTGATTCTGTGGGTAGGGGTTTTGCTGTGGTGGTATCTTCTGAAAGTTTCCAGCTTCCGAATAATTCCTCAGCTAAATCCCGTATGATTCCTCTAGTTGGGATTGTATGCATTTCCCATTAGAGCAGCATTATGCAGTAACCTACTCCTACCTCTTTTGGAATGGTCAGTCATTCCCATAGCAATCCCTGCTAAAGTGTGATACTTAGCAGACTTTACAGATTTGATACACAGGCTGAACATTTCTTCCTAAGACATCGGCACTCTGAATCTGGGAAAACAACTAGAATCTGCACATGACTTTAACATCATTAGTAGGTAATGCCTGTGGTTTAGGCCATTTTGAAAAGTGTTCCACGACTACTATGATGTAATTATGGTCAAAGGAAGAAAGAGAAAAAGGATTCGAAATACCCCTGATATCAACGGTTGCAACATTCTGTGTACGTCGCTGGTGTAGATGATCTCTGGAAGATGTGTTACCTGTTATTTGGCAAGCATCGCAGGACTGTATCAGAGATACAAAAGTCCTTGAATATGGTGGGTCAACAAGATCCTGCTTTCAACACTTTCCGGACAGTGTTGATAGCAGTCAATTGGTCTCCTGTAGATCCTTGATGACAATGCTCCAAAATTTTGTGGCCTTCGTCTTTCGAGACACGTCTTCTGATCAACTGATCTGCCAAAAATTTGAAATAGAAGAGAAACTGCCCAGTAGTAATATTTCAAATCAGCAAAGAATTTCTTCTTTTGCTGATAAGTCATATCACTTGGAACTTATTCAGTGACTAGATAATTTGAAATAAACCACAGATGAGAATTATTATACATAGCAAACAATGCAAATAAGTTTTCATCCAAAAATTTATCAGTAGTACACTAGCCTCTAACTTGGGGTTTTCTAATCTAGACCAATGGTTTGCTTTCTAGATTTTCAACCCTTTTTCTTATCCCTTTATTCTATATCAAGTTCAAGTAACAATAAAACTTAACTTAATCAAGTATGGTTCAGCATTAGTTTTATTGAACACAGATATCTTGGAGTGATCAGTGTCACCTATTGTTTCTAGACAAGACTAGATAAGATTGGAATTTATTATGCATGAACTTTCTTATAATGTTTATGTCCTAAAACAATTCGTACTACATCATTACATCACATATTAAAAAAAACAGATTTCAATCATGTGATGCCATAATGGGTGCAGTAATTCCTTTTGGTTTAAAAGTTCTCATGTAATCATCAGCAAAACAAAAGGAACATCCTTTTTTCAGTAGAACATTCAAAGGTCTGGCTATTAAGGAAAAATTATTTCATAACTCGTCCTAATAAAGCCGGTATGACTCTAAGAAAATTTTAAAATGGAATTTCTTCCTGATAAAAATCTAAGCCAAAATTTTACAACTCAGAAGAAAATATATTTTTTCCTCATTTCCATTTTTATTTCTTCGAAAAAGAGCAACAAATGTACAACTAAGAAAACAACTAAGAAAGAACAAGAGATAGGGAAAAGAACAACTTACCATTGAGCAAGAAAAATACAAATTTTTTCTGATTTTGAATTTTAAAAAAAAAATTTCTTTTTATATATTTCGAAAGCACTTAAATTTCCTCAATATGGTTTTAGAATAATTTTCTAAAATTTGATTATCCTAAGTGTCTTAATTCCAGATAATATCTAAAATCAATTAGTTGTGATAATCATATATTTCGGAAACTGATTGTCTAACTAGCATAAGATAAGTGTAGGTCTAAAGTCTAGGTTACTACCGTTACCTATCATAAGCCTCTAGAATTTTGATCAGGAATCCTAAATTCATTATGATATTTCCCCGAAAACGGCGCCAAAAATCTGATGCGTTCCGATTGGTATGCTAAAAGATAGGCTTTTATTTACCTATGTCGATTATGAGTAATTAACGACTGAGTCTTACTAACTGTCACTTAGCATTCAATTATTGTCACTTAATCAATCAGAACCTAAGGCATAGTACCTATCGTGTAGCTAGTCTGTTGGAAAGTATCTACGATTTTATTAAGTTAAATATCGTACTCCCAGGGAAGTGGCAACGGCTTAGTAGTAACTAGCCTTTTATCCTAACTCTTATCTTATGATCCAGTTATGCAATCTTCATCAAATACTTTGATGCGAGGGTGATCCATTCTCCACTAGGTTTAAGTCTAATTAATCCTAAAAGTATTTTATAGATGAGATCCTGATTTTATGTTATACTATTACTATACGTTGATTGACCTATATTCGAGTATTTTAGACATGTCTTGGCCTGGATTGCAAATATGTTCTCAGTCTAAAGGTGTACCACATCTGAGTCTCTACGCTACCGCCCCATCGTTAAGGGTAATGGCCCTACTCACGGCTCGGACAAAAGTCAGCAATGAACGCCCTATGTCACTTCGGGGATCATACTGCTCGTCTCATAACCGTCGGCATAACACTCTACTCAGCCTACCTAGACTACTTTCAACCAACAGGGTGTTCCGCAGATTATTTTATCTAGTATGGCAGACACCAATACTAATTGATGTCTGTTAAACTAAACAGGTTATGAATAGACTGTGGTTAGAAATTGTCTATAACCCTAATTTCAGTTTAAAAGAACGGCATTAGACATGCAGACATAGTGAATATTTAAGCAGGTGGCTATTTCCGAAAAATCATAACAACTTCAACATATAAAACAGATATTCATAAGAATCGTAATCTGATATTCAAATTAATATTTAGATAAAACAATTCATAAACATACAGAACCTCGTCTAGGGGACCCACTGTCATAAAGTAATCACCACTCTATGCAGGTCCAGCCGGCGCTGCAGCTCCTGTATGCTCCTGACTGCTCGATCCTACTCTACTCGGCAGAGCCATCAGAGAACGCTCCTCAGACCTAGTAGCAATTGCTTTACCTTACATCCCGGGCTTAAGAAAATTGCCCTAATCTGACTAAGAACACACACCCTATCTCTCTATTAGGATCTCCTAACGAAATCCCGGTATTCTATGAATACCAAAAAGGAACCTATCTATCGAAGCCTAAGCTCTGAGACTATTTCTCAGAAACTATGAAAACGAAACACTAAAGAAAGAAAGAAAACTGATACTGAAACCCGAGTCTCTCAGTGACTTGTGTACTCGAGAATTGTACACTGGAAGTCTCTGAATGACTCAGATCGAGTGGAGAGGGATGATTTCAACTGCTGGAGGCCTAGGGTATTTATAGCAGCTTCCCGGGGTGATTTTTCATCAAACTTTCGATGTGGTACTTGATCTGGGGGTTCGGGACGCCCGTCTTGGTCTATTGACCAAGTCGGGATGCCCGTCCCGAGTCCTGGATGCCCGTCCCGGTGATTTGACTGGGTCGGGACGCCCGTCCTGAGCCTTTGACCAAGTCAGCATTTCCAAAAATTGTGTTTTTGCCCCAAAATTTGCTGTTTTCGTCTACTTTTCACCTGACACTTCCAAAATCATAAAAACTGTGAAATTGAGTAAATAACAATCAATTAAGATCGATTTCCTATCAATTTCACCCTAAATCATACATAAAAACATGCTAAAAAAGGTATATGATTTTCGCGTATCACACTCTAGGACCAAAGAAGACCAAACCAGAAGGATCATCTAGGCCTGAACCAGAAATACCACGGGAGAACCCTCCTTCACAACCTATAGAAATAAACTCATGCCTGGACACCAGTGACTTAGTGAGAAGATTACTGAACGCCCGTGAGCCTAGAGAAGATCCTTCTGAAGATACCTTTCCTCCTAGAGAAGAACCTCAAAGATCTCCAGTTCACACTCCTTCCCAGAGAGTTCCTATAAATCCGCCACCCCTTGACCAAACCCAAAACTCACCAACATCTCCTGAGTACACTCCAACACCTAACGAGCACACCCCTTCATCCGGGGGAAGTACTAACGGTTCTCATTCAGTATTGTCCGTGCAGATAGATACTTTGGCTCAAAGGATCTATGAGATGGATCAAGGAATTGCAAGCAGATTGTGTCATTTAGACCAAGTTAGTCTGAATATCACAACCAACATAGACCGACTCAGAGCCACAGTCAGTCTCCAGGAAAACCAAAATGCACATATACTCTGAGAGATGGCTACCTTACGAAGTGAGCAGGGCAGGCAAAGGGATGAGATGAGAGCCATGCGCATAGAGATACGAAGCATACAAGCAGAGATACGAGAGATCAGAAATAAGGGCCATTGAAAAAGGGAAGATTCTTTTCACTATTCTTTTCAGCAAATAAATTGTTTGAACTAAAGTTAAATAATTGACCCCTACTTTTTTTTGTTTTCAAACTTTTTTAAAAAAAAGGGTCTCTTATTTTATTCAACAATTTTTCTTCAGACATTTTATTTCTCAATTTTTTATGAAAAACAAAGGTTTTGCAAATGCAGTTTATTTTTCACTAATTAAATTGTATAAACTCAGTTTTTGTTTTTTTGAAATTCTTGTTGAACAGAAGTTAGGATAAGATTAGGGTAGTCATGATTTTCGAAAAAGAGATTGAGGAATTTTTGCACAGAGTTTTTAACAGCTTCTGAATTTGATAGGATAAACATGAAGACTTGTTATATATTGTTTTTGGTGTACTGAGATTTGCAGGGAATTACGAAAAAAAATCCGGAATTGGCACGCATCCCGAAGCAACCCGGGACGGGCGTCCCGAAGGCCGCCCCTCCTACAAATATTCCATTTTTTTCATTTTCTCTCAAACCAACCACCAAAAATTCATCTCTTTAAAAAACATTCTCTCTACAAATTTTTGGCAACTCCCCAAGTTTCAAAATTCAAATTTCCCTCCAAATTTTGAATTTTAAATTTCCTTCCAAAATTTGAATTTCCAACCAAAAATTCAAAATCCTTCCCTAACCAAAATCTATCCTTCCGAATTCAAATTCACCTCCAGAATTCAAATTTCACAGTTTTTATGATTTTGGAAGTCTCAGGTGAAAAGTAGAAGAAAATGGCAAATTTCGGGGCAAAAACACAATTTTTCAGAAGTTCAGACGTCGGGGTGGGCGTCCCGAATCAGGATGGGCTTCCTGACCTGGTCAACAGGCCAGGACGGGCGGCCAGGACTTGGGACGGCCGTCCTAACCTGGTCAATAGACCGGGACGGGCGTCCCAATCTAGGACGGGCATCCCGGATGCCTGGTCCAAGTCCCACATCGAAATTCTTGGAAAAGTTCAGTCCAGAAAGCTGCTATAAATACCCCAGGCCTTCCTTAGTTTAATAGATTCCTCTCCACTCGATCTGAGTCATTTAGTGACTTTAAGTGTACATTTTTCTCGAGTACATTAGTCACTTAGAGACTCGGGTTCAGTAACAGTTTATGTTTTCTTAGATAGTGTTTCGTTTTCTTTGTTTCTGAGAATTAGTCTCAGATCCTAGGGTTCGATAGATAGGTTTGTTTCTGGTATTCATAGAATACCCGGGATTTCGTTAGGAGATCCTAAGAGGGCTCTAGGCGTTCGAAGAGTTAGTCCACAGGGCTGTGCTTAAGCTGGGTATTAAGGTAAAGTCTAGCTACTAGGCTGAGGAAGCGTCCTCCGAAGGTTCTGTCTAGTAGAGTCGGGTTGAGCAGTACGACATATACAAGCAGTTACTCCATCGGCGAGACTAATTAAGGGTGATTTCTTTATGGCATCAGTCCCCCTGTCCCTCTCTTTATATGTTTGTATTGTGATCGTCCAAAAATCAATTGTGTTTGTTGGATTATGATTTTGTGAGTATTTGTTATATATGTTGAAGTTCTTATGATTTTCCGAAAATGGCCACCTACTTAATATTCATTATGTCTGCATATCTAATGTAGTTTCTTTTAAACTAAATTTAGGGTTAAAGACAATTCCTAACCACGGTCTATTCATAACATGTTTAGTTTAACATGCATCAATTAGTATTGGTGTCTGCCATATTAGATAAAATAACCTGCGAAACACCTTGTTTGTTAGAGTAGTCTAAGTAGGCTGAGTTGCGTTTTTATGCCGGCGTTAGGGCGAGCGGCATGATTCCCTAAGTGACATAGGGCTTTCATGGATGCCTTTAGCTCGAACCGTGAGTAGGGCCGTCAATGGCGATGGGGCAGTTTATCAATTGACTCGGATGTGGTACACCTTTAGACTTAGTACATAGTTGCAATCCAGGCTAAGATATATCTAAAATACTCGAAGATAGGTCAATCAACAGGTAGGAACAGTATAACATAGAATCAGGACATTATCTATAAAACACCTTTAGGCTTAAATAGACTTAAACCTAGTGGAGAATGAATCACCCTCTCATCAAAGATATTGATGAATGATTGCGTAACTGTATCATAAGATAAGAGTTAGGGTAAGAGGCTAGTTACTACTAAGCCGTTACCACTTCCCTGGGAGTACGATATTTAATTTAATAATATCGTAGATACTTTCGAACAGACTAGCTACACGATAGGTACTCTGCCTTAGGTTCTGGCTGATTAAGTGACAGCATAGAGACTAAAAGTGACAATTAGTCAATCTAAGTCCTTAATTACTCATAATCAACATAGGGTAAAACAACACCTATTTAGCATATCAATCGGAAGCACATCAGCCGAGCAGAGTAGGATCGAGCAATCAGAAGCATACATGAGCTGCATCGCCGACTAGACCTACATAAAGTGGTGACTATTTCATGATATTAGGTCCCCTAGACGAGTTTCTATATGTTTATGAATTGTTTTATCTGGATATTGATTTGATGCTGAATTTATATATCATACATGTTTTACAATTTGAGATACTATTCATTTTCCTGGGAAGATCATAGAGCTAGAATTATCATTATGAATGTTGAACTGTCGTGTCCTTTTAAATTAAACTAGGGTTATAGACAACCCCTAACCAAGGTCTGAATCATAACCGGTTTAGTTTAAAAGACTGTAAAATGTCTGCCAGATTAGGAAGAAATAACAAAACAGATCACCATTGTTAGAGTTCCCTAATAAAGCTGAGTTTGTACACTAATAAGTGGCATGATACCGAAGTGACATAGGGGACCGTTCATGGATACTTTAATCCGACATATGAGAAGGATCACCCCAAGGTAGGGCTGAATACATCAGGTAACTCAGATATGGTAAACAGATGGTTACATTTCATAATTGCCTTAGAGATCAAGATATATCTAAAATGTTCGAAGATAAGGTCAGACAAATTGTAATAACTGAACTTAAATTGATGAATGCATGTCTACTCTTGAATGCTATTTGCTTGTTATGTGTGATTGGGATCACCAATCAATCTCAAAGAATTGATAAACTGATTGATTAACTACATAAATAAAATGAATGTTTGGATGAAGGGATAGTTGCTACTAAGCCATTACCAGTTCCCTGGGAGTACGATATTTATAATTTTAAAATGGTAGATACTTTCCAAGAACTACCTACACGATAGGTACTCTATCTTAGGTTCTGATTGATTAAATGACAACAATTAAATGCTAAAGTGACAGTTAGTAAGACTAAGTCCTTAATTACTCATAATCAATATAGGTAATAAATCCTATCTTTAAGCATACCAATCGGAACGCATCATATTTTTGGCGCGGTTGCTGGGGAAATATCATAAAATTTTAGGATTCTTGATCAAAATTCTAGAGGGCTTCTGATAGGTAACGGTAGTAATCTATACCTTAATAAACACTCATTCTTATTTGAATTAGTCAATCACTTTTCTGAAATATATGGTTAGCTTTAAATAATTAATTTTAGAAATTATCTAAGATTAAGAAATTTAGGTTAATCAAATTTTAGAAAATAATTCTAAAACCATACTAAGGAAATCAAATTTAAAAACAAAATATAAAAATAAAAAAATTTTAAAAACAAAACAATTTATTTTTCTTTTATAAAATCTATTTTCTGAAAAATATTTTTTTCCAGAAAATACAAAATAAAATATTTTTCCTGTTTACAGTTTTTCCTTTTATGCTTGTTAATTTTTCAAAATTTTTTTTTCTTTTCTTTTATTTCTCTGAATTTTTCTCTTTGAATTGTTTTAACTCCACTAACTTTTTTCTCAAACTATCCAGTCTTGAGAGAAGACTCTTTGGAATTGGAGAAAACTGATCTTAGTTCTTCTAATTACAAAATTAGCTTTGACAATTTCTCTGAGATAGGTACTCATGAGATGAATAAAGAGCAAACATCATTTGAAGATCCACCAGACTTGGAACTAAAGGAATTGCCAACTCATCTGTGTTACGACTTCCTAGACACTGAACAAAAGCTTCCCATTATTCTTGTAGCAGACCTGACTACAGAACAAAAGAAGTCAACACTGGACATACTTAGAAGGTATAAAAGAGCCTTTGCATACAAAATTACAGATATAGAAGGTATAAATCCTAGTTTCTGTTCGCATAAGATTCTTTTAGAAAATGAGTATAAGCCTTGTGTGCAACCTCAAAGGAGGTTGAATCCTAATGTGTGTGATGTGGTGAAGAAAGAGGTAATTAAATTACTAGATGTCGGACTAATCTATCCTATTTCTGATAGTGAATGGGTTAGCCCAGTCCATGTAGTACCCAAAAAGGGAGGATTAATAGTTATTAGGAATGAAAATGATGAACTAATTCCTACTAGAACAGTCACTAGTCATCGTGTATGCATTGATTATAGGAAACTAAATACTGCCACACGAAAAGATCACTTCCCCCTTCCTTTTATTGACCAAATGTTAGAAAGGTTATCGGGACACATGTTTTATTGCTTTCTTGATGGATTTTCTGGTTATTTTCAAATTCCCATCTTTCTTGAAGATCAGCGTAAAACTACGTTTACTTGCCCTTTTGGAACATTTTCATATAGAAGGATGCCTTTTGGATTATGTAATGCACCTGCTACATTTTAGCGTTGCATGACCTCTATTTTGATGACATGTTAGGAGAGTCTATGGAAGTATTTATGGATGATTTCTTAGTGTTTCGTGACTCAATTGTTATCTGTTTGAATAACCTGGAATCCATGCATAAACGTTGTATAAAATCTAATTTGGTTCTAAACTGGGAGAAATATCATTTCATGGTTAAATAACGAATTATTTTAGGACATAAGATTTCACAGAGAGGTGTGGAGGTAGATAAAGTTAAAATTGAAAGTGATCTCAAAACTACCTCCACCCAAATCTATAAGATATGGGAGAAGTTTCTTAGGTCATGCTGGCTTTTATAGGTGTTTCATAAAAGATTTTTCATTAATAGCCAGACCTTTGACCAACTTATTGAGTAAAGATGTTCCTTTCATTTTTGATGAGAAATGCATGAAATCATTTAATAAACTTAAGGAATTGTTAACTACTGCACCTATTATGACATCACATCATTGGAGTTTGCCCTTCGAATTGATGTGTGACGCTAGTGATTATGCAGTAGGAGTTGTTTTAGGACAAAGACATGGTAAGAAATTCCATGTATTTTTGATGCAGTTCCGATTGGTATGCTAAAAGATAGGCTTTATTTACCTATGTCGATTATGAGCAATTAAGGACTGAGTCTTACTAACTGTCACTTAGCATTCAATTATTGTCACTTAATCAACTAGAACCTAAGGCAGAGTACCTATCGTGTAGCTAGTCTGTTGGAAAGTATCTACGATTTTATTAAGTTAAATATCGTACTCCCAGGGAAGTGGTAACGACATAGTAGTAACTAGCCTTTTATCCTAACTCCTATCTTATGATCCAGTTATGCAATCTTCATCAATGATTTTGATGAGAGGGTGATTCATTCTCCACTAGGTTTCAGTCTAATTAATCCTAGAAGTGTTTTATAGATGAGTCCTGATTCTATGTTATACTGTTCCTATATGTTGATTGACCGATATTCGAGTATTTTAGACATGTCTTGGCCTGGATTGCAACTATGTTCTGTGTCTAAAGGCGTACCACATCCGAGATTTCTAATAAACCGCCCTACCTTAATGACGGCCCTACTAACGGTTCGGGACAAGGCATCCATGAAAACCCTATGTCACTTCGGGGATCATACCGCTTGCCCTAGTTGATGCCTGTTAAACTAAACAGGTTATGATTAGACCGTGGTTAGGAATTGTCTATAACCCTAACTTTAGTTTAAAAGGGCACATTAAACATGCAGACATTGTGAATATTAAGGAGGTGGCTATTTCCGGAAAAACATAACAACGTCAACATATAAAACAACTATTCATAAAAATCGTAATCTCGTATTCATAATAAATCTTTAGAACAACACAATAACAACATATAAGAGAGGGACATGGGGACTGATGCCATAAAGAAATCACCCTTTACGTAGTCTCGCCGACGGAGCGTACTGCTGTATATGTCGTATTGCTCGCCCTGACTCTGCTCGCCAGAACCTTCGGAGGACGCTTCCTCAGCCTAGTAACTGGGCTTTACCTTAATACCCAGCTTAAGCCCAGCCCTGTGGACTGACTCTTCGAACGCCTAGAGCCCTCTTAGGATCTCCTAACGAAATCCCGGGTATTCTATGAATACCAGAAACGAACCTATCTATAGAAGCCTAAGATCTGAGACTATTTCTCAGAAACTAAAACAAAACACTAATAAGAAAGAAAACTGAGATCCGAGTCTCTGAGTGAGTTGTGTACTAGAGAAGTGTACACTAGAAACCACTTAATGACTCAGATCGAGTGGAGAGGAATGATTTCAACTGCTGGAGGCCTAGGGTATTTATAGCAGCTTCCCGGGGTGATTTTTCATCAAAAATTCAATGTGGGACTGGATCTGGGGGTTCGGGACGCCCGTCCCGGATTGGGACGCCCGTCCTAGTCTATTGACCAAGTCGGGACACCCGTCCCGAGTCCTGGACGCCCGTCCCAGTGCTTTGACTGGGTCGGGACACCCGTCCCATGTTTGGGATGCCCGTCCTGACCCTTTGACCAAGTCAATATTTCCAAAAATTGCGTTTTTGCCCCAAAATTTGCTGTTTTCGTCTACTTTTCACCTGACACTTCCAAAATCATAAAAACTGTGAAATTAAGTAAATAATAAACATTTAAGATCAATTTACTCTCAATTTCACCCTAAATCATATATAAAAACATGCTAAAAAGGTGATACGATTTTCGCGTATCAGATAACCCCACACTTAGCTTTTTGCTTGTCCTCAAGCAAAGTCTACCTGAAGTTAGTGATTCTAAACCGTAGTGCAGTCACTTAAATTCCTAGTCATGTTTTTATTCCAAAAAATCTTCAGACAAGTCTTAACACAAGTCTGACTGGTTAGGTTGCCATGACAAGGTCTCAGATGTTTTTAGTAGCTTGTTATGATCAGGCAGAAAACAAATCAACAGCTAGGTTGAACTTTTTTCTTAGTCACAGGGTCTTCCTGATGTGTAGTGTGTGTACTAGTCTAGACCAGATAGTCAACACAATGTACTCTTGTCTTAACTACTACTAGATAACACTTCGACCCATCGCTAGACATATTAACAACAGACAACTTTTTGAGTTCTGAGCTTTGGTGATCAAATTTTTAATATTTTAGCATTTAGTTATTTTCTTTATAGATTCAGGGTATTTTGAGTCTGCTTAGAACACGTCAACTTCAACTACCCATGTAGCGAGTCCCACTCCGATGACTCCCAGATCTACACGACCTTAGGGCATCAGGCTTTAAATTCCCCGAAGGAGTGGTGCTCGAGTAGCGAAGGCCGCTGGCAAACTACCCTTATTTGATTAACTTCCTTTTGTTTCTTTTCACTTTTAGCTCAGAGTCTCATCTAGTCATTCTAACTGCCAATATATCCACAACTAGTCTAATTTTATCTAGTTAAGTCTCGAACAGGCAATTGGCTGAGGTCTCTAATCCAGACAAATTTGTGCTCAGTTATCAGGAATTCCCTATTCCTAATCAATTAGTTCAGCAATAGTCATCAATTATCTCCTACTAACCATAACATACTACCTACATATCATAGACATAAGCAATTGTTTAACCAAGCATACTGCATTTAGAAGTCTGAAAGAGCATGCAAAAAATTTTGCAAACTGCTACAGTGCACCGTGCACTGCTACCCCACTCTTAATTCTGGCACTGTCCTCAGTGTTCATGCATATCTAATTACCCCACACTTATTTGAATACAAGAAATAAAACACAAAGAAAAGATGCTTACCCACACTATGGGTAAGAAAGACATAAAAAATAATAAAAAAAACAAAATAATGCAAACAATTCTGTATGTCATATAAATCAACTTTGTACATAGATTCATACGTCATACAGCCCAGACATGTTTATACACATAGAACAAGAAAAACAAAAGCAAAAGAAAGGAAAGGAAAGAAGGAGAGAGAGACTAAGAACCCGGCAGGTCATCGTCCAGTGGACCTAAGTCTGCTGTAAAATCAAACTCAAAGTTTTTCACCAGTCGGGAAGTATGCTGGTGTATCTCCTCAATCCTGCTGGTGTTCATGGCGATCCTGTCATCCATCATCGCCAGCCGTCTGTCAATCCTGTCCATGTCTCGACTGTATCGGGCCGATAGTTCTGCCAATCCGTGCGACATGTGTCATTCGAAGGCAGTACGTGGAACGAACGTCTCGGACGGAGAGATATGCGCTGGAAATACTTCCGATGCCGATGCCTATCCTAGCTGCTCCGTGTGGATGGTGTAGCGGTCATTCGCATCTCAGACAACCATTCCCATGTTCCGTAGAATGGTAAGATCAGTGGGAACGGTGGTCGGGGCAACCAGGGTCAGCTCCGAGCCCTCTATGTCCAACTCCAGGTAGCGGGCTAGCCTGGTGATGTACGGTCCGAGCCCCAGACACTGTTTCCTGGTGTCTGTAGCGAATCCTCGCATGACGACCGCGATGAGTCTAGCCATCTCTACCGTAGATCCCATGTGCATGTTGGCCAGAAGGAATGTCTCCATCTGGGTGACAGTTCCGGGAGCCGTCCGTCGTCCTGACAATGTATGTGCAATGATAGCGTGCATGTAACGAAGAGTAGGATAAATACCTGTGGCTTTTGCAAAGCCATGCTGGTACGGGACACCCGTCATGCAGAT
Source organism: Asclepias syriaca (assembly GCA_027405835.1). Classification (NCBI taxonomy): domain Eukaryota; kingdom Viridiplantae; phylum Streptophyta; class Magnoliopsida; order Gentianales; family Apocynaceae; genus Asclepias; species Asclepias syriaca. Next base: position 12,978,108 of record CM049932.1, read on the forward strand.
CTGAGCCCAAGCAGTGGAGACGTCTGCAGTAGTGAAGTCTCGAACTGCTGTGGTGTATGCGGGCGTATCCAGCTCATCTCTCTGCCAGATACCTAGGGCGACACCGAACTCGTCCATGCTCATCGACCAATCTATTCCGCCCAAGCGGAATGTGATCTGCTCCTGGTGGCATGTAAAAGATGCATAGAACTCACATACCAGCTCCAGGTATGTGGGCTCTGTGACGATGAATACTCGACTGTAAGGTGGCACGTCGAGTATGCGTCTGACTTCCGGCTCTACTCCTAGCGTCTGTACTACTGCCCAATCCAACGTTCTGCCCGTCAGTATCGTACGCCCGATGTACCCAAGGCATCTTTCTTGGTATGCTGTGCTAGAGGGAAACAGCATAAAAGGGTGTGCCATTGAGGTAACTGTCCTGGTAGATGTGGTACGAGCACGTTTGGGAGCCATTAAGAATGTACGAGAGAGTTTAGGTGGGAAGGAAAGCTTTAAACTCAAATTATGGAGGTGAATTTGAATTCAGAAGGATGAAATTAGGTTAGGGAAAGATTTTGAATTTTTGGCGGGAAAATCGAATTTTGGAGGGAAATTCGAATTTTTGAGTGAAGTTCAAAATTCAAATTTTGGAGGGAAACTCGAATTTTTAAACTTTGGAGAGTTTGCCAAAAATTTGTAGAGAGAAGGTAGAGAGAAATATTTTTAGAGAGATGAATTTTTGGTTGTAGATTTGAGAGAAAATGAAAAAAAAAATGAATTTTTATAGAAGGGGCGGCCTTCGGGACGCCCGTCCCGGAGGCAGGACTCCCGTCCCGCTGGACGCCCGTCCCGGGTTGCTTAGGGACGCGTGCCAATTCCGAAATTGTTTTTTCGTAATTCCCTGCAAACCTCAAGATACCAAAAATAATCATAATTTTAACAAGTCTTCATGTTTATCCAATCAAATTCAGAGGCTGTTAAAAACTCTATGCAAAAATTCCTTAGTCTCTTTTTTTTTCTTTCGAAAATCATGACTACCCTAATTTTATCCCAACTTAAATTCAGCAAGAATTTCAGAAAAACAAAAACTGAGTTTGTACAATTTAATTAGTGAAAATAAACTGTATTTGCAAAACTTTTGTTTTTCATAGAAATTTGAAAATAAAATGTCTGAAGAAAATTGTTGAATATAAAGGACCCTTTGAAAAATAGAAAAGTATGGGTCAATTATTCAGGTTTAGTTCAAACGAATTATTTGCTGAGAATAAAAGTAAAAGAATCTTCCCTTTTTTCAACGACCCTTATCTCTGATCTCCTGTAGCTTCGTTCGAATGCTTCGCATTTCTATGCGTATGGCTCTCATCTCATCCCTCTGCCTATTCTGCTCACTGCGTAAGTCAGCCATCTCCCGGAGTAGTTGTGCACCTTGGTTCTCCTGAAGACTGACCGTGGCTCTTAGTTGGCCCACGTTAGTTGTGATATTCAGACTGAGTTGGTCTAAATGACACAATCTGCTGGCAATTCCTTGGTCCATCTCATAGACCCTTTGAGCCAACGTATCTATCTGCACGGACAACATTGAATGATAACTGTTAGTACTCCCCCCGGATGAAGGGGTGCGCTCGTTAGGTGTTGGGGTGTATGCAGTAGATGTTGGTGAATTTTGGGTTTGGTCAGTGGGTGGTGGATTTGTAGGAACTCTCTGGGCAGGAGGGTGAACTGGAGATCTCTGGGGTTCTTCTCTAGGAGGGAAGGTATCCTCAGAAGGATCTTCTTCCGTGGGACTAGGCTCACGGGCGTTCAGGAATCGTCTCACTAGGTCACTGGCATCTAGGCTTGAGTTTACTTCCACTGGTTGTGAAGGAAGAGTCCCTCGTGGTATTTCTGGTGCAGGCCTAGATGGGCCTTCTGGCTTTGTCTTCTTTGGTCCTGGAGTGTCAGGGTTTTCTGTTTTCTTTGCCTGGATAGTAGCTGCTCTTGTTCTCTTCATCTTTGAGTGCAAAGTCTAGTTAGAAATAACAAATAACAAAAATAGGAAAGTAAAATAAGAAAGCAAGAAAAAATTTTAGGGATTTTGAATTTTATTTAGAAAGCAGGTAAATTTCCTCAATATGGTTTTAGAATAATTTTCTAAATTTTGATTATCCTAAGTGTCTTGATTCCAGATATTATCTAAAATTAATTAGTTATGATAATCCTATATTTAGGAAAGTGATTGTCTAACTAACATAAGATAAGTGTAAATCAAAAGTCTAGGTTACTACCGCTACCTATCATAAGTCTCTAGAATTGTGGCCAATAATCCTAAATTCATTATGATATTTCCCAGGCAACGGCGCCAAAAATTTGATGCAGTTCCGATTGGTATGCCAAAAGATATGCTTTATTTACCTATGTCGATTATGAGTCATTAAGGACTGAGTCTTACTAACTGTCACTTAACATTAAAGTTGCATTCCAGGCTAAGATATATCTAAAACACTCGAATATACGTCAATCAACATATAGGAACAGTATAACATAGAATCAGAACTCATCTTTAAAACACTTTCAGGATTAATTAGACTTAAACCTAGTGGAGAATGGATCACCCTCTCATCAAAGTATTTGATGAAGATTGCATAACTAGATTATAAGATAGGAGTTAGGATAAAAGGCTAGTTACTACTAAGCCGTTGCCACTTCCCTGGGAGTACGATAATTAAATTAATAAAATCGTAGATACTTTCCAATAGACTAGCTACACGATAGGTACTCTGCCTTAGGTTCTGGCTGATTAAGTGACACCATAAAGACTAAATGTGACAATTAGTCAATCACAGTCCTTAATTATTCATAATCAACATAGGGTAAAATAACACCTATTTAGCATATCGGTCGGAAACCCCATTAGTAGGAAACAAGTTGATATCTTTACTGAATTCCTCAATTAGAAATAGGGAATTCCTGAGATTATTGAGCACAACCTAGTCTTCAAATACCTTTTCGAGACTTAAACTAAATAATATTAGGCCGGTTGCGAATGTGTTAGTGATTTGAATGACTAGATGATGCTCTGAGCTGGAAGTGAAAAAGCTTAAACAAATAGGGTAGTTTGCAAGCGTCCTTTGCTACTCGAACACCACTTCTTAAGGGAACTTAATGCATGATGGCCTAAGGTCATATAGATCTGGGAGTCATCAGAGTGGGGCGCACAACCTGGGTAGTTAAAGTTGATGTGTGAAAGCGAACACAAAAATACCCTGAACAATGAATTTAAAAATACATTGCCTAGTGTATTCTTTTATTGAAAATTATAAATGAAAAAAAGCCTTGGCACCTAAGCTCAGAACTCAGAAGGTTGTTTGTTGCTAGTATATTCGACGATTGGTCGAGTTATTATCTGGTAAAGGTTAAGAGAAGACTATATTGTGTTGACCTTCTAGTCTAGATTAGTTCACACACTACACATCAAGAAGACCTCGTGACTAAGAGTAGAGTTCAGTCGAGTTATTGAGTTGTTGCATCTGCATGACCATGATAATCTACTAGACATTTGAGACCTTTTCATAGCAACTTGATCAGTCAGGTCTGTTTTGTGAATCATCTGACTCAGTGATAAATTTTGGCTAAAAACATTACTAGGACATTTGAGTGATTGCACCTATGATTTAGAATTTCAATAATTTCATATAGACTTTGCTTGTGGACAATCAAAAAGCTAAGTATGGGGTTATTTGATATGCACAAATCATATCCCCTTTTTAGCATGTTTTTAGACACAAAATAGGGAAATATTTGAAAGTATTTGATCTTAATTAAATCAAATTGACATAAAATTGTGGAAATTGTGATTTTGGAAGTTTCAGGAGTAAATTGCACGAAAATAGCAAATTTTGGGCCAAAAATGCAATTTTTGGAAATGCTGGATTCGAGACGGGCGTCCCGAGCACCAGAACTTGTCCCACATCGAAACTTTTGGAGAAATTCACCCCAGAAACCTGCTATAAGTACCCTAGGCCTCCAATAGTTGAAATCATCGCTCTCCACTTGATCTAAATCATTCAGTGACTTCAAGTATACATTTTTCTACAGTATACATGTCATTGAGTGATCTCAGGTGTTTCATTAGAGTAGTTTAGTATACATTTTGCCTAGTGTATTCTTTTATTGAAAATTATAAATGAAAAAAAAGCCTTGACACCTAAGCTCAGAACTCAGAAGGTTGTTTGTTGCTAGTATATTCGACGATTGGTCGAGTTATTATCTGGTAAAGGTTAAGAGAAGACTATATTGTGTTGACCTTCTAGTCTAGATTAGTTCACACACTACACATCAAGAAGACCTCGTGACTAAGAGTAGAGTTCAGTCGAGTTATTGAGTTGTTGCATCTGCATGACCATGATAATCTGCTAGACATTTGAGACCTTTTCATAGCAACTTGATCAGTCAGGTCTGTTTTGTGAATCATCTGACTCAGTGATAAATTTTGGCTAAAAACATTACTAGGACATTTGAGTGATTGCACCTATGATTTAGAATTTCAATAATTTCATATAGACTTTGCTTGTGGACAATCAAAAAGCTAAGTATGGGGTTATTTGATATGCACAAATCATATCCCCTTTTTAGCATGTTTTTAGACACAAAATAGGGAAATATTTGAAAGTATTTGATCTTAATTAAATCAAATTGACATAAAATTGTGGAAATTGTGATTTTGGAAGTTTCAGGAGTAAATTGCACGAAAATAGCAAATTTTGGGCCAAAAATGCAATTTTTGGAAATGCTGGATTCGAGACGGGCGTCCCAAGCACCAGAACTTGTCCCACATCGAAACCTTTGGAGAAATTCACCCCAGAAACCTGCTATAAGTACCCTAGGCCTCCAATAGTTGAAATCATCGCTCTCCACTTGATCTAAATCATTCAGTTACTTCAAGTATACATTTTTCTACAGTATACATGTCATTGAGTGATCTCAAGTGTTTCATTAGAGTAGTTTAGTATACATTTTGCCTAGTGTATTCTTTTATTGAAAATTATAAATGAAAAAAAAGCCTTGACACCTAAGCTCAGAACTCAGAAGGTTGTTTGTTCCTAGTATATTCGACGATTGGTCGAGTTATTATCTGGTAAAGGTTAAGAGAAGACTATATTGTGTTGACCTTCTAGTCTAGATTAGTTCACACACTACACATCAAGAAAACCTCGTGACTAAGAGTAGAGTTCAGTCGAGTTATTGAGTTGTTGCATCTGCATGACCATGATAATCTGCTAGACATTTGAGACCTTTTCATAGCAACTTGATCAGTCAGGTCTGTTTTGTGAATCATCTGACTCAGTGATAAATTTTGGCTAAAAACATTACTAGGACATTTGAGTGATTGCACCTATGATTTAGAATTTCAATAATTTCATATAGACTTTGCTTGAGGACAATCAAAAAGCTAAGTATGGGGTTATTTGATATGCACAAATCATATCCCCTTTTTAGCATGTTTTTAGACACAAAATAGGGCAATATTTGAAAGTATTTGATCTTAATTTAATCAAATTGACATAAAATTGTGGAAATTGTGATTTTGGAAGTTTCAGGAGTAAATTGCACGAAAATAGCAAATTTTGGGCCAAAAATGCAATTTTTGGAAATGCTGGATTCGAGACGGGCGTCCCAAGCACCAGAACTTGTCCCACATCGAAACCTTTGGAGAAATTCACCCCAGAAACCTGCTATAAGTACCCTAGGCCTCCAATAGTTGAAATCATCGCTCTCCACTTGATCTAAATCATTCAGTTACTTCAAGTATACATTTTTCTACAGTATACATGTCATTGAGTGATCTCAGGTGTTTCATTAGAGTAGTTTAGTATACATTTTGCCTAGTGTATTCTTTTATTGAAAATTATAAATGAAAAAAAAGCCTTGACACCTAAGCTCAGAACTCAGAAGGTTGTTTGTTCCTAGTATATTCGACGATTGGTCGAGTTATTATCTGGTAAAGGTTAAGAGAAGACTATATTGTGTTGACCTTCTAGTCTAGATTAGTTCACACACTACACATGAAGAAGACCTCGTGACTAAGAGTAGAGTTTAGTCGAGTTATTGAGTTGTGCATCTGCATGACCATAATAATCTGCTAGACATTTGAGACCTTTTCATAGCAACTTGATCAGTCAGGTCTGTTTTGTGAATCATCTGACTCAGTGATAAATTTTGGCTAAAAACATTACTAGGACATTTGAGTGATTGCACCTATGATTTAGAATTTCAATAATTCATATAGACTTTGCTTGAGGACAATCAAAAGCTAAGTATGGGGTTATTTGATATGCACAAATCATATCCCCTTTTTAGCATGTTTTTAGACACAAAATAGGGCATATTTGAAAGTATTTGATCTTAATTTAATCAATTGACATAAATTGTGGAAATTGTGATTTTGGAAGTTTCAGGAGTAAATTGCACGAAAACAGCAAATTTTGGGCCAAAATGCAATTTTTGGAAATGCTGGATTCGAGACGGGCGTCCCGAGCACCAGAACTTGTCCCACATCGAAACTTTTGGAGAAATTCACCCCAGAAACTAGCTATAAGTACCCTAGGCCTCCAATAGTTGAAATCATCGCTCTCCACTTGATCTAAATCATTCAGTACTTCAAGTATACATTTTTCTACAGTATACATGTCATTGAGTGATCTCAGGTGTTTCATTAGAGTAGTTTAGTGTACATTTTGCCTAGTGTATTCTTTTATTGAAAATTATAATGAAAAAAAAGCCTTGACACCTAAGCTCAAAACTCAGAAGGTTGTTTGTTGCTAGTATATTCGACGATTGGTCGAGTTATTATCTGGTAAAGGTTAAGAGAAGACTATATTATGTTGACCTTCTAGTCTAGATTAGTTCACACAATACACATCAAGAAGACCTCGTGACTAAGAGTAGAGTTCAGTCGAGTTATTGAGTTGTTGCATCTGCATGACCATGATAATCTGCTAAACATTTGAGACCTTTTCATAGCAACTTGATCAGTCAGGTCTGTTTTGTGAATCATCTGACTCAGTGATAAATTTTGGCTAAAAACATTACTAGGACATTTGAGTGATTGCACCTATGATTTAGAATTTCAATAATTTCATATAGACTTTGCTTGAGGACAATCAAAAAGCTAAGTATGGGGTTTGATATGCACAAATCATATCCCCTTTTTAGCGTTTTTAGACACAAAATAGGGCAATATTTGAAAGTATTTGATCTTAATTTAATCAAATTGACATAAAATTGTGGAAATTGTGATTTTGGAAGTTTCAGGAGTAAATTGCACGAAAATAGCAAATTTTGGGCCAAAAATGCAATTTTTGGAAATGCTGGATTCGAGACGGGCGTCCCGAGCACCAGAACTTGTCCCACATCAAAACTTTTGGAGAAATTCACCCCAGAAACCTGCTATAAGTACCCTAGGCCTCCAATAGTTGAAATCATCCCTCTCCACTTGATCTAAATCATTCAGTGACTTCAAGTATACATTTTTCTACAGTATACATGTCATTGAGTGATCTCAGGTGTTTCATTAGAGTAGTTTAGTATACATTTTGCCTAGTGTATTCTTTTATTGAAAATTATAAATGAAAAAAAGCCTTGACACCTAAGCTCAGAATTCAGAAGGTTGTTTGTTGCTAGTATATTCGACGATTGGTCGAGTTATTATCTGGTAAAGGTTAAGAAAAGACTATATTGTGTTGACCTTCTAGTCTAGATTAGTTCACACACTACACATGAAGAAGACCTCGTGACTAAGAGTAGAGTTTAGTCGAGTTATTGAGTTGTTGCATCTGCATGACCATAATAATCTGCTAGACATTTGAGACCTTTTCATAGCAACTTGATCAGTCAGGTCTGTTTTGTGAATCATCTGACTCAGTGATAAATTTTGGCTAAAAACATTACTAGGACATTTGAGTGATTGCACCTATGATTTAGAATTTCAATAATTTCATATAGACTTTGCTTGAGGACAATCAAAAAGCTAAGTATGGGGTTATTTGATATGCACAAATCATATCCCCTTTTTAGCATGTTTTTAGACACAAAATAGGGCAATATTTGAAAGTATTTGATCTTAATTTAATCAAATTGACATAAATTGTGGAAATTGTGATTTTGGAAGTTTCAGGAGTAAATTGCACGAAAACAGCAAATTTTGGGCCAAAAATGCAATTTTTGGAAATGCTGGATTCGAGACGGGCGTCCCGAGCACCAGAACTTGTCCCACATCGAAACTTTTGGAGAAATTCACCCCAGAAACTAGCTATAAGTACCCTAGGCCTCCAATAGTTGAAATCATCGCTCTCCACTTGATCTAAATCATTCAGTTACTTCAAGTATACATTTTTCTACAGTATACATGTCATTGAGTGATCTCAGGTGTTTCATTAGAGTAGTTTAGTGTACATTTTGCCTAGTGTATTCTTTTATTGAAAATTAAAATGAAAAAAAAGCCTTGACACCTAAGCTCAAACTCAGAAGGTTGTTTGTTGCTAGTATATTCGACGATTGGTCGAGTTATTATCTGGTAAAGGTTAAGAGAAGACTATATTATGTTGACCTTCTAGTCTAGATTAGTTCACACAATACACATCAAGAAGACCTCGTGACTAAGAGTAGAGTTCAGTCGAGTTATTGAGTTGTTGCATCTGCATGACCATGATAATCTGCTAAACATTTGAGACCTTTTCATAGCAACTTGATCAGTCAGGTCTGTTTTGTGAATCATCTGACTCAGTGATAAATTTTGGCTAAAAACATTACTAGGACATTTGAGTGATTGCACCTATGATTTAGAATTTCAATAATTTCATATAGACTTTGCTTGAGGACAATCAAAAAGCTAAGTATGGGGTTATTTGATATGCACAAATCATATCCCCTTTTTAGCATGTTTTTAGACACAAAATAGGGCAATATTTGAAAGTATTTGATCTTAATTAATCAAATTGACATAAAATTGTGGAAATTGTGATTTTGGAAGTTTCAGGAGTAAATTGCACGAAAATAGCAAATTTTGGGCCAAAAATGCAATTTTTGGAAATGCTGGATTCGAGACGGGCGTCCCGAGCACCAGAACTTGTCCCACATCAAACTTTGGAGAAATTCACCCCAGAAACCTGCTATAAGTACCCTAGGCCTCCAATAGTTGAAATCATCCCTCTCCACTTGATCTAAATCATTCAGTGACTTCAAGTATACATTTTTCTACAGTATACATGTCATTGAGTGATCTCAGGTGTTTCATTAGAGTAGTTTAGTATACATTTTGCCTAGTGTATTCTTTTATTGAAAATTATAAATGAAAAAAAGCCTTGACACCTAAGCTCAGAATTCAGAAGGTTGTTTGTTGCTAGTATATTCGACGATTGGTCGAGTTATTATCTGGTAAAGGTTAAGAAAAGACTATATTGTGTTGACCTTCTAGTCTAGATTAGTTCACACACTACACATGAAGAAGACCTCGTGACTAAGAGTAGAGTTTAGTCGAGTTATTGAGTTGTTGCATCTGCATGACCATAATAATCTGCTAGACATTTGAGACCTTTTCATAGCAACTTGATCAGTCAGGTCTGTTTTGTGAATCATCTGACTCAGTGATAAATTTTGGCTAAAAACATTACTAGGACATTTGAGTGATTGCACCTATGATTTAGAATTTCAATAATTTCATATAGACTTTGCTTGAGGACAATCAAAAAGCTAAGTATGGGGTTATTTGATATGCACAAATCATATCCCCTTTTTAGCATGTTTTTAGACACAAAATAGGGCAATATTTGAAAGTATTTGATCTTAATTTAATCAAATTGACATAAATTGTGGAAATTGTGATTTTGGAAGTTTCAGGAGTAAATTGCACGAAAACAGCAAATTTGGGCCAAAAATGCAATTTTTGGAAATGCTGGATTCGAGACGGGCGTCCCGAGCACCAGAACTTGTCCCACATCGAAACTTTTGGAGAAATTCACCCCAGAAACTAGCTATAAGTACCCTAGGCCTCCAATAGTTGAAATCATCGCTCTCCACTTGATCTAAATCATTCAGTACTTCAAGTATACATTTTTCTACAGTATACATGTCATTGAGTGATCTCAGGTGTTTCATTAGAGTAGTTTAGTGTACATTTTGCCTAGTGTATTCTTTATTGAAAATTATAAATGAAAAAAAAGCCTTGACACCTAAGCTCAAACTCAGAAGGTTGTTTGTTGCTAGTATATTCGACGATTGGTCGAGTTATTATCTGGTAAAGGTTAAGAGAAGACTATATTATGTTGACCTTCTAGTCTAGATTAGTTCACAATACACATCAAGAAGACCTCGTGACTAAGAGTAGAGTTCAGTCGAGTTATTGAGTTGTTGCATCTGCATGACCATGATAATCTGCTAACATTTGAGACCTTTTCATAGCAACTTGATCAGTCAGGTCTGTTTTGTGAATCATCTGACTCAGTGATAAATTTTGGCTAAAAACATTACTAGGACATTTGAGTGATTGCCTATGATTTAGAATTTCAATAATTTCATATAGACTTTGCTTGAGGACAATCAAAAGCTAAGTATGGGGTTATTTGATATGCACAAATCATATCCCCTTTTTAGCATGTTTTTAGACACAAAATAGGGCAATATTTGAAAGTATTTGATCTTAATTTAATCAAATTGACATAAAATTGTGGAAATTGTGATTTTGGAAGTTTCAGGAGTAAATTGCACGAAAATAGCAAATTTTGGGCCAAAATGCAATTTTTGGAAATGCTGGATTCGAGACGGGCGTCCCGAGCACCAGAACTTGTCCCACATCAAAACTTTTGGAGAAATTCACCCCAGAAACCTGCTATAAGTACCCTAGGCCTCCAATAGTTGAAATCATCCTCTCCACTTGATCTAAATCATTCAGTGACTTCAAGTATACATTTTTCTACAGTATACATGTCATTGAGTGATCTCAGGTGTTTCATTAGAGTAGTTTAGTATACATTTTGCCTAGTGTATTCTTTTATTGAAAATTATAAATGAAAAAAAGCCTTGACACCTAAGCTCAGAATTCAGAAGGTTGTTTGTTGCTAGTATATTCGACGATTGGTCGAGTTATTATCTGGTAAAGGTTAAGAAAAGACTATATTGTGTTGACCTTCTAGTCTAGATTAGTTCACACACTACACATGAAGAAGACCTCGTGACTAAGAGTAGAGTTAGTCGAGTTATTGAGTTGTTGCATCTGCATGACCATAATAATCTGCTAGACATTTGAGACCTTTTCATAGCAACTTGATCAGTCAGGTCTGTTTTGTGAATCATCTGACTCAGTGATAAATTTTGGCTAAAAACATTACTAGGACATTTGAGTGATTGCACCTATGATTTAGAATTTCAATAATTTCATATAGACTTTGCTTGAGGACAATCAAAAAGCTAAGTATGGGGTTATTTGATATGCACAAATCATATCCCCTTTTTAGCATGTTTTTAGACACAAAATAGGGCAATATTTGAAAGTATTTGATCTTAATTTAATCAAATTGACATAAATTGTGGAAATTGTGATTTTGGAAGTTTCAGGAGTAAATTGCACGAAAACAGCAAATTTTGGGCCAAAAATGCAATTTTTGGAAATGCTGGATTCGAGACGGGCGTCCCGAGCACCAGAACTTGTCCCACATCGAAACTTTTGGAGAAATTCACCCCAGAAACTAGCTATAAGTACCCTAGGCCTCCAATAGTTGAAATCATCGCTCTCCACTTGATCTAAATCATTCAGTGACTTCAAGTATACATTTTTCTACAGTATACATGTCATTGAGTGATCTCAGGTGTTTCATTAGAGTAGTTTAGTGTACATTTTGCCTAGTGTATTCTTTTATTGAAAATTATAAATGAAAAAAAAGCCTTGACACCTAAGCTCAAAACTCAGAAGGTTGTTTGTTGCTAGTATATTCGACGATTGGTCGAGTTATTATCTGGTAAAGGTTAAGAGAAGACTATATTATGTTGACCTTCTAGTCTAGATTAGTTCACACAATACACATCAAGAAGACCTCGTGACTAAGAGTAGAGTTCAGTCGAGTTATTGAGTTGTTGCATCTGCATGACCATGATAATCTGCTAAACATTTGAGACCTTTTCATAGCAACTTGATCAGTCAGGTCTGTTTTGTGAATCATCTGACTCAGTGATAAATTTTGGCTAAAAACATTACTAGGACATTTGAGTGATTGCACCTATGATTTAGAATTTCAATAATTTCATATAGACTTTGCTTGAGGACAATCAAAAAGCTAAGTATGGGGTTATTTGATATGCACAAATCATATCCCCTTTTTAGCATGTTTTTAGACACAAAATAGGGCAATATTTGAAAGTATTTGATCTTAATTTAATCAAATTGACATAAAATTGTGGAAATTGTGATTTTGGAAGTTTCAGGAGTAAATTGCACGAAAATAGCAAATTTTGGGCCAAAAATGCAATTTTTGGAAATGCTGGATTCGAGACGGGCGTCCCGAGCACCAGAACTTGTCCCACATCAAAACTTTTGGAGAAATTCACCCCAGAAACCTGCTATAAGTACCCTAGGCCTCCAATAGTTGAAATCATCCCTCTCCACTTGATCTAAATCATTCAGTGACTTCAAGTATACATTTTTCTACAGTATACATGTCATTGAGTGATCTCAGGTGTTTCATTAGAGTAGTTTAGTATACATTTTGCCTAGTGTATTCTTTTATTGAAAATTATAAATGAAAAAAAAGCCTTGACACCTAAGCTCAGAACTCAGAAGGTTGTTTGTTGCTAGTATATTCGACGATTGGTCGAGTTATTATCTGGTAAAGGTTAAGAAAAGACTATATTGTGTTGACCTTCTAGTCTAGATTAGTTCACACACACATGAAGAAGACCTCGTGACTAAGATAGAGTTCAGTCGAGTTATTGAGTTGTTGCATCTGCATGACCATGATAATCTGCTAGACAATTTGAGACCTTTTCATAGCAACTTGATCAGTCAGGTCTGTTTTGTGAATCATCTGACTCAGTGATAAATTTTGGCTAAAACATTACTAGGACATTTGAGTGATTGCACCTATGATTTAGAATTTCAATAATTCATATAGACTTTGCTTGAGGACAATCAAAAAGCTAAGTATGGGTTATTTGATATGCACAAATCATATCCCATTTTTAGCATGTTTTTAGACACAAAATAGGGCAATATTTGAAAGTATTTGATCTTAATTTAATCAAATTGACATAAAATTGTGGAAATTGTGATTTTGGAAGTTTCAGGAGTAAATTGCACGAAAACAGCAAATTTTGGGCCAAAAATGCAATTTTTGGAAATGCTGGATTCGAGACGGGCGTCCCGAGCACCAGAACTTGACCCACGTCGAAACTTTTGGAGAAATTCACCCCAGAAACATGCTATAAGTACCCTAGGCCTCCAATAGTTGAAATCATCCCTCTCCACTTGATCTAAATCATTCAGTGACTTCAAGTATACATTTTTCTACAGTATACATGTCATTGAGTGATCTCAGGTGTTTCATTAGAGTAGTTTAGTATACATTTTGCCTAGTGTATTCTTTTATTGAAAATTATAAATGAAAAAAAGCCTTGACACCTAAGCTCAGAACTCAGAAGGTTGTTTGTTGCTAGTATATTCGACGATTGGTCGAGTTATTATCTGGTAAAGGTTAAGAGAAGACTATATTGTGTTGACCTTCTAGTCTAGATTAGTTCACACACTACACATCAAGAAGACCTCGTGACTAAGAGTAGAGTTCAGTCGAGTTATTGAGTTGTTGCATCTGCATGACCATGATAATCTGCTAGACATTTGAGACCTTTTCATAGCAACTTGATCAGTCAGGTCTGCTTTGTAAATCATCTGACTCAGTGATAAATTTTGGCTAAAAACATTACTAGGACATTTGAGTGATTGCACCTATGATTTAGAATTTCAATAATTTCATATAGACTTTGCTTGAGGACAATCAAAAAGCTAAGTATGGGGTTATTTGATATGCACAAATCATATCCCCTTTTCAGCATGTTTTTAGACACAAAATACGGCAATATTTGAAGTATTTTTATCTTAATTTAATCAAATTGACATAAAATTGTGGAAATTGTGATTTTGGAAGTTTCAGGAGTAAATTGCACGAAAATAGCAAATTTTGGGCCAAAAATGCAATTTTTGGAAATGCTGGATTCGAGACGGCGTCCCAAGCCACCAGAACTTGTCCCACATCGAAACCTTTGGAGAAATTCCACCCCAGAAACCTGCTATAAGTACCCTAGGCCTCCAATAGTTGAAATCATCGCTCTCCACTTGATCTAAATCATTCAGTTACTTCAAGTATACATTTTTCTACAGTATACATGTCATTGAGTGATCTCAGGTGTTTCATTAGAGTAGTTTAGTACATTTTGCTAGTGTATTCTTTATTGAAAATTATAATAAAAAGCCTTGGACACCTAAGCTCAGAACTCAGAAGGTTGTTTGTTCCTAGTATATTCGACGATTGGTCGAGTTATTATCTGGTAAAGGTTAAGAGAAGACTATATTGTGTTGACCTTCTAGTCTAGATTAGTTCACACACTACACATCAAGAAAACCTCGTGACTAAGAGTAGAGTTCAGTCGAGTTATTGAGTTGTTGCATCTGCATGACCATGATAATCTGCTAGACATTTGAGACCTTTTCATAGCAACTTGATCAGTCAGGTCTGTTTTGTGAATCATCTGACTAAGTGATAAATTTTGGCTAAAAACATTACTAGGACATTTGAGTGATTGCACCTATGATTTAGAATTTCAATAATTTCATATAGACTTTGCTTGAGGACAATCAAAAAGCTAAGTATGGGGTTATTTGATATGCACAAATCATATCCCATTTTTAGCATGTTTTTAGACACAAAATAGGGCAATATTTGAAAGTATTTGATCTTAATTTAATCAAATTGACATAAAATTGTGGAAATTGTGATTTTGGAAGTTTCAGGAGTAAATTGCACGAAAATAGCAAATTTTGGGCCAAAAATGCAATTTTTGGAAATGCTGGATTCGAGACGGGCGTCCCGAGCACCAGAACTTGACCCACGTCGAAACTTTTGGAGAAATTCACCCCAGAAACATGCTATAAGTACCCTAGGCCTCCAATAGTTGAAATCATCCCTCTCCACTTGATCTACATCATTCAGTGACTTCAAGTATACATTTTTCTACAGTATACATGTCATTGAGTGATCTCAAGTGTTTCATTAGAGTAGTTTAGTATACATTTTGCCTAGTGTATTCTTTTATTGAAAATTATAAATGAAAAAAAAGCCTTGACACCTAAGCTCAGAACTCAGAAGGTTGTTTGTTGCTAGTATATTCGACGATTGGTCGAGTTATTATCTGGTAAAGGTTAAGAGAAGACTATATTGTGTTGACCTTCTAGTCTAGATTAGTTCACACACTACACATCAAGAAGACCTCGTGACTAAGAGTAGAGTTCAGTCGAGTTATTGAGTTGTTGCATCTGCATGACCATGATAATCTGCTAGACATTTGAGACCTTTTCATAGCAACTTGATCAGTCAGGTCTGTTTTGTGAATCATCTGACTCAGTGATAAATTTTGGCTAAAAACATTACTAGGACATTTGAGTGATTGCACCTATGATTTAGAATTTCAATAATTTCATATAGACTTTGCTTGAGGACAATCAAAAAGCTAAGTATGGGGTTATTTGATATGCACAAATCATATCCCCTTTTCAGCATGTTTTTAGACACAAAATACGGCAATATTTGAAAGTATTTGATCTTAATTTAATCAAATTGACATAAAATTGTGGAAATTGTGATTTTGGAAGTTTCAGGAGTAAATTGCACGAAAATAGCAAATTTTGGGCCAAAAATGCAATTTTTGGAAATGCTGGATTCGAGACGGGCGTCCCGAGCACCAGAACTTGTCCCACATCGAAACGTTTGGAGAAATTCACCCCAAAAACCTGCTATAAGTACCCTAGGCCTCCAATAGTTGAAATCATCCCTCTCCACTTGATCTACATCATTCAGTGACTTCAAGTATACATTTTTCTACAGTATACATGTCATTGAGTGATCTCAAGTGTTTCATTAGAGTAGTTTAGTATACATTTTGCCTAGTGTATTCTTTTATTGAAAATTATAAATGAAAAAAAAGCCTTGACACCTAAGCTCAGAACTCAGAAGGTTGTTTGTTGCTAGTATATTCGACGATTGGTCGAGTTATTATCTGGTAAAGGTTAAGAGAAGACTATATTGTGTTGACCTTCTAGTCTAGATTAGTTCACACACTACACATCAAGAAGACCTCGTGACTAAGAGTAGAGTTCAGTCGAGTTATTGAGTTGTTGCATCTGCATGACCATGATAATCTGCTAGACATTTGAGACCTTTTCATAGCAACTTGATCAGTCAGGTCTGTTTTGTGAATCATCTGACTCAGTGATAAATTTTGGCTAAAAATATTACTAGGACATTTGAGTGATTGCACCTATGATTTAGAATTTCAATAATTTCATATAGACTTTGCTTGAGGACAATCAAAAAGCTAAGTATGGGGTTATTTGATATGCACAAATCATATCCCCTTTTTAGCATGTTTTTAGACACAAAATAGGGCAATATTTGAAAGTATTTGATCTTAATTTAATCAAATTGACATGAAATTGTGGAAATTGTGATTTTGGAAGTTTCAGGATTAAATTGCACGAAAATAGCAAATTTTGGGCCAAAAATGCAATTTTTGGAAATGCTGGATTCGAGACGGGCGTCCCGAGCACCAGAACTTGTCCCACATCGAAACGTTTGGAGAAATTCACCCCAAAAACCTGCTATAAGTACCCTAGGCCTCCAATAGTTGAAATCATCCCTCTCCACTTGATTTGAATCATTCAGTGACTTCAAGTATACATTTTTCTACAGTATACAAGTCATTGAGTGATCTCAGGTGTTTCATTAAAGTAGTTTAGTATATGAGAGTTTCTCATTTTCTTTGCTTTCTGAGAGTCTGTCTTAGAATCTTAGATTACAACTAGATAGGGTTTGTTTTTGGTATCATAGAATATCGGGATTTCGTTAGGAGATCCTAAGAGAGAGATAGGGTGTGTGTTCCTAGTTAGATTTGGGCAATTTGCATAAGCCCGAGATGTAAGGTAAAGCAATTGCTACTAGGTCTAAGAAGCGTTCTCCGAAGGCTCTGCCGAGCAGATTAGGATCGAGCAATCAGAAGCATACAAGAGCTGCAGCGCCGGCTGGACTTGCATAAAGTGGTGACTATTTTATGATATTGGGTCCCCTAGACGAGTTTCTATATGTTTATGAATTGTTTTATCTGGATATTGATTTGATACTGAATTTATATATCATACATGTTTTACAATTTGAGATACTATTCATTTTCCCGGGAAGATCGTAGAGCTAGAATTATCATTATGAATGTTGAACTGTTATGTCCTTTAAAATTAAACTAGGGTTATAGATAACTCCTAACCAAGGTCTAAATCATAACCGGTTTAGTTTAACAAACTGTAAAAGGTCTACCAGATTAGGAAGAAATAACAAAACATATCACCATGTTTGTTAGAGTACCCTAATAAAGCTGAGTTTGTACACTAGGCCAATCCTAGGGTTAAGTGGTATGATACCGAAGTGACATAGGGGACCATTCATGGATACTTTAATCCGACAGATGAGAAGGATCACCCCAAGGTAGGGGTGAATACATGATGCGTTTCCGACTGATATGCTAAATAGGTGTTATTTTACACTATATTGATTATGAGTAATTAAGGATTGAGATTGACTAATTGTCACATTTAGTCTCTATGCTGTCACTTAATCAGCCAGAACCTAACGGGATTTCGTTAGGAGATCCTAAGAGAGCTCTAGGCGTTCGAAGAGTCAGTCCACAGGGCTAGGCTTAAGCCCAGGACGTAAGGTAAAGTCTAGCTACTAGGCTGAGGAAGCGTCCTCCGAAGGTTCTGGTGAGCAGAGTCAGGGCGAGCAATACGACATATACAGCAGTACGCTCCGTAGGCGAGACTTCGTAAAGGGTGATTTCTTTATGGCATCGGTCCCCATGTCCCTCTCTTATATGTGTTATTTCTTTGTCCTAAATATGAATTATGAATATCATATTACGATTTTATGAATAGTTGTGTTATATGTTGAAGTTTTTATGTTTTTCCGGAAATAGCCACCTGCTAAATATTCATTATGTCTGCATGTCTAATGTAAGTCTCTTTTAAACTAAAACTAGGGTTATAGACAATTCCTAACCACGGTCTATTCATAACCTGTTTAGTTTAACAGGCATCAATTAGTATTGGTGTCTGCCATACTAGATAAAATAACCAACGGAACACCTTGTTTGTTAGAGTAGTCTAGGTAGGCTGAGTAGAGAGTTATGCCGGTGGTTTTGCGACGAGCAACATGACCCCGAAGTGACATAGGGTACCGTTCATTGCTGACTTTAGTCCGGGCCGTGAGTAGGGCCGTTTACCTTAACGATGGGGCGGGTAGTGTACAGACCTCATATGTGGTACACCTTTAGACACAGAACATAGTTGCATTCCAGGCTAAGATATATCTAAAACACTCGAATATAGGTCAATCAACATATAGGAACAGTATAACATAGAATCAGAACTCATCTTTAAAACACTTTTAGGATTAATTAGACTTAAACCTAGTGGAGAATGGATCACCCTCTCATCAAAGTATTTGATGAAGATTGCATAACTGGATTATAAGATAGGAGTTAGGATAAAAGGCTAGTTACTACTAAGCCGTTGCCACTACCCTGGGAGTACGATAATTAAATTAATAAAATCGTAGATACTTTCCAATAGACTAGCTACACGATAGGTACTCTGCCTTAGGTTCTGGCTGATTAAGTGACACCATAGAGACTAAATGTGACAATTAGTCAATCACAGTCCTTAATTATTCATAATCAACATAGGGTAAAATAACACCTATTTAGCACGTCAACCGGAATCGCATCATTTTTGGCGCCGTTGCCGGGGAAATATCATAATGAATTTAGGATTATTGGCCACAATTCTAGAGACTTATGATAGGTAACGGTAGTAACCTAGACTTTTGATTAACACTTATGTTATACCAGTTAGGCAATCACTTTCCTAAATATAGGATTATCATAAATAATTAATTTTAGATAATATCTGGAATTAAGACACTTAGGATAATCAAATTTTAGAAAATTATTCTAAAACCATATTAAGGAAATTTACCTGCTTTCTAAATAAATCAAAATCCATAAAAATATTTTTCTTGCTTTCTTGTTTCACTGTCCTACTTTTTGCTATTTGTTGTTTCTAACCAGACTTTGCACTCAAAGATGAAGAGAACAAGAGCAGCTACTAACCAGGCAAAGAAAACAGAAAACCCTGACACTCCAGGACCAAAGAAGACGAAACCAGAAGGCCCCTCTAGACCAGCACCAGAAGTACCACGAGGGACTCTTCCCTCACAACCAGTGGAAGTAACCTCAAGCCCTGATGCCAGTGAACTAGTGAGACGATTCCTGAACACCCGTGAGCATAGTCCCACGGAAGAAGATCCTTCTGAGGATACCTTCCCTCCTAGAGAAGAACCCCAGAGATCTCCAATTCACCCTCCTGCCCAGAGAGTTCCTATAAATCCACCACCCACTGACCAAACCCAAAATTCACCAACCTCTCCCGCATACACCCCAACACCTAACGAGCGCACCCCTTCATCTGCGGGGAGTACTAACGGTTATTATTCAATGTTGTCCGCACAGATAGATACGTTGAATCACAGGGTGTATGAAATGGACCAAGGCATTGCCAGCAGATTGTGTCATTTAGACCAACTCAGTCTGAATATCACAGCTAACGTAGACCGTCTCAGAGCCACGGTCAATTCCCAGGAGAACCAAGGTGCACAACTACTCCGGGAGATGGCTGATTTACGCAGTGAGCAAGGCAGGCAGCGGGAGGAGATGAGAACAATACGCATAGAAATGCGAAGCATTCGGACAGAACTACAGGAGATCAGAAACAGGAGTCGTTAAAAAGGGAAGATTCTTTTACTTTTATTTTCAGCAAATAATAAGTTTGAACTGAAACTTGAATAATTGACCCATATTTTTCTATTTTTCAAACATTTTTAAAGGGTCCTTTATTTTCAACAATTTTCTTCAGACATTTTATTTCTATGAAAAACGAAAATTTTGCAATTGCAGTTTATTTTTCATTAACTAAATTGTATAAACTCAAATTTTTGTTTTTCTTGCTGAATTTAAATAGGAATAAAATTAGGGTAGTATGATTTTCGAAAAAGTGAGACTGAGGAATTTTTGCATAGAATTTTTTTAACAACTTCTGAATTTCATTGGATAAACATGAAGCCTTGTTAAAAATTATGATTATTTTTGGTAGACTGAGATTTGCAGGAATTAGAAAAAAAAAATATTTTCGGAATTGGCACGAGTCCCGAGGCAACCCGGGACGGGCGTCCCGAAGGCAGCCCCTTCTATAAAATCTCAATTTTTTTTCATTTTTCCCTCAAAATTCACTTCCAAAAATCCCCCTCTCTCAAATAACTCTCTCCCTTTACCTTTGGCAAACTTTTCAAATTTAAAATTTCAAATTTCCCTCCAAAATTTAAATTTTAAATTCCTTCCAAAATTCGAATTTCCCTCCAAAATTCGAATTTCCCGCCAAAAATTTCAAAATCTTTCCCTAGCCTAATTTCACCCTTTTGAATTCAAATTCACCTCCAGAATTCGAATTCGAACCTTCCTTCCTACCTAAAAACTTCCAAAATCTCTCAAACACTTTCAACCCAAATGGCTGCCAAACGTGCTCTTACCACATCCACTATGGCAGTTACCTCAGTGGCACATCCTTTTATGCTCTTTCCCTCCAGCACAGCATATCAGGAGAGATGTCACGGATACATCGGACGCACGATACTGACGGGCAGAACATTGGATTGGGCAGCAGTACAGACACTGGGAGTAGAGGCTGAGGTCAGACGCATACTCGATGTACCACCTTACAGTCGAGTATTCATCGTCACAGAGCCCACATACCTGGAGCTGGTATGTGAGTTATATGCGTCCTTTGCATGCCACCAGGAGCAGATCACATTCCGCTTAGGCGGAATAGATCGGTCGATGAGCATGGCCGAGTTCGGCGTCGCCATGAGTATCTGGCAGAGAGATGAGCTGGATACGCCCACATACACCACAGCAGTGCGAGACTTCACGACTGCGGACGTCCCCGCTGCTTGGGCTCAGATTTGTATG
Source organism: Asclepias syriaca (assembly GCA_027405835.1). Taxonomy (NCBI): domain Eukaryota; kingdom Viridiplantae; phylum Streptophyta; class Magnoliopsida; order Gentianales; family Apocynaceae; genus Asclepias; species Asclepias syriaca. The sequence continues at coordinate 12,999,447 of CM049932.1, forward strand.
ACGGGTGCCCCATACCAGCACGGCTCCTCGAAAGCCACAGGTATCTATCCCGCTCTTCGCTACTTACATGCCATTATCGCACACACTTTGTCAGGACGACGGACGGCCCCCGGGAATGTCACCCAAATGGAGACATTCCTCTTGGCCAACATGCATATGGGATCCACAGTAGAGATGGCTCGACTTATCACAGTCATCATGCGGGGTTTTACTACGGACACTCGGAAACAGTGTCTGGGGCTCGGGCCATTCATCACCAGGATAGCCCGCTACCTGGAGTTGGACATAGAGGGCTCGGAGCTTACTCTGGTCGCCCCAACCACTATTCCCACAGACGTTACCATCCTACGGAACATGGGAATGGTTGTCCGGGATGCGAGCGGCCGCTACACCATCCACACAGAGCAGCCAGGACAGGCCTCGGCATCAGAATCAGCTCCACTGCATATCCCTCCATCCGAGCCGTTCGTGCCACGTACTGCCTTCGAACGACACGTGTCGCACGGATTGGCAGAACTATCGGCACGATACAGTCGAGACATGGACCGGATCGACAGACGGCTGGCAATGATGGATGACAGGGTTGACAGACGACTGGCGGTGATGGATGACAGGATCGCCATGATCACCAGTAGGATTGAGGAGATACATCAGCAGACTGCCCGAGTAGCGGAGAACTTCGAGTTTGACTTAGCAGACCTCGGTCCACTGGATGGCGACCCGCCGGGTTCTTAGTCTCTCTCTCCCCTTCTTTCCTTTCTTTTGTCTTTTGTTTATCTTGTTGATACGCGAAAATCGTATCACATTTTTAGCATGTTTTTATATATGTTTTAATGTGAAATTGAGAGTAAATTGACATTAATTGTTTACTATTTACTTGATTTCACGGTTTTTATGATTTTGGAACTGTCAGGTGAAAAGTAGACGAAAACAGCAAATTCTAGGGCAAAAACGCAATTTTTGGAAATGTTGACCCGGTCAAAGGTCCGGGACGGGCGTCCCGACCCAGTCAAACCGCCAGGACGGGCGTCCTGAACCGGGACGGGCATCCCGAACCTGGTCAACGAATCAGGACGGGCGTCCCGAGCCGCCAGAAGCTGTCCCACATCAAATTTTTCAGAGATTTTCACTCCGGGAAGCTGCTATAAATACCCCAGGCCTCCAGCAGTTGAATTCATCCCTCTCCACTCGATCTGAGTCATTAAGTGGTTTCCAGTGTACAATTTTCCAGTACACAACTCACTCAGAGACTCGGATCTCAGTTTTCTTTCTTATTAGTGTTTGTTTTAGTTTCTGAGAAATAGTCTCAAATCTTAGGTTTCTATAGATAGGTTCGTTTCTGGTATTCATAGAATACCTGGGAATTCGTTAGGAGATCCTAAGAGAGCTCTAGGCGTTCGAAGAGTCAGTCCACAGGGCTAGGCTTAAGCCCAGGACGTAAGGTAAAGTCTAGCTACTAGGCTGAGGAAGCGTCCTCCGAAGGTTCTGGTGAGCAGAGTCAGGGCGAGCAATACGACATATACAGCAGTACGCTCCGTAGGCGAGACTTCGTAAAGGGTGATTTCTTTATGGCATCGGTCCCCATGTCCCTCTCTTATATGTGTTATTTCTTTGTCCTAAATATGAATTATGAATATCATATTACGATTTTATGAATAGTTGTGTTATATGTTGAAGTTTTTATGTTTTTCCGGAAATAGCCACCTGCTAAATATTCATTATGTTTGCATGTCTAATGTAAGTCTCTTTTAAACTAAAACTAGGGTTATAGACAATTCCTAACCACGGTCTATTCATAACCTGTTTAGTTTAACAGGCATCAATTAGTATTGGTGTCTGCCATACTAGATAAAATAACCAACGGAACACCTTGTTTGTTAGAGTAGTCTAGGTAGGCTGAGTAGAGAGTTATGCCGGCGGTTTTGCGACGAGCAGCATGACCCCAGAGTGACATAGGGTACCGTTCATTGCTGACTTTAGTCCGGGCCATGAGTAGGGCCGTTTACCTTAACGATGGGGCGGTAGTGTAGAGACCTCAGATGTGGTACACCTTTAGACACAGAACATAGTTGCATTCCAGGCTAAGATATATCTAAAACACTCGAATATAGGTCAATCAACATATAGGAACAGTATAACATAGAATCAGAACTCATCTTTAAAACACTTTTAGGATTAATTAGACTTAAACCTAGTGAAGAATGGATCACCCTCTCATCAAAGTATTTGATGAAGATTGCATAACTGGATTATAAGATAGGAGTTAGGATAAAAGGCTAGTTACTACTAAGCCGTTGCCACTTCCCTGGGAGTACGATAATTAAATTAATAAAATCGTAGATACTTTCCAATAGACTAGCTACACGATAGGTACTCTGCCTTAGGTTCTGGCTGATTAAGTGACACCATAGAGACTAAATGTGACAATTAGTCAATCACAGTCCTTAATTATTCATAATCAACATAGGGTAAAATAAAACCTATTTAGCACGTCGGTCGGAAACCCCATCAGATTTTTGGCGCCGTTGCCGGGGAAATATCATAGTGAATTTAGGATTCCTGATCAAAATTCTAGAGACTTATGATAGGTAACGGTAGTAATCTAGACCTTAGACTAACACTTATGTTATACCAGTTAGACAATCAGTTCCCGAAATATAGGATTATCATAACTAATTAATTTTAGATGTTATCTGAAATAAAGACATTTAGGATAATCAAATTTTAGAAAATTATTCTAGAACCATATTGAGGGAATTTACGTGCTTTCAGAATATTAAAAGAAAAAAAATTTTTTTTTTTTTTTAAAATCTAAAAATCCGAAAAAAAAGTTTTTACTTTTTCTTGTTTAACGGTAAGTTATTCTCTTTTCCCTATCTTTTGTGTTTTCTCTTTGTGAATAGTTGTTTTGTTTTGTTTTCTCTTTCTTCCAAGTTTTTTTTTCTTTAAGTTTTCACTCTCCCTGTAACCCCACTAACCAGTTTGCTCAGGCTAAAACGTGTTTTTCTCTGTAGTTGCATGACTCGATCTTCAGAAGCTAACCTTGAAACACCAGTTGAGAATCCTGAACGAATCATTCGCACAGCTAATAGGCGAAGAACAGAAATGGCTGCTAAAAGACCTACCCTAGAATCCTACATCCAGCCACAGACTATCCCAGTCTCATCTGCCATCCGAATCCCTGGGAACCCTCGCTATGATCTTAAACCTAATGTGATCCAGCTGATTATAAATCGGGTTCAGTTTGGAGGAACTGCAGCCGAAAATCCGCTGGAACACCTATCTGATTTCTCTTCTCTCTGCGAAGGCCTCAAGGGAGATCATACTGCAGAAATAACCAAACTCAACCTTTTTCCCTACTCACTTAGGGACAGAGCTAAGAGATGGTTGGCCCAGCTACCTACTAACTCCATACCTCTTGGGACGAGTTAAGCAAAGCCTTCCTAGAAGAGTACTACTCTGCAGCAAGAGTCCTAGAATATCGAAGGGCTCTGTCTAGTTTCACTCAAGCTGCTGATGAGACAGTGATCGAAGCTTGGGACAGATTCAAAGAACTACTCAGGCTCTGCCCCCAACATGGACTTACCGAGGCATTGCTGATTCAGCAATTTTACGGGGGTATGTCAGACATGGGTAAGCAAATTTCGATGGACTCAATCCCCAGAGCGGTTTCAATGGAATGAGTGATGTAGATGCTAGAAACGCTCTGGAGAGACTCTACAGGAACAGCAAGAATTGGCGCACAAGTGGCCGAGCTAAGAAGCAACCAGTAAATGCGGTCGTTGCCTCCACTGATGATCAATTTGAGGCACTGAAGGCCAGCATTACTAATCAGCTGAATGCTTTCCAACAAGGGAAAAGCATTCAGTCAGTATACCAAGTCTGCGAGTTTTGCCAAGGACCACATTTCAGTGGGGATTGTTATGGTAATGGGATATTAACTGTCCCAGAAGAGATGGAACAAGTGGACGCAGTAAATTCTGCTCCTATAGGAAATACCTACAATCCCACTTGGAAGAACCATCCGGGATTTAGCTGGAGAAACAATCCCGGGACTACTAACTTCAGAAAAGAGTACCTCAGCAACTGCCATATCCGCAGAACCAGCAAGTCGCTCTGCCTGCACCAAGGAACTACATCGTTCCAGCTGATCCCATGCAAGAATTAGAGACATGCTGAAGAGCATTTCCGACTCCAACAAGGAAATGATAGAGTCCAACAGAAAGATTCAGGAAGCTCACGCAGAAAGAATCCAGCAGAACGAGAATAGACAGAAGCAGACCGAGCAAACAATCAGAAACACACAAGCTGCTATACAAACTTTAGAGAGGCAGATGGGTCAACTATCCACCCATTTCTCTCACAGGTCCCAGGGAACGCTACCAAGCAACACTGAGACCAACCCTCAAACTGAATGAACCAGAAGAAGGCTCCAAGGACCCAACGCCGACGGATGTCGAGATCGAAGTAGCAAGGAAAGGGAAGACGGAGTTTATTCCTGAGTACCGGCCAAAAGTACCTTACCCTGCCAGACTTATGCACAATAAAGATAAGGAGCAATTTGAAAAGTTTCTTAGGAATTTTAGTCAGATTCATGTTAATTTACCTTTACTTGATGTTATTTCTGAAATGCCAAAGTATGCTAAGTTTTTAAAAGAAGTTGTTAGTAATAAAAGAAAATTTGACATGGACAAGGTGGTTCTTAATGAAGAATGTTCGGCGGTTCTGTTGAATAAACTACCGTCTAAACAGAAAGATCCTGGTTGTTTTACCTTGCCATGTACAATTGGAAATATTACTAACATGCATGCATTAGCAGACTTAGGAGCTAGTATTAATCTTATGCCATCTAGTTTATTTGATAAATTAGGATTGCATGATTTGAAAACGACTAGGATGTGCATACAACTTGCAGACAGGACAGTCAAAATCCCCAAGGGAATAATTGAAGACCTCTTAGTAAAGGTCGGAAAATTTGTATTTCCTGTGGATTTCGTTGTCATGGACATGAATGGGGAAGGAGGAGTGCCCCTGATCCTAGGTCGACCATTTCTAGCACCTCAAAAGCATTAATAGACGTCAGTAATGGTCAAATCAAGTTAAGGGTAGGAAATGATGACGTCACTTTTGATCTAAATGAGACCCTTAGGTATCCCATGCATTTAGATGATACTTGTTTTTGTGTGGATGCCATGGAACACTTGATTGCAATTAACGTGACAGACCTATGCTCAAACTATCAAATTCTAAGTGAGGACTCCCTAGAATTAGAGGAGTCTGAACTTAGCTCTTCTGAAAATGAAATTACTTCTGATAGTTTCACTGAGATAGGTGATGATGAGATGAAGAAAGACGAACCTCGTTTGAAGATCCACCAGACTTGGAACTGAAGGAACCCCACTCATCTGTGCTACGAATTCCTAGATGACAACAAGAAACTTCCCATTATTCTTGCAGCTGATCTGACTGCAGAACAAAGGAAGCTGACTGTGGACATGTGCAGAAAGCATAGAAGAGCCTTTGCCTACAAAATTGCGGATATCCCAGGTATTAATCCAAGCTTTTGTTCGCATAAGATTCTTCTAGAAAATGAGTATAAGCCATGTGTGCAACCTCAAAGGAGGTTGAATCCTAATGTGTGTGATGTTGTTAAGAAAGAAGTCATTAAACTGTTAGATGCAGGACTTATCTACCCTATCTCAGATAGTGAGTGGGTAAGCCCGGTGCAGGTAGTACCTAAGAAAGGGGTATAACAGTTGTTAGGAATGAGCATAATGAACTAATCCCTACAAGAACTGTAACTGGTCATCGTGTATGCATAGACTATAGAAAATTAAATACGGCCACACGAAAAGATCACTTTCCCCTTCCTTTTATTGACCAAATGTTAGAAAGATTATCTGGACACATGTTTTATTGCTTTCTTGATGGGTTTTCTGGTTATTTTCAAATTCCTATTTCCCCTGAGGACCAGCATAAAACACATTCACATGCCCTTTGGAACATTTGCATATAGAAGGATGCCTTTTGGTTTGTGTAATGCACCTGCTACATTTCAACGTTGTATGACTGCTATCTTTGAGGACATGTTAGGAAAATCTATGGAAGTATTTATGGATGACTTTTCTTTTGGTAATTCATTTGAGGTTTGTCTAAAGAACTTGGAGTTAATGTTGAAACGTTGTATAAAATCTAACCTGGTTTTAAATTGGGAAAAATGCCACTTCATGGTAAAAGAGGGAATCGTTTTAGGACATAAGATCTCACACCTAGGTATGGAAGTAGATAAGGCAAAAATTGAAGTTATTTCAAAACTACCTCCTCCCAAAAATGTGAGAGCCGTTAGGAGTTTTTTGGGACACGCTGGCTTTTATCGTAGGTTCAAAAGATTTTTCATTAATAGCCAGGCCGTTGACCAATTTACTCGGAAAAGATGTTCCATTTGTCTTTGATGAGAAATGTCTAAAAGCTTTTAATAGACTTAAGGAACTCTTAACTACTGCACCTATCATGACATCACCTGAGGAGTCTACCTTTTGAGCTTATGTGTGATGCTAGTGACTATGCAGTAGGAGTAGTTTTAGGACAAAGACATGATAAGAAATTTCATGTAATATATTATGCTAGTAAAACCTTAACTGATGCTCAGGAAAATTACACTACGACAGAAAAGGAATTATTAGCAGTAGTATATGCATTTGATAAGTTTCGATCCTATCTAGTTGTCTAAAACTATTGTTTATACTGATCATTCGGCACTAAAATACTTGTTCAATAAAACCGACGCAAAACCAAGATTGATTAGATGGGTTTTATTGCTTCAAGAATTTGACATAGAAATCGGGATAAGAAAGGGGCAGAAAACTTAGCCGCAGACCACTTGTCTAGGTTAGAAAATCCGACCCTAGAAGCCATTGATGAGACAATCATATCTGATAAATTCCGGATGAGAATCTATGTGCATTATTTGCTATTTTCTCACCCCCTTGGTTTGCAGATATAGCAAATTACTTGGCAGCCCGGACTCTCCCTAGTGATATCACTGCTCAACAAAGAAAAAATTCTTTGCTGACCTGAAATATTACTATTGGGAAGATCCTTTTCTATTTAAAATATGTGCAGATGATGATCAGAAGATGTGTATCTCAAGAAGAAGGTTTCCAAATTCTGGAACATTGTCACTGCGGACCAACAGGCGGTCACTTAGCTGCCAACACCGCCCGAAAAGTATTAGAAGCAGGCTTTTACTGGCCCACCATATTCAAAGACGCCGCAGCATTTACAGGATCGTGCGATGCCTGTCAGAAAGCGGGAACCATATCTTCTCGAGATAATCTACCCCAACAGGTAATTCAAAGTGTAGAAATATTTGACATATGGGGTATAGATTTCATGGGTCCGTTTCCTTCCTCTTTTGGTATGAAGTACATCTTAGTAGCTGTAGAATATTTTTCAAAATGGCCTGAGGCACAGGCCCTACCTACTAATGATGCTCGAGCCGTATGCAGATTCCTTAAGCAGATTTTCGCCAGGTTTGGATGTCCAAAAGCCCTAATCAGTGATCGAGGTACGCACTTCTGCAACTCTCAATTGCAGAAAGTACTCCAGCATACGGAATTCAGCATCGCATTTCCACAGCCTACCATCCTCAAACCAACGGGCAGGCTGAGGTAACCAATAGGGGATAAAGAGAATCCTAGAAAAGACCGTGGGTGTTAACCGTAAGGATTGGGCCAATAAACTGGAGGATGCATTATGGGCCTTCCGTACAGCATACAAGACCACTACGGGGTTCTCACCCTATCGACTAGTCTACGGAAAAGCATGCCACCTTCCGGTTGAACTTGAACACAGAGCTTACTGGGCAGTACGAAAATGCAATCTCGACGATAATTTGACTAAGGAACACCGGATTTTACAGCTCAACGAATTGGATGAGTGGAGGCTCAAAGCATATGAGAACTCACATCAGTTCAAAATGACAAGTAAACTCCGGCATGACAGACGACTCAGAGCCCAGAAAAATTTTGAACCAGGTGATAAGGTATTGTTGTACAACTCACGTTTAAAATTTTTCCCAGGAAAGCTGCGTAGCTATTGGTCAGGACCGTTCACAATCAAGGAAGTATCACCTTTCGGAGCATGTGACATCATGGATTCTGACGGTATTGTTCAAAAAGTAAACGGACAACGCCTAAAGATTTACAGAGAGCCGTTTGACTCGTCCGAGCAGATTGTGGACTTCACAGACTAAGGGAGTATCTCTTTCATTTTATTTCTTGTTTTTGTTATTTCTATGTTCCTTCTTACCCGTATAGTTAGTTGAATAAGTGTGGGGTAAGGATCTTTTAATTGTGTTTTATTTCTTGTTTTCAAATAAGTGTGGGGTAATTAGATATGCATGAACACTGAGGACAGTGCCAACTTAAGTGTGGGGGTGCAGTGCACGGTGCACTGTAGCAGTTTGAAAAATTTTCGCATGCTTTGCTTGTTTTCCCCGTATTTTCACACCCTTCCAAAAAAATTTTTTCAAAATTTTTCCGTCTTTCAGACTTCTAAATGCAGTATGCTTGGTTAAACAATTGCTTATGTCTATGATATGTAGGTAGTATGTTATGGTTAGTAGGAGATAGTCGATAGCTATCTTGGACTAATTGATTAGGAATAGGGAATTCCTGATAACTGAGCACAACTTGTCTGGATTAGAGACCTCAACCAATTGCCTATTCGAGACTCCACTAGATAAAATTAGACCAGTTGTGGATATATTGGCAGTTAGAATGACTAGATGAGACTCTGAGCTAAAAGTGAAAGGAACATTAAGGAAGTTAATTACAATAGGGTAGTTTGCCAGCGGCCTTCGCTACTCGAGCACCACTCCTTCGGGGAACTTAAAGCCTGATGCCCTAAGGTCGTGTAGATCTGGGAGTCATCGGAGTGGGACTCGCTACATGGGTAGTTGAAGTTGACGTGTTCTAAGCAGACTCGAAATACCCTGAATCTATAAAGAAAATAACTAAGTGCTAAAACATTAAAAATCTTATCACCAAAGCTCAGAACTCAGAAAGTTATCTGTTGTCAGTGTGTCTAGCGATAGGTCGAAGTATTATCTGGTAGCAGTTAAGATAAGAGTTCATTGTGTTGACTATCTGGTCTAGACTAGTACACACACTACACATCAGGAAGACCCTGTGACTAAGAAAAAAGTCCAACCTAGTTGTTGATTTGTTTTCTGCCTGATCATAACAAGCTACTAGAAACATTTGAGACCTTGTCATAGCAACCTAACCAGTCAGACCTGTGTTAAGAATTGTGTGAAGAATTTTTGGAATAAAAACATGATTAGGAATTTAAGTGACTGCACTACGGTTTAAAATCACTAACTCCATGTAGACTTTGCTTGAGGACAAGCAAAAAGCTAAGTGTGGGGTTATCTGATACGCGAAAATCGTATCACATTTTTAGCATGTTTTTATATATGTTTTAATGTGAAATTGAGAGTAAATTGACATTAATTGTTTACTATTTACTTGATTTCACGGTTTTTATGATTTTGGAAGTGTCAAGTGAAAAGTAGACGAAAACAGAAAATTCTGGGGCAAAAACGCAATTTTTGGAAATGTTGACCCGGTCAAAGGTCCGGGACGGGCATCCCGACCCAGTCAAACCGCCAGGACGGGCGTCCTGAACCGGGACGGGCGTCCCGAACCTGGTCAATGAATCAGGACGGGCGTCCTGAACCGGGACGGGCGTCCCAAACCTGGTCAACGAATCAGGACGGGCGTCCCTAGCCGCCAGAAGCTGTCCCACATCGAATTTTTCAGAGATTTTCACTCCGGGAAGCTGCTATAAATACCCCAGGCCTCCAGCAGTTGAATTCATCCCTCTCCACTCGATCTGAGTCATTAAGTGGTTTCCAGTGTACAATTTTCCAGTACACAACTCACTCAGAGACTCGGATCTCAGTTTTCTTTCTTATTAGTGTTTGTTTTAGTTTTTTAGAAATAGTCTCAGATCTTAGGTTTCTATAGATAGGTTCGTTTTTTGTATTCATAGAATACCCGGGATTTCGTTAGGAGATCCTAAAAGAGCTCTAGGCGTTCGAAGAGTCAGTCCACAGGGCTAGGCTTAAGCCCAGGACGTAAGGTAAAGTCTAGCTACTAGGCTGAGGAAGCGTCCTCCGAAGGTTCTGGTGAGCAGAGTCAGGGCGAGCAATACGACATATACAGCAGTACGCTCCGTAGGCGAGACTTCGTAAAGGGTTATTTCTTTATGGCATCGGTCCCCATGTCCCTCTCTTATATGTGTTATTGCTTTGTCCTAAATATGAATTATGAATATCAGATTACGATTTTATGAATAGTTGTGTTATATGTTGAAGTTTTTATGTTTTTCCGGAAATAGCCACCTGCTAAATATTAATTATGTCTGCATGTCTAAATGTAAGTCTCTTTTAAACTAAAACTAGGGTTATAGACAATTCCTAACCACGGTCTATTCATAACCTGTTTAGTTTAACAAGCATCAATTAGTATTGGTGTCTGCCATACTAGATAAAATAACCAAAGGAACACCTTATTTGTTAGAGTAGTCTAGGTAGGCTGAGTAGAGAGTTATGCCGGCGGTTTTGCGACGAGCAGCATGACCCCGAAGTGACATAGGGTACTGTTCATTGCTGACTTTAGTCCGGGCCATGAGTAGGGCCGTTTACCTTAACGATGGGGCGGTAGTGTAGAGACCTCAGATGTGGTACACCTTTAGACACAGAACATAGTTGCATTCCAGGCTAAGATATATCTAAAACACTCGAATATAGGTCAATCAACATATAGGAACAGTATAACATAGAATCAGAACTCATCTTTAAAACACTTTTAGGATTAATTAGACTTAAACCTAGTGGAGAATGGATCACCCTCTCATCAAAGTATTTGATGAAGATTGCATAACTGGATTATAAGATAGGAGTTAGGATAAAAGGCTAGTTACTACTAAGCCGTTGCCACTTCCCTGGGAGTACAATAATTAAATTAATAAAATCGTAGATACTTTCCAATAGACTAGCTACACGATAGGTACTCTGCCTTAGGTTCTGGCTGATTAAGTGACACCATAGAGACTAAATGTGACAATTAGTCAATCACAGTCCTTAATTATTCATAATCAACATAGGGTAAAATAACACATATTTAGCACGTCAACCAGAATCGCATCAGATTTTTGTATCTGATAAGCCAAAATCGTATCACATTTTTAGCATGTTTTTATGGATGTTTTAATGTGAAATCGAGAGTAAATTGACATTAATTGTTTACTATTTACTTGATTTCACGGTTTTTATGATTTTGGAAGTGTCAGGTGAAAAGTAGACGAAAACAGCAAATTCTGGGGCAAAAACACAATTTTTGGAAATGTTGACCCGGCCAAAGGTCCGGGACGGGTGTCCCGAACCCGGGACGGGCGTCCCGACCCAGTCAAACCGCCAGGACGGGCATCCTGAACCTGGACGGGCGTCCCGAACCTAGTCAACGAATCAGGACGGGCGTCCCGAACTGGGACGGGCGTCCCGAGCCGCCAGAAGCTGTCCCACATCGAATGTTTCAGAGATTTTCACTCCGGGAAGCTGCTATAAATACCCCAGGCCTCCAGCAGTTGAATTCATCCCTCTCCACTCGATCTGAGTCATTAAGTGGTTTCCAGTGTACAATTTTAGTACAACTCACTCGAGACTCGGATCTCAGTTTCTTTCTTATTAGTGTTTGTTTTAGTTTCTGAGAAATAGTCTCAGATCTTAGGTTTCTATAGATAGGTTCGTTTCTGGTATTCATAGAATACCCGGGATTTCGTTAGGAGATCCTAAGAGAGCTCTAGGCGTTCGAAGAGTCAGTCCACAGGGCTAGGCTTAAGCCTAGGACGTAAGGTAAAGTCTAGCTACTAGGCTGAGGAAGCGTCCTCCAAAGGTTCTGGTGAGCAGAGTCAGGGCGAGCAATACGACATATACAGCAGTACGCTCCGTAGGCGAGACTTCGTAAAGGGTGATTTCTTTATGGCATCGGTCCCCATGTCCCTCTCTTATATGTGTTATTGCTTTGTCCTAAATATGAATTATGAATATCAGATTACGATTTTATTAATAGTTGTGTTATATGTTGAAGTTTTTATGTTTTTCCGGAAATAGCCACATGCTAAATATTCATTATGTCTGCATGTCTAATGTAAGTCTCTTTTAAACTAAAACTAGGGTTATAGACAATTCCTAACCACGGTCTATTCATAACCTGTTTAGTTTAACAGGCATCAATTAGTATTGGCGTCTGCCATACTAGATAAAATAACCAACGGAACACCTTGTTTGTTAGAGTAGTCTAGGTAGGCTGAGTAGAGAGTTATGCCGGCGGTTTTGCGACGAGCAGCATGACCCCGAAGTGACATAGGGTACCGTTCATTACTGACTTTAGTCCGGGCCGTGAGTAGGGCCGTTTACCTTAACGATGGGGCGGTAGTGTAGAGACCTCAGATGTGGTACACCTTTAGACACAGAACATAGTTGCATTCCAGGCTAAGATATATCTAAAACACTCGAATATAGGTCAATCAACATATAGGAACAGTATAACATAGAATCAGAACTCATCTTTAAAACACTTTTAGGATTAATTAGACTTAAACCTAGTGGAGAATGGATCACCCTCTCATCAAAGTATTTGATGAAGATTGCATAACTGGATTATAAGATAGGAGTTAGGATAAAAGGCTAGTTACTGCTAAGCCGTTGCCACTTCCCTGGGAGTACGATAATTAAATTAATAAAATCGTAGATACTTTCCAATAGACTAGCTACACGATAGGTACTCTGCCTTAGGTTCTGGCTGATTAAGTGACACCATAGAGACTAAATGTGACAATTAGTCAATCACAGTCCTTAATTATTCATAATCAACATAGGGTAAAATAACACATATTTAGCACGTCAACCAGAATCGCATCAGATTTTTGTATCTGATACGCCAAAATCGTATCACATTTTTAGCATGTTTTTATGGATGTTTTAATGTGAAATCGAGAGTAAATTGACATTAATTGTTTACTATTTACTTGATTTCATGGTTTTTATGATTTTGGAAGTGTCAGGTGAAAAGTAGACGAAAACAGCAAATTCTGGGGCAAAAACACAATTTTTGGAAATGTTGACCCGGCCAAAGGTCCGGGACGGGTGTCCCGAACCCGGGACGGGCGTCCCGACCCAGTCAAACCGCCAGGACGGGCATCCTGAACCGGGACGGGCGTCCCGAACCTGGTCAACGAATCAGGACGGGCGTCCCGAACTGGGACGGGCGTCCCGAGCCGCCAGAAGCTGTCCCACATCGAATTTTTTAGAGATTTTCACTCCGGGAAGCTGCTATAAATACCCCAGGCCTCCAGCAGTTGAATTCATCCCTCTCCACTCGATCTGAGTCATTAAGTGGTTTCCAGTGTACAATTTTCCAGTACACAACTCACTCAGAGACTCGGATCTCAGTTTTCTTTCTTATTAGTGTTTGTTTTAGTTTCTGAGAAATAGTCTCAGATCTTAGGTTTTTATAGATAGGTTCGTTTCTGGTATTCATAGAATACCCGGGATTTCGTTAGGAGATCCTAAGAGAGCTCTAGGCGTTCGAAGAGTCAGTCCACAGGGCTAGGCTTAAGCCTAGGACGTAAGGTAAAGTCTAGCTACTAGGCTGAGGAAGCCTCCTCCAAAGGTTCTGGTGAGCAGAGTCAGGGCGAGCAATACGACATATACAGCAGTACGCTCCGTAGGCGAGACTTCGTAAAGGGTGATTTCTTTATGGCATCGGTCCCCATGTCCCTCTCTTATATGTGTTATTGCTTTGTCCTAAATATGAATTATGAATATCAGATTACGATTTTATTAATAGTTGTGTTATATGTTGAAGTTTTTATGTTTTTCCGGAAATAGCCACATGCTAAATATTCATTATGTCTGCATGTCTAATGTAAGTCTCTTTTAAACTAAAACTAGGGTTATAGACAATTCCTAACCACGGTCTATTCATAACCTGTTTAGTTTAACAGGCATCAATTAGTATTGGCGTCTGCCATACTAGATAAAATAACCAACGGAACACCTTGTTTGTTAGAGTAGTAGGTAGGCTGAGTAGAGAGTTATGCCGGCGGTTTTGCGACGAGCAGCATGACCCGAAGTGACATAGGGTACCGTTCATTACTGACTTTAGTCCAGGCCGTGAGTAGGGCCGTTTACCTTAACGATGGGGCGTAGTGTAGAGACCTCAGATGTGGTACACCTTTAGACACAGAACATAGTTGCATTCCAGGCTAAGATATATCTAAAACACTCGAATATAGGTCAATCAACATATAGGAACAGTATAACATAGAATCAGAACTCATCTTTAAAACACTTTTAGGATTAATTAGACTTAAACCTAGTGGAGAATGGATCACCCTCTCATCAAAGTATTTGATGAAGATTGCATAACTGGATTATAAGATAGGAGTTAGGATAAAAGGCTAGTTACTGCTAAGCCGTTGCCACTTCCCTGGGAGTACGATAATTAAATTAATAAAATCGTAGATACTTTCCAATAGACTAGCTACACGATAGGTACTCTGCCTTAGGTTCTGGCTGATTAAGTGACACCATAGAGACTAAATGTGACAATTAGTCAATCACAGTCCTTAATTATTCATAATCAACATAGGGTAAAATAACACCTATTTAGCACGTCAACCGGAATCACATCAGATTTTTGGCGCCGTTGCCGGGGAAATATCATAATGAATTTAGGATTATTGGCCACAATTCTAGAGACTTATGATAGGTAACGGTAGTAACCTAGACTTTTGATTGACACTTATGTTATACCAGTTAGGCAATCACTTTCCCTAAATATAGGATTATCATAAATAATTAATTTTAGATAATATCTGGAATTAAGACACTTAGGATAATCAAATTTTAGAAAATTATTCTAAAACCATATTAAGGAAATTTACCTGCTTTCTAAATAAATCAAAATCCATAAAAATATTTTTCTTGCTTTCTTGTTTCACTATCCTACTTTTTGCTATTTGTTGTTTCTAACCAGACTTTGCACTCAAAGATGAAGGGAACAAGAGCCCAGGATACTCTGGACGAAGTAGAACATAACACTTCCCAGAAATCCAAACAATTCCTTCTTCTCCCGAATACACTCCTGCTTCTCCCGAATATACTCCTAAATCTCCCGAGTACACCCCGAAATCTCCTGAATATACTCCTGCATCCCCCGCACCTAACGACCAACCACCTTCATCAGCGGATAGCACTGACAGTTCTCAATCAGCCTTGGCTGCCCGGGTAGATGCTATATCTCACAGGATAAGCGCTATGACTCAAACAATACCGGGCGGACTAAGACGATCATATCAGGCTGTTCTAACCTTAAGTTCTGAAGTAACCCAACTCAGAACCACAATAAAACGCCAAAATGTGCAATTACTCCGAGAGATGATGGGAATCTTGAAGGAACAAAGGAACCAGCAGGAGGAAATGCGCAACATACAAGCAGAACTGCAAGAGATGCGAAACATTCGAACAGAACTACAGGAGATCAGAGACAGGAGTCGTTAAAAGGGAAGATTCTTTTACTTTATTTTCAGCAAATAATAAGTTTGAACTGAAACTTGAATAATTGACCCATATTTTCTATTTTTCAAACATTTTTAAAGGGTCCTTTATTTTCAACAATTTTCTTCAGACATTTTATTTCTATGAAAAACGAAAATTTTGCAATTGCAGTTTATTTTTCATTAACTAAATTGTATAAACTCAAATTTTTGTTTTTCTTGCTGAATTTAAATAGGAATAAAATTAGGGTAGTATAATTTTCGAAAAAGTGAGACTGAGGAATTTTTGCATAGAATTTTTTTAACAACTTCTGAATTTCATTGGATAAACATGAAGCCTTGTTAAAAATTATGATTATTTTTGGTAGACTGAGATTTGCAGGAATTAGAAAAAAAAAATATATTTTCGGAATTGGCACGCGTCCCGAGGCAACCCGGGACGGGCGTCCTGAAGGCAGCCCCTTCTATAAAATCTCAATTTTTTTCATTTTTCCCTCAAAATTCACTTCCAAAAATCCCCCTATCTCAAATAACTCTCTCCCTTTACCTTTGGCAAACTTTTCAAATTTAAAATTTCAAATTTCCCTCCAAAATTTAAATTTTAAATTTCCTTCCAAATTTGAATTTCCCTCCAAAATTCGAATTTCCCGCCAAAAATTTCGAAATCTTTCCCTAGCCTAATTTCACTCACACTTTTTGAATTCAAATTCACCTCCAGAATTCGAATTTCGAACCTTCCTTCCTACCTAAAACTCCCAAAATCTCTCAAACACTTTCAACCCAAATGGCTGCCAAACGTGCTCGTACCACATCCACTATGGCAGTTACCTCAGTGGCACATCCTTTTATGCTCTTTCCCTCCAGCACAGCATATCAGGAGAGATGTCACGGATACATTGGACGCACGATACTGACGGGCAGAACATTGGATTGGGCAGCAGTACAGACACTGGGAGTAGAGGCTGAGTCAGACGCATACTCGACGTACCACCTTACAGTCGAGTATTCATCGTCACAGAGCCCACATACCTGGAGCTGGTATGTGAGTTCTATGCGTCCTTTGCATGCCACCAGGCAGATCACATTCCGCTTAGGCGGAATAGATCGGTCGATGAGCATGGCCGAGTTCGGCGTCGCCATGAGTATCTGGCAGAGAGATGAGCTGGATACGCCCGCATACACCACAGCAGTGCGAGACTTCACGACTGCGGACGTCCCCGCTGCTTGGGCTCAGATTTGTATGACGGGTGCCCCATACCAGCACGGCTCCTCGAAAGCCAGGTATCTATCCCGCTCTTCGCTACTTACATGCCATTATCGCACACACTTTGTCAGGACGACGGACGGCCCCCGGGAATGTCACCCAAATGGAGACATTCCTCTTGGCCAACATGCATATGGGATCCACAGTAGAGATGGCTCGACTTATCACAGTCATCATGCGGGGTTTTGCTACGGACACTCGGAAACAGTGTTGGGCTCGGGCCATTCATCACCAGGATAGCCCGCTACCTGGAGTTGGACATAGAGGGCTCGGAGCTTACTCTGGTCGCCCCAACCACTATTCCCACAGACGTTACCATCCTACGGAACATGGGAATGGTTGTCCGGGATGCGAGCGGCCGCTACACCATCACACACACATCCACACAGCAGCCAGGACAGGCCTCGGCATCAGAAGCAGCTCCACCCGCATATCCCTCCATCCGAGCGTTCGTGCCACGTACTGCCTTCGAACGACACATGTCGCACGAATTGGCAGAACTATCGGCACGATACAGTCGAGACATGGACCGGATCGACAGACGGCTGGCAATGATGGATGACAGGGTTGACAGACGACTGGCGGTGATGGATGACAGGATCGCCATGATCACCAGTAGGATTGAGGAGATACATCAGCAGACTGCCCGAGTAGCGGAGAACTTCGAGTTTGACTTAGCAGACCTCGGTCCACTAGATGGCGACCCGCCGGGTTCTTAGTCTCTCTCTCCCCTTCTTTCCTTTCTTTTGCCTTTTGTTTATCTTGTTCTTTGTGTATGTCTGGGCTGTATGACTATGAATCTTTGTAAAAAATTGATTTATATGACATACAGAATTGTTGCATTATTTTATTTTTTCTTGTTTTTTTTTATGTTTTATTTCTTGTTTCAAATAAGTGTGGGTAATTAGCTATGCATGAACACTGAGGACAGTGCCAAACTTAAGTGTGGGGTAGCAGTGCACGGTGCACTGTAGCAGTTTGAAAATTTTTTCGCATGCTTTTGCTTGTTTTCCCAGTATTTTCACACCCTTCCAAAATTTTTCCGTCTTTCAGACTTCTAAATGCAGTATGCTTAGTTAAACAATTGCTTATGTCTATGATATGTAGGTAGTATGTTATGGTTAGTAGGAGATAGTCGATAGCTATCTTGGACTAATTGATTAGGAATAGGGAATTCCTGATAACTGAGCACAACCTTGTCTGGATTAGAGACCTCAACCAATTGCCTATTCGAGACTCCACTAGATAAAATTAGACCAGTTGTGGATATATTGGCAGTTAGAATGACTAGATGAGACTCTGAGCTAAAAGTGAAAGGAACATTAAGGAAGTTAATTACAATAGGGTAGTTTGCTAGCGGCCTTCGCTACTCGAGCACCACTCCTTCGGGGAACTTAAAGCCTGATGCCCTAAGGTCGTGTAGATCTGGGAGTCATCGGAGTGGGACTCGCTACATGGGTAGTTGAAGTTGACGTGTTCTAAGCAGACTCGAAATACCCTGAATCTATAAAGAAAATAACTAAGTGCTAAAACATTAAAAATCTTATCACCAAAGCTCAGAACTCAGAAAGTTATCTGTTGTCAGTGTGTCTAGCGATAGGTCGAAGTATTATCTGGTAGCAGTTAAGATAAGAGTTCATTGTGTTGACTATCTGGTCTAGACTAGTACACACACTACACATCAGGAAGACCCTGTGACTAAGAAAAAGTCCAACCTAGTTGTTGATTTGTTTTCTGCCTGATCATAACAAGCTACTAGAAACATTTGAGACCTTGTCATAGCAACCTAACCAGTCAGACCTGTGTTAAGAATTGTCTGAAGAATTTTTGGAATAAAAACATGATTAGGAATTTAAGTGACTGCACTACGGTTTAAAATCACTAACTCCATGTAGACTTTGCTTGAGGACAAGCAAAAAGCTAAGTGTGGGGTTATCTGATACGCGAAAATCGTATCACATTTTTAGCATGTTTTTATGTATGTTTTAATGTGAAATTGAGAGTAAATTGACATTAATTGTTTACTATTTACTTGATTTCACGGTTTTTATGATTTTGGAAGTGTCAGGTGAAAAGTAGACGAAAACAGCAAATTCTGGGGCAAAAACGCAATTTTTGGAAATGTTGACCCGGTCAAAGGTCCGGGACGGGCGTCCCGACCCAGTCAAACCGCCAGGACGGGCGTCCTGAACCGGACGGGCGTCCCGAACCTGGTCAACGAATCAGGACGGGCGTCCCGAACCGGGACGGGCTCCCGAGCCGCCAGAAGCTGTCCCACATCGAATTTTTCAGAGATTTTCACTCCGGGAAGCTGCTATAAATACCCCAGGCCTCCAGCAGTTGAATTCATCCCTCTCCACTCGATCTGAGTCATTAAGTGGTTTCCAGTGTACAATTTTCCAGTACACAACTCACTCAGAGACTCGGATCTCAGTTTTCTTTCTTATTAGTGTTTGTTTTAGTTTTGAGAAATAGTCTCAGATCTTAGGTTTCTATAGATAGGTTCGTTTCTGGTATTCATAGAATACCCGGGATTTCGTTAGGAGATCCTAAGAGAGCTCTAGGCGTTCGAAGAGTCAGTCCACAGGGCTAGGCTTAAGCCCAGGACGTAAGGTAAAGTCTAGCTACTAGGCTGAGGAAGCGTCCTCCGAAGGTTCTGGTGAGCAGAGTCAGGGCGAGCAATACGACATATACAGCAGTACGCTCCGTAGGCGAGACTTCGTAAAGGGTGATTTCTTTATGGCATCGGTCCCCATGTCCCTCTCTTATATGTGTTTGCTTTGTCTAAATATGAATTATGAATATCAGATTACGATTTTATGAATAGTTGTGTTATGTTGAAGTTTTTATGTTTTTCCGGAAATAGCCACCTGCTAAATATTCATTATGTCTGCATGTCTAATGTAAGTCTCTTTTAAACTAAAACTAGGGTTATAGACAATTCCTAACCACGGTCTATTCATAACCTGTTTAGTTTAACAGGCATCAATTAGTATTGGTGTCTGCCATACTAGATAAAATAACCAACGGAACACCTTGTTTGTTAGAGTAGTCTAGGTAGGCTGAGTAGAGAGTTATGCCGGCGGTTTTGCGACGAGCAGCATGACCCCGAAGTGACATAGGGTACCGTTCATTGCTGACTTTAGTCCGGGCCGTGAGTAGGGCCGTTTACCTTAACGATGGGCGGTAGTGTAGAGACCTTAGATGTGGTACACCTTTAGACACAGAACATAGTTGCATTCCAGGCTAAGATATATCTAAAACACTCGAATATAGGTCAATCAACATATAGGAACAGTATAACATAGAATCAGAACTCATCTTTAAAACACTTTTAGGATTAATTAGACTTAAACCTAGTGGAGAATGGATCACCCTCTCATCAAAGTATTTGATGAAGATTGCATAACTGGATTATAAGATAGGAGTTAGGATAAAAGGCTAGTTACTACTAAGCCGTTGCCACTTCCCTGGGAGTACGACAATTAAATTAATAAAATCGTAGATACTTTCCAATAGACTAGCTACACGATAGGTACTCTGCCTTAGGTTCTGGCTGATTAAGTGACACCATAGAGACTAAATGTGACAATTAGTCAATCACAGTCCTTAATTATTCATAATCAACATAGGGTAAAATAACACCTATTTAGCACGTCAACCAGAATCGCATCAATGTCTTTGTCGTACATCACAACTCTCGTCATGGGGAGTGCGACTTCGACTGGTGTGACTGCCTCTGAGCCGTATACCCGTGAGTATGCGATCTCTCCGGTGGGGCCCCTAATTGAAGTTTGCACTAACCATAAAGCAGGGTTTAGCTCGTCGGCCCATTTATTATATTTGCCCTCCAAATTTTTCCGTAGGACAAGTAGTACTAACTTATTTGCGGCCTCTGCCTGAACATTTCCTTGAGGGTGTACTACTGACGATTTCCAGTGTTTGATGTATAGCCTCCGGCATTCTGTGCTGAACTTTGACGAAAATTGGACTCCATGGTCAGTGATTACTACCCTGGGGACGCCGAATCGACACATAATGTTTTCTCGAAAGAATTTAGAAACATTTTCCTCTGTTGGATGTATTAGTGCCTTAGCTTCTATCCACTTTGAAAACTCGTATCCATTTCGTGTTTTTGGGAATTTCCCCATTAAGTCCATTCCCCACATGTCGATTGGCTAAGCTGCCACGACCGGGGTATGTTCTATACATGGTAATTGCAGGATGTTCCCAATAATTTGACAAGTGTTGCAACCTTTAACGTATTGTTTGGTATCCTCTCTTAGCGTTAGCCAATAGTACCCTTGGTTAATTACCCTTTCTGCTAATGTTCGAGCTCGAGGATGTCCTCCGCATATGTCCTCATGTAGTTCAGTGAGCAAATCATTCACTTGAGGTAGTGAGATACACCGAAGTAATGGCCTGGAAAATGAACGCCGATATAGAATGTCGTTATGGATCATGTACCTGGCTGATTGTCGGCGTATCCACCTAGCTTGTGTGGGGTCATTTGGCAGAGTCCCTTGTTGGATGAATTTGATCATCTTGTCGACCCAATCATCCGATGCCGGTTGTAAGGGTTGTATTAGACAGGTTTCCTCCAACGGTGATGCTGTCTCAACTGGGATGCCTTCTTCATTTTGAGTTTCTCCAGATGCAATTTTTGCTAATCTGTCTGCCTGTTGATTATCCTTTGACTAATCAAGGATAGGGTGAAAGGATTGAATTTCTCTCTCCATTGTCTAGCTTTGTCTACATATGGTTGGAGACCTTCTGAGTCTACTGCGTAGGTTCCTTGGACTTGATTCACCAATAGTTGTGAATCACTGTAGACCCTTAAGGCGGTTATGTTGGCTTCGTGGGCCCATTCCATTATGATCAATAATTTTTCATACTCCGCATGAATATTTGAAAGGTTTGGCCTTAATCTGAAAGCATGCGTCTCGGTGTATTGTTTGTTGGGGGACGTCAAAATTATGCCCGCTCCAACTGCCCCGTCTACTTTTAATTCACAAGGATCCATTAATAGTTCGTTCCCTTCTATGTTTGACTCCGTAAAAGATCCTTCCTCTAGGAAATCAACGAGGGCTACGCTTTGATGGCGGTTCGTGGTTTGAAGGTGATGTCATGTCCGCATAGTTTGATGGACCATCAAAGCATTCTCCCTGATTGATCCAGCTTATGAAAAATTTGTTTTAGCGGGGCATCGGTGTAGACAATAATGGGATGAGACTCGAAGTATAGCCGGAGCTTCCGAGTTGAGATTACCAATGCGTATGCTAACTTTTTGATGTTAGAGTATTGAGACTCCACGTCATTCAAAGCCTTACTTATGAAGTACACAGGGTGCTGCTTGGAACCTTCTTCCTTTATCAACACCGATGCTACAATCATGTCGGAGAAGGCCAAATATAGGTAAAGCATTTCTCCCACATTTGGAGCTCGCAACAGAGGAAGCCTCAGTAGATGGTTTTTCAAGCTTTTCCATGCATTGTTGCATTCCGAGGTCCATGTGAAGTCATTCTTTGATGCTTTCAAAGTTTTGAAGAATGGCAAACATTTTTCTGCAGATTTCGACACAAAATGCCCTAGTGCAGCAATACATCCGTTTAACCTTTGGATATCCTTGATACATCGGGGTTCGGTAAATTGGGCTATGGCCTCCAACTTTTTTGGGTTTGCCTCAATTCCTCATTCGGATGTCATGAAGCCCAAGAATTTATCGGATTTTACCCCAAACATGTACTTTGTCGGATTCAATTTAAGGGTAAACTTTGTCAGATTTGAAAATGTTTCTTCCAGGTAGTCCAAATGTGATACTCCGTGTTTGGTTTTGACAACCATGTCATCCACATAGGCCTCTATATTTTTGCCTATTTGATCTCGAAGGATATGATTCATTATACGTTGATAAGTGGCCCCTGCATTTTTTAAGCCAAATGGCATAACATTATAACAATATATGGCCCTCGCGACTTGAATCGAAGTGTGTACCTAGTCGCTAGGCTTCATTTTTATTTGATGATATCCCGAAAAGGCATCCATGAAACTTAGAAATTCATATCCTGCGGTCAAATCTACCAAGGCGTCGATTCAAGGTAGCGGGTAGATATCTTTGGGGCAAGCTTTGTTGAGGTCAGTGTAATCGACGCACATCCTCCATTTTCCATTGGACATTTTCACCATCACGACGTTGGCTAGCCACGTGGGGGTATTTAACTTCACGTATGAAACCTGCTTTTAGCAATTTTTCTACTTCCTCCTTCATACCACGTATCTTTTCTTCTCTGAATTATCTGAATTTTTACTTTACCGGGTGGCATGCTGGACTTATATTTAAAGCATGTTCGGCTACAACCGTGTCGATACCTGGCATATCTTTTGTGCACCAAGCGAAGTTATTTCGTTGATTCTCTAGAAATTTTATGATGTCTGGCCTGAGAGTATCTGACATCTCCTTCCCGATCTGAATACACTGTTGGGGATATTCCAGATTTATGACTACTTCCTCAAATTCTCTTTCCCGTGATACTTCGGTAACCAAGTCGTAGACTTGTTTCTCCAGTATCCTCTGTACCCTTCGATTATGATGGGAGATTATAGAATTGATGTAATCGACCTCAGTGGGTTCTTCCCTTTTTCTTTTTATCTTCATGATCTGACCTAATAAGCTCTGAGGACTACTTTTCACAAAACCGACATCTGGCAAGGTGTTGAACTTCACTTGTTGGTGGGATGTGGAAATTACGAGATCAAAGGTGGCATGGAAGGGCGTCCCCAGTATGACATTATATGGAGATTCCAAATCCACAACGTAGAATTTTATCTCCTCTGTTCTTACTCTGTCTCCGTTGCCGAGGGTGACTTGCATTTTTACCGTTCCCTTAACTGGTACTTTGTGTGGTGTGAATCCTTCTAATACCATTTTACTTGTCTTAAGATATTCGCTTTCCAAACCCATCTCCTGGAAACATTAGAGGTATATGATGTTTTTTGTGGCTCCCGTGTTGACCAAAACCCTTCTTACCGTGCACTTATCAATTCCCTCTCTTGTCATTCGAACATCGAGGACAATGGGAGTGACTTTGGCCTCTTCATTGTGCTCCAATTCTTCGTTTGTAAAAGAAATGGCTTTCGACTGTTCGAATTCATACTTAGGAATGAGGTATGATTTGGTGAGGTTGTATATCCTTTTTTTGATTTTCTTGACGGAGGTTAATTCCGGATTTATCATGTTGATTATTCTCTCACCTTTATCCTTCTGTTACTGAATATCGGCTACATACTCCTTTAAACATCCTTCTCTGACGAGTCGCTCGATTGCTCTTTTCAGTTGGATACAATCTTCAATCGTGTGGTCGTAGTCCCTATGAAACCCAGAAAAATTTTATCTTATCTCGTGTAAGGAATGACTAGGATCTCATCGAGACGGGGTCTCTCACTCCGTATTTATCTTTTATGACTGCTATCAAATTTTCTTTTGGGACGTTTAGCAGAGTGAATGTCTCCAGCTTTTTGCCTCGACTCTTTTCTCGCCGATCTGGAAAAGGAGGGATATCCTTCTAGGGCTCGCATTGTCTGTCCCTTCGGGTTATGGGTTCTGTTGAACTGCTTTTGGGTAATGCAACCTTCTGAGCCACGTTGAACATTTCCTCGATAGTTCCTGGCTTCCTTAATTGGAGCTCGGTGTATAACATTTCGGATCAGAAACCACCTTCGAAGCAGGTGATGACTGTGTCTTGACCGATCCCCTCAATGTCATCATATGTCTTTTTGAACCGCTCCAAGAAGATAACAAGGATTCTTCTTCCCGCTGTTTGATGTTTGCTAAATCTCCTCTTGTCTTCGGGATTGTTCCCGCGGTACTGAATTTATCTAGGAAGGTCTTCTCTAGTGTGTGCCAGGAGTCAATCGTACTTGGCCTCAAGGAGGTGAACCATGTTAAAGCTTTGTCCGATAAAGTACTCGGGAAAGCGTTACACAATATGGCTTCGTTATTTGTGACTAGCCCAGAGTAGAGAATGAACTGCATTTTGAGAAATGGATCAGGAGCAATCCCCTGGATCCACTTAGCAAATGGTCCTAACTCAATAATTCTTGTCCGCTGGATTTTTGCTGTGCTCTTAACCTTTTCGGAGCTGTATTTGGTATAACGTTTTCTGGCCCCTCATTTTGGAGTAGGTTTCGAGGTGTGGTGACTCTCTCCCACTTCGCTGATGGATTGAACCTGCTTTCTGCCTGTTTTTGCTCCTTGCTTATCTGCTTTGGTGGCTAAAGTAGGTGTTTTTTGTGACCATAGTTCAGTGGGGTCATCTAGGAGTGTTGGCGGTGGCAACTCCTTTCCTGCTCTGCGAAACTCAGTCCTTAACTTTAACCATTGTCTTGATAATTCCTGCTCATGCCTTAGGAGCTCATTTAATTTCTGCAATTTTTGCAATAGATTTCTTTCATCATCTACCCTTTTGGAGGTGAGGTGATCTCTCAAATCCCGAGAGGGTCTCGAGGTCTCCGGTTGTGGTCCCAACCTGTCCATGGCCAGACGTCGATGCGAGAATGGAGGGGCAGAAGATTGGGCTACCCTCGTAGCTGTGTCGCGAGGCGAAGCATGTCGGATCGTATGTTGGTCTCCATTCGAGCGTCTAGACCTGGTGTGAGGGGGAAATGTTTCGTTTCTCAGTAGCAGAACCAAACTGATTCGTCAAAAATTAGTACTAAGAATTTGGGGGTTAGACTTGGAAATTCGTACCAAGGCTTGTTTGAGAATGCCGAAGTGTGGAATTGTATTCATCTTGTATCTAATACTTCGATGCGAAGGTTTGGGTTCTCTCACTCCAAAGTGTGGAAGATCTGCAAAAAAGAGGTAAGTTCGGGGGGGATATTTCCCCTTGAACCCTCTGACGCTCAAGTCAGTTCAAAGTTTATTGTATTGTTTTGGATATCTGTCCCTTACCTTTTCCTCCTATTTTCCTTTTATAGGTGTATTCATTATAGGAAGTCATCACGATGGGATAGTGGTTCTTTAGTATGGTCGGCCGTTTCCCCATGATCTTCTGTTACTCAGAAACGGGTTTGGATCATGGAGCTCGTGGGAGAGTAAGTCGTTATCAAGATAATGGGGCCAATAAAGGATAAATCCGTTATTTTTAGGTGTAATGACATTTTTGCTCTTGACTTGTAATTTTGGCGGTTCAATATATATATATATATATATATATATATACATATTTTCGTGAAAATAAACTCTTCCATGCCAAGCGAGAGTCCTCATCTTTAGTATATCAGTAACGTCTCTTTTATCTTTTTGGCTAATTTGTAGGTATCTAAATTTCTCCAGGGACTTTCAAGGAGGTTTGTCCTTCCAACTTTACTAAGTTGAGCGATCCACGTCATCAAAATTAGCAACCTCACATCCAAAATTTATTAATAATTAGTTTTTTTTAATCTCTGGATAAGTTTAAATTTATTATAAATATATTCTGACCTTTTGACTTTTGACTTTTGACTATGTTATAGTTTGACGTGACCATTGATTATTTACTTAACTTAATAGTAGAAGCTTCTAGGTTTTTGTTTTTTATATTTTTTTATTTTATTTTTTCGTGAGGCTTTGTCTATTTAGTTGAAGTACTAACACATGAGTTACCTTTGGCTATAAAGAATCCACATTAATAATATAAATATATAATGAAAGGAAAAAAAATTTATAAATTTGTCACGTCATTACTCAATTTACAAAGTGGATATCACACCGTGCCATGTCATCAATATACGATGAAGCAGTGCTAAACTTTGACCATCAATAACGAAGGGAAATCAAAGATATCGAACGAAGTCACTAGTAACAAGTCTTAGACTTCGATATTATACAAACTCATACTCAGATTAGCCTAGAAGAAGCATAAGGTATCGAAGTAATCTTCATCCTAATGATCATTATACTTCCATGAAGGATCTTGAATGTCCCGGAAAGCAATAATTAGTAAGATGACGGGTGTTAAGTTTTTAATTGAATCAAGATTAGTGTCCTTAATGGTATGTAAGTGTCAGTTTATGAAGCCTCCCAACCGACAGCTATCCATAGTGACTCATTAACAGAAGGTAAATCTACTTTTACCATTTACCACAGTAAATAAGGTAATTTTCCTACTATAAATATGTGTAAGAAGGGAAAAGAGGATCTTTTGCCCAATCTTACATAGTCATATATACATATTTCATATTTCCCACTAACTAAACCATCGGAGGGTCATCTTCAGTACCCATCTGTTGTGTGACTTGTTCTTTTGCAAATAACAGATCTAGTTCACTTCTCCAGGCCTACAAAGAGGAGTACAATTCCTTAGAAAATTCCCTGATCAGTTTGGTTCCGTTACCAGGAAACCGAAATCAATGTTTTTCTTACTACAAATATCTTGGAAATTGTGAAAGCTAAAATGAATATTCAAAAATCAGTTCATTCAACATCTAAGGCAGCCTCTTTTCCAAGACCTCAAAGTTCAAGATCGGATTTGAGAGAATTTGTGAACGAATAAAGAACTAAGGAACCAGCTGCTCCTAGAACATCGACAAATGGAGTCCCAGTTTCTAATGAAGTACAACGCTTGCAGTTGGAAGTTGAACGATTGCAAAAATGACAAAGGTTGATGGACGATTGGTATAGATTACAAAAAGAAGCTATCAACTTAGGCAAAACATTACCACCCGTGAGTTTTCAAGTCATACCACTGGCCACCCTCTTGAACACATACACTCACAAGTAGCTCATAGTGCAATGCAAAATCCGCTTGTTCAATCTCACGAATTTCAGAGGGAAGCCTGAAATGTGATGAATGTCAATCCGACGTCGTACAGAGTTAGAGGAGAGACTTCACATGCAGCGCAAAGAAGTGAGGTTGGAGAATCACATCAACGTATGATGCGATTCCGGTTGACGTACTAAATAGGTGTTATTTTACCCTATGTCGATTATGATTAATTAAGGACTGTGATTGACTAATTGTCACGTTTAGTCTTTTGGTGTCACTTAATCAGCCAGAATCTAAGGCAGAGTACCTATCGTGTAGCTAGTCTATTGGAAAGTATCTACGATTTTACTAAGTTAATTATCGTACTCCCAGGGAAGTGGCAACGGCTTAGTAGTAACTAGCCTCTTATCCTAACTCTTATCTTATGATCCAGTTATGCAATCTTCATCAAATACTTTGATGAGAGGGTGATCCATTCTCCACTAGGTTCAAGTTTAATTAACCCTAGAAGTGTTTTAAAGATAAGTTCTGATTCTATGTTATACTGTTCCTATATGTTGATTGACCTATATTCGAGTGTTTTAGATATATCTTAGCCTGGATTACAACTATGTTCTGTGTCTAAAGGTGTACCACATCTGAGTCTCTATGCTACCGCCCCCTATCATTAAGGTAAACGGCCCTACTCACGGTACGAACAAAGACAGTTATGAAAGCCCTATGTCACTTTCGGGGATCACTCTGAAGGCTCGTAATCGCTGGCATAACGCTCTACTCAGCCTACCTAGACTACTCTAACAAGCCAGGTGTTCAGCATGTTATTTTATCTAGTATGGCAGACACCAATACTAATTGATGCCTGTTAAACTAAACAGGTTATGAATAGACCGTGGTTAGGAATTGTCTATTGATACTCGAAAATCGTATCACATTTTTAGCATGTTTTTATATATGTTTTAATGTGAAATTGAGAGTAAATTGACATTAATTGTTTACTATTTACTTGATTTCACGGTTTTTATGATTTTGGAAGTGTCAGGTGAAAAGTAGACGAAAACAGCAAATTCTGGGGCAAAAACGCAATTTTTGGAAATGTTGACCCGGTCAAAGGTCCGGGACGGGCGTCCCGACCCGGTCAAACCGCCAGGACGGGCGTCCTGAACCGGGACAGGCGTCCCGAACCTGGTCAACAAATCAGGACGGGCGTCCCGAGCCGCCAGAAGCTGTCCCACATCGAATTTTTCAGAATTTTTCACTCCGGGAAGCTGCTATAAATACCCCAGGCCTCCAGCAGTTGAATTCATCCCTCTCCACTCGATCTGAGTCATTAAGTGGTTTCCAGTGTACAGTTTTCCAGTACACAACTCACTCAGAGAGTCAGATCTCAGTTTTCTTTCTTATTAGTGTTTTGTTTTAGTTTCTGAGAAATAGTCTCAGATCTTAGGTTTCTATAGATAGGTTCGTTTCCAGTATTCATAGAATACCCGGGGTTTCGTTAGGAGACCCTAAGAGAGCTCTAGGCGTTCGAAGAGTCAGTCCACAGGGCTAGGCTTAAGCCCAGGACGTAAGGTAAAGTCTAGCTACTAGGCTGAGGAAGCGTCCTCCGAAGGTTCTGGCGAGCAGAGTCAGGGCGGGCAATACGACGTATACAGCAGTATGCTCTGTAGGCGAGACTAAGTAAAGGGTGATTTCTTTATGGCATCAGTCCCCATACCCCTCTCTTATATGTTTTATTGCTTTGTCCTAAACATCAATTATGAATATCATATTATGATTTTATGAATAGTTGTTTTGTATGTTGAAGTTATTATGTTTTTCCGGAAATAGCCACCTGCTAAATAATCATTATGTCTGTATGTCTAATGTAGTTTCTTTTAAACTAAAATAGGGTTATAGACAATTCCTAACCACGGTCTATTCATAACCTGTTTAGTTTAACAGGCATCAATTAGTATTGGTGTCTGCCATACTAGATAAAATAACATGCTGAACACCTGGCTTGTTAGAGTAGTCTAGGTAGGCTGAGTAGAGCGTTATGCCAGCGATTACGAGCCTTCAGAGTGATCCCCGAAAGTGACATAGGGCCTTCATAACTGTCTTTGTTCGTACCGTGAGTAGGGCCGTTACCTTAATGATAGGGGGCGGTAGCATAGAGACTCAGATGTGGTACACCTTTAGACACAGAACATAGTTGCATTCCAGGCTAAGATATATCTAAAACACTCGAATATAGGTCAATCAACATATAGGAACAGTATAACATAGAATCAGAACTTATCTTTAAAACACTTCTAGGGTTAATTAGACTTGAACCTAGTGGAGAATGGATCACCCTCTCATCAAAGTATTTGATGAAGATTGCATAACTGGATCATAAGATAAGAGTTAGGATAAGAGGCTAGTTACTACTAAGCCGTTGCCACTTCCCTGGGAGTACGATAATTAACTTAGTAAAATCGTAGATACTTTCCAATAGACTAGCTACACGATAGGTACTCTGCCTTAGATTCTGGCTGATTAAGTGACACCATAAGACTAAACGTGACAATTAGTCAATCAGAGTCCTTAATTAATCATAATCGACATAGGGTAAAATAACACCTATTTAGTACGTCAACCGGAATCGCATCATCTATAACCCTATTTTAGTTTAAAAGAAACTACATTAGACATGCAGACATAATGATTATTTAGCAGGTGGCTATTTCCGGAAAAACATAATAACTTCAACATACAAAACAACTATTCATAAAATCATAATCTGATATTCATAATTGATGTTTAGGATAAAGCAATAAAACATATAAGAGAGGGGTATGGGGACTGATGCCATAAAGAAATCACCCTTTACTTAGTCTCGCCTACAGAGCGTACTGCTGTATACGTCGTATTGCCCGCCCTGACTCTGCTCGCCAGAACCTTCGGAGGACGCTTCCTCAGCCTAGTAGCTAGACTTTACCTTACGTCCTGGTCTTAAGCCTAGCCCTGTGGACTGACTCTTCGAACGCCTAGAGCTCTCTTAGGGTCTCCTAACGAAACCCCGGGTATTCTATGAATACCGGAAACGAACCTATCTATAGAAACCTAAGATCTGAGACTATTCTCAGAAACTAAAACAAAACACTAATAAGAAAGAAAACTGAGATCCGAGTCTCTGAGTGAGTTGTGTACTGGAAAATTGACACTGGAAACCACTTAATGACTCAGATGTGGAGAGGGATGAATTCAACTGCTGGAGGCCTGGGGTATTTATAGCAGCTTCCCGGAGTGAAAAATTCTGAAAAATTCGATGTGGGACAGCTTCTAGCGGCTCGGGACGCCGTCCCGGTTCGGGACGCCCGTCCTGATTCGTTGACCAGGTTCGGGCGCGCCCCCCGGTTCAGGACGCCCGTCCTGGCGATTTGACCGGGTCGGGAGCCCGTCCCGGACCTTGACCGGTCAACATTTCCAAAAATTGCGTTTTACCCAGAATTTGCTGTTTTCGTCTACTTTTCACTGACACTTCCAAAATCATAAAAACTGTGAAATCAAGTAAATAGTAAACGATTAATGTCAATTTACTCTCGATTTCACATTAAAACATACATAAAAACATGCTAAAAATGTGATACGATTTTAGCGTATCAGATAACCCCACACTTAGCTTTTTGCTTGTCCTCAAGCAAAGTCTACATGGAGTTAGTGATTTTAACCGTAGTGCAGTCACTTAAATTCCTAATCATGTTTATTCCAAAAATTCTTCAGACAATTCTAACACAGGTCTGATGGTTAGGTTGCTATGACAAGGTCTCAAATGTTTCTAGTAGCTGTTATGATCAGGCAGAAAACAAATCAACAACTAGGTTGGACTTTTTCTTAGTCACAGGGTCTTCCTGATGTGTAGTGTGTGTACTAGTCTAGACCAGATAGTCAACACAATGAACTCTTATCTTAACTGCTACCAGATAATACTTCGACCTATCGCTAGACGTACTGACAACAGATAACATTCTGAGTTCTGAGCTTTGGTGATCAGATTTTTAATGTTTTAGCACTTAGTTATTTTCTTTATAGATTCAGGGTATTTCGAGTTTGCTTAGAACACGTCAACTTCAACTACCCATGTAGCGAGTCCCACTCCGATGACTCCCAGATCTACACGACCTTAGGGCATCATGCTTTAAATTCCCCGAAGGAGTGGTGCTCGAGTAGCGAAGGCCGCTGGCAAACTACCCTATTGTAATTAACTTCCTTAAGTTCTTTTCACTTTTAGCTCAGAGTCTCATCTCGTCATTCTAACTGCCAATATATCCACAATTGGTCTAATTTTATCTAGTTAAGTCTCGAATAGGTAATTGGTTGAGGTCTCTAATCCAGACAAGGTTGTGCTCAGTTATTAGGAATTCCCTATTCCTAATCAATTAGTCCAAGATAGCTATCAATTATCTCCTACTAACCATAACATACTACCTACATATCATAGACATAAGCAATTTGTTTAACCAAGCATATTGCATTTAGAAGTCTGAAGGACGGAAAAATTTTGAAAAATTTTGGAAGGGTGTGAAAATACGGGGAAAACAAGCAAAAGCAGGCGAAAAATTTTTCAAACTGCTTCAAACTGCTACAGTGCACCGTGCACTGCTACCCCACACTTAAGTTTGGCACTGTCCTCAGTGTTCATGCATAGCTAATTACCCCACACTTATTTGAAAACAAGAAACAAAAATAAAACAAAGAACTCTTACCCCACACTTATTTGACTAACTAAGGGTAAGAGAGAAAATAAAACAACCAAAGAAATAACAAAACAGGACACAAAAATGAAGAAAATAAAAGTAAAGGATCATGAGGATTAGAAAAACTCCCTTCATGTCGCGAGCAGAAGGGTCTTCTCTGATCTGTCAATTGGCTCGTCACCTTAGCCATGTGCTATTGCTGAGGCGCTCTTGACTCTGCAAGCTCTAGATATTGGAACGGATGACGCCAGCTCCGATCCTTCATTGTCGAGCTTTAGGTAGCGGCATATCCATTTGATGAATGACTCAAGCCCCAAGGACTGTTTCCTCGAATCATCTACAAAGTTTCTCGTAATCGTAGCAACGTGTCCAGAAGGAACGTGTCTAGGAATGAGACTTCTTTGGATTCGTGTGCCTACCTGCCAATGTTAGTAAAGGTATTGCATGCAAGTCTCGAATGGAATAAAAGATACCTGAAGTTTTGGCGAAGCTGTGGTGGTAGGGGGCTCCAGTTGTGTAGATCTGGGCCCAAGTATTTGAGACTTCCTCGAGGAAGTTTCTCACAGCTGATTGGTATGCAGGGAATGCAAGCTCCTCCATTGCTATGCTCCCGACACAATGCCAAATTCCTCTATATCTGCCGACCGTTTGTTACCTCTTGGTAGATCACTTGCTTGCACTGATCTGGTTCTAATTGTTGCCAATATCTCATCTATTGATTCTGCGAGTGTGGGTTTTGCTGTGGTGGTGTCTTTTGAAAGTTTCCAGCTTCCGAATTACTCCTCAGCTAAATCCCGTACGATTCCTCTAGTTGGGATTGTATGTGTTTCCCATTGGAGCAGCATTCTGCAGTAACCTACTCCTACCTCTTTTGGAATGGTCAGTCATTCCCATAGCAATCCCTGCTAAAGTGTGGTACTTAGCAAACTTCACAGATTTGATACACAGGCTGAACATTTCTTCCTAAAACATTGGCACTCTGAATCTGGAAAACAACTAGAATCTGCACATGACTTTAACATCATTAGTAGGTAATGCCTGTGGTTCAGGCCATTTTTGAAAAGTGTTCCACAACTACTATGATGTAATTACTTTCATAAGAAACCTATTGTTTTTAGACAAGACCAGATAAGATCGGAATTTTATCACATATGAACTTTCTTATCATGTTTATGTCCTAAAACAATTCTTACTACATAATTACATCACATATTCATTCAAAAGCATATTTCAATCAGGTGATGCCATAATGGGTGCAGTAGTAATTCCTTTCGGTTTAAACAATCTCATGCATTTATCATCAAACAAAAGGAACATCCTTTCTCATTAGAATACTCAGAGGTCTGTCTATTAAAGAAAATTTTATTTCATGATTCTGTCTAATAGACTAAGCATGACCTAAGAAAACTCCACAATGAGATTTCTTCCAGATTAAAACCTTAGCCAAAAATTGACAACTCAGAAAAATATTCTATCCTCATTTCCATTTTTATTTTTTCGAAAAAGAGCAACAAATGTACAACTAAGAAAACAACTAAGAAAGAACAAGAGATAGGGAAAAAACAACTTACCATTGAGCAAGAAAAATACATTCTTTTTGGATTTTAAATTTTTAACATTTTTTTTTCTTTTTATATTTTGAAAGCAATTAAATTTCCTCAATACGGTTTTAGAATGATTTTCTAAAATTTGATTATCCTAAATGTCTTAATTCCAGATAACATCTAAAATTAGTTATGATAATCCTATATTTCGGAAACTGATTGTCTAACTGGTATAAGATAAGTGTAGATCTAAGGTCTAGGTTACTACCGCTACCTATCATAAGTATCTAGAATTTTGATCAGGAATCCTAAATTCATTATGATATTTCCCCGGCAACGGCGCCAAAAATCTGATGCGATTCCGGTTGACGTACTAAATAGGTGTTATTTTACCCTATGTCGATTATGATTAATTAAGGACTGTGATTGACTAATTGTCACGTTTAGTCTTATGGTGTCACTTAATCAGCCAGAATCTAAGGCAGAGTACCTATCGTGTAGCTAGTCTATTGGAAAGTATCTACGATTTTACTAAGTTAATTATCGTACTCCCAGGGAAGTGGCAACGGCTTAGTAGTAACTAGCCTCTTATCCTAACTCTTATCTTATGATCCAGTTATGCAATCTTCATCAAATACTTTGATGAGAGGGTGATCCATTCTCCACTAGGTTCAAGTTTAATTAACCCTAGAAGTGTTTTAAAGATAAGTTCTGATTCTATGTTATACTGTTCCTATATGTTGATTGACCTATATTCGAGTGTTTTAGATATATCTTAGCCTGGAATGCAACTATGTTCTGTGTCTAAAGGTGTACCACATCTGAGTCTCTATGCTACCGCCCCCTATCATTAAGGTAAACGGCCCTACTCACGGTACGAACAAAGACAGTTATAAAAGCCCTATGTCACTTTCGGGGATCACTCTGAAGGCTCGTAATCGCTGGCATAACGCTCTACTCAGCCTACCTAGACTACTCTAACAAGCCAGGTGTTCAGCATGTTATTTTATCTAGTATGGCAGACACCAATACTAATTGATGCCTGTTAAACTAAACAGGTTATGAATAGACCGTGGTTAGGAATTGTCTATAACCCTATTTTAGTTTAAAAGAAACTACATTAGACATGCAGACATAATGATTATTTAGCAGGTGGCTATTTCCGGAAAAACATAATAACTTCAACATACAAAACAACTATTCATAAAATCATAATCTGATATTCATAATTGATGTTTAGGACAAAGCAATAAAACATATAAGAGAGGGGTATGGGGACTGATGCCATAAAGAAATCACCCTTTACTTAGTCTCGCCTACAGAGCGTACTGCTGTATACGTCGTATTGCCCGCCCTGACTCTGCTCGCCAGAACCTTCGGAGGACGCTTCCTCAGCCTAGTAGCTAGACTTTACCTTACGTCCTGGGCTTAAGCCTAGCCCTGTGGATTGACTCTTCGAACGCCTAGAGCTCTCTTAGGGTCTCCTAACGAAACCCCGGGTATTCTATGAATACCGGAAACGAACCTATCTATAGAAACCTAAGATCTGAGACTATTCTCAGAAACTAAAACAAAACACTAATAAGAAAGAAAACTGAGATCCGAGTCTCTGAGTGAGTTGTGTACTGGAAAATTGTACACTGGAAACCACTTAATGACTCAGATCGAGTGGAGAGGGATGAATTCAACTGCTGGAGGCCTGGGGTATTTATAGCAGCTTCCCGGAGTGAAAAATTCTGAAAAATTCGATGTGGGACAGCTTCTGGCGGCTCGGGACGCCCGTCCTGATTCGTTGATCAGGTTCGGGACGCCCGTCCTGGCGGTTTGACCGGGTCGGGACGCCCGTCCCGGACCTTTGACCGGGTCAACATTTCCAAAAATTGCGTTTTTGCCCCAGAATTTGCTGTTTTCGTCTACTTTTCACCTGACACTTCCAAAATCATAAAAACCGTGAAATCAAGTAAATAGTAAACGATTAATGTCAATTTACTCTCGATTTCACATTAAAACATACATAAAAACATGCTAAAAATGTGATACGATTTTAGCGTATCAACATACCTGTGATGAAGTCGGAAGATCTCATGCAAGGGTATCACCAAACTATTCTCAACAGCCAAGGAGCAAGATGACACCAGATTATCGAGTGCTGATAACTAAATCATTGACCAAGGCAACACCAAGACAAACTCCACGTGAGAAATCTATCAAATGTGGAGTTGAGACGATTAGGAAAGCTTCTGAGATGGGTCCCTTTGAGAAATGGATTAGAGACGTTCTTCTTGATACCAATTTGAAGTTGCCTCAATTTATCTTGAATAATGGAAGGACAAAGCCACAAGAGCATATTTGTAGATATAAATCAGCCATGGTTTTAGTTTCAAGTGATGAAGCAATATTATGCAAGGCATTTCCCAGTACCTTGACCGAGAAGGCTTTAACATAGTTTACTTCGTTGAAAGCCAACTATATAGACTCCTTGTATACTTTGGAGAATTTTTTTGAAAACTTCAGCACGGCTGGCGAACTCCCGAAGACGAGAGAAGATTTAACAAATGTTAAACAAAGTGATGACGAGCCTCTTCTGGAATATTGGGAAAGATTCAAAAGAATTTATGATAAAATCAAAGGACATATCCAAGATACTGTCATCACATGTTTCGAAGAAGGCTTAAGGTCCCATGCACTTAAGACGGAGTTTGGACTCTGACACCCCGGATAATCAGAGAAATGTTCAAGACAGTGAAGCATGTTACCTTGGCTATTGAATAACCAGATAGAAAGTCAACCATGATGAAAGATGTAGTCGACGTTAATAAGGGTGATAAGCCCAAGTTTGACTCACGTCTGGAAATACAGAAAGGAGCTTTCGATAAAGGGAAGTCATTCACTTCGGGAAACAAACCGAACAATAAATCAAACTTCAACTCCGGTGGGAAAAATTGAATTCGTAAAATGGAAAATCCTTTTGGGCTAAATATACTAGTTGAAAATATGGTTGCAGTTTTAAAAGAAAAATATAGAGTGAAGGATCCACCCCCACTAAATCCGCAAACTGAAGGAGTATGGGATCGGAGTAGGTATTGTGACTTTTATCAAAACTATGGTCACAATACAGAGTATTGCTACCAGTTAAAAAAGATTATTGAATCTTTGAAAAGGAGAGGGTTATTGGCGGAGTTCATAAAGGATGAACCACAACGAGAACAATCTTCATTAAAGGGGAAAAAAAGTCATTGATGTAATCTGAAATGAAGCACCATCAATGACATAGCTTAAAAGACAAATACATCTGCTGAAAGAGTCATACACAACGCCGAAGAGTCAGGAGAAAGAGGATGTCATTTCATTTACAAGAGTGGAGTTGGCACCAACTACAGGAAAGAAGTTAAATCCTGTTATTCATGATACGTTGATGACTTATCCAAATTTCCAATAGTTTTTTGTGAGACAAGTTGTAATGGATTCAGGGGTATCATCTAACATCGTATATTGTCAGTATTTTCGTGATATGAGATTGGGAGAAAAAAGGATAAGACCTACCACGATGAAACTGGAAGGCTTCACAACTCATAAAGTAGCTACCAAGGGAATTATGATTTTGAATGTGACACTTGGTACTGGTTTGTTGAGTCGAATAGAGGAAGTGGAAAATTATGTTGTGGGTGTACAATCTCTTTAGAATGCTATAATAAGTACACCGGCCCTAGCTTCATTCGACGTGATCATCTCGATCCCACATCAGAGAGTAAAATTCTCAACCAAAAAGGGAATTGGGATGGAATTAAGTAATCCAAAAGGTATGTTGAATTATTTAGTAAGAAATAAGAAAGTCAGCCCCGAAGTAGAAGGAACTTTGTCTCAGGTGGCAGTTGTAAACAAAGTGGAAGGCACTTTATCTCAGGAACCGGCCACAAAAGAAGTGGAAGGCACTTCATCTATAATGGATATTTTGGAAGAAAACCCAAATAGTGTTCGCCCACAGGAGTATGAAGAAGTTATTGTGCATCCATCTTATCCTAAACAAAAGGTTAAAATTGGGCAAAGTTTATCAAAAGAAGAATTAGAGCAACTAAAGGACTTTTTTAGTCCATCATAAAGATATCTTCGCATGGTGTACTTCTGGTATGCCAAGCATCAACTCAGAGATTGTTGAACAAAAGTTAAATATTTACCCACATTTATTCTGGCACAATAGAAATTATGAAGTTTAAAGGATGAGAAAGATGATGTTGTGAAAGAAGAAGTGGGAAAATGATGTGTTCCGATCGATGTGCTAAAAATAGGTTTTATTTACCCTATATCGATTATGAATAATTAAGGACTTAGAATTACTAATTATCACATTTAGCATCTATGTTGTCACCTAATCAATCAGAACCTAAGGTAGAGTACCTGTCATGTAGCTAGTCTGTTGGAAAGTACCTACGATTTTAATTTAAGAAATTATCGTACTCCCAGTGACGTGGTAACAGCTTGGTACCAACTATCCTTTTACCCTAACTCTTATTTTATTATCCAGTTATGAATACATTCATCAATATCCTTTGATGAGAGATTGATCCATTCTACACTAGGTTCGAGTTCATTAAGCATGCAAGAGTATTTTTACAGACAGTGTTCTGATATATGTTATATTGTTCCTACAAGTTGATTTACCTATCTTTGAGTATTTTAGATATATCTTGGTCTAGATTGCAATTATATACTGACCCTACTTGTGTACCACATCTAGTTATCTGATAAACCGCCCCATGGCCATTGACGGCCCTACTCACGGTTCGAGCTAAAGGTATCCATGAAAGTCCTGTGTCACTCAGGAGATCATTCCTCTCGCCCTAACGCCGGCATAAACACACAAACTCAACCTACTTAGACTACTTTAACAAACATGGTGATCTATTAGTTTTTTCATCTAATATGGCAGACCTTAATGCTTCCGTCCTCACACAAAGCCCTAAATTAAGGCCTGTTAAACTAGACAGGTTATGATTAGATCGTGGTTAGGAATTGTCTATAACCGTTCATCTAATTTAAAAGAGCAAGTAGACATACAGTCATAATGATTATTAAGCTGGTGACCTTTCTGGAAAAATGTAAACATCTTCAACATGCAAAACACATATTCATAATATCATAATTTAATAATTAAATGGGTCTTTGGACAAACACAGTACAAAAATATAAAGAGAGGGACAAGGGGACCACCACCATAAAGTATTCACCCTTTATTAGGTCCACTGATGGAGCAACTGCTTGTATATCCTGGACTGCTTGACCCGACTCTGCTCGACAGAGCCTCCGGAGAACGCTTCCTTACCCTAGTAGCTATTGCTTTGCCTTCCTTCCCTTCCCTCCTCGGCTTAAGGAAAGCCTTGTTGAATAATTCTCTGAATGCCTAGTGCTCTTTTAGGATCTCCTAACGAAATCCTAGGTATTCTATGAATACTAAAAACAAACCCTATCTAGTCGTATTATAAGATCCTGAGACAGACTCTCAGAAAACAAAGAACACGAGAAACTCTCGTATACTGAAAATCTACTTGAACGAAAACACCTTAGTGAGAAATTTTTGAAATTTTTTTTGGAAGGGTGCAATTTTAGTGAGAAATATGGGAAAACATGCAAAATTTTACTGCTACTATAGTGCACAGTGCACTGCTACCCTACACTTAAGGTTTACACTATCCTCAGTGTTCAAGCATATCCAATCACCCCACACTTATTTGCACAACAAAAGTTGGAAAACATGACATATAAACTCTTACCCCACACTTATTTGACTAAGGGTAAGGGACAGAAAATAGAACAACAAAACAAGAAGGTAATAGAAATAACAAAATAGAATAAAAGAACAATGCTGTTATGTCATACAAATCAACATTTTGCATACAAAGATTCATATTTCGTACAGCCCAAACTTAGCACATAATCACACATAAAACGAAAAATGAAAGAAAGCAAAAGGAAAAAGAGAAACTAAGAACCGGGCTCATCATCATCAGGTGACCAAAAGTAGACCTCGGGGTCTTCAATAAACTGGGAGGTCTGCTGATAAATCTCCTTGACCCTACTGCTGGTCCTGCTGATTCTTTCATCCATCATATCCATCCGCCTCTCAATGTTTTCCATGTCCCGGCTGTGGCAGGCCGTGAGTTTCGCCAACACCTATGACATATGTCGCTCGAAGGCAGTGCATGGTACGAACGTCTGGGTTGGTGGTGTATGCTCTACTGCCGGTCCCGGTACCGATGACTCTCCCTGCTGCTCCGTGTGGATGGAGTATCACCCAACTGCATCCCGTATGACCATTCCCATGTTATGTAGAATAGTCAAGTCTGTGGGAATGGTGGCCGGAGCAATCTGGGTTAACTCCGAGCCCTCGATATCCAGCTCTAGGTAATGGGCTATCCGGGTGATGAATGGCCTGAGCCCAGACACTATTTCTGAGTGTCTGTGGTAAAGCCATGCATGATGACGATAATGAGCTGGGTAATCTCCACAGTAATTCCCCTGTGCATATTAGCCAGGAGGAATGTCTCCATCTGGGTGGCATTCCCACGGCAATACGTCGACCTGCTAGAGTGTGTGTTATAATGGTATGTAAATAGCGAAGGGTCAGGTGGATACTTGTGGCTTTCGTGAAGCCATGCAGATAGGGGGCGTCAGTCGTGCAGATCTAGGCCTAGGTTGTGGAGACACCAGACGAGGTGAAGTCTCGTACAGCCGTAGTGTAGGCAGGTGTGTTCAGCTCCTCTCTCTGCCAGATACCCAAAGCGATGCTGAACTCGGCCATGCTCATCGACCGGTCCATTCCGCCCAGTCAGAATGTGATGTGCTCTTGCTGAAATTTGAAGGAAGCGTAGAACTCACAAACCAGCTCGAGGTAGGTCGGCTCAGTGATGGTGAAGACTCAACTGTAGGGTAGCACGTCGAGTATGTGCTGGATCTCCCGCTCGACTCTAGTGTCCGAATTGCTGCCCAGTCGAGCATTCTACTGATACACGAAAATCGTATCACCTTTTTAGCATGTTTTATGTATGATTTCGGGTGAAATTGAGGACAAATTGATCTTAATTGTTTGTTAATTACTCAATTTCACGGTTTTTTGATTTTGGAAGTGTCAGGTGAAAAGTAGACGAAAACAGCAAATTTTAGGGCAAAAATGCAATTTTTGGAAATGTTGACTTGGTCAAAGGGTCAGGACGGGCGTCCCGAACCCGGGACGGGCGTCCCGACCCAGTCAAACCGCCGGGATGGGCGTCCAGGACTCGGGACGGGCGTCCCGACCTGGTCAACAGATCAGGACGGGCAACCCGAACCCCCAGAACCAGTCCCACATCGAATTTTTGATGAAAAATCACCCCGGGAAGCTGCTATAAATACCCTAGGCCTCCAGCAGTTGAAATCATTCCTCTCCACTCGATCTGAGTCATTTAGTGGTTTCCAGTGTACTCTTCTCCAGTACACAACTCACTCAGAGACTCGGATCTCAGTTTTCTTTCTTATTAGTGTTTTGTTTTAGTTTCTGAGAAATAGTCTCAGATCTTAGGCTTCTATAGATAGGTTCATTTCTGGTATTCATAGAATACCCGGGATTTCGTTAGGAGATCCTAAGAGGGCTCTAGGCGTTCGAAGAGTCAGTCCACAGGGCTGGGCTTAAGCTAGGTATTAAGGTAAAGCCTAGTTACTAGGCTGAGGAAGCGTCCTCCGAAGGTTCTGGTGAGCAGAGTCAGGGCGAGCAATACGACATATACAGCAGTACGCTCCGTCGGCAAGACTACGTAAAGGGTGATTTCTTTATGGCATCAGTCCCCATGTCCCTCTCTTATATGTTGTTATTGTGTTGTTCTAAATATCTATTATGAATACGAGATTACGATTTTTATGAATAGTTGTTTTATATGTTGACGTTGTTATGTTTTTCCGGAAATAGCCACCTGCTAAATATTCACTATGTCTGCATGTTTAATGTGCTCTTTTAAACTAAAGTTAGGGTTATAGACAATTCCTAACCACGGTCTAATCATAACCTGTTTAGTTTAACAGGCATCAATTAGTATTGGTGTTTGCCATGCTAGATAAAATAACCTGCTGAACACACTGCCTGTTAAAGTAGTCTAGGTAGGGGCCGAGCTGAGTCCGATTATGCCGGCGGCTAGGGCAAGCGGTATGATCCCCGAAGTGACATAGGGCTTTCATGGATGCCTTTGTCCCGAACCGTGAGTAGGGCCGTCATTAAGGTAGGGCGGTTTATTAGAGACCTCGGATGTGGTACGCCTTTAGACACAGAACATAGTTGCAATCCAGGCTAAGATATATCTAAAATACTCGAAGATAGGTCATCAACATGTAGGAATAGTATAACATAAAATCAGGACATTATCTATAAAACACTTCTAGGATTAATTAGACTTAAACCTAGTGGAGAATGAATCACCCTTTCATCAAAGTATTTGATGAAGATTGCATAACGAGATCATAAGATAGGAGTTAGGACAAAAGGTTAGTTACTACTAAGCCGTTGCCACTTCCCTGGGAGTACGATATTTAACTTAATAAAATCGTAGATACTTTCCAACAGACTAGCTACACGATAGGTACTCTGCCTTAGGTTCTAGCTGATTAAGTGACACCATAGAGACTAAATGTGACAATTAGTCAATCACAGTCCTTAATTATTCATAATCAACAAAGGGTAAAATAACACCTATTTAGCACATCGGTCGGAAACCCCATCAGATTTTTGGCGCCGTTGCCGGGGAAATATCATAATGAATTTAGGATTCCTGATCAAAATTCTAGAGGCTTATGATAGGTAACGGTAGTAACCTAGACTTTAGACCCAACACTTATGTTATACCAGTTAGACAATCACTTTCCGAAATATAGGGTTATCATAACTAATGAATTTTAGATGTTATCTAGAATTAAGATAGTTAGGATAATCAAATTTTAGAAAATTATTCTAAAACCATATTGAGGGAATTTAATTGCTTTCGAAATATTAAAAGAAAAAAAATTTGTTTAAATTTAAAAATTCAAAAAAATTGTACTTTTTCTTATTTAATGGTAAGTTGTTCTCTTTTCACTATCTTTCGTGTTTTCTCCTTTTAAATAGTTGTTTTGTTTTCTCTTTCTTCCAAATTTTTAAGTTTTCATTTTCCCTGTAACCCCACTAACCAGTTTGCTCAGGCTAAAACGTGTTCTTCTCTGTAGTTGCATGACTCGATCTTCAGAAGCTAACCTTGAAACACCAGTTGAAAATCCTGAACGAATCATTCGCACAGCTAATAGGCGAAGAACAGAAATGGCTGCTGAAAGACCTACCCTTGAATCCCACATCCAGCCACAGACTATCCCAGTCTCATCTGCCATCCGAATCCCTAGGAACCCTCGCTATGATCTTAAACCGAATG
Organism: Asclepias syriaca; assembly: GCA_027405835.1. Lineage (NCBI taxonomy): Eukaryota > Viridiplantae > Streptophyta > Magnoliopsida > Gentianales > Apocynaceae > Asclepias > Asclepias syriaca. The sequence continues at coordinate 13,042,764 of CM049932.1, forward strand.
TGATCCAGCTGATTATAAATCGGGTTCAGTTTGGAGGAACTGCAGCCGAGAATCCGCTGGAACACCTATTTGATTTTTCTTCTCTCTGCGAAGGCCTCAAGGGAGATCACACTGTAGAAGTAACTAAACTCAACCTTTTTCCCTACTCACTTAGGGAAAGAGCTAAGAGATGGTTGGCCTAGCTACCTACTAACTCCATCACCTCTTGGGACGAGTTAAGCAAAGCCTTCCTAGAAAAGTACTACTCTGCAGCAAGAGTCCTAGAATATCGAAGGGCTCTGTCTAGTTTCACTCAAGATGCTGATGAGACAGTGATCGAAGCTTGGGACAGATTCAAGGAGCTACTCAGGCTCTGCCCCCAACATGGACTTACCGAGGCATTGCTGATTCAGCAATTTTACGGGGGTATGTCAGACATGGGTAAGCAAATTCTTGATGGACTTAATCCCCAGAGCAGTTTCAATGGAATGAGTGATATAGATGCTAGAAACGCTCTGGAGAGACTCTACAGGAACAACAAGAATTGGCGCACAAGTGGCCGAGCTAAGAAGCAACCAATGAATGCGGTCGTTGCCTCCACTGATGATCAATTTGAGGCACTGAAGGCCAGCATTACTAATCAGCTGAATGCTTTCCAACAAGGGAAAAGCATTCAGCCAGTGTACCAAATCTGCGAATTTTGCCAAGGACCACATTTCAGTGGGGATTGTTATGGTAATGGGATATTAACTATCCCAGAAGATATGGAACAAGTGGACGCAGTGAATTCTGCTCCTATAGGAAATACCTACAATCCCACTTGGAAGAACCATCCGGGATTTAGCTGGAGAAACAATCCCGGGACTACTAACTTCCATAAAAGAGTACCTCAGCAACTACCATATCCGCAGAACCAGCAAGTCGCTCTGCATGCACCAAGGAACTACATCGTTCCAGCTGATCCCATGCAAGAATTTAGAGACATGCTGAAGAGCATTTCCGACTCCAACAAGGAAATGATAGAGTCCAACAGAAAGATTCAGGAAGCTCACGCAGAAAGAATCCAGCAGAACGAGAACAGACAGAAGCAGACCGAGCAAACAATCAGAAACACACAAGCTGCTATACAAACTTTAGAGAGGCAAATGGGTCAGCTATTGATGTGTGGATTCCGGTTGACTTACTAAATAGGTGTTATTTTACCCTATGATGATTATGATTAATTAAGGACTGTGATTAACTAATTGTCACGTTTAGTCTTATGGTGTCACTTAATCAGCCAGAATCTAAGGCAGAGTACCTATCGTGTAGCTAGTCTATTGGAAAGTATCTACGATTTTAATTATCGTACTCCCAGGGAAGTGGCAACGGCTTAGTAGTAACTAGCCTCTTATCCTAACTCTTATCTTATGATCCAGTTATGCAATCTTCATCAAATCTTTTGATGAGAGGGTGATCCATTCTCCACTAGGTTCAAGTCTAATTAACCCTAGAAGTGTTTTAAAGATAAATTCTGATTCTATGTTATACTGTTCCTATATGTTGATTGACCTATGTTCGAGTATTTTAGATGCATCTTAGCCTGGATTGCAACTATGTTCTGTGTCTAAAGGCGTACCACATCCGAGGTCTCTAATAAACCGCCCTACCTTAATGACGGCCCTACTCACGGTTCGGGACGAAGGCATCCATGAAAGCCCTATGTCACTTCGGGGATCATACCGCTTGCCCTAGCCGCCGGCATAATCGGACTCAGCTCGGCTCCTACCTAGACTACTTTAACAGGCAGGGTGTTCAACATGTTATTTTATCTAGCATGGCAGACACCAATACTAATTGATGCCTGTTAAACTAAACAGGTTATGATTAGACCGTGGTTAGGAATTGTCTATAACCCTAACTTTAGTTTAAAAGAGCACATTAAACATGCAGACATAGTGAATATTTAGCAGGTGGCTATTTCCGGAAAAATATAACAACTTCAACATATAAAACAACTATTCATAAAAATCATAATCTGATATTCAAAATAAGTATTTGGACAGACACAGTAACAACGTATAAAGAGAGGGACCGGGGGGACCAATGCCATAAAGAAATCACCCTTTACGTAGTCACTGCCGTGGGACTGTGCTCCTTTGTATGTCGTACTGCCGACCCGACTCTATTTGACAGAGCCTTTGGAGGACGCTTCCTCAGCCTAGTAACTGGGCTTTACCTTCGACTCTCGGCTTAAGCCCAGCCCTGTGGACTGACTCTTCGAACGCCTAGAGCTCTCTTAGGGTTTCCTAACGATACCCCGGGTATTCTATGAACACCGGAAACGAACCTATCTATAGAAACCTAAGATCTGAGACTATTTCTCAGAAACTAAACAAAACACTAATAAGAAAGAAAACTGAGATCTGAGTCTCTGAGTGAGTTGTGTACTGGAAAATTGTACACTGGAGACCACTTAATGACTCAGATCGAGTGGAGAGGGATGAATTCAACTGCTGGAGGCCTAGGGTATTTATAGCAGCTTCCAGGAGTGAAAATCTCTGAAAAATTCGATGTGGGACAGCTTCTGACGGTTCGGGACGCCCGTCCTGGTTCGTTGACCAGGTTCGGGACGCCCGTCCCGGGTCAGGACGCCCGTCCTGGCGGTTTGACTGGGTCGGGACGCCCGTCCCGGACCTTTGACCGGGTCAATATTTCCAAAAATTGTGTTTTTGCCCCAGAATTTGCTATTTTCGTCTACTTTTCACCTGACACTTCCAAAATCATAAAAACCATGAAATCAAGTAAATAATAAACAATTAATGTCAATTTACTCTCAATTTCACATTAAAACATATATAAAAACATGCTAAAAATGTGATACGATTTTCGCGTATCAGATAACCCCACACTTAGCTTTTTGCTTGTCCTCAAGCAAAGTCTACATGGAGTTAGTGATTCTAAACCGTAGTGCAGTCACTTAAATTCCTAGTCATGTTTTTATTCCAAAAATTCTTCAGACAATTCTTAATACAAGTCTGATTGGTTAGGTTGCTATGACAAGGTCTCAGATTTTTAGTAGTTTGTTATGATCAGGCAGAAAACAAATCAACAACTAGGTTGAACCTTTCTCTTAGTCATAGGGTCTTCCTGATGTGTAGTGTGTGTACTAGTCCAGACCAGATAGTCAACACAATGGCTCCTATCTTAACTGCTACCAGATAACCGTTTGACCTATCGCTAGACATGCTGACAACAGATAACTTTCTGAGTTCTGAGCTTGGGTGATAAGATTTTTAACGTTTTAGCACTTAGTTATTTTCTTTATAGATTCAGGGTATTTCGAGTCTGCTTAGAACACGTCAACTTCAACTACCCATGTAACGAGTCCCACTCCGATGACTCCCAGACCTACACGGCCTTAGGGCATCAGGCTTTAAATTCCCCGAAGGAGTGGTGCTCGAGTAGCGAAGGCCGCTGGCAAACTACCCTTATTATAATTAATTTCCTTAAGTTCTTTTCACTTTTAGCTCAGAGTCTCATCTAGTCGTTCTAACTGCCAATATATCCACAACTGGTCTAGTTTTATCTAGTTAAGTCTCGAATAGGCAATTGGTTGAGGTTTCTAATCCAGACAGGGTTGTGCTCAGTTATCAGGAATTCCCTATTCCTAGTCAATCAGTCCAAGATAGCTATTAACTATCTCCTACTAACCATAACATACTACCTACATATCATAGACATAAGCAATTTGTTTAACCAAGCATACTGCATTTAAAGTCTGAAAGACGGAAAGATTTTTGAAAAATTTTGGAAGGGTGTGAAAATACAGGGAAAACAAGCAAAAGCATGCGAAATTTTTTTTTTCAAACTGTTTTTTCAAACTGCTACAGTGCACCGTGCACTGCTACCCCACACTTAAGTTTGGCACTGTCCTCAGTGTTCATGCATATCTACCCCACACTTATTTGAAAACAAGAAATAAAACAGAAAAGATTCTTACCCCACACTTATTTGACTAATTCAGGGTAAGAGAGAAAATAAAACAAGAAGGATAATAGAAATAGCAAAACAGAACACAAAACAAAGAAAACAAAAGTAAAGGATCATGAGGATTAGAAAAACTCCCTTCATGTCGCGAGCAGAAGGGTCTTCTCTGATCTGTCAATTGGCTCTTCACCTTAGCCATGTGCTATTGTTGAGGTGTTCTTGACTCTGCAAGCTCTAGATATTGGAACGGATGACGCCAACTCCGATCCTTCATTGTCGAGCTCTAGGTAGTGGCATATCCATTTGATGAATGACTCAAGCCCCAAGGACTGTTTCCTCGAATCATCTACAAAGTTTCTCGTAATCGTAGCAACGTGTCCAGAAGGAACGTGTCTAGGAATGAGACTTCTTTGGATTGGTGTGCCTACCTGCCAATGTTAGTAAAGGTATTGCATGCAAGTCTCGAATGGAAGAAAAGATACCTGAAGTTTTGGCGAAGCTGTGGTGGTAGGGGGCTCCAGTTGTGTAGATCTGGGCCCAAGTATTTGAGACTTCCTCGGGGAAGTTTCTCACAGCTGATTGGTATGCAGGGGATACAAGCTCCTCCATTGCTATGCTCCTGATACAACATCAAATTCTTCTATATCCCTTCGACCGTTCGATACTACTTGGTAGATTACTTGCTTGCACTGGTCTGGCTTTAATTGTTGCCAGTATCTCATCTGTTTATTCTGCGAGTAGGGGTTTTGCTGTGGTGGTGTCTTCTGAAAGTTTCCAGCTTCCGAATTACTCCTCAGCTAAATCCCGTACGATTCCTCTAGTTGGGATTGTATGCGTTTCCCATTGGAGCAGCATTCTGCAGTAACCTACTCCTACCTCTTTTGGAATGGTCAGTCATTCCCATAGCAATCCCTGCTAAAGTGTGGTACTTAGCAGACTTCACAGATTTGATACACATGCTGAACATTTCTTCCTAAAACATTGGCACTCTGAATCTGAAAAACAACTAGAATCTGCACATGACTTTAACATCATTAGTAGGTAATGCCTGTGGCTCAGGCCATTTTGAAAAAAAATGTTCCACGACTACTATGATGTAATTATTTTCACAGGAAACCTATTGTTTTTAGACAAGACCAGATAAGATCGGAATTTTATCATATGTGAACTTTCTTATCATGTTTCTGTCCTAAAACAATTCTTACTACATCATTACATCACATATTAATTCAACAAGAAGATTCTAACCAGGTGATGTTATGATGGGTGCAGTAGTTCCTTTTGGTTTGAAAAGATCTCATGCAATTATCAGCAAAACAAAAGGAACATCCTTTTTTTTTTCAATAGAATATTGAAAGGTCTGGCTATTAAGAAAAAATTATTTCATAACTTGTCCTAATAAAGCCGGCATGACTCTAAGAAAATTCTAAAATGGAATTTCTTCCCGATGAAAATCTAAGCCAGAATTTTACAACTCAGAAGAAAATATGTTTTATCCTCATTTCCATTTTTATTTCTTCGAAATTAAATAAAGAAGAAAAACATGAAAAAGAGCAACTAAGAAAAGAACTAAGAAGGAACAAGAGATAGGGAAAAGAGCAACTTACCATTGAACAAGAAAAGTACAATCTTTTTGGATTTTAAAATTTAACATTTTTTTTTCTTTTTGATATTTCGAAAGCAAGTAAATTCCCTCAATACTGTTTTAGAATGATTTTCTAAAATTTGATTATCCTAAGTATCTTAATTCCAGATAATATCTAAAATTAATTAGTTATGATAACCCTATATTTCGGAAATTGATTGTCTAACTAGCATAAAATAAGTGTTAGGTTTAAGGTCTAGGTTACTACCGTTACCTATCATAAGTTTCTAGAATTGTGGCCTTTAATCCTAAATTCATTATGATATTTTCCCCGGCAACGGCGCCAAAAATCTGATGTGTGGATTCCGGTTGACTTACTAAATAGGTGTTATTTTACCCTATGATGATTATGATTAATTAAGGACTGTGATTAACTAATTGTCACGTTTAGTCTTATGGTGTCACTTAATCAGCCAGAATCTAAGGCAGAGTACCTATCGTGTAGCTAGTCTATTGGAAAGTATCTACGATTTTAATTATCGTACTCCCAGGGAAGTGGCAACGGCTTAGTAGTAACTAGCCTCTTATCCTAACTCTTATCTTATGATCCAGTTATGCAATCTTCATCAAATCTTTTGATGAGAGGGTGATCTATTCTCCACTAGGTTCAAGTCTAATTAACCCTAGAAGTGTTTTAAAGATAAATTCTGATTCTATGTTATACTGTTCCTATATGTTGATTGACCTATGTTCGAGTATTTTAGATGCATCTTAGCCTGGATTGCAACTATGTTCTGTGTCTAAAGGCGTACCACATCCGAGGTCTCTAATAAACCGCCCTACCTTAATGACGGCCCTACTCACGGTTCGGGACGAAGGCATCCATGAAAGCCCTATGTCACTTCGGGGATCATACCGCTTGCCCTAGCCGCCGGCATAATCGGACTCAGCTCGGCTCCTACCTAGACTACTTTAACAGGCAGGGTGTTCAACATGTTATTTTATCTAGCATGGCAGACACCAATACTAATTGATGCCTGTTAAACTAAACAGGTTATGATTAGACCGTGGTTAGGAATTGTCTATAACCCTAACTTTAGTTTAAAAGAGCACATTAAACATGCAGACATAGTGAATATTTAGCAGGTGGCTATTTCCGGAAAAATATAACAACTTCAACATATAAAACAACTATTCATAAAAATCATAATCTGATATTCAAAATAAGTATTTGGACAGACACAGTAACAACGTATAAAGAGAGGGACCGGGGGGACCAATGCCATAAAGAAATCACCCTTTACGTAGTCACTGCCGTGGGACTGTGCTCCTTTGTATGTCGTACTGCCGACCCGACTCTATTTGACAGAGCCTTCGGAGGACGCTTCCTCAGCCTAGTAACTGGGCTTTACCTTCGACTCTCGGCTTAAGCCCAGCCCTGTGGACTGACTCTTCGAACGCCTAGAGCTCTCTTAGGGTTTCCTAACGATACCCGGGTATTCTATGAACACCGGAAACGAACCTATCTATAGAAACCTAAGATCTGAGACTATTTCTCAGAAACTAAACAAAACACTAATAAGAAAGAAAACTGAGATCTGAGTCTCTGAGTGAGTTGTGTACTGGAAAATTGTACACTGGAGACCACTTAATGACTCAGATCGAGTGGAGAGGGATGAATTCAACTGCTGGAGGCCTAGGGTATTTATAGCAGCTTCCAGGAGTGAAAATCTCTGAAAAATTCGATGTGGGACAGCTTTTGGCGGTTCGGGACGCCCGTCCTGGTTCGTTGACCAGGTTCGGGACGCCCGTCCCGGGTCAGGACGCCCGTCCTGGCGGTTTGACTGGGTCGGGACGCCCGTCCCGGGTTCGGGACGCCCGTCCCGGACCTTTGACCGGGTCAATATTTCCAAAAATTGCGTTTTTGCCCCAGAATTTGCTATTTTCGTCTACTTTTCACCTGACACTTCCAAAATCATAAAAACCGTGAAATCAAGTAAATAATAAACAATTAATGTCAATTTACTCTCAATTTCACATTAAAACATATATAAAAACATGCTAAAAATGTGATACGATTTTCGCGTATCAGCTATCCACCCATTTCTCTCACAGGTCCCAGGGAACGCTACCAAGCAACACTAAGACCAACCCTTAAACTGAATGCAAGACCATCACTTTAAGATCTGGTAAAATTCTACCTCCATCTCTAATCAAACAATCTGACCCTCCTATTCTTGTGCAGGAACCAGAAGAAGGCTCCAAGGACCCAACGCCGACGGATGTCGAAATCGAAGTAGCAAGGAAAGGGAAGACGGAGTTTATTCCTGAGTACCGGCCAAAAGTACCTTACCCTGCCAGACTTATGCACAATAAAGATAAGGAGCAATTTGAAAAGTTTCTTAAGAATTTTAGTCAGATTCATGTTAATTTACCTTTACTTGATGTTATTTCTAAAATGCCAAAGTATGCTAAGTTTTTAAAAGAAGTTGTTAGTAATAAAAGAAAATTTGACATGGACAAGGTGGTTCTTAATGAAGAATGTTCGGCGGTTCTGTTGAATAAACTACCGTCTAAATAGAAAGATCCTGGTTGTTTTACCTTGCCATGTACAATTGGAAATATTACTAACATGCATGCATTAGCAGACTTAGGAGCTAGTATTAATCTTATGCCATCTAGTTTATTTGATAAATTAGGATTGCATGATTTGAAAACGACTAGGATGTGCATACAACTTGCAGACAGGACAGTCAAAATCCCCAAGGGAATAATTGAAGATCTCTTAGTAAAGGTCGGAAAATTTGTATTTCCTGTGGATTTCGTCGTCATGGACATGAATGGGGAAGGAGGAGTGCCCCTGATCCTAGGTCGACCATTTCTAGCTACCTCAAAAGCATTAATAGACGTCAGTAATGGTCAAATCAAGTTAAGGGTAAGAAATGATGACATCACTTTCGATATAAATGAAACCCTTAGGTATCCCATGCATTTAGATGACACTTGTTTTTGTGTGGATGCCATGGAACACTTGATTGCAATTAACGTGACAGGCCTATGCTCAAACTATCAAGTTCTAAGTGAGGACTCCCTAGAATTAGAGGAGCATGAACTTAGCTCTTCTGAAAATGAAATTACTTCTGATAGTTTCACTGAGATAGGTGACGATGAGATGAAGAAAGAACGAACCTCGTTTGAAGATCCACCAGACTTGGAACTGAAGGAACTACCCACTCATATGTGCTACGAATTCCTAGATGACAACAAGAAACTTCCCATTATTCTTGCAGCTGATCTGACTACAGAACAAAGGAAGTTGACTGTGGACATATGCAGAAAGCATAGAAGAGCCTTTGCCTACAAAATTGCAGACATCCCAAGTATTAATCCAGGCTTTTGTTCGCATAAGATTCTTCTAGAAAATGAGTATAAGCCATGTGTGCAACCTCAAAGGAGGTTGAATCCTAATGTGTGTGATGTTGTTAAGAAAGAAGTCATTAAACTGTTAGATGCAGGACTTATCTACCCTATCTCAGATAGTGAGTGGGTAAGCCCGGTGCAGGTAGTACCTAAGAAAGGCGGTATAACAGTTGTTAGGAATGAGCATAATGAACTAATCCCTACAAGAACTGTAACTGGTTATTGTGTATGCATAGACGATAGAAAATTAAATACGGTCACACGAAAAGATCACTTTCCCCTTCATTTTATTGACCAAATGTTAGAAAGATTATCTGGACACATGTTTTATTGCTTTCTTGATGGGTTTTCTGGTTATTTTCAAATTCCTATTTCCCCTGAGGACTAGCATAAAACTACGTTCACATGCCCTTTTGGAACATTTGCATATAGAAGGATGCCTTTTGGTTTGTGTAATGCACCTGCTACATTTCAACGTTGTATGACTGCTATCTTTGAGGACATGTTAGGAAAATCTATGGAAGTATTTATGGATGACTTTTCTGTTTTTGGTAATTCATTTGAGGTTTGTCTAAAGAACTTGGAGTTAATGTTGAAACGTTGTATAAAATCTAACCTGGTTTTAAATTGGGAAAAATGCCACTTCATGGTAAAAGAGGGAATTGTTCTAGGACATAAGATATCACACCTAGGTATGGAAGTAGATAAGGCAAAAATTGAAGTTATTTCAAAACTACCTCCTCCAAAAAATGTGAGAGTCGTTAGGAGTTTTTTGGGACACGCTGGCTTTTATCGTAGGTTTATAAAAGATTTTTCATTAATAGCCAGGCCGTTGACCAATTTACTCGGAAAAGATGTTCCATTTGTCTTTGATGAGAAATGTCTAAAAGCTTTTAATAAACTTAAGGAACTCTTTACTACTGCACCTATCATGACGTCACCAGACTGGAGTCTACCTTTTGAGCTTATGTGTGATGCTAGTGACTATGCAGTAGGAGTAGTTTTAGGACAAAGACATGATAAGAAATTCCATGTAATATATTATGCTAGTAAAACCTTAACTGATGCTCAAGAAAATTACACTACGACAGAAAAGGAATTATTAGCAGTAGTATATGCATTTGATAAGTTTCGATCTTATCTAGTCCTGTCTAAAACTATTGTTTATACTGATCATTCGGCACTAAAATATTTGTTCAATAAAACCGACGCAAAACCAAGATTGATTAGATGGGTTTTATTGCTTCAAGAATTTGACATAGAAATTCGGGATAAGAAAGGGGCAGAAAACTTAGCCGCAGACCATTTGTCTAGGTTAGAAAATCCGACCCTAGAAGCCATTGATGAGACAATCATATCTGATAAATTTCCGGATGAGAATCTATGTGCATTATTTGCTATTTTCTCACCCCCTTGGTTTGCAGATATAGCAAATTACTTGGCAGCCCGGACTCTCCCTAGTGATATCACTGCTCAACAAAGAAGAAAATTCTTTGCTGACCTGAAATATTACTATTGGGAAGATCCTTTTCTATTTCGAATATGTGCAGATCAGATGATCAGAAGGTGTGTATCTCAAGAAGAAGGTTTCCAAATTCTGGAATATTGTCACTGCGGACCAACAGGCGGTCACTTAGCTGCAGCTAATACCGCCCGAAAAGTATTAGAAGCATGCTTTTACTGGCCTACCATATTCAAAGACGCCGCAGCATTTACAGGATCGTGCGATGCCTGTCAGAAAGTGGGAACTATATCTTCTCGAGATAGTCTACCCCAATAGGCAATTCAAAGTGTAGAAATATTTGACATATGGGGTATAGATTTCATGGGTCCGTTTCCTTCCTCTTTTGGTATGAAGTACATCTTAGTAGCCGTAGAATATTTTTCAAAATAGCCTGAGGCACAGGCCCTACCTACTAATGATGCTAGAGTCGTATGTAAATTCCTTAAGCAGATTTTTGCCAGGTTTGGATATCCAAAAGCCCTAATCAGTGATCGAGGTACGCACTTCTGCAACTCTCAATTGCAGAAGGTACTCCAGCAATACGGAATTCAGCATCGCATTTCCACAGCCTACCATCCTCAAACCAACGGGCAGGCTGAGGTAACCAATAGGGGAATAAAGAGAATCCTAGAAAAGACTGTGGGTGTTAACCGTAAGGATTGGGCCAATAAACTGGAGGATGCATTATGGGCCTTCCGTACAGCATACAAGACCGCTACGAGGTTCTCACCCTATCGACTAGTCTACGGAAAAGCATGCCACCTTCCGGTTGAACTTGAACATAGAGCTTACTGGGCAGTGCAAAAATGCAATCTCGGCGATAATTTAACTAAGGAACACCGGATTCTACAACTCAACGAATTGGATGAGTGGAGGCTCAAAGCCTATGAGAACTCACATCATTTCAAAATGACAAGTAAACTCCGGCATGACAGATGACTCAGAGCCCAGACAAATTTTGAATCGGGAGATAAGGTATTGTTGTATGACTCACGTTTCAAATTCTTCCTAGGAAAGCTGCGTAGCTATTGGTCAGGACCGTTCACGATCACGGAAGTATCACCTTTCGGAGCATGTGACATCATGGATTCTGACGGCATTATTCAAAAAGTAAACGGACAACGCCTGAAGATTTACAAAGAGCCGTTTGACTCATCCGAGCAGACTGTGGACTTCACAGACTAAGGGAGTATATCTTTCATTTTATTTCTTGTTTTGTTATTTCTAGATTCCATCCTACCCGTAGTTAGTTGAATAAGTGTGGGGTAAGAATCTTTTCTGTTTTGTTTCTTGTTTTCAAATAAGTGTGGGGTAATTAGATATGCATGAACACTGGGACAGTGCCAGACTTTAAGTGTGGGGTAGCAGTGCACGGTGCACTGTAGCAGTTTGCAAAATTTTTTTGCATGATTTTGCTTGTTTTCCCCGTATTTTCACACCCTTCCAAAAGTTTTTCAAAATTTTTCCGTCTTTCAGAATTCTAAATGCAGTATGCTTGGTTAAACAATTGCTTATGTCCATGATATGTAGGTAGTATGTTATGGTTAGTAGGAGATAATTGATGACTACTGCTGAACTAATTGATTAGGAATAGGGAATTCCTTATAACTGAGCACAACTTTGTCTGGATTAGAGACCTCAGCCAATTGCCTGTTCGAGACTTAACTAGATAAAATTAGACCAGTTGTGGATATATTGGCAGTTAATATGACTATACGAGACTCTGAGCTATAAGTGAAAAGAAACAAAAGAAAGTTAATCAAATGAGGGTAGTTTGCCAGCGGCCTTCGCTACTCGAGCACCACTCCTTCAGGGAATTTAAAGCCTGATGCCCTAAGGTCGTGTAGGTCTGGGAGTCATCGAAGTGGGACTCGCTACATGGGTAGTTGAAGTTGACGTGTTCTAAGCAGACTCAAAATACCCTGAATCTATAAAGAAAATAACTAAATGCTAAAACATTAAAAATCTGATCACCAAAGCTCAGAACTCAAAAAGTTGTCTGTTGTTAATATGTCTAGCGATGGGTCGAAGTGTTATTTGGTAGTAGTTAAGACAAGAGTACATTGTGTTGACTATCTGGTCTAGACTAGTACACACACTACACATCAGGAAGACCCTGTGACTAAGAAAAAAAGTTCAACCTAGTTGTTGATTTGTTTTCTGCCTGATCATAACAAGCTACTAAAAACATCTGAGACCTCGTCATAGCAACCTAACCAGTCAGACCTGTGTTAAGACTTGTCTGAAGAATTTTTGGAATAAAAACATAACTAGGAATTTAAGTGACTGCACTACTATTTAGAATCACTAACTTCAGTTAGACTTTGCTGGAGGACAAGCAAAAAGCTAAGTGTGGGGTTATCTGATACGCGAAAATCGTATCACCTTTTTAGCATGTTTTTATGTATGATTTCGGGTGAAATTGAGGGCAAATTTATCTTAATTGTTTGTTAATTACTCAATTTCACGGTTTTTATGATTTTGGAAGTGTCAGGTGAAAAGTAGACGAAAACAGCAATTTTTGGGGCAAAAATGCAATTTTTGGAAATGTTGACTTGGTCAAAGGGCCAGGACGGGCGTCCCGACCTGGTCAACAGATCAGGACGGGCGTCCCGAACCCCCAGAACCAGTCCCACATCGAATGTTTGATGAAAAATCACCCCGGGAAGCTGCTATAAATACCCCAGGCCTCTAGTAGTTGAAATTATTCCTCTCCACTCGATCTGAGTCATTGATGGGATTCCGGTTGACGTGCTAAATAGGTGTTATTTTACCCTATGTTGATTATGAATAATTAAGGACTGTGATTGACTAATTGTCACATTTAGTCTCTATGGTGTCACTTAATCAGCCAGAACCTAAGGCAGAGTAACTATCGTGTAGCTAGTCTGTTGGAAAGTATCTACGATTTTATTAAGTTAAATATCGTTCTCCCAGGGAAGTGGCAACGGCTTAGTAGTAACTAGCCTTTTATCCTAACTCCTATCTTATGGTCCAGTTATGCAATCTTCATCAAATACTTTGATGAGAGGGTGATTCATTCTCCACTAGGTTTAAGTCGAATTAGTCCTAGAAGTGTTTTATAGATGAGTCCTGATTCTATGTTATACTGTTCCTATATGTTGATTGACCAAAATTCGAATATTTTAGACATGTCTTAGCCTGGATTGCAACTATGTTCTGTGTCTAAAGGCGTACCACATCCGAGGTTTCTAATAAACCGCCCTACCTTAATGACGACCCTACTCACGGTTCGGGACGAAGGCATCCATGAAAGCCCTATGTTACTTCGGGGAACATACCGCTTGCCCAAGCCGCCAGCATAATCGGACTCGTCCCGGCTTACCCTAGACTACTCTAACAAACAAGGTGTTCAGCAGGTTATTTTATCTAGCATGGCAGACACCAATACTAATTGATGCCTGTTAAACTAAACAGGTTATGATTAGACCGTGGTTAGGAATTGTCTATAACTCTAACTTTAGTTTAAAAGAGCACATTAGACATGCAGACATAGTGAATGTTAAGCAGGTGGCTATTTCCGGAAAAATATAATAACGTCAACTTATAAAACAACTATTCATAAAAATCATAATCTCATATTCATAATAGGTATTTAGAACAAAACAATAACAAAATATAAGAGAGGGACATGGGGACTGATGCCATAAAGAAATCACCCTTTACGTAGTCTCGCCGACGGAGCGTACTGCTGTATATGTCGTATTGCTCAGCTAAATCCCGTATGATTCCTCTAGCGGGGATCGTATGCGTCTCCCATTGGAGTAGCATTCTGCAGTAACCTACTCCTACCTCTTTTGGAATGGTCAGTCATTCCCATAGCAATCCCTGCTAAAGTGTGGTACTTAGCAGACTCCACAGATTTGATACACAGGCTGAACATTTCTTCCTAAGACATCGACACTCTGAATTTGGAAAACAACTAGAATCTGCACATGACTTTAACATCATTAGTAGGTAATGCCTGTGGTTCAGGCCATTTTGAAAAGTGTTCCACGAATACTATGATGTAATTATGTTCAAAGGAAGAAAGAGAAAAGGATTCGAAATACCCCTGATATCAACGGTTGCAACATTCTGTGTACGTCGATAGGGTAGATGATCTCTGGAAGAGGTGTCACCTGTTATTTGGCAAGCATCGCAGGACTGTATCAGAGATACAAAATCCTTGAATATGGTGGGTCAATAAGATTCTACTTTCAACACTTTCCGGACAGTGTTGATAGCAGTCAATTGGTCTCCTATAGATCCTTGATGACAATGCTCCAAAATTTTGTGCCCTTCGTCTTTCGAGACACGTCTTCTGATCAATTGATCTGCCAAAAATTTGAAATAGAAGAGAAACTGCCCAGTAGTAATATTTCAAATCAGCAAAGAATTTCTTCTTTTGCTGATAAGTCATATCACTTGGAACTTATTCAGTGACTAGATAATTTGAAATAAACCACAGATGAGAATTATTATACATAGCAAATAATGCAAATAAGTTTTCATCCAAAAATTTATCAGTATTACACTAGCCTCTAACTCGGGGTTTTCTAATCTAGACCAGTGGTTTGCTTTCTAGATTTTCAACCCTTTTTCTTATCCCTTTATTCTATATCAAGTTCAAGTAATAATAAAACTTAACTTAATCAAGTATGGTTCAGCATTAGTTTTATTGAACACAGATATCTTGGAGTGATCAGTGTCACCTATTGTTTCTAGACAAGACTAGATAAGATCGGAATTTATCATACATGAACTTTCTTATCATGTTTCTGTCCTAAAACAATTCGTACTACATCATTACATCACATATTATTCAAAAAGCAGATTTCAATCAGGTGATTCCATAATGGGTGCAGTAATTCCTTTTGGTTTAAAAGTTCTCATGCAATTACCAGCAAAACAAAAGCATCATCCTTTTTTCAATAGAACATTCAGAGGTCTGGCTAGTAAGGAAAATTATTTCATAACTCGTCCTAATAAAGCCGGTATGACTCTAAGAAAATTCTAAAATGGAGTTTCTTCCCAATAAAAATCTAAGCCAAAATTTTACAACTCAGAAGAAAATATATTTTATACTCATTTTTATTTCTTCGAAATTAAATAATAGAAGAAAAACACAAAAAAGAGCAACTAAGAAAACAACTAAAAAAGAACAAGAGATAGGGAAAAGAACAACTTACCATTGAGCAAGAAAAATACAAATTTTTTATCGGGTTTTCAATTAGGAGCCAAAAATCTGATGGGATTCCGGTTGACGTGCTAAATAGGTGTTATTTTACCCTATGTTGATTATGAATAATTAAGGACTGTGATTGATTAATTGTCACATTTAGTCTCTATGGTGTCACTTAATCAGCCAGAACCTAAGGCAGAGTACCTATCGTGTAGCTAGTCTGTTGGAAAGTATCTACGATTTTATTAAGTTAAATATCGTACTCCCAGGGAAGTGGCAACGGCTTAGTAGTAACTAGCCTTTTATCCTAACTCCTATCTTATAATCCAGTTATGCAATCTTCATCAAATACTTTGATGAGAGGGTGATTCATTCTCCACTAGGTTTAAGTCTAATTAATCCTAGAAGTGTTTTATAGATGAGTCCTGATTCTATGTTATACTGTTCCTATATGTTGATTGACCAAAATTCGAATATTTTAGACATGTCTTAGCCTGGATTGCAACTATGTTCTGTGCCTAAAGGCGTACCACATCAGAGGTTTCTAATAAACCGTCCTACCTTAATGACGGCCCTACTCACGGTTCGGGACGAAGGCATCCATGAAAGCCCTATGTCACTTCGGGGATCATACCGCTTGCCCTAGCCGCCGGCATAATCAGACTCGACCCGGCTTACCCTAGACTACTCTAACAAACAAGGTGTTCAGCAGGTTATTTTATCTAGCATGGCAGACACCAATACTAATTGATGCATGTTAAACTAAATAGGTTATGATTAGACCGTGGTTAGGAATTGTCTATAACTCTAACTTTAGTTTAAAAGAGCACATTAGACATGCAGACATAGTGAATGTTAAGCAGGTGGCTATTTCCGGAAAAATATAATAACGTCAACATATAAAACAACTATTCATATAAATCATAATCTCGTATTCATAATAGGTATTTAGAACAGAACAATAACAAAATATAAGAGAGGGACATGGGGACTGATGCCATAAAGAAATCACCCTTTACGTAGTCTCGCCGACGGAGCGTACTGCTGTATATGACGTATTGCTCGCCCTGACTCTGCTCGCTAGAACCTTCGGAGGATGCTTTCTCAGCCTAGTAACTGGGCTTTACCTTAATACCCAGCTTAAGCCCAGCCCTGTGGACTGACTCTTCGAATGCCTAGAGCCCTCTTAGGATCTCCTAACAAAATCCCGGGTATTCTATGAATACCAGAAATGAACCTATCTATAGAAGCCTAAGATCTGAGACTATTTCTCAGAAACTAAAACAAAACACTAATAAGAAAGAAAACTGAGATCTGAGTCTCTGAGTGAGTTGTGTACTGGAGAAGTGTACACTGGAAACCCCTAAATGACTCAGATCGAGTGGAGAGGAATGATTTCAACTGCTGGAGGCCTGGGGTATATATAGCAGCTTCCCGGGGTGATTTTTCATCAAAAATTCGATGTGGGACTGGTTTTGGGGGTTCGGGATACCCGTCCCGGATTGGGACGCCCGTCCTGATCTGTTGACCAGGTCGGGATGCCCGTCCCGAGTCCTGGATGCCCGTCCCGACGGTTTGACTGGGTCGGGACGCCCGTCCTGACCATTTGACCAAGTCAACATTTCCAAAAATTGCGTTTTTGCCCCAAAATTTGCTGTTTTCGTCTACTTTTCACCTGACACTTCCAAAATCATAAAAACCGTGAAATTGAGTAATTAACAAACAATTAAGATCAATTTGCCCTCAATTTCACCCGAAATCATACATAAAAACACGCTAAAAAGGTGATACGATTTTCGCGTATCAGATAACCCCACACTTAGCTTTTTGCTTGTCCTCAAGCAAAGTTTACCTGAAGTTAGTGATTCTAAATCGTAGTGCAGTCACTTAAATTCCTAGTCATGTTTTTATTCCAAAAATTCTTCAGACAAGTCTTAACACAGGTCTGACTGGTTAGGTTGCTATGACAAGGTCTCGGATGTTTTTTTAGTAGCTTGTTATGATCAGGCAGAAAACAAATCAACAACTAGGTTGAACTTTTTTTCTTAGTCACAGGGTCTTCCTGATGTGTAGTGTGTGTACTAGTCTAGACCAGATAGTCAACACAATGTACTCTTGTCCTAACTACTACCAAATAACACTTCGACCCATCGCTAGACATATTAACAGCATACAACTTTTTGAGTTCTGAGCTTTGGTGATCAGATTTTTAATGTTTTAGCATTTAGTTATTTTCTTTATAGATTAAGGGTATTTTGAGTCTGCTTAGAACACGTCAACTTCAACTACCCATGTAGCGAGTCCCACTCCGATGACTCCCAGATCTACACGACCTTAGGGCATCAGACTTTAAATTCCCCGAAGGAGTGGTGCTCGAGTAGCGAAGGCCGCTGGCAAACTACCCTTATTTGATTAACTTTCTTTTGTTTCTTTTCACTTTTAGCTCAGAGTCTCATCTAGTCATTCTAACTGCCAATATATCCACAACTTGTCTAATTTTATCTAGTTAAGTCTCGAACAGGCAATTTGATGAGGTCTCTAATCCAGACAAAGTTGTGCTCAGTTATGAGGAATTCCCTATTCCTAATCAATTAGTTCAGCAATAGTCATCAATTATCTCCTACTAACCATAACATAATACCTACATATCATAGACGTAAGCAATTGTTTAACCAAGGATACTGCATTTAGAAGTCTGAAAGACGGAAAAATTTTGAAAACTTTTTGGAAGGGTGTGAAAATATGGGGAAAACAAGCAAAATCATGCAAAAATTTTGCCAACTGCTACAGTGCACCGTGCACTGCTACCCCACACTTAAGTCTGACACTGTCCTCAGTGTTCATGCATAGCTAAACTACCCCACACTTATTTGCAAACAAGAAGAAATGAAAACAAAATAGAAAACTCTTACCCCACACTTATTTGACTAACTAAGGGTAAGAGAGAAAATAAAACAACCAACAAAACAAGACACAAAAAATGAAGAAAATAAAAGTAAAGGAAGATGAGATTAGAAAAACTCCCTTCTTGCCTCGAGCAGAAGGGTTTTCTCTGATCTGTCAATTGGCTCTTCACCTTAGCCATGTGTTATTGCTGAGGCATTCTTGACTCTGTAAGCTCTAGATACTGGAACGGATGACGTCAGCTTCGATCCTTCATCGTCGAGCTCTAGGTAGTGGCCTATTCATTGAATGGCTCGAGCCCCACGGACTGCTTCCTCGACTCATTTGTAAGATTTCTCACAATCATAGCAACTTGTCCAGGAGGAACGTGTCTAGGAATGAGATTTCTTGGGATTTGTGTGCCTTCTTGCCAATGTTAGTAAAGGTATTGCATGCAAGTCTCGAATGGAAGAAAAGATACCTGAAGTTTTGGCGAAGCTGTGGTGATAGGGGGCTCCAGTTGTGTAGAGTTGGGCCCAACTATTTGAGACTTCCTCGGGGAAGTTTCTCACAGCTGATTGGTATGCAGGGAATGCAAGCTCCTGCATTGCTATGCTCCCGACACAATGCCAAATTCCTCTATATCTGTCGACCATTCGTTACCTCTTGGTAGATCACTTGCTTGCACTGGTCTGGCTTTAATTGTTGCCAGTATCTCATCTATTAATTCTGCGAGTGTGGGTTTTGCTGTGGTGGTGTCTTCTGAAAGTTTCCAGCTTCCGAATTACTCCTCAGCTAAATCCCGTATGATTCCTCTAGCGAGGATCGTATGCGTCTCCCATTGGAGCAGCATTCTGCAGTAACCTACTCCTACCTCTTTTGGAATGGTCAGTCATTCCCATAGCAATCCCTGCTAAAGTGTGGTACTTAGCAGACTCCACAGATTTGATACACAGGCTGAACATTTCTTCCTAAGACATCGGCACTCTGAATCTGGAAAACAACTAGAATCTGCACATGACTTTAACATCATTAGTAGGTAATGCCTGTGGTTCAGGCCATTTTGAAAAGTGTTCCACGAATACTATGATGTAATTATGTTCAAAGGAAGAAAGAGAAAAGGATTCGAAATACCCCTGATATCAACGGTTGCAACATTCTGTGTACGTCGCTGGGGTAGATGATCTCTGGAAGAGGTGTTACCTGTTATTTGGCAAGCATCGCAGGACTGTATCAGAGATACAAAATCCTTGAATATGGTGGGTCAATAAGATTCTACTTTCAACACTTTCCGGACAGTGTTGATAGTAGTCAATTGGTCTCCTGTAGATCCTTGATGACAATGCTCCAAAATTTTGTGCCCTTCGTCTTTCGAGACACGTCTTCTGATCAATTGATCTGCCAAAAATTTGAAATAGAAGAGTGATACGCGAAAATCGTATCACCTTTTTAGCATGTTTTTACGTATGAATTTGGGTGAAATCAAGGGCAATTTGATCTTGATTGTGCATTATTCACTTAATTTCACAATTTTTATGATTTTGGAAGTGTCAGGTGCAAAGTAGACGAAAACATCAAATTTTGGGGCAAAAACGCAATTTTTGGAAATGTTGACTCGGTCAAAGGTCCAGGACGGGCGTCCCGAACCAGGGACGGGAGTCCCGACCAAGCCAAACCAGAAGGACGGGCGTCCAGAACCCGGGACGGGCGTCCCGACCTGGTCAACAGACCAGGACGGGCGTCCCGACCCGCCAGAAGCTGTCCCACATCGAATTTTTCAGAGATTTTCACTCCGGGAAGCTGCTATAAATACCCCAGGCCTCCAGCAGTTGAATTCATCCCTCTCCACTCGATCTGAGTCATTAAGTGGTTTCCAGTGTACAATTTTCTAGTACACAACTCACTCAGAGACTCGGATCTCAGTTTTCTTTCTTATTAGTGTTTGTTTTAGTTTCTGAGAAATAGTCTCAGATCTTAGGTTTCTATAGATAGGTTCATTTCTGGTATTCATAGAATACCCGGGATTTCGTTAGGAGATCCTAAGAGAGCTCTAGGCGTTCGAAGAGTCAGTCCACAGGGCTAGGCTTAAGCCCAGGACGTAAGGTAAAGTCTAGCTACTAGGCTGAGGAAGCGTTCTCCGAAGGTTCTGGTGAGTAGAGTCAGGGCGAGCAATACGACATATACAGTAGTACGCTCCGTAGGCGAGACTTCGTAAAGGGTGATTTCTTTATGGCATCGGTCCCCATGTCCCTCTCTTATATGTGTTATTGCTTTGTCCTAAATATGAATTATGAATATCAGATTACGATTTTATGAATAGTTGTGTTATATGTTGAAGTTTTTATGTTTTTCCGGAAATAGCCACCTGCTAAATATTCATTATGTCTGCATGTCTAATGTAAGTCTCTTTTAAACTAAAACTAGGGTTATAGACAATTCCTAACCACGGTCTATTCATAACCTGTTTAGTTTAACAGGCATCAATTAGTATTGGTGTCTGCCATACTAGATAAAATAACCAACGGAACACCTTGTTTGTTAGAGTAGTCTAGGTAGGCTGAGTAGAGAGTTATGCCGGCGGTTTTGCGACGAGCAGCATGACCCCGAAGTGACATAGGGTACCGTTCATTGCTGACTTTAGTCCGGGCCGTGAGTAGGGCCGTTTACCTTAACGATGGGGCGGTAGTGTAGAGACCTCAGATGTGGTACACCTTTAGACACAGAACATAGTTGCATTCTAGGCTAAGATATATCTAAAACACTCGAATATAGGTCAATCAACATATAGGAACAGTATAACATAGAATCAGAACTCATCTTTAAAACACTTTTAGGATTAATTAGACTTAAACCTAGTGGAGAATGGATCACCCTCTCATCAAAGTATTTGATGAAGATTGCATAACTGGATTATAAGATAGGAGTTAGGATAAAAGGCTAGTTACTACTAAGCCGTTGCCACTTCCCTGGGAGTACGATAATTAAATTAATAAAATCGTAGATACTTTCCAATAGACTAGCTACACGATAGGTACTCTGCCTTAGGTTCTGGCTGATTAAGTGATAACATAGAGACTAAATGTGACAATTAATCAATCACAGTCCTTAATTATTCATAATCAACATAGGGTAAAATAACCTATTTAGCATGTCAACCGGAATCGCATCAGATTTTTGGCGCCGTTGCCGGTGAAATATCATAATGAATTTAGGATTATTGGCCGCAATTCTAAAGACTTATGATAGGTAACGGTAGTAACCTAGACTTTTGATTAACACTTATGTTATACCAGTTAGGCAATCACTTTCCTGAATATAGGATTATCATAACTAATTAATTTTAGATAATATCTGAAATTAAGACACTTAGGATAATCAAATTTTAGAAAATTATTCTAAAACCATATTAAGGAAATTTACCTGCTTTCAACATAAAAAGAAAAAAAAATGTTAAAAATTTAAAATCCCAAAAAGAATGTATCTTTCTTGCTCAACGGTGAGTTGTTCCTTTTCCCTATCTCTTGATTTATTTTTGTTGTTTTCTTAAGTTGCTCTTTTTCGTGTTTTTTCCTTTATTTAATTTCAAAGAAATAAAAATGGAAATGAGGATAAAATGTATTTTCTTCTGAGTTGTAAAATGTTGGCTTAGATTTTTATCGGGAAGAAACTCTATTTTAGAATTTTCTTAGAGTCATGTCGGCCTTATTAGGATGAGTTATGAAATAGTTTTTCCTTAATAGCCAGACCTTTGAATGTTCTATTGGAAAAAGGATGTTCCTTTTGTTTTGCTGATAATTGCATGAGATTTTTTTGAAAACCAAAAGGAATTATTGCAACCATTATGACATCACCTGATTGAAATCTTCTTTTTGAATGAATATGTGATGTAATAAGAATTGTTTTAGGACAGAAACATGATAAGAAAGTTCATGTATGATAAATCCTAATCTTATCTAGTCTTGTCTAAAAACAATAGGTTACACTGATCACTCTGAGATATCTGTGTTCAATAAAGCTAATACTGAACCATACTTGATTTAGTTAAGTTTTATTGTTACTTGAACTTGATATAGAATGAAGGGATAAGAAAAAGGGTTGAAAATCTAGAAAGCAAACCATTGGTCTAGATTAGAAAACCCCGAGTTAGAGGCTAGTGTAATACTGATAAATTTTTGGATGAAAACTTATTTGCATTGTTTGCTATGTATAATAATTCTCATCTGTGGTTTATTGCAAATTATCTAGTCACTGAATAAGTTCCAAGTGATATGACTTATCAGCAAAAGAAGAAATTCTTTGCTGATTTGAAATATTACTACTGGGCAGTTTCTCTTCTATTTCAAATTTTTTTGCAGATCAGTTGATCAGAAGATGTGTCTCAGAAGATGAAGGACACAAGATTTTGGAGCATTGCCCTAAAGAATCTACGGGAGACCAATTGATGGCTATCAACACTGTCCGGAAAGTGTTGAAAGCAGGATCTTGTTGACCCACCATATTCAAGGACTTTTGTATCTCTGATACAGTCCTGCGATGCTTGCCAAATAACAGGTAACACATCTTCCAGAGATCATCTACCCCAGCGACGTACACAGAATGTTGCAACCTTTGATATCAGGGGTATTTCGAATCCTTTTCCTTTCTTCCTTTGACACTAATTACATCATAGTAGTCGTGGAACACTTTTCGAAAATAGCCTGAACCACAGGCATTACCTACTAATGATGTTAAAGTCATGTGCAGATTCTAGTTGTTTTCCAGATTCAGAGTGCCAATGTTTTAGGAAGAAATGTTCAGCCTGTGTATCAAATCTGTGAAGTCTGCTAAGTACCACACTTTAGCAGGGATTGCTATGGGAATGACTGACCATTCCAAAAGAGGTAGGAGTAGGTTACTGCAGAATGTTGCTCCAATGGGAAACGCATACAATCCCAGCTAGAGGAATGATACGGGATTTAGCTGAGGAATAATTCGGAAGCTGGAAACTTTCAGAAGATACCACCACAGCAAAACCCACACTCGCAGAATCAATAGATGAGGTACTGGCAGCAATTAAAGCCAGACCAGTGCAAGCAAGTGATCTAACAAGAGGTAACGAAGGGTCGAAGGATATAGAGGAATTTGGCGTTGTATCAGGAGCATAGCAATGGAGGAGCTTGCATTCCCTGCATACCAATCAGCTGTGAGAAACTTCCCCGAGGAAGTCTCAAATACTTGGGCCCAGATCTACACAACTGGAGCCCCCTACCACCACAGCTTCGCCAAAACTTCAGGTATCATTTCTTCCATTCGAGACTTGCATGCAATACCTTTACTAACATTGGAAAGATGGCACACAAATCCCAAGAAGTCTCATTCCTAGACACGTTCCCCCTGGACACGTTGCTATGATTATGAGAAATCTTACAAATGATTCGAGGAAACAGTCCTTGGGGATTGAGTCATTCCTCAAATGGATATGCCACTACCTGGAGCTCGACAATGAAGGATCGGAGCTGATGTCATCCGTTCCAATATCTAGATTTTGCAGAGTCAAGAACACCTCAGCAATAGCACATGGCTAAAGTGAAGAGCCAATTGACAGATCAGAGAAGACCCTTCTGCTCGCGACATGAAGGGAGTTTTTCTAATCCTCATGATCCTTTACTTTTGTTTTCTTTGTTTTGTGTTCTGTTTTGCTATTTCTATTATCCTTCTTGTTTTATTTTCTCTCTTACCCTGAATTAGTCAAATAAGTGTGGGGTAAGAGTTCTTTGTTTTATTTTCATTTCTTCTTGTTTGCAAATAAGTGTGGGGTAGTTTAGCTATGCATGAACACTGAGGACAGTGTCAGACTTAAGTGTGGGGTAGCAGTGCACGGTGCACTGTAGCAGTTGGCAAAATTTTTGCATGATTTTGCTTGTTTTCACCGTATTTTCACACCCTTCCAAAATTTTTTCAAAATTTTTCCGTCTTTCAAACTTCTAAATGCAGTATGCTTGGTTAAATAATTGCTTATGTCTATGATATGTAGGTAGAATGTTATGGTTAGTAGGAGATAATTGATAACTATTGTTGAACCCATTGATTAGAAGTAGGGAATTCCTGATAATTGAGCACAACTTAGTCTGGATTAGAGACCTCAACCAATTATCTTTTCAAAACTTAACTAGATAAAATTAGACCAGTTGCAGGATGCATTGACAATTGGAATGACTAGATGAGACTCTGAGCCAAAAGTGAAAAAGAAAAAAAAAATGAGCTAATTAAATTAGGGTAGTTTGCCAGCGGCCTTCGCTACTCGAGCACCACTCCTTCGGGGAACTTAAAGCCTGATGCCCTAAGGTCATGTAGATCTGGGAGTCATCGGAGTGGGACTCGCTACATGGGTAGTTGAAGTTGACGTGTTCTAAGTAGACTCAAAAATACCCTAGAAAATCTATAAACGAAAGGAATCAATAAATGCTAAATGATAGAATCTGATCACCAAAGCTCAGAACTCAGAAAGTTATCTGTTGTCAGTATGTCTAGCGATAGGTCGAAGTGTTATCTGGTAATAGTTAAGACAAGAGTTTATTGTGTTGACTATCTGGTCTGGACTAGTACACACACTACACATCAGGAAGACCTTATGACTAAGAGAAGAGTTCAACCTAGTTGTTAAATTGTTTTCTGCTCAATCCTAACAATCTACTAGAGACATTTGAGACCTTGTCATAGCAACCTAACCAGTCAGACCTGTGTTAAGAATTGTCTGAAGAATTTTTGGAATAAAAACATGATTAGGAATTTAAGTGACTGCACTACGGTTTAAAATCACTAACTCCATGTAGACTTTGCTAGAGGACAAGCAAAAAGCTAAGTGTGGGGTTATCTAATACGCGAAAATCGTATCACATTTTTAGCATGTTTTTATATATGTTTTAATTTGAAATTGAGAGTAAATTGACATTAATTGTTCACTATTTACTTGATTTCACGGTTTTTATGATTTTGGAAGTGTCAGGTGAAAAGTTGACGAAAACAGCAAATTCTGGGGCAAAAACGCAATTTTTGGAAATGTTGACCCGGTCAAAGGTCCGGGACGGGCGTCCCGACCCAGTCAAACCGCCAGGGCGGGCGTCCTGAACCGGGACGGGCATCCCGAACCTGGTCAACGAATCAGGACGGGCGTCCCGAACCGGGACGGGCGTCCCGAGCCGCCAGAACCTGTCCCACATCGAATTTTTTGGAGATTTTCACTCCAGGAAGCTGCTATAAATACCCCAGGCCTCCAGCAGTTGAAATCATCCCTCTCCACTCGATCTGAGTCATTAAGTGGTTTCCAGTGTACAATTTTCCAGTACACAACTCACTCAGAGACTCGGATCTCAGTTTTCTTTCTTATTAGTGTTTGTTTTAGTTTCTGAGAAATAGTCTCAGATCTTAGGTTTCTATAGATAGGTTCGTTTATGGTATTCATAGAATACCCGGGATTTCGTTAGGAGATCCTAAGAGAGCTCTAGGCGTTCGAAGAGTCAGTCCACAGGGCTAGGCTTAAGCCCATGACGTAAGGTAAAGTCTAGCTACTAGGCTGAGGAAGCGTCCTCCGAAGGTTCTGGTGAGCAGAGTCAGGGCGAGCAATACGACATATACAGCAGTACGCTCCGTAGGCGAGACTTCGTAAAGGGTGATTTCTTTTTGGCATCGGTCCCCATGTCCCTCTCTTATATGTGTTATTGCTTTGTCCTAAATATGAATTATGAATATCAGATTACGATTTTATGAATAGTTGTGTTATATGTTGAAGTTTTTATGTTTTTCCGGAAATAGCCACCTGCTAAATATTCATTATGTCTGCATGTCTAATGTAAGTCTCTTTT
The DNA here is from genome assembly GCA_027405835.1 of Asclepias syriaca. NCBI lineage: Eukaryota > Viridiplantae > Streptophyta > Magnoliopsida > Gentianales > Apocynaceae > Asclepias > Asclepias syriaca. The sequence goes on from CM049932.1 coordinate 13,069,130, forward strand.
AAACTAAAACTAGGGTTATAGACAATTCCTAACCACGGTCTATTCATAACCTGTTTAGTTTAACAGGCATCAATTAGTATTGGTGTCTGCCATACTAGATAAAATAACCAACGGAACACCTTGTTTGTTAGAGTAGTCTAGGTAGGCTGAGTAGAGAGTTATGCCGGCGGTTTTGCGACGAGCAGCATGACCCCGAAGTGACATAGGGTAGGTACATTGCTGACTTTAGTCCGGGCCATGAGTAGGGCCGTTTACCTTAACGATGGGGCGGTAGTGTAGAGACCTCAGATGTGGTACACCTTTAGACACAGAACATAGTTGCATTCCAGGCTAAAATATATCTAAAACACTCGAATATAGGTCAATCAACATATAGGAACAATATAACATAGAATCAGAACTCATCTTTAAAACACTTTTAGGATTAATTAGACTTAAACCTAGTGGAGAATGGATCACCCTCTCATCAAAGTATTTGATGAAGATTGCATAACTGGATTATAAGATAGGAGTTAGGATAAAAGGCTAGTTACTACTAAGCCGTTGCCACTTCCCTGGGAGTACGATAATTAAATTAATAAAATCGTAGATACTTTCCAATAGACTAGCTACACGATAGGTACTCTGCCTTAGGTTCTGGCTGATTAAGTGACAACATAGAGACTAAATGTGACAATTAGTCAATCACAGTCCTTAATTATTCATAATCAACATAGGGTAAAATAACACCTATTTAGCATGTCAACCGGAATCGCATCACTATACAAACTTTAGAGAGGCAGATGGGTCAACTATCCACCCATTTCTCTCACAGGTCCCAGGGAACGCTACCATGCAACACTAAGACCAACCCTCAAACTGAATGCAAGACCATCACTCTAAGATCTGGTAAAATTCTATCTCCATCTCCACCCAAACCATCTGACCCTCCTATTCTTGTGCAGGAACCAGAAGAAGGCTCCAAGGACCCAACGCCGACGGATGTCGAGATCGAAGTAGCAAGGAAAGGGAAGACGGAGTTTATTCCTGAGTACCGGCCAAAAGTACCTTACCTTGCCAGACTTATGCACAATACAGATAAGGAGCAATTTGAAAAGTTTATTAGGAATTTTAGTCAGATTCATGTTAATTTACCTTTACTTGATGTTATTTCTGAAATGCCAAAGTATGCTAAGTTTTTAAAAGAAGTTGTTAGTAATAAAAGAAAATTTGACATGGACAAGGTGGTTCTTAATGAAGAATGTTCGGCGGTTTTGTTGAATAAACTACCGTCTAAACAGAAAGATCCTGGTTGTTTTACCTTGCCATGTACAATTGGAAATATTACTAACATGCATGCATTAGCAGACTTAGGAGCTAGTATTAATCTTATGTCATCTAGTTTATTTGATAAATTAGGATTGCATGATTTGAAAACGACTAGGATGTGCATACAACTTGCAGACAGGACAGTCAAAATCCCCAAGGGAATAATTGAAGACCTCTTAGTAAAGGTCGGAAAATTTGTATTTCCTGTGGATTTCGTTGTCATGGACATGAATGGGGAAGGAGGAGTGCCCCTGATCCTAGGTCGACCATTTCTAGCCACCTCAAAAGCATTAATAGACGTCAGTAATGGTCAAATCAAGTTAAGGGTAGGAAATGATGATGTCACTTTTGATCTAAATGAGACCCTTAGGTATCCCATGCATTTAGATGATACTTGTTTTTCTGTGGATGCCATGGAACACTTGATTGCAATTAACGTGACAGACCTATGCTCAAACTATCAAATTCTAAGTGAGGACTCCCTAGAATTAGAGGAGTCTGAACTTAGCTCTTCTGAAAATGAAATTACTTCTGATAGTTTCACTGAGATAGGTGATGATGAGATGAAGAAAGAGCGAACCTCGTTTGAAGATCCACCAGACTTGGAACTGAAGGAACTACCCACTCATCTGTGCTACGAATTCCTAGATGACAACAAGAAACTTCCCATTATTCTTGCAGCTGATCTGACTGCAGAACAAAGGAAGCTGGCTGTAGACATGTGCAGAAAGCATAGAAGAGCCTTTACCTACAAAATTGCGGATATCCCAGGTATTAATCCAAGCTTTTGTTCGCATAAGATTCTTCTAGAAAATGAGTATAAGCCATGTGTGCAACCTCAAAGGAGGTTGAATCCTAATGTGTGTGATGTTGTTAAGAAAGAAGTCATTAAACTGTTAGATGCAGGACTTATCTACCCTATCTCAGATAGTGAGTGGGTAAGCCCGGTGCAGGTAGTACCTAAGAAAGGCGGTATAACAGTTGTTAGGAATGAGCATAATGAACTAATCCCTACAAGAACTGTAATTGGTCATCGTGTATGCATAGACTATAGAAAATTAAATACGGCCACACGAAAAGATCACTTTCCCCTTCCTTTTATTGACCAAATGTTAGAAAGATTATCTGGACACATGTTTTATTGCTTTCTTGATGGGTTTTCTGGTTATTTTCAAATTGCTATTTCCCCTGAGGACCAGCATAAAACCACATTCACATGCCCTTTTGGAACATTTGCATATAGAAGGATGCCTTTTGGTTTGTGTAATGCACCTGCTACATTTCAACGTTGTATGATTGGGCCAATAAACTGGAGGATGCATTATGGGCCTTCCGTACAGCATACAAGACCACTACGGGGTTCTGACCCTATCGACTAGTCTACGGAAAAGCATGCCACCTTCCGGTTGAACTTGAACACAGAGCTTACTGGGCAGTACGAAAATGCAATCTCGACGATAATTTGACTAAGGAACACCGGATTTTACAGCTCAACGAATTGGATGAGTGGAGGCTCAAAGCATATGAGAACTCACATCAGTTCAAAATGACAAGTAAACTCCGGCATGACAGACGACTCAGAGCCCAGAAAAATTTTGAACCAGGTGATAAGGTATTGTTGTACAACTCACGTTTAAAATTTTTCCCAGGAAAGCTGCGTAGCTATTGGTCAAGACCGTTCACAATCAAGGAAGTATCACCTTTCGGAGCATGTGACATCATGGATTCTGACGGTATTATTCAAAAAGTAAACGGACAACGCCTAAAGATTTACAGAGAGCCGTTTGACTCGTCCGAGCAGATTGTGGACTTCACAGACTAAGGGAGTATCTCTTTCATTTTATTTCTTGTTTTTGTTATTTCTATGTTCCTTCTTACCCGTAGTTAGTTGAATAAGTGTGGGGTAAGGATCTTTTAATTGTGTTTTATCTCTTATTTTCAAATAAGTGTGGGGTAATTAGATATGCATGAACACTGAGGACACTGCCAGACTTAAGTGTGGGGTAGCAGTGCACGGTGCACTGTAGCAGTTTGCAAAATTTTTCGCATGAATTTGCTTGTTTCCCCGCATTTTCACACCCTTCCAAAAATTTTTTTCAAACTTTTTCTGTCTTTCAGACTTCTAAATGCAGTATGCTTTGTTAAACAATTGCTTATGTCTATGATATGTAGGTAGTATGCTATGGTTAGTAGGAGATAGTTGATAGCTATCTTGGACTAATTGATTAGGAATAGGGAATTCCTGATAACTGAGCACAGCTTTGTCTGGATTAGAGACCTCAACCAATTACCTTTTCAAGACTGAACTAGATGAAATTAGACCAGTTGTGGATGTTTTGACAATTAGAGTAACTGGATGAGACTCTGAGCTAAAAGTGAAAGGAAACAAAAGAAGTTAATTACAATAGGGTAGTTTGCCAGCGGCCTTCGCTACTCGAGCACCACTCCTTCGGGGAACTTAAAGCCTGATGCCCTAAGGTCGTGTAGATCTGGGAGTCATCGGAGTACATGGGTAGTTGAAGTTGACGTGTTCTAAGCTGACTCAAAATACCCTGAATCCATAAAGAAAATAACTAAGTGCTAAAACATTAAAAATCTTATCACCAAACCTCAGAACTCAGAAAGTTATCTGTTGTCAGTGTGTCTAGCGATAGGTCGAAGTATTATCTGGTAGCAGTTAAGATAAGAGTTCATTGTGTTGACTATCTGGTCTAGACTAGTACACACACTACACATCAGGAAGACCCTGTGACTAAGAAAAAAGTCCAACCTAGTTGTTGATTTGTTTTCTGCCTGATCATAACAAGCTACTAGAGACATTTGAGACCTTGTCGGAGCAACCTAACCAATCAGACCTGTGTTAAGAATTGTCTGAAGAATTTTTGGAATAAAAACATGACTAGGAATTTAAGTGACTGCACCACGGTTTAGAATCACTAACTCCATGTAGACTTTGCTTGAGGACAAGCAAAAAGCTAAGTGTGGGGTTATCTGATACGCGAAAATCGTATCACCTTTTTAGCATGTTTTTACGTATGAATTTGGGTGAAATCAAGGGCAATTTGATCTTGATTGTGCATTATTCACTTAATTTCACAGTTTTTATGATTTTGGAAGTGTCAGGTGCAAAGTAGACGAAAACAGCAAATTTTGGGGCAAAAACGCAATTTTTGGAAATGTTGACTCGGTCAAAGGTCCGGGACGGGCGTCCCGACCAAGCCAAACCAGAAGGACGGGCGTCCAGAACCCGGGACGGGCGTCCCGACCTGGTCAACAGACCAGGACGGGCGTCCCGAGCCGCCAGAAGCTGTCCCACATCGAATTTTTCAGAGATTTTCACTCCGGGAAGCTGCTATAAATACCCCAGGCCTCCAGCAGTTGAATTCATCCCTCTCCACTCGATCTGAGTCATTAAGTGGTTTCCAGTGTACAATTTTCCAGTACACAACTCACTCAGAGACTCGGATCTCAGTTTTCTTTCTTATTAGTGTTTGTTTTAGTTTCTGAGAAATAGTCTCAGATCTTAAGTTTCTATAGATAGGTTCGTTTATGGTATTCATAGAATACCCGGGATTTCGTTAGGAGATCCTAAGAGAGCTCTAGGCTTTCGAAGAGTCAGTCCACAGGGCTAGGCTTAAGCCCAGGACGTAAGGTAAAGTCTAGCTACTAGGCTGAGGAAGCGTTCTCCGAAGGTTCTGGTGAGCAGAGTCAGGGCGAGCAATACGACATATACAGCAGTACGCTCCGTAGGCAAGACTTCGTAAAGGGTGATTTCTTTATGGCATCGGTCCCCATGTCCCTCTCTTATATGTGTTATTGCTTTGTTCTAAATATGAATTATGAATATCAGATTACGATTTTATGAATAGTTGTGTTATATGTTGAAGTTTTTATGTTTTTCCGGAAATAGCCACCTGCTAAATATTCATTATGTCTGCATGTCTAATGTAAGTCTCTTTTAAACTAAAACTAGGGTTATAGACAATTCCTAACCACGGTCTATTCATAACCTGTTTAGTTTAACAGGCATCAATTAGTATTGGTGTCTGCCATACTAGATAAAATAACCAACGGAACACATTGTTTGTTAGAGTAGTATAGGTAGGCTGAGTAGAGAGTTATGCCGGCGGTTTTGCGACGAGCAGCATGACCCCGAAGTGACATAGGGTACCGTTCATTGCTGACTTTAGTCCAGGCCGTGAGTAGGGCCGTTTACCTTAACGATGGGGCAGTAGCGTAGAGACCTCAGATGTGGTACACCTTTAGACACAGAACATAGTTGCATTCCAGGCTAAGATATATCTAAAACACTCGAATATAGGTCAATCAACATATAGGAACAGTATAACATAGAATCAGAACTCATCTTTAAAACACTTTCAGGATTAATTAGACTTAAACCTAGTGGAGAATGGATCGCCCTCTCATCAAAGTATTTGATGAAGATTGCATAACTGGATTATAAGATAGGAGTTAGGATAAAAGGCTAGTTACTACTAAGCCGTTGCCACTTCCCTGGGAGTACGATAATTAAATTAATAAAATCGTAGATACTTTCCAATAGACTAGCTACACGATAGGTACTCTGCCTTAGGTTCTGGCTGATTAAGTGACACCATAGAGACTAAATGTGACAATTAGTCAATCACAGTCCTTAATTATTCATAATCAACATAGGGTAAAATAACACCTATTTAGCATATCGGTCGGAAACCGCATCAAAGAGAAACTGCCCAGTAGTAATATTTCAAATCAGCAAAGAATTTCTTCTTTTGCTGATAAGTCATATCACTTGGAACTTATTCAGTGACTAGATAATTTGAAATAAACCAGAGATGAGAATTATTATACATAGCAAACAATGCAAATAAGTTTTCATCCAAAAATTTATCAGTATTACACTAGCCTCTAACTCGGGGTTTTCTAATCTAGACCAGTGGTTTGCTTTCTAGATTTTCAACCCTTTTTCTTATCCCTTTATTCTATATCAAGTTCAAGTAACAATAAAACTTAACTTAATCAAGTATGGTTCAGCATTAGTTTTATTGAACACAGATATCTTGGAGTGATCAGTGTCACCTATTGTTTCTAGACAAGACTAGATAAGATCGGAATTTATCATACATGAACTTTCTTATCATGTTTCTGTCCTAAAACAATTCGTACTACATCAGAACATCACATATTATTCAAAAAGCATATTTCAATCAGGTGATTCCATAATGGGTGCAGTAATTCCTTTTGGTTTAAAAGTTCTCATGCAATTACCAGCAAAACAAAAGCATCATCCTTTTTTCAATAGAACATTCAGAGGTCTGGCTAGTAAGGAAAATTATTTCATAACTCGTCCTAATAAAGCCGGTATGACTCTAAGAAAATTCAAAAATGGAGTTTCTTCCCAATAAAAATCTAAGCCAAAATTTTACAACTCAGAAGAAAATATATTTTATCCTCATTTTTATTTCTTCGAAATTAAATAATAGAAGAAAAACACAAAAAAGAGCAACTAAGAAAACAACTAAGAAAGAACAAGAGATAGGGAAAAGAAGAACTTACCATTGAGCAAGAAAAGTACAATTGTTTTCGGATTTTTAAATTTTTAAATTTTTTTTTCTCTTTTTTTTCGAAAGCAGTTAAATTTCCTTAATATGGTTTTAGAATGATTTTCTAAAATTTGATTATCCTAAATGTCTTAATTCCAGATAACATCTAAAATTAATTAGTTATGATAACCCTATATTTAGGAAAGTGATTGTCTAACTAGTGTAAGATAAGTGTAAGTCTAAAGTCTAGGTTACTACCGTTACCTATCATAAGTCTCTAGAATTTTGATCAGGAATCCTAAATTCATTATGATATTTCCCCGGCAACGGCGCCAAAAATCTGATGGGATTCCGGTTGACATGCTAAATAGGTGTTATTTTACCCTATGTTGATTATGAATAATTAAGGACTGTGATTGACTAATTGTCACATTTAGTCTCTATGGTGTCACTTAATCAGCCAGAACCTAAGGCAGAGTACCTATCGTGTAGCTAGTCTGTTGGAAAGTATCTACGATTTTATTAAGTTAAATATCGTACTCCCAGGGAAGTGGCAACGGCTTAGTAGTAACTAGCCTTTTATCCTAACTCCTATCTTATGGTCCAGTTATGCAATCTTCATCAAATACTTTGATGAGAGGGTGATTCATTCTCCACTAGGTTTAAGTCTAATTAATCCTAGAAGTGTTTTATAGATGAGTCCTGATTCTATGTTATACTGTTCCTATATGTTGATTGACCTAAATTCGAATATTTTAGACATGTCTTAGCCTGGATTGCAACTATGTTCTGTGCCTAAAGGCGTACCACATCAGAGGTTTCTAATAAACCGCCCTACCTTAATGACGGCCCTACTGACGGTTCGGGACGAAGGCATCCATGAAAGCCCTATGTCACTTCGGGGATCATACCGCTTGCCCTAGCCGTTGGCATAATCAGACTCGGCCCGGCTTACCCTAGACTACTCTAACAAACAGGGTGTTCAGCAGGTTATTTTATCTAGCATGGCAGACACCAATACTTATTGATGCATGTTAAACTAAATAGGTTATGATTAGACCGTGGTTAGGAATTGTCTATAACTCTAACTTTAGTTTAAAAGAGCACATTAGACATGCAGACATAGTGAATGTTAAGCAGGTGGCTATTTCCGGAAAAATATAATAACGTCAACATATAAAACAACTATTCATCAAAATCATAATCTCGTATTCATAATAGGTATTTAGAACAAAACAATAACAAAATATAAGAGAGGGACATGGGGGACTGATGCCATAAAGAAATCACCCTTTACGTAGTCTCGCCGACGGAGCGTACTGCTGTATATGTCGTATTGCTCGCCCTGACTCTGCTCGCTAGAACCTTCGGAGGACGCTTCCTCAGCCTAGTAACTGGGCTTTACCTTAATACCCAGCTTAAGCCCAGCCCTGTGGACTGACTCTTCGAATGCCTAGAGCCCTCTTAGGATCTCCTAACGAAATCCCGGGTATTCTATGAATACCAGAAACGAACCTATCTATAGAAGCCTAAGATCTGAGACTATTTCTCAGAAACTAAAACAAAACACTAATAAGAAAGAAAACTGAGATTCGAGTCTCTGAGTGAGTTGTGTACTGGAGAAGTGTACACTGGAAACCCCTAAATGACTCAGATCGAGTGGAGAGGAATGATTTCAACTGCTGGAGGCCTGGGGTATTTATAGCAGCTTCCCGGGGTGATTTTTCATCAAAAATTCGATGTGGGACTGGTTCTGGGGGTTCGGGATGCCCGTCCCGGATTGGGACGCCCGTCCGAATCTGTTGACCAGGTCGGGATGCTCGTCCTGAGTCCTGGATGCCCGTCCCGAGTCCTGGATGCTCGTCCCGACGGTTTGACTGGGTCGGGACGCCCGTCCCGGGTTCGGGACGCCCGTCCTGACCATTTGACCAAGTCAACATTTCCAAAAATTGCGTTTTTGCCCCAAAATTTGCTGTTTTCGTCTACTTTTCACCTGACACTTCCAAAATCATAAAAACCGTGAAATTGAGTAATTAACAAACAATTAAGATCAATTTGCCCTCAATTTCACCCGAAATCATACATAAAAACATGCTAAAAAGGTGATACGATTTTCGCGTATCAGATAACCCCACACTTAGCTTTTTGCTTGTCCTCAAGCAAAGTCTACCTGAAGTTAGTGATTCTAAATCGTAGTGCAGTCACTTAAATTCCTAGTCATGTTTTTATTCCAAAATTTCTTCAGACAAGTCTTAACACATGTCTGACTGGTTAGGTTGCTATGACAAGGTCTTAGATGTTTTTTTAGTAGCTTGTTATGATCAGGCGGAAAACAAATCAACAACTAGGTTGAACTTTTTTTCTTAGTCACAGGGTCTTCCTGATGTGTAGTGTGTGTACTAGTCTAGACCAGATAGTCAACACAATGTACTCTTGTCTTAACTACTACCAAATAACACTTCGACCTATCGCTAGACATATTAACAGCAGACAACTTTTTGAGTTCTGAGCTTTGGTGATCAGATTTTTAATATTTTAGCATTTAGTTATTTTCTTTATAGATTCAGGGTATTTTGAGTCTGCTTAGAACATGTCAACTTCAACTACCCATGTAGCGAGTCCCACTCCGATGACTCCCAGATCTACACGACCTTAGGGCATCAGGCTTTAAATTCCCCGAAGGAGTGGTGCTCGAGTAGCGAAGGCCGCTGGCAAACTACCCTTATTTGATTAACTTTCTTTTGTTTCTTTTCACTTTTAGCTCAGAGTCTCATCTAGTCATTCTAACTGCCAATATATCCACAACTTGTCTAATTTTATCTAGTTAAGTCTCGAACAGGCAATTTGCTGAGGTCTCTAATCCAGACAAAGTTGTGCTCAGTTATCAGGAATTCCCTATTCCTAATCAATTAGTTCAGCAATAGTCATCAATTATCTCCTACTAACCATAACATACTACCTACATATCATAGACGTAAGAAATTGTTTAACCAAGGATACTGCATTTAGAAGTCTGAAAGACGGAAAAATTTTGAAAACTTTTTGGAAGGGTGTGAAAATACGGGGAAAACAAGCAAAATCATGCAAAAATTTTGCCAACTGCTACAGTACACCGTGCACTGCTACTCCACACTTAAGTTTGACATTGTCCTCAGTGTTCATGCATAGCTAAACTATCCCACACTTATTTGCAAACAAGAAGAAATGAAAACAAAATAGAAAACTCTTACCCCACACTTATTTGACTAACTAAGGGTAAGAGAGAAAATAAAATAACCAACAAAACAAGACACAAAAAATGAAGAAAATAAAAGTAAAGGAAGATGAGATTAGAAAAACTCCCTTCTTGCCTCGAGCAGAAGGGTTTTCTCTGATCTGTCAATTGGCTCTTCACCTTAGCCATGTGTTATTGCTGAAGCATTCTTGACTCTGTAAGCTCTAGATACTGGAACGGATGACGTCAGCTTCGATCCTTCATCGTCGAGCTCTAGGTAGTGGCTTATTCATTGAATGGCTCGAGCCCCACGGACTGCTTCCTCGACTCATTTGTAAGATTTCTCACAATCATAGCAACTTGTCTAGGAGGAACGTGTCTAGGAATGAGATTTCTTGGGATTTGTGTGCCTTCCTGCCAATGTTAGTAAAGGTATTGCATGCAAGTCTCGAATGGAAGAAAAGATACCTGAAGTTTTGGCGAAGCTGTGGTGGTAGGGGGCTCCAGTTGTGTAGAGTTGGGCCTAACTATTTGAGACTTCCTCGGGGAAGTTTCTCACAGCTGATTGGTATGCAGGGAATGCAAGCTCCTCCATTGCTATGCTCCCGACACAATGCCAAATTCGGGATGCCCGTCCCGGATTGGGACACCCGTCCTGATCTGTTGACCAGGTCGGGACGCCCGTCCCAAGTCCTGGATGCCCGTCCCGAGTACTGGATGCCCGTCCCGAGTCCTGGATGCCCGTCCCGAGTCCTGGATGCTCGTTCCGACGGTTTGACTGGGTCGGGACGCTCGTCCCGGGTTCCAGACGCCCGTCCTGACCATTTGACCAAGTCAACATTTCCAAAAATTGCGTTTTTGCCACAAAATTTGCTGTTTTCGTCTACTTTTCACCTGGCACTTCCAAAATCATAAAAACCGTGAAATTGAGTAATTAACAAACAATTAAGATCAATTTGCCCTCAATTTCACCCGAAATCATACATAAAAACATGCTAAAAAGGTGATACGATTTTCACGTATCAGTCATTTAGTGGTTTCTAGTGTACTCTTCTCCAGTACACAACTCACTCAGTGACTCGGATCTCAGTTTTCTTTCTTATTAGTGTTTTGTTTTAGTTTCTGAGAAATAGTCTCAGATCTTAGGCTTCTATAGATAGGTTCGTTTCTGGTATTCATAGAATACCTGGGATTTCGTTAGGAGATCCTAAGAGGGCTCTAGGCGTTCGAAGAGTCAGTCCACAGGGCTGGGCTTAAGCTGGGTATTAAGGTAAAGCCCAGTTACTAGGCTGAGGAAGCGTCCTCCGAAGGTTCTGGTGAGCAGAGTCAGGGCGAGCAATACGACATATACAGCAGTACGCTCCGTCGGCGAGACTACGTAAATGGTGATTTCTTTATGGCATCAGTCCCCATGTCCCTCTCTTATATGTTGTTATTGTGTTGTTCTAAATATCTATTATGAATACGAGATTACGATTTTTATGAATAGTTGTTTTATATGTTGACGTTGTTATATTTTTCCAGAAATAGCCACCTGCTAAATATTCACTATGTCTGCATGTTTAATGTGCTCTTTTAAACTAAAGTTAGGGTTATAGACAATTCCTAACCACGGTCTAATCATAACCTGTTTAGTTTAACAAGCATCAATTAGTATTGGTGTCTGCCATGCTAGATAAAATAACCTGCTGAACACCCTGCCTGTTAAAGTAGTCTAGGTAGGGGCCGAGCTGAGTCCGATTATGCCGGCGGCTAGGGCAAGCGGTATGATCCCCGAAGTGACATAGGGCTTTCATGGATGCCTTCGTCCCGAACCGTGAGTAGGGCCGTCATTAAGGTAGGGCGGTTTATTAGAGACCTCGGATGTGGTACGCCTTTAGACACAGAACATAGTTGCAATCCAGGCTAAGATATATCTAAAATACTCGAAGATAGGTCAATCAACATGTAGGAACAGTATAACATAAAATCAGGACATTATCTATAAAACACTTCTAGGATTAATTAGACTTAAACCTAGTGGAGAATGAATCACCCTTTCATCAAAGTATTTGATGAAGATTGCATAACGGGATCATAAGATAGGAGTTAGGACAAAAGGTTAGTTACTACTAAGTCGTTGCCACTTCCCTGGGAGTACGATATTTAACTTAATAAAATCGTAGATACTTTCCAACAGACTAGCTACACGATAGGTACTCTGCCTTAGGTTCTAGCTGATTAAGTGACACCATAGAGACTAAATGTGACAATTAGTCAATCACAGTCCTTAATTATTCATAATCAACATAGGGTAAAATAACACCTATTTAGCACATCGGTCGGAAACCCCATCATCTACCAACTAGTATGTTGCATCCAATGTGCCCGTGGCACCTCTCCTGATACGCCATAATGGAAGGGAAAAGCATGAAAGGGTGTGCCACATATGTGACAGTCATGGAAGAGGTGATACGTGCGCGTTTTGGAGCCATTTGTTTGAAGAAATTTTAGAGAGTTCGAGATTTTGGCGGGAAAAAAAATTCAAATTCAAATTCTAGAGGTGAATTCGAATTCAGAAGGGTGGATTATGTTTAGGGAAGGATTTTTGAATTTTTGGCGGGAAATTCAAATTTTGGAAGGAAATTCAAAAGTTCAAATTTTTGGAGGGAAAAGTTGAAATTTGAAAATTCAAGAGTTTGCCAAATTTTGGAGAGAATTTTTTGAGAGAAGTTTTGTAGAGAGATGATTTTTGGTGTTGGGTTTTGAAGGAAAATGGGAAAATTGGGTATTTATAGAGAGAGGCCACCTTCGGGACACCCGTCTCGGCTGGACGGCCTTCTAGAAGTCAGGATGCCCGTCCCGAATGCCTCAGGATGCGTGCCGCTTCCAGAGAATTTTTTTTCTTTTTTTTTTGAATTTTCCTGCAAATCTTTATATACAAAAAAACAATTATAATTTTTAACAAATCATCTTGGTTAGCCTATGCAATACAGAAGTTGTTAAAAACCTTTTCAAAAATATTCAGTCTATTCTCTTTTCAAAAATCATAACTGCCCTAATCACATCCTTACTTTCTATTCAGCAAAAAATCTAGAAAAAAAAAGACTAAATTCACTCAATTTAATAAATTGTAATTTTTAACACATTTGTTTTTCGCAAAGAATTGAAAAATGTCTGAAGAAAAATTCCTGAATAAAATAAAAGACCCATTTAAATTTTGAAAAGTAGGGGTCAGTTACTAAACTTTAGTTCAAACAATTTATTTGCTGAAAATAAAAAGAATCTTCCCTTTTTTTTTTCTATTGGCCTTTAATCCATATCTCTCGCATCTCCACTCGCATAGCTCTCATCTCATCATGTTACCTTCCTTGCTCATCTTGTATTTCAGCTAACTCCCATAGTATCTGTGCACCTTGGCTTTCTTGGAGACTTACCGTGGCCCTGAGTTGGTCCACGTTGGCTATGATGTTCAGAATGCTCTAGTCTGAGTGACAGAATTTGCTTGCGATTGTTTGATCCATCTAGTAGATCCTGTGAGTTAGAGTATCTATCTGCACGGATAAAACTGACTGAAAACCATTAGTACTTCCTCTGGATGAATGTGTTTGTTCGTTAGGTATTGGGATATACTCAGGAGATGTTGGTGATTTTTGGGTTTGGTCAAAGGGTTGTGGATTTTCAGGAACTCTTTTGGCAGGAGTGTGAACTAGAGATTTCTGAGGTTCTTCTCTTGGAGGAAAGGTCTCTTTAGAAGGGTCCTCCTCCTCTGTAGGACTGAGTTCACGGGTATCCAAGATTCTTTTCAATAAATCTCTAGTGTCTAGGCTTGAGTCTATGTTTATAGGTTATGGAGGATTGTTCCCTTGTGGAACTTCTGGTTCAGGCCTAGATGGTCCTTCCGGTTTCTTCTTCTTTCGAGCTAGAGCGTCGGGATTTTCTGTTTTTGATATGCATAAATCATATCACTTTTTTAGCATATTTTTAGGCACAATTTAGGGTGAAATTGGTGTTAAATTGCTCTTAATTGATTGTTATTAACTCAATTTCACAGTTTTTGTGATTTTGGAAGTGTAAGGTGAAAAGTAGAAGAAAATGGCAAATTTCGGGGCAAAAACGTGATTTTCAGAAGTTCGAAAGTCGGGATGGGCGTCCCGAACCCAAGACGGGCGTCCTGACGTGGTCAACAAGCCAGGACGGGCATCCAGGACTTGGGACGACCGTCCTAACCTGATCAACAGGCCGGGACGGGTGTCCCAGATCCAGGACGGGCATCCGGAGCCCCAGTTCAGAATCCCACATCGAAATTTTGAGAGAAATTCACTCCAGAAAGCTACTATAAATACCCCAGGCATTCCTCAGTTGAAATCATTCCTCTCCACTCGATCTGAGTCATTTAGTGACTTCAAGTATATAGTTTTCCATAGTATACAAGTCACTTAGCCACTCAGGTTTTAGTATAGGTTTATTTATATTCTTAGATACTGTCTCGTGTTCTTTGTTTCTGAGAGTCTGTCTCATATCATAGGATACGACTAGATAGGTTTGTTTATGGTATTCATAGAATACCCGGGGTTTCTTTAGGAGATCCTAAGAGGGCTCTAGGCATTCGAAGAGTCAGTCAACAAGGTTGTGCTTAAGCTGGGTATTAAGGTAAAGTTGATGTGCTTCCGACTGATATGCTAAATAGGTGTTGTTTTACCCTATGTTGATTATGAGTAATTAAGGACTGGGATTGACTAATTGTCACATTTAGTCTCGATGGTGTCACTTAATCAGTCAGAACCTAAGGCAGAGTACCTATCATGTAGCTAGTCTGTTGGAAAGTATCTACGATTTTATTAAGTTAAATATCATACTCCCAGGGAAGTGGTAACGGCTTCATAGTAACTAGCCTTTTACCCTAACTCTTATCTTATGATTCAGTTATGCAATCATCATCAATAACTTTGATGACAGAGTGATTCATTCTGCACTAGGTTTAAGTCTAATTAAGCTTAAAAGTGTTTTATAGATAATGTCCTGAATCTATGTTATACTGTTTTTACATGTTGATTGACCTATCTTCGAGTATTTTAGATATATCTTAGCCTGAATTGCAAGTCTAAAGGTGTACAACATCCGAGTCAACTAATAAACCGCCCCATCGCCAAGGTTGACGGCCCTACTCACGGTTCGAGCTAAAGGCATCCATGAAAGCCCTATGTCACTTCAGGGATCATGCCGCTCGCCCTATCGCCGGCATAAACGCTCAACTCAGCCTACTTAGACTACTCTAACAAACATGGTGTTTCGCAGATTATTTTATCTAATATGGCAGACACCAATACTAATTGATGCTTGTTAAACTAAACAGGTTATGAATAGACTGTGGTTAGGAATTGTCTTAACCCTAAATTTAGTTTAAAAGATACTACATTAGACATGCAGACATAATGAATATTAAGCAAGTGGCTATTTCCGAAAAATCATAAGAACTTCAACACATATAACAGATATTCATAAAAATCATAATCTCATATTCGTAATAAATCTTTGGACAAATTCAATACAAACATATAAAGAGAGGGACAGGGGGACTGATGCCATAAAGAAATCACCCTTTACTTAGTCTCGCCGATGGAGCAACTGCTTGTATATGTCGTACTGCTCGACTCGACTCTGCTCGACAGAACCTTCGGAGGACGCTTCCTCAGCCTAGTAGCTGGGCTTTACCTTAATACCCAGCTTAAGCCCAGCCTTGTGGACTGACTCTTCGAACGCCTAGAGCCCTCTTAGGATCTCCTAACGAAATCCCAGGTATTCTATGAATACCAGAAACGAACCTATCTATCGAACCCTAGGATCTGAGACTAATTCTCAGAAACTAAGAAAACGAAACACTAACTAGAAAAAAAAGAAACCTTATACTGAAATCTGAGTCTCTAAGTGACTTGTGTACTCGAGCAAAATGTACACTAGAAGTCACTAAATGACTCAGTTCGAGTGGAGAGGAATGATTTCTACTGAGGAAGGCCTGGGGTATTTATAGTAGCTTTCTGGAGTGATGTTTCTTCAAAAATTTGATGTGGGACTTGGAATTGCAGCTCAGGACGCCCTTCCTGGATTGGGACGCCCGTCTTAGTTTTATCTAGCATGGCAGACATCATATTTTTAATTATTTAGCGTTTATTGATTTTCTTTCTTTTATAGATTCAGGGTATTTTGAGTCTGCTTTGAACACGTCAACTTCAACTACCCATGTAGCGAGTCCCACTCCGATGACTCCCAGACCTACACGACCTTAGGGCATCAGGCTTTAAGTTCCCCTAAGGAGTGGTGCTCGAGTAGCAAAGGCCGCTGGCAAACTACCCTATTTAATTAACTCTCTTTTGTTTCTTTTCACTTTTAGCTCAGAGTCTCATCTAGTCATTCTAATTGTCAATACATCCTCAACTGATCTAATCTTATCTAGTTAAGTTTTGAAAAGATAATTGGCTGAGATCTCTAATCCAGACTAAGTTGTGCTCAATTATCAGGAATTCCCTATTCCAAATCAATAAGTTCAAAATAGTCATCACATTGTCTCCTACGAACCATAACATTCTACCTACATATCATAGACATAAGCAAGGTTTTACCAATCATACTGCATTTAGAAGTCTGAAAGAATGAAAATTTTTGAAAAATTTTGGAAGGGTGTGAAAATACGTGTGAAAATACGGGGAAATCATGCAAAATCATGCAAAATAATTTTCAAACTACTACAGTGCACCGTGCACTGCTACCCCACACTTAAGTCTGACACTGTCCTCAGTGTTCATGCATACCTAAACTACCCCACACTTATTTGCAAACAAGAAGAAATGAAAACAAAACAAAGAACTCTTGATACGCGAAAATCGTATCACCTTTTTAGCATGTTTTTATGTATGAACTTGGGTCAAATCGAGGGTAATTTGATCTTGATTGTTCATTATTCACTTAATTTCACAGTTTTTATGATTTTGGAAGTGTCAGGTGAAAAGTAGACGAAAACAGCAAATTTTGGGGAAAAAACGCAATTTTTTGAAATGTTGACCCGGTCAAAGGGTCGGGATGGGCGTCCCGACCAAGTCAAGGCACCTGGACGGGTGTCCCGACCTGGTCAACTGACCAGGACGGGCGTCCCAATCCGGGACGGGCGTCCCGAGCCGGCAGAAGCTGTCCCACATCGAATTTTTCAGAGAATTTCACTCCGGGAAGCTGTTATAAATACCCCAGGCCTCCAGCAGTTGAATTCATTCCTCTCCACTCGATCTGAGTCATTCAGAGACTTCCAGTGTACAATTCTCGAGTACACAAGTCACTGAGAGACTCGGGTTTCAATTTCAGTTTTCTTTCTTCTTTAGTGTTTCGTTTTCTTAGTTTCCGAGAAATAGTCTCAGATCTTAGGCTTCGATAGATAGGTTCGTTTTTGGTATTCATAGAATACCGGGATTTCGTTAGGAGATCCTAAGAGAGAGATAGGGTACGTGTTCTTAGCTAGATTAGGGCAATTTGCTTAAGCCCGGGATGTAAGGTAAAGCAATTGCTACTAGGTCTGAGGAGCGTTCTCCGAAGGCTCTGCCGAGCAGAGTAGGATCGAGCAGTCAGGAGCATACAGGAGCTGCAGCGCCAGCTGGACCTGCATAGAGTGGTGATTACTTTATGACAGTGGGTCCCCTAGACGAGGTTCTGTATGTTTACGAATTGTTTTATCTAAATATTAATTTGAATATCAGATTACGATTCTTATGAATATCTGTTTTATATGCTGAAGTTGTTATGATTTTCCGGAAATGGCCACCTGCTTAAATATTCATTATGTCTGCATGTCTAATGCCGTTCTTTTAAACTGAAATTAGGGTTATAGACAATTCCTAACCACGGTCTATTCATAACATGTTTAGTTTAACAGGCATCAATTAGTATTGGTGTTTGCCATACTAGATAAAATAATCTGCGGAACACCCTGTTGGTTGAAAGTAGTCTAGGTAGGCTGAGTAGAGTGTTATGCCGACAGTTATGAGACGAGCAGCATGATACCGAAGTGACATAGGGTACCGTTCATTGCTGACTTTAGTCCGAGCCGTGAGTAGGGCAGTTACCCTTAACGATGGGGCGGTAGCGTAGAAACTCAGATGTGGTAACCTTTAGACACAGAACATAGTTGCAATCCAGGCCAAGACATGTCTAAAATACTCGAATATAGGTCAATCAACGTATAGCAACAGTATAACATAGAATCAGGACTCATCTATAAAACACTTTTGGGATTAATTAGACTTAAACCTAGTGGAGAATGGATCACCCTCTCATCAAAGTTATTGATGACGATTGCATAACTGGATCATAAGATAAGAGTTAGGATTAAAAGGCTAGTTACTACTAAGCCGTTGCCACTTCCCTGGGAGTACGATATTTAACTTAATAAAATCGTAGATACTTTCCAACAGACTAGCTACACGATAGGTACTCTGCCTTAGGTTCTGGTTGATTAAGTGACAATAATTGAATGCTAAGTGACAGTTAGTAAGACTCAGTCCTTAATTACTCATAATCGACATAGGTAAATAAAGCCTATCTTTTAGCATACCAATCGGAACGCATCAGATTTTTGGCGCCGTTGCCGGGGAAATATCATAATGAATTTAGGATTAAAGGCCACAATTCTATAGACTTATGATAGGTAACGGTAGTAACTCAGACCTTAGACCTGCACTTATCTTATACTAGTTAGACAATCAATTTCCGAAATATAGGGTTATCATAACTAATTGATTTTAGATATTATCTAGAATTAAGACACTTAGGATAACCCAATTTTAGAAAATTATTCTAAAACCATATTGAGGGAATTTAATTGCTTTCGAAATATAAAAAGAAAAAAAAATGTTAAAAATTTAAAATCCAAAAAGAATGTATTTTTCTTGCTCAATGGTAAGTTGTTCTTTTCCCTATCTCTTGTTCTTTCTTAGTTGTTTTCTTAGTTCTACATTTGTTGCTCTTTTTCGTGTTATTTCTATTTGTTAATTTTGAAAAAATAAAAATGGAAATGAGGATAGAATATCTTTCTGATTTGTCAAATTTTGGTTCAGATTTTAATCTGGAAGAAATATCATTAGGGAATTCTCTTAGGTCATGCTTAGTTTATTAGACGGAATCATGAAATAAAATTTTCTTTAATAGACAAACCTCTGAGTATTCTAATGAGAAAGGATGTTCCTTTTGTTTGATGATAAATGCATGAGATTGTTTAAACCAAAAGGAATTACTGCACCCATTATGGCATCACCTGATTGAAATCTGCTTTTTGAATAATATGTGATGTAATGATGTAGTACGAATTGTTTTAGGACAGAAACATGTTAAGAAAGTTCATGCATAATAAATTCCGATCTTATCTAGACTTGTCTAGAAACAATAGGTGACACTGATCACTCCAAGATATCTGTGTTCAATAAAACTAATGATGAACCATACTTGATTAAGTTAAGTTTTATTGTTACTTGAACTTGATATAGAATAAAGGGATAAGAAAAAGGGTTGAAAATCTAGAAAGCAAACCACTGGTCTAGATTAGAAAACCCCGAGTTAGAGGCTAGTGTAATACTGATAAATTTTTGGATGAAAACTTATTTGCATTGTTTGCTATGTATAATAATTCTCATCTGTGGTTTATTTCAAATTATCTAGTCACTGAATAAGTTCCAAGTGATATGACTTATCAGCAAAAGAAGAAATTCTTTGCTGATTTGAAATATTACTACTGGGCAGTTTCTCTTCTATTTCAAATTTTTGCAGATCAGTTGATCAGAAGATGTGTCTCAGAAGATGAAGGACACAAGATTTTGGAGCATTGCCCTAAAGAATCTATGGGAGACCAATTGATGGCTATCAACACTGTCCGGAAAGTGTTGAAAGCAGGATCTTGTTGACACACTATATTCAAGGATTTTGTATCTCTGATACAGTCTTGCGATGCTTGCCAAATAATAGGTAACACATCCTTCAGAGATCATCTACCCCAACAAGGTACACAAAGTTTTACAATCTTTTTGATATCTGGGGGTATTCATTAAATATATTCTTTTTCTTTCCTTTGAAAATAATTACATCATAGTAGTCGTGGAACACTTTTCAAAAATAGCCTGAACCACAGGCATTACCTACTAATGATGTTAAAGTCATGTGCAGATTCTAGTTGTTTTCCAGATTCAGAGTACCAATGTTTTAGGAAGAAATGTTCAGCCTGTGTATCAAATCTGTGAAGTCTGCTAAGTACCACACTTTAGCAGGGATTGCTATGGGAATGACTGACCATTCCAAAAGTGGTTGGAGCAGGTTACTGCAGAATGCTGCTCCAATGGGAAATGCATACAATCCCAGCTGGAGGAATCATACGGGATTTAGCTGAGGAGTAATTCGGAAGCTGGAAACTTTCAGAAGACACCACCACAGCAAAACCCACACTCGCAGAATCAATAGATGAGATACTGACAACAATTAAAGCCAGACCAGTGCAAGCAAGTGATCTACCAAGAGGTAACGAACAGACGACAGATATAGAGGAATTTGGCATTGTGTCGGGAGCATAGCAATGGAGGAGCTTGCATTCCCTGCATAACAATCAGCTGTGAGAAACTTCCCCGAGTAAGTCTCAAATACTTGGGCCCAGATCTATTCAACTGGAGCCCCTACCACCACAGCTTCGCCAAAACTTCAGGTATCTTTTCTCCCATTCGAGACTTGCATGCAATACCTTTACTAACATTGGCAGGAAGGCACACAAATCCCAAGAAATCTCATTCCTAGACACGTTCCTCCTGGACACGTTGCTACAATTGTGAGAAATCTTACAACTGATTCGAGGAAACAGTCCGTGGGGCTCGAGCCATTCATCAAATGAATAGGCCACTACCTGGAGCTCGACAATGAAGGATCGGAGGTGATGCCATCCATTCCAATATCTAGAGCTTACAGAGTCAAGAGCACCTCAGCAATAGCACATGGTTAAGGTGAAGAGCCAATTGATAGCCTAGAGGAAACCCTTCTGCTCGAGGCAAGAAGGGAGTTTTTCTAATCTCATCTTCCTTTACTTTTATTTTCTTCATTTTTATGTCTTGTTTTGTTGGTTGTTTTATTTTCTCTCTTACCCTTAGTTAGTCAAATCAGTGTGGGGTAAGAGTTTTCTATTTTGTTTTCATTTCTTCTTGTCTTCAAATAAGTGTGGGGTAGTTTAGATATGCATGAACACTGAGGACAGTGCCAAACTTAAGTGTGGGGTAGCAGTGCACGGTGCACTGTAGCAGTTTGCAAAATTTTTCGCATGATTTTGCTTGTTTTTCACATACTTTCACACCCTTCCAAAATTTTTTCAAAAATTTTCCGTCTTTCAGACGTCTAAATGCAGTATGCTTGGTTAAACAATTGCTTATGTCTATGATATGTAGGTAGTATGTTATGGTTAGTAGGAGATAATTGATAGCTATCTTGGACTAATTGATTAGGAATAGGAAATTCCTGATAACTGAGCACAACTTTGTCTGGATTAGAGACCTCAACCAATTACTTGTTCGAGACTTAACTAGAAAAATTAGACCAGTTGTGGATATATTGGCAGTTAGGATGACTAGATGAGACTCTGAGCTAGAAGTGAAAAGAAATTAAAAGAAATTAATAAAATAAGGGTAGTTTGCCAGCGGCCTTCGCTACTCGAGCACCACTCCTTCGGGGAATTTAAAGCCTGATACCCTAAGGTCGTGTAGATCTGGGAGTCATCGGAGTGGGACTCGCTACATGGGTAGTTGAAGTTGACGTGTTCTAAGCAGACTCAAAATACCCTGAATCTATAAAGAAAATAACTAAATGGTAAAACATCAAGAATCTGATCACCAAAGCTCAGAACTCAAAAAGTTGTCTGTTGTTAATATGTCTAGCGATAGGTCGAAGTGTTATCTGGTAGTAGTTAAGACAAGAGTACATTGTGTTGACTATCTGGTCTGGACTAGTACACACACTACACATCAGGAAAACCTTGTGACTAAGAAAAAAGACCAACCTAGTTGTTGATTTATTTTCTGCCTGATCATAACAAGCTACTAGAGACATTTGAGACCTTGTCATAGCAACCTAACCAGACAGACCTGTATTAAGACTTGTCTGAAGAATTTTTGGAATAAAAACATGACTAGGAATTTAAATAACTTCAGGTAGACTTTGCTTGAGGACAAGCAAAAAGCTAAGTGTGGGGTTATTTGATACGCGAAAATCGTATCACCTTTTTAGCATGTTTTTATGTATGAATTTGGGTGAAATCGAGGGTAATTTGATCTTGATTGTTCATTATTCACTTAATTTCACAGTTTTTATGATTTTGGAAGTGTCAGGTGAAAAGTAGACGAAAACAGCAAATTTTGGGGCAAAAATGCAATTTTTGGAAATGTTGACTCGGTCAAAGGGTCGAGACGGGCGTCCCGAAGCCGGGACGGGCGTCCCGACCAAGTCAAGGCACCTAGACGGGCGTCCAGGACCCGGGACGGGCATCCTGACCTGGTCAACTGACCAGGACGGGCGTCCCAATCCGGGACGGGCATCCCGAGCCGCCAGAAGCTGTCCCACATCGAATTTTTCAGAGATTTTCACTCCGGGAAGCTGCTATAAATACCCCAGGCCTCTAGCAGTTGAATTCATTCCTCTCCACTCGATCTGAGTCATTCAGAGACTTCCAGTGTACAATTCTCGAGTACACAAGTCACTAAGAGACTCGGGTTTCAGTTTCAGTTTTCTTTCTTTCTTTAGTGTTTCGTTTTCTTAGTTTTTGAGAAATAGTCTCAGATCTTAGGCTTCGATAGATAGGTTCGTTTTTTGTATTCATAGAATACCGAGATTTCGTTAGGAGATCCTAAGAGAGAGATAGGGTGCGTGTTCTTAGCTAGATTAGGGCAAGTTGCTTAAGCCCGGGATGTAAGGTAAAGCAATTGCTACTAGGTCTGAGGAGCGTTCTCCGAAGGCTCTGCCGAGCAGAGTAGGATCGAGCAGTCAGGAGCATACAGGAGCTGCAGCGCCGGCTGGACCTGCATAGAGTGGTGATTACTTTATGACAGTGGGTCCCCTAGACGAGGTTCTGTATGTTTACGAATTGTTTTATCTAAATATTAATTTGAATATCAGATTACGATTCTTATGAATATCTGTTTTATATGCTGAAGTTGTTATGATTTTCCGGAAATGGCCACCTGCTTAAATATTCATTATGTCTGCATGTCTAATGCCGTTCTTTTAAACTGAAATTAGGGTTATAGACAATTCCTAACCACGGTCTATTCATAACATGTTTAGTTTAACAGGCATCAATTAGTATTGGTGTTTACCATACTAGATAAAATAATCTGCGGAACACCCTGTTGTTTGAAAGTAGTCTAGGTAGGCTGAGTAGAGTGTTATGCCGACGGTTATGAGACGAGCAGCATGATACCGAAGTGACATAGGGTACCGTTCATTGCTGACTTTAGTCCGAGCCGTGAGTAGGGCCGTTACCCTTAACGATGGGGCGGTAGCGTAGAAACTCAGATGTGGTAACCTTTAGACACAGAACATAGTTGCAATCCAGGCCAAGACATGTCTAAAATACTCGAATATAGGTCAATCAACGTATAGCAACAGTATAACATAGAATCATGACTCATCTATAAAACACTTTTGGGATTAATTAGACTTAAACCTAGTGGAGAATGGATCACCCTCTCATCAAAGTTATTGATGACGATTGCATAACTGGATCATAAGATAAGAGTTAGGATTAAAAGGCTAGTTACTACTAAGCCGTTGCCACTTCCCTGGGAGTACGATATTTAACTTAATAAAATCGTAGATACTTTCCAACAGACTAGCTACACGATAGGTACTCTGCCTTAGGTTCTGGTTGATTAAGTGACAATAATTGAATGCTAAGTGACAGTTAGTAAGACTCAGTCCTTAATTACTCATAATCGACATAGGTAAATAAAGCCTATCTTTTAGCATACCAATCGGAATGCATCAACTCTTACCCACACTTATTTGACTAACTAAGGGTAAGAGAGAAAATAAAGCAACAAAACCAGAAGTATAATGAAATAACAAAACAGAACACACAACAAAGAAAATAAAACTAAAGGAATATGAGGATTAGAAAAACTCCCTCCATGTCGCGAGCAGAAGGATCTTCTCTGATCTGTCAATTGGCTCTTCACCTTAGCCATGTGCTATTGCTGAGGTGTTCTTGACTCTGCAAGCTCTAGATATTGGAACGGATGACGTCAGCTCCGATCCTTCATTGTCGAGCTCCAGGTAGTGGCATATCCATTTGAGGAATGACTCAAGCACCAAGGACTGTTTCCTCGAATCATTTGCAAAGTTTCTCGTAATCGTAGCAACGTGTCCAGAAGGAATGTGTCTAGGAATGAGACTTCTTTAGATTGGTGTGCCTACCTGCCAATGTCAGTGAAGGTATTGCATGCAATTTTCGAATGGCAGAAAAGATACCTGAAGCTTTGGCGAAGCCGTGGTGGTAGGAGGCTCCAGTGGTGTAGATCTGGGCCCAAGTATTTGAGACTTCCTCAGGGGAAGTTTCTCACAGCTGATTGTATGCAGGGGATGCAAGCTCCTCCATTGCTATGCTCCTAATACAATGCCAAATTCCTCTATATCCCTCGACCCTTCGATACCACTTGGTAGATCACTTGCTTGCACTGGTCTGGCTTTAATTGTTGCCAGTATCTCATCTGTTGATTCTGCGGGTAGAGGTTTTGCTGTGGTGGTATCTTCTGAAAGTTTCCATCTTCCGAATTATTCCTCAGCTAAATCCCGTATGATTCCTCTAGTTGGGATTGTATGCATTTCCCATAGGAGTAGCATTCTGCAGTAACCTACTCCTACCTCTTTTTGGAATGGTTCGTATTCCATTCACATAGCAATTCCCGCTAAAGTGAAGTACTTGGTAGACTTCACAGATTTGATACATAGACTGAACGTTTTTTCCTAAGGTATTGTCACTCTGAATCTGGAAAACACTTCTCATAGAATCTGCACATGACTTTAACATCATTAGTAGGTAATGCCTGTGCTTCAGGCTATTTTTGAAAAGTGTTCCACGACTACTATAATGTAAATGTTTTCACAGGAAGAAAAAGAAAAGGATTCAATCAATACCGACATAGAATGACATTTCTTCCTAATTAAAACCTAAGTCAAAATTGACAGCTCAAAAGAAAAATATTCTTTCATCATTTCCATTTTTTTATTTTTTTCGAAATTAAATAAGAACAAACAAACAGGAAAATTGTAAATACGAAAACTTTATTTCTTTTATCTTCTGGAAAATAATATTTTTCAGAAAACTTTTATAGAAGAAAAGAAAAGAAAAGAAAAAATTGAAAGAAAACAAATGTTCAACTATGAAAGAAAAAGAACAAATAGTACAAGAGATAGGAAAAAGAACAACTATCCATTGAGAAAGAAAAATATATTCTTTTTTCGGTTTTTAAATTTTAATTTTTTTTATATTTTATTTAGAAAGGAGTTAAATTTCCTCAATATGGTTTTAGAATAATTTTCTAAAATTTGATTATCTTAAATGTCTTAATTTTAGATAATGTCTAAAATTAGTTAGTTATGATAACCCTATATTTCGGAAAGTGATTGTCTAACTAGCATAAGATAAGTGTAGGTCTAAAGTCTAGGTTACTACCGTTACCTATCATAAGTTTCTAGAATTGTGATCAGGAATCCTAAATTCATTATGATATTTCCCCGACAACGGCGCCAAAAATCTGATGTGCTTCCGACTGAGATGCTAAATAGGTGTTGTTTTACCCTATGTTGATTATGAGTAATTAAGGACTGGGATTGACTAATTGTCACATTTAGTATCGATGGTGTCACTTAATCAGTCAGAACCTAAGGCAGAGTACCTATCCTGTAGCTAGTCTGTTGGAAAGTATCTACGATTTTATTAAGTTAAATATCGTACTCCTAGGGAAGTGGTAACAGCATAGTAGTAACTAGCCTTTTACCCTAACTCTTATCTTATGATTCAGTTATGCAATCGTCATCAATAACGTTGATGAGAGAGTGATTCATTCTCCACTAGGTTTAAGTCTAATTAAGCCTAAAAGTGTTTTATAGATAATGTCTTGATTCTATGTTATACTGTTCTTACATGTTGATTGACCTATCTTCGAGTATTTTAGATATATCTTATCCTGGATAGCAACTATGTTCTGAGTCTAAAGGTGTACCACATCCGAGTCAACTAATAAACTGCCCCATCACCAAGGTTGACGACCCTACTCACGGTTCGAGCTAAAGGCATCCATGAAAGCCCTATGTCACTTCGGGGATCATGCCGCTCGCCGTATCGCCGGCATAAACGCTCAACTCAGCCTACTTAGACTACTCTAACAAACAGGGTGTTCCGCAGGTTATTTTATCTAATATGGCAGACACCAATACTAATTGATGGCTGTTAAACTAAACAGGTTATGAATAGACCGTGGTTAGGAATTGTCTATAACCCTAAATATAGTTTAAAAGAAACTACATTAGACATGCAGACATAATGAATATTAAGCAAGTGGCTATTTCCGAAAAATCATAAGAACTTCAACACATATAACAGATATTCATAAAAATCATAATCTCATATTCGTAATAAATCTTTGGACAAATTCAATACAAACATATAAAGAGAGGGACAGGGGGACTGATGCCATAAAGAAATCACCCTTTACTTAGTCTCGCCGATGGAGCAACTGCTTGTATATGTCGTACTGCTCGACTCGACTCTGCTCGACAGAACCTTCGGAGGACGCTTCCTCAACCTAGTAGTTGGGCTTTACCTTAATACCCAGCTTAAGCCAGCCCTGTGGACTGACTCTTCGAACGCCTAGAGCCCTCTTAGGATCTCCTAACAAAATCTCGGGTATTCTATGAATACCAAAAACGAACCTATTTATCGAACCCTAGGATCTAAGACTAATTCTCAGAAACTAAGAAAACGAAACACTAACTAGAAATAAAAGAAAACTTATACTGAAATCTGAATCTCTAAGTGACTTGTGTACTCGAGCAAAATGTACACTAGAAGTCACTAAATGACTCAGATTGAGTAGAGAGGAATGATTTCAATTGAGGAAGGCCTGGGGTATTTATAGTAGCTTTCTGGAGTGATTTTTCTTCAAAAATTTGATGTGGGACTTGGAATTGCAGCTAGGGACGCCCATCCTGGATTGGGACGCCCGTCTTGGACTGTTGACCAGGTCAGGACGGCCGTCCCGAGTCCTGGACACCCATCCTGGCCTGTTGACCAGGTCAGGATGCCCATCCTGATTCTGGACGCCCTCCCCGACGTCTGAACTTCTGAAAAATTGCGTTTTTGCCTCGAAATTTGCCATGTTCTTCTACTTTTCACCCGACAATTCCAAAATCCTAAAAACTGTGAAATTGAGTTAATAACAAACAATTAGGACCAATTTTCCTTCAATTTCACCCTAAATTATGCCTAAAACATGTTAAAAATATGATATGATTTATGCATATCAGATAACCCCACACTTAGCTTTTTGCTTGTCCTCAAGCAAAGTCTACCTGAAGTTAGTGATTCTAAATCATATGTGCAGTCACTTAAATTTCCTAGTCATGTTTTTATTCCAAAAATTATTCAGACAATTCTTAACACAGGTCTGAGTGGTTAGGTTGCTATGACAAGGTCTCAAATGTCTTTAGTAGATTGTTATAATCAAGCAGTTAAAAACTTAACGACTAGATTGAACTCTTCTCTCAGTCACAAGGTCTTCCTGATGTGTAGTGTGTGTACTAGTCTAGACCAGATAGTCAACACAATATACTCTCGTCTTAACTACTAATACGCGAAAATCGTATCACATTTTCAGCATGTTTTTATATATGATTTAGGGTGAAATTGAGGGTAAAATGATCTTAATTGTTCATTATTTACTTAATTTCACAGTTTTTATGATTTTGGAAGTGTCAGGTGAAAAGTAGACGAAAACAGCTAATTTTGGGGCAAAAACGCAATTTTTGAAAATATTGACTTGGTCAAAGGGTCAGGACGGGCGTCCCGACCCAGTCAAAGCACCGGGACGGGCGTCCCGACCTGGTCAATAGATCGGGAAGGGCGTCCCGAACCCCTAGCATCCAACAGTTGAAAGGATTCCTCTCCACTCGATCTGAGTCATTTAGTGGTTTCCAGTGTACACTTCTCCAGTACACAACTCACTCAGAGACTCGGATCTCAGTTTTCTTTCTTGTTAGTGTTTTGTTTTAGTTTCTGAGAAATAGTCTCAGATCTTAGGCGTACATAGATATGTTCGTTTCTACTATTCATAGAATACCTGGGATTTCGTTAGGAGATCCTAAGAGGGCTCTAGGCGTTCGAAGAGTCATTCCACAGGACTGGGCTTAAGCTGGGTATTAAGGTAAAGCCCAGTTACTAGGCTGAGGAAGCGTCCTCCGACGGTTCTGGCTAGCAGAGTCGGTTCAAGCAATACGGCATATACAGCAGTACGCTCCATCGGCGAGACTTCGTAAAGGGTGATTTCTTTTTGGCATCGGTCCCCCTGTCCCTCTCTTATATGTTGTTATTGTGTTTGTCCAAATAACAGTTTGAATACCAGATTATGATTATTATGAATATTTGTGATATATGTTGAAGTTATAATTTTTCTAGAAATGGCCACCGGCTTAAATATCCATTATGTCTGCATATCTATCGCCGTTCTTTTAAACTGAAATTAGGGTTATAGACAATTCCTAACCACAGTCTATTCATAACCTGTTTAGTTTAACAGGCATCAATTAGTATTGGTGTCTGCCATACTAGATAAAATAATCTGCAGAACACCCTGTTGGTTGAAAGTAGTCTAGGTAGGCTGAGTAGAGTTTTATGCCGGCGGTTATGAGACGAGCGGTATGATCCCCAAAGTGACATAGGGCGTTCATTGCTGACTTTAGTCCGAGCTGTGAGTAGGGCCGTTACCCTTAACGATGGGGCGATAGCGTAGAAACTCAGATGTGGTAACCTTTAGACACAGAACATAGTTGCAATCCAGGCCAAGACATGTCTAAAATACTCGAATATAGGTCAATCAACGTATAGTAACAGTATAACATAAAATCAGGATCTCGTCTATAAAACACTTTCAGGTTTAGTTAGACTTAAACCTAGTGGAGAATGAATCACCCTCTCATCAAAATTATTGATGAAGATTGCATAACTGGATTATAAGATAAGAGTAGGAATAAAGGCTAGTTACTACTAAGTCGTTACCACTTCCCTGGGAGTACGATATTTATTTAATAAAATCGTAGATACTTTCCAATAGACTAGCTACATGATAGATACTCTGCCTTAGGTTCTGGCTGATTAAGTGACACCATAGAGACTAAATGTGACAATTAGTCAATCACAGTCCTTAATTATTCATAATCAACATAGGGTAAAATAACACCTATTTAGCATATCGACCGGAACTGCATCAACTACTACCAGATAACACTTCGACCCGTCGCTAGACATACTAACAACAGAAAACTTTCTGAGTTATGAGCCTTGGTGATCAGATTTTTAATTATTTAGCGTTTATTGATTTTCTTTCTTTTATAGATTCAGGGTATTTTGAGTCTGCTTTGAACACGTCAACTTCAACTACCCATGTAGCGAGTCCCACTCCAATGACTCCCAGACCTACACGACCTTAGGGCATCAGGCTTTAAATTCCCCAAATGAGTGGTGCTCGAGTAGCGAAGGCCGCTGGAAAACTACCCTTATTTGATTAACTTCCTTTAGTTTCTTTTCACTTTTAGCTCAGAGTCTCATCTGGTCATTCTAACTACCAATATATCCACAACTGGTCTAATTTTATCTAGTTAAGTCTCGAAAAGGTAATTGGATGAGGTCTCTAATCCAGACAAAGTTGTGCTCAGTTATCAGGAATTCCCTATTCCTAATCAATCAGTTCAGCAGTAGTCATCAATTATCTCCTACTAACCATAACATACTACCTACATATCATAGACATAAGCAATTGTTTAACCAAGCATACTGCATTTAGAAGTCTGAAAGAATGAAAAATTTTGAAAAACATTTTGGAAGGGTGTGAAATTATGGGGAAAACATGCAAAATCATGAAATTGTTTTCAAAAAACTACTACAGTGCATCGTGCATTGCTACCCCACACTTAAGTCTGACACTGTCCTCAGTGTTCATGCATACCTAAACTACCCCACTCTTATTTGAAGACAAGAAGAAATGAAAACAAAATAGAAAACTCTTACCCCACACTTATTTGACTAACTAAGGGTAAGAGAGAAAATAAAACAACCAACAAAACAAGACACAAAAATGAAGAAAATAAAAGTAAAGGAAGATGAGATTAGAAAAACTACCTTCTTGCCTCGAGTAGAAGGGTTTTCTCTGATCTGTCAATTGGCTCTTCACCTTAGCTATGTGCTATTGCTGAGGCATTCTTGACTCTGTAAGCTCTAGATACTGGAACGGGTGACGTCAGCTTCGATCCTTCATCGTCGAGCTAAAGGTAGTGGCCTATTCATTTGATGAATGGCTCGAGCCCCATGGACTGCTTCCTCGAATCATTTGTAAGATTTCTCACAATCATAGCAACGTGTCCAGGAGGAACGTATCTAGGAATGAGATTTCTTGGGATTTGTGTGCCTTCCTGCCAATGTTAGTAAAGGTATTGCATGCAAGTCTCGAATGGAAGAAAAGATACCTGAAGTTTTGGCGAAGCTGTGGTGGTAGGGGGCTCCAGTTTTGTAGATCTGGGCCCAAGTATTTGAGACTTCCTCGGGGAAGTTTCTCACAGTTGATTGGTATGCAGGGGATGCAAGCTCCTCCATTGCTATGCTCCTGATACAACGCCAAATTCCTCTATATCCTTCGACCCTTCGTTACCTCTTGGTAGATCACTTGCCTGCATTGGTCTGGCTTTAATTGTTGCCAGTATCTCATCTATTGATTCTGCGAGTGTGGGTTTTGCTATGGTGGTGTCTTCTGAAAGTTTCCAGCTTCCGAATTACTCCTCAGCTAAATCCCATACGATTCCTCTAGTTGGGATTGTATGCATCTCCCATTGGAGCAGCATTCTGCAGTAACCTACTCCTACCTCTTTTGGAATGGTCAGTCATTCCCATAGCAATCCCTGCTAAAGTGTGGTACTTAGCAGACTTCACAGATTTGATACACAGGCTGAACATTTCTTCCTAAGACATCGGCACTCTGAATCTGGAAAACAACTAGAATCTGCACATGACTTTAACATCATTAGTAGGTAATGCCTGTGGTTCATGCCATTTTGAAAAGTGTTCCACGACTACTATGATGTAATTATGTTCAAAGGAAGAAAGAGAAAAGGATTTGAAATGCCCCTGATATCAATGGTTGCAACATTCTATGTATGTCGCTGGGGTAGATGATCTCTGGAAGATGTGTTACCTGTCATTTGACAAGCATCGCAGGACTGTATCAGAGATACAAAAGTCCTTGAATATGGTGGGTCAACAAGATCCTGCTTTCAACACTTTCCGGACAGTGTTGATAGTAGTCAATTGGTCTCCCGTAGATTCTTTAGGGCAATGCTCCAAAATCTTGTGTCCTTCGTCTTCTGATATACGTCTTCTGATCACTTACCCTGCAATGATTCAAAATAGAAAAACGGATCTCCCTAGTAGTAACATTCCAAATCAACAAAGGATTTCTTCTTTTGTTGATAAGTCATATCACTTGGGAATAATTAGCAACTAGATAATTAGTAATATCAGTAAACTACGGAGGAGAATCATTATTCATAGCAAATAATTTCTCATTCAGAAGTTTATCAAATACTACTGTCTCGTCAATAGCTTCTAACTCGGGGTTTTCTAATCTAGACCAAAGGTTTTCTTTCTAAATTTTTAGCCCTTTTTCTTATCCCATCTTTCTATATCAAATTCAATAGAACTTAACTAATCAATCGTGGTTCATCATTAGTTTTATTGAACAGATATCTTAGAGTAAAGTAATCAGTGTATACTATTGTTTAGACTAGGCATGGCATGAATGTATCATAGGCATATGCAATAACTAGTAATCCCTTTTCAGTGGTGGTAAGGTTCTACTAGGCATCAGTAAAAGGTCTTACTTGCATAGTGTATAATATGAAGTTCTAATCATGCCTATTTCCTAAAACAATCATTACTACATGGTCACTAGCATCACATATTAATTCACAAAGCAAATTCCAATTAGGTGATGTCATAATGGGTGCAGTAATTCCTTTTGGTTTAAAAGTTCTCATGCAATTATCAGCAAAACAAAAGGAACATCCTTTTTTTCAATAGAACATTCAAAGGTCTGGCTATTAAGGAAAAATTATTTCATAACTCATCCTAATAAAGTCGGCATAACTCTAAGAAAATTCTAAAATGGAATTTCTTTCCAATAAAAATCTAAGCCAAAATTTTACAACTCAGAAGAAAAATATATTTTATCCTCATTTCCATTTTTATTTCTCCGAAAAATAGAAAACAAAAAAGAGTAAAAATGTACAACTAAGAAAACAACTAAGAAAGAACAAGAGATAGGGAAAAGAACAACTTACCATTGAGCAAGAAAAATACAAATTTTTTTTCGGATTTTTAAATTTTTAACATTTTTTTTCTTTTTATATATTTCGAAAGCACTTAAATTCCCTCAATATGGTTCTAGAATAATTTTCTAAAATTTGATTATCCTAAATGTCTTAATTCCATATAACATCTAAAATTAATTAGTTATGATAATCCTATATTTCGGAAATTGATTGTCTAACTGGTATAACATAAGTGTTGGGTCTAAAGTCTAGGTTACTACCATTACCTATCATAAGCCTCTAGAATTTTGATCAGGAGTCCTAAATTCATTATGATATTTCCCCGGCAACGGCGCCAAAAATCTGATGCAGTTCCGATTGGTATGCTAAAAGATAGGCTTTATTTACCTATGATTATGAGTAATTAAGGACTGAGTCTTACTAACTGTCACTTAGCATTCAATTATTGTCACTTAATCAATCAGAACCTAAGGCAGAGTACCTATCGTGTAGCTAGTCTGTTGGAAAGTATCTACGATTTTATTAAGTTAAATATCGTACTCACAGGGAAGTGGCAACGGCTTAGTAGTAACTAGCCTTTTATCCTAACTCCTATCTTATGATCCAGTTATGCAATCTTCATCAATGACTTTGATGAGAGGGTGATGCGTTCTCCACTAGGTTTAAGTCTAATTAATCCTAGAAGTGTTTTATAGATGAGTCCTGATTCTATGTTATACTGTTCCTATATGTTGATTGACCTATATTCGAGTATTTTAGACATGTCTTAGCCTGGATTGCAACTATGTTCTGTGTCTAAAGGTGTACCACATCCGAGGTTTCTAATAAACCGCCCTACCTTAATGACGGCCCTACTCACGGTTCGGGACGAAGGCATCCATGAAAGCCCTATGTCACTTTGGGGATCATACCGCTTGCCCTAGCCGCCGGCATAATTGGACTCGGCCCGGCTTACCCTAGACTACTCTAATAAATAGGGTGTTCAGCAAGTTATTTTATCTAGCATGGCAGACACCAATACTAATTGAGGCCTGTTAAATTAAACAGGTTATGATTAGACCGTGGTTAGGAATTGTGTATAACCCTAACTTTAGTTTAAAAGAGCACATTAGACATGCAAACATAGTGAATGTTAAGCAGGTGGCTATTTCCGGAAAAACATAACAACGTCAACATATAAAACAATTATTCATAAAAATCGTAATCTCGTATTCATAATAAATATTTGGGACAACACAATAACAACATATAAGAGAGGGACATGGGGACTGATGCCATAAAGAAATCACCCTTTACGTAGTCTCGCCGACGGAGCGTACTGCTGTATATGTCGTATTGCTCGCCCCGACTCTGCTCGCCAGAACCTTCGGAGGACGCTTCCTCAGCCTAGTAACTGGGCTTTACCTTAATACCCAGCTTAAGCCCAGCCCTGTGGACTGACTCTTCAAACGCCTAGAGCCCTCTTAGGATCTCCTAACAAAATCCCGGGTATTCTATGAATACCAAAAACGAACCTATCTATGTAAGCCTAAGATCTGAGACTATTTCTCAGAAACTAGTAAAACGAAAACAAAAAGGAAAGAAAGAAAACTTCTACTGAAATCTGAGTCTCCGAGTGAGTTGTGTACTAGAGAATTGTACACTGGAGACCACTGAATGACTCAGATCGAATGGAGAGGGATGAATTCAACTGCTGGAGGCTTGGGGTATTTATGGCAGCTTCCCGAGGTGATTTTTCATCAAATATTCGATGTGGAACTAGATCTGGGGGTTCGGGATGCCCGTCCCGGATTGGGACGCTCGTCCTGGTCTGTTGACCAGGTCGAGATGCCCGTCCCGATGCTTTGACTGGGTCGGGACGCCAGTCCCGGGTTCGGGACGCCCGTCCTGATCCTTTGACCAAGTCAACATTTCCAAAAATTGCGTTTTTGCCCCAAAATTTGCTGTTTTCGTCAACTTTTCACCTGATACTTCCAAAATCATAAAAACTGTGAAATTAAGTAAATAATGAACAATTAAGATCAATTTACCCTCAATTTCACCCTAAATCATATATAAAAACATGCTAAAAAGGTGATACGATTTTCGCGTATCACCTTCGATACCACTTGGTAGATCACTTGCTTGCACTGGTCTGGCTTTAATTGTTGCCAGTATCTCATCTGTTGATTCTGCGGGTAGAGGTTTTGCTGTGGTGGTATCTTCTGAAAGTTTCCAGCTTCCGAATTATTCCTCAACTAAATCCCGTATGATTCCTCTAGTTGGGATTGTATGCATTTCCCATTGGAGTAGCATTCTGCAGTAACCTACTCCTACCTCTTTTTGGAATGGTTCGTATTCCATTCACATAGCAATTCCCGCTAAAGTGAAGTACTTGGCAGACTTCACAGATTTGATACATAGATTGAACGTTTTTTCCTAAGGCATTGGCTCTCTGAATTTGGAAAACACTTCTCATAGAATCTGCACATGACTTTAACATCATTAGTAGGTAATGCCTGTGCTTCAGGCTATTTTTGAAAAGTGTTCCGCGACTACTATGATGTAAATGTTATCACAGGAAGAAAAAGAAAAGGATTCAATCAATACCGACATAGAATGATATTTCTTCCTAATTAAAACCTAAGCCAAAATTGACAACTCAAAAGAAAAATATTCTTTCCTCATTTCCATTTTTTTATTTTTTTTTTGAAATTAAATAAAAACAAACAAACAGGAAAACTATAAATACGAAAAATTTATTTCTTTTATCTTCTGGAAAATAATATTTTTCAGAAAATTTTTATAGAAGAAAAGAAAAGAAAAGAAAAAATTGAAAGAAAACAAATGTTCAACTATGAAAGAAAAAGAACAAATAGTACAAGAGAGAGGAAAAAGAACAACTTACCATTGAGGAAGAAAAATACATTCTTTTTTCGATTTTTAAATTTTAAATTTTTTTTATATTTTATTTAGAAAGCAGTTAAATTTCCTCAGTATGGTTTTAGAATAATTTTCTAAAATTTGATTATCCTAAATGTCTTAATTTTAGATAATGTCTAAAATTAGTTAGTTATGATAACCCTATATTTCGGAAAGTGATTGTCTAACTAGCATAAGATAAGTGTAGGTCTAAAGTCTAGGTTACTACCGTTACCTATCATAAGTTTCTAGAATTGTGATCAGGAATCCTAAATTCATTATGATATTTCCCAGCCAACGGCGCCAAAAATCTGATGTGCTTCCGACTGATATGCTAAATAGGTGTTGTTTTACCCTATGTTGATTAAGAGTAATTAAGGACTGGGATTGACTAATTGTCACATTTAGTCTCGATGGTGTCACTTAATCAGTCAGAACCTAAGGCAAAGTACCTATCGTGTAGCTAGTCTGTTGGAAAGTATGTACGATTTTATTAAGTTAAATATCGTACTCCCAGGGAAGTGGTAACGAGTTAGTAGTAACTAGCCTTTTACCCTAACCCTTATCTTATGATTCAGTTATGCAATCGTCATCAATAACTTTGATGAGAGAGTGATTCATTCTCCACTAGGTTTAAGTCTAATTAAGCCTAAAAGTGTTTTATAGATAATGTCCCGATTCTATGTTATATTGTTCTTACATGTTGATTGACCTATCTTCGAGTATTTTAGATATATCTTAGCCTGGATTGCAACTATGTTCTGAGTCTAAAGGTATACCACATTCGAGTCAACTAATAAACTGCCCCATCACCAAGGTTGACGGCCTTACTCATGGTTCGAGCTAAAGGCATCCATGAAAGCCCTATTTCGCTTCGGGGATCATGCCGCTCGCCCTATCGCCGGCATAAACGCTCAACTCAGCCTACTTAGACTACTCTAACAAACAGGGTGTTCCGCAGGTTATTTTATCTAATATGGCAGACACCAATACTAATTGATGCCTGTTAAACTAAACAGGTTATGAATAGACCGTGGTTAGGAATTGTCTATAACCTAAAATTTAGTTTAAAAGAAACTACATTAGACATGTAGACATAATGAATATTAAGCAAGTGGCTATTTCTAGAAAATCATAAGAACTTCAACACATATAACAGATATTCATAAAAATCATAATCTCATATTCGTAATAAATCTTTGGACAAATTCAATACAAACATATAAAGAGAGGGACAGGGGGACTGATGCCATAAAGAAATCACCCTTTACTTAGTCTCGCCGATGGAGCAACTGCTTGTATATGTCGTACTGCTCGACTCGACTCTGCTCGACAGAACCTTCGGAGGACGCTTCCTCAGCCTAGTAGCTGGGCTTTACCTTAATACCCAGCTTAAGCCCAACCCCGTGGACTGACTCTTCGAACGCCTAGAGCCCTCTTAGGATCTCCTAACGAAATCCCGGGTATTCAATGAATACCAGAAACGAACTTATCTATCAAACCATAGGATCTGAGACTAATTCTCAAAAACTAAGAAAACGAAACACTAACTAGAAATAAAAGAAAACTTATACTGAAATCTGAGTCTCTAAGTGACTTGTTAACTCGAGCAAAATGTATACTAGAAGTCACTAAATGACTCAGATCGAGTGGAGAGGAATGATTTCAACTGAGGAAGGCCTGGGGTATTTATAGTAGCTTTCTGGAGTTATTTTTCTTCAAATATTTGATGTGGGACTTGGAATTGCAGCTCGGGACGCCCGTCCTGGACTGTTGACCAGGTCAAGACGGCCGTCCTGAGTCCTTGACGCCCGTCCTAGCCTGTTGACCAGGTCAGGACGCCCATCCTGATTCGGGACGCCCTCCCCGACGTCTGAACTTCTGAAAAATTGCGTTTTTACCCCGAAATTTGCCATTTTCTTCTTGATGGGTTTCCAGCCGATATGCTAAATAGGTGTTATTTTACCCTATGTTGATTATGAGTAATTAAGGACCGAGATTGACTAATTGTCACATTTAGTCTCTATGGTGTCACTCAGTCTGTTGGAAAGTATCTACGATTTTATTAAATAATTATCGTACTCCCATGGAAGTGGTAACGGCTTAGTAGTAACTAGCCTTTTATCCTAACTCTTATCTTATAATCCAATTATGCAATCGGCATCAATAACTTTGATGAGAGGGTGATCCATTCTCCACTAGGTTTAAGTCTAATTAAGCCTAAAAGTGTTTATAGACAAAGTTCTGATTCTATGTTATACTGTTCCTATATGTTGATTGACCTATCTTCGAGTGTTTTAGATATATCTTAGCCTGGAATGCTACTATGTTCTGAGTCTAAAGGTGTACCACATCTGAGCAATCTGATATACCGCCCCATCGCCAAGGTAAACGGCCGTACTCACGGTTACTACTAAAGACAGCTATGAAAGCCCTATGTCACTTTGGGATCATGCCGCTTGCCCATAACCGCAGGCATAAACGCTCTACTCAGCCTACCTAGACTACTCTAACAAACAGGGTGTTCCGCAGGTTATTTTATCTAGTATGGCAGACACCAATACTAATTGATGCCTGTTAAACTAAACAGGTTATGAATAGACCGTGGTTAGGAATTGTCTATAACCCAAATTTTAGTTTAAAAGAAACTACATTAGACATGCAGACATAATGAATATTTAAGCAGCTGGCTATTTCTGAAAAAACATAACAACTTCAACGTATATAACAAATATCCATAACAACCATAATCTGATATTCAAAATTATTCTTTGGACAAACACAATAACAACATATAAGAGAGGGACAGGGGGACTGATGCCACAAAGAAATCACCCTTTACATAGTCTCGCCGATGGAGCGTACTGATGTATATGTCGTACTGCTTGACCCGACTCTGCTCGCTAGAACCTTCGGAGGACGCTTCCTCAGCCTAGTAACTGGGCTTTACCTTAATATCCATCTTAAGCCTAGCCATGTGGACTGACTCTTCGAACGCCTAGAGCCCTCTTAGGATCTCCTAACGAAATCCCGTTGATGCGATTCCGGTTGACGTACTAAATAGGTGTTATTTTACCCTATGTCGATTATGATTAATTAAGGACTGTGATTGACTAATTGTCAAGTTTAGTCTTATGGTGTCAATTAATCAGCCAGAATCTAAGGCAGAGTACCTATCGTGTAGCTAGTCTATTGGAAAGTATCTACGATTTTACTAAGTTAATTATCGTACTCCCAGGGAAGTGGCAACGGCTTAGTAGTAACTAGCCTCTTATCCTAACTCTTATCTTATGATCCAGTTATGCAATCTTCATCAAATACTTTGATGAGAGGGTGATCCATTCTCCACTAGGTTCAAGTCTAATTAACCCTAGAAGTGTTTTAAAGATAAGTTCTGATTCTATGTTATACTGTTCCTATATGTTGATTGACCTATATTCGAGTGTTTTAGATATATCTTAGCCTGGAATGCAACTATGTTCTGTGTCTAAAGGTGTACCACATCTGAGTCTCTATGCTACCGCCCCCTATCATTAAGGTAAACGGCCCTACTCACGGTACGAACAAAGACAGTTATGAAAGCCCTATGTCACTTTCAGGGATCACTCTGAAGGCTCGTAATCGCTGGCATAACGCTCTACTCAGCCTACCTAGACTACTCTAACAAGCCAGGTGTTCAGCATGTTATTTTATCTAGTATGGCAGACACCAATACTAATTGATGCTTGTTAAACTAAACAGGTTATGAATAGACCGTGGTTAGGAATTGTCTATAACCCTATTTTAGTTTAAAAGAAACTACATTAGACATGCAGACATAATGATGATTTAGCAGGTGGCTATTTCCGGAAAAACATAATAACTTCAACATACAAAACAACTATTCATAAAATCATAATCTGATATTCATAATTGATGTTTAGGACAAAGCAATAAAACATATAAGAGAGGGGTATGGGGACTGATGCCATAAAGAAATCACCCTTTACTTAGTCTCGCCTACAGAGCGTACTGCTGTATACGTCGTATTGCCCGCCCTGACTCTGCTCGCCAGAACCTTCGGAGGACGCTTCCTCAGCCTAGTAGCTAGACTTTACCTTACGTCCTGGGCTTAAGCCTAGCCCTGTGGACTGACTCTTCGAACGCCTAGAGCTCTCTTAGGGTCTCCTAACGAAACCCCGGGTATTCTATGAATACCGGAAACGAACCTATCTATAGAAACCTAAGATCTGAGACTATTTCTCAGAAACTAAAACAAAACACTAATAAGAAAGAAAACTGAGATCTGAGTCTCTGAGTGAGTTGTGTACTGGAAAACTGTACACTGGAAACCACTTAATGACTCAGATCGAGTGGAGAGGGATGAATTCAACTGCTGGAGGCCTGGGGTATTTATAGCAGCTTCCCGGAGTGAAAAATTCTGAAAAATTCGATGTGGGACAGCTTCTGGCAGCTCGGGACGCCCGTCCTGATTCGTTGACCAGGTTCGGGACGCCCGTCCTGGCGGTTTGACCGGGTCGGGACGCCCGTCCCGGACCTTTGACCGGGTCAACATTTCCAAAAATTGCGTTTTTACCCCAGAATTTGCTGTTTTCGTCTACTTTTCACCTAACACTTCCAAAATCATAAAAACCGTGAAATCAAGTAAATAGTAAACAATTAATGTCAATTTACTCTCAATTTCACATTAAAACATATATAAAAACATGCTAAAAATGTGATACGATTTTCGCGTATCACCCGTGTATTCTATGATTACAAGAAACGAACCTATCTATCGAACCCTAGGATCTGAGACTATTTCTCAGAAACTAGAAAACGAAACACAAAAAGGAAAGAAAGAAAATTTATAGTGAAATCTGAGTCTCCGAGTGAGTTGTGTACTCGAGAATTGTACACTGGAAACCACTGAATGACTCAGATCGAGTGGAGAGGGATGATTTCAACTGAGAAAAGCCTAGGGTATTTATAGCAGCTTTCTGGAGTGATTTTCTCTCAAAAATTTGATGTGGGACTTGAATTTCTAGTTCGGGACGCCTGTCCCGGATTGGGACGCCCGTCCCGGTCTGTTGACCAGGTCAGGACGGCCGTCCCGAGTCCTGGACGCCCGTCCCGACCGGTTGACCAGGTTAGGACGCCCGTCCTGAACCGGGATGCCCTACCCGAAGTCTGAACTTCTGAAAATTTGCATTTTTGCCCCGAAATTTGCCATTTTCTTCCACTTTTCACATGACACTTCCAAAATCATAAAAACTGTGAAATTGAGTTAATAATGAACAATTAAGACCAATTTACCCTCAATTTCACCCTAAATCATGCCTAAAAACATGCTAAAAATGTGATATGATGTATGCATATCATATAACCCCACACTTAGCTTTTTGCTTGTCCTCAAGCAAAGTCTACTTGAAGTTTGTGATTCTAAATCATATGTGCAGTCACTTAAATTCCTAGTCATGTTTTTATTCCAAAAATGTATTCAGATAATTCTTAACACATGTCTGACTGGGGGTGGTTGCTATGACAAGGTCTCAAATGTCTCTAGCAGATTGTTATAGTCAAGTAGAAAACAACTTAACAACTAGGTTGAACTCCTTTCTTAGTCACAAGGTCTTCCTGATGTGTAGTGTGTGTACTAGTCTAGACCAGATAGTCAACACAATATACTCTCGTCTTAACTACTACCAGATAATATTTCGACCCTGTTGCTAGACATAATAACAATAGACAACTTTCTGAGATCTGAGCCTTGGTGATCAGATTTTTAATGATTTAGCATTTATTGATTTTCTTTATAGATGTAGGCTATTTTGAGTCTACTTAGAACACGTCAACTTCAACTACCCATGTAGCGAGTCCCACTCCGATGACTCCCAGACCTACACGACCTTAAGGCATCAGGATTTAAGTTCCTCGAAGGAGTGGTGCTCGAGTAGCGAAGGCCACTGGTAAACTACCCTTATTTAATTAACTTTCTTTTATTTATTTTCACTTTTAGCTCAGAGTCTAATTGTCAAAACATCCACAACTGGTCTAATTTTATCTAGTTAAGTCTTGAAAAGGTAATTGGCTGAGGTCTCTAATCCAGACTAAGTTGTGCTCAGTTATCAGGAATTCCCTATTCCTAATCAATTAGTTCAAGATAGCTATCACATTGCTTCCTACTAACCATAACATTCTACCTACATATCATAGACATAAGCAAATGTGTACCAATCATATTGCATTTAGAAGTCTGAAAGAATGAAAATACGGGGGAAAATACAGTGAAAACATGCAAAATCATGCAAAAGTTTTTCCAAAAACTACTACAGTGCACCGTGCACTGCTACCCCACACTTAAGTCTGACACTGTCCTCAGTGTTCATGCATACCTAAACTACCCCACACTTATTTGCAAACAAGAAGAAATGAAAACAAAACAAAGAACTCTTACCCCACACTTATTTGACTAACTAAGGGTAAGAGAGAAAATAGAGCAACAAAACAAGAAGGATAATGGAAATAACAAAATAGAACACAAAACAAAGAAAATAAAAGTAAAGGAATATGAGGATTAGAAAGACTCCCTTCATGTCGCGAGCAGAATGGTCTTCTCTGATCTGTCAATTGGCTCTTCACCTTAGCCATGTGCTATTGCTGAGGTGTTCTTGACTCTACAAGCTCTAGATATTGGAACGGATGACGTCAGCTCCGATCCTTTATTGTCGAGCTCCAGGTGCCTATCCATTTGATGCATGACTCAAGCCCCAAGGACTGTTTCCTCGAATCATTTGCAAAGTTTCTCGTAATCGTAGCAACGTGTCCAAAAGGAACATGTCTAAGAACGAGATTTCTTTGGATTGGTGTGCCTACCTGCCAATGTCAGTGAAGGTATTGCATGCAATTTTCGAATGGCAGATAAGATACCTGAGGCTTTGGCGAAACCGTGGTGGTAGGGGGCTCCAGTTGTGTAGATCTGGGCCCAGGTATTTGAAACTTCCTCATGGATGTTTCTCACAGCTGATTGTATGTAGTGGATGCAAGCTCCTCCATTGCTATGCTCCTGATACAATGCCAAATTCCTCTATATCCTTCGACCGTTCGATACCACTTGGTAGATCACTTGCTTGCACTGGTCTAGCTTTAATTGTTGCCAGTATCTCATCTATTGATTCTACGGGTAGGGGTGGTGCTTGGCAGACTTCACAGATTAGATACATAGACTGAACGTTTCTTCCTAAGACATTGGCACTCTGAATCTGGAAATCAACTTCTCATAGAATCTGCACATGACTTTAACATCATTAGTAGGTAATGCATGTGGTTCAGGCCATTTTTGAAAAGTGTTCCACGACTACTATGATGTAATTATTTTCACAGGAAGAGAGAAAAGGATTCAATACCCCAGATATTAAAGATTTCAAGACTCTATATACCTTGTTGGGGTAGGCGATCTCTGGAAGAGGTGTTACCTATTATTTGGCAAGCATCGCAGGACTGTATCAGAGATACAAAATCCTTGAATATGGTGGGTCAACAAGATTCTACTTCCAACGCTTTCCGGACAGTGTTGATAGCAGTTAATTGGTCTCCCATAGATTCCTGCAATGCTTCAGAATCATGTGGCCTTCGCCATCCGAGATACATCTTCTGATCAACTGATCTGCAAAAATTTAAATTAGAAGAGAAATCTGCCCAGTAGTAATATTTCTAATCAGCAAAGAATTTCTCCTTTTGCTGATAGTCATATCACTTGGGAATAATTTGCAGCTTGATAATTAGTAATATCAATAAACCACGGAGGAGAATCATTACTCATAGCAAACAATGAAAATAGATCCTCATTCAGAAATTTATCAGATACTACTGTCTCGTCAATAGCCTCTAACTCAGGGTTTCCTAATCCAGACCAAATGTTTGCTTTCTAGATTCTTAACCTTTTTTCTTACCCCTTCATTCTATATCAAATTCAAGTGACAATAAAACCTAACTTAATCAATTATGGTTCAGCATTAGTTTTATTGAACACAGATATCTCAGAGTGATCAGTGTAACCTATTGTCTCTAGACAAGACTAGATAAGATCGGAATTTATCATACATGAACTTTCTTATCATGTTTCTGTCCTAAAACAATTCTTACTACATCATTACATCACATATTAATTCAAAAAATAGATTTCAATCAGGTGATGCCATAATGGGTGCAGTAATTCCTTTTGGTTTAAAAGATCTCATGCAATTATTAGCAAAACAAAAGGAACATCCTCTTTTTTCAATAGAACATTCAGAGGTCTGGCTATTAAGGAAAAATTATTTCATAACTCATCCTAATAAAGCCGGCATGACTCTTAAGAAAATTCTGAAATGGAGTTTCTTCCCAATAAAAATCTAAGCCAAAATTTTACAACTCAGAAGAAAATATATTTTATCCTCATTTCCATTTT
The DNA here is from genome assembly GCA_027405835.1 of Asclepias syriaca. Lineage (NCBI taxonomy): Eukaryota > Viridiplantae > Streptophyta > Magnoliopsida > Gentianales > Apocynaceae > Asclepias > Asclepias syriaca. The sequence goes on from CM049932.1 coordinate 13,113,153, forward strand.
TATTAAATAATAGAAGAAAAACGAAAAAGAGCAACTAAGAAACAACTAAGAAAGAACAAGAGATAGGGAAAAGAACAACTTACCATTGAGCAAGAAAAATACATTTTTTTCGGGTTTTATATTTTGAAATTTTTTTTTTTTCGAAAGTAGTTAAATTTCATCAATATGGTTTTAGAATGATTTTCTAAAAATTTGATTATCCTAAATGTCTTAATTTCAGATAATATCTAAAATCAATTAGTTGTGATAATCCTATATTTCGGAAATTGATTGTCTAACTAGCAGAAAATAAGTGTTAGGTCTAAGGTCTAGGTTACTACCGCTACCTATCATAAGTCTCTAGAATTGTGGCCTTTAATCCTAAATTCATTATGATATTTCCCCGGCAACGGCGCCAAAATTCTGATGGGTTTCCAGCCGATATGCTAAATAGGTGTTATTTTACCCTATGTTGATTATGAGTAATTAAGGACTGAGATTGACTAATTGTCACATTTAGTCTCTATGGTGTCACTTAATTAGCCAGAACCTAAGGCAGAGTACCTATCGTGTAGCTAGTCTGTTGGAAAGTATCTACGATTTTATTAAATAATTATCGTACTCCCAGGGAAGTGGTAACGACTTAGTAGTAACTAGCCTTTTATCCTAACTCTTATCTTATAATCCAGTTATGCAATCGTCATCAATAACTTTGATGAGAGGGTGATCCATTCTCCACTAGGTTTAAGTCTAATTAAGCCTAAAAGTGTTTATAGACAAAGTTCTGATTCTATGTTATACTGTTCCTATATGTTGATTGACCTATCTTCGAGTGTTTTAGATATATCTTAGCCTAGAATGCAACTATGTTCTGAGTCTAAAGGTGTACCACATCTGAGTAATCTGATATACCGCCCCATCGCCAAGGTAAACGGCCCTACTCACGGTTACTACTAAAGACAGCTATGAAAGCCCTATGTCACTTTGGGGATCATGCCGCTTGCCCATAATCGCATGCATAAACGCTCTACTCAGCCTACCTAGACTACTCTACCAAACAGGGCGTTCCGCAGGTTATTTTATCTAGTATGGCAGACACCAATACTAATTGATGCCTGTTAAACTAAACAGGTTATGAATAGACCGTAGTTAGGAATTGTCTATAACCGTAAATTTAGTTTAAAAGAAACTACATTAGACATGCAGACATAATGAATATTTAAGCAGGTGGCTATTTCTGGAAAAACATAGCAACTTCAACGTATATAACAAATATCCATAACAACCATAATCTGATATTCAAAATTATTCTTTGGACAAACACAATAACAACATATAAGAGAGGGACAGGGGGACTGATGCCATAAAGAAATCACCCTTTACTTAGTCTCGCCGATGGAGCATACTGCTGTATATGTCGTACTGCTTGACCCGACTCTGCTCGCCAAAACCTTCGGAGGACGCTTCCTCAGGCTAGTAACTGGGCTTTACCTTAATACCCAGCTTAAGCCCAGCCCTGTGGACTGACTCTTCGAACGCCTAGAGCCCTCTTAGGATCTCCTAATGAAATCCCGTGTATTCTATGAATACCAGAAACGAACCTATCTATCGAACCCTAGGATCTGAGACTATTTCTCAGAAACTAGAAAACGAAACACAAAAAGGAAAGAAAGAAAACTTATACTGAAATCTGAGTCTCCGAGTGAGTTGTGTACTCGAGAATTATACACTGGAAACCACCGAATGACTCAGATCGAGTGGAGAGGGATGATTTCAACTAAGGAAGGCTTGGGGTATTTATAGCAGCTTTCTGGAGTGATTTTCTCTCAAAAATTCGATGTGGGACTTGAATTTCTGGTTCGGGACGCCTGTCCCGGATTGGGACGCCCGTCTTGGTCTGTTGACCAGGTCAGGACGCCCGTCCCGACCTGTTGTCCAGGTCAGGACGCCCTCCCCGAAGTCCGAACTTCTGAAAAATTGCGTTTTGCCCCAAAATTTGCCATTTTCTTCCACTTTTCACCTGACACTTCCAAAATCATAAAAACTGTGAAATTGTGTTAATAATGAACAATTAAGACCAATTTACCCTCAATTTCACCCTAAATCATGCATACAAACATTCTAAAAATGTGATATGATTTATGCATATCACTTCTACTTTTCACCTGACACTTCTAAAATCTTAAAAACTGTGAAATTGAGTTAATAACAAATAATTACGACCAATTTACCCTTAATTTCACCCTAAATTATGCCTAAAACATGCTAAAAAAGTGATATGATTTATGCATATCAGATAACCCCACACTTAGCTTTTTGCTTGTCCTCAAGCAAAGTCTACCTGAAGTTAGTGATTCTAAATCATATGTGCAGTCACTTAAATTTCCTAGTCATGTTTTTATTCCAAAAATTATTCAGACAATTCTTAACACAGGTCTAACTTGTTAGGTTGCTATGACAAGGTTTCAAATGTCTTTAGTAGATTGTTATAATCAAGCAGTTAACAACTTAACGACTAGATTGAACTCTTCTCTCAGTCACAAGGTCTTCCTGATGTGTAGTGTGTGTACTAGTCTAGACCAGATAGTCAACACAATATACTCTCGTCTTAACTACTACCAGATAACACTTCGACCCGTCGCTAGACATACTAACAACAGACAACTTTCTGAGTTATGAGCCTTGGTGATCAGATTTTTAATTATTTAGCGTTTATTGATTTTCTTTCTTTTATAGATTCAGGGTATTTTGAGTCTGCTTTGAACACGTCAACTTCAACTACTCATGTAGCGAGTCCCACTCCGATGACTCCCTGATTAACACGACCTTAGGGCATCAGGCTTTAAGTTCCCCTAAGGAGTAGTGCTCGAGTAGCAAAGGCCGCTGGCAAACTACCCTATTTAATTAACTCTCTTTTGTTTCTTTTCACTTTTAGCTCAGAGTCTTATCTAGTCATTCTAATTGTCAATACATCCTTAACTGATCTAATCTTATCTAGTTAAGTTTTGAAAAGGTAATTGGCTGAGATCTCTAATCCAGACTAAGTTGTGCTCAATTATCAAGAATTCTCTATTCCTAATCAATAAGTTCAAAATAGTCATCACATTGTCTCCTACTAACCATAACATTCTACCTACATATCATAGACATAAGCAAGGTTTTACCAATCATACTGCATTTAGAAGTCTGAAAGAATGAAAAATTTTGAAAAATTTTGGAAGGGTGTGAAAATACGTGTGAAAATACGGGGAAATCATGCAATCATGCAAAACGTTTCTCAAACTACTACAGTGCACCGTGCACTGCTACCCCACACTTAAGTCTGACACTGTCCTCAGTGTTCATGCATACCTAAACTACCCCACACTTATTTGCAAACAAGAAGAAATGAAAACAAAACAAAGAACTCTTACCCACACTTATTTGACTAACTAAGGGTAAGAGAGAAAATAAAGCAACAAAACAAGAAGGATAATGGAAATAACAAAACAGAACATAAAACAAAGAAAATAAAAGTAAAGGAATATGAGGATTAGAAAAACTCCCTCCATGTCGCGAGTAGAAGGGTCTTTTCTCTGATCTGTCAATTGGCTCTTCACCTTAGCCATGTGCTATTGCTGAGGTGTTCTTGACTATGCAAGCTCTAGATATTGGAACGGATGACGTCAGCTCCGATCCTTCATTGTCGAGCTCCAGGTAGTGGCATATCCATTTGAGGAATGACTCAAGCCCCAAGGACTATTTCCTCGAATCATTTGCAAAGTTTCTCGTATTCGTAGCAACGTGTCCAGAAGGAACGTGTCTAGGAATGAGACTTCTTTGGATTGGTGTGCCTACCTTCCAATGTCAGTGAAGGTATTACCTGCAATTTTTGAATGGCAGAAAAGATACCTGAAGCTTTGGCGAAGCCGTGGTGGTAGGAGGCTCCAGTGGTGTAGATTTGGGCCCAAGTATTTGAGACTTCCTCAGGGGAAGTTTCTCACAGCTGATTGTATGCAGGGGATGCAAGCTCCACCATTGCTATGCTCCTGATACAATGCCAAATTCCTCTATTTCCCTCGACCCTTCGATACCACTTGGTAGATCACTTGCTTGCACTGGTCTGGCTTTAATTGTTGCTAGTAGCTCATCTGTTGATTCTGTGGGTAGAGGTTTTGCTGTGGTGGTATCTTCTGAAAGTTTCCAGCTTCCGAATTATTCCTCAGCTAAATCCCGTATGATTCCTCTAGTTGGGATTGTATGCATTTCCCATTAGAGTAGCATTCTGCAGTAACCTACTCCTACCTCTTTTAGGAATGGTTCGTATTCCATTCACATAGCAATTCCCGCTAAAGTGAAGTACTTGGAAGACTTCACATATTTGATACATAGACTGAACATTTTTTCCTAAGGCATTGGCACTCTGAATCTGGAAAACACTTCTCATAGAATCTGCACATGACTTTAACATCATTAGTAGTTAATGCTTGTGCTTCAGGCTATTTTTGAAAAGTGTTTCGCGACTACTATGATGTAAATGTTTTCACATGAAGAAAAAGAAAAGGATTCAATCAATACTGACATAGAATGACATTTCTTCCTAATTAAAACCTAAGCCAAAATTGATAGCTCAAAAGAAAAATATTCTTTCCTCATTTCCATTTTTTTATTTTTCGAAATTAAATAAAAACAAACAAACAGGAAAATTGTAAATACGAAAAATTTATTTCTTTTATCTTCTTGAAAATAATATTTTTCAGAAACATTTTATAGAAGAAAAGAAAAAAATTGACAGAAAACAAATGTTCAACTATGAAAGAAAAAGAACAAATAGTACAAGAGATAGGAAAAAGAACAACTTACTATTGAGTAAGAAAAATACATTCTTTTTTTGGTTTTTAAATTTAATTTTTTTTTTTATATTTTATTTAGAAAGTAGTTAAATTTCCTCAATATGGTTTTAGAATAATTTTCTAAAATTTGATTATCCTAAATGTCTTAATTTTAGATAATGTCTAAAATTAGTTAGTTATGATAACCCTATATTTCGGAAAGTGATTGTCTAACAAGCATAAGATAAGTGTAGGTCTAAAGTCTAGGTTACTACCCTTACCATCATAAGTTTCTAGAATTGTGATCAGGAATCCTAAATTCATTATGATATTTCCCCGGCAACGGCGCCAAAAATCTGATGTGCTTCCGACTGATATGCTAAATAGGTGTTGTTTTACCCTATGTTAATTATGAGTAATTAAGGACTGGGATTGACTAATTGTCACATTTAGTCTCGATGGTGTCACTTAATCAGTCAGAACCTAAGGCAGAGTACTTATTAAGTTAAATATTGTACTCCCAGGGAAGTGGTAACGGCTTAGTAGTAACTAGCTTTTTACCCTAACTCTTATCTTATGATTCAGTTATGCAATCGTCATCAATAACTTTGATGAGAGAGTGATTCATTCTCCACTAGGTTTAAGTCTAATTAAGCCTAAAAGTGTTTTATAGATAATGTCCTGACTCTATGTTATACTGTTCTTACATGTTGATTGACCTATCTTCGAGTATTTTAGATATATCTAAGCCTGGATTGCAACTATGTTCTAAGTCTAAAGGTGTACCACATCCGAGTAAACTAATAAACCGACCCATCACCAAGGTTGACGGCCCTACTCACGGTTCGAGCTAAAGGCATCCATGAAAGCCCTATGTCACTTGGGGGATCATGCCGCTCGCCCTATCGCCGGCATAAACGCTCAACTCAACCTACTTAGACTACTCTAACAAACAGGGTGTTCTGCAGGTTATTTTATCTAATATGGCAGACACCAATACTAATTGATGTCTGTTAAACTAAACAGGTTATGAATAGACCGTGGTTAGGAATTATCTATAACCCTAAATTTAGTTTAAAAGAAACGACATTAGACATGCAGACATAATGAATATTAAGCAAGTGGCTATTTCCGGAAAATCATAAGAACTTCAACACATATAACAGATATTCATAAAAATCATAATCTCATATTCGTAATAAATCTTTGGACAAATTCAATACAAACATATAAAGAGAGGGACATGGGGACTGATGCCATAAAGAAATCACCCTTTACTTAGTCTCGTCGATGGAGCAACTGCTTGTATATGTCGTACTGCTCGACTCGACTCTGCTCGACAGAACCTTCGGAGGACGCTTCCTCAGCCTAGTAGCTGGGCTTTACCTTAATACCCAGCTTAAGCCTAGCCCTGTGGACTGACTCTTCGAACGCCTAGAGCCCTCTTAGGATCTCCTAACGAAATCCCGGGTATTCTATGAATACCAGAAACGAACCTATCTATCGAACCCTAGGATCTGAGACTAATTCTCAAAAACTAAGAAAACGAAACACTAACTAGAAATAAAAGAAAACTTATACTGAAATTTGAGTCTTTAAGTGACTTGTGTACTAGAGAAAAATGTACACTAGAAGTCAATAAATGACTCAGATCGAGTGGAGAGGAATGATTTCAACTGAGGAAGGCCTGGGGTATTTATAGTTGATACGCGAAAATCGTATCACCTTTTTAGCATGTTTTTACGTATGAATTTGGGTGAAATCAAGGGCAATTTGATCTTGATTGTGCATTATTCACTTAATTTCACGGTTTTTATGATTTTGGAAGTGTCAGGTGCAAAGTAGACGAAAACAGCAAATTTTGGGGCAAAAACGCAATTTTTGGAAATGTTGACTCGGTCAAAGGTCCGGGACAGGCGTCCCGACCTGGTCAACAGACTAGGACGGGCGTCCCAATCCGGGACGGGCATCCCGAGCCGCCAGAAGCTGTCCCACATCGAATTTTTTCAGAGATTTTCACTCCGGGAAGCTGCTATAAATACCCCAGGCCTCCAGCAGTTGAATTCATCCCTCTCCACTCGATCTGAGTCATTAAGTGGTTTCCAGTGTACAATTTTCCAGTACACAACTCACTCAGAGACTCGGATCTCAGTTTTCTTTCTTATTAGTGTTTGTTTTAGTTTCTGAGAAATAGTCTCAGATCTTAGGTTTCTATAGATAGGTTTGTTTCTGGTATTCATAGAATACCCGGGATTTCGTTAGGAGATCCTAAGAGAGCTCTAGGCGTTCGAAGAGTCAGTCCACAGGGCTAGGCTTAAGCCCAGGACGTAAGGTAAAGTCTAGCTACTAGGCTGAGGAAGCGTTCTCCGAAGGTTCTGGTGAGCAGAGTCAGGGCGAGCAATACGACATATACAGCAGTACGCTCCGTAGGCGAGACTTCGTAAAGGGTGATTTCTTTATGGCATCGGTCCCCATGTCCCTCTCTTATATGTGTTATTGCTTTATTCTAAATATAAATTATGAATATCAGATTACGATTTTATGAATAGTTGTGTTATATGTTGAAGTTTTTATGTTTTTCCGGAAATAGCCACCTGCTAAATATTCATTATGTCTGCATGTCTAATGTAAGTCTCTTTTAAACTAAAACTAGGGTTATAGACAATTCCTAACCACGGTCTATTCATAACCTGTTTAGTTTAACAGGCATCAATTAGTATTGGTGTCTGCCATACTAGATAAAATAACCAACGGAACACCTTAACGATGGGGCGGTAGCGTAGAGACCTCAGATGTGGTACACCTTTAGACACAGAACATAGTTGCATTCCAGGCTAAGATATATCTAAAACACTCGAATATAGGTCAATCAACATATAGGAACAGTATAACATAGAATCAGAACTCATCTTTAAAACACTTTCAGGATTAATTAGACTTAAACCTAGTGGAGAATGGATCACCCTCTCATCAAAGTATTTGATAAAGATTGCATAACTGGATTATAAGATAGGAGTTAGGATAAAAGGCTAGTTACTACTAAGTCGTTGCCACTTCCCTGGGAGTACGATAATTAAATTAATAAAATCGTAGATACTTTCCAATAGACTAGCTACACGATAGGTACTCTGCCTTAGGTTCTGGCTGATTAAGTGACACCATAGAGACTAAATGTGACAATTAGTCAATCACAGTCCTTAATTATTCATAATCAACATAGGGTAAAATAACACCTATTTAGCATATCGGTCGGAAACCGCATCAGATTTTTGGCGCCGTTGCCGGGGAAATATCATAATGAATGTGGGATTACTGGCCACAATTCTAGAAACTTATGATAGGTTGCGGTTGTAACCTAGACTTTTGACTTACACTTATCTTATACTAGTTAGACAATCACTTTCCTAAATATAGGATTATCATAACTAATTAATTTTAGATAATATCTGGAATTAAGACACTTAGGATATTAGAAAATTATTCTAAAAACCATATTAAGGAAATTTACCTGCTTTCTAAATAAATTAAAACCCATAAAAATATTTTTTTTTCTTTTCTTGCTTTCTTGTTTCACTGTGCTACTTTTTGCTATTTGTTATTTTTAACCAGACTTTGTACTCAGAAATGAAGGGAACAAGAGCCCAGGATATTCTGGACGAAGTAGAACATAACACTTCCCCAGAAATCCAAACAATTCCTTCTTCTCCCGAATACACTCCTGCTTCTCCCGAATACACTTCTGCTTCTCCCGAATACACTCCTGCCTCTCCCGAATACACTCCTGCTTCTCCCGAATATACTCCTAAATCTCCCGAGTACACCCCGAAATCTCCTGAATATACTCCTGCATCCCCCACACCTAACGACCAACCACCTTCATCAGAGGATAGCACTGACAGTTCTCAATCAACCTTGGCTGCCCGGGTAGATGCTATATCTCACAGGATAAGCGCTATGACTCAGACAATACCGGGCGGACTAAGACGATCATATCAGGCTGTTCTAACCTTGAGTTCTGAAGTAACCCAACTCAGAACCACAATAGAACGCCAAAATGTGCACTTACTCCGAGAGATGATGGAAATCTTGAAGGAACAAAGGAACCAGCAGGAGGAAATGCGCAACATACAAGCAGAACTACAAGAGATGCGAAACATTCGGACAGAACTACAGGAGATCAGAGATATGAGTCGTTAAAAAGGGAAGATTCTTTTACTCTCAACAAATAATTCGTTTGAACTGAAACTTGAATAATTGACCCTTATTTTCTATTTTTCAAACATTTTTAAAGGGTCATTTATATTCAACAATTTTCTTCAGACAGTTTATTTCGAATTTCTATGAAAAACAAGAGTTTTGCAAATACAGTTTATTTTCCACTAATTACATTGCACAAACTCAGTTTTATTTTTCTGAAATTCTTGCTGAATTTAAGTTAGGATAAAATTAGGGTAGTCACAATTTTCGAAAAGAGACTGAGAATTTTTTTTAGAGTTTTTAACAACTTCTGAATTTTATTGGATAAACATGAAGCCTTGTTAAAAATTATGATAATTTTTGGTATTTTGAGATTTTCAGGGAATTACGGAAAAAAAAAAATTTTCCCGGAATTGGCACGCGTCCCGATGCAACCCGGGACGGGCGTCCCGAAGGTCACCCTTCTATAAAAACTCAATTTTTTTCATTTTCTCTCAAATCTACAACCAAAAATTCATCTCTCTAAAAAAACATTTCTCTCTAGCCTCTCTCTACAAATTTTTGGCAAACTCCTCAAAGTTTAAAAATTCGAAATTGCCTCAAAAATTTGAATTTTAAACTTCACCCAAAAATTCGAATTTCCCTCCAAAATTCGATTTTCCCGTCAAAAATTCAAAATTCGCCCCTAACCTAATTTCATCCTTCTGAATTCAAATTCACCTCCAGAATTTGAGTTTAAAGCTTTCTTCCCCACCTACACTCTCTCAAACGTTTTAAATGGCTCCCAAACGTGCTCGTACCACATCTACCATGACAGTTACCTCAGTGACACATCCTTTTATGCTGTTTCCCTCCAGCACAGCATACCAAGAGAGATGCACTGGGTACATCGGGCGTACGATACTAACGGGCAGAAGCTGGATTGGGCAGCAGTACAGACACCTGGAGTAGAGCCGGAAGTCAGACGCATACTCGACGTGCCACCCTACAGTCGAGTATTCATCGTCACCGAGCCCACATACCTGGAGCTGGTATGTGAGTTCTATGCGTCTTTTACCTGCCAACAGGAGCAGGTCACATTCCGTTTAGGCGGAATAGATCGATCGATGAGCATGGCCTAGTTCGGCATCGCCCTAGGCATCTGGCAGAGAGATGAGCTGGATACGCCCGCATACACCATAACAGTTCGAGACTTCACGTCTGCAGACGTCTCCACTGCTTGGGCTCAGATCTGCATGACGGGTGTCCCATACCAGCATGGCTTTGCAAAAGCCACAGGTATTTATCCTACTCTTCGTTACTTGCATGCTATCATTGCACACACATTGTCAGGACGACTGACAGTGCCCGGAACTGTCACCCGGATGGAGACGTTCCTTCTAGCCAACATGCACATGGGATCTACAGTAGAGATGGCTAGACTCATAGCGGTCGTCATGCAAGGATTCGCTACAGACACTAGGAAACAGTGTCTGGGACTCGGACCATACATCACCAGGCTAGCCCGCTACCTGGAGTAGGACATAGAGGGCTCGGAGCTTACTCTGGTCGCCCCAACCACTATTCCCACAGACGTTACCATTCTACGGAACATGGGAATGGTTGTACGGGATGTGAATGGCCGCGACACCATCCACACGGAGTAGACAGGACAGGCATCGGCATCGGAAGCATTTCCAACGCATATCCCTCCATCCGAGACGTTCGTGCCACGTACTGCCTTCGAACGACACATGTCGCACGGATTGGCAGAACTATCGGCCCGATACAGTCGAGACATGGACAGGATTGACAGACGGCTGACGATGATGGAGGACAGGATTGACAGACGGTTGGCGATGATAGATGATAGGATCGCCATGAACACCAGCAGGATTGAGGAGATACATCAGCAGACTTCCCGAGTAGCGAAAAACTTTGAGTTTGACTTAGCAGACTTAGGTCCACTGGACAACGATCCGCCGGGTTCTTAGTCTCTCTCTTCTTCTTTCCTTTTCTTTCTTTTTCTTTTGTTTTATTTTTCTTGTTCTATGTGTATAAACATGTCTGGGCTGTATGACGTATGAATCTATGTACAAATTTGATTTATATGACATACAGATTGTTTGCATTATTATATTTTATGTCTTACTCACCCATACAGATTCCTTTATTTTTCTGTTTTATTTCTTATCTTCAAATAAGTGTGGGGTAGCTAGATATGCATGAACACTGAGGACAGTGCCAGACTTAAGTGTGGGGTAGCAGTGCACGGTGCACTGTAGCAGTTTGCAAAATTTTTCGCATGAATTTGCTTGTTTTCTCCGTATTTTCACACCCTTCCAAAATTTTTCAAACTTTTTCCGTCTTTTAGACTTCTAAATGCAGTATGCTTGGTTAAACAATTGCTTATGTCTATGATATGTAGGTAGTATGCTATGGTTAGTAGGAGATAGTTGATAGCTATCTTGGACTAATTGATTAGGAATAGGGAATTCCTGATAACTGAGCACAACTTTGTCTGGATTAGAGACCTCAACCAATTACCTGTTCGAGACTTAACTAGATAAAATTAGACCAGTTGTGGATATATTGGCAGTTAGGATGACTAGATGAGACTCTGAGCTAAAAGTGAAAGGAAACAAAAGATAGTTAATCAAATAAGGGTAGTTTGCCAGCGGCCTTCGCTACTCGAGCACCACTCCTTCGGGGAATTTAAAGCCTGATGCCCTAAGGTCGTGTAGATCTGGGAGTCATCAGAGTGGGACTCGCTACATGGGTAGTTGAAGTTGACGTGTTCTAAGCAGACTCAAAATATCCTAAATCTATAAAGAAAATAACTAAGTGCTAAAACACCAAGAATCTGATCACCAAAGCTCAGAACTCAAAAAGTTGTCTATTGTTAATATGTCTAGCGATAGGTCGAAGTGTTATCTGGTAGTAGTTAAGACAAGAGTACATTGTGTTGACTATCTGGTCTGGACTAGTACACACACTACACATCAGGAAGACCCTGTGACTAAGAAAAAAGACCAACCTAGTTGTTGATTTATTTTCTGCCTGATCATAGCAAGCTACTAGAAGACATTTGAGACCTTGTCATAGCAACCTAACCAGACAGACCTGTATTAAGACTTGTCTGAAGAATTTTTGGAATAAAAACATGACTAGGAATTTAAGTAACTTCAGGTAGACTTTGCTTGAGGACAAGCAAAAGGCTAAGTGTGGGGTTATCTGATACGCGAAAATCGTATCACCTTTTTAGCATGTTTTTACGTATGAATTTGGGTGAAATCAAGGGCAATTTGATCTTGATTGTGCATTATTCACTTAATTTCACGGTTTTTATGATTTTGGAAGTGTCAGGTGCAAAGTAGACGAAAACAGCAAATTTTGGGGCAAAAACGCAATTTTTGGAAATGTTGACTCGGTCAAAGGTCCGGGACGGGCATCCCGAACCAGGGACGGGCGTCCCGACCTGGTCAACAGACCAGGACGGGCGTCCCGAGCCGCCAGAAGCTGTCCCACATCGAATTTTTTCAGAGATTTTCACTCCGGGAAGCTGCTATAAATACCCCAGGCCTCCAGCAGTTGAATTCATCCCTCTCCACTCGATCTGAGTCATTAAGTGGTTTCCAGTGTACAATTTTCCAGTACACAACTCACTCAGAGACTCGGATCTCAGTTTTCTTTCTTATTAGTGTTTGTTTTAGTTTCTGAGAAATAGTCTCAGATCTTAGGTTTCTATAGATAGGTTCGTTTCTGGTATTCATAGAATACCCGGGATTTCGTTAGGAGATCCTAAGAGAGCTCTAGGCGTTCGAAGAGTCAGTCCACAGGGCTAGGCTTAAGCCCAGGACGTAAGGTAAAGTCTAGCTACTAGGCTGAGGAAGCGTCTCCGAAGGTTCTGGTGAGCAGAGTCAGGGCGAGCAATACGACATATACAGCAGTACGCTCCGTAGGCGAGACTTCGTAAAGGGTGATTTCTTTATGGCATCGGTCCCCATGTCCCTCTCTTATATGTGTTTTGCTTTATTCTAAATATAAATTATGAATATCAGATTACGATTTTATGAATAGTTGTGTTATATTTGAAGTTTTTATGTTTTTCCGGAAATAGCCACCTGCTAAATATTCATTATGTCTGCATGTCTAATGTAAGTCTCTTTTAAACTAAAACTAGGGTTATAGACAATTCCTAACCACGGTCTATTCATAACCTGTTTAGTTTAACAGGCATCAATTAGTATTGGTGTCTGCCATACTAGATAAAATAACCAACGGAACACCTTATTTGTTAGAGTAGTCTAGGTAGGCTGAGTAGAGAGTTATGCCGGCAGTTTTGCGACGAGCAGCATGACCCCGAAGTGACATAGGGTACCGTTCATTGCTGACTTTAGTCCGGGCCGTGAGTAGGGCCGTTTACCTTAACGATGGGGCGGTAGCGTAGAGACCTCAAATGTGGTACACCTTTAGACACAGACCATAGTTGCATTCCAGGCTAAGATATATCTAAAACACTCGAATATAGGTCAATCATCATATAGGAACAGTATAACATAGAATCAGAACTCATCTTTAAAACACTTTCAGGATTAATTAGACTTAAACCTAGTGGAGAATGGATCACCCTCTCAATCAAAGTATTTGATGAAGATTGCATAACTGGATTATAAGATAGGAGTTAGGATAAAAGGCTAGTTACTACTAAGCCGTTTCCACTTCCCTGGGAGTACGATAATTAAATTAATAAAATCGTAGATACTTTCCAATAGACTAGCTACACGATAGGTACTCTGCCTTAGGTTCTGACTGATTAAGTGACACCATAGAGACTAAATGTGACAATTAGTCAATCACAGTCCTTAATTATTCATAATCAACATAGGGTAAAATAACACCTATTTAGCATATCGGTCGGAAACTGCATCAATAGTATAGCTTTCTAGAGTGATTTTTCTTCAAAAATTCGATGTGGGACTTGGAATTGCAGCTCGGGACGCCCATCTTGGACTGTTGACCAGGTCAGGACGGCCGTCCCGAGTCCTGGACGCCTGTCCTGGCCTGTTGACCAGGTCAGGATGCCCATCCTGATTCGGGACGCCCTCCCCAACATCTGAACTTCAAAAAAATTGCGTTTTTGCCCCGAAATTTGCCATTTTCTTCTACTTTTCACCTGCCACTTCCAAAATCATAAAAACTATGAAATTGAGTTAATAACAAACAATTAGGACCAATTTGCCCTCAATTTCACCCTAAATTATGCCTAAAAACATGCTTAAATGTTATATGATTTATGCATATCAAAAGTCCAGCTACTAGGCTTAGGAAGCGTCATCCGAAGGTTTTGACGAGCAGAGTCGGGTCGAGCAGTCCAACATATACAAGCAGTTGCTCCATCGGCGAGGCTAAGTAAAGGGTGAATACTTTATGGCATCAGTCCCCCTGTCCCTCTCTTTATATGTATGTACTGTGTTCATCCAAACATTTATTAAGTCTATTGGATTATGATTTTATGAATATTTGTTATGCATGTTGAAGTACTTTATGATTTTTTGGAAATGGCCACCAGCTTAACTTTCATTATGTCTGCATGTCTAATGTAGTTTCTTTTAAACTAAATGTAGGGTTATAGACAATTCCAAACCATGGTCTAATCATAACCTGTATAGTTTAATAGGCATTAATTTAGGACTTCCCCGTCGGGATGCATTAACGTCTGCCATATTAGATGAAATGACCTATAGATCACCATGTTTGTTAGAGTAGTCTAAGTAGGCTGAGTTTGTGTGTTTATGCCGACGTTAGGGCGAGTGACATGATCCCCTAAGTGACATAGTGCTTGCATGGATGCCTTTAGCTCGAACCGTGAGTAGGGCCGTCATTAAGGTAGGGCGGTTTATAAGGTAACTCAGATGTGGTACACCTTTAGACTCAGTACATAGTTGCAATCTAGGCTAAGATATATCTAAAATACTCGAAGATATGTCAATCAACATGTAGGAACAGTATAACATAGAATCAGGACATTATCTGTAAAACACTCTTAGGCTTAAATAGACTTAAACCTAGTGGAGAATGAATCACCCTCTCATCAAAGATATTGATGAACGATTGCATAACTGGATCAAAAGATAAGAGTTAGGGTAAGAGGATAGTTACTACTAAGCCGTTACCACTTCCCTGGGAGTACGATATTTGATTTAATTAAAACCGTAGATACTTTCCAACAGACTAGCTACACGATAGGTACTCTACCTTAGGTTCTGATTGATTAAGTGACAGTATAGAGACTAAATGTGACAATTAGTCAGGCTAAGTCCTTAATTACTCATAATCAACATAGGGTAAAACAACACCTATTTTAGTATATCAGTCGGAACACATCTGATTTTTGGGGCCGTTGCTGGGGAAATATCATAATGAATTTAGGATTCCTGATCAAAATTCTAGAGACTTATGATAGGTAACGGTAGTAAACTATACCTTAGACCTAACACTTATTTTATGCTAGTTAGACAATCAATTTCCGAAATATAGGGTTATCATAACTAATTGATTTTAGATATATGAAGTTAAGACATTTAGGATAATCAAATTTTAGAAAATTATTCTAAAACCATATTGAGGAAATTTAACTGCTTCCGAAATAAAAAGAAAAAAAAATGTTAAAAATTTTAAAACCCGAAAAAAAAAAGTATTTTTCTTGCTCAACAGTAAGTTGTTCTTTTTCCCTATCTCTTGTATTATATATTCTTTCATAGTTGAATATTTGTTTTCTTCCAAATTTTTCTAATCTTTCACTTTCTGTGTTACTCCACTAACCAGTTTGCTCAGGCTTAAACGTATTCTTCTCTGTAGTTGCATGACTCGAACTTCAGAAGCTAACCTTGAAACCCCAGTTGAGAATCCCGAACGTGTCATCCGTACAGCTAATAGGCGAAGAACAGAGATGGCTGCTGAAAGACCTCTCCTCGAATCCTACATCCAGCCACAGACTGTTCCAGTATCATCCGCCATTCAAATCCCTAGAAACCCTCGCTATGATCTTAAACCGAATGTGATCCAGTTGATTATTAATCGGGTCCAGTTTGGAGGAACTGCAGCCGAGAATCCGCTAGAACACTTATCCGATTTCTCCTCTCTCTGCGAAGGCCTCAAGGGAGATCATACTATAGAAGTAACCAAACTAAACCTCTTTCCCTACTCACTGAGGGACAGAGCTAAGAGATGGTTGGCCCAGCTACCTACTAACTCCATCACCTCATGGAATGAGTTAAGCAAAGCCTTCCTAGAAGAGTACTACTCTGCAGCAAGGGTCCTAGAATATCGAAGGGCTCTATCCAGTTTTACTCAAGCTGTTGATGAGACAGTGATCGAAGCTTGGGACAGATTCAAGGAGCTACTCAGGCTCTGCCCCCAACATGGACTTACCGAAGCACTGCTGATCCAGTAATTCTACGAGGGAATGAAGGACATGGGCAAGCAAGTTCTAGATGAACTCAATCCCCAGAGCGGTTTCAATGGAATGAGTGATGTAGATGCTAGAAATGCTCTGGAGAGGCTCTATAGGAATAGCAAGAATTGGCGCACAAGCGACCGAGCTAAGAAGCAACCAGTAAATGCGGCCCTCGCCTCCACTAATGATCAATTTGAGGCACTGAAGGCCAGCATTACTAATCAACTGAATGCTTTCCAACAAGGGAAAAGCGTTCAGCCAGTATATCAAGTCTGCGAATTTTGCCAAGGACCGCATTTTAGTGGAGATTGTTATGGTAATGGAATATTGACTATTCCAGAAGATATGGAACAAGTCGATGCAGTTAACTCTGCTCCTATAGGAAATACCTACAATCCCACCTGGAAGAACCATCCGGGATTCAGTTGGAGAAACAATTCCGGGACTGCTAACTTCCAGAAAAGGGTGCCTCAGCAACTGCCATATCTGCAGAACCAATAAGTCGCTCTGCCCGCACTAAGGAACTACATCGTTCCAATTGACCCCATGCAAGAATTCAGGGACATGCTGAAAGGCATTGCCGACTCTAACAAGGAAATGATAGAGTCTAACAGGAAAGTCCAGGAAGCTCATGCAGAAAGAATCCAGCAGAATGAGAACAGACATAAGCAGACCGAGCAAACAGTCAGAAATACACAAGCTGCTATACAAACCTTGGAGAGATAAATGGGCCAGCTATCCACCAATCTCTCTCACATGTCCCAAGGAACGCTACCAAGCAACACTGAGACCAACCCCCAAACTGAATGCAAGACCATCACTCTAAGATCTGGTAAAGATCTATCTCCATCTCCGCCCAAACCATCTGACCCTCCTATACTTGTGCAGGAACTAGAAGAAGGCTCCAAGGATCCAACGCAGACGGATGTCGAAACCAAAGTAGCAAGGAAAGGGAAGACGAAGTTTATTCTTGAGTACCGGCCAAAAGTACCTTACCCTGCCAGACTTATGCAAAATAAAGATAAGGAGCAATTTGAAAAGTTTCTTAAGAATTTTAGTCAGATTCATGTTAATTTGCCTTTACTTGATGTTATTTCTGAAATGCCAAAGTATGCTAAGTTTTTAAAAGAAGTCGTTAGTAATAAAAGAAAATTTGACATAGACAAGGTGGTTCTTAATAAAGAGTGTTTGGCAGTTTTGCTGAATAAACTGCCGTCTAAACAGAAAGATCCTGGTTGCTTTACCTTGCCATGTACAATTGGAAATATTACTAACATGCATGCATTAGGCAGACTTAGGAGCTAGTATTAATCTCAAGTCATCTAGTTTATTTGATAAATTAGGATTGCATGATTTGAAAACGACTAGGATGTGCATACAACTTGCAGATAGGACAGTCAAAATCCCCAAAGGAATAATTGAAGATCTCTTAGTAAAGGTCGGAAAATTTGTGTTCCCTGTGGACTTTGTTGTCATGGATATGAATGGGGAAGGAGGAGTGCCCCTGATCCTAGGTCGACCATTTCTAGCTACCTCAAAAGCATTAATAGACGTCAGTAATGGTCAAATCAAGTTAAGGGTAGGTAATGAGGACATCACTTTTGATCTGAATGAAACCCTTAGGTATACCATGCATTTAGATGATACTTGCTTTTGTATGGATGCTATTGAGCACTTGATTGAAATTAACGTGACAGACCTATGCTCAAACTATCAAGTCTTGAGTGAGGACTCCCTAGAATTAGAGGAGACTGAACTCGGCTCTTCCGAATATGAAATTAACTCTGATAGTTTCACTGAGATAGGTGATGATGAGATGAAGAAAGAATAGAATTCATTTGAAGATCCACCAGACTTGGAACTGAAGGAGTTGCCCACTCATCTGTGCTATGAATTCCTAGACGACAATAAGAAACTTTTCATTATTCTTGCAGCTGATTTGACTACAGAACAACGGAAGTTGACCGTGGACATATGCAGAAAGTATAGAAGAGCCTTTGCCTACAATATTGCAGACATTCCAGGTATTAATCCAAGCTTTTGCTCGCATAAGATTCTTCTAGAAAATGATTATAAGCCATGTGTGCAGCCTCAAAGGAGGTTGAATCCTAATGTGTGTGATGTTGTTAAGAAAGAAGTAATCAAACTGTTAGACGCAGGACTTATCTATCCTATCTCAGATATTGAGTAGGTAAGCCCGGTGTAGGTAGTACCTAAGAAAGGCAGTATAACAGTTGTTAGAAATGAACATAATGAACTAATTCCTATGAGAACTGTAACTGGTCATCGTGTATGCATAGACTATAGGAAACTAAATACGGCCACACGAAAAGACCACTTCCCACTTCCTTTTATTGACCAAATGTTAGAAAGATTGTCTGGACATATGTTTTACTGCTTTCTTGATGGGTTTTCTGGATGTTTTCAAATTCCTATTTCCCCTGAGGACCAGCATAAAACTACTTTCACATGCCCTTTTGGAACATTTGCATATATAAGGATGCCTTTTGGTTTGTGTAATGCACCTGCTACATTTCAACGTTGTATGACTGCTATCTTTGAGGACATGTTAGGAAAGTCTATGGAAGTATTCATGGATGACTTCTCTGTTTTTGGAAATTCATTTGGGGTTTGTCTAAAGAACTTGGAATTAATGTTGAAACGTTGTATAAAATCTAATTTGGTTTTAAATTGGGAAAAATGCCACTTCATGGTAAAAGAGGGAATCGTATTAGGACATAAGATCTCACACCGAGGTATGGAAGTAGATAAGGCCAAAATTGAAGTTATTTCAAAATTGCCTCCACCCAATACTGTGAGAGCCGTTAGAAGTTTTTTGGGACACGCTGGCTTTTATCGTAGGTTTATAAAGGATTTCTCATTAATAGCCAGGCAGTTGATCAATTTACTCGGAAAAGATGTTCCATTTGTCTTTGATGAAAAATGTTTAAAAGCCTTTAATAGACTTAAGGAACTTTTAACTACTGCACCTATCATGATGTCACCTGACTGGAGTCTACCTTTTGAACTAATGTGTGATGCTAGTGACTATGCAGTAGGAGTTGTTTTAGGACAAAGACATGATAAGAAATTTCATGTAATATATTATGCTAGTAAAACCTTAACTGATGCTCAGGAAAATTACACTATGACAGAAAAGGAATTATTAGCAGTAGTATATGCATTTGAAAAATTTTGATCTTATCTAGTCCTGTTTAAAACCATTGTTTATACTAATCACTCTGCATTAAAGTACTTGTTCAATAAAACCGACGCAAAGCCAAGATTAATCAGATGGGTTTTATTGCTTCAAGAATTCGACATAGAAATTCGGGATAAGAAAGGGGCAGAAAACTTAGCCACATACCACTTGTCCAGGCTAGAGAATCCGACCCTAGAAGCTATAGATGAATCGATTATATCTGACAAATTCCCGGATGAGAACTTATGTACACTGTTTGCTATTTTCTCACCTCCTTGGTTTGCAGATATAGCAAATTACTTGGCAGCCCAGACTCTTCCTAGTGATATAACTGTTCAGCAGCGAAGAAAATTCTTTGCTGACCTGAAATTTTACTTTTGGGAAGATCCTTTTCTATTTCGAATATGTGCATATCAGATGATCAGGAGATGTGTCTCTCAAGAAGAAGGTTTCCAAATTCTGGAACATTTTCACTGCGGACCAGTAGGCGGTCACTTAGCTGCAGCTAATATCGTCTTGAAAGTATTAGAAGTAGGCTTCTACTGGCCTACAATATTCAAGGATGCCGCAGCGTTTACAGGATCGTGCGATGCTTGTCAGAAAGCTGAAAACATATCTTCTCGAGACAGTCTACCCCAAAAAGTAATTCAAAGTGTAGAGATATTTGACATATGGGGTATAGACTTTATGGGTCCATTTCCTCCCTCTTTTGGTAAGAAGTACATCATAGTAGCTGTAGAATATTTCTCAAAATGGCCTGAGGTAAAGGCCCTACCTACTAATGATGCTAGAGTCGTGTGCAGATTCCTTAAGCAGATTTTCGCCAGATTTGGATGTTTGAAAACCCTAATCAGTGACCGAGGTACGCACTTCTACAATTGTCAATTGCAGAAGGTACTTCAGCAATATGGAGCTCAGCATCGCTTTTCCACAGCCTACCATCCTCAAACCAATGGGCAGGCTTAGTGATACGCTAAAATCGTATCACATTTTTAGCATGTTTTTATGTATGTTTTAATGTGAAATTGAGAGTAAATTGACATTAATTGTTTACTATTTACTTAATTTCACGGTTTTTATGATTTTGGAAGTGTCAGGTGAAAAGTAGACGAAAACAGCAAATTCTGGGGCAAAAACGCAATTTTTGGAAATGTTGACCCGGTCAAAGGTCCGGGACGGGCGTCCCGACCCGGTCAAACCGCCAGGACGGGCGTCCTGAACCTGGTCAACGAATCAGGACGGGCGTCCCGAGCCGCCAGAAGCTGTCCCACATCGAATTTTTCAGAATTTTTCACTCCGGGAAGCTGCTATAAATACCCCAGGCCTCCAGCAGTTGAATTCATCCCTCTCCACTCGATCTGAGTCATTAAGTGGTTTCCAGTGTACAGTTTTCCAGTACACAACTCACTCAGAGACTCAGATCTCAGTTTTCTTTCTTATTAGTGTTTTGTTTTAGTTTCTGAGAAATAGTCTCAGATCTTAGGTTTCTATAGATAGGTTCGTTTCCGGTATTCATAGAATACCCGGGGTTTCGTTAGGAGACCCTAAGAGAGCTCTAGGCGTTCGAAGAGTCAGTCCACAGGGCTAGGCTTAAGCCCAGGACGTAAGGTAAAGTCTAGCTACTAGGCTGAGGAAGCGTCCTCCGAAGGTTCTGGCGAGCAGAGTCAGGGCGGGCAATACGACGTATACAGCAGTACGCTCTGTAGGCGAGACTAAGTAAAGGGTGATTTCTTTATGGCATCAGTCCCCATACCCCTCTCTTATATGTTTTATTGCTTTGTCCTAAACATCAATTATGAATATCAGATTATGATTTTATGAATAGTTGTTTTGTATGTTGAAGTTATTATGTTTTTCCGGAAATAGCCACCTGCTAAATAATCATTATGTCTGCATGTCTAATGTAGTTTCTTTTAAACTAAAATAGGGTTATAGACAATTCCTAACCACGGTCTATTCATAACCTGTTTAGTTTAACAGGCATCAATTAGTATTGGTGTCTGCCATACTAGATAAAATAACATGCTGAACACCTGGCTTGTTAGAGTAGTCTAGGTAGGCTGAGTAGAGCGTTATGCCAGCGATTACGAGCCTTCAGAGTGATCCCCGAAAGTGACATAGGGCTTTCATAACTGTCTTTGTTCGTACCGTGAGTAGGGCCGTTTACCTTAATGATAGGGGGCGGTAGCATAGAGACTCAGATGTGGTACACCTTTAGACACAGAACATAGTTGCATTCCAGGCTAAGATATATCTAAAACACTCGAATATAGGTCAATCAACATATAGGAACAGTATAACATAGAATCAGAACTTATCTTTAAAACACTTCTAGGGTTAATTAGACTTGAACCTAGTGGAGAATGGATCACCCTCTCATCAAAGTATTTGATGAAGATTGCATAACTGGATCATAAGATAAGAGTTAGGATAAGAGGCTAGTTACTACTAAGCCGTTGCCACTTCCCTGGGAGTACGATAATTAACTTAGTAAAATCGTAGATACTTTCCAATAGACTAGCTACACGATAGGTACTCTGCCTTAGATTCTGGCTGATTAAGTGACACCATAAGACTAAACGTGACAATTAGTCAATCACAGTCCTTAATTAATCATAATCGACATAGGGTAAAATAACACCTATTTAGTACGTCAACCGGAATCGCATCAGATTTTTGGCGCCGTTGCCGGGGAAATATCATAATGAATTTAGGATTATTGGCCACAATTCTAGAGACTTATGATAGGTAACGGTAGTAACCTAGACTTTTGATTAACACTTATGTTATACCAGTTAGACAATCACTTTCCTGAATATAGGATTATCATAACTAATTAATTTTAGATGTATCTGGAATTAAGAGACTTAGGATAATCAAATTTTAGAAAATTATTCTAGAACCATATTGAGGAAATTTACCTGCTTTCTAAATAAATTTTAAAATCCATAAAAATATTTTTCTCGGTTGTCTTCACTTTCCTATGTTTGTTATTTGTTATTTCTAACCAGACTTTGCACTCAGAGATGAAGAGAACAAGAGCAGCTACTAACCAGGCAAAGAAAACAGAAAACCCTGACACTCCAGGACCAAAGAAGACGAAACCAGAAGGCCCCTCTAGACCCGCACCAGAAGTACCACGAGGGACTCTTCCTTCACAACCAGTAGAAGTAAACTCGAGCCCTGATGCCAGTGAACTAGTGAGACGATTCCTGAACACCCGTGAGCATAGTCCCACGGAAGAAGATCCTTCTGAGGATACCTTCCCTCCTAGAGAAGTACCCCAGAGATCTCCAATTCACCCTCCTACCCAGAGAGTTCCTCTAAATCCACCCCCTACTGATCAAACCCAGAATTCACCGACCTCTCCTGCATACACCCCAACACCTCACGAGCGCACCCCTTCATCTGCGGGGAGTACTAACGGTTATTATTCACTGTTGTCCGTGCAGATAGACACACTAACTCAAAGGGTCTATGAGATGGACCAAGGGATTGCCAGCAGACTGTGTCATTTAGACCAACTCAGTCTGAACATCACAACTAACGTAGACCGACTCAGAGCCACGGTCAATCTCCAGGAGAACCAAGGTGCACAACTACTCCGAGAGATGGCTGATCTACGCAGTGAGCAAAACAGGCAGAGGGATGAGATGCGAACAATACGCATAGAAATGCGAAGCATTCGGACAGAACTACAGGAGATCAGAGACAGGATTCGTTAAAAAGGGAAGATTCTTTTACTTTTATTTTCAGCAAATAATAAGTTTGAACTGAAACTTGAATAATTGACCCATATTTTTCTATTTTTCAAACATTTTTAAAGGGTCCTTTATTTTCAACAATTTTCTTCAGACATTTTATTTCTATGAAAAACGAAAATTTTGCAATTACAGTTTATTTTTCATTAACTAAATTGTATAAATTCAAATTTTTTTTTTCTTGCTGAATTTAAATAGGAATAAAATTAGGGTAGTATGATTTTCGAAAAAGTGAGACTGAGGAATTTTTGCATAGAGTTTTTTTAACAACTTCTGAATTTCATTGGATAAACAAGCCTTGTTAAAAATTATGATTATTTTTGGTATACTGAGATTTGCAGGAATTAGAAAAAAAAATAATAAATTTTCGGAATTGGCACGCGTCCCGAGGCAACCCGGGACGGGCGTCCCGGACGGGAGTCCTCCTGCCTCCGGGACGGGCGTCCCGAAGGCCTCCCCTTCTATAAAATCTCAATTTTTTCATTTTTCCCTCAAAATTCACTTCCAAAAATCCACCTCTCTCAAATAACTCTCTCTCTTACCTTTGGCAAACTTTTCAAATTTAAAATTTCAAATTTCCCTCCAAAATTTAAATTTTAAATTTCCTTCCAAATTCGAATTTCCCTCCAAAATTCGAATTTCCCGCCAAAAATTTCGAAATCTTTCCCTAGCCTAATTTCACCCTTTTGAATTCAAATTCACCTCCAGAATTCGAATACGAACCTTCCTTCCTACCTAAAACTCCCAAAATCTCTCAAACACTTTCAACCCAAATGGCTGCCAAACGTGCTCGTACCCCATCCACTATGACAGTTACCTCAGTGACACATCCTTTTATGCTGTTTCCCTCCAGCACAGCATATCAGGAGAGATGTCACGGATACATCGGACGCACGATACTGACGGGCAGAACGCTGGATTGGGCAGCAGTACAGACACTGGGAGTAGAGGCTGAGGTCAGACGCATACTCGATGTACTACCCTACAGTCGAGTATTCATCGTCACAGAGCCCACGTACCTGGAGCTGGTATGTGAGTTCTATGCATCCTTTGCATGCCATCAGGAGCAGATCACATTCCGCTTAGGCGGAATAGATCGGTCGATGAGCATGGCCGAGTTCGGCATCGCTTTGGGTATCTGGCAGAGAGAGGAGCTGGATACGCCCGCCTACACCACAGCAGTTCGGGACTTCACTTCTGCAGAGGTCTCCACTGCTTGGGCTCAGATCTGTATGACGGGTGTTCCCTACCAGCATGGCTTTGCGAAAGCCACAGGTATCTATCCTGCTCTTCGCTACTTACATGCCATTATTGCACACACTTTGTCAGGACGACGGACGGCCCCCGGGAATGTCACCCAGATGGAGACATTCCTCTTGGCCAACATGCATATGGGATCCACAGTAGAGATGGCTCGACTTATCACAGTCATCATGCGGGGTTTTGCTACGGACACTCGGAAACAGTGTCTGGGGCTCGGGCCATTCATCACCAGGATAGCCCGCTACCTGGAGTTGGACATAGAGGGCTCGGAGCTTACTCTGGTCGCCCCAACCACTATTCCCACAGACGTTACCATCCTACGGAACATGGGAATGGTTGTCCGGGATGCGAGCGGCCGCTACACCCATCCACACAGAGCAGCCAGGACAGGCTCGGCATCAGAAGCAGCTCCACCGCATATCCATCCATCCGAGACGTTCGTGCCACGTACTGCCTTCGAACGACACATGTCGCACGGATTGGCAGAACTATCGGCACGATACAGTCGAGACATGGACCGGATTGACAGCCGGCTGGCCATGATGGATGACCAGATTGACAGACGACTGGCGGTGATGGATGACAGGATCGCCATGATCACCAGTAGGATTGAGGAGATACATCAGCAGACTGCCCGAGTAGCGGAGAACTTCGAGTTTGACCTAACAGACCTCGGTCCACTGGATGGCGACCCGCCGGGTTCTTAGTCTCTCTCCCCCTTCTTTTCTTTCTTTTTCTTTTGTCTTTTGTTTATCTTGTTCTTTGTGTATGTCTGGGCTGTATGACTATGAATCTTTGTACAAAATTGATTTATATGACATACAGAATTGTTGCATTATTTTTTTTTTTTTTTTTATTATGTTTTATTTCTTGTTTTCACAAATAAGTGTGGGGTAATTAGCTATGCATGAACACTGAGGACAGTGCCAAACTTAAGTGTGGGGTAGCAGTGCACGGTGCACTGTAGCAGTTTGAAAAATTTTTCGCATGCTTTTGCTTGTTTTCCCTGTAT
Organism: Asclepias syriaca; assembly: GCA_027405835.1. Taxonomy (NCBI): domain Eukaryota; kingdom Viridiplantae; phylum Streptophyta; class Magnoliopsida; order Gentianales; family Apocynaceae; genus Asclepias; species Asclepias syriaca. The sequence continues at coordinate 13,138,816 of CM049932.1, forward strand.
TTTCACACCCTTCCAAAAATTTTCAAAATTTTTCCGTCTTTCAGACTTCTAAATGCAGTATGCTTGGTTAAACAAATTGCTTATGTCTATGATATGTAGGTAGTATGTTATGGTTAGTAGGAGATAGTCGATAGCTATCTTGGACTAATTGATTAGGAATAGGGAATTCCTGATAACTGAGCACAACCTTGTCTGGATTAGAGACCTCAACCAATTGCCTATTCGAGACTTAACTAGATAAAATTAGACCAGTTGTGGATATATTGGCAGTTAGAATGACTAGATGAGACTCTGAGCTAAAAGTGAAAAGAACTTAAGGAAGTTAATTACAATAGGGTAGTTTGCCAGCGGCCTTCGCTACTCGAGCACCACTCCTTCGGGGAACTTAAAGCCTGATGCCCTAAGGTCGTGTAGATCTGGGAGTCATCGGAGTGGGACTCGCTACATGGGTAGTTGAAGTTGACGTGTTCTAAGCAAACTCGAAATACCCTGAATCTATAAAGAAAATAACTAAGTGCTAAAACATTAAAAATCTGATCACCAAAGCTCAGAACTCAGAAAGTTATCTGTTGTCAGTATGTCTAGCGATAGGTCGAAGTATTATCTGGTAGCAGTTAAGATAAGAGTTCATTGTGTTGACTATCTGGTCTAGACTAGTACACACACTACACATCAGGAAGACCCTGTGACTAAGAAAAAGTCCAACCTAGTTGTTGATTTATTTTCTGCCTGATCATAACAAACTACTAGAGACATGTGAGACCTTGTCATAGCAACCTAACCAATCAGACCTGTGTTAAGAATTGTCTGAAGAATTTTTGGAATAAAAACATGATTAGGAATTTAAGTGACTGCACTACGGTTTAAAATCACTAACTCCATGTAGACTTTGCTTGAGGACAAGCAAAAAGCTAAGTGTGGGGTTATCTGATACGCTAAAATCGTATCACATTTTTAGCATGTTTTTATGTATGTTTTAATGTGAAATTGAGAGTAAATTGACATTAATTGTTTACTATTTACTTGATTTCACGGTTTTTATGATTTTGGAAGTGTCAGGTGAAAAGTAGACGAAAACAGCAAATTCTGGGGCAAAAACGCAATTTTTGGAAATGTTGACCCGGTCAAAGGTCCGGGACGGGCGTCCCGACCCGGTCAAACCGCCAGGACGGGCGTCCTGAACCTGGTCAACGAATCAGGACGGGCGTCCCGAGCCGCCAGAAGCTGTCCCACATCGAATTTTTCAGAATTTTTCACTCCGGGAAGCTGCTATAAATACCCCAGGCCTCCAGCAGTTGAATTCATCCCTCTCCACTCGATCTGAGTCATTAAGTGGTTTCCAGTGTACAGTTTTCCAGTACACAACTCACTCAGAGACTCATCTCAGTTTTCTTTCTTATTAGTGTTTTGTTTTAGTTTCTGAGAAATAGTCTCAGATCTTAGGTTTCTATAGATAGGTTCGTTTCCGGTATTCATAGAATACCCGGGGTTTCGTTAGGAGACCCTAAGAGAGCTCTAGGCGTTCGAAGAGTCAGTCCACAGGGCTAGGCTTAAGCCCAGGACGTAAGGTAAAGTCTAGCTACTAGGCTGAGGAAGCGTCCTCCGAAGGTTCTGGCGAGCAGAGTCAGGGCGGGCAATACGACGTATACAGCAGTACGCTCTGTAGGCGAGACTAAGTAAAGGGTGATTTCTTTATGGCATCAGTCCCCATACCCCTCTCTTATATGTTTTATTGCTTTGTCCTAAACATCAATTATGAATATCAGATTATGATTTTATGAATAGTTGTTTTGTATGTTGAAGTTATTATGTTTTTCCGGAAATAGCCACCTGCTAAATAATCATTATGTCTGCATGTCTAATGTAGTTTCTTTTAAACTAAAATAGGGTTATAGACAATTCCTAACCACGGTCTATTCATAACCTGTTTAGTTTAACAGGCATCAATTAGTATTGGTGTCTGCCATACTAGATAAAATAACATGCTGAACACCTGGCTTGTTAGAGTAGTCTAGGTAGGCTGAGTAGAGCGTTATGCCAGCGATTACGAGCCTTCAGAGTGATCCCCGAAAGTGACATAGGGCTTTCATAACTGTCTTTGTTCGTACCGTGAGTAGGGCCGTTTACCTTAATGATAGGGGGCGGTAGCATAGAGACTCAGATGTGGTACACCTTTAGACACAGAACATAGTTGCATTCCAGGCTAAGATATATCTAAAACACTCGAATATAGGTCAATCAACATATAGGAACAGTATAACATAGAATCAGAACTTATCTTTAAAACACTTCTAGGGTTAATTAGACTTGAACCTAGTGGAGAATGGATCACCCTCTCATCAAAGTATTTGATGAAGATTGCATAACTGGATCATAAGATAAGAGTTAGGATAAGAGGCTAGTTACTACTAAGCCGTTGCCACTTCCCTGGGAGTACGATAATTAACTTAGTAAAATCGTAGATACTTTCCAATAGACTAGCTACACGATAGGTACTCTGCCTTAGATTCTGGCTGATTAAGTGACACCATAAGACTAAACGTGACAATTAGTCAATCATAGTCCTTAATTAATCATAATCGACATAGGGTAAAATAACACCTATTTAGTACGTCAACCGGAATCGCATCACTTAGGTAACCAATAGAGGAATAAAGATAATCCTAGAAAAGACTGTGGGTGTTAACCGTAAGGATTGGGCCATAAAGCTGGATGATGCATTATGGGCCTTCCGTACAGCATACAGGACCACTACGGGGTTCTCACCTTATAGACTAGTCTATGGAAAAGCATACCACCTTCCGGTTGAACTTGAACATAGAGCTTACTGGGCAGTGCAAAAATGCAATCTAGATGATAACTTAACTAAGGAACACCGGATTCTACAACTCAACGAATTGGATGAGTGGAGGCTCAAAGCCTATGAAAACTCACATCAATTCAAGATGATAAGTAAACTCTGGCATGACAGGCGACTCAGAGCCTAGAAGAATTTTGAACCAGGAGATAAAGGTATTGCTATACAATTCACGTTTCAAATTTTTCCCAGGAAAGTTGCGTAGCTGTTGGTCAGCCACGTTCACTATCATGGAAGTATCACCCTTCGGAGCATGTGTCATCGTGGATTCTGACGGCACTACTCAAAAACTGAACAGGCAACGCTTAAAGATCTACAGAGAACCTTTTGACTTGTCCGAGCAGACTGTTGACTTCGCAGAAAAAGGGAGTATTTCTTTCATTTTATTTCATGTTTTGTTATTTGTTAATTCTTTCATTGTTTTATTTTCCTTCTTGCCCTTAGTCAGTCGAATAAGTGTGGGTAAGAGTTTTCTGTTTTGTTTTTATTCCTTCTTGTTTTCAAATAAGTGTGTGGTAATTTAGATATGCATGAACACAGAGGACAGTGTCAGACTTAAGTGTGGGGTAGCAGTGCACAGTGCACTGTAGTAGGAAAAAATGTTTGCATGATTTTTGAATGTTTTCCCCGGATTTTCACACCCTTCCAAATTTTTTCAAAACATTTCATTCTTTTAGACTTCAAAATGCAATATGATTGGTGAAGAATTGCTGATGTCTATGATATGTAGGTAGAATCTTATGATTAGTAGGAGACAATGTGATGACTTTCTTGAACTTATCAATTAGGAATAGGGAATTCCTGATAATTGAGCACAACTTAGTTTGGATTACAGAACTCAGCCAAATACCTTTTCAAAACTAAACTAGATAAGATTAGACTAGTTGAGGATGTATTGGCAATCAAAATGACTAGATGATGCTCTGAGCTGAAAGTGAAAAGAAAAATAAAGAGAGTTAACTAAATAGGGTAGTTTGCAAGCGGCCTTTGCTACTCGAGCACCACTCCTTAGGGGAACTTAAAGCCTGATGTCCTAAGGTCGTGTAGGTCTGGGAGTCATCGGAGTTGGACTCACTACATGGGTAGTTAAAGTTGACGTGTGAAAGAAGACTCAAAATACCCTGAAAAATCTATAAAAGAAAAATCAATAAATGCTTAATTAAAAATCTTGTCACCAAGGCTCAGAACTCAGAAAGTTGTTTGTTGTTGGTATGTCTAGCAACGGGTCGAAGTATTATCTGGTAATAGTCGAGATGGGAGTATATTGTGTTGACTATCTAGTCTAGACTAATACACACACTACACATCAGGAAGACCTTGTGATTGAGAGAATAGCTCAATCTAGTTATTAAGTTGTTAACCTGCTTGACCATGATAATCTACTAAAGACATTTGAGACCTTGTCATAGCAACTTAACCAGTCAGACCTGTGTTGTGAATTATCTGATTCAGTGAAGAATTTTGGAGTAAAAACATGACTAGAAATTTTAAGTGACTGCACCTATGATTTAAAATCACTAACTTCAGGTAGACTTTGCTTGAGGACAAGCAAAAAGCTAAGTGTGGGGTTATATGATATGCATAAATCATATCACATTTTTAGCATGTTTTTAGGCACAATTTAGGGTGAAATTGATGGTAAATCGCTCTTAATTGATTGTTATTAACTAAATTTCACAGTTTTTGTGATTTTGGAAGTGTCAGGTGAAAAGTAGAAGCAAATGGCAAATTTTGGAGCAAAAACGTGATTTTCAGAAGTTTGGAAGTCGGGATGGGCGTCCCGAACCAAGGATGGGCGTCCTGGCCTGGTCAACAAGCCAGGACGGGCGTCTAGGACTTGGGACGACCGTCCTGACCAGATCCAGGACGGGTGTCCCAAGCCCCAGTTTAGAATCCCACATCGAAATTTTGAGAGAAATTCACTCTAGAAAGCTACTATAAATACCCCAGACATTCCTCAGTTGAAATCATTCCTCTCCACTCGATTTGAGTCATTTAGTGACTTCAAGTATACAGTTTTCCATAGTATACAAGTCACTTAGCGACTCAGGTTTTAGTATAGGTTTATTTGTATTCTTAGATAGTGTCTCGTGTTCTTTGTTTCTGAGAGTCTGTCTCAGATCCTAGGATACGACTAGATAGGTTCGTTTCTGGTATTCATAGAATACTCGGGGTTTCGTTAGGAGATCCTAAGAGGGCTCTAGGCATTCGAAGAGTCAGTCAACAAGGTTGTGCTTAAGCTGGGTATTAAGGTAAAGTCCAGCTACTAGGCTGAGGAAGCGTCCTCCGAAGGTTCTGTCGAGCAGAGTCGGGTCGAGCAGTCCAACATATACAAGCAGTTGCTCCATCGGCGAGACTAAGTAAAGGGTGAATACTTTATGGCATCAGTCCCCCTGTCCCTCTCTTTATATGTCTGTACTGTGTTCGTCCAAACATTTATTATGTCTATTGGATTATGATTTTATGAATATTTGTTATGCATGTTGAAGTACTTTATGATTTTCCGGAAATGGCCACCAGCTTAACTTTCATTATGTCTGCATGTCTAATGTAGTTTCTTTTAAACTAAATGTAGGGTTATAGACAATTCCTAACCATGGTCTAATCATAACCTGTTTAGTTTAACAGGCATTAATTTAGGACTTCCCCGTCGGGATGCATTAATGTCTACCATATTAGATGAAATAACCTATAGATCACCATGTTTGTTAGAGTAGTCTAAGTAGGCTGAGTTTGTGTGTTTATGCCGGTGTTTGAGCTAGCGGCATGATCCCCTAAGTGACATAGGGCTTTCATGGATGCCTTTAGCTCGAACCGTGAGTAGGGCCGTCATTAAGGTAGGGTGGTTTATCAGGTAATTCAGATGTGGTACACATTTAGACTCAGTACATAGTTGCAATCTAGGCCAAGATATATCTAAAATACTCGAAGATATGTCAATCAACATGTAGGAACAGTATAACATAGAATCAGGACATTATCTGTAAAACACTCTTAGGCTTAAATAGACTTAAACCAAGTGGAGAATTAATCACCCTCTCATCAAAGATATTGATGAACGATTGAGTAACTGGATCATAAGATAAGAGTTAGGGTAAGAGGATAGTTATTACTAAGCCGTTACCACTTCCCTGGGAGTACGATATTTGATTTAATTAAAATCGTAGATACTTTCCAACAGACTAGCTACACGATAGGTACTCTGCCTTAGGTTATGATTGATAAAGTGACAGTATAGAGACTAAATGTGACAATTCGTCAGGCTAAGTCCCTAATTACTCATAATCAACATAGGGTAAAACAACACCTATTTTAGTATATCAGTCGGACCACATCAATAGGGTTGTGCTTAAGCTTGGTATTAAGGTAAAGTACAGCTACTAGACTGAGGAAGCGTCCTCCGAAGGTTCTGTCGAGCAGAGTCGGGTCGAGCAGTCCAACATATACAAGAAGTTGCTCCATCAGCGAACTACGTAAAGGGTGAATGCTTTATGGCATTGGTCCCCTTGTCCCTCTCTTTATATGTCTGTACTGTGTTCGTCCTAATACTAATTATGAATATTGGATTATGATTATATGAATATGTGTTATGCATGTTGAAGTACTTTATGATTTTCCGGAAATGGTCACCAGCTTAACTTTCATTATGTCTGCATGTCTAATGTAGTTTCTTTTAAACTAAATGTAGGGTTTTAGACAACTCCTAACCACGGTCTAATCATAACCTGTTTAGTTTAACATGCATTAATTTAGGACTTTCTCGTCGGAAAGCATTAATGTCTCTCATATTAGATGAAATAACCTATAGATCACCATGTTTGTTAGAGTAGTCTAAATAGGTTGAGTTTGTGTGTTTATGCCGGCGTTAGGGCGAGCAGCATGATCTCCTAAGTGACATAAGATTTTCATGGATGCCTTTAGCTCGAACTGTGAGTAGGGCCTTCAATGGCGATGGGGTGGTTTATCAGGTAACTCATATGTGGTACACCTTTAGACTCAGTACATAGTTGCCATCTAGACCAAGATATATCTAAAATACTCGAAGATAGGTCAATCAACATGTAGGAACAGTATAATATAAAATCAGAACATTATCTGTAAAACACTTTTTAGGATTAGATAGACTTAAACCTAGTGGAGAATGAATCACCCTCTCATCAAAGATTTTGATGAATGATTGCATAACTGGATCATAAGATAAGTGTTAGGGTAAGAGGATAGTTACTACTAAGCCGTTACCACTTCCTTAGGAGTACGATAATTAATCTAATTAAAATCGTAGATACTTTCCAACAGACTAGCTACACGATAGGTACTCTGCCTTAGGTTCTGATTGATTAAGTGACAGTATAGAGACTAAATGTGACAATTAGTCAGCCTAAGTCCTTAATTACTCATAATCAACATAGGGTAAAACAACACCTATTTTAGTATATCAGTCGGAACGCATAAGATTTTTGGCACCGTTGCCGGGGAAATATCATAATGAATTTAGGATTTCTGATCACAATTCTAGAGACTTATGATAGGTAACGGTAGTAACCTAGACCTTAGACCTAACACTTATTTTATGCTAGTTAGACAATCAATTTCCGAAATATAGGGTTATCATAACTAATTAATTTTAAACATTATCTGAAATTAAGACATTTAGGATAATCAAATTTTAGAAAGTTATTCTAAAACCATATTGAGGAAATTTAACTGCTTTCGAAAGATAAAAAGAAAACAAATTGTTAAAAAAATTGAAAACCCGAAAAATATCTTTCTTATTTTGTTTTCTTACAATTGCAATTATGTACTGAGCTTACAGCCCAGAATTATACGTTAATTCAGATTTTTGTCTTTGTTATTTGTTATTTTAACCTAACCAGACTTTTACACTCATAGATGAAGAGAACAAGAGCAGCTACAAACCAAGCAAAGAAAATAGAAAACCCTGACACTCCAGGTTGAAAGAAGACAAAACTAGAAGGACCATCTAGGCCTGAACCAGAAAAACCACGGGGGAACCCTCCTCCACAACCTATAGAAGTAAACTCAAGCCTAGACACCAGTGATTTAGTGAGAAGATTGCTGAACACCCGTGAGCCCAGCCACACGGAAGAAGATCCTTCTGAAGAAACCTTTCCTCCGAGAGAAGAACCTCAAAGATCTCCAGTTCACACTCCTGCCCAGAGAGTTCCTAGAAATCCACCACCCCTTGACCAAACCCAAAACTCACCAACATCTCCTGAGTATACTCCAATGCCTAACGAGCACACCCCTTCATCCGAGGGAAGTACTAATGGTTCTCAGTCAGTTTTGTCCATGCAGATAGATACTTTGACTCACAGGATTTACCAGATGGATCAAGCGATCGCAAGCAGACTGTGTCATTCAGAATAGAGCATTCTGAACATCACATCCAATATGGACCAGCTAAGGGACACAGTGAGCCTCTAGGAAGGCCAAGGTGCACAGATACTACGGGAGTTAGCTAACATACGAAGTGAGCAGGGTAGGCAAAGAGAGGAGATGAGAGCTATGCGCATAGAAATGCGAGAGATCAGAAATAAAGGCCATTGAAAAAGGGAAGATTCTTTTTACTTTTCAGCAAATAAATTGTTTGAACTAAAATTAAATAATTGACCCATACTTTTTATTTTCAAACTTTTTAAAAGGGTCTTTTATTTTATTTAGTTATTTTTCTTCAGACATTTTATGCTTCAAATTCTTTATCAAAAACAATTGTGTTCAAAATACAGTTTATTTTCAATAATTAAATTGTATAAATTTAGTCTTTTGTTTTTCTATAATTCTTGCTGAATAGGGGTTAGGATATGATTAGGGTAGTTTTTGAAAAAAAAAAGAGATTGAGAATTTTTGCAAAGAGTTTTTAACAGCTTCTGAATTTGATAGGCTAAACATGAAGACTTGTTATGATTGTTTTTTGTGCACTAAGATTTGCAAGGAATTATGAAAAACAAATTCCAAAAGTGGCACGTATCCCGAGGCAACCCGGGACGGGCGTCCCGAAGGCCGCCCCCTTCTACAAAAATGCCATTTTTCTTCATTTTCTCTCAAACCAACCACCAAAAATCATCTCTCTACAAAAATCTCTCCACCTTCTCTCTACAAATTTTTGGCAACTCCTCGAAATTTCAAAATTTGAATTTCCCTCCAAAATTTGAACTTTTGAATTTCCTTCCAAAATTTGAATTTCCCAAAATTCGAATTTCCCGCCAAAAACTCAAAATCCTTCCCTAACCAAAATCCATCCTTCCGTATTCAAATTCACCTCCAGAATTCGAATTTGAATCTTTCTTCCCGCCTAAATTCTCAGATTCTCTCGAACGTTCTCAACCGAATGGCTCCCAAACGCGCTGGTATCACTTCTTCCATGACCGTCACATCTGTGGCACACCCTTTTATGCTTTTTCCTTCCATTCCAGCATACCAGGAGAGATGTCATGGATATATAAGACGCAGCATACTGGTTGGCAGAACGTTTGACTGGGCAGCAGTCCAGACACTGGGAGTTGAGCAGGAGGTCCGACGCATACTCGACGTACTACCCTACAGTCGAGTCTTCATTGTCACTGAGCCGACCTACCTAGAGCTGGTATATGAGTTCTATGCTTCATTTACATTCCAGCAGGAGCACATCACATTTCGACTGGGCGGAATGGAACGATCGATGAGTATGGCAGAGTTCGACATCGCCTTGGGTATCTAGCAGAAGGACGAGCTGGATACGCCCGCCTACACCACAGCAGTTCGAGACTTCACTTCTGCAGACGTCTCCACCGCTTGGGCTCAGATTTGTACGATGGGTACTCCCTACCAGCATGGCTTTGCGAAAGCCACAGGTATTCATCCTGCCCTTCGCTATTTACATGCCAATATAGCACACACTCTGTCAGGACGTCGGGCGGCCCCCGGGAATGTCACCCAGATGGAGACATTCCTCTTGGCCAACATGCATATGGGTTCCACAGTAGAGATGGCTCGACTCATTACTGTTATCATGCGGGGTTTCTCTACAGACACTCGGAAACAGTGTCTGGGGCTCGGGCCGTTCATCACCAGGATAGCCCACTACTTGGAGTTGGACATCGAGGGCTCGGAGCTGACCCAGGTTGCCCCGAAAACTATTCCTAAGGACCTTACTATTCTATGGAACATGGGGATGGTCGTACGGGATGCAACTGGGCGCTACTCCATCCACACGGAGCAGCAAGGACAGGCATCGGCACCGGGATCAGTCCCATCACATATACCTCTGACCGAGACATTCATCCCATGCACCGCCTTTGAGCGACATATGTCACATGGATTGGCGGAACTTTCAGCCCGACATAGCCGGGATATGGAAAGAATCGTGAGGCGGATGTCGATGATGGACGATAGAATCGCCATGAACACTAGCAGGGTCGAAGAGATTTTTCGGCATACCTCCCGACTGGTTGACGACACAGAGGTCTACTTTTCATCAGACTTTCGTCCACCCGATGACGATGAGCCGGGTTCTTAGCTTTTCTTTTCCTTTTCTTTTTCTTTCTTTTGTTGCTTTTGCTTTATGTGTATGATCATATCTGGGCTGTATGAAATATGAATCTCTGTATGACGTTGATTGATATGACATAACAGCATTTGTTGCTTTTACTATATTTTGTTATTTCTTTTATTATTTTACTTTCTCTCTTACCCTTAGTTAGTCAAATAAGTCTGGGGTAAGAATTCTATGTTTGGTTTTTATTCCTTCTTGTTTTCAAAGAAGTGTGGGGTAATTTAGATATGCATGAACACTGAGGACATTGTCAGACTTAAGTGTGGGGTAGCAGTGCACTGTGCACTGTAGTAGGAAGAAAACAATTTTGCATGATTTTTTTTTGCATGTTTTCCCCGTATTTTCACACCCTTCCAAAATTTTTTAAAAATTTTTCACTCTTTCATACTTCAAAATGCAGTATGATTGGTAAAAAAGTGCTGATATCTATGATATGTAGGTAGAATGTTATGATCAGTAGGAGACAACGTGATGACTTTCTTGAATTTATCGATTAGAAATAGAGAATTCTTGATACTTGAGCACAACTTAGTTTGGATTAGAGACCTCAACCAAATACCTTTTTGATGGGTTTCCGACCGATGTGCTAAATAGGTGTTATTTTACCCTATGTTGATTATGAATAATTAAGGACGGTGATTGACTAATTGTCACGTTTAGTCTCTATGGTGTCACTTAATCAGCCAGAACCTAAGGCAGAGTACCTATCGTGTAGCTAGTCTGTTGGAAAGTATCTACGATTTTATTAAATAAATATCGTACTCCCAGGGAAGTGGCAACGGCTTAGTAGTAACTAGCCTTTTATCCTAACTCCTATCTTATGATCCAGTTATGCAATCTTCATCAATTACTTTGATGAGAGGGTGATTCATTCTCCACTAGGTTTCAGTCTAATTAATACTAGAAGTGTTTTATAGATGAGTTCTGATTCTATGTTATACTGTTCCTATATGTTGAATGACCTGAATTCGAATATTTTAGATGCATCTTAGCCTGGATTGCAACTATGTTCAGTGTCTAAAGGCGTACCACATCCGAGGTCTCTAATAAACCGCCCTACCTTAATGACGGCCCTACTCACGGTTCGGGACGAAGGCATCCATGAAAGCCCTATGTCACTTCGGGGATCATACCGCTTGCCCTAGCCGCCGGCATCATCGGACTCAGCTCGGCCCCTACCTAGACTACTTTAACAGGCAGGGTGTTCAATATGTTATTTTATCTAGCATGGCAGACACCAATACTAATTGATGCTTGTTAAACTAAACAGGTTAGACCGTGGTTAGGAATTGTCTATAACCCTAACTTTAGTTTAAAAGAGCACATTAAACATGCAGACATAGTGAATATTTAGCAGGTGGCTATTTCCGGAAACATATAATAACGTCAACATATAAAACAACTATTCATAAAGAATCGTAATCTTGTATTCAAAATAAGTATTTAGAACAAAACAATAACAACATATAAGAGAGGGACATGGGGACTGATGCCATAAAGAAATCACCTTTTACGTAGTCTCGCCGACGGAGCGTACTGCTGTATATGTCGTATTGCTCGCCCTGACTCTACTCACTAGGACCTTCAGAGGACGCTTCCTCAGCCTAGTAACTGGGCTTTACCTTAATACCCAGCTTAAGCCCAGCTCTGTGGACTGACACTTCGAACGCCTAGAGCCCTCTTAGGATCTCCTAACGAAATCTCGGGTATTCTATGAATACCAGAAACGAACCTATCTATAGAAGCCTAAGATCTGAGACTATTTCTCAGAATCTAAAACAAAACACTAATAAGAAAGAAAACTGAGATCCGAGTCTCTGAGTGAGTTGTGTACTAGAGAAGAGTACACTGGACACCACTAAATGACTCAGATTGAGTGGAGAGGAATGAATTCAACTGCTGGAGGCCTGGGGTATTTATAGCAACTTCATGGAGTGAAAATCTCTGAAAAATTCGATGTGGGACAGCTTCTGGCGGCTCGGGACGCCCGTCCTGATCTGTTGACCAGGTCGGGACGCCCGTCCTGATCTGTTGACCAGGTCGGGACGCCCGTCCCGGGTCCTAGATGCCCGTCCCGGTGCCTTGATTTGGTCGGGACGCCCGTCCTGAACCTTTGACCGAGTCAACATTTCCAAAAATTGCGTTTTTGCCCCAAAATTTGCTGTTTTCGTCTACTTTTCACCTGACACTTCCAAAATCAGAAAAACTGTGAAATTAAGTGAATAATGAACAATCAAGATCAAATTACCCTCGATTTCACCCAAATTCATACATAAAAACATGCTAAAAAGGTGATACGATTTTCGCGTATCAGATAACCCCACACTTAGCTTTTTGCTTGTCCTCAAGCAAAGTCTTCCTGAAGTTACTTAAATTCCTAGTCATGTTTTTATTCCAAAAATTCTTCAGACAAGTTTTAACAGAGGTCTGTCTGGTTAGGTTGCTATGACAAGGTCTCAAATGTCTCTAGTAGCTTGTTATGATCAGGCAGAAAACAAATCAACAACTAGTTTGGACCTTTTTCTTAGTCACAGGGTCTTCCTAATGTGTAGTGTGTGTACTAGTCCAGACCAGATAGTCAACACAATGTACTCTTGTCTTAACTACTACCAGATAACACTTCGACCTATCGCTAGACATATTAACAACAGACAACTTTTTGAGTTCTGAGCTTTGGTGATCAGATTTTTAATGTTTTAGCATTTAGTTATTTTATAGATTCATGGTATTTTAAGTCTGCTTAGAACACGTCAACTTCAACTACCCATGTAGCGAGTCCCACTCCGATGACTCCCAGATCTACACGACCTTAGGGCATCAAGCTTTAAATTCCCCGAAGGAGTGGTGCTCGAATAGCGAAGGCCGCTGGAAAACTACCCTTATTTGATTAACTTTCTTTAATTTCTTTTCACTTCTAGCTCAGAGTCTCATCTAGTCATTCTAACTGCCAATATATCCACAACTGGTCTAATTTTATCTAGTTAAGTCTCGAACAGGTAATTGGTTGAGGTCTCTACTCCAGACAAAATTGTGCTCAGTTATCAGGAATTCCCTATTCCTAATCAATTAGTCCAAGATAGCTATCAATTATTTCCTACTAACCATAACATACTACATACATATCATAGACATAAGCAATTGTTTAACCAAGCATACTGCATTTAGAAGTCTGAAAGACGAAAAAAATTTCGAAATTTTTTTTGGAAGGGTGTGAAAGTACGTGAAAAACAAGCAAAAGCATACAAAAAATGCTATAGTGCACCGTGCACTGCTACCCCACACTTAAGTCTGGCACTGTCCTCAGTGTTCATGCATATCTAGCTACCCCACACTTATTTGAAAATAAGAAATAAAACAGAAAAGATTCTTACCCCACACTTATTTGAAAATAAGAAGTAAAACAGAAAAGAGAGGATTCTGTATGGGTGAGTAAGACATAAAAAAAAATAAAATAATGCAAACAATTCTGTATGTCATATAAATCAATTTTGTACATAGATTCATACGTCATACAGCCCAGACATGTTTATACACATAGAACAAGAAAAACAAAAACAAAAGAAAGGAAAGAAAAGGAAAGAAGGAGAGAGAGACTAAGAACCCTGCGGATCGTTGTCCAGTGGGCCTAAGTCTGCTAAGTCAAACTCGAAGTTTTCCGCCACTCGGGAAGTCTGCTGATGTATCTCCTCAATCCTGTTGGTGTTCATGGCGATCCTGTCATCTATCATCGCCAACCGTCTGTCAATCCTGTCCTCCATCATCGTCAGCCGTTTGTCAATCCTGTCCATGTCTCGACTGTATCGGGCCGATAGTTCTGCCAATCTGTGCAACATGTGTCGTTCGAAGGCAGTACGTGGCACGAACGTCTCGGACGGAGGGATATGCGCTGGAAATGCTTCTGATGCTGATGTTTGTCCTGGCTGATCCGTGTGGATGGTGTATCGGCCATTCGCATCCCGGACAACCATTCCCATGTTTTGTAGAATAGTAAGATCAGCGGGAATGGTGGTCGGGGTGACCAAGGTCAGCTCCGAGCCCTCTATGTCCAACTCCAGGTAGCGGGCTAGCCTGGTGATGTACGGTCCGAGCCCCAGACACTATTTCTGGGTGTTTGTAGCGAATCCTCGCATGGCGACCGTGATGAGTCTAGCCATCTCTACCGTAGATCCCATGTGCATGTTGGCCAGAAGGAATGTCTCCATCTGAGTGACAGTTCCGGGAGCCGTCCGTCGTCCTGACAATGTATGTGCAATGATAGCGTGCAGGTAACGAAGAGTAGGATAAATACCTGTGGCTTTTGCAAAGCCATGCTGGTATGGGGCACCCGTCATGCAGATCTGAGCCCAAGCAGTGGAGACGTCTGCAGACGTGAAGTCTCGAACTGCTGTGGTGTATGCGGGCGTATCCAGCTCATCTCTCTGCCAGATACCTAGGGCGACGCCAAACTCGGCCATGCTCATCGACCGATCTATTCCGCCTAAACGGAATGTGATCTGCTCCTGGTGGCAAGTAAAAGACGCATAGAACTCACATACCAGCTCCAGGTATGTGGGCTCTGTGACGATGAATACTTGACTATAAGGTGGCACGTCGAGTATGCGTCTGACTTCCGGCTCTACTCCTAACGTCTGTACTGCTGCCCAATCCAACGTTCTACCCGTCAGTATCGTACGCCCGATGTACCCAAGGCATCTCTCTTGGTATGCTGTGCTGGAGGGAAACAACATAAAAGGATGCGCCATTGAGGTAACTGTCATGGTAGATGTGGTACGAGCACGTTTGGGAGCCATTGAAAACGTACGAGAGAGTTTAGGTGGGAAAGAAAGCTTTAAGCTCAATTTTTAGAGGTGAATTTGAATTCAGAAGGATGAAATTAGGTTAGGGAAGGATTTTGAATTTTTGGCGGGAAAGTCGAATTTTGGAGGGAAATTCGAATTTTTGGGTGAAGTTTAAAATTCAAATTTTGGAGGGAAATTTGAATTTTTAAACTTTGAAGAGTTTGCCAAAAATTTGTAGAGAGAAGCTACAGAGAAATATGTAGAGAGATGAATTTTTGGATTTAGATTTGAGAGAAAATGAAAAAAATTGAATTTTTATAGAAGGGGCGGCCTTCGGGACGCCCGTCCCAGAGGCAGGACTCCCGTCCCGGGTTACTTCGGGACGCGTGCCAATTCCGAATTTTTTTTTCGTAATTCCCTGAAAATCTCAAGATACCAAAAATAATCATAATTCTTAACAAGGCTTCATGTTTATCAAATGAAATTCATAAGTTGTTAGAAACTCTATGCAAACATTTCTCAGTCTCTCTTCTTTTTTTTCGAAAATCATGACTACCCTAATGTTGTCCCTACTTAAATTCAGCAAGAATTTCAGAAAAACAAAAACTGAGTTTGTACAATTTAATTAGTGAAAAATAAACTGTATTTGCAAAACTCTTGTTTTTCATAGAAATTCGAAATAAAATGTCTGAAGAAAGTTGTTGAATATAAAGGACCCTTTTAAAATGTTTGAAAATAGAAAAATATGGGTCAATTATTCAAGTTTCAGTTCAAACGAATTTGAGAGTAAAAGAATCTTCCCTTTTTAACGACTCCTATCTCTGATCTCCTGTAGTTTTGTTCGAATGCTTCGCATTTCTATGCGTATGGTTCTCATCTCATCCCTCTTCCTGTTCTGCTCACTGCGTAATTCAGCCATCTCTCGAAGTAGTTGTGCACCTTGGTTCTCCTGAAGATTGACTGTGGCTCTGAGTCGGTCCACGTTAATTGTGATATTCAGATTGAGTTGGTCTAAATGACACAGTCTGTTGGCAAATCCTTGGTCCATCTCATAGACCCTTTGAGTTAGCGTGTCTATCTGCACGGACAACATTGAATAATAACCGTTAGTACTCCCCGCAGATGAAGGGGTGCGCTCGTTAGGTGTTGGGGTGTATGCAGGAGAGGTTGGTGAATTTTGGGTTTGGTCAGTAGGGGGTGGATTTATAGGAACTCTCTGGGCAGGAGGGTGAATTGGAGATCTCTAGGGTTCTTCTCTAGGAGGGAAGGTATCCTCAGAAGGATCTTCTTCCATGGGAATATGCTCACGGGTGTTCAGGAATCGTCTCACTAGTTCACTAGCATCAGAGCTTGAGTTTACTTCCACTGGTTGTGAAGGAAGAGTCCCTCGTGGTACTTCTGGTGCAGACCTAGAGGGGCCCTCTGGCTTTGTCTTCTTCGGTCCTGGAGTGTCAGGGTTTTCGGTTTTCTTTGCCTAGTTAGTAGCTGCTCTTGTTCTCTTCATCTTTGAGTGCAAAGTCTGGTTAGAAATAACAAATAACAAAAACAAAAAATATTTTTAGGGATTTTGAATTTTATTTAGAAAGCGGGTAAATTTCCTCAATATGGTTTTAGAATAATTTTCTAAAATTTGATTATCCTAAGTGTCTTAATTTCAGATATTATCTAAAATTAATTAGTTATGATAATCCTATATTTAGGAAAGTGATTGTCTAACTAACATAAGATAAGAGTAATACAAAAGTCTAGGTTACTACCGTTACCTATCATAAGTTTCTAGAATTGTGGCCAATAATCCTAAATTCATTATGATATTTCCCCGGCAACGGTGCCAAAAATCTGATGGGTTTCCGACCGATGTGCTAAATAGGTGTTATTTTACCCTATGTTGATTATGAATAATTAAGGACGGTGATTGACTAATTGTCACGTTTAGTCTCTATGGTGTCACTTAATCAGCCAGAACCTAAGGCAGAGTACCTATCGTGTAGCTAGTCTATTGGAAAGTATCTACGATTTTATTAAATAAATATCGTACTCCCAGGGAAGTGGCAACGACTTAGTAGTAACTAGCCTTTTATCCTAACTCCTATCTTATGATCCAGTTATGCAATCTTCATCAATTACTTTGATGAGAGGGTGATTCATTCTCCACTAGGTTTCAGTCTAATTAATACTAGAAGTGTTTTATAGATGAGTTATGATTCTATGTTATACTGTTCCTATATGTTGAATGACCTGAATTCGAATATTTTAGATGCATCTTAGCCTGGATTGCAACTATGTTCTGTGTCTAAAGGCGTACCACATCCGAGGTCTCTAATAAACCACCCTACCTTAATGACGGCCCTACTCACGGTTCGGGACGAAGGCATCCATGAAAGCCCTATGTCACTTCGGGGATCATACCGCTTGCCCTAGCCGCCGGCATAATCGGACTCAGCTCGGCCCCTACCTAGACTACTTTAACTGGCAGGGTGTTCAACATGTTATTTTATCTAGCATGGCAGACACCAATACTAATTGATGCCTGTTAAACTAAACAGGTTATGATTAGACCGTGGTTAGGAATTGTCTATAACCCTAACTTTAGTTTAAAAGAGCACATTAAACATGCAGACATAGTGAATATTTAGCAGGTGGCTATTTCCGGAAACATATAATAACGTCAACATATAAAACAACTATTCATAAAGAATCGTAATCTTGTATTCAAAATAAGTATTTAGAACAAAACAATAACAACATATAAGAGAAGGACATGGGGACTGATGCCATAAAGAAATCACCCTTTACGTAGTCTCGCCGACGGAGCGTACTGCTGTATATGTCGTATTGCTCGCTCTGACTCTGCTCGCTAGAACCTTCGGAGGACGCTTCCTCAGCCTAGTAACTGGGCTTTACCTTAATACCCAGATTAAGCCCAGCCCTGTGGATTGACTCTTCGAACGCCTAGAGCCCTCTTAGGATCTCCTAACGAAATCCCGGGTATTCTATGAATACCAGAAACGAACCTATCTATAGAAACCTAAGATCTGAGACTATTTCTCAGAAACTAAAACAAAACACTAATAAGAAAGAAAACTGAGATCCGAGTCTCTGAGTGAGTTGTGTACTAGAGAATTGTACACTGGACACCACTAAATGACTCAGATCGAGTGGAGAGGAATGAATTCAACTACTGGAGGCCTGGGGTATTTATAGCAGCTTCCTGGAGTGAAAATCTCTGAAAACTTCGATGTGGGACAGCTTCTGGCGGCTCGGGACGCCCGTCCTGATCTGTTGACCAGG
Organism: Asclepias syriaca; assembly: GCA_027405835.1. NCBI lineage: Eukaryota > Viridiplantae > Streptophyta > Magnoliopsida > Gentianales > Apocynaceae > Asclepias > Asclepias syriaca. The sequence continues at coordinate 13,157,294 of CM049932.1, forward strand.
TCGGGACGCCAGTCCCGGTGCCTTGACTTGGTCGGGACGCCCGTCCCAGGTTCGGGACGCCCGTCCTGAACCTTTGACCGAGTCAACATTTCCAAAAATTGTGTTTTTGCCCCAAAATTTGCTGTTTTTGTCTACTTTTCACCTGACACTTCCAAAATCAGAAAAACTGTGAAATTAAGTGAATAATGAACAATCAAGATCAAATTACCCTCGATTTCACCCAAATTCATACATAAAAACATGCTAAAAAGGTGATACGATTTTCGCGTATCACTTTTCAAAACTTAACTAGATAAGATTAGACCAGTTGAGGATGTATTAGCAATCAAAATGACTAGATGATGCTCTGAGCTGAAAGTGAAAAGAAAAAAAGAGAGTTAACTAAATAGGGTAGTTTGCAAGCGGCCTTTGCTACTCGAGCACCACTCCTTAGGGGAACTTAAAGCCTGATTCCCTAAGGTCGTGTAGGTCTGGGAGTCATCGGAGTGGGACTCGCTACATGGGTAGTTAAAATTGACTTGTGAAAGCAGACACAAAATACCATGCAAAATCAATAAAAGAAAAATAAATAAATGCTTAATTAAAATCTTGTAACCAAGGCTCAGAACTCAGAAAGTTGTTTGTTGTTGGTATGTCTAACGATGGGTCGAAGTATTATCTTGGTAAGAGTCGAGATAAGAGTATATTGTGTTGACAACCTAGTGTGGACTAGTACACACACTACACATCAGGAAGACCTTGTGACTGAGAGAAGAGTTCAATCTAGTTATTAAGTTGTTAACCTGCTTGACCATGATAATCTACTAGAGACATTTGAGACCTTGTCATAGCAACTTAACCAGTCAGACCTGTGTTGAGAATTATCTGATTCAATGATAAATTTTGGAGTAAAAACATGGCTAGTAATTTTAAGTGACTCCACCTATGATTTAAATTCACTAACTTCAGGTAGACTTTGCTTGAGGGAAAGCAAAAAGCTAAGGGTGGGGTTATATGATATGCATAAATCATATCGCTTTTTAGCATGTTTTTAGGAACAATTTAGGGTGAAATTGGTGTTAAATCGCTCTTAATTGATTGTTATTAACTCAATTTCACAGTTTTTGTGATTTTGGAAGTGTCAGGTGAAAAGTACAAGAAAATGGCAAATTTTAGGGCAAAAATGTGATTTTCAGAAGTTCGGAAGTTGGGATGGGTGTCCCGAACCCAGGATGGGCGTCCTGACCTGGTCAACAGACCAGGATAGGTGTCCAGGACTTGGAACGGTCGTCCTGACCTGGTTAACAGGCCGGGACGGGCGTCCTGAGCCCCAGTTCAGAATCCCACATCAATTTTTGAAGAGAAATTCACCCAGTTCCCCTACTATAAATACCCCAGGCATTCTTCAGTTGAAATCATTCCTCTCCACTCGATCTGAGTCATTTAGTGACTTCAAGTATATAGTTTTCCATAGTATACAAGTCAGTGTTCTCAGGTTTTAGTATAGGTTTATTTATATTGTTAGAGAGTGTCTCGTGTTCTTTGTTTCTGAGAGTCTGTCTCAGATCCTAGGATACGACTAGATAAGTTCGTTTTCGGTATTCATAGAATACTTGGGATTTCATTAGGCAATCCTAAGAGGGCACTAGGCGTTCGAAGAGTTAGTCAACAGGGCTATGCTTAAGCTGGGTATTAAGGTAAAGTACAGCTACTAGGCTGAGGAAGCGTCCTCCGAAGGTCCTGTCGAGCAGAGTCGGGTCGAGCAGTCCAACATATACATTCAGTTGCTCCATCAGCGGACTACGTAAAGGGTGAATACTTTATGGCATCGGTCCCCTAGTCCCTCTCTTTATATGTCTGTACTGTGTTCGTCCTAATACTAATTATGAATATTGGATTCTGATTATATGAATATGTGTTATGCATGTTGCTGTACTTTATGATTTTCAGGAAATGGTCACCAGCTTAACTTTCATTATGTTTGCATGTCTAATGTAGTTTCTTTTAAACTAAATGTAGGGTTATAGACAACTCCTAACCACAGTCTAATCATAACCTGTTTAGTTTAATAGGCATTAATTTAGGACTTTCCCGTCGGAAGGCATTAATGTATGCTATATTAGATGAAATACCCTATAGATCACCATGTTTGTTAGAGTAGTCTAAGTAGGCTGAGTTTGTGTGTTTATGCCGACGTTAGGGCGAGCGGCATGATCTCCTAAGTGACATAGGACTTTCATGGATGCCTTTAGCTCGAACCGTGAGTAGGGCCGTCAATGGAGATGGGGCAGTTTATTAGGTAACTCAAATGTTGGTACACCTTTAGACTCAGTACATAGTTGCCATCTAGACCAAGATATATCTAAAATACTCGAAGATAGGTCAATCAACATGCAGGAACAGTATAACATAGAATCAGAACATTATCTGTAAAACACTGTTTAGGCTTAGATAGACTTAAACATAGTGGAGAATGAATCACCCTCTCATCAAAGATTTTGATGAATGATTGCATAACTGGATCATAAGATAAGAGTTAGGGTAAGAGGATAGTTATTACTAAGCCGTTACCACTTCCCTGGGAGTACGATAATTAATCTAATTAAAATCGTAGATACTTTCCAACAGACTAGTTACACGATAGGTACTCTGCCTTAGGTTCTGATTGATTTAGTGACAGTATAGAGACTAAATGTGACAATTAGTCAAGCTAAGTCCTTAATTACTCATAATCAACATAGGGTAAAACAACACCTATTTTAGTATATCAGTCGGAACACATCAGTTTTCTTTGCTTGGTTTGTAGCTGCTCTTGTTCTATACATCTATAAGTGTAAAGTCTGGTTAGAATAATAAAACAAGTAATGAAAAATAATAAAAACAAAATAAAATAAACAAAAGGGAAAAACAAAATACGAAAGAATTTAAAAACAAGAAAATATTTTTTGGGTTTTTTTCGAAAGCAATTAAATTTCCTTAATAAGGTTTTAGACTGATTTTCTAAAATTTAATTATCCTAAATGTCTTAATTTTAGATTATTTCTAAGATTAATTAATTATGATAACCCTATATTTGTTGCGTTGTGTGCGTGTGTCACAATTTGTAAAGATAAAGAAAATAGAATAAATCAACGCAATCTTAACAAGTGCAAGTATACACCGGTCAACAAATAATATATGTATCTAAGTACAAGATTATCGATCCCATAGTGACTATGTATGCCAATTACAAATGCAAATAAGATTTTACAAATGGTTAAAAGAATAAAAGAATAAAGAATAATGAATCTTGAAGAATAAAAGAATAGAGAATGATAAATCATGAACAGAGATTGGTCTAATGCTACGGCATTCCTACTCCTAACTACACTAATAGTTAAGGGTTAGCCTACTGGAAATAACCACAAGAGTACTGCAGGTAATACAATGCTGCGGCATTCACGCCAAAAATGTAAGTACAAACCAGAGATGAATCTAAATATACAAAGCATGCTTTTAGTTTCCATATCAATGCTACATCATGTCTGATTCCACCCAGACTACTTGATCTACTAGGGTAGATCCCCGATATCATCGTCTCATGGAGTACGAAGTACCGTTGACCTAGCGCAACACTAGTCATTGAATTTGGGCATTTCCACTGCAATATTGAGTGCACTTTCGTTTCCTACTACTTCCACAGTCTCAATCTAGTGCCACATAATGATCACGTCCACTAGCTCCCCTCCGCAAGAAGGCCAGACACTAGCTCGATTCATACATTGGACAGTCGTAACCGCAAGTGATGTTAAATCAGTTTAATGTAATTACATGAATAAACCAAGTATCGCCCCATACAAGCACCAAACATAAAAATAGAAAGCAATGCTACAACATACTCGTCATCATAATCAAAATAGTGTATTCAACATGCTTATACTTAACTACACCACAGCATCTTCAGGTTAAAAATATATATTTTCCTGAAAAGAATCATGAAAGACAAGGATCAATGTAATAGGAAAAACAGTCCCTAGGTCCATAGTGACATCAATCAACGGAGTCAATCCCAAGACGGAAAACATATCACTCTCAAAACATTTTTAATAAATCCTTGAACCCATGTAAACATTCTCATATTACAAATAACATTTAATTACAAAACAGTAGTAAATTGAAGAAATGGAGAGAGGATTACTCTGGATCGGAGATCACCCTACTGCCCAAATCAAGTTTAATCAACGTACTGCTGCCCTTCGTTTCCTCTGCTTGATGCTGCTGCGTCTCTACTGCTCAGCTGATGAATGCTTCAGCAAGTCACCCTGCTCACTCTTGGGTTTTCCCTCCTAAACGTTAGTCTAAAACTAAGAAGAAAAGCTAAACTATCCTATCGAAACACTACTAAACTATCTAAGAAAAACTAAGAAGAAAAACCAATCTCTCTAAAATGATAAAATGGCCAAAAGCCAAACTAAACTAACTACCTAGCCTCGCCAAACTATTCCTCTCAGTTTTTCTCATATATATAGAGCCTCTTTGTGTACCGAGAGCCATTACCAAGCTGCCATCTGTCCATAATTCTGGAATTTTCTCCAAAAATTCCAGCAAATAATTGAATAAATTCCAGCTGCCTTCTGAAATCTTTTGTCTTCTTCCTCTGTTTGCCGCATCATTTGTAGCCTAACTCCTGCTGCTTTCTGTGCTCTTTGTCGTTTTCCTCTGCTGCTGCTGCATTTTCTACAGAGTTTTTTGTCTTTTTCTTCTGACTGCCGCAGGATCTGCAACAGAACTCCAGATGCTTTCTGCAGGATTTTTGTCTTTTTCTTCTGCTTTCTTGTCCACCTTGTCTCCATGCACTTTCACAAACAAGCATATATATATATATATAATATATATATATATATATATATATATATATATATATATATATATATATATGTATGTATGTATAATGGATAGGACAAAAGAAATATATAGTACCGAAAGTGTCCAGCTGGATTTTAAGTTGCAATTAGTGTGTGGGTGCATATGTTATATATATATATATATATATACGTATAGGTGCCTTCTGGAATTTAATGTCCCATTTTCCCTTTTGATGAATCATCCACAAATATTTCAATTTCTTCACGATCAACTTTTATCCAGCCTCCTTTCACCAATTTCAACCATCAAAATTCTCTTTTTACCCTTGGCAATTGAATCCAAAAATTCCATCATCTTGTGAAATTCTGCACAAATTGAAATGTTAACAATGGAATAATAAAATTTAGGAATTCTTTTATTAAAATGGCCCTTTTTAACAATTAACCCACAAAATTAAAATTGGGAAAGGAATTATGCAATTTAACAAAATCTAGCTCAAAATCATTAACAAGTTAAGCAAATTGAGCTAGAAACTAGGCAAAACAACTGCAAATAACTCTACTATTGTAGAGTTATCACACCCCCAAACTTAAATCATTGCTCGTCCCGAGCAATGCTGCAGCAATGTGGAAGCAACCAGGAATATACATACCCACATAAAAACTTTGCTCAGCAGTTTCAGCCAAACCTGGGACCAGTGATTTCAAAGAGAAAAATGCAAAATTCAAGTAGACATAATGTTCCATCCTTAGTGAATAGCCAAATATTAACTAACCCAAGTTCAAAGAATTTCCACTCCAGTGTGTGTGTGTATAGTCTTTCCTTTTCAATTTCTCATTCATAAGTCAACATATGGTAATCCTAAGGTTCATTTTGTATCCTCAAACTCAATCTATTACACCCCTCTCCACTAATGTAGCAAATTTAGCAATAAAGATCAAAGAGGTCTTAAATTGGTTGTAATGCAGGTTAGGGCTAAGGTAGGAAAAATATGGATAAAAAGTAGGCTCAAAACTTAGTCCTAGTCTGCCATGAGCTTCTACCCAATGTTATCACTTCTCAAAAAAATAAAAAATTTTATTATTATTATTTTTTTTTTTCAACTCAATGAGCATAAAAATTTACACCCTATTTCAGAAATACGTGCAACATTTAACCACAATCAGTATATAACATTTGACCTCAAAGAAGCATAACACGTATTTCCTTTTTTGCTCTCTTTTTGTTCTTCTTTCTCTTTTTAAAGTAAAGAGGGTGTTTTCATTCTTTTTCACACATGTTTTCAGACACATACCCTCAATACGTATAGTATTTATATCAGAAGTTCAAAGTTTCCTTAAATACCACTAATCCCATAAAAATGATAATGCTGCAGCATTGGGCTGCAACATTTCTATGTTCCTCCTCATAGCATTCTTAGCATACCTCCAAACTTATGTTTAACAGTGTTCATAGCAGACTAAGATCAAGTTTAGGGAAAACAAAGAATGGATACATGTAAAACATTTAGGATAAGTGGCTATTTAATAAGGGTGTCAAGAAATTAGGCTTAGGCTCAACTTGGGTTAACTAAGGAAATAAAATGCATTAGGGTAAGCTAGAAAGGCTCAGACGGTTCAAGAACACGCCTCAATCACTTCTATATTACCAAATATACTAGGATTTCACCTCAAGGGATATAACAAATGAGTCTAAAAATTCTGAACCTTCATACCAAAGCTAACTCTTTTTACGAACATGAAATCTCCAAGTAAGACTATGTGCAAAAGATAGGGAGTAGAAATAATTTTCACTTAGAGTCAACTAATACCTAGTTATTCTAAAAAGAAGGTACAAAGTCTACGAGAATGTACTTTTGTTTTTAAGATAACATCATAAATCGGGTCCCAAAAGTCTACGCTAATCCTGCTGAAACTAAGATTCTAATGGGTCATATGAAAATGCTGCCGCATTTGTGCAAGTGAATTTTCTATGCCAAATCAGTCTATCTATACGGCATCATTAAGCAGTTATTCAGATAAGTCATTCAGGTAGATCACTCAGATTTCAGCAAAGAAGATGTTCATGCATTCAAAAGACAGCAGGAAAAATTTTAAATTTAGCACCATTTTGAACTTTTTGCCACAAGAGGACACCCTCCCCCAAACATAAGGAGAAGCAATGTCCTCATTGCTTTAACATAGAATTTCAGACAGCAGGCAAAGCAATGTACCATAAACAAAACAAAACAAAACAAAAGAAAACAAATCAAAACAAAAGATAAGAAAAGTTGTTCAAGACCTGCACAGCAGGCAAATAAAGTACAAGCCAAAAAACACAAAAGTAAAAGAGTTTAGGGTAAGAGCTACTCCCATAGAGACGGGAGTTCGTCAAGGTATGATGACATCGTCATCCATTCTGTCCGGGTCTTACAGCTCGTACATCATCCCTCAATCTGAAAGAAAAACAAAGAAAACAACAAAACAAAAAGAAAGAAAGGAAAGAAAAACAGTGGTCGGGTACAGGGGTACCCGACACATAATTAAAACAAAAGACAAAAGCAATAAATAAACACAAAGAAAGGAAAAACAGGAAATAAATAAATAAATAGAAAGGAAAGAAAAACAGAAAAAGAAAATAAATAAACAGAAAATAAAACAAAATTGAAAAGTGTTCACTTGAATTTTTCACTTGTGTGGGACCCACTAAAATGTTCAGCATCGACCAAAGATAGAGAAGCAACGGTTTGTTCTTGGTCACCATCTCTGTAGAGTTTTAGTCTATGCCCGTTGACTTTAAATTTGATCCCCTTTTTGGCCACAACCGAGGCCACTCCATAAGGATATATTTGTTCAATCGTGTATGGTTCGGTCCATCTAGATTTCAATTTTCCTGGAAATAATCTCAATCTTGAATTAAAAATCAGAACTTGTTGTCCAATTTCAAAATTCCTTGGCTGGATGTGTTTATCATGCCATCTCTTCGTTTTCTCCTTGTATAACTTGGCATTTTCATAAGAAAATAACCTCAGCTCATCCAGTTCAGAAAGCTGCAGCATTCTCTTGTTTCCAGCAGCATCCATGTCCATGTTGAGATGCTGCAGCGCCCAGTATGCTTTGTGCTCTAGCTCAACGGGTAAGTGACAAGCTTTCCCAAAAATGAATCTATAGGGCAACATACCTATTGAAGTCTTGAAAGCTGTCCTGTAGGCCCATAGAGCATCATCTAACCTTTTTGACCAATCTTTTCTGTTAGGGTTCACCACCTTCTCAAGTATACCCTTAATGATTCGGTTGGACAATTCAACTTGTCCATTGGTTTGAGGATGATAAGGCAGGGCAATCTTGTGACGTACATTATACTTGGCTAACATGACACGTAGCCATCGGTTAACAAAATGAGTTCCTTCATCACTAATAATTTCCCGTGGAGTCCCAAATCTTGTGAAAATGTTTTTCCTCAAAAAGTTCATCACAACCTTGGAATCATTGGTGGGGAATGCTGCAGCTTCCACCCACTTTGAAACATAATCTACTACCATCAAAATGTATGACTTTCCAAAAGAAGGGGGGAAAGGTCCCATGAAGTCAATACCCCACACATCAAAAAGTTCAACTTCCAAAATGTTAGTGAGAGGCATTTCGTTTCTTCTTGAGATGTTTCCTAACCTTTGGCAGCGATCACACCTTTCCACAAACTCATAACAATCTTTAAATAATGAAGGCCAAAAGAAACCAGATTGTAGTACCTTTGCTGCAGTCCTTGACCCTCCAAAATGTCCTCCACACGATGAGTTGTGACATTGAAAAATGATGTCCTCAATTTCATCATCGTTTACACATCTCCGAATCACTTGGTCTTTGCATTGCTTGAACAAAAAGGGTTCCTCCCAAAAATAACTTTTTACATCATGGAGAAACTTCTTTCGTTCCTGGTATGAGAAATCCGGCGACATTGCACCACTGGCCAGAAAATTCGCAAAATCAGCATACCATGGCATTTTCATGTCTTCTTGAATTTCCAGCAATTGTTCATCAGGAAAATGTTCATTAATAGGGATATGAAATCCCTCTTTTTGTTCCAATCGAGACAAATGATCAGCCACTTGATTTTCCACTCCCTTCTTGTCCTTGATTTCCACATCAAATTCTTGTAGGAGTAGAATCCATCTAATGAGCCTTGGTTTTGAGTCCTTCTTTGCAAGTAAATATTTGATGGAAGAATGATCGGTGTAGACTATCACTTTCGTGCCCACCAAATAGGACCTGAATTTATCAAAGGCAAATACAACAGCAAGCAACTCTTTTTCAGTAACAGTGTAATTTACTTGAGCCTTCGTGAGTGTCTTGCTGGCATAATAGATGGAATGAAAAATTTTGTTACGTCGCTGCCCCAAAACTGCACCTACTGCATAGTCACTAGCATCACACATTAACTCAAATGGTAAACTCCAGTCGGGTGCTATGATAATGGGGGCTGAAATAAGCTTATGCTTAAGCTCCTCAAATGCTGCGGCACAGGCTGCATCAAAAGAAAACACATTATCTTTTTCTAACAATTTACATAAGGGCTTAGATACCTTTGAAAAGTCTTTGATGAATCGTCGATAGAAGCCCGCATGTCCCAAGAAGCTTCGAATGTGTTTCACAGTTGTTGGGGTCAGTAACTTTTCAATTACTTCTATCTTGGCTCGGTCCACTTCAAGACCTTTCTTCGAAATCCGGTGTCCCAACACAATTCCTTCTCTAACCATAAAGTGACACTTTTCCCAGTTGAGGACTAAGTTGGTGTCCTCACAACGTTTGAGCACCTTGGCCAAATTCTCTAAACATTCATCAAAAGAATCCCCAAATATGGAGAAGTCATCCATAAAAACTTCTAAATACTGCTCCACCATATTTGTGAAAATGGCCATCATACAGCGTTGGAACGTTGCTGGAGCATTGCATAATCCAAATAGCATCTTTCTGAAAGCAAATGTACCATAGGGACAAGTGAAAGTAGTTTTGTCCTGGTCCCCTGGTGCTACAGCAATCTGGTTGTAACTAGAATAGCCATCCAGAAAATAGTAGTAATCACGTCCAGCCAACCTATCCAACATTTGGTCCATGAAGGGCAGTGGGAAGTGGTCCTTTCGTGTGGCTTTGTTGAGCTTTCTGTAGTCAATGCAAATCCTCCATCCCGTAATAGTTCTAGTGGGAATCAATTCATTATCTTCATTTTGCACCATAGTGATTCCCCCTTTCTTGGGCACACGTTGTATAGGACTTACCCAAGAACTGTCAGAAATAGGATAGATTATGCCAAAATCTAGCCATTTGATAATTTGCTCCTTTACCACTTCCTTCATAATAGGATTCAATCTTCGTTGCCCCTCAACTGAATTTTTGGAATTTTCTTCCAAAATGATTTTGTGCATGCATAAGGTTGGACTTATACCTTTTATGTCAGCTATGGTCCAGCCCATAGCCCTCTTATGCTGCCTCAGAACTCCAAGTCATTTTTCTTCTTGTTCAGCATCCAGCAATGCTGAAATAATCACAGGCAGAGTTGAGTCTGCTGCCAGAAATCCTTACTTCAAATGCTGCGACAATGACTTCAGTTCCAGTTCAGGTGGTTCTTCCACAGAAGGTTTTGTCACTTTGATTTCCAGAGAAGACAAGTCCAAGGATTCAAATTGTGCACGAAACTTGTAACCATGAGAATTTGCTTCTAACCACGCAGAGTATTCCTCTTCTTCTTCATTACCATAGTGCAACATTTCCTCCATCAACACTCTTTCCAATGCATCATCTCCATAGTTCTTCCACTCTTCATCTTCACCTGTCAAAGCGTCAGTAGTAGATATGCGAAAATAGTCCTCACCTTCATCATGGAATTTCATGGCTTTGAATACATTGAACGTGACTTTATCATCTTGAAACCTCGTGGTAAGTTCTCCTTTTTGAACATCAATGAGGGTCCTTCCCGTAGCAAGGAAAGGTCTCCCAAAAATAATTGGAACTTCTCTATCTGCTTCATAATCAAGAACAATAAAGCCAGCTAGAAAAATAAATTTATTAACCCTTACTAGGACATCTTCAATCTTTCCATCTGGGTGAGCTATAGACCTATCCGCCAATTGCAATGTTACCGTCGTAGGTCTTACCTTTCCTATGCCCAATTGTTTAAAAACCGACATAGGCATCAAATTTATGCTAGCACCAAGATCACATAAGGCCATACCACAATATGAGTCTCCAATAGAACAAGGAATATTAAAGCTCCCCGGATCATTCATTTTAGGGGGCAACTTATCCTGCAAAAAGAAACTGCATTCTTTGGTTAGTGAAACAATTTCATATTCTCCCAACTTTCTCTTTTTTTTGTAAGGATATCCTTCATGAATTTCGCATAGTTGGGCATTTGTTCTATTGCTTCCACCAATGGAATGTTGATGTGCAGCTGTTTCAAAATATCCAAGAACTTCTTAAACTGCTCATCTTGCTTCTTTTTGGCAAACCTCTGTGGAAAAGTCATTCTTTGTTGTACTGGTTTGCTCTATGGAATATTGCATTGATGCGGCATTGGTGATGCTGATGCTGCAGCATCCGGCTGTTCTGGAATGGTGCTTTGCTGCGGCATTAGAGATACTGCAGCATTTGGCTCCACTGGTTCTGGCTCAGCTACTGGAATTTCTGCATTCTTGCTGGGCTCACTGGTCTTCTCAGCTGCTCCAGACTTCATTTTTGGCTCGTCTAGTATTCTACCACTTCGTAATGTTACAGCCTTGCAATGTTCTTTTCCTTCTCTTCTTGGATTTTCTGTATCGCTCGGAAGTGATCCTTGTGGTCTGCTCCTCATCTCTTGGGCTAACTGCCCCACCTGGTTTTCCATGTTACGAACAGTAGATGATAGTCCTTGTATGGTTGTTTCTGTCCTTGCCATGAAGTCTCTCATCATGTTTTCTAGAGTGCTTGAAGGTGGTTGTTGTTGTAGAGGTCTTTGTTGGTGTTGGAGTTGTTGTTGTTGCTGCTGGGGGTACTGTTGTTGCTGCTGGAGCTGTAGTCTTGGGTTCACTCCTTGAGTAGGGTGCATCCCTTGATTACTCCAAGAAAAATTTGGATGCTGCCTCCAAGTAGGGTTGTAAGTATTTGATTGAAGACCATTACCCTTGTTTTGATTCCCCATGTAGCAGATTGATGCGGGATTGTGAACACAATCCTCAAACAGATGCCCCTCTCTGCAATAAACACAGCACACATTCTGTACCTGGCATACATTGGACTGGTTTGGTTGCTCAGCCATCTGCCCGCTATGCTGCGGCATCGTCAGTGTCTTCAGCATATTAGACATGGATGATACTTGGGCTGAAAGCGAAGTTATTGGATCTAACTCCAACACTCCAGCCACTCTTCTTCCGCTTGGCAGCCTTGTTGTAGGCCATTGATAGTTGTTGTTGGCAATCCTCTCAATTAGTTCATAGGCCTCATTGTATGTCTTTGCCAAAAGTGCTCCATTTGCTGAAGCATCAACTATCATTCTGGTGTGTGCATTCAACCCGTTGTAAAATGTCTCCATTTGAATACAATGTGGGATTCCGGGATGTGGACATCTCCTTAACAACTCTTTGAATCTTTCCCATGCCTCATACAATGATTCATCTTCTAATTGTTGAAAAGAGGTGATTTCATTTCTCAACCTAGCATTTTTCGTTGGAGGAAAATATTTCATCAAAAATTTCTCAGTAAGCTGCTGCCATGAAGTCACACTACCAGAGGGTAGAGAATTAAGCCATTCTCTAGCTTTGTCTCTCAAAGAATATGGAAACAATTTCAGCCTCAAAGCATTGTCTGTCACCTTTGTTAACTTAAAATCATCGCTTACCTCCAAAAATAATCGTAGGTGCAAGTGTGGATCTTCAGCAGGTGATCCACCAAACTGCCCTATTGTTTGCAACATTTGAAACATCACTGGTTTAAACTCGAACTGTGCTGCAGCAATCTCCGGTTGCACAATACTTGGCTTCAATGCATTAAACATAGGGACTGCATACTGCCGAATGGCATGATCCCTATCATCAGCCATCACCACTGGATTATGGGCAGGTTCAGGTTGAATTTCCCGCTGTTCCGCCATGACTGCCTTATCCGTGGTTTGTTTCTTCTTCTTTAACGCATTGGCTATTTTCTCAATTACTGGATCGAGTGGCAGCAATGAAGCTTGAGAGCCCTTGCGCGTTTTACTAATGCAAAACAGCACACGTTAAGGAATGAATGAGACACAAGTTGAAATTTAGCAAATAATTCAGATCAATAAATCCAAAAAACAGTTCAGCCCATGCATAATTTATTCGTACCTCATACAATCATTTCAATAATCTTGTAAGCTCAAGAATGAGTATAAAAATAAACTGAAAAATAAAAGTAACCAAATGCAAACAATCAATATTTACAAACAATTGACTCCAAAGTCCCCGGCAACGGCGCCAAAAACTTGTTGCGTTGTGTGCGTGTGTCACAATTTGTAACGATAAAGAAAATAGAATAAATCAACGCAATATTAACAAGTGCAAGTATACACCGGTCAACAAGTAATATATGTACCTAAGTACAAGATTATTATCCCACAGGGACTATGTATGCCAATTACAAATGCAAATAAGATTGTACAAATGGTTAAAAGAATAAAAGAATAAAGAATAAAGAATCTTGAAGAATAAAAGAATAAAGAATGATAAATCATGAACGGAGATTGGTCTAATGCTACGGCATTCCTACTCCTAACTACACTAACAGTTAAGGGCTAGCCTACTGGAAATAACCACAAGAGTACTGCATGTAATACAATGCTGCGGCATTCACACAAAAAATGTAAGTACAAACAAGAGATGAATCTAAATATACAAAGCATGCTTTCAGTTTCCATATCAATGCTACAGCATGTCTGGTTCCACCCAGACTACTTGATCTACTAGGCTAGATCCCCGATATCATCGTCTCATGGAGTACGAAGTACTGTTGACCTAGCGCAACACTAGTCAGTGAATTTGGGCATTTCCACTACAATATTGAGTGCACTTTCGTGTCCTACTGCTTCCGCAGTCTCAATCTAGTGCCACATAATGATCACGTCCACTAGCTCCCCTCCGCTAGAAGGCCAGACACTAGCTCGATTCATACATTGGACAGTCGTAACCGCAAGTGATGTTAAATCAGTTTAATGTAATTACATGAATAAACCAAGTATCGCCCCATACAAGCACCAAACATAAAAACAGAAAGCAATGCTACAACATACTCGTCATCATAATCAAAACAGTGTATTCAACATGCTCATACTTAACTACACCACAGCATCTTCAGGTTAAAAAAATATATTTTTCTTAAACGAATCATGAAAGACAAGGATCAACGTAATAGGAAAAATAGTCCCTAGGTCCATAGTGACACCAATCAACGGAGTCAATCCCAAGACGGAAAACATATCACTCCCAAAACATTTTTAATCAATCCTTGAACCCATGTAAACATTCTCATATTACAAAGAACATTTAATTACAAAACAGTAGTAAATTGAAGAAATGGAGAGAGGATTACTCTGGATCGGAGATCACCCTACTGCCCAAATCAAGTTTAATCAACGTACTGCTGCCCTTCGTTTCCTCTGCTTGATGCTGATGCGTCTCTACTGCTCAGCTGATGAATACTTCAGCAAGTCACCCTACTCACTCTTGGGTTTTCCCTCCTAAAAGTTAGTCTAAAACTAAGAAGAAAAGCTAAACTATCCTATCGAAACACTACTAAACTATCTAAGAAAAACTAAGAAGAAAAACCAATCTCTCTAAAATGATAAAATGGCCAAAAGCCAAACTAAACTAACTACCTAGCCTCGCCAAACTATTCCTCTCAGTTTTTCTCATATATATAGAGCCTCTTCGTGTACCGAGAGCCATTACCAAGCTGCCATCTGTCCATAATTCTGGAATTTTCTCCAAAAATTCCAGCAAATAATTGAATAAATTCCAGCTGCCTTCTAAAATCTTTTGCCTTCTTCCTCTGTTTGCCGCAACATTTGCAGCCTAACTCCAGCTGCTTTCTGTGCTCTTTGTCGTTTTCCTCTGCTGCTGCTGCATTTTCTGCAGAGTTTTTTGTCTTTTTCTTCTGACTGCCGCAGGATCTGCAACAGAACTCCAGATGCTTTCTGCAGGATTTTTGTCTTTTTCTTCTGCTTTCTTGTCCACCTTGTCTCCATGCACTTTCACAAACAAGCATATATATGTTATATATATATATATATACACGTATGGATAGGACAAAAGAAATATATAGTACCGAAAGTGTCCAGCTGGATTTTAAGTTGCAATTAGTGTGTGGGTGCATATGTTATATATATATATATATACACGTATAGGTGCCTTCTGGAATTTAATGTCCCGTTTTCCCTCTTGGTGAATCATCCACAAATATTTCAATTTCTTCATGGTCAACTTCTATCCAGCCTCCTTTCACCAATTTCAACCATCAAAATTCCCTTTTTACCCTTGGCAATTGAATCCAAAAATTCCATCATCTTGTGAAATTCTACACAAATTGAAATGTTAACCATAATAATAAAATTTAGGAATTCTTTGATTAAAATGGCCCTTTTTAACAATTAACCCACAAAATTAAAATTGGGAAAGGATTTATGCAATTTAACAAAATCTAACTCAAAATCATGAACAAGTTAAGCAAATTGAGCTAGAAACTAGGCAAAACAACTGCAAATAACTCTACTATTGTAGAGTTATCAATATTTCAGGAAACTGATTGTCTAACTAGCATGAAGTGAGTGTTTATGTCTAAGGTATAGATTACTACCGCTACCACTATCATAATTCTCTAGAATTTTGATCAGGAATCCTAAATTTGTTATGATATGTCCCCGGCAGTGGTGCCAAAAATTTGATGCGTTCCGATCGATATGCTAAAAATAGGTTTTATTTACCCTATATCGATTATGAATAATTAAGGACTTAGAATTACTAATTGTCACATTTAGCATCTATGTTGTCACCTAATCAATCAGAACCTAAGGCAGAGTACCTATCGTGTAGCTAGTTTGTTGGAAAGTACCTAGGATTTTAATTTAAGAAATTATCGTACTCCCAAGGAAGTGGTAACGACTTAGTAGCAACTATCCTTTTAACCTAACTCTCATTTTATTATCCAGTTATGCAATCATTCATCAATATCCTTTGATGAGAGGTTGATCCATTCTACACTAGGTTCGAGTTCATTTAGCATGCAAGAGTATTTTTACAGACAGTATTCTGATAAATGTTATATTGTTCCTACATGTTGATGGACCTATCTTCGAGTATTTTAGATATATTTTAGTCTAGATTGCAATTATTTACTAACTCTACTTGTGTACCACATCTGAGTTATCTGATAAAACGCTCGATCTCCATTGACGGCCCTACTCACGGTTCGAGCTAAAGGCATCCATGAAAGTCCCGTGTCACTCAGGAGATCATGTCGCTCGCCCTAATGCCGGCATAAACACACAAACTTAGTCTACTTAGACTACTTTAACAAATATGGTGATCTATAAGTTATTTCATCTAATATGGAAGACCTTAATGCTTCCGTCCTCACACAAAGCCCTAAATTAAGGCCTGTTAAACTAGACAGGTTATGATTAGACCGTGGTTAGGAATTGTCTATAACCGTTCATCTAATTTAAAAGAGCAAGTGGACATACAGTCATAATGATAATTAAGCTGGTGACCTTTCTGGAAAAATGTAAACATCTTCAACATGCAAAACACATATTCATAATATCATAATTTAATAATCAAATGGGTCTTTGGACAAACACAGTACCAAAATATAAAGAGAGGGACAAGGGGACCACCACCATAAAGTATTCACCCTTTATTAGTGATACGCGAAAATCGTATCACATTTTTAGCATGTTTTTATATATGTTGTAATGTGAAATTGAGAGTAAATTGACATTAATTGTTTACTATTTACTTGATTTCACGGTTTTTATGATTTTGGAAGTGTCAGGTGAAAAGTAGACGAAAACAGCAAATTCTGGGGCAAAAACGCAATTTTTGGAAATGTTGACCCGGTCAAAGGTCCGGGACGGGCGTCCCGACCCAGTCAAACCGCCAGGACGGGCGTCCTGAACTGGGACGGGCGTCCCGAACCTGGTCAACGAATCAGGACGGGCGTCCCGAGCCGCCAGAAGCTGTCCCACATCGAATTTTTCAGAATTTTTCACTCCGGGAAGCTGCTATAAATACCCCAGGCCTCCAGCAGTTGAATTCATCCCTCTCCACTCGATCTGAGTCATTAAGTGGTTTCCAGTGTACAATTTTCCAGTACACAACTCACTCAGAGACTCGGATCTCAGTTTTCTTTCTTATTAGTGTTTTGTTTTAGTTTCTGAGAAATAGTCTCAGATCTTAGGTTTCTATAGATAGGTTCGTTTCCGGTATTCATAGAATACCCGGGGTTTCGTTAGGAGACCCTAAGAGAGCTCTAGGCGTTCGAAGAGTCAGTCCACAGGGCTAGGCTTAAGCTCAGGACGTAAGGTAAAGTCTAGCTACTAGGCTGAGGAAGCGTCCTCCGAAGGTTCTGGCGAGCAGAGTCAGGGCGGGCAATACGACGTATACAGCAGTACGCTCTGTAGGCGAGACTAAGTAAAGGGTGATTTCTTTATAGCATCAGTCCCCATACCCCTCTCTTATATGTTTTATTGCTTTGTCCTAAACATCAATTATGAATATCAGATTATGATTTTATAAATAGTTGTTTTGTATGTTGAAGTTATTATGTTTTTCCGGAAATAGCCACCTGCTAAATAATCATTATGTCTGCATGTCTAATGTAGTTCTTTTAAACTAAAATAGGGTTATAGACAATTCCTAACCACGGTCTATTCATAACCTGTTTAGTTTAACAGGCATCAATTAGTATTGGTGTCTGCCATACTAGATAAAATAACATGCTGAACACCTGGCTTGTTAGAGTAGTCTAGGTAGGCTGAGTAGAGCGTTATGCCAACGATTACGAGCCTTCAGAGTGATCCCCGAAAGTGACATAGGGCTTTCATAACTGTCTTTGTTCGTACCGTGAGTAGGGCCGTTTACCTTAATGATAGGGGGCGGTAGCATTGAGACTCAGATGTGGTACACCTTTAGACACAGAACATAGTTGCATTCCAGGCTAAGATATATCTAAAACACTCGAATATAGGTCAATCAACATATAGGAACAGTATAACATAGAATCAGAACTTATCTTTATAACACTTCTAGGGTTAATTAGACTTGAACCTATTGGAGAATGGATCACCCTCTCATCAAAGTATTTAATGAAGATTGCATAACTGGATCATAAGATAAGAGTTAGGATAAGAGGCTAGTTACTACTAAGCCGTTGCCACTTCCCTGGGAGTACGATAATTAACTTAGTAAAATCGTAGATACTTTCCAATAGACTAGCTACACGATAGGTACTCTGCCTTAGATTCTGGCTGATTAAGTGACACCACAAGACTAAACGTGACAATTAGTCAATCACAGTCCTTAATTAATCATAATCGACATAGGGTAAAATAACACCTATTTAGTACATCAACCGGAATCGCATCAGATTTTTGGCGCCGTTGCCGGGGAAATATCATAATGAATTTAGGACTTCTGATCAAAATTCTAGACACTGATCAAAATTTTAGATACTTATGATAGGTAGCGGTAGTAACCTAGACCTTAGACCTAACACTTGTTTTATGCTAGTTAGACAATCAGTTTCCAAAATATAGGATTATCATAACTAATTGATTTTAGATAATATCTGAAATTAAGACACTTAAGATAATCAAATTTTAGAAAATCATTCTAAAACCATATTGAGGAAATTTAACTGCTTTCGAAAAAAAAAAGAAAAAAAAATTTTAAAATTTAAAATCCCAAAAAGAATGTATCTTTCTTGCTCAACGGTGAGTTTTTCCTTTTTCCCTATCTCTTGTTTTTTTTTCTTAGTTGCTCTTTTTCGTGTTTTTCTTCCTTTATTTAATTTCAAAGAAATAAAAATGGAAATGAGGATAAAATATATTTTCTTCTGAGTTGTAAAATGTTGGCTTAGATTTTTATTGGGAAGAAACTCTATTTTAGAATTATCTTAGAGTCATGCCGGTCTTATTAGGATGAGTTATGAAATAGTTTTTCCTTAATAGCCAGACCTTTGAATGTTCTATTGGAAAAAGGATGTTCCTTTTGTTTTGCTGATGATTGCATGAGAATTTTTAAAACCAAAAGGAATTATTGCACCCATTATGACATCACCTGATTGAAATCTGCTTTTTGAATGAATATGTGATGTAGTAAGAATTGTTTTAGACAGAAACATGATAAGAAAGTTCATGTATGATAAATCCTAATCTTATCTA
Source organism: Asclepias syriaca (assembly GCA_027405835.1). NCBI lineage: Eukaryota > Viridiplantae > Streptophyta > Magnoliopsida > Gentianales > Apocynaceae > Asclepias > Asclepias syriaca. The sequence goes on from CM049932.1 coordinate 13,176,524, forward strand.
GTCTTGTCTAAAAACAATAGGTTACACTGATCACTCTGAGATGTCTGTGTTCAATAAAACTAATGCTGAACCATACTTGATTAAGTTAAGTTTTATTGTTACTTGAACTTGATATAGAATAAAGGGATAAGAAAAAGGGTTGAAATCTAGAAAGCAAACCATTGGTCAAGATTAGAAAACCCCGAGTTAGAGGCTAGTGTAATACTGATAAATTTTTGGATGAAAACTTATTTGCATTGTTTGCTATGTATAATAATTCTCATCTGTGGTTTATTGCAAATTATCTAGTCACTGAATAAGTTCCAAGTGATATGACTTATCAGCAAAAGAAGAAATTCTTTGCTGATTTGAAATATTACTACTGGGCAGTTTCTCTTCTATTTCAAATTTTTGCAGATCAGTTGATCAGAAGATGTGTCTCAGAAGACGAAGGACACAATATTTTGGAGCATTGCCCTAAAGAATCTACGGGAGACCAATTGATGGCTATCAACATTGTCCGGAAAGTGTTGAAAGTAGGAGCTTGTTGACCCACCATATTCAAGGGCTTTTGTATCTCTGATACAGTCCTGCGATGCTTGCCAAATAATAGGTAACACATCTTCCAGAGATCGTCTACCCCAGCAACGTACACAGAATGTTGCAACCTTTGATATCAGGGGTATTTCGAATCCTTTTCCTTTCTTCCTTTGAACATAATTACATTATAGTAGTCGTGGAACACTTTTCAAAATGGCCTGAACCACAGGCATTACCTACTAATGATGTTAAAGTCATGTGCAGATTCTAGTTGTTTTCCAGATTCAGAGTGCCAATGTTTTAGAAAGAAATGTTCAGCCTGCGTATCAAATCTGTGAAGTCTGCTAAGTACCACACTTTAGCAGGGATTGCTATGGGAATGACTGACCATTCCAAAAGAGGTAGGAGTAGGTTACTGCAGAATGCTGCTCCAATGGGAAATGCATACAATTCCAACTAGAGGAATGATACGGGATTTAGCTGAGGAATAATTCGGAAGCTGGAAACTTTCAGAAGACACCACCACAGCAAAACCCCTACTCGCATAAGCAATAGATGATATACTGGCAACAATTAAAGCCAGACCAGTGCAAGCAAGTGATATACCAAGTGGTATCGAATGGTCGAAGGATATAGAGGAATTTAGCATTGTATCAGGAGCATAGCAATGGAGGAGCTTGCATTCCTTGTATACCAATCAGCTGTGAGTAACTTCCCCGAGGAAGTCTCAAATACTTGGGCCCAGATCTATACAACTGGAGCCCCTACCACCACAGCTTTGCCAAAACTTCAGGTATCTTTTCTTCCATTCGAGACTTGCATGCCATACCTTCACTAACATTGGCAGGTAGGCACACCAATCCAAAGAAGTCTCATTCCTAGACACGTTCTTCTGGACACGTTGCTACGATTACAAGAGACTTTGCAGATGATTCCAGGAAACAGTCCTTGGGGCTTGAGTCATTCATCAAATGGATATGCCACTACCTAGAGCTCGATAATGAAGGATCGGAGCTGGCGTCATCCGTTCCAATATCTAGAGCTTATAGAGTCAAGAACGCCTCAGCAATAGCACATGGCTAAGGTGAAAAGCCAATTGACAGATCAGAGAAGACCCTTCTGCTCGCGACATGAAGGGAGTTTTTCTAATCCTCATGTTCCTTTACTTTTATTTTCTTTGTTTTGTGTCCTGTTTTGTTATTTCTTTGGTTGTTTTATTTTCTCTCTTACCCTTAGTTAGTCAAATAAGTGTGGGGTAAGAGTTTTCTATTTTGTTTTTGTTTCTTGTTTTCAAATAAGTGTGGGGTAGTCTATATATGCATGAACACCGAGGACAGTGTCAGAAATAAGTGTGGGGTAGCAGTGCACGGTGCACTGTAGCATTTGGCAAAATGTTTGCATGATTTTGCTTGTTATCCCCGTATTTTCACACCCTTCCAAAAAAAATTTCAAAATTTTGCCGTCTTTCAGACTTCTAAATGCAGTATGCTTGGTTAAACAATTGCTTATGTCTATGATATGTAGGTAGAATGTTATGGTTAGTAGGAGATAATTGATAACTATTGCTGAACCCATTGATTAGAAGTAGGGAATTCCTGATAATTGAGCACAACTTAGTCTGGATTAGAGACCTCAACCAATTACCTTTTCAAAACTTGACTAGATAAAATTAGACCAGTTGCAGGATGCATTGACAATTGGAATGACTAGATGAGACTCTGAGCCAAAAGTGAAAAAGAAACAAAAATGAGCTAATTAAATTAGGGTAGTTTGCCAGCGGCCTTCGCTACTCGAGCACCACTCCTTCGGGGAATTTAAAGCCTGATGCCCTAAGGTCGTATAGATCTGGGAGTCATCGGAGTGGGACTCGCTACATGGGTAGTTGAAGTTGACGTGTTCTAAGCAAACTCGAAATACCCTGAATCTATAAAGAAAATAACTAAGTGCTAAAACATTAAAAATATGATCACCAAAGCTCAGAACTCAGAAAGTTATCTGTTGTCAGTATGTCTAGCAATAGGTCGAAGTATTATCTGGTAGCAGTTAAGATAAGAGTTCATTGTGTTGACTATCTGGTCTAGACTAGTACACACACTACACATCAGGAAGACCCTGTGACTAAGAAAAAAGTCCAACCTAGTTGTTGATTTATTTTCTGCCTGATCATAACAAACTACTAGAGACATGTGAGACCTTGTCATAGCAACCTAACCAATTAGACCTGTGTTAAGAACTGTCTGAAGAATTTTTGGAATAAAAACATGATTAGGAATTTAAGTGACTGCACTACGGTTTAAAATCACTAACTCCATGTAGACTTTGCTTGAGGACAAGCAAAAAGCTAAGTGTGGGGTTATCTGATACGCGAAAATCGTATCACATTTTTAGCATGTTTTTATATATGTTTTAATGTGAAATTGAGAGTAAATTGACATTAATTGTTTACTATTTACTTGATTTCACGGTTTTTATGATTTTGGAAGTGTCAGGTGAAAAGTAGACGAAAACAGCAAATTCTGGGGCAAAAACGCAATTTTTGGAAATGTTGACCCGGTCAAAGGTCCGGGACGGGCGTCCTGAACCGGGACGGGCATCCCGAACCTAGTCAATGAATCAGGACGGGCGTCCCGAGCCGCCAGAAGCTGTCCCACATCGAATTTTTCAGAATTTTTCACTCCGGGAAGCTGCTATAAATACCCCAGGCCTCCAGCAGTTGAATTCATCCCTCTCCACTCGATCTGAGTCATTAAGTGGTTTCCAGTGTACAAGTTTCCAGTACACAACTCACTCAGAGACTCGGATCTCAGTTTTCTTTCTTATTAGTGTTTTGTTTTAGTTTTTGAGAAATAGTCTCAGATCTTAGGTTTCTATAGATAGGTTCGTTTCCAGTATTCATAGAATACCCGGGGTTTCGTTAGGAGACCCTAAGAGAGCTCTAGGCGTTCGAAGAGTCAGTCCACAGGGCTAGGCTTAAGCCCAGGACGTAAGGTAAAGTCTAGCTACTAGGCTGAGGAAGCGTCCTCCGAAGGTTCTGGCGAGCAGAGTCAGGGCGGGCAATACGACGTATACAGCAGTACGCTCTGTAGGCGAGACTAAGTAAAGGGTGATTTCTTTATGGCATCAGTCCCCATACCCCTCTCTTATATGTTTTATTGCTTTGTCCTAAACATCAATTATGAATATCAGATTATGATTTTATAAATAGTTGTTTTGTATGTTGAAGTTATTATGTTTTTCCGGAAATAGCCACCTGCTAAATAATCATTATGTCTGCATGTCTAATGTAGTTTCTTTTAAACTAAAATAGGGTTATAGACAATTCCTAACCACGGTCTATTCATAACCTGTTTAGTTTAACAGGCATCAATTAGTATTGGTGTCTGCCATACTAGATAAAATAACATGCTGAACACCTGGCTTGTTAGAGTAGTCTAGGTAGGCTGAGTAGAGCATTATGCCAGCGATTACGAGCCTTCAGAGTGATCCCCGAAAGTGACATAGGGCTTTCATAACTGTCTTTGTTCGTACCGTGAGTAGGGCCGTTTACCTTAATGATAGGGGGCGGTAGCATAGAGACTCAGATGTGGTACACCTTTAGACACAGAACATAGTTGCATTCCAGGCTAAGATATATCTAAAACACTCGAATATAGGTCAATCAACATATAGGAACAGTATAACATAGAATCAGAACTTATCTTTAAAACACTTCTAGGGTTAATTAGACTTGAACCTAGTGGAGAATGGATCACCCTCTCATCAAAGTATTTGATGAAGATTGCATAACTGGATCATAAGATAAGAGTTAGGATAAGAGGCTAGTTACTACTAAGCCGTTGCCACTTCCCTGGGAGTACGATAATTAACTTAGTAAAATCGTAGATACTTTCCAATAGACTAGCTACATGATAGGTACTCTGCCTTAGATTCTGGCTGATTAAGTGACACCACAAGACTAAACGTGACAATTAGTCAATCACAGTCCTTAATTAATCATAATCGACATAGGGTAAAATAACACCTATTTAGTACGTCAACCGGAATCGCATCAATTAGGTCCGCTGATGGAGTAACTGCTTGTATATCCTAGACTGCTTGACCTGACTCTACTCGACAGAACCTTCGGAGAACGCTTCCTTACCCTAGTAGCTATTACTTTGCCTTCCTTCCCTTCCCTCCTCGGCTTAAGGAAAGCCCTATTGAATAATTCTTCGAATGCCTAGTGCTCTTTTAGGATCTCCTAACGAAATCTCGGGTATTCTATGAATACTAAAAACAAACCCTATCTAGTCGTATTCTAAGATCCTGAGACAAACTCTCAGAAAGTAAAGAACACGAGAAACTCTCGTATACTGAAAATCTACTTGAACGAAAACACCTGAGATCACTGAACGACTCGTAAACAATAGAAAACTGTGTACTGGAAGCCACTGAATGATTCATATGAAGTGGAGAGGGATGATTTCAATTGTAGAATGCCTAGGTTATTTATAGTAGGGAAGTTGAGTGAATTTCTCTTCAGAAAATGATGTGGGACAATGTTCATGGGTTCGGGATGCCCGTCCCGATCTGTTGACCATGTTGGGATGTCCCTCCTGATTCTGGGACACTCGTCCCAGGTCTTTGACTGGGTCGGGATGCCCGTCCTAATCTTGGGACGCCTGTATTGACTTTTGAACTTCCGAAAATCATGTTTTTGCCCCGAAATTTTCCATTTTCTTGCATATTTCACCTGAAACTTCCAAAATCACAAAAACTACAAAATTGTGATAATAACAGTTAATTAAGAATGATTTAACTCCATTTTGCCCTAAATTGTGCATAAAAACATGCTAAAAAGTGATATGATTTATGCATATCAGAAAACTCCTCCATGCAAGGTATATTTGAGAAGTCGCTTATTCTACTTGGTTGGCTAATGTTGTAATGGTTGAAAAGGCCAACAGAAAATGGAGAATGTGTGTGGATTTCACTGATCTGAATAAAGCTTGTCCAAAGGATTGTTATCCACTTCCAAAAATAAGTACATTGGTAGATGCAACTTCTGGTTAAAAAACTCTCAATTTTTTTTATGCTTTTTCTAGTTCTCATCAAATCAAAATGAATGAAGCAGATCAAAGACATACTTCATTCTAGGCAGCAGGAAAGATATTTTGTTATAATGTTATGCCATTTGGTTTGAAGAATGCAGGGGCTACATACCAGAGAATGGTTGACAAAGTTTTCCAAAAACAAATCGGGAGGAACGTCGAAGTTTATGTAGATGATATGGTGATAAAATATTCGGCTGAAGGATCTCATTTGGAAGAATTTAAAGAGACATTTGATACTTTGACAAAGTTTCAATTGAAGTTGAAAGTAAGTAAATGTACATTCGGAGTGCATTCTAGAAAATTTCTTGGTTTCGTGATGACAGAACGAGGAATTGAAGCCAACCCAGAAAAAATTGAAGCACTTATGATAATGGTAGAACCCTGGTGTAGTAAGGATGTGAAGAGGTTAAATGGTGCATTGCAGCATTAGGAAGATCCATTTCAAAGTCAGCAAAATGATGTCTCCCATTTTTTCGAGTTTTGAAGCAGGCAACAAAATCCTTTATATGGACTGAAGAGTGTAAAGAAGAATGAGAAAAATTAAAACAATATCTTCAAAGTCCACCACTTCAAGTTCACCAGAAGTAGGCGAAGTTTTATACCTATATTTATCGGCATGTAACTTAGTAGTCGCATCTGTTTTACTTTGGGAGGATGCTCATAAACAACTCCCAGTGTATTATGTAAGCAAAATTTTGAATGGACCTGAGTCTAGGTACTCAAATATAGAAAAATTAGCTTACTCTTTGGTTGTCGCTGCTCGAAAATTGTGAATATATTTCGTTGCACGTACAATTATGGTATACACCAATTCGCCACTCAAGCAAATTTTTCATAAAATAAGCCAGTTTGGAAGAAAGTTGAATTATGCATTATGACGTCAGATTTAAACCCCGCACAACAATTAAAGCACAAGCTCTAGCAAATTTCTTGGCTGAGACATCGTTCACCGAAGATAAAGGACTTGCAATTGTACCTTATAAAGAACCTACACCTCGACAATTACCAGAACATTGGACAATGTTAGGCGATGGATCTATAAATTTACGAGGTGCAGGAGTCGGGGTGGTTCTCAAATCACCCAGCGAAGATCAAGTCGAAAGCTACAGCATTCGCCTTAATGTTTTGGTATCCAATAATCAAGCTGAATATGAAGCACTCATCCAAGGATTAATTTGGGTAGCTAATGTTGGAATAAAATCACTTCTTGTTTATAGTGATTCACAAGTGGTAGTTCGGCAATTGAATGAAGATTATGCAGTCAATTCCGAAAATTTGAAGAAATATATGGAGAAAGCTTCACAAGTAAAAATTTTTTTTAACCATTTTCAATTAGAAAAGATAGATCGTCAACAAAATTGAGAAGCATATCAACTTTCCATTATATCATCAGGAGACGTCCCAAATAACCTTTCTATCAATGTCGAACTTCGATCCACTCCCTTAGTTGATGAAAAAAGTCTGATGATGGTTATTGTGACAAAGTGCCTCTTCCTGCCACAGCCACCAATTCACAACACTCAACATAAGCTGCTCATGGCACGTGCACAAGCGCAAGTACACTTAGTAGACAACACTCAACATAACCCACCTATTCTATCTATGCTATCCCTCTGTTTCTCTGTCGATCTCCTCTCTCTCTCTCTCCCTCTGCCAATGTCACTCTGAACTATCCATATTTATAACTCAAGGGATTCACAAGATTTAGAGTCATCCTCATGGGCAACAACCCATCCAACTAGGACTCCCATGGGATTCTGACATATTCGGACTAGGGTTCCTTCTTTCTCTGACTTGTGCCTTGATGCATTCCGATTGATATGCTAAAATATAGGCTTTTATTTACCTATATTGATTATGAGTAATTAAGGATTGAATCTTACTAACTGTCACTTTAGCATTAATTTTTGTCACTTAATCAATCAGAACCTAAGGCAGAGTACCTATCGTGTAGCTAGTTCTTGGAAAGTATCTACAATTTTAATTTATTAATATCGTACTCCCAGGGAACTGGTAACGACTTAGTAGTAACTATCCCTTAATCCTAACATTCATCTTATTTATCTAATCAGTCAATCGATAATCAATACTTTGGATTGATTGATAATCCCAATCACACATAACGAGCAAATAGCATTCAAGAGTAGACATGCATTCATCAAATAAGCTCAGTTATTACAACTTGTTTGACTTTATCTTCGAATATTTTAGATATATCTTGATCTGTAAGGCAATTAGGAAATGTAACCATCTGTTTACCATATCTGAGTTACCTGGTGTATTCACCCCTACCTTGGGATGATCCTTCTCATCTGTCGGATTAAAGTATCCATGAACAGTCCCCTATGTCACTTCGGTATCATGCCACTTAACCCTAGGATTGGCCTAGCATACAAACTCAGCTGAAGGTGATCTAACAAACATGGTGATCTGTTTTGTTATTTCTTCCTAATCTGACAAACCTTTTTCAGTCTATTAAACTAAACCAGTGATGATTCAGATCTTGGTTAGGAGTTGTCTATAACACTAGTTTAATTTAAAAGGACACGGCAGTTCAACATTCATAATGATAATTCTAGCTCTATGATCTTCCCGGGAGAATGGATAACATCTCAAATTATAAAACATATATGATATATGAATTCAGTATCAAATCAATATCCAGATAAAGCAATTCATAAACATATAGAAACTCCTCTAGGGGACCCAATATCATAAAGTAGTCATGATATGCATAAATCTTATAACTTTTTTAGCATGTTTTTAGGCACAATTTAGGGCGAAATTGGAGTTAAATCGTTCTTAATTGACTGTTATTAACACAATTTCACAGGTTTTGTGATTTTGGAAGTTTCAGGTGAAATATGCAAGAAAATGGCAAAATTTGGGGAAAAACATGATTTTCAGAAGTTCGGGAATCGGGACGGGCGTCCCAACCCGGTCAAAGCACCGAGACGGGTATCCTGAACCTATGAACAGTATCCCACATTGTTTTCTGAAGAGAAAATCACTCAGCTTCCCTGCTACAGATATCCTATGCCTTCCTTAGTTGAAATCATCCCTCTCCACTTGATCTGAATCATTCAATGGCTTCCAGTATACATTTTTCTACTGTATACGAGTCATTCAGTGATCTCAGGTATTTTCGTTCAAGTAGGTTTTAGTATACGAGAGTTTCTCGTGTTCTTTATTTTCTGAGAGTCTGTCTCAGGATCCTAGAATACGACTAGATAGGGTTCATTTTTAGTATTCATAGAATACCTGGGATTTCGTTAGGAGATCCTAAGAGAGCACTAGGTGATCGAAGAGCTAGTCAACAGGGCTTTGCTTAAGCCCGGGACGTTGATGTGTTCCGATCGATATGCTAAAAATAGGTGTTATTTACCCTATATCGATTATGAATAACTAAGGACTTAGAATTACTAATTGTGACATTTAGTATCTATGTTGTCACTTAATCAATCAGAACATAAGGCAGAGTCCCTATCGTGTAGCTAGTCTATTGGAAAGTACCTACGATTTTAATTTAAGAATTTTATCGTACTCCTAGGGAAGTGGTAAAGACTTAGTAGTAACTATCCTTTTACCCTAACTCTTATCTTATTATCCAGTTATTCAATCGTTCATCAAAATCTTTGATGAGAGGTTGATTAATTCTACACTAGGTTCAAGTCTATTTAAGACTACAAGAGTGTTTTACAGACAATGTTCTGATATATATTATATTGTTCCTACATGTTGATTGACCTATCTTCGAGTATTTTAGATATATCTTGTTCTAGATTGCAATTATGTACTGATTCTACTTGTGTACCACATCTGAGTTATCTAATAAACCGCCCCATCGCCATTGACGGCCCTACTCACGGTTCGAGCTAAAGGCATCCATGAAAGTCATGTGTCACTCAGGAGATCATGCCGTTCGCCCTAACACCGGCATAAACACGCGAACTCAGCCTACTTAGACTACATTAACAAACATGGTGATATGCATAAATCATATCACTTTTTTACCATGTTTTAGGCATAATTTAGGGTGAAAATGGTGTTAAATCGCTCTTAATTGATTGTTATTAACTCAATTTCATAGTTTTTGTGATTTTGGAGGTGTCAGGTGAAAAGTACAAGAAAATGGCAAATTTCAAGGTAAAAACGTGATTTTTCACAAGTTCGGAAGTCGGGATGGGCGTCCAGAACCCAAGACGGGCATCCTGACCTGGTCAACAGACCAGGACGGGCGTCCAGGACTTGGGACGGCCGTCCTGACCTGGTCAATAGGCTGGGACAGGCGTCCCAGATCCAGGACGACCGTCCCGAGCCCTAGTTCAAAATCCAACATCGATTTTTGAAGAGAAATTCACCCAGTTCCCCTACTATAAATACCCCAGGCATTCCTCAGTTGAAATCATTCCTCTCCACTCGATCTGAGTCATTTAGTGACTTCAAGTATAGAATTTTCCATAGTATACAAGTCACTTAGTGTTCTCAGGTGTTAGTATAGGTTTATTTACAGTTATAGAAATGTCTCGTGCTCTTCGTTTTTGAGAGTCTATCTCAGATCTTAGAATACAACTAGATAGGTTCATTTTCGGTATTCTTAGAATACACAGGATTTCGTTAGGAGATCCTAAGAGGGCACTAGCCGTTCGAAGAGTCAGTCAACAAGGCTGTGCTTTAGCTGGGTATTAAGGTAAAGTACAACTACTAGGCTGAGGAAGCGTCCTCCGAAGGTTCTGTTGAGCAGAGTCGGTTCGAGCAGTCTAGCATATACAAGCAGTTGCTCCATCAGGGGACTACATAAAGGGTGAATACTTTATGGCATCGGTCCCCTTCTCCCTCTCTTTATATGTATGTACTGTGTTCGTCCAAAAATGTATTATGAATGTTGAATTATGATTATATGAATATGTGTTATGCATATTGAAGTACTTTATAATTTTCCGGAAATGGTCACCAACTTAATTATCATTATGACTGCATGTCTGCTGTAGTTTCTTTTAAACTAGATGAATGGTTATAGACAACTCCTAACCACGGTCTAATCATAACCTGTTTAGTTTAACATACATTAATTTAGGACTTTCCCGTCGGAAAGCATTAATGTCTGCCATATTAGATAAAATAACCTATAGATCACCATGTTTGTTAATGCAATCTAAGTAGGTTGAGTTTGTATGTTTATTCCTGCGTTAGGTCGAGCGGCATGATCTCCTAAGTGACATAGGACTTTCATGGATGCCTTTAGCTCGAACCGTGAGTAGGGCCGTCATTAAGTTAGGGCGGTTTATCAAGTAACTCAGATGTGGTACACCTTTAGACTCAGTACATAATTGCAATCTAGACCAAGATATATCTAAAATACTCGAAGATAGGTCAATCAACATGTAGGAATAGTATAACATAATATCAGAACATTATATGTAAAACACTTTTTAGGCTTAAATAGACTTAAACCTAGTGGAGAATGAATCACCCTCTCATCAAAGAATTTGATGAACGATTGCATAACTAGATCATAAGATAAGAGTTAGGGTAAGAGGATAGTTACTACTAAGCCGTTACCACTTTCCTGGGAGTACGATAATTGATTAAATTAAAATTGTAGATACTTTCCAACAGACTAGCTACACGATAGGTACTCTGCCTTATGTTCTGATTGATTTAGTGACAGCATAGAGACTAAACGTGACAATTAGTCATTTTAAGTCCTTAATTATTCATAATCAACATAGGGTAAAATAACACCTATTTTAGTATATCAGTCGGAACGCATCAGATTTTTGGCGCCGTTGCCGGGGAAATATCATAATGAATTTAGGATTCCTGATCAAAATTCTAGAAGCTTATGATAGGTAACGTTAGTAAGCTAGACCTTAGACCTAACACTTATTTTATGCTAGTTAGACAATCAATTTCCGAGATATAGGGTTATCATAACTAATTAATTTTATATATTATCTGAAATTAAGGCATTTAGGATAATCAAATTTTAGAAAATTATTTTAAAACCATATTGAGGAAATTTAACTGCTTTCGAAATAAAATATAAAAAGAAAAAAAAATTTAAATTTAAAACCCGAAAACAAATGTATTTTTCTTGCTCAACAGTAAGTTGTTTTTCTTCCCTATCTCTTGTATTATTTGTTCTTTCATAGTTGAACATTTGTTTTCTTTCAATTTTTTCTTTTCTTTTCTTTTCTTCTATAAAATTTTCTGAAAATATTATTTTTCAGAAGATAAAAGAAATAAATTTTTCGTGTTTATAGTTTTCCTGTTTGTTTGTTTTTTATTTAATTTTGAAAAACAAAAGTATGGAAGTGAGGAGAAAAATATTTTCTTCTGAGTTGTAAAATTTTGGCTTAGATTTTTATTGGGAAGAAATTCCATTTTAGGATTTTCTTAGAGTCATGCCGGTTTTATTTGGACGAGTTATGAAATGATTTTTCCTTAATAGCCGGACCTTTGAATATTCTATTGAGAAAGGATGTTCCTTTTGTTTTTTTGCATGATATCTTGTTGAACAAATTAAAGGAACTAGTTATTACTGCACCCATTCTGACATCACTTGATTGGAAATTTCTTTTTGAATTGATGTTAGTAATTATGCAGTAAGAATTGTTTAGGACAAAGGCATGATTAGACATTATTCATATCATACCTAGTCTAGACAATATTATACCCTGATTACTCTACTCTAAAATATATGTTCAATATACCTAATGCTGAACCAAGATTGATTAATTGAGTTTTATTGAATTTGATATAGAAAGACGTGATAAAGAAAAAGGGCTGAAAATCTAGAAAGCAAACCATTGGTCTAGATTAGAAAACCCCGAGTTAGAGGTTATTGACGAGACAGTAGTATCTGATAAATTTCTGAATGAGAATTTATTTTCATTGTTTGCTATGAGTAATGATTCTCCTCCGTGGTTTACCAATATTACTAATTATCTAGTTGCTAATTATTCCCAAGTGATATGACATTCAACAAAAGAAGAAATTCTTTGTTGATTTGGAATATTACTACTAGGGAGATCTAATTTTCTATTTCGAATTATTGCAGAGTAATTGATCAGAAGATGTGTCTCGGAAGGCGAAGACCACAAGATTCTGGAGCATTGCCATAAAAAAAATCTACGGGAGACTAATTGACTGCTATCAACACTGTCCGGAAAGTGTTGAAAGCAGGATCTTATTGGTCCACAATATTCAAGAATTCTGTATCCTTGATACAGTCCTGCGATGCTTGCCAAATAATAGGTAACACATCCTTCAGAGATCGTCTACCCCATTAAGGTACACAAAGTGATGCAATCTTTTGATATCTGGGGTATTCATTGAATCCTTTTTCTTTCTTCCTTTTGGCAACAAGTATATCATAGTAGCTGTAGAACACTCTCAAAATGGCCTGAACCACAGGCATTACCTACTAATGATGTTAAAGTCATGTGCAAATTCTATGAGAAGTCCTCCAAATTCAGAGTACTAATGTCTTGATAAGTGATAAAGGGTTGTCCGCCAGTTACCTCAAAAAATAAATGGGCAACAATTAAAGTCATACCAGTGCAAGCAAGTGACCTACCAAGTAGTATCGAACGGTCGACAGATATAGAGGAATTTGGCATGTATCAGGAGCATAGCAATGGAGGAGCTTGCATCCCCTGCATACCAATCAGCTATGAGAAACTTCCCCGAGGAAGTCTCAGATCTACACCACTGGAGCCTCCTACCACCACGGCTTCTCCAATGCTTCAGGTATCTTTTCAGACATTCGAAACTTGCATGCAATACCTTCACTGACATTGGCAGGTAGGCACACTAATCCAAAGAAGTCTCATTCCTAGACACGTTGCTATGATTGCAAGAAAATTTAAAAATGATTCGAGGAAACAGTCCTTGGGGCTCGAGTCAATCATCAAATGGATAGGCCACTACCTGGAGCTCGACATTGATGGATCGGAGCTGACGAAGGTAGCTCCATCTACCAGACTTGACTGTTCTTCAAAACATGGGGATGGTAGTTCGCGACTCAGAGGGTAAATACACTCTCCATACGGAGCACACTACAGAGTCATCTGTTCCAGTATCTAGAGCTTACAAAGTCAAGAACACCTCAACAATAGCACATGGCTGAGGCGAAGAGCCAATTGACAGATCAGAAAAGACCCTTCTGCTCGAGACATGAAGGGAGTTTTTCTAATCCTCATCTTCCTCTACTTTTATTTTATTTTCATCATTTCGTGTTCTGTTTTGTTATTTCTATTACCCTTCTTGTTTTGTTGCTTTATTTTCTCTCTTACCCTTAGTTAGTCAAATAAGTGTGGGGTAAGAAGTTTTTGTTTTGTTTCTTCTTGTTTTCAAATAAGTGTGGGGTAATTTAGATATGCATGAACACTGAGGATAGTGTCAGACTTAAGTGTGGGGTAGCAGTGCACAGTGCACTGTAGTAGAAAAGTTTTTGCATGATATTTGCATGTTTTTCCCGTATTTTCACACCCTTCCAAATTGTTTTTCCAAATTCTTGACTTCAAAATGCAGTATAATTGGGAAAGAATTGCTGATGTCTATGATATGTATGTAGAATGTTATGATCAGTAGGAGACAACGTGATGACTTTCTTGAACTTATCGATTAGAAATAGGGAATTCTTGATAATTGAGCACAACTTAGTTTGGATTAGAGACCTCAACCAAATACCTTTTCAAAACTTAACTAGATAAGATTAGACCAGTTGAGGATGTATTGGCAATCAAAATGACTAGATGATGCTCTGAGCTGAAAGTGAAAAGAAAGAGAGAGTTAACTAAATAGGGTAGTTTGCAAGCGGCCATTGCTACTCGAGCACCACTCCTTGGGGGGACCTAAAGCCTGATGCCCTAAGGTTGTGTAGGTCTGGGATTCATCGGAGTGGGACTCGCTACATGCGTAGTTAAAGTTGACTTGTGAAAGAAGACACAAAATACCCTGAAAAATCAATAAATGCTTAATTAAAAATCTTGTCACCAAGGCTCAGAACTCAGAAAGTTGTTTGTTGTTGGTATGTCTAGCGACGGGTCGAAGTATTATCTGGTAAGAGTCGAGATGAGAGTATATTGTGTTGATAATCTAGTCTGGACTAGTACACACACTACACGTCAGGAAGACCTTGTGACTGAGAGAAGAGTTCAATCTAGTTATTAAGTTGTTAAACCTGCTTGACCATGATAATCTACTAGAGACATTTGAGACCTTGTCATGGAAACTTAACCAGTCAGACCTGTGTTATGAATTATCTGATTCAGTGATGAATTTTGAAATAAAAACATGACTTGAAATTTTAAGTGACTGCACCTATGATTTAAAATCACTAACTTCAGGTAGACTTTGCTTGAGGACAAGCAAAAAGCTAAGTGTGGGGTTATATGATATGCATAAATCATATCACTTTTTTAGCATGTTATTAGGCACAATTTAGGGTGAAATTGTTGTTAAATCGCTCTTAATTGATTGTTATTAACTCAATTTCATAGTTTTTGTGATTTTGGAAGTGTCAGGTGAAAAGTACAATAAAATGGCAAATTTCGGGGCAAAATCATAATTTTCAGAAGTTCAGAAGTCGGGATGGGCGTCCAGAACCCAGGACGGCCGTCCTGACCTGGTCAACAGGCCGGGACAGGCGTCCCAGCTCCAGGACGGGCGTCCCGAGCCCCAGTTCAGAATCCCACATCGATTTTTGAAGAGAAATTCACCGAGTTCCCCTACTATAAATACCCCAGGCATTCCTCAGTTGAAATCATTCCTCTCCACTCGATCTGAGTCATTTAGTGACTTCAAGTATACAATTTTCCATAGTATAAAAGTCACTTAGTGTTCTCATGTGTTAGTATAGGTTTATTTACAGTTATAGAGAGTGTCTCGTGTTCTTCGTTTCAGAGAGTCTATCTCAGATCTTATAATACGACTAGATAGGTTCATTTTTAGTATTCATAGAATACCCGGGATTTCGTTAGGAGATCCTAAGAGGGCACTAGGCGTTTGAAGAGTCAATCAACAAGGCTGTGCTTAAATTGGGTATTAAGGTAAAGTACAGCTACTAGGCTGAGGAAGCGTCCTCCGAAGGTTCTGTCGAGCAGAGTTGAGTCGAGCAATCCACCATATACAAGCAATTGCTCCATCAGCGAACTACGTAAAGGGTGATTACTTTATGGCATCGGTCCCCTTGTCCCTCTCTTTATATGTCTGTACTGTGTTCGTTCAAAAATATATGAATGTTGAATTATGATTATATGAATATGTTCAAAAATGTATTATGAATGTTGTCACCAACTTAACTATCATTATGACTGCATGTCTGCTGTAGTTTCTTTTAAACTAGATGAATGGTTATAGACAACTCCTAACCACAGTCTAATCATAACCTGTTTAGTTTAACAGGCATTAATTTAGGACTTTTCCATCGGAAAGCATTAATGTCTGCCATATTAGATAAAATAACCTATAGATCACCATGTTCGTTAAAGTAATCTAAGTAGGCTGAGTTTGTACGTTTATGCCGGCGTTAGGGCGAGCGGCATGATCTCCTAAGTGACATAGGACTTTCATGGATGCCTTTAGCTCGAACCGTGAGTAGGGCCGTCATTAAGGTAGGGCGGTTTTTCAGGTAACTCAGATGTGGTACACCTTTAGGCTCAGTACATAATTGCAATCTAGACCAAGATATATCTAAAATACTCGAAGATAGGTCAATTAACATGAAGGAATAGTATAACATAAAATCAGAACATTATATGTAAAACACTTTTTAGGCTTAAATAGACTTAAACCTAGTGGAGAATGAATCATCCTCTCATCAAAGAATTTGATGAACGATTGCATAACTGGATCATAGGATAAGAGTTAGGGTAAGAGGATAGTTACTACTAAGCCGTTACCACTTCCTTGGGAGTACGATAATTGATTAAATTAAAATCGTAGATACTTTCCAACAGATAAGCTACACGATAGGTACTCTGCCTTAGGTTCTGATTGATTAAGTGACAACATAGAGACTAAATGTGATAATTAGTCATTCTAAGTCCTTAATTATTCATAATCAACATAGGGTAAAATAACACCTATTTTAGTATATCAGTCGGAACGCATCACATGGTGATCTATAGGTTATTGCATATAATATGGTTGACTTTAATGCTTCCATCCTCACACAAAGCCCTAAATTAAGGCCTGATAAACTATATATGTTATGATTAGACTGTGGTTAGGAGTTGTCTATAACCGTTCATCTAATTTAAAAGAGCAAATAGATATACAGACATAATGTTAATTAAGCTAGTAACCTTTCCGGAAAAATGTAAATATCTTCAACATGCATAACACATATTCATCGTATTATAATTTAATATTCAAATGTATTTTTGGACAAACACAGTACAAACATATAAAGGGATGGACAAGGGGACCACCGCCATAAAGTATTCACCCTTTATTAGGTCCGTTGATGGAGCGACTACTTGTATATGTTGGACTGCTTGACCAACTCTGATCGACAGAACCTTTGAAGGATGCTTCCTTACTCTAGTAGCTTTTTCCGTGCGTCTACCTTCCCTTCCCTCCTCAGCTTAGCAAAGCCCTATTGAATAATTCTTTGAACGCCTAGTGCTCTCTTAGGATCTCCTAACGAAATCCCAGGTATTCTATGAAGATTAAAAACGAACCTATCTAGTCGTATTCTAAGATCTGAGATAGACTCTAAAAAATGAAGAACACGAGACACTCTCGAAAACTAAAAATATCTACTTGAACGAAGACACCTGAAATCACTGAATTACTAGTAAACAGTAGAAAACTGTGTACTAGAAGTCACTGAATGACTCAGATCAATTGGAGATGAATGATTTCAACTGTGAAAGGCCTGGGGTATTTATAGCAGGGGAACTGAGTGAATTTCTCTTTAAAAATCATTGTGGGATACTGTTCATGGATTCGGGACGCCTGTCCCGACAAGTTGACCAGTTCAGGACGCCCGTCTCGGGTCTTTGATCGGGTCGGGACACCGGTTCTGGTCTTGGGACGCCCGTCTTGACTTCTAAACTTCTGAATATCACGTTTTGACCCAAATTTTGCTATTTTCTTGCATTTTTCACCTGACTCTTCCCAAATCACAAAATCTATGAAATTACGTAAATAACAGTCAATTGAGAACGATTAAACTCCAATTTCGCTCTAAATTGTGCCTAAAAACATGCTAAAAAGTGATATGATTTGTGCATATCAGACGTAAGGTAAAACAATAGCTGCTAGGATGAGGAAGCGTTCTCTGAAGGTTCTGTCGAGTAGAGTTGGGTTAAGTAGTCGAGGATATACAAGTAGTTGCTCCATCAGCAGACCTAATAAAGGGTGAATACTTTATGGTGGTGGTCTCCTTGTCCCTCTCTTTATATTTTTGTACTGTGTTTGTCCAAAGACCCATTTGAATATTAAATTATGATATTATGAATATGTGTTTTGCAAGTTGAAGATATTTACATTTTTCCAGAAAGGTCACCAACTTAATTACCATTATGACTGTATGTCTACTTGCTCTTTTAAATTACATGAACAGTTATAGACAATTCCTAACCACGGTCTAATCATAATCTGTTGATGGCTTTCCGACTGATATGCTAAATAGGTGTTATTTTTACCCTATGTTGATTATGAGTAATTAAGGACTGGGATTGACTATTTGTCACATTTAGTCTCTATGGTGTCACTTAATCAGTCAGAACCTAAGGCAGAGTACCTATCATGTAGCTAGTCTGTTGGAAAGTATCTACGATTTTATTAAATAAATATCGTACTCCCAGGGAAGTGGTAACGGCTTAGTAGTAACTAGCCTTTTATCCTAACTCTTATCTTATGATCCAGTTATGCAATCTTCATCAATTACGTTGATGAGAGGGTGATCCATTCTCCACTAGGTTTAAGTCTAATTAATCCTAGAAGTGTTAGATAAGTCTTGATTCTATGTTATACAGTTCTTACATGTTGATTGACCTATCTTCGAGTATTTTAGACATGTCTTGGCCTGAATTGCAACTATGTTCTGTGTCTAAAGGCGTACCACATCCGAGGTCTCTAATAAACCGCCCTACCTTAATGACGGCCCTACTCACGGTTCGGGCTAAAGGCATCCATGAAAGCCCTATGTCACTTCGGGGATCATGCCGCTCGCCATATCCGCCGGCATAAACGCTCAGCTCGGCCCCTACCTAGACTACTCTAACAAACAGAGTGTTCCGCAGGTTATTTTATCTAGCATGGCAGACACCAATACTAATTGATGCCTGTTAAACTAAATAGGTTATGAATAGACCGTGGTTAGGAATTGTCTATACCCCTAACTTTAGTTTAAAAGAGGACATTAGACAATGCAGACATAGTGAATATTAAGCAGGTGGCCATTTCCGGAAAAACATAACAACTTCAACATATATAACAAATATTCATAACAATCATAATCCAGTATTCATAATTGATATTTGGATAAACACAATAACAACATATAAGAGAGGGGCAGGGGGACCGATGCCATAAAGAAATCACCCTTTACGAAGTCTCTCCGATAGATCGTACTGCTGTATATGTCGTATTGCTTGACCCGACTCTGCTCGCCAGAACCTTCGGAGGACGCTTCCTCAGCCTAGTAACTGGGCTTTACCTTAATACTCAGCTTAAGCACAGCCCTGTGGACTGACTCTTCGAACGCCTAGAGCCCTCTTAGGATCTCCTAACGAAATCCCGGGTATTCTATGAATACCATAAACGAACCTATCTATCGAACCCTACGATCTGAGACTATTTCTCAGAAACTATGAAAAACGAAACACTAAAAGGAAATAAAGAAAACATATACTGAAATCTGAGTCTCTGAGTGATTTGTGTACTAGAGAATTGTACACTGGAAGTCACTGAATGACTCAGATCAAGTGGAGAGGGATGATTTCAACTCTTGGAGGCCTGGGGTATTTATAGCAGCTTTCTGGAGTGAAAATCTCCAAAACTTTCGATGTGGGACAACTTCTGGTGCTTCGGGACGCCCGTCCTGGATTGGGACGGCCGTCCTGGTGCTTTGACTGGGTCAGGATGCCCGTCCTGATTCGGGACGCCCGTCCTGTCCCGTTGACCAGGTCAGCATTTCCAAAAATTGAATTTTTGCCCCAAAATTTGCTATTTTCGTCTACGTTTCACCTGACACTTCCAAAATCATAAAAATTGTGAAATTGAGTAAATAACAATCAATTAAGACCAATTTCCTATCAATTTCACCCTAAATTATGCCTAAAAACATGCTAAAAAAGTGATATGATTTATGCATATCAGATAACCCCACACTTAGCTTTTTGCTTGTCCTCAAGCAAAGTCTACTTGAAGTTAGTGATTCTAAATCATAGTGCAGTCACTTAAATTCCTAGTCATGTTTTTATTCCAAATTTGTTTTTCAGATAATTCATAACACAGGTCTGACTGGTCAGGTTGCTATGACAAGGTCTCAAATGTCTCTAGTAGATTGTTATGATTGAGTAGAAAACAACTTAACAACTAGGTTGAACTCTTCTCTTAATCACAAGGTCTTCCTGATGTGTAGTGTGTGTACTAGTCCAGACTAGATAGTCAACATAATAGACTCTTGTCTTAACTATTACCAGATAACACTTCGACCCGTCGCTAGACATACTGACAACAGACAACTTTCTGAGTTCTGAGCCTTGGTGGTCAGATTTTTACTTATTTAGCGCTTATTGATGATTTTTTCTTTTATAGCTTTTCCAGGGTATTTTGAGTTTGCTTAGAACACGTCAACTTCAACTACCCATGTAGCGAGTCCCACTCCGATGACTCCCAGACCTTCACGACCTTAGGGCATCAGGCTTTAAGTTCCCCGAAGGAGTGGTGCTTAAGTAGCGAAGGCCGCTGGCAGACTACCCTTATTTAATTAACTTTGTTTCTTTTCACTTTTAGCTCAGAGTCTCATCTAGTCATTCTAATTGTCAAAATATCCACAACTGGTCTTAATTTTATCTAGGTAAGTCTCGAAAAGGTAATTGGCTGAGGTCTCTAATCCAGACTAAGTTGTGCTCAGTTATCAGGAATTCCCTATTCCTAATCAATAAGTTCAAAATACTCATAAATCATCTCCTACTAATCATAACACTCTACCTACATATCATAGACATAAGCAATGTTTAACCAATCATACTGCATTTAGAAGTCTGAAAGAATGAAAATTTTTGAAAACATTTTGGAAGGGTGTGAAATTACGGGGAAAACATGCAAAATCATGCAAAAAATTTTCAAAGTACTACAGTGCACTGTGCACTGCTACCCCACACTTAAGTCTGACACTGTCCTCAGTGTTCATGCATAGCTAAAATACCCCACACTTATTTGAAAACAAGAAACAAAATCAAAACAAAGAAATCTTACCACACACTTATTCGACTAACTAAGGGTAAGAAGGAAAATAGATAAGACAAAACAATAAGGGTAATAGAAATACTAACACAAATAAGACAAAACAAACAAAACATGAAGATAAAAATAAAAGGACAATAAAGGAGGAAGATGGGGATTAGAAAAACTCTATTCATGTCGCGAGCAGAAGGGTCTTCTCTGATCTGTCAATTGGCTCTTGATGCGATTCCGGTTGACGTGCTAAATAGGTGTTATTTTACCCTATGTTGATTATGAATAATTAAGGAATGTGATTGACTAATTGTCACATTTAGTCTCTATGGTGTCACTTAATCAGCCAGAACCTAAGGCAGAGTACCTATCGTGTAGCTAGTCTATTGGAAAGTATCTACGATTTTATTAATTTAATTATCGTACTCCCAGGGAAGTGGCAACGGCTTAGTAGTAACTAGCCTTTTATCCTAACTCCTATCTTATAATCCAGTTATGCAATCTTCATCAAATACTTTGATGAGAGGGTGATCCATTCTCCACTAGGTTTAAGTCTAATTAATCCTAAAAGTGTTTTAAAGATGAGTTCTGATTCTATGTTATACTGTTCCTATATGTTGATTGACCTATATTCGAGTGTTTTAGATATATCTTAGCCTGGAATGCAACTATGTTCTGTGTCTAAAGGTGTACCACATCTGAGGTCTCTACACTACCGCCCCATCGTTAAGGTAAACGGCCCTACTCACGGCCCGGACTAAAGTCATCAATGAACGGTACCCTATGTCACTTCGGGGTCATGCTGCTCGTCGCAAAACCGCAGGCATAACTCTCTACTCAGCCTACCTAGACTACTTTAACAAACAAGGTGTTCCGTTGGTTATTTTATCTAGTATGGCAGACACCAATTCTAATTGATGCCTGTTAAACTAAACAGGTTATGAATAGACCGTGGTTAGGAATTGTCTATAACCCTAGTTTTAGTTTAAAAGAGACTTACATTAGACATGCAGACATAATGAATATTTAGTAGGTGGCTATTTCCGGAAAAACATAAAACTTCAACATATAACACAACTATTCATAAAATCGTAATATGATATTCATAATTCATATTTAGAACAAAGCAATAAAACATATAAGAGAGGGACATGGGGACCGATGCCATAAAGAAATCACCCTTTACGAAGTCTCGCCTACGGAGCGTACTGCTGTATATGTCGTATTGCTCGCCCTGACTCTGCTCACCAGAACCTTCGGAGGACGCTTCCTCAGCCTAGTAGCTAGACTTTACCTTACGTCCTGGGCTTAAACCTAGCCCTGTGGACTGACTCTTCGAACGCCTAGAGCTCTCTTAGGATCTCCTAACGAAATCCCGGGTATTCTATGAATACCAGAAACGAACCTATCTATAGAAACCTAAGATCCTAGACTATTTCTCAGAAACTAAAACAAACACTAATAAGATAGAAAACTGAGATCCGAGTCTCTGAGTGAGTTGTGTACTGGAAAATTGTACACTGGAAACCACTTAATGACTCAGATCGAGTGGAGAGGGATGATTTCAACTGCTGGAGGCCTGGGGTATTTATAGCAGCTTCCCGGAGTGAAAATCTCTAAAAAATTCGATGTGGGACAGCTTCTGGCGGCTCGGGACGCCCGTCCTGATTCGTTGACCAGGTTCGGGACGCCCGTCCCGGTTCAGGACGCCTGTCCTGGCGGTTTGACTGGGTCGGGACGCCCGTCCCGGGTTCGGGATGCCCGTCCTGGACCTTTGACCGGGTCAACATTTCCAAAAATTGCGTTTTTTGCCCCAGAATTTGCTATTTTCGTCTACTTTTCACCTGACACTTCCAAAATCATAAAAACCGTGAAATCAAGTAAATAGTAAACAATTAATGTCAATTTACTCTCGATTTCACATTAAAACATACATAAAAACATGCTAAAAATGTGATACGATTTTCGCGTATCAGATAACCCCACACTTAGCTTTTTGCTTGTCCTCAAGCAAAGTCTACATGGAGTTAGTGATTTTAAACCGTAGTGCAGTCACTTAAATTCCTAATCATGTTTTTATTCCAAAAATTCTTCAGACAATTCTTAACACAGGTCTGACTGGTTAGGTTGCTATGACAAGGTCTCAAATGTTTCTAGTAGCTTGTTATGATCAGGCAGAAAACAAATCAACAACTAGGTTGGACTTTTTCTTAGTCACAGGGTCTTCCTGATGTGTAGTGTGTGTACTAGTCTAGACCAGATAGTCAACACAATGAACTCTTATCTTAACTGCTACCAGATAATACTTCGACCTATCGCTAGACACACTGACAACAGATAACTTTCTGAGTTCTGAGCTTTGGTGATAAGATTTTTAATGTTTTAGCACTTAGTTATTTTCTTTATAGATTCAGGGTATTTCGAGTCTGCTTAGAACACGTCAACTTCAACTACCCATGTAGCGAGTCCCACTCCGATGACTCCCAGATCTACACGAACTTAGGGCATCAGGCTTTAAGTTCCCCGAAGGAGTGGTGCTCGAGTAGCGAAGGCCGCTGGCAAACTACCCTATTGTAATTAACTTCCTTAATGTTCCTTTCACTTTTAGCTCAAAGTCTCATCTAGTCATTCTAACTGCCAATATATCCACAACTGGTCTAATTTTATCTAGTGGAGTCTCGAATAGGCAATTGGTTGAGGTCTCTAATCCAGACAAGGTTGTGCTCAGTTATCAGGAATTCCCTATTCCTAATGAATTAGTCCAAGATAGCTATCAACTATCTCCTACTAACCATAGCATACTACCTACATATCATAGACATAAGCAATTGTTTAACCAAGCATACTGCATTTAGAAGTCTGTAAGACGGAAAAATTTTGAAATTTTTTTGGAAGGGTGTGAAAATACGGGGAAAACAAGCAAAAGCATGCGAAAAAAATTTCAAACTGCTTCAAACTGCTACAGTGCACCGTGCACTGCTACCCCACACTTAAGTTTGGCACTGTCCTCAGTGTTCATGCATAGCTAATTACCCCACACTTATTTGAAAACAAGAAATAAAACATAAAAAAACAAGAAAAAAAAAATAAAATAATGCAACAATTCTGTATGTCATATAAATCAATTTTGTACAAAGATTCATAGTCATACAGCCCAGACATACACAAAGAACAAGATAAACAAAAGACAAAAGAAAGGAAAGAAGGGGAGAGAGAGACTAAGAACCCGGCGGGTCGCCATCCAGTGGACCGAGGTCTGTTAAGTCAAACTCGAAGTTCTCCGCTACTCGGGCAGTCTGCTGATGTATCTCCTCAATCCTACTGGTGATCATGGCGATCCTGCCATCCATCACCGCCAGTCGTCTGTCAACCCTGTCATCCATGATTGCCAACCGTCTGTCGATCCGGTCCATGTCTCGACTGTATCGTGCCGATAGTTCTGCCAATCCGTGCGACATGTGTCGTTCGAAGGCAGTACGTGGCACGAACGGCTCGGATGGAGGGATATGCGGTGGAGCTGCTTCTGATGCCGAGGCCTGTCCTGGCTGCTCTGTGTGGATGGTGTAGCGGCCGCTCGCATCCCGTACAACCATTCCCATGTTCCGTAGGATGGTAACGTCTGTGGGAATAGTGGTTGGGGCGACCAGAGTAAGCTCCAAGCCCTCTATGTCCAACTCCAGGTAGCGGGCTATCCTGGTGATGAATGGCCCGAGCCCCAAACACTATTTCCGAGTGTCCGTAGCAAAACCCCGCATGATGACTGTGATAAGTCGAGCCATCTCTACTGTGGGTCCCATATGCATGTTGGCCAAGAGGAATGTCTCCATTTGGGTGACATTCCCGGGGGCCGTCCGTCGTCCTGACAAAGTGTGTGCGATAATGGCATGTAAGTAGCGAAGAGCGGGATAGATACCTGTGGCTTTCGAGGAGCCGTGCTGGAATGGGGCACCCGTCATACAAATCTGAGCCCAAGCAGCGGGGACGTCCGCAGTCGTGAAGTCTCGCACTGCTGTGGTGTATGCGGG
Organism: Asclepias syriaca; assembly: GCA_027405835.1. Taxonomy (NCBI): domain Eukaryota; kingdom Viridiplantae; phylum Streptophyta; class Magnoliopsida; order Gentianales; family Apocynaceae; genus Asclepias; species Asclepias syriaca. Next base: position 13,201,584 of record CM049932.1, read on the forward strand.
CGTATCCAGCTCATCTCTCTACCAGATACTCATGGCGACGCCGAACTCGGCCATGCTCATCGACCGATCTATTCGGCCTAAGCGGAATGTGATCTACTCCTGGTGGCATGCAAAGGACGCATAGAACTCACATACCAGCTCCAGGTATGTGGGCTCTGTGACGATGAATACTCGACTGTAAGGTGGTACGTCGAGTATGCGTCTGACCTCAGCCTCTACTCCCAGTGTCTGTACTGCTGCCCAATCCAATGTTCTGCCTGTCAGTATCGTGCGTCCGATGTATCCGTGACATCTCTCCTGATATGCTGTGCTGGAGGGAAACAGCATAAAAGGATGTGTCACTGAGGTAACTGTCATGGTAGATGTGGTACGAGCACGTTTGGCAGCCATTTGGGTTGAAAGTGTTTGAGAGATTTTGGGAGTTTTAGGTAGGAAGGAAGGTTCGAATTCGAATTCTGGAGGTGAATTTGAATTCAAAAGGGTGAAATTAGGCTAGGGAAAGATTTCGAAATTTTTGGCGGGAAATTCGAATTTTGGAGGGAAATTCGAATTTGGAAGGAAATTTAAAATTTAAATTTTGGAGGGAAATTTGAAATTTTAAATTTGAAAAGTTTGCCAAAGGTAAAGGGAGAGAGTTATTTGAGAGAGCGGGATTTTTGGAAGTGAATTTTGAGGGAAAAATGAAAAAATTGAGATTTTATAGAAGGGGCTGCCTTCGGGACGCCCGTCCCGGGTTGCCTCGGGACGCGTGCCAATTCCGAAAATATAAATGTTTTTTTTTTCTAATTCCTGCAAATCTCAGTCTACCAAAAATAATCATAATTTTCAACAAGGTTTCATGTTTATCCAATGAAATTCAGAAGTTGTTAAAAAAATTCTATGCAAAAATTCCTCAGTCTCACTTTTTCGAAAATCATACTACCCTAATTTTATTCCTATTTAAATTCAGCAAGAAAAACAAAAATTTGAGTTTATACAATTTAGTTAATGAAAAATAAACTGCAATTGCAAAATTTTCGTTTTCATAGAAATAAACTGTCTGAAGAAAATTGTTGAAAATAAAGGACCCTTTAAAAATGTTTGAAAAATAGAAAAATATGGGTCAATTATTCAAGTTTCAGTTCAAACTTATTATTTGCTGAAAATAAAAGTAAAAGAATCTTCCCTTTTTAACGACTCCTGTTTCTGATCTCCTGTAGTTCTGTTCGAATGTTTCGCATCTCTTGCAGTTCTGCTTGTATGTTGCGCATTTCCTCCTGCTGGTTCCTTTGTTCCTTCAAGATTTCCATCATCTCTCGGAGTAATTGCACATTTTGGCGTTCTATTGTGGTTCTGAGTTGGGTTACTTCAGAACTTAAGGTTAGAACAGCCTGATATGATCGTCTTAGTCCGCCCGGTATTGTCTGAGTCATAGCGCTTATCCTGTGAGATATAGCATCTACCCGGGCAGCCAAGGCTGATTGAGAACTGTCAGTGCTATCCTCTGATGAAGGTGGTTGGTCGTTAGGTGCGGGGGATGCAGGAGTATATTCAGGAGATTTCGGGGTGTACTCGGGAGATTTAGGAGTATATTCGGGAGAAGCAAGAGTGTATTCGGGAGAGGCAGGAGTGTATTCGGGAGAAGAAGGAATTGTTTGGATTTCTGGGGAAGTGTTATGTTCTACTTCTTCCAGAGTATCCTGGGCTCTTGTTCCCTTCATCTTTGAGTGCAAAGTCTGGTTAGAAACAACAAATAGCAAAAAGTAGGACAGTGAAACAAGAAAGTAAGAAAAATATTTTTATGGATTTTAAAATTTATTTAGAAAGCAGGTAAATTTCCTCAATATGGTTCTAGAATAATTTTCTAAAATTTGATTATCCTAAGTCTCTTAATTTCAGATGACATCTAAAAATTAATTAGTTAAGATAATCCTATATTCAGGAAAGTGATTGCCTAACTGGTATAACATAAGTGTTAATCAAAAGTCTAGGTTACTACCGTTACCTATCATAAGTCTCTAGAATTGTGGCCAATAATCCTAAATTCATTATGATATTTCCCCGGCAACGGCGCCAAAAATCTGATGCGATTCCGGTTGACGTGCTAAATAGGTGTTATTTTACCCTATGTTGATTATGAATAATTAAGGACTGTGATTGACTAATTGTCACATTTAGTCTCTATGGTGTCACTTAATCAGCCAGAACCTAAGGCAGAGTACCTATCGTGTAGCTAGTCTATTGGAAAGTATCTACGATTTTATTAATTTAATTATCGTACTCCCAGGGAAGTGGCAACGGCTTAGTAGTAACTAGCCTTTTATCCTAACTCCTATCTTATAATCCAGTTATGCAATCTTCATCAAATACTTTGATGAGAGGGTGATCCATTCTCCACTAGGTTTAAGTCTAATTAATCCTAAAAGTGTTTTAAAGATGAGTTCTGATTCTATGTTATACTGTTCCTATATGTTGATTGACCTATATTCGAGTGTTTTAGATATATCTTAGCCTGGAATGCAACTATGTTCTGTGTCTAAAGGTGTACCACATCTGAGGTCTCTACACTACCGCCCCATCGTTAAGGTAAACGGCCCTACTCACGACCCGGACTAAAGTCAGCAATGAACGGTACCCTATGTCACTTCGGGGTCATGCTGCTCGTCGCAAAACCGCCGGCATAACTCTCTACTCAGCCTACCTAGACTACTTTAACAAACAAGGTGTTCCGTTGGTTATTTTATCTAGTATGGCAGACACCAATACTAATTGATGCCTGTTAAACTAAACAGGTTATGAATAGACCGTGGTTAGGAATTGTCTATAACCCTAGTTTTAGTTTAAAAGAGACTTACATTAGACATGCAGACATAATGAATATTTAGCAGGTGGCTATTTCTGGAAAAACATAAAACTTCAACATATAACACAACTATTCATAAAATCGTAATCTGATATTCAGAATTCATATTTAGAACAAAGCAATAAAACATATAAGAGAGGGACATGGGGACCGATGCCATAAAGAAATCACCCTTTACGAAGTCTCGCCTACGGAGCGTACTGCTGTATATGTCGTATTGCTCACCCTGACTCTGCTCACCAGAACCTTCGGAGGACGCTTCCTCAGCCTAGTAGCTAGACTTTACCTTACGTCCTGGGCTTAAACCTAGCCCTGTGGGCTGACTCTTCGAACGCCTAGAGCTCTCTTAGGATCTCCTAAAGAAATCCCGGGTATTCTATGAATACCAGAAACGAACCTATCTATAGAAACCTAAGATCTGAGACTATTTCTCAGAAACTAAAACAAACACTAATAAGAAAGAAAACTGAGATCCGAGTCTCTGAGTGAGTTGTGTACTGGAAAATTGTACACTGGAAACCACTTAATGACTCAGATCGAGTGGAGAGGGATGATTTCAACTGCTGGAGGCCTGGGGTATTTATAGCAGCTTCCCGGAGTGAAAATCTCTGAAAAATTCGATGTGGGACAGCTTCTGGCGGCTCGGGACGCTCGTCCCGGTTCGGGACGCCCGTCCTGATTCGTTGACCAGGTTGGGGACGCCCGTCCCGGTTCAACATTTCCAAAAATTGCGTTTTTTGCCCCAGAATTTGCTGTTTTCATCTACTTTTCACCTGACACTTCCAAAATCATAAAAACCGTGAAATCAAGTAAATAGTAAACAATTAATGTCAATTTACTCTCGATTTCACATTAAAACATACATAAAAACATGCTAAAAATGTGATACGATTTTCGCGTTTCAGCTCTTCACCTTAGCCATGTGCTATTGCTGAGGTGTTTCTGACTCTGCAAGCTCTAGATATTGGAACGGATGACGTCAGCTCCGATCCTTCATTGTCGAGCTCCGATCCTTCATTGTCGAGCTCCAAGTAGTGGCATATCCATGTGAGGAATGACTCAAGCCCCAAGGACTGAAGCTTTGGCTAAGCCGTGGTGGTATGAGGCTCCAGTGGTGTAGATCTGGGCCCCAAGTATTTAAAACTTCCTCGGGGAGGTTTCTCACAGCTGATTGTATGCAGGGGATGCAAGCTCCTCCATTGCTATGCTTCTGATACAATTTCAAATTTCTCTATATCCTTCAACCGTTTGATATCACTTGGTAGATCACTTACTTGCACTGGTCTGACTTTAATTGTTGCCAGTATCTCATCTGTTGATTCTGCGGGTAGGGGTGGTTCTTGGCAGACATCACAGATTAGATACATAGACTGAACGTTTCTTCCTAAGACATTGGCACTCTGAATCTGGAAAACAACTTCTCATAGAATCTGCACATGACTTTAACATCATTAAAAGGTAATGCCTGTGGTTCAGGCCATTTTTTGAAAAGTGTTCCACGACTACTATGATGTAATTATTTTCACAGGAAGAAAAAGAAAAGGATTCGATACATACCTCAGATATTAAAGATTTCAAGACTCTATATACCTTGCTGGGGTAGGTGATCTCTGGAAGAGGTGTACCTGTTATTTGGCAAGCATCGCAGGACTGTATCAGAGATACAAAATCCTTGAATATGGTGGGTCAACAAGATTCTACTTCCAACACTTTCCGGACAGTGTTGATAGCAGTTAATTGGTCTCCCATAGATTCCTACAATGCTTCAGAATCATGTGGCCTTTACCTTCCGAGATGCATCCTCTGACCACTTTACTCTGCAAAAAATTGAAATAGAAGAGAAATCTGCCCAGTAGTAATATTTCAAATCAGCAAAGAATTTCTTCTTTTGCTGATAAGTCATATCACTTAGGAATAATTAGCAGCTAGATAATTAGTAATGTCAGTAAACCACGGAGGAGAATCATTCCTCATAGCAAACAATGAAAATAGATCCTCATTCAGAAATTTATCAGATACTACTGTCTCGTCAATAGCCTCTAACTCAGGGTTTCCTAGTCTAGACCAAAGGTTTGCTTTCTAGATTCTTAACCCTTTTTCTTATCCCTTCATTCTATATCAAATTCAAGTGACAATAAAACCTAACTTAATCAATTATGGTTCAGTATCAGTTTTATTGAACACAGATTTCTCAGAGTGATCAGTGTAACCTATTGTTTTAGACGAGACTAGATAAGATCGGAATTTATCGTACATGAACTTTCTTATCATGTTTCTGTCCTAAAACAATTCTTACTGCATCATATTCATTCAAAAGGCAGATTTTGATCAGGTGATGCCCTAATGGGTGCAGTAATTCCTTTTGGTTTAAAAGATCTCATGCAATTATCAGCAAAACAAAAGGAACATCCTTTTTTCAATAGAACATTCAAAGGTCTGGCTATTAAGGAAAAATAACTCGTCCTAATAAAGCCGGTACGACTCTAAGAAAATTCTAAAATGGAGCTTCTTCCCAATAAAAATCTAAGCCAAAATTTTACAACTCAGAAGAAAATATATTTTATCCTCATTTCCATTTTTATTTCTTCGAAAATTAGAAAATGAAAAAGAGCACAAAATGTACAACTAAGAAAACAACTAAGAAAGAACAAGAGATAGGGAAAAGAACAACTTACCATTGAGCAAGAAAAATAAATTTTTTTTTTGTTTTAAAAAAAAAATTTTCGAAAGCAGTTAAATTTCTTCAATATGGTTTTAGAATGATTTTCTAAAATTTGATTACCCTAAGTGTCTTAATTTTAGATAATGTCTAAAATTAGTTAGTTATGATAACCCTATATTTTGGAAAGTGATTGTCTAACTAGCAGAAAATAAGTGTCAGGTCTAAGGTCTAGGTTACTACCGCTACCTATCATAAGTATCTATAATTTTGATCAGTATCTAGAATTGTGGCCAATAATCCTAAATTCATTATGATATTTCCCCGGCAACGGCGCCAAAAATCTGATGGCTTTCCGACTGATATGCTAAATAGGTGTTATTTTTACCCTATGATGATTATGAGTAATTAAGGACTGGGATTGACTAATTGTCACATTTAGTCTCTATGGTGTCACTTAATCAGTTAGAACCTAAGGCAGAGGACCTATCGTGTAGCTAGTCTGTTGGAAAGTATCTACGATTTTATTAAATAAATATCGTACTACCAGGGAAGTGGTAACGGCTTAGTAGTAACTAACCTTTTATCCTAACTCTTATCTTATGATCCAGTTATGCAATCTTCATCAATAACGTTGATGAGAGGGTGATCCATTCTCCACTAGGTTTAAGTCTAATTAATCCTAGAAGTGTTAGATAAGTCCTGATTCTAGGTTATACTGTTCTTACATGTTGATTGACCTATCTTAGAGTATTATAGACATGTCTTGGCCTGGATTGCAACTATGTTCTGTGTCTAAAGGCGTACCACATCCGAGGTCTCTAATAAACCGCCCTACCTTAATGACGGCCCTACTCACGGTTCGGGCTAAAGGCATCCATGAAAGCCCTATGTCACTTCGGGGATCATGCCGCTCACCCTAGCCGCCGGCATAAACGCTCAGCTCAGCCCCTACCTAGACTACTCTAACAAACAGGGTGTTCTGCAAGTTATTTTATCTAGCATGGCAGACACCAATACTAATTAATGCCTGTTAAACTAAACAGGTTATGAATAGACCATAGTTAGGAATTGTCTATACCCCTAACTTTAGTTTAAAAGAGCACATTAGACATGCAGACATAGTGAATATTAAGCAGGTGGCCATTTCCGGAAAAACATAACAACTTCAACATATATAACAAATATTCATAAAAATCATAATCCAGTATTCATAATTGATATTTGGATAAACACAATAACAACATATAAGAGAGGGACAGGGGGACCGATGCCATAAAAAAATCACCCTTTACAAAGTCTCGCCGATGGAGCGTACTGCTGTATATGTCGTATTGCTTGACCCGACTCTGCTCGCCAGAACCTTCGGAGGACGCTTCCTCAGCCTAGTAACTGGGCTTTACCTTAATACCCAGCTTAAGCCCAGCCCTGTGGACTTACTCTTCGAACGCCTAGAGCCCTCTTAGGATCTCCTAACGAAATCCCGGGTATTCTATGAATACCAGAAACGAACCTATCTATCGAACCCTAGGATCTGAAACTATTTCTCAGAAACTAAGAAAAACGAAACACTAAAAGGAAAGAAAGAAAACTTATACTGAAATCTGAGTCTCTGAGTGATTTGTGTACTAGAGAATTGTACCCTGGAAGTCACTGAATGACTCAAATCAAGTGGAGAGGGATGATTTCAACTCTTGGAGGCCTGGAGTGAAAATCTCCAAAACATTCGATGTGGGACAACTTCTGGTGCTTCGGGACGCCTGTCCTGGATTGGGACGGCCGTTCTGGTGCTTTGACTGGGTCAGGACACCCGTCCTGACCCGTTGACCAGGTCAGCGTTTCCAAAAATTGCATTTTTGCCCTAAAATTTGCTGTTTTCGTCTACTTTTCACCTGACACTTCCAAAATCATAAAAATTGTGAAATTGAGAAAATAACAATCAATTAAAACCAATTTCCTATCAATTTCACCCTAAATTATGCCTAAAAACATGCTAAAAAAGTGATATGATTTATGCATATCATCTGTCTAGTTTAACAGGCCTTAATTTAGGGCTTTGTGTGAGGACGGAAGGATTAAGGTCTGCCATATTAGATAAAATATCCTATAGATCACCATGTTTGTTTGAGTAGTCTAATGAGACTGAGTTTGTGTGTTTATGCCAGCGTTAGGGCGAGCGGCATGATCTCCTGAGTGACACAGGACATTCATGGATGCCTTTAGCTTGAACCGTGAGTAGGGCCGTCAATGGCGATGGGGCAGTTTATCAAATAACTCAAATGTGGTACACAAGTAGAATCAGTATATAATTGTAATCTAGACCAAGATATATCTAAAATACTCGAAGATAGGTCAATCATCATGTAGAAACAATATAACATATATCAGAACACTTATCTGTAAAATACTCTTGCATGCATAATAAACTCGAACCTTGTGTAGAATGGATCACCCTTTCATCAAAGATATTGATGAATGATTGCATAACTGGATAATAAAATGAGAGTTAGGGTAAAAGGATAGTTGCTACTAAGCTGTTACAACTTCCCTGGGAGTACGATAATTTCTTAAATTAAAATCATAGGTACTTTCCAACAGACTAGCTACACGATAGGTACTCTGCCTTAGGTTCTGATTGATTAAGTGACAACATAGATGCTAAATGTGACAATTAGTAATTCTAAGTCCTTAATTATTCATAATCGATATAGGGTAAATAGAACCTATTTTTAGCATATCAATCAGAATCACACTAAGTCACCACTTCATGCAGGTCCAGCCGGCGCTGCAGCTCTTGTATGCTTCTGATTGCTTGATCCTACTCTGCTCAGCATAGCCTTCAGAGGACGCTTCTTAGAACTAGTAGCAATTGCTTTACCTTACATCCTGGGCTTAAGTAAATTTCCCTAATCTGACTAAGAACATGCACCCTATCTCTCTCTTATGATCTCCTAACAAAATCCCGATATTTTGTGATACCGAAAACTGAATACTAATCTAATCGAATTCTCAAATATTGAGATAAACAATCAAAGATAAGAGAAAATGATGCACTCGAAGTTGCTAAATGACTTGTATTGAGTGTTGAGGGATGATTTCAACTATTGGAGGCCTGGGGTATTTATAGAAGGTTTCTGGAGTGAATTTCTCCAAATTTTCCATGTGGGACAAGTTTTGGTGCTCGGGACACCCGTCCTGAATCCAGCTTTTCCAAAAATTACACTTTTTCCCCAACATTTGCTATTTTCATGCAATTTACTTCGGAAACTTCCAAAATCACAATTTATGCAATTTTATGTCAATTTGATTCAATTAAGATCAAATACATTCAAATATTGCCCTAATCTGTGTTTAAAAACATGCTAAAAAGGGTTATGATTTTGTGCATATCAAAACCCAACACTTAGCTTTTTGCTTGTCCTCAAGCAAAACCCATGTGAAATTAGTGAATAACTGAATCATAGGTGCAATCACTACAAGGTTCTTAGCAATATTTTTAGAAAAATATTTTGCTGAGTCAGATAATTCAGAAAATAGGTATGGTTTGAATGAGATGCCATGTAAAGGTCTCAATTATTCAGTAATTGTGTCATAACCTTATAGGCTAAAACAGTTTAAAAACTTTACTGAGTTTAGCTTAATTTCAGTCACAGGGTTTTCCTGATGTGTAGTGTGTGTACTGGTCTAGACTAGATTGTAACTCAGAATATACTTTTTAAGCAGTTACCAAATAATATTTCGACCAGGTATTCCGAATATAAATAGCATAATAAATGACCTTCCGGGTTCTGAGCTTTGGTGCCAATACTTTCTTGTTATGAATTTCAAATATAAATACACCAGGTGTATGTTTTAATTAATTTCTAGGGTATTTTTATGTTTGCTTTCACACATCAACTTTAACTACCCAGGTATCGAGCCAACTTCAATGACTCCCAAATCTATACGACCTTAGGGCACTAGGCATTAAGTCCCCTTCAGAAGGGGTGCTCGAGTAGCAAAGGACACTTGCAAACTACCCCTTTATACTTTTAAGCTATGACACTTTCAGCTCAGAATTCCATCTAGTCGTTCAAGTTGCTAACACATTCTCAACCGGTCTAATATTATTTAATTCTAGCTTGAAAAGATATTGGGTTGATTTTTCTAATCCAAACTAAGTTGTGCTCAAAAATCAGGAATTCACTACTTCTAAGTGATGAATTTAGTAAAGCAATCAAAATGTTTCCTAATGGTCATAACACTCTACTGAACATATATCATAGACATAAACTTTTCTTCAATCAATCTATACTTATTTTGAAGTCTGAAAGAGTGAAAATTTTTTAATTTTTTTGAAAGGGTGCAATTTTAATGAAAAATATGGAAAAACATGCAAATATTTACGTGAGTGCACTATGCACTACTACCCCACACTTAAGATTAACATTGTCCTCAGTGTTCATACATATCCTATCACCCCACACTTATTTGAAAAATAAGAGTTTAAAAACAAAAGCAAAATAAACAAACAAAACTCTTACCCCACTCTTATTTGAGAAATAAGAGTTTAAAAGCAAAAATAGGAAAAATAAACAAAACACGAAATGAAGATTAAAATAGAAGGAAAACAAAATAAAAGTAGAGAAAGATGAGGAATAGAAAAACTCCCTTCATGTATCGAGTAGAAGAATCTGCTCTGATTTGTCAATTGGTTGTTCACCTCAGCCATGTGATATTGCTGAAGTGTCCTTGACTCTGTAAGTGGGTTTGATGATTTTGCAGTGTGCTCTATATGAATGATGTACCTACCCTATCATCCCCATGTTTTGAAGAATAGTTAGGTCGGTGGGAATGGTAGGTGGAGCTAGCCTCGTCATCTCTGAATCCTTAATGTCGAACTCCAAGTAGTGGCCTATCCGTGTGATGAATGTCTCGAGCCCCAGGAGCGTGACATTCCCTGAAGCTTGGCAAAGTTGTGATGGTAGGGGGTTCCAGTAGTGTAGATCTAGGCCCAAGTAGTTGAGATTTCCTTGGGGAAGTCTCGCACAGCAGACTGGTATGCAGGGGACACCAGCTCCTCCACTGCTATACTCTTGATACAATGCCAAACTCTTCTATATCCATCGGTCGGTCGATACCACTTGGTCGGTAGGTCATTTGCTTGCACTGGTATTGCTTTAATTATTGTCCATTTACCTTTTGAGTAGTGTCGTCTTCATCCATTATAACTCATGCTCCATATGACGACACTTCTGTAACAGTAAACGGGCCTAACCAATAACAGTATCTCATATGTTGATTCTGCAATAGGGACTTTGCTGTGGTTGTATCTTCTGGAAGTTTTTAGCTCCAGAATTATTCCTCAAACTAAATCCCGGATGATTTCTTCAGTAGGGATTGTATGTGTTTCCCATTGGAGCAGCATTAACTGTAGCAACCTGCTCCTGCCTCTTTTGGAATGGTCAGTATTCCATTCCCATATCAATCCCTGCTAAAGTGAGGTACTTGGCAGATTTCACAGATTTGATACACAGGTTGAACATTTCTTCCTTGTTGAAAGGCATTAATTTGACTGTTATCATTAGCCATTTATGCCTCCAATTGCTCATCAGAAGAAGCGTTTGTTGCGTTTACTGGCTGTTAATTCATAACCCTCTATCGCTTATCAAGGTTTTTGTGACGTCTGGAAAACAGTTTCGCAAGAAATCTACACATGACTTTAACATCATTAGTAGATAATGCTTGTGCTTCAGGCCATTTTGAAAAGTGTTCTACAGCTACTATGACGTAATTGTTTTCAAGGGAAGAAAATAAAAGGATTCAATCAATACCCCAGATATGAAAGATTGCAACATTCTGTATACCTCTCTGGGGTAGACGATCTCTGGAAGATGTGTTACCTGTTATTTGGCAAGCATAGCAGGACTGTATAAAAGATACAGAATCTTTGAATATTGTTGGCCAATAGGATCCTGCTTCCAACACTTTCTGGACAGTGTTGATATCAGTCAAATAGCCTATTGTAGATCTTTGATGAAAATGCTCCAAAATTTTGTGGCCTTTATCTTTCGAGACACATCTTCTAATCAACTGATTTGCACAAATTTGAAATAGAAGAGGGATCTGCCCAGTAGTAATATTTCAAATCAGCAAAGAATTTCTTCTTTTGCTGATCAGTCATATCACTTGGGAATAATTTAGCAACTAGATAATTTACAATATTGGTAAACCACAGAGGAGAATCATTATTCATAGCAAACAATGAAAATAAATCCTCATCTAGAAATTTATCAGATATTACTGCATCATCAATAACCTCTAACTCGGGGTTTTCTAATCTTGACCAATGGTTTGCATTTTTTATTTTCAGCCCTTTTCCTTATCCATTCTTTCTATATCAAATTCAATAAAACTCAACTAATCAATCTTGGTTCAGCATCAGTTTTATTGAACAAATATCTCAGAGCGATCAGTGTATACTATTGTTTTAGATGAAACTAGGTATGATATGACTTTATCAATAGCATATACAACAACTAGTAATCCCTTTTCAGTAGTGGTATGGTTCTACTGGGCATCAGTAAAGGTCTTACTTGCATAGTATATAACATGAAATTTCTAATCATGCCTTTTTCCTAAAATAATTCTTATTGTATCCTTACATCATATATTAATTCAAAAAGCAAATTCAAATCAGGTGATGTCATAATGGGTGCAGTAATTCCTTTTGGTTTAAAAGATCTCATGCATTTATCATCAAAACCAAAAGGAACATCCTTTCTCATTAGAATATTCAGAGGCTTGTCTATTAAAGAAAATTTATTTCATGATTCGTCTAATAAAGCCAGCAGACCTAAGAAAATTCTAAAATGATATTTCTTCCAAATTAAAACGTAAGCCAAAATTTGACAACTCAGAAGAAAAATATTCTTTCCTCATTTCCATTTTTTTCGAAATTAAATAAATAATAAAAATAACAAACAAACAGAAAACCGTAAACAGGAAAAAATTATTTATTTTATTTTCTGGAAAATAATATTTTCCAAAAAATAAAATTTATAGAAGAAATGAAAAGAAAAGCTTTAATTTAAATTTTTAAATTTTTAATTTTTATAAATTTGTAATTTTTTAAATTTTTAAATTTTTAAAATTTTAATTTTTAAAAATTTTAATTTTTGTTTTTCAGTTTGATTTCCTTAGTATGGTTTTAGAATGATTTTCTAAAATTTGATTAACCTAAATTTCTTAATCTTAGATCATTTCTAAAATTAATTATTCAAGATAACCCTATATTTTAGGAAATTTATTGGTTAATTAGAATACGAATGATTGTTGACTAAAGTATAGATTACTATCGTTACCTATCATAAGCCTCTAGAATTTTGATCAAGAATCCTAAAATTTTATGATATGTTCCCCGGTTGCGGCGCAAAAAATCTGATGCTTTCCGATTGGTATGCTAAAAGATAGGCTTTTATTTACCTATGTCGATTATGAGTAATTAAGGATTGAGTCTTACTAACTGTCACTTTAGCATTAATTGTTGTCACTTAATCAATCAGAACCTAAGGCAGAGTACCTAACGTGTAGCTAGTTCTTGGAAAGTATCTACGATTTTAATTTATTAATATCGTACTCCCATGGAACTGGTAACGACTTATTAGTAACTATCCCTTAATCCTAACATTCATCTTATTTATCTAATCAGTCAATCGATAATCAATACTTTGGATTGATTGGTCATCCCAATCACACATAACAAGCAAATAGCATTCAAGAGTAGACATGCATTCATCAAATAAGCTCAGTTATTACAACTTGTTTGACCTTATCTTCGTACATTTTAGATATATCTTGATCTGTAAGGCAATTATGAAATGTAACCATCTGTTTACAATATCTGAGTTACCTGGTGTATTCACCCCTACCTTGGGATGATCCTTCTCATCTATTGGATTAAAGTATCCATGAACGGTCCCCTATGTCACTTCAGTATCATGCCACTTAACCCTAGGATTGGCCTAGCGTACAAACTCAACTTCATCAGGGTACTCTAACAAACATGGTGATTAGTTTTGTTATTTCTTCCTAATCTGGTAGACCTTTTTCAGTCTGTTAAACTAAACCGGTTATGATTCATACCTTGGTTAGGAGTTGTCTATAACCCTAGTTTAATTTAAAAGGACACGACAGTTCAACATTCATAATGATAATTCTAAGTCTTTGATCTTCCCGGGAAAATAGATAGCATCTCAAATTGTAAAACATGTATGATATATCAATTCAGTATCAAATTAATATTAAGATAAAACATTTCATAAACATATAGAAACTCATCTAGGGGACTCAATATCAAAAAGTAGTCACAACTTTATGCAGGTCCTGTCGGCGCTGCAACTCTTGTATACTTCTGATTGCTCGATCCTACTCTACTCGGCAGAACCTTCGGAGAACACTTCTTAGACCTAGTAGCAATTGCTTTACCTTACATCCCGGAGCTTAAGAAAATTGCCCTAATCTGACTAAGAACACGCACCCTATCTCTCTCTTAGGATCTCCTAACGAAAACTTGGTATTCTGTGATACAGAAAAATGAATACTAATATAGTCGAATTCTCAAATACTAAGATAAACACTCAAAGATAAGAGAAAACGATGCACTCGAAGTTGCTAAATGACTTGTATTGAGTGTTGAGGGAGGATTTCAACTATTGGAGGCTTGGGGTATTTATAGCAGGTTTTTGGAGTGAATTTCTCCAAACTTTTCTATGTGGAACAAGTTCTGGTGCTTGGGACGCCCGTCCCGGTTCTTTGACTGGGTCGGGACGCGCGTCTCGAGTTTGGGATGCCCATCTCGAATCTAGCTTTTCCAAAAATTGCACGTTTGCCCCAAAATTTGCTGTTTTCATGCAATTTACTCTTGAAACTTCCAAAATCACAATTTATGCAATTTTATGTCAATTTGATTCTATTAAGATCAAATACATTCAAATATTGCCCTAATTTGTGTCTAAAAACATGCTAAAAAGGGGATATGATTTGTGCATATCATGCCTCAGCCTGTACCACAATGCCTCAACCCACGTCGCACCTCTTGGCCCATGCCCAATAGTCAGTTTAAAAGGGTTGGTACACAGCTAGAACCCTAGATTACATGTCACATGCACACTTGCTCCGCCGCTACCGGAGCTGTCCCGCACCCTCGGGACAAAGGGTCTCACATACCTCCCCCTCTTAAGTCATCGACGTCCTCGTCGATCTTTGTCGCTTCCAATAGTCAAAAATGTAATCCTTAAATTACTAAATGGTCACGTCTCTTTCCCACGTGCCATCAATCTTGACCTCGCCCTTCCAATGCACAAAAAAGTCAGTCTTGCAATTCCTCTTACTTTGGCACGTGGTCCGATGGTCAAAAATCTTTTCTACCAGTTTGTCAAACTGTTTCCGAATTACGGGTGGAGCACTTCTAGACTTCTGCCTTTCTCTTTCAATTTCATCTTTGTTATACTTTTTCAAATAACTAACATGAAAAGTATGATGAATTTTTAACCTGTTTGGAAGCTTGAGTCGATAAGCAACATTTACCACCTTCTTGATTACCTCAAATGGTCTATCATATTGAGGTATCAATCCACGATGGTTAACTTTCTAACTGATCTTCTTCCAAATATGAGGAGTTTGTTTCAGCAACACAAAGTCACCTACCTCAAATTGCACATCACATCTATGTTGATCAGCATACTTCTTCATCCTCTTTTGAGCCATCACCAAACTATCTCTTGCTTCGGCAATCATCTCATGCTTTGCCTTGGCAAATCTTGCGTTGCTGGACATGTTCCAACACTTGGCACCACCATTACCAAATCTTGTTGGGTCGTTCGTTGTTGTCCATTCACTAGCTCAAAGGGACTCATCTTCGTTGCAGAAGATCGATGAAGATTGTAACAAAACTATACCGAGTCAAGAAGATTCACCCAATTCTTCTGACTTGCTGTCACAAAATGCCTCTTATATGCATAAATCATATCACATTTTTAGCATGTTTTAGGCATCGTTTAGGGTGAAATTGAGGGTAAATTGGTCTTAATTGTTCATTATTAACTCAATTTCACAGTTTTTATGATTTTGGAAGTGTCAGGTGAAAAGTGGAAGAAAATGGCAAATTTCGGGGCAAAACGCAATTTTTTAGAAGTTCAAACTTCGGGGATGGCGTCCCGGTTCAGGACGGGCGTCCAGCACTCGGGACGGCCGTCCTGACCTAGTCAACAGACTGGGACGGGCATCCCAATCCGGGACGGGAGTCCCGAACCAGAAAATCAAGTCCCACATCGAATTTTTGAGAGAAAATCACTCCAGAAAGCTACAATAAATACCCCAGGCCTTCCTCAGTAGAATTCATCCCTCTCCACTCGATCTGAGTCATTCAGTGGTTTCCAGTGTACAATTCTCGAGTACACAACTCACTCGGAGACTCAGATTTCAGTATAAGTTTTCTTTCTTTCCTTTTTGTGTTTCGTTTTCTTAGTTTTTGAGAAATAGTCTCAGATCCTAGGGTTCAATAGATAGGTTCGTTTCTGGTATTCATAGAATACCTGGGATTTCGTTAGGAGATCCTAAGAGGGCTCTAGGCGTTCGAAGAGTCAGTCCACAGGGCTGGGCTTAAGTTGGGTATTAAGGTAAAGCCCAGTTACTAGGTGATACGCGAAAATCGTATCACCTTTTTAGCATGTTTTTATATATGATTTAGGGTGAAATTGAGGGTAAATTGATCTTAATTGTTTATTATTTACTTAATTTCACAGCTTTTATGATTTTGGAAGTGTTAGGTGAAAAGTAGACGAAAACAGCAAATTTTGGGGCAAAACGCAATTTTTGGAAATGCTGACTTGGTCAAAGGCTCAGGACGGGAGTCCCAACCCAGTCAAAGCACCGGGACGGGCGTCCCGACTTGGTCAATCGACCAGGATGGGCGTCCCAATCTGGGACGGGTGATACGCGAAAATCGTATCACATTTTTAGCATGTTTTTATATATGTTTTAATGTGAAATTGAGAGTAAATTGACATTAATTGTTTACTATTTACTTGATTTCACGGTTTTTATGATTTTGGAAGTGTCAGGTGAAAAGTAGACGAAAACAGCAAATTCTGGGGCAAAAACGCAATTTTTGGAAATGTTGACCCGGTCAAAGGTCCGGGACGGGCGTCCTGAACCCGGGACGGGCATCCCGACCCGGTCAAATAGCCAGGACGGGCGTCCCGAACCTGGTCAACGAATCAGGACGGGCGTCCCGAGCCGCCAGAAGCTGTCCCACATCGAATTTTTCAGAATTTTTCACTCCGGGAAGCTGCTATAAATACCCCAGGCCTCCAGCAGTTGAATTCATCCCTCTCCACTCGATCTGAGTCATTAAGTGGTTTCCAGTGTACAATTTTCCAGTACACAACTCACTCAGAGACTCGGATCTCAGTTTTCTTTCTTATTAGTGTTTTGTTTTAGTTTCTGAGAAATAGTCTCAGATCTTAGGTTTCTATAGATAGGTTCGTTTCCGGTATTCATAGAATACCCGGGGTTTCGTTAGGAGACCCTAAGAGAGCTCTAGGCGTTCGAAGAGTCAGTCCACAGGGCTAGGCTTAAGCCCAGGACGTAAGGTAAAGTCTAGCTACTAGGCTGAGGAAACGTCCTCCGAAGGTTCTGGCGAGCAGAGTCAGGGCGGGCAATACGACGTATACAGCAGTACGCTCTGTAGGCGAGACTAAGTAAAGGGTGATTTCTTTATGGCATCAGTCCCCATACCCCTCTCTTATATGTTTTATTGCTTTGTCCTAAACATCAATTATGAATATCATATTATGATTTTATGAATAGTTGTTTTGTATGTTGAAGTTATTATGTTTTTCCGGAAATAGCCACCTGCTAAATATTCATTATGTCTGCATGTCTAATGTAAGTCTCTTTTAAACTAAAAACTAGGGTTATAGACAATTCCTAACCACGGTCTATTCATAACCTGTTTAGTTTAACAGGCATCAATTAGTATTGGTGTCTGCCATACTAGATAAAATAACCAACGGAACACCTTGTTTGTTAGAGTAGTCTAGGTAGGCTGAGTAGAGAGTTATGCCGGCGGTTTTGCGACGAGCAGCATGACCCCGAAGTGACATAGGGTACCGTTCATTGCTGACTTTAGTCCGGGCCGTGAGTAGGGCCATTTACCTTAACGATGGGGCGGTAGTGTAGAGACCTCAGATGTGGTACACCTTTAGACACAGAACATAGTTGCATTCCAGGCTAAGATGCATCTAAAATACTCGAAGACAGGTCAATCAACATATAGGAACAGTATAGCATAGAATCAGAACTCATCTTTAAAACACTTTTAGGATTAATTAGACTTGAACCTAGTGGAGAATGGATCACCCTCTCATCAAAGTATTTGATGAAGATTGCATAACTGGATCATAAGATAAGAGTTAGGATAAGAGGCTAGTTACTACTAAGCCGTTGCCACTTCCTTGGGAGTACGATAATTAACTTAGTAAAATCGTAGATACTTTCCAATAGACTAGCTACACGGTAGGTACTTTGCCTTAGATTCTGGCTGATTAAGTGACACCATAAGACTAAACGTGACAATTAGTCAATCACAGTCCTTAATTAATCATAATCGACATAGGGTAAAATAACACCTATTTAGTACGTCAACCGGAATCGCATCAGATTTTTGGCGCCGTTGCCGGGGAAATATCATAATGAATTTAGGATTAAAGGCCACAATTCTAGGGACTTATGATAGGTAACGGTAGTAACCTAGACCTTAGACCTACACTCATCTTATACTAGTTAGGCAATCACTTTCCGAAATATAGGGTTATCATAACTAATTAATTTTAGATAATATCTGAAATTAAGACACTTAGGATAATCAAATTTTAGAAAATTATTCTAAAACCATATTAAGGAAATTTACCTGCTTTCTAAATTAAACATAAAAAGAAAAAAAAATGTTAAAAATTTAAAATCCCAAAAAGAATGTATCTTTCTTGCTCAACGGTGAGTTGATCCTTTTTCCTATCTCTTGTTTTTTTTTAGTTGTTTTCTTAGTTGCTCTTTTTCGTGTTTTTCTTCCTTTAGTTAATTTCGAAGAAATAAAAATGGAAGTGAGGATAAAATATATTTTCTTCTGAGTTGTAAAATGTTGGATTAGATTTCTATCGGGAAGAAACTCTATTTTAGAATTTTCTTAGAGTCATGCCGGCCTTATTAGGATGAGTTATGAAATAGTTTTTCCTTAATAGCCAGACCTTTGAATGTTCTATTGGAAAAAGGATGTTCCTTTTGTTTGCTGATGTACATGAGAATGTTTTAAACCAAAGGAATTAATGCACCCATTATGACATCACCTAATTAAAATCTGCTTTTTGAATGAATATGTGATGTAATGATGTAGTACGAATTGTTTTAGGACAAAAACATGATAAGAAAGTTCATGCATGATAAATTCCGATCTTATCTAGTCTTGTCTAAAAACAATAGGTTACACCGATCACTCTGTTTCGAATCCTTTTCCTTTCTTCCTTTGAACATAATTACATCATAGTAGTCGTGGAACACTTTTCGAAAATGGCCTGAACCACAGGCATTACCTACTAATGATGTTGAAGTTATGTGCAGATTCTAGTTGTTTTCCAGATTCAGAGTGCCAATGTTTTAGGAAGAAATGTTCAGCCTGTGTATCAAATCTGTGAAGTTTGCTAAGTACCACACTTTAGCAGGGATTGCTATGGGAATGACTGACCATTCCAAAAGAGGTATGAGTAGGTTACTGCAGAATGCTGCTCCAATGGGAAACGCATACAATCCCAACTAGAGGAATCATACGGGATTTAGCTGAGGAGTAATTCGGAAGTTGGAAACTTTCAGAAGACACCACCACAGCAAAACCCACACTCGCAGAATCAATAGATGAGATACTGGCAACAATTAAAGCCAGACCAGTGCAAGCAAGTGATCTACCAAGAGGTAACGAACGGACGACAGATATAGAGGAATTTGGCATTGTGTCGGGAGCATAGCAATGGAGGAGCTTGCATTCCCTGCATACCAATCAGCTGTGAGAAACTTCCCCGAGGAAGTCTCAGATACTTGGGCCCAGATCTACACAACTGGAGCCCCCTACCACCACAGCTTCGCCAAAACTTCAGAAGTCTCATTCCTAGACACGTTCCTTCTGGACACGTTGCTACGATTACGAGAAACCTTGTAGATGATTCGAGGAAACAGTCCTTGGGGCTTGAGTCATTCATCAAATGGATATGCCACTACCTAGAGCTCGACAATGAAGGATCGTAGCTGGCGTCATCCGTTCCAATATCTAGAGCTTGCAGAGTCAAGAACACCTCAGCAATAGCACATGGCTAAGGTGAAGAGCCAATTGACAGATCAGAGAAGACCCTTCTGTTCGCGACATGAAGGGAGTTTTTCTAATCCTCATATTCCTTTTATTTTATTTGTTTTGTGTTTTGTTTTGCTATCCTTCCTGTTTTGTTGCCTGATTTTCTCTCTTACCCTTAGTTAGTCGAATAAGTGTGGGGTAAGAATCTTTTCTGTTTTATTTCTTGTTTTCAAATAAGTGTGGGGTAGCTAGATATGCATGAACACTGAGGACAGTGCCAGACTTAAGTGTGGGGTAGCAGTGCACGGTACACTGTAGCAGTTGCAAAATTTTTGCATGCTTTTGCTTGTTTTCCCCGTATTTTCACACCCTTCCAAAAAAAATTTCAAAATTTTTCCGTCTTTCAGACTTCTAAATGCAGTATGATTGGTTAAACAATTGCTTATGTCTATGATATGTAGGTAGTATGTTGTGGATAGTAGGAGATAATTGATGACTATTGCTGAACCTATTGATTAGGAGTAGGGAATTCCTGATAATTGAGCACAACTTAGTCTGGATTAGAGACCTCAGCCAGTTACCTTTTCAAGACTTAGCTAGATAAAATTAGACCAATTGTAGGATGCATTGACAATTGGAACGACTAGATGAGCCTCTGAGCCAAAACTGAAAATGAAAAAAAATTTGTGCTAATTACAATAAGGGTAGTTTGCCAGCGGCCTTCGCTACTCGAGCACCACTCCTTCGGGGAACTTAAAGCCTGATGCCCTAAAGTCGTGTAGACCTGGGAGTCATCGGAGTGGGACTCGCTACATGGGTAGTTGAAGTTGACGCGTTCTAAGCAGACTCGAAATACCCTGAATCTATAAAGAAAATAACTAAATGCTGAAACATTAAGAATCTGATCACCAAAGCTCAGAACTCAGAGAGTTATCTGTTGTCAGTGTATCTAGCGATAGGTCGAAGTGTTATCTGGTAACAGTTAAGATAAGAGTTCATTGTGTTGACTATCTGGTCTGGACTAGTACACACACTACACATCAGGAAGACCTTATGACTAAGAGAAAGGTTCAACCTAGTTGTTGACTTGTTTTCTGCCTGATCATAACAAGCTACTAAAAACATCTGAGACCTTGTCATAGCAACCTAACCAGTCAGACCTGTGTTAAGAATTGTCTGAAGAATTTTTGGAATAAAAACATGACTAGGAATTTAAGTGACTGCACTACGGTTTAGAATCACTAACTCCATGTAGACTTTGCTTGAGGACAAGCAAAAAGCTAAGTGTGGGGTTATCTGATACGCGAAAATCGTATCACATTTTTAGCATGTTTTTATATATGTTTTAATGTGAAATTGAGAGTAAATTGACATTAATTGTTTACAATTTACTTGATTTCACGGTTTTTATGATTTTGGAAGTGTCATGTGAAAAGTAGACGAAAACAGCAAATTCTGGGGCAAAAACGCAATTTTTGGAAATGTTGACCCGGTCAAAGGTCCGGGACGGGCGTCCCGAACCCGGTCAAACAGCCAGGACGGGCGTCCCGAACCTGGTCAACGAATCAGGACGGGCGTCCCGAGCCGCCAGAAGCTGTCCCACATCGAATTTTTCAGAATTTTTCACTCCGGGAAGCTGCTATAAATACCCCAGGCCTCCAGCAGTTGAATTCATCCCTCTCCACTCGATCTGAGTCATTAAGTGGTTTCCAGTGTACAATTTTCCAGTACACAACTCACTCAGAGACTCGGATCTCAGTTTTCTTTCTTATTAGTGTTTTGTTTTAGTTTCTGAGAAATAGTCTCAGATCTTAGGTTTCTATAGATAGGTTCGTTTCCGGTATTCATAGAATACCCGGGGTTTCGTTAGGAGACCCTAAGAGAGCTCTAGGCGTTCGAAGAGTCAGTCCACAGGGCTAGGCTTAAGCCCAGGACGTAAGGTAAAGTCTAGCTACTAGGCTGAGGAAACATCCTCCGAAGGTTCTGGCGAGCAGAGTCAGGGCGGGCAATACGGCGTATACAGCAGTACGCTCTGTAGGCGTGACTAAGTAAAGGGTGATTTCTTTATGGCATCAGTCCCCATACCCCTCTCTTATATGTTTTATTGCTTTGTCCTAAACATCAATTATGAATATCATATTATGATTTTATGAATAGTTGTTTTGTTTGTTGAAGTTATTATGTTTTTCCGGAAATAGGCACCTGCTAAATATTCATTATGTCTGCATGTCTAATGTAAGTCTCTTTTAAACTAAAAACTAGGGTTATAGACAATTCCTAACCACGGTCTATTCATAACCTGTTTAGTTTAACAGGCATCAATTAGTATTGGTGTCTGCCATACTAGATAAAATAACCAACGGAACACCTTGTTTGTTAGAGTAGTCTAGGTAGGCTGAGTAGAGAGTTATGCCGGCGGTTTTGCGACGAGCAGCATGACCCCGAAGTGACATAGGGTACCGTTCATTGCTGACTTTCGTCCGGGCCGTGAGTAGGGCCGTTTACCTTAACGATGGGGCGGTAGTGTAGAGACCTCAGATGTGGTACACCTTTAGACACAGAACATAGTTGCATTCCAGGCTAAGATGCATCTAAAATACTCGAAGACAGGTCAATCAACATATAGGAATAGTATAGCATAGAATCAGAACTCATCTTTAAAACACTTTTAGGATTAATTAGACTTGAACCTAGTGGAGAATGGATCACCCTCTCATCAAAGTATTTGATGAAGATTGCATAACTGGATCATAAGATAAGAGTTAGGATAAGAGGTTAGTTACTACTAAGCCGTTGCCACTTCCCTGGGAGTACGATAATTAACTTAGTAAAATCGTAGATACTTTCCAATAGACTAGCTACACGGTAGGTACTCTGCCTTAGATTCTGGCTGATTAAGTGACACCATAAGACTAAACGTGACAATTAGTCAATCACAGTCCTTAATTAATCATAATCGACATAGGGTAAAATAACACCTATTTAGTACGTCAACCGAAATCGCATCAACGGGCGTCCTGAACCCCCAAATCAAGTCCCACATCGAAATTTTGATGAAAAATCACCCCGGGAAGCTGCTATAAATACCCTAGGCCTCCAGCAGTTGATATCATCCCTCTCCACTCGATCTGAGTCATTCAGTGGTTTCCAGTGTACAATTCTCTAGTACACAACTCACTCGGAGACTCAAATTTCAGTAGAAGTTTTCTTTCTTTCCTTTTTTGTTTTCGTTTTTCTTTCTGAGAATTTGTCTCAGATCCTAGGGTTCGATAGATAGGTTCATTTCTGGTATTCATAGAATACCCGGGATTTCGTTAGGAGATCATAAGAGGGATCTAGGCGTTCGAAGAGTCAGTCCACAGGGCTCGGCTTAAGCTGGGTATTAAGGTAAAGCCTAGTTAATAGGCTGAGGAAGCGTCCTCCGAAGGTTCTGGCGAGCAGAGTCGGGGCGAGCAATACGACATATACATCAGTACGCTCCATCGGCGAGACTATGTAAAGGGTTATTTCTTTATGGCATCAGTCCCCATGTCCCTCTCTTATATGTTGTAATTGTGTTGTTCCAAAAATTGATTATGAATACGAGATTACGATTTTTATGAATATTTGTTTTATATGTTGATGTTGTTATGTTTTTCCGGAAATGGCCACATGCTTAATATTCACTATGTCTGCATGTCTAATGTGCTCTTTTAAACTAAAGTTAGGGTTATAGATAATTCCTAACCACGGTCTAATCATAACCTGTTTAGTTTAACAGGCATCAATTAGTATTGGTGTCTGCCATGCTAGATAAAATAACCTACTGAACACCCTGTTTGTTAGAGTAGTCTAGGTAGGGGCCGAGCTGAGTCCGATTATGCCGGCGGCTAGGGCGAGCGGCATGATCCCCAAAGTGACATAGGGCTTTCATGGATGCCATTAGCCCGAACCGTGAGTAGGGCCGTTATTAAGGTAGGGCGGTTTATTAGAGACCTCGGATGTGGTACGCCTTTAGACACAGAACATAGTTGCAATCCAGGCCAAGACATGTCTAAAATACTCGAATATAGGTCAATCAACATATAGGAACAGTATAACATAGAATCAGGACCTCATCTATAAAACACTTCTAGGATAAATTAGACTTAAACCTAGTGGAGAATGGATCACCCTCTCATCAAAGTTATTGATGAAGATTGCATAACTGGATCATAAGATAGGAGTTAGGATAAAAGGCTAGTTACTACCAAGCCGTTACCACTTCCCTGGGAGTACAATATTTAACTTAATAAAATCGTAGATACTTTCCAACAGACTAGCTACATGATAGGTACTCTGCCTTAGGTTCTGATTGATTAAGTGACAATAATTGAATGCTAAGTGACAGTTAGTAAGACTCAGTCCTTAATTACTCATAATCGACATAGGTAAATAAAGCCTATCTTTTAGCATACCAATCGGAACGCATCACTAGGCTGAGGAAGCGTTCTCCGAAGGTTCTGGCGAGCAGAGTCGGGTCAAGCAATACGACATATACAGCAGTACGCTCCATCGGCGAGACTTTGTAAAGGGTGATTTCTTTATGGCATCGGTCCCCCTGTCCCTCTCTTATATGTTGTTATTGTGTTTGTCCAAATAGTAATTGGGGATACTGGATTATGATTGTTATGGATATTTGTTATATATGTTGTTATTGTGTTTGTCCAAATAGTAATTGGGGATACTGGATTATGATTGTTATGGATATTTGTTATATATGTTGAAGTTATTATGTTTTTCCAGAAATAGCCACATGCTTAAATATTCATTATGTCTGCATGGCTAATGTAGTTTCTTTTAAACTAAAATTAGGGTTATAGACAATTCCTAACCACGGTCTATTCATAACCTGTTTAGTTTAACAGGCATCAATTAGTATTGGTGTATGCCATACTAGATAAAATAACCTGCAGAACACCCTGTTTGTTAGAGTAGTCTAGGTAGGCTGAGTAGAGTGTTATGCCGGTGGTTATGGACCAGCGGCGTGATCCCCGAAGTGACATAGGGCTTTCACAGCTGTCTTTAGGCCGAACCGTGAGTAGGGCCATTTACCTTAAAGATGGGGCGGTAGCATAGAGACTCAGATGTGGTACACCTTTAGACTCAGAACATAGTTGCATTCCAGGCTAAGATATATCTAAAACACTCGAATATAGGTCAATCAACATATAGGAATAATATAAAATAGAATCAGAACTTTGTCTATAAACACTTTTAGGCCCGATTAGACTTAAACCTAGTGAAGAATGGATCACCCTCTCATCAAAGTTATTGATGAAGATTGCATAACTGGATTATAAGGTAAGAGTTAGGATAAAAGGCTAGTTACTACTAAGTCGTTACCACTTCCCTGGGAGTACGATAATTATTTAATAAAATCGTAGATACTTTCCAACAGACTAGCTACACGATAGGTACTCTGCCTTAGGTTCTGGCTGATTAAGTGACACCATAGAGACTAAATGTGACAATTAGTCAATTTCAGTCCTTAATTACTCATAATCAACATAGGGTAAAACAACACCTATTTAGCATATCGGCTGGAAACCCATCAGATTTTTGGCGCCGTTGCCGGGGACCTATCATAATGAATTTAGGATTCCTGATCAAAATTCTAGAAGCTTATGATAGGTAACGGTAGTAACCTAGACCTTAAACCTAACACTTGTCTTACACTAGTTAGACAATCACTTTTCGAAATATAGGGTTATCATAACTAATTAATTTTAGAGGTTATCTGGAATTAAGACACTTAGGATAATCCAATTTTAGAAAATCATTCTAAAATCATATTGAGGGAACTTAAGTGCTTTCGAAATATATAAAAAGAAAAAAAATGTTAAAATTTAAAAATCCGAAAAAAATTGTACTTTTCTTGTTCAATGGTAAGTTGTTCTTTTCCCTATCTTCTGTGTTATTTCCCTTTCGTAATCGAATAGTTGTTTTTTTTTTCAAATTCTTAATTTTTCACTTTCCCTGTAACCCCACTAACCAGTTTGCTCAGGCTAAAACGTATTCTTCTCTGTAGTTGCATGACTCGAACTTCAGAAGCTAACCTTGAAACACCAGTTGAGAATCCTGAATGTCTCATTCGTACAGCTAATAGGCGAAGAACAGAGATGGCTGCTGAAAGACCTACCCTCGAATCCTACATCCAGCCTCAGACTGTTCCCGTACCATCTGCCATCCAAATCCATGGGAACCCTCGCTATGATCTTAAACCGAATGTGATCCAGCTGATTATAAATCGAGTTCAGTTTGGAGGAACTGTAGCCGAAAATCCGCTGGAACACTTATCTGATTTCTCTTCTCTCTGTGAAGGCCTCAAGGGAGATCATACTGCAGAAGTAACTAAACTCAACCTTTTTCCCTACTCACTATGGGACAAAGCTAAGAGATGGTTGGCCCAGCTACCTACTAACTCCATCACCTCTTGGGACGAGTTAAGCAAAGCCTTCCTAGAAGAGTACTACTCTGCAGCAAGAGTCCTAGAATATCGAAGGGCTCTGTCTAGTTTCACTCAAGCTACTGATGAGACAGTGATCGAAGCTTGGGACAGATTCAAGGAGCTACTCAGGCTCTGCCCCCAACATGGACTAACCGAAGCATTGCTGATCCAGCAATTTTACGGGGGTATGTCAGACATGGGTAAGCAAATTCTTGATGGACTCAATCCCAGAGCGGTTTCAATAGAATGAGTGATGTAGATGCTAGAAACGCTCTGGAGAGACTCTACAGGAATAGCAAGAACTGGCGCACAAGTGGCCGAGCTAAGAAGCAACCAGTAAATGCGGCCGTTGCCTCCACTGATGATCAATTTGAGGCACTGAAGGCCAGCATTGCTAATCAGCTGAATGCTTTCTAACAAGGGAAAAGCGTTCAGTCAGTATACCAAATCTGCGAATTTTGCCAAGGACCACATTTCAGTGGAGATTGTTATGGTAATGGGATATTAACTATTCCAGAGGATATGGAACAAGTGGGCGCAGTGAATTCTGCTCCTATAGGAAATACCTACAATCCCACTTGGAAGAACCATCCGGGATTTGGCTGGATAAACAATTCCGGGACTACTAACTTCCAGAAAAGAGTACCTCCGCAACTGCCATATCCGCAGAACCAGCAAGTCGCTCTTCCTGCACCAAGGAACTTCATCGTTCCAATTGACCCCATGCAAGAATTCAGAGACATGCTGAAGAGCATTTCCGACTCCAACAAGGAAATGATAGAGTCTAACAGGAAAATCCAGGAAGCTCACGCAGAAAGAATCCAGCAGAACAAGAACAGACAAAAGCAGACCGAGCAAACAATCAGAAACACACAAGCTGCTATACAAACTTTAGAGTGACAAATGGGTCAGCTATCCACCCATTTCTCTCACAGGTCCCAGGGAACGCTACCAAGCAACACTGAGACCAACCCTCAAACTGAATGCAAGACTATCACTCTAAGATCTGGTAAAATTCTATCTCCATCTCCACCCAAACCATCTGACCCTTCTATTCTTGTGCAGGAACCAGAAGAAGGCTCCAAGGACCCAACGCCAACGGATGTCGAAATCGAAGTAGCAAGGAAAGGGAAGACGGAGTTTATTCCTGAGTACCAGCCAAAAGTACTGATACGCGAAAATCATATACCTTTTTTAGCATGTTTTTATGTATGATTTAGGGTGAAATTGATAGGAAATCGATCTTAATTGATTGTTATTTACCCAATTTCACAGTTTTTATGATTTTGGAAGTGTCAGGTGAAAAGTAGACGAAAACAGCAAATTTTGGGGTAAAAATGCAATTTTTGGAAATGCTGACTTGGTCAACGGTCCGGGACGGGCGTCCCAACCCAGTCAAACCACCAGGACGGGCGTCCCGAAGCACCAGAATTTGTCCCACATCGAAATTTTGGATTTTTTCACTCCAGAAAGCTGCTATAAATACCCCAGGCCTCCAGGACTTGAATTCATTCCTCCCCACTCGATCTGAGTCATTCAGACACTTCCAGTGTACAATTCTCGAGTACACAAGTCACTGAGAGACTCGGGTTTCAGTTTCAGTTTTCTTTCTTTCTTTAGTGTTTCGTTTTCTTAGTATCTGAGAAATAGTCTCAGAGCTCAGGCTTCGATAGATAGGTTCGTTTTTGGTATTCATAGAATACCGGGATTTCGTTAGGAGATCCTAAGAGAGAGATAGGGTGCGTGTTCTTAGTCAGATTAGGGCAATTTGCTTAAGCCCGGGATGTAAGCTAAAGCAATTGCTACTAGGTCTGAGGAGCGTTCTCCGAAGGCTCTACCAAGCAAAGTAGGATCTAGAAGTCAGGAGCATACAGGAGCTGCAGCGCCGGCTGGACCTGCATAGAGTGGTGATTACTTTATGACAGTGGGTCCCTTAGACGAGGTTCTGTATGTTTACGAATTGTTTTATCTAAATATTAATTTGAATATCAGATTACGATTCTTATGAATATCTGTTTTATATGTTGAAGTTCTTATGATTTTCCGGAAATAACCACCTGCTAAATATTCACTATGTCTGCATGTCTAATGTGCTCTTTTAAACTAAAGTTAGGGTTATAGACAATTCCTAACCACGGTCTAATCATAACCTGTATAGTTTAACAGACATCAATTAGGATTGGTGTCTGCCATGCTAGATAAAATAACCTGCTGAACACCCTGCTTGTTAGAGTAGTCTAGGTAGGCCGAGCTGAGTCCGATTATGCCAGCGGCTAGGGTAAGCGACATGATACCGAAGTGACATATGGTACCGTTCATGGATGCCTTCGTCCCGAACCGTGAGTAGGGCCGTCATTAAGGTAGGGCGGTTTATTAGAGACCTCGGATGTGGTACGCCTTTAGACACAGAACATAGTTGCAATCCAGGCTAAGATGCATCTAAAATACTCGAAGATAGGTCAATCAACATGTAGGAACAATATAACATAGAATCAGGACATTATCTATAAAACACTTTTAGGCTTAATTAAACTTAAACCTAGTAGAGAATGGATCACCCTCTCATCAAAGTTATTGATGAAGATTGCATAACTGGATCATAAGATAGGAGTTAGGATAAAAGGCTAGTTACTACTAAGCCGTTGCCACTTTCCTGGGAGTACGATATTAGTAAAATAAAATCGTAGATACTTTCCAACAGACTAGCTACACGATAGGTACTCTGCCTTAGGTTCTGGTTGATTAAGTGACAATAATTGAATGCTAAGTGACAGTTAGTAAGACTCAGTCCTTAATTACTCATAATCGACATAGGTAAATAAAGCCTATCTTTTAGCATACCAATCGGAACACATCATATTTTTGGCGCCGTTGCCGGGGAAATATCATAATGAATTTAGGATTCCTGATCAAAATTCTAGAAGCCTATGATAGGTAACGGTAGTAACCTAGACCTTAGACTTACACTTATCTTACACTAGTTAGACAATCACATTCCTAAATATAGGGTTATCATAACTAATTGATTTTAGATATTATCTGGAATTAAGACACTTAGGATAATCAAATTTTAGAAAATTATTCTAAAACCATATTGAGGAAATTTAACTGCTTTCGAAAAAACAAAAAAAGGAAAAAATTTTGGAAAATTTAAAAATCCGAAAAAAATTGTATTTTTCTTGCTCAATGGTAAGTTGTTCTTTTCCCTATCTCTTGTTCTTTTGATGCGTTCCGATTGGTATGCTAAAAGATAGGCTTTATTTACCTATGTCGATTATGAGTAATTAAGGACTGAGTCTTACTAACTGTCACTTAGCATTCAATTATTGTCACTTAATCAACCAGAACCTAAGGCAGAGTACCTATCGTGTAGCTAGTCTGTTGGAAAGTATCTACGATTTTATTTTACTAATATCGTACTCCCAGGAAAATGGCAACGGCTTAGTAGTAACTAGCCTTTTATCCTAACTCCTATCTTATGATCCAGTTATGCAATCTTCATCAAATACTTTGATGAGATGGTGATTCATTCTCCACTAGGTTTAAGTCTAATTAATCTTAAAAGTGTTTTATAGATGAGTCCTGATTCTATGTTATACTGTTCCTATATGTTGATTGACCTATATTCGATATTTAGACATGTCTTGGCCTGGATTGCACTATGTGTTTGTGTCTAAAGGCTACCACATCTGAGTTTCTACGCTACCGCCCCATCGTTAAGGGTAACGGCCCTACTCACGGCTCGGACTAAAGTCAGCAATGAACGGTACCCTATGTCACTTCGGTATCATGCTGCTCGTCTCATAACCGCCGGCATAACACTCTACTCAGCCTACCTAGACTACTTTCAACCAACAGGGTGTTCCGCAGATTATTTTATCTAGTATGGCAGACACCAATACTAATTGATGCCTGTTAAACTAAACAGGTTATGAATAGACCGTGGTTAGGAGTTGTCTATAACCTTAAATTCAGTTTAAAAGAATGGCAATAGACATGCAGACATAATGAATATTTAAGCAGATGGCCATTTCCGGAAAAACATAACAACTTCAACATATAAACAAATATTCATAAGAATCGTAATCTGATATTCAAATTAATATTTAGATAAAACAATTCGTAACATACAGAACCTCGTCTAGGGGACCCACTGTCATAAAGTAATCACCACTCTATGCAGGTCCAGCCGGCGCTGCAGCTCCTGTATGCTCCTGACTGCTCGATCCTACTCTGCTCGGTAGAGCCTTCGGAGAACGCTCCTCAGACCTAGTAGCAATTGCTTTACCTTACATCCCGGGCTTAAGCAAATTGCCCTAATCTGACTAAGAACACGCACCCTATCTCTCTCTTAGGATCTCCTAACGAAATCCCGGTATTCTATGAATACCAAAAACGAACCTATCTATCGAAGCCTAAGATCTGAGACTATTTCTCAGAATCTAAGAAAACGAAACACTAAAGAAAGAAAGAAAACTGAAACTGAAACCCGAGTCTCTCAGTGACTTGTGTACTCGAGAACTGTACACTGGAAGTCTCCGAATGACTCAGATCAAGTGGAGAGGAATGATTTCAACTCCTGGAGGCCTGAGGTATTTATAGCAGCTTTCTGGAGTGAAAAATTCCAAAAAATTCGATGTGGGACAAATTCTGGCGCTTCGGGACGCCCGTCCTGGATTGGGACGCCCCGTCCTGGGTCTGACTGGGTCGGGACGCCCGTCCCTATTCGGACGCCCGTCCCGGCCGTTGACCAAGTCACATTTCCAAAAATTGCATTTTTCCCCAAAATTTGCTTTTTCGTCCAATTTGCTCCTGAAACTTCCAAAATCGAAATTTAAGCAATTTTATGTCAATTTGATTCAATTAAGATCAAAACATTCAAATATTGCCCTAATTTATGTCTAAAAACATGCTAAAAAGGGTATATGATTTGTGCACATCAAATAACCCCACACTGCTTTTGCTTGTCCTCAAGCAAGTCTACCTAAAGTTAGTGATTTTAAATATATGTGCAGTCACTTAAATTTCAGTCATTTTTTATTCCAAAAATTCTTCAGACAATTCTTAACACAGGTCTGACTGGTTTGGTTGCTATGACAAGGTCTCAAATGTCTCTAGTAGATTATATGATCAAGTAGGTTTTAACAACTTAACAACTAGATTGAACCTTCTCTTAGTCACAAGGTCTTCCTGATGTGTTAGTGTGTGTGACTAGTCTAGACCAGATAGTCAACACATATACTCTCCTTAACTACCAGATAACACTTCGACCCGTCGCTAGACACACTGACAACAGATAACTTTCTGAGTTTTGAGCTTTGGTGATCAGATTTTAATTATTTCGCTCTAGTGATTTCTTTCGTTATAGATTAAGGGTATTTTGAGTTTGCTTAGAACACGTCAACTTCAACTACCCATGTAGCGAGTCCACTCCGATGACTCCCAGATCTACACGACCTTAGGGCATCAGGCTTTAAGTTCCCCGAAGGAGTGGTGATCGAGTAGCGAGGCCGCTGGCAAAACTACCCTATTTAATTAGCTCATTTCTTTTTTTTTTCTTTTCTTTTCCACTTTAGCTCAGAGTCCCATCTAGTCAATCTAATTGTCAATGCATCCACAACTGGTCTAATTTTATCTAGTTAAGTCTTGAAAAGGTAATTGGTTGAGGTCTCTAATCTAGACTAGGTTGTGCTCATTTATCAGGAATTCCCTACTCCTAATCAATAAGTTCAAAAATAGTCATCAATTGTTTCCTACTAACCATAACATCCTACCTACATATCATGGACATAAGCAACGTTTAACCAATCATACTGCATTTTGAAGTCTGAAAGAATGAAAAATTTTGAAAAATTTTGGAAGGGTGTGAAAATACGGGGAAAACAAGCAAAATCATGCAAAAAGTTTCTCAAACTACTACAGTGCACTGTGCACTGCTACCCCACACTTAAGTCTGACACTGTCCTCAGTGTTCATGCATATTTAAGTTACCCCACACTTATTTGAAAACAAGAAACAAAAACAGAATAGAAAAACTCTTACCCCACACTTATTTGACTAACTAAGGGTAAGAATAAAGCATTGAAAGAGATAACAAATGACAAAACACGAAATAAAATGAAAGAGACACTCCCTTTACTAGTTGAGCAGAAGGACTTGCTCAGATCTGTCCATTGGCTCTCGGTATGGTTTTAAACGTTGCCCGTTTACTTTCTGAGAGATGTTATCTTGATCCACGATGATGACTGCTCCAAATGGCGACACCTCTGTAATGGTAAACGGACCTGGTATATATGCAATTTTGTATGCAAAGGCTCTTTTATTCCTTCTGAGTATTTCCAATGTTGACTTCTTCTGTTCTGCAGTCAGGTCTGCTGCAAGAATAATGGGAAGCTTTTGTTCAGCGTCTAGGAAGTCGTAACACAGATGGCTTGGTAATTCCTTCAATTCCACTTCTGGGGGCTCTTCTAAAGAGATCTTTTCTAATCCCAACTCATGAGCACCTATCTCAACGAAATCGTTAGTACTGGTTTCATAATCAGAAGTATCAAAGTCAGGTTTTTCCAGGGCCAAAGAGTCTATATTTAAGACTGGATAATCGGAGATTAAGTCCAACAGGTTAGTTCCAATCAAATGGTCAAATGCATCCATAGAATAACAATCATCATCTAAATGCATAGGATACTTAAGGGTTTCATTCAATTTGAAAGTCATATCTTCATTTTCTACCCTTAGTTTTATTTGACCATTGTTGACGTCAATCAATGCCTTAGAGGTAGCTAGAAAAGGTCGACCTAGAATCAAGGGTACATCACTTTCACCATTCATATCCATGACAACAAAATCCACAGGAAAGACAAATTTTCCAACCTTTACTAAGAGATCTTCAATTATCCCCCTAGGAATTTTTACTGTCCTATCAGCAAGTTGTATGCACATTCTAGTCGTTTTCAAATCATGCAAACCTAATTTATCAAATAAACTAGATGGCATTACATTTATGCTAGCTCCTAAGTCTGCTAACGCATGCATATTAGTAATATTGCCTATTGTACATGGCAAAGTGAAACAACCTGGATCCTTCTTTTTGGAAGGCAATTTGTTCAAGAGAACTGCCGAACATCCTTCATTAAGAATTACTTTGTCCATGTCAATCTTTCTTTTATTACTAATAATATCCTTCAGAAATTTAGCATATTTAGGCATTTCAGAAATAACATCAAGAAAAGGTAAATTAACCTGAATTTTACCAAAAGTTTTGAGAAACTTCTCAAGTTGCTCCTTATCTTTATTCTGCATTAGTCTTGTAGGGTAAGGTACTCTTGGCCGGTACTCAAGGATGGACTCTTTCTTCTCTTTCTCTGCTACTTTGTTTTCAACTACTGTCGTTAATTCCTCGGAGCTATCTTCTTTTTCCTGTACAAAAGTAGAAGTGTGAGAAGATTTTGGGAAAGAAGGATTTAGAGTTTTACCAGATCTCAGAGTTAAGGTCTTGCAATCATTTAATGGGTCGGTCCCAGTGTTGCTGAATAGCGTTCCTTGTGACTGATGGGTTGATAACTGTCCCATTTGTCTTTCTAATGTCTGCAAGGAGGCTTGTGTGTCCCTGACTATCTGCTCAATCTGCGTCTGCCTATTCTCATTTTGTTGAATTCTTTCTGCATGAGCTTCCTGGACCTTCCTGTTTGACTCTATCATCTCCTTGTTAGAGTCGGCAATGCCTTTCAGTATGTCCCTGAATTCTTGCATGGGGTCGATTGGAACGATGTAATTCCTTGGTGCGGGCAGAGCGACTTGATATACTGGCTGAACGCTTTTCCCTTGTTGAAAAGCATTCAATTGATTAGTAATGCTAGCCTTCAGCGCCTCAAATTGATCATCAGTGGAGGCGATGGCCGCATTTACTAGTTGCTTCTTAGCTCGATCACTTGTCCGCCAGTTCTTGCTATTCCTATATAGTCTCTCCAGAGCGTTTCTAGCATCTACATCACTCATTCCATTGAAACTGCTCTGGGGATTGAGTCTATCAAGAACTTGCTTGCCCATGTCCGTCATACCCCCGTAGAATTGCTGGATCAGCAAGGCTTCGGTAAGTCCATGTTGGGGGCAGAGCCTGAGTAGCTCCTTGAATCTGTCCCAAGCTTCGATCACTGTCTCATCAGCAGCTTGAGTAAAACTGGACAGAGCCCTTCGGTATTCTAGGACTCTTGCTGCAGAGTAGTACTCTTCTAGGAAGGCTTTGCTTAACTCGTCCCAAGAGGTGATGGAGTTATTGGGTAGCTGGGCCAACCATCTCTTAGCTCTGTCCCTCAGTGAGTAGGGAAAAAGGTTGCGTTTGGTTACTTCTGCAGTATGATCTCCCTTGAGGCCTTCGCAGAGAGAAGAAAAATCAGATAGGTGTTCCAGCGGATTCTCGGTTGCAGTTCCTCCAAACTGAACTCGATTAATGATCAACTGGATCACATTCGGTTTAAGATCATAGCGAGGGTTCCCAGGGATTTGGATGGCCGATGATACTGGAACAGTCTGTGGCTGGATGTAGGATTCGAGGGGAGGTCTTTCAGCAGCCATCTCTGTTCTTCGTCTATTTGCTGTACGAATGAGACGTTCAGGATTCTCAACTGGTGTTTCAAGGTTAGCTTCTGAAGTCCGAGTCATGCAACTATAGAGAAAAATATGTTTGAGCCTGAGCAAACTGGTTAGTGGAGTTACACGGGAAGTGAAAATTAAAAAAAAAATTCGGAAGAAAAACAACTATTTAACTATGGAATGGGAAAAAGAAAAGTAATATAAAAGATAGGAAACTTACCATTGATCAGGAAAAATACAATCTTTTTGGATTTTAAATTTTTAACATTTTTTTTCTTTTTATGTTTAATTTCGAAAGCAATTAAATTCCCTCAATATGGTTTTAGAATAATGTTCTAAAATTTGATTATCCTAAATGTCTTAATTCCAGATAACATCTAAAATTAATTAGTTATGATAATCCTATATTTCGGAAACTGATTGTCTAACTGGTATAAGATAAGTGTAGATCTAAGGTCTAGGTTACTACCGTTACCTATCATAAGTCTCTAGAATTTTGATCAGGAATCCTAAATTCATTATGATATTTCCCCGGCAACGGCGCCAAAAATCTGATGCGTTCCGATTGGTATGCTAAAAGATAGGCTTTATTTACCTATGTCGATTATGAGTAATTAAGGACTGAGTCTTACTAACTGTCACTTAGCATTCAATTATTGTCACTTAATCAACCAGAACCTAAGGCAGAGTACCTATCGTGTAGCTAGTCTGTTGGAAAGTATCTACGATTTTATTTACTAATATCGTACTCCCAGGAAAGTGGCAAGGGCTTAGTAGTAACTAGCCTTTTATCCTAACTCCTATCTTATGATCCAGTTATGCAATCTTCATCAAATACTTTGATGAGAGGGTGATTCATTCTCCACTAGGTTTAAGTCTAATTAATCTTAAAAGTGTTTTATAGATGAGTCCTGATTCTATGTTATACTGTTCCTATATGTTGATTGACCTATATTCGAATATTTTAGACATGTCTTGGCCTGGATTGCAACTATGTTTGTGTCTAAAGGCTACCACATCTGAGTTTCTACTACCCCGCCCCATCGTTAAGGGTAACGGCCCTACTCACGGCTCGGACTAAAGTCAGCAATGAACGGTACCCTATGTCACTTCGGTATCATGCTGCTCGTCTCATAACCGCCGGCATAACACTCTACTCAGCCTACCTAGACTACTTTCAACCAACAGGGTGTTCCGCAGATTATTTTATCTAGTATGGCAGACACCAATACTAATTGATGCCTGTTAAACTAAACAGGTTATGAATAGACCGTGGTTAGGAATTGTCTATAACCTTAAATTCAGTTTAAAAGAACGGCAATAGACATGCAGACATAATGAATATTTAAGCAGATGGCCATTTCCGGAAAAACATAACAACTTCAACATATAAACAAATATTCATAAGAATCGTAATCTGATATTCAAATTAATATTTAGATAAAACAATTCGTAAACATACAGAACCTCGTCTAGGGGACCCACTGTCATAAAGTAATCACCACTCTATGCAGGTCCAGCCGGCGCTGCAGCTCCTGTATGCTCCTGACTGCTCGATCCTACTCTGCTCGGTAGAGCCTTTGGAGAACGCTCCTCAGACCTAGTAGCAATTGCTTTACCTTACATCCCGGGCTTAAGCAAATTGCCCTAATCTGACTAAGAACACGCACCCTATCTCTCTCTTAGGATCTCCTAACGAAATCCCGGTATTCTATGAATACCAAAAACGAACCTATCTATCGAAGCCTAAGATCTGAGACTATTTCTCAGAATCTAAGAAAACGAAACACTAAAGAAAGAAAGAAAACTGAAACTGAAACCCGAGTCTCTCAGTGACTTGTGTACTCGAGAACTGTACACTGGAAGTCTCCGAATGACTCAGATCAAGTGGAGAGGAATGATTTCAACTCCTGGAGGCCTGAGGTATTTATAGCAGCTTTCTGGAGTGAAAAATTCCAAAAAATTCGATGTGGGACAAATTCTGGCGCTTCGGGACGCCCGTCCTGGATTGGGACGCCCGTCCTGGTGGTCTGACTGGGTCGGGACGCCCGTCCCTAATTCGGGACGCCCGTCCCGGACCGTTGACCAAGTCAACATTTCCAAAAATTGCATTTTTGCCCCAAAATTTGCTGTTTTCGTCCAATTTGCTCTTGAAACTTCCAAAATCGAAATTTAAGCAATTTTATGTCAATTTGATTCAATTAAGATCAAATACATTCAAATATTGCCCTAATTTATGTCTAAAAACATGCTAAAAAGGGTATATGATTTGTGCACATCATCTTTCTTAGTTGTTTTCTTAGTTGTACATTTTTGCTCTTTTTTGTTTTCTATTTTTCGAAGAAATAAAAATGGAAATGAGGATAAAATATATTTTCTTCTGAGTTGTAAAATTTTGGCTTAGATTTTTATTGGGAAGACATTCCATTTTAGAATCTTCTTAGAGTCATACCGGCATTATTAGGACGAGTTATGGAATAATTTTTCCTTAATAGCCAGACCTCTGAATGTTCTATTGAAAAAAAGGATGTTCCTTTTGTTTTGCTGATAATTGCATGAGATTTGTTTTTAAAACCAAAAGGAATTACTGCACCCATTATGGTATCACCTGATTGGAATCTGCTTTTTGAATTAATACGTGATGCATGATAAATTCAGATCTTTTCTTGTCTTGTCTAGAAACAATAGGTGACACTGATCACTCCAAGATATCTGTGTTCAATAAAACTAATGTTGAACCATACTTGATTAAGTTAAGTTTTATTGTTACTTGAACTTGATATAGAATAAAGGGATAAGAAAAAGGGTTGAAAATCTAGAAAGCAAACCATTGGTCTAGATTAGAAAACCCCGAGTTAGAGGCTAGTGTAATACTCATAAATTTTTTGATGAAAACTTATTTGCATTGTTTGCTATGTATAATAATTCTCATATGTGGTTTATTTCAAATTATCTAGTCACTGAATAAGTTCCAAGTGATATGACTTATCAGCAAAAGAAGAAATTCTTTGCGGATTTGAAATATTACTACTGGGCAGTTTCTCTTCTATTTCAAATTTTTTGGCAGATCAGTTGATCAGAAGATGTATCTAGGAAGGCGAAGGCCACATGATTCTGAAGCATTGCATGAATCTATGGGAGACCAATTAACTGCTATCACACTGTCCGGAAAGTGTTGAAAGCAGGATCTTGTTGACCCACCATAATCAAGGATTTTGTATCTCGATACAGTCCTGCGATGCTTGCCAAATAACAGGTAACACATCTTCCAGAGATCATCTACCCCAGCGACGTACACAGAATGTTGCAACCGTTGATATCAGGGATTCTAGTTGTTTTCCAGATTCAGAGTGCCGATGTCTTAGGAAGAAATATTCAGCCTGTGTATCAAATCTGTGAAGTCTGCTAAGTACCATACTTTAGCAGGGATTGCTATGGGAATGCCTGACCATTCCAAAAGAGGTAGGAGTAGGTTACTGCAGAATGCTGCTCCAATGGGAGACGCATACAATCCCAGCTAGAGGAATCGTACGGGATTTAGCTGAGGAGTAATTCGGAAGCTAGAAACTTTCAGAAGACACCACCACAGCAAAACCCACACTCGCATAATTAATAGATGAGATACTGGCAACAATTAAAGCCAGACTAGTGCAAGCAAGTGATCTACCAAGAGGTGACGAACGGTCGACAGATATAGAGGAATTTGGCATTGTGTCGGGAGCATAGCAATGGAGGAGCTTGCATTCCCTACATACCAATCAGCTGTGAGAAACTTCCCCGAGGAAGTCTCAAATACTTGGGCCCATATCTACACAACTGGAGCTCCCTACCACCACAGCTTCGCCAAAACTTCAGGTATCTTTTCTTCCATTCGAGACTTGCATGCAATACCTTTACTAACATTGGCAGGAAGGCACACAAATCCCAAGAAATCTCATTCCTAGACACGTTCCTCCTGGACACGTTGCTACGATTACGAGAAACTTTGCAGATGATTCGAGGAAACAGTCCTTGGGGCTTGAGTCATTCATCAAATGGATAGGCCACTACCTGGAGCTCGACATTGAAGGATCGGAGCTGACGTCATCCGTTCCAATATCTAGAGCTTGCAGAGTTAAGAATACCTCAGCAATAGCACATGGCTAAGGTGAAGAGACAATTGACAGATCAGAGAAGACCCTTCTGCTCGCGACATGAAGGGAGTTTTTCTATTCCTCATGATCCTTTACTTTTGTTTTCTTTGTTTTGTGTTCTGTTTTGTTATTTCCATTATCCTTCTTGTTTTATTTTCTCTCTTACCCTTAGTTAGTCAAATAAGTGTAGGGTAAGAGTTTTCTATTTTGTTTTCATTTCTTCTTGTTTGGAAATAAGTGTGGGGTAGTTTAGCTATGCATGAACACTGAGGACAATGTCAGACTTAAGTGTGGGGTAGCAGTGCACGGAGCACTGTAGCAGTTGGCAAAAGTTTTCCATGATTTTGCTTGTTTTCCCTGTATTTTCACAGTTGGCAAAATTTTTGCATGATTTTGCTTATTTTCCCCGTATTTTCGCTGTTGGAAAAATTTTTGCATGATTTTGCTTGTTTTCCCCGTATTTTCACACCCTTCCAAAAAAAATTTCAAATTTTTTCTAAATGCAGTATGCTTGGTTAAACAATTGCTTATGTCTATGATATGTAGGTAGAATGTTATGGTTAGTAGGAGATAATTGATGACTATTTTTGAACTTATTGATTAGGAGTAGGGAATTCTTGATAATTAAGCACAACTTAGTCTGGGTTAGAGACCTTAGCCAATTACCTTTTCAAGACTTAACTAGATAAAATTAGACCAGTTGTAGGATGCATTGACAATTAGAATGACTAGATGAGACTCTGAGCTAAAAGTGAAAAGAAAAGAAAAAAATGATGATGAAAAAAAAATAGGGTAGTTTACCAGCGGCCTTCGCTACTAGAGCACCACTCCTTCGGGGAACTTAAAGCCTGATGCCCGAAGGTCGTGTAGGTCTGGGAGTCATCGGAGTGGGACTCGCTACATGGGTAGTTGAAGTTGACGTGTTCAAAGCAGACTCAAAATACCCTGAATCTATAAACGAAAGAAATCAATAAGAGCTAAATAATTAAAATATGATCACCAAGGCTCAGAACTCAAAAATTTATCTATTGTCAGTGTGTCTAGTGACAGGTCGAAGTGTTATCTGGTAATAGTTAAGACAAGAGTTTATTGTGTTGACTATCTGGTCTGGACTAGTACACACACTACACATCAGGAAGACCTTATGACTAAGAGAAGAGTTCAACCTAGTTGTTAAATTGTTTTCTGCTCAATCTTAACAATCTACTAGAGACATTTGAGACATTGTCATAGCAACCTAACCAGTCAGACCTGTGTTTAGAATTATCTGAATAATTTTTGAAATAAAAACATGACTAGAAATTTAAGTGACTGCACATATGATTTAGAATCACTAACTTCAAGTAGACTTTGCTTGAGGACAAGCAAAACGCTAAGTGTAGGGTTATCTGATACGCGAAAATCATATACCTTTTTTAGCATATTTTTATGTATGATTTAGGGTAAAATTGATAGGAAATCGATCTTAATTGATTGTTATTTACTCAATTTCACAGTTTTTATGATTTTAGAAGTGTCAGGTGAAAAGTAGACGAAAACAACAAATTTTGGGGTAAAAATGCAATTTTTTGAAATGCTGACTTGGTCAACGGTCCGGGACGGTCGTCCCGACCCAGTCAAACCACCAGGACGGGTGTCCCGAAGCACCAGAATTTGTCCCACATCGAAATTTTTGGATTTTTTCACTCCAGAAAGCTGCTATAAATACCCTAGGCCTCCAGGAGTTGAATTCATTCCTCTCCACTCGATCTGAGTCATTCAGAGACTTCCAATGTACAATTCTCGAGTACACAAGTCACTGAGAGACTCGGGTTTCAGTTTCAGTTTTCTTTCTTTCTTTAGTGTTTCATTTTCTTAGTATTTGAGAAATTGTCTCAGAGCTCAGGCTTCGATAGATAGGTTCGTTTTTGGTATTCATAGAATACCGGGATTTCGTTAGGAGATCCTAAGAGAGAGATAGGGTGCGTGTTCTTAGTCAGATTAGGGCAATTTACTTAAGCCCGGGATGTAAGGTAAAGCAATTGCTACTAGGTCTGAGGAGCGTTCTCCGAAGGCTCTGCCAAGCAAAGTAGGATCGAGCAGTCAGGAGCATACAGGAGCTGCAGCGCCGGCTGGACCTGCATAGAGTGGTGATTACTTTATTGATACGCGAAAATCGTATCACATTTTTAGCATGTTTTTATATATGTTTTAATGTGAAATTGAGAGTAAATTGACATTAATTGTTTATTATTTACTTGATTTCACGGTTTTTATGATTTTGGAAGTGTCAGGTGAAAAGTAGACGAAAATAGCAAATTCTGGGGCAAAAACGCAATTTTTGGAAATATTGACCCGGTCAAAGGTCCGGGACGGGCGTCCCGAACCCGGGACGGGCGTCCCGACCCAGTCAAACCGCCAGGACGGGCGTCCTGACCCGGGACGGGCGTCCCGAACCTGGTCAACGAACCAGGACGGGCGTCCCAAACCGGGACGGGCGTCCCGAACCGCCAGAAGCTGTCCCACATCGAATTTTTCAGAGATTTTCACTCCTGGAAGCTGCTATAAATACCCTAGGCCTCCAGCAGTTGAATTCATCCCTCTCCACTCGATTTGAGTCATTTAGTGGTCTCCAGTGTACAATTTTCCAGTACACAACTCACTCAGAGACTCAGATCTCAGTTTTCTTTCTTATTAGTGTTTTGTTTAGTTTCTGAAATAGTCTCAGATCTTAGGTTTCTATAGATAGGTTCGTTTCCGGTGTTCATAGAATACCCGGGGTATCGTTAGGAAACCCTAAGAGAGCTCTAGGCGTTCGAAGAGTCAGTCCACAGGGCTGGGCTTAAGCCGAGAGTCGAAGGTAAAGCCCAGTTACTAGGCTGAGGAAGCGTCCTCCGAAGGCTCTGTCAAATAGAGTCGGGTCGGCAGTACGACATACAAAGGAGCACAGTCCCACGGCAGTGACTACGTAAAGGGTGATTTCTTTATGGCATTGGTCCCCCCGGTCCCTCTCTTTATACGTTGTTACTGTGTCTGTCCAAATACTTTTTGAATATCAGATTATGATTTTTATGAATAGTTGTTTTATATGTTGAAGTTGTTATATTTTTCCGGAAATAGCCACCTGCTAAATATTCACTATGTCTGCATGTTTAATGTGCTCTTTTAAACTAAAGTTAGGGTTATAGACAATTCCTAACCACGGTCTAATCATAACCTGTTTAGTTTAACAGGCATCAATTAGTATTGGTGTCTGCCATGCTAGATAAAATAACATGTTGAACACCCTGCCTGTTAAAGTAGTCTAGGTAGGAGCCGAGCTGAGTCCAATTATGCCGGCGGCTAGGGCAAGCGGTATGATCCCCGAAGTGACATAGGGCTTTCATGGATGCCTTCGTCCCGAACCGTGAGTAGGGCCGTCATTAAGGTAGGGCGGTTTATTAGAGACCTCGGATGTGGTACGCCTTTAGACACAGAACATAGTTGCAATCCAGGCTAAGATGCATCTAAAATACTCGAACATAGGTCAATCAACATATAGGAACAGTATAACATAGAATCAGAATTTATCTTTAAAACACTTCTAGGGTTAATTAGACTTGAACCTAGTGGAGAATGGATCACCCTCTCATCAAAAGATTTGATGAAGATTGCATAACTGGATCATAAGATAAGAGTTAGGATAAGAGGCTAGTTACTACTAAGCCGTTGCCACTTCCCTGGGAGTACGAT
The DNA here is from genome assembly GCA_027405835.1 of Asclepias syriaca. Taxonomy (NCBI): domain Eukaryota; kingdom Viridiplantae; phylum Streptophyta; class Magnoliopsida; order Gentianales; family Apocynaceae; genus Asclepias; species Asclepias syriaca. The sequence goes on from CM049932.1 coordinate 13,244,364, forward strand.
AATTAAAATCGTAGATACTTTCCAATAGACTAGCTACACGATAGGTACTCTGCCTTAGATTCTGGCTGATTAAGTGACACCATAAGACTAAATGTGACAATTAGTTAATCACAGTCCTTAATTAATCATAATCATCATAGGGTAAATTAACACCTATTTAGTAAGTCAACCGGAATCCACACATCAGATTTTTGGCGCCGTTGCCGGGGAAATATCATAATGAATTTAGGATTAAAGGCCACAATTCTAAAGACTTATGATAGGTAACGGTAGTAACCTAGACCTTAAACCTAACACTTATTTTTTGCTAGTTAGACAATCAATTTCCGAAATATAGGGTTATCATAACTAATTAATTTTAGATATTATCTGGAATTAAGATACTTAGGATAATCAAATTTTAGAAAATCATTCTAAAACAGTATTGAGGGAATTTACTTGCTTTCGAAATATCAAAAAGAAAAAAAAATGTTAAATTTTAAAATCCAAAAAGATTGTACTTTTCTTGTTCAATGGTAAGTTGCTCTTTTCCCTATCTCTTGTTCCTTCTTAGTTCTTTTCTTAGTTGCTCTTTTTCATGTTTTTCTTCTTTTATTTAATTTCGAAGAAATAAAAATGGAAATGAGGATAAAACATATTTTCTTCTGAGTTGTAAAATTCTGGCTTAGATTTTCATCGGGAAGAAATTCCATTTTAGAATCTTCTTAGAGTCATGCCGGCTTTATTAGGACAAGTTATGAAATAATTTTTTCTTAATAGCCAGACCTTTCAATATTCTATTGAAAAAAAAAAGGATGTTCCTTTTGTTTTGCTGATAATTGCATGAGATCTTTTCAAACCAAAAGGAACTACTGCACCCATCATAACATCACCTGGTTAGAATCTTCTTGTTGAATTAATATGTGATGTAATGATGTAGTAAGAATTGTTTTAGGACAGAAACATGATAAGAAAGTTCACATATGATAAAATTCCGATCTTATCTGGTCTTGTCTAAAAACAATAGGTTTCCTGTGAAAATAATTACATCATAGTAGTCGTGGAACATTTTTTCAAAATGGCCTGAGCCACAGGCATTACCTACTAATGATGTTAAAGTCATGTGCAGATTTTATGAGAAATTGTTTTCCAAATTCAGAGTGCCAATATCTTAGGAAGAAACGTTGAGTCTATGTATCTAATCTGTGAAGTCTGCCAAGTACCACACTCTAGCAGGGATTGCTATGGGAATGACTGACCATTCCAAAAGAGGTAGGAGTAGGTTACTGCAGAATGCTGCTCCAATGGGAAATGCATACAATCCTAGCTGGAGAAATCATACGGGATTTAGCTGAGGAGTAATTCGGAAGCTGGAAACTTTCAGAAGACACCACCACAGCAAAACCCCTACTCGCAGAATAAACAGATGAGATACTGGCAACAATTAAAGCCAGACCAGTGCAAGCAAGTAATCTACCAAGTAGTATCGAACGGTCGAAGGGATATAGAAGAATTTGGCGTTGTATCAGGAGCATAGCAATGGAGGAGCTTGTATCCCCTGCATACCAATCAGCTGTGAGAAACTTCCCCGAGGAAGTCTCAAATACTTGGGCCCAGATCTACACAACTGGAGCCCCCTACCACCACAGCTTCGCCAAAACTTCAGGTATCTTTTCTTCCATTCGAGACTTGCATGCAATACCTTTACTAACATTGGCAGGTAGGCACACCAATCCAAAGAAGTCTCATTCCTAGACACGTTCCTTCTGGACACGTTGCTACGATTACGAGAAACTTTGTAGATGATTCGAGGAAACAGTCCTTGGGGCTTGAGTCATTCATCAAATGGATATGCCACTACCTAGAGCTCGACAATGAAGGATCGGAGTTGGCGTCATCCGTTCCAATATCTAGAGCTTGCAGAGTCAAGAACACCTCAACAATAGCACATGGCTAAGGTGAAGAGCCAATTGACAGATCAGAGAAGACCCTTCTGCTCGCGACATGAAGGGAGTTTTTCTAATCCTCATGATCCTTTACTTTTGTTTTCTTTGTTTTGTGTTCTGTTTTGCTATTTCTATTATCCTTCTTGTTTTATTTTCTCTCTTACCCTGAATTAGTCAAATAAGTGTGGGGTAAGAATCTTTTCTGTTTTATTTCTTGTTTTCAAATAAGTGTGGGGTAATTAGCTATGCATGAACACTGAGGACAGTGCCAAAAATAAGTGTGGGGTAGCAGTGCACGGTGCACTGTAGCAGTTTGAAAAAACAGTTTGAAAAAAAAAAAATTTTCGCATGCTTTTGCTTGTTTTCCCTGTATTTTCACACCCTTCCAAAATTTTTCAAAAATTTTTCTGTCTTTCAGACTTCTAAATGCAGTATGCTTGGTTAAACAAATTGCTTATGTCTATGATATGTAGGTAGTATGTTATGGTTAGTGGGAGATAGTCGATAGCTATCTTGGACTAATTGATTAGGAATAGGGAATTCCTGATAACTGAGCACAACCTTGTCTGGATTAGAGACCTCAACCAATTGCCTATTCGAGACTTAACTAGATAAAATTAGACCAGTTGTGGATATATTGGCAGTTAGAATGACTAGATGAGACTCTGAGCTAAAAGTGAAAAGAACTTAAGGAAGTTAATTACAATAGGGTAGTTTGCCAGCGGCCTTCGCTACTCGAGCACCACTCCTTCGGGGAATTTAAAGCCTGATGCCCTAAGGCCGTGTAGGTCTGGGAGTCATCGGAGTGGGACTCGTTACATGGGTAGTTGAAGTTGACGTGTTCTAAGCAGACTCGAAATACCCTGAATCTATAAAGAAAATAACTAAGTGCTAAAACGTTAAAAATCTTATCACCCAAGCTCAGAACTCAGAAAGTTATCTGTTGTCAGCATGTCTAGCGATAGGTCGAAGGGTTATCTGGTAGCAGTTAAGATAGGAGCCATTGTGTTGACTATCTGGTCTGGACTAGTACACACACTACACATCAGGAAGACCCTATGACTAAGAGAAAGGTTCAACCTAGTTGTTGATTTGTTTTCTGCCTGATCATAACAAACTACTAAAAACATCTGAGACCTTGTCATAGCAACCTAACCAATCAGACTTGTATTAAGAATTGTCTGAAAAATTTTTGGAATAAAAACATGACTAGGAATTTAAGTGACTGCACTACGATTTAGAATCACTAACTCCATGTAGACTTTGCTTGAGGACAAGCAAAAAGCTAAGTGTGGGGTTATCTGATACGCGAAAATCGTATCACATTTTTAGCATGTTTTTATATATGTTTTAATGTGAAATTGAGAGTAAATTGACATTAATTGTTTATTATTTACTTGATTTCACGGTTTTTATGATTTTGGAAGTGTCAGGTGAAAAGTAGACGAAAATAACAAATTCTGGGGCAAAAACGCAATTTTTGGAAATATTGACCCGGTCAAAGGTCCGGGACGGGCGTCCCGAACCCGGGACGGGCGTCCCGACCCAGTCAAACCGCCAGGACGGGCGTCCTGACCCGGGACGGGCGTCCTGACCCGGGACGGGCGTCCCGAACCTGGTCAACGAACCAGGACGGGCGTCCCGAACCGGGACGGGCGTCCCGAACCGCCAGAAGCTGTCCCACATCGAATTTTTCAGAGATTTTCACTCCTGGAAGCTGCTATAAATACCCTAGGCCTCCAGCAGTTGAATTCATCCCTCTCCACTCGATCTGAGTCATTTAGTGGTCTCCAGTGTACAATTTTCCAGTACACAACTCACTCAGAGACTCAGATCTCAGTTTTCTTTCTTATTAGTGTTTTGTTTAGTTTCTGAGAAATAGTCTCAGATCTTAGGTTTCTATAGATAGGTTCGTTTCCGGTGTTCATAGAATACCCGGGGTATCGTTAGGAAACCCTAAGAGAGCTCTAGGCGTTCGAAGAGTCAGTCCACAGGGCTGGGCTTAAGCCAAGAGTCGAAGGTAAAGCCCAGTTACTAGGCTGAGGAAGCGTCCTCCGAAGGCTCTGTCAAATAGTCGGGTCGGCAGTACGACATACAAAGGAGCACAGTCCCACGACAGTGACTACGTAAAGGGTGATTTCTTTATGGCATTGGTCCCCCCGGTCCCTCTCTTTATACGTTGTTACTGTGTCTGTCCAAATACTTATTTTGAATATCAGATTATGATTTTTATGAATAGTTGTTTTATATGTTGAAGTTGTTATATTTTTCCGGAAATAGCCACCTGCTAAATATTCACTATGTCTGCATGTTTAATGTGCTCTTTTAAACTAAAGTTAGGGTTATAGACAATTCCTAACCACGGTCTAATCATAACCTGTTTAGTTTAACAGGCATCAATTAGTATTGGTGTCTGCCATGCTAGATAAAATAACATGTTGAACACCCTGCCTGTTAAAGTAGTCTAGGTAGGAGCCGAGCTGAGTCCAATTATGCCGGCGGCTAGGGCAAGCGGTATGATCCCCGAAGTGACATAGGGCTTTCATGGATGCCTTCGTCCCGAACCGTGAGTAGGGCCGTCATTAAGGTAGGGCGGTTTATTAGAGACCTCGGATGTGGTACGCCTTTAGACACAGAACATAGTTGCAATCCAGGCTAAGATGCATCTAAAATACTCGAACATAGGTCAATCAACATATAGGAACAGTATAACATAGAATCAGAATTTATCTTTAAAACACTTCTAGGGTTAATTAGACTTGAACCTAGTGGAGAATGGATCACCCTCTCATCAAAAGATTTGATGAAGATTGCATAACTGGATCATAAGATAAGAGTTAGGATAAGAGGCTAGTTACTACTAAGCCGTTGCCACTTCCCTGGGAGTACGATAATTAAAATCGTAGATACTTTCCAATAGACTAGCTACACGATAGGTACTCTGCCTTAGATTCTGGCTGATTAAGTGACACCATAAGACTAAATGTGACAATTAGTTAATCACAGTCCTTAATTAATCATAATCATCATAGGGTAAATTAACACCTATTTAGTAAGTCAACCGGAATCCACACATCATTTATGACAGTGGGTCCCCTAGACGAGGTTCTGTATGTTTACGAATTGTTTTATCTAAATATTAATTTGAATATCAGATTACGATTCTTATGAATATCTGTTTTATATGTTGAAGTTCTTATGATTTTTCGGAAATAGCCACCTGCTAAATATTCACTATGTCTGCATGTCTAATGTGCTCTTTTAAACTAAAGTTAGGGTTATAGACAATTCCTAACCACGGTCTAATCATAACCTGTTTAGTTTAATAGACATCAATTAGGATTGGTGTCTACCATGCTAGATAAAATAACTTGTTGAACACCCTGCTTGTTAGAGTAGTCTAGGTAGGCCGATCTGAGTCCGATTATGCCGGCGGCTAGGGTAAGCGACATGATACCGAAGTGACATAGGGTACCGTTCATGGATGCCTTCATCCCGAACCGTGAGTAGGGCCGTCATTAAGGTAGGACGGTTTATTAGAGACCTCAGATGTGGTACGCCTTTAGACACAGAACATAGTTGCAATCCAGGCTAAGATGCATCTAAAATACTCGAAGATAGGTCAATTAACATGTAGGAACAGTATAACATAGAATCAGGACATTATCTATAAAACACTTTTAGGCTTAATTAAACTTAAACCTAGTAGAGAATGGATCACCATCTCATCAAAGTTATTGATGAAGATTGCATAACTGGATCATAAGATAGGAGTTAGGATAAAAGGTTAGTTACTACTAAGCCGTTGCCACTTTCCTGGGAGTACGATATTAATAAAATAAAATCGTAGATACTTTCCAACAGACTAGCTACACGATAGGTACTCTGCCTTAGGTTCTGATTGATTAAGTGACATAAATTGAATGCTAAAGTGACAATTAGTAAGACTCAGTCCTTAATTACTCATAATCAACATAGGTAAATAAAGCCTATCTTTTAGCATACCAATCGGAACGCATCAGATTTAGTACCTTACCCTGGCAGACTTATGCACAATAAAGATAAGGAGCAATTTGAAAATTTTCTTAAGAATTTTAGTCAGATTCATGTTAATTTACCTTTACTTGATGTTATTTCTGAAATGCCAAAGTATGCTAAGTTTTTAAAAGAAGTTGTTAGTAATAAAAGAAAATTTGACATAGACAAGGTGGTTCTTAATGAAGAATGTTCGGCGGTCCTGTTGAATAAACTACCGTCTAAACAGAAAGATCCTGGTTGTTTTACCTTGCCATGTACAATTGGAAATATTACTAACATGCATGCATTAGCAGACTTAGGAGCTAGTATCAATCTTATGCCATCTAGTTTATTTGATAAATTAGGATTGCATGATTTGAAAACGACTAGGATGTGCATACAACTTGCAGATAGGACAGTCAAAATCCCCAAAGGAATAATTGAAGATCTCTTAGTAAAGGTCGGAAAATTTGTGTTTCCTGTGGATTTTGTTGTCATGGATATGAATGGGGAAGGAGGAGTGCCCCTGATCCTAGGTCGACCATTTCTAGCTACCTCAAAAGCATTAATAGACGTCAGTAATGGTCAAATCAAGTTAAGGGTAGGAAATGATGACATCACTTTTGATCTAAATGAAACCCTTAGGTATCCCATGCATTTAGATGATACTTGTTTTTGTGTGGATGCCATGGAACACTTGATTGCAGTTAACGTGACCGACTGATGCAATTCCGGTTGACGTACTAAATAGGTGTTATTTTACCCTATGTCGATTATGATTAATTAAGGACTGTGATTGACTAATTGTCAAGTTTAGTCTTATGGTGTCACTTAATCAGCCAGAATCTAAGGCAGAGTACCTATCGTGTAGCTAGTCTATTGGAAAGTATCTACGATTTTACTAAGTTAATTATCGTACTCCCAGGGAAGTGGCAACGGCTTAGTAGTAACTAGCCTCTTATCCTAACTCTTATCTTATGATCTAGTTATGCAATCTTCATCAAATACTTTGATGAGAGGGTGATCCATTCTCCACTAGGTTCAAGTCTAATTAATCCTAAAAGTGTTTTAAAGATGAGTTCTGATTCTATGCTATACTGTTCCTATATGTTGATTGACCTGTCTTCGAGTATTTTAGATGCATCTTAGCCTGGAATGCAACTATGTTCTGTGTCTAAAGGCGTACCACATCTGAGGCCTCTACACTACCGCCCCATCGTTAAGGTAAACGGCCCTACTCACGGCCCGGACTAAAGTCAGCAATGAACGGTACCCTATGTCACTTCGGGGTCATGCTGCTCGTCGCAAAACCACCGGCATAACTCTCTACTCAGCCTACCTAGACTACTCTAACAAACAAGGTGTTCCGTTGGTTATTTTATCTAGTATGGCAGACACCAATACTAATTGATGCCTGTGAAACTAAACAGGTTATGAATAGACCGTGGTTAGGAATTGTCTATAACCCTAGTTTTTAGTTTAAAAGAGACTTACATTAGACATGCAGACATAATGAATATTTAGCAGGTGGCTATTTCCGGAAAAACATAATAACTTCAACATATAACACAACTATTCATAAAATCGTAATCTGATATTCATAATTCATATTTAGAACAAAGCAATAACACATATAAGAGAGGGACATGGGGACCGATGACATAAAGAAATCACCCTTTACGAAGTCTCGCCTACGGAGCGTACTGCTGTATATGTCGTATTGCTCGCCCTGACTCTGCTCGCCAGAACCTTCGGAGGACGCTTCCTCAGCCTAGTAGCTAGACTTTACCTTACGTCCTGGGCTTAAGCCTAGCCCTGTGGACTGACTCTTCGAACGCCTAGAGCTCTCTTAGGCTCTCCTAACGAAATCCCGGGTATTCTATGAATACCAGAAACGAACCTATCTATAGAAACCTAAGATCTGAGACTATTTCTCAGAAACTAAAACAAACACTAATAAGAAAGAAAACTGAGATCCGAGTCTCTGAGTGAGTTGTGTACTGGAAAATTGTACACTGGAAACCACTTAATGACTCAGATCGAGTGGAGAGGGATGAATTCAACTGCTGGAGGCCTGGGGTATTTATAGCAGCTTCCCGGAGTGAAAACTTCTGAAAACTTCGATGTGGGACAGCTTCTGGCGGCTCGGGACGCCCGTCCTGATTCGTTGACCAGGTTCGGGACGCCCGTCCCGGACCTTTGACCGGGTCAACATTTCCAAAAATTGCGTTTTTGCCCCAAAATTTGCTGTTTTCGTCTACTTTTCACCTGACACTTCCAAAATCATAAAAACCATGAAATCAAGTAAATAGTAAACAATTAATGTCAATTTACTCTCAATTTCACATTAAAACATACATAAAAACATGCTAAAAATGTGATACGATTTTAGCGTATCAGATAACCCCACACTTAGCTTTTTGCTTGTCCTCAAGCAAAGTCTACATGGAGTTAGTGATCTTAAACCGTAGTGCAGTCACTTAAATTCCTAATCATGTTTTTATTCAAAAAATTCTTCAGACAATTCTTAACACAGGTCTGATTGGTTAGGTTGCTATGACAAGGTCTCACATGTCTCTAGTAGTTTGTTATGATCAGGCAGAAAATAAATCAACAACTAGGTTGGACTTTTTTCTTAGTCACAGGGTCTTCCTGATGTGTAGTGTGTGTACTAGTCTAGACCAGATAGTCAACACAATGAACTCTTATCTTAACTGCTACCAGATAATACTTCGACCTATCGCTAGACATACTGACAACAGATAACTTTCTGAGTTCTGAGCTTTGGTGATCAGATTTTTAATGTTTCAGCACTTAGTTATTTTCTTTATAGATTCAGGGTATTTCGAGTTTGCTTAGAACACGTCAACTTCAACTACCCATGTAGCGAGTCCCACTCCGATGACTCCCAGATCTACACGACCTTAGGGCATCAGGCTTTAAGTTCCCCGAAGGAGTGGTGCTCGAGTAGCGAAGGCCGCTGGCAAACTACCCTTATTGTAATTAGCACAAATTGTTTTCTTTTTCACTTTTGGCTCAAAGGCTCATCTAGTCGTTCCAATTGTCAATGCATCCTACAATTGGTCTAATTTTATCTAGTGGAGTCTCGAATGGGCAATTGGTTGAGGTCTCTAATCCAGACAAGGTTGTGCTCAGTTATCAGGAATTCCCTATTCCTAATCAATTAGTCCAAGATAGCTATCGACTATCTCCTACTAACCATAACATACTACCTACATATCATAGACATAAGCAATTTGTTTAACCAAGCATACTGCATTTAGAAGTCTGAAAGACGGAAAAATTTTGAAAAAATTTTGGAAAGGTGTGAAAATACAGGGAAAACAAGCAAAAGCATGCGAAAAATTTTTCAAACTGCTATAGTGCACCGTGCACTGCTACCCCACACTTAAGTTTGGCACTGTCCTCAGTGTTCATGCATAGCTAAACTACCCCACACTTATTTGAAAATAAGAAAAAAAAAACAAAACAAAGAACTCAAGAACAAAACAAAGAACTCTTACCCCACACTTATTCGACTAACTAAGGGTAAGAGAGAAAACAAACAAGAAGGATAGCAAAACAGAACACAAAACAAAAATAAGATAAAAGTAAAGGAATATGAGGGCTAGAAAAACTCCCTTCATGTCGCGAGCAGAAGGGTCTTCTCTGATCTGTCAATTGGCTCTTCACCTTAGCCATGTGCTATTTCTGAGGTGTTCTTGACTCTGCGAGCTCTAGATATTGGAACGGATGACGCCAGCTCCGATCCTTCATTGTCGAGCTCTAGGTAGTGGCATATCCATTTGATGAATGACTCAAGCCCCAAGGACTGTTTCCTCGAATCATCTACAAGGTTTCTCGTAATCGTAGCAACGTGTCCAGAAGGAACGTGTCTAGGAATGAGACTTCTTTGGATTGGTGTGCCTACCTGCCAATGTTAGTAAAGGTATTGCATGCAAGTCTCGAATGGAAGAAAAGATACCTGAAGTTTTGGCGAAGCTGTGGTGGTAGGGGGCTCCAATTGTGTAGATCTGGGCCCAAGTATTTGAGACTTCCTCGAGGAAGTTTCTCACAGTTGATTGGTATGTAGGGAATGCAAGCTCCTCCATTGCTATGCTCCCGACACAATGCCAAATTCCTCTATATCTGTCGTCCGTTCGTTACCTCTTGGTAGATCACTTGCTTGCACTGGTCTGGCTTTAATTGTTGCCAGTATCTCATCTATTGATTCTGCGAGTGTGGGTTTTGCTGTGGTGGTGTCTTCTGAAAGTTTCCAGCTTCCGAATTACTCCTCAGCTAAATCCCGTATGATTCCTCTAGTTGGGATTGTATGCGTTTCCCATTGGAGCAGCATTCTGCAGTAACCTACTCCTACCTCTTTTGGAATGGTCAGTCATTCCCATAGCAATCCCTGCTAAAGTGTGGTACTTAGCAAACTTCACAGATTTGATACACAGGCTGAACATTTCTTCCTAAAACATTGGCACTCTGAATCTGGAAAACAACTAGAATCTGCACATAACTTCAACATCATTAGTAGGTAATGCCTGTGGTTCAGGCCATTTTCGAAAAGTGTTCCACGACTACTATGATGTAATTATGTTCAAAGGAAGAAAGGAAAAGGATTCGAAACAGAGTGATCGGTGTAACCTATTGTTTTTAGACAAGACTAGATAAGATCGGAATTTATCATGCATGAACTTTCTTATCATGTTTTTGTCCTAAAATAATTCGTACTACATCATTACATCACATATTCATTCAAAAAGCAGATTTTAATTAGGTGATGTCATAATGGGTGCATTAATTCCTTTTGGTTTAAAACATTCTCATGTAATCATCAGCAAAACAAAAGGAACATCCTTTTTCCAATAGAACATTCAAAGGTCTGGCTATTAAGGAAAAACTATTTCATAACTCATCCTAATAAGGCCGGCATGACTCTAAGAAAATTCTAAAATAGAATTTTTTTTTCCAATCTAAGCCAAATATTTTACAACTCATAAGAAAATATATTTTATCCTCATTTCCATTTTTATTCGAAATTAAATAATAGAAGAAAAACACGGAAAAAGAGCAACTAAGAAAACAACTAAAAAAACAAGAGATAGGGAAAAGGAACGACTCACCGTTGAGCAAGAAAGTTACATTCTTTTTGGGATTTTAAATTTTTAACATTTTTTTTCGTTTTATGTTTAATTTAGAAAGCAGGTAAATTTCCTTAATATGGTTTTAGAAAAATTTTCTAAAATTTGATTATCCTAAGTGTCTTAATTTCAGATATTATCTAAAATTAATTAGTTATGATAACCCTATATTTCGGAAAGTGATTGCCTAACTAGTATAAGATGAGTGTAGGTCTAAGGTCTAGGTTACTACCGTTACCTATCATAAGTCCCTAGAATTGTGGCCTTTAATCCTAAATTCATTATGATATTTCCCCGACAACGGCGCCAAAAATCTGATGCGATTCCGGTTGACGTACTAAATAGGTGTTATTTTACCCTATGTCGATTATGATTAATTAAGGACTGTGATTGACTAATTGTCACGTTTAGTCTTATGGTGTCACTTAATCAGCCAGAATCTAAGGCAGAGTACCTATCGTGTAGCTAGTCTATTGGAAAGTATCTACGATTTTACTAAGTTAATTATCGTACTCCCAGGGAAGTGGCAACGGCTTAGTAGTAACTAGCCTCTTATCCTAACTCTTATCTTATGATCTAGTTATGCAATCTTCATCAAATACTTTGATGAGAGGGTGATCCATTCTCCACTAGGTTCAATTCTAATTAATCCTAAAAGTGTTTCAAAGATGAGTTCTGATTCTATGCTATATTGTTCCTATATGTTGATTGACCTGTCTTCGAGTATTTTAGATGCATCTTAGCCTGGAATGCAACTATGTTCTGTGTCTAAAGGTGTACCACATCTGAGGTCTCTACACTACCGCCCCATCGTTAAGGTAAACGGCCCTACTCACGGCCCGGACTAAAGTCAGCAATGAACGGTACCCTATGTCACTTCGGGGTCATGCTGCTCGTCGCAAAACCGCCGGCATAACTCTCTACTCAGCCTACCTAGACTACTCTAACAACAAGGTGTTCCGTTGGTTATTTTATCTAGTATGGCAACACCAATACTAATTGATGCCTGTTAAACTAAACAGGTTATGAATAGACCGTGGTTAGGAATTGTCTATAACCCTAGTTTTTAGTTTAAAAGAGACTTACATTAGACATGCAGACATAATGAATATTTAGCAGGTGGCTATTTCCGGAAAAACATAATAACTTCAACATATAACACAACTATTCATAAAATCGTAATCTGATATTCATAATTCATATTTAGAACAAAGCAATAACACATATAAGAGAGGGACATGGGGACCGATGACATAAAGAAATCACCCTTTACGAAGTCTCGCCTACGGAGCGTACTGCTATATATGTCGTATTGCTCGCCCTGACTCTGCTCGCCAGAACCTTCGGAGGACGCTTCCTCAGCCTAGTAGCTAGACTTTACCTTATGTCCTGGGCTTAAGCCTAGCCCTGTGGACTGACTCTTCGAACGCCTAGAGCTCTCTTAGGCTCTCCTAACGAAATCCTGGGTATTCTATGAATACCAGAAACGAACCTATCTATAGAAACCTAAGATCTGAGACTATTTCTCAGAAACTAAAACAAACACTAATAAGAAAGAAAACTGAGATCCGAGTCTCTGAGTGAGTTGTGTACTGGAAAATTGTACACTGGAAACCACTTAATGACTCAGATCGAGTGGAGAGGGATGAATTCAACTGCTGGAGGCCTGGGGTATTTATAGCAGCTTCCCGGAGTAAAAAATTCTGAAAAATTCGATGTGGGACAGCTTCTGGCGGCTCGGGACGCCCGTCCTGATTCGTTGACCAGGTTCGGGACGCCCGTCCTGATTCGTTGACCAGGTTCGGGACGCCCGTCCCGGTTCAGGACGCCCATCCTGGCGGTTTGACCGGGTCGGGACGCCCGTCCCAGGTTCGGGACGCCCGTCCCGGACCTTTGACCGGGTCAACATTTCCAAAAATTGCGTTTTTGCCCCAGAATTTGCTGTTTTCGTCTACTTTTCACCTGACACTTCCAAAATCATAAAAACCGTGAAATCAAGTAAATAGTAAACAATTAATGTCAATTTACTCTCAATTTCACATTAAAACATACATAAAAACATGCTAAAAATGTGATACGATTTTAGCGTATCACCGACCTATGCTCAAACTATCAAGTCCTAAGTGAGGACTCCCTAGAATTAGAGGAGCCTGAACTTAGCTCTTCTGAAAATGAAAATACGTCTGATAGCTTCACTGAGATAGGTGATGATGAGATGAAGAAAGAACGAACCTCGTTTGAAGATCCACCAGACTTAGAGCTGAAGGAACTACCCACTCATCTGTGCTACGAATTCCTAGATGACAACAAGAAACTTCCCATTATTCTTGCAGCTGATCTGACTGCAGAACAAAGGAAGCGGTCTGTGGACATATGCAGAAAGTATGGAAGAGCCTTTGCCTACAAAATTGCAGACATCCCAGGTATTAATCCAAGCTTTTGTTCGCATAAGATTCTTCTAGAAAATGAGTATAAGCCATGTGTGCAACCTCAAAGGAGGTTGAATCCTAATGTGTGTGATATTGTTAAGAAAGAAGTCATTAAACTATTAGATGCAGGACTTATCTACCCTATCTCAGATAGTGAGTGGGTAAGCCCGGTGCAGGTAGTACCTAAGAAAGGCGGTATAACAGTTGTTAGGAATGAGCATAATGAACTAATCCCTACGAGAACTGTAACTGGTCATCGTGTATGCATAGACTATAGAAAACTAAATACGGCCACACAAAAAGATCACTTTCCCCTTCCTTTTATTGACCAAATGTTAGAAAGATTATCTGGACACATGTTTTATTGCTTTCTTGATGGGTTTCCTGGTTATTTTCAAATTCCTATTTCCCCTGAGGACCAGCATAAACTACGTTCACATGCCCTTTTGGAACATTTGCATATAGAAGGATGCCTTTTGGTTTGTGTAATGCACTTGCTACATTTCAACGTTGTATGACTGTGATACGCGAAAATCATATACCTTTTTTAGCATGTTTTTATGTATGATTTAGGGTGAAATTGATAGGAAATCGATCTTAATTGATTGTTATTTACTCAATTTCACAGTTTTTATGATTTTGGAAGTGTCAGGTGAAAAGTAGACGAAAACAGAAAATTTTGGGGTAAAAATGCAATTTTTGGAAATGCTGACTTGGTCAACGGTCCGGGACAGGCGTCCCAACCCAGTCAAACCACCAGGACGGGCGTCCCGAAGCACCAGAATTTGTCCCACATCGAAATACTTTCCAACAGACTAGCTACACGATAGGTACTCTACCTTAGGTTCTGGTTGATTAAGTGACAATAATTGAATGCTAAGTGACAGTTAGTAAGAATCAGTCCTTAATTACTCATAATCGACATAGGTAAATAAAGCCTATCTTTTAGCATACCAATCGGAACTGCATCAGATTTTTGGCGCCGTTGCCGGGGAAATATCATAATGAATTTAGGACTCCTGATCAAAATTCTAGATACTTATGATAGGTAGCAGTATTAACCTACACCTTAGACCTAACACTTGTTTTATGCTAGTTAGACAATCAGTTTCCGAAATATAGGATTATCATAACTAATTGATTTTAGATAATATCTAAAATTAAGACACTTAGGATAATCAAATTTTAGAAAATCATTCTAAAACCATATTGAGACACTTAGGATAACCTAAATTCTTTTTTAATTTAAAAACTGAAAAAATGTATTTTTCTTGCTCAATGGTAAGTTGTTCTTTTCCCCATCTCTTGTTCATTCTTAACTGTTTTCTTAGTTGCTCTTTTTCGTGTTTTTCTTCTATTATTTAATTTCGAATAAAAATGGAAATGAGGATAAAATATGTTTTCTTCTGAGTTGTAAAATTTTGGCTTAGATTTTTATTGGGAAGAAACTCCATTTTAGAATTTTCTTAGAGTCATACCGGCTTTATTAGGACGAGTTATGAAATAATTTTTCCTTAATAGCTAGACCTTTGAATGTTCTATTGAAAAAAAAGGATGTTCCTTTTGTTATGTTGATAATTGCATGAGATCTTTTAAACCAAAAGGAATTACTGCACCCATTAGGGCATCACCTGATTGAAATTTGCTTTTTGAATGAATATGTGATGTAATGATGTAGTAAGAATTGTTTTAGGACAGAAAGATGATAAGAAAGTTCATGCATGATAAATTCCGATCTTATGTAGTCTTGTCTAGAAACAATAGGTGACACTGATCACTCCAAGATATCTGTGTTCAATAAAACTAATGTTGAACCATACTTGATTAAGTTAAGTTTTATTGTTACTTGAACTTGATATAGAATAAAGGGATAAGAAAAAGGGTTGAAAATCTAGAAAGCAAAACCATTGGTCTAGATTAGAAAACCCCGAGTTAGAGGCTAATGTAATATTGATAAATTTTTGGGTGAAAACTTATTTGCATTGTTTGCTATGTATAATTATTCTCATCTGTGGTTTATTGCAAATTATCTAGTCACTGAATAAGTTCCAAGTGATATGACTTATCAGCAAAAGAAGAAATTCTTTGCTGATTTGAAATATTACTGCTGGGCAGTTTCTCTTCTATTTCAAATTTTTGCAGAGCAGTTGATCAGATGATGTGTCTCAGAAGATGAAGGACACAAGATTTTGGAGCATTGCCCTAAAGAATCTACGGGAGACCAATTGATGGCTATCAACACTGTCCGGAAGGTGTTGAAAGCAGGATCTTGTTGACCCACTATATTCAAGGATTTTGTATCTCGATACAGTCCTGCGATACTGGTCAAATAACAGGTAACACATCTTCCAGAGATCATCTACCCCAGCGACGTACACAGAATGTTGCAACCATTGATATCAGGGGTATTTCGAATCCTTCTCTCTTTCTTCCTTTGAACATAATTACATCATAGTAGTCGTGGAACACTTTTCAAAATGGCCTGAACCACAGGCATTACCTACTAATGATGTTAAAGTCATGTGCAGATTCTAATTGTTTTCCAGATTCAGAGTGCCAATGTTTTAGGAAGAAATGTTCAGCCTGTGTATCAAATTTGTGAAGTCTGCTAAGTACCACACTTTAGCTGGGATTGCTATGGGAATGACTGACCATTCCAAAAGTGGTAGGAGTAGGTTACTGCAGAATGCTGCTCCAATGGGAAATGCATACAATCCCAACTAGAGGAATCATACGGGATTTAGCTGAGGAATAATTCGGAAGCTGGAAACTTTCAGAAGATACCACCACAGTAAAACCCCTACCCGCAGAATCAACAGATGAGATACTGGTAACAATTAAAGCTAGACCAGTGCAAGCAAGTGATCTACCAAGAGGTAACGAAGGGTCGAAGGATATAGAGGAATTTGGCGTTGTATCAGGAGCATAGCAATGGAGGAGCTTGCATCCCCTGCATACCAATCAGCTGTGAGAAACTTCCCCGAGGAAGTCTCAAATACTTGGGCCCAGATCTACACAACTGGAGCCCCCTACCACTACAGCTTCGCCAAAACTTCAGGTATCTTTTCTTCCATTTGAGACTTGCGTGCAATACCTTTACTAACATTGGCAAGAAGGCACACAAATCCCAAGAAATCTCATTCCTAGACACGTTCCTCCTGGATACGTTGCTATGATTGTGAGAAATCTTACAAATGAGTCGAGGAAGCAGTCTGTGGGGCTCGAGCCATTCATCAAATGAATAGGCCATTACCTAGAGCTCGACGATGAAGGATCGAAGCTGACGTCATCCGTTCCAGTATCAAGAGCTTACAGAGTCAAGAATGCCTCAGCAATAGCACATGGCTAAGGTGAAGAGCCAATTGACAGATTAGAGAAAACCCTTCTGCTCGAGGTAAGAAGGGAGTTTTTCTAATCTCATCTTCCTTTACTTTTATTTTCTTCATTTTTGTGTCTTGTTTTGTTGGTTGTTTTATTTTCTCTCTTACCCTTAGTTAGTCAAATAAGTGTGGGGTAAGAGTTTTCTATTTTGTTTTTATTTCTTCTTGTTTTCAAATAAGTGCGGGGTAGCTTAAATATGCATGAACACTAAGGACAGTGTCAGGCTTAAGTGTGGGGTAGCAGTGCATGGTGCACTGTAGCAGTTGGCAAAATTTTTGCATGATTTTGTTTGTTTTCCCCGTATTTTCACACCCTTCCAAAAAAAATTTCAAAATTTTTCCGTCTTTCAGACTTCTAAATGCAGTATGCTTGGTTAAACAATTGCTTATGTCTATGATATGTAGGTAGAATGTTATAGTTAGTAGGAGATAATTGATGACTATTTTTGAACTTATTGATTAGGAGTAGGGAATTCCTGATAATTGAGCACAACTTAGTCTGGATTAGAGACCTCAACCAATTACCTTTTCAAAACATAAATAGATAAAATTAGACCAGTTGCAGGATGCATTGACAATTGGAATGACTAGATGCGACTCTGAGCCAAAAGTGAAAAAGAAAAAAAAAAGTGAGCTAATTAAAATAGGGTAGTTTGCCAGCGGCCTTCACTACTCGAGCACCACTCCTTCGGGGAACTTAAAGCCTGATGCCCTAAGGTCGTGTAGGTCTGGGAGTCATCGGAGTGGGACTCGCTACATGGGTAGTTGAAGTTGACGTGTTCAAAGCGGACTCAAAATACCCTGAATCTATAAACGAAAGAAATCAATAAGAGCTAAATAATTAAAATCTGATCACCAAGGCTCAGAACTCATAAAGTTATCTGTTGTCAGTGTGTCTAGCGACAGGTCGAAGTGTTATCTGGTAATAGTTAAGATAAGAGTTTATTGTGTTGACTATCTGGTCTGGACTAGTACACACACTACACATCAGGAAGACCTTATGACTAAGAGAAGAGTTCAACCTAGTTGTTAAATTGTTTTCTGCTCAATCCTAACAATCTACTAGAGACATTTGAGACCTTGTCATAGCAATCTAACCAGTCAGACCAGTGTTAAGAATTATCTGAATAATTTTTGGAATAAAAATATGACTAGAAATTTAAATGACTGCACATATGATTTAGAATCATTAACTTCAGGTAGACTTTGCTTGAGGATAAGCAAAACGCTAAGTGTGGGGTTATCTGATACGCGAAAATCATATACCTTTTTTAGCATGTTTTTATGTATGATTTAGGGTGAAATTGATAGGAAATCGATATTAATTGATTGTTATTTACTCAATTTCACAGTTTTTATGATTTTGGAAGTGTCAGGTGAAAAGTAGACGAAAACAGCAAATTTTGGGGTAAAAATGCAATTTTTGGAAATGCTGACTTGGTCAACAATTCGGGACGGGCGTCCCGACCCAGTCAAACCACCAGGACGAGCGTCCCGAAGCACTAGAATTTTCACTCCAGAAAGCTGCTATAAATACCCCAGGCCTCCAGGAGTTGAAATCATCCCTCTCCACTCGATCTAAGTCATTCAGTGGTCTCCAGTGTACAATTCTCTAGTACACAACTCACTCGGAGACTCAGATTTCAGTAGAAGTTTTCTTTCTTTCCTTTTTGTTTTCGTTTTTCTAGTTTCTAAGAAATAGTCTCAGATCTTAGGCTTACATAGATAGGTTCGTTTCTGGTATTCATAAAATACCCGGGATTTCGTTAGGAGATCCTAAGAGGGCTCTACGCGTTCGAAGAGTCAGTCCACAGGGCTGGGCTTAAGTTGGGTATTAAGGTAAAACCCAGTTACTAGGCTGAGGAAGCGTACTTCGAAGGTTCTGGCTAGCAGAGTCGGGGCGAGCAATACGACATATACAGCAGTATGCTCCGTCGGCGAGACGACGTAAAGGGTGATTTCTTTATGGCATCAGTCCCCATGTTCCTCTCTTATATGTTGTTATTGTGTTGTTCCAAATACTTATTATGAATACGAGATTACGATTTTTATGAATAGTTGTTTTATATGTTGACGTTGTTATGTTTTTCCGGAAATAGCCACCTGCTTAACATTCACTATGTCTGCATGTCTAATGTGCTCTTTTAAACTAAAAGTTAGGGTTATAGACAATTCCTAACCACGGTCTAATCATAACCTGTTTAGTTTAACATGCATCAATTAGTATTGGTGTCTGCCATGCTAGATAAAATAACCTGCTGAACACCCTGTTTGTTAGAGTAGTCTAGGGTAAGCCGGGCCGAGTCCGATTATGCCGGCGGCTAGGGCAAGCGGTATGATCCCCGAAGTGACATAGGGCTTTCATGGATGCCTTCGTCCCGAACCATGAGTAGGGCCGTCATTAAGGTAGGGCGGTTTATTAGAAACCTCTGATGTGGTACGCGCCTTTAGACACAGAACATAGTTGCAATCCAGGCTAAGACATGTCTAAAATACTCGAATATAGGTCAATCAACATATAGGAACAGTATAAGATAGAATCAGGAGCTCATCTATAAAACACTTCTAGGATTAATTAGACTTAAACCTAGTGGAGAACGGATCACCCTCTCATCAAAGTCATTGATGAAGATTGCATAACTGGATCATAAGATAGGAGTTAGGATAAAAGGCTAGTTACTACTAAGCCGTTGCCACTTCCCTGGGAGTACGATATTTAACTTAATAAAATCGTAGATACTTTCCAACAGACTAGCTACACGATAGGTACTCTGCCTTAGGTTCTGGTTGATTAAGTGACAATAATTGAATGCTAAGTGACAGTTAGTAAGAATCAGTCCTTAATTACTCATAATCGACATAGGTAAATAAAGCCTATCTTTTAGCATACCAATCGGAACTGCATCAGACTTCTATCTTTGAGGACATGTTAGGAAAATCTATGGAAGTATTTATGGATGACTTTTCTGTTTTTGGTAATTCATTTGAGGTTTGTCTAAAGAACTTGGAGTTAATGTTGAAACGTTGTATAAAATCTAACCTGGTTTTAAATTGGGAAAAATGCCACTTCATGGTAAAAGAGGGAATCGTCTTAGGACATAAGATCTCACACCTAGGTATGGAAGTAGACAAGGCAAAAATTGAAGTTATTTCGAAACTACCTCCTCCCAAAAATGTGAGAGCTGTTAGAAGTTTTTTGGGACACGCTGGCTTTTATATTAGGTTTATAAAAGATTTCTCATTAATAGCCAGGCCGTTGACCAATTTACTCGGAAAAGATGTTCCATTTGTCTTTGATGAAAAATGTCTAAAAGCTTTTAATAGACTTAAGGAACTTTTAACCACTGCACCTATCATGACATCACCCGACTGGAGTCTACCTTTTGAGCTTATGTGTGATGCTAGTGACTATGCAGTAGGAGTAGTTTTAGGACAAAGACATGATAAGAAATTTCATGTAATATATTATGCTAGTAAAACCTTAACTGATGCTCAGGAAAATTACACTACGACAGAAAAGGAATTATTAGCAGTATTATATGCATTTGATAAGTTCCGATCTTATCTAGTCCTGTCTAAAACTATTGTTTATACTGATCATTCAGCATTAAAATACTTGTTCAATAAAACTGACGCAAAACCATGATTAATCAGATGGGTTTTATTGCTTCAAGAATTTGACATAGAAATTTGGGATAAGAAAGGGGCAGAAAATTTAGCCGCAGACCACTTATCTAGGATAGAGAATCCGACCCTAGAAGCCATTGATGAAACAATCATATCTGACAAATTTCCGGATGAGAATCTATGTGCATTGTTTGCTATCTTCTCACCCCCTTGGTTTGCAGATATAGCAAATTACTTGGCAGCCCGGACTCTCCCTAGTGATATCACTGCTCAACAAAGAAAAAAATTCTTTGCTGACCTGAAATATCCTTTTCTATTTCGAATATGTGCAGATTAGATGATCAGAAGATGTTTCTCTCAAGAAGAAGGCTTCCAAATTCTAGAACATTTTCACTGTGGACCAACAGGCGGTCACTTAGCTGCAGCTAATACCGCTCAAAAAGTATTAGAAGTAGGTTTCTACTGGCCTACCATATTCAAGGATGCCGCAGCGTTCAAGGATGCCGCGGCGTGATCCCCGAAGTGACATAGGGCTTTCACAGCTGTCTTTAGGCCGAACCGTGAGTAGGGCCGTTTACCTTAACGATGGGGCTGTAGCATAGAGACTCAGATGTGGTACACCTTTAGACTCAGAACATAGTTGCATCCAGGCTAAGATATATCTAAAACACTCGAATATAGGTCAATCAACATATAGGAATAATATAACATAGAATCAGAACTTTTTCTATAAACACTTTTAGGCCTGATTAGACTTAAACCTAGTGAAGAATGGATCACCCTCTCATCAAAGTTATTGATGAAGATTGCATAACTGGATTATAAGATAAGAGTTAGGATAAAAGGCTAGTTACTACTAAGCCGTTACCACTTCCCTGGGAGTACGATAATTATTTAATAAAATCGTAGATACTTTCCAACAAACTAGCTACACGATAGGTACTCTGCCTTAGGTTCTGGCTGATTAAGTGACACCATAGAGACTAAATGTGACAATTAGTCAATCTCAGTCCTTAATTACTCATAATCAACATAGGGTAAAACAACACCTATTTAGCATATCGGCTGGAAACCCATCGGCCTCAAATATTCCTCCAACAAGGCATTGATCCTCTCTGTCTGACCATCAATCTAAGGATGATTTGCAGTCGAAAATTTCAGTTCAGATCCCAACAATCTAAACAACTACCCAAAATCTACCAGTAAACCTGGCATCTCTGTCACTAACTATATCCTTCAGTATACCAAAGTACTTCAGAACATGCTTGAAAAACAACTCAACTGCAACGTCAGATGGACAAGATGATGGAGCAGGGAAAAACATAACATATTTCGAAAATCTATCAACTATTACAAAAATAGAAGTTAAATCATTCACCTTAGGCAATCCGGAGATGAAATCTATCGAAATACTTTGCCACGACCCGTCGAGAATAGGAAGAGGTTGCAACAAACTAGGTTCCCTTTGCCTTTCAACCTTGTCTTGTTGACACACCAAACACGTTCGGACGTACGCTTCGATGTCATCCTCCATCCGTGGTCAAAAGAATCTTCTTGCTAATAAAGAACGAGTTCTTTCTATGCCAGGATGACCAGCCCACAACGAATCATGTGCTTCCTTAAGCAACATCCTTCTTAACTCTTCACTAGGGACATAGGCTCGTCCACCTTCGTCATCGAGTCAATATCTTCTCACAGTGCCCTCATTCACAAAAGATATTAGTTTATGTTAAACAAGGCCATTAGGGGCATACTCACGTATTTTCGCTACAAAATTTGATTCCACAATCGAAACCGCAGACAGTGTCATGCACACATCTCATCTACTCAATGTGTATGCCACCAAGTTTGTCTTGTCGAGCCTATGCACCCACTTAAAATCAAATACTGTCAAGAACTCTTGCCATCGAGCTTGCTTTGCGGACAACTTCTTTTGCATTTTGAAATAAGTGTTCGCCACATTGTCTGTCACCACTGTGAAAGACGGTCCCAACAAGTAGAGCCTCCAAACAGTAAGGTAATGAATCACAACCGTCATCTCCTTTTCATGGGCAGAATAACGCTGCTCACAATTCTTCATCTTGCGACTTTCGAATGCTAACGGGTGGTGTTCTTGCATCAACAATCCCCTAATCCCATGATCTGATGCATCCGTATGTACTTCAATGGGCAACTCAAAGTTTGGCAACTGTAGCACAAGGGTAGTCACCATTGCATCTTTGAGTTTCTGGAATGCCTCCACACACTCCTTGCTCCACGTCCAGTCTACTTCCTTTTTCAAGAGGTAGGTGATGCATTCCGACTGATATACTAAAATAAGTGTTGTTTTACCCTATGTTGATTATGAGTAATTAAGGACTTAGCCTGACTAATTGTCACATTTAGTCTCTATACTATCACTTAATCAATCAGAACCTAAGGCTGAGTACCTATAGTGTAGCTAGTCTGCTGGAAAGTATCTACAATTTTAATTAAATCAAATATCGTACTCCCAGGGAAGTGGTAACGGCTTAGTAGTAACTATCCTCTTACCCTAACTCTTATCTTATGATCCAGTTGTGCAATCGTTCATCAATATCTTTGATGAGAGGGTGATTCATTCTCCACTAGGTTTAAGTCTATTTAAGCCTAAAAGTGTTTTACAGATAATGTCCTGATTCTATGTTATACTGTTCCTACATGTTGATTGATCTATCTTCGAGTATTTTAGACATGTCTTGGCCTAGATTGCAACTATGTACTGAGTCTAAAGGTGTACCACATCTGAGTTACCTGATAAACCACCCTACCTTAATGACGGTCCTACTCACGGTTCGAGCTAAAGGCATCCATGAAAACCTATATCACTTAGGAGATCATGCCGCTCGCCCTAATGCCGGTATAAACACACAAACTCAGCCTACTTAGACTACTCTAACAAACATAGTGATCTATAGGTTATTTCATCTAAAATGGCAGACATTAATGCATCCCGACGGGGAAGTCCTAAATTAATGCATGTTAAACTAAATAGGTTATGATTAGACCATGGTTAGGAATTGTCTATAACCCTACATTTAGTTTAAAAGAAACTACATTAGACATGCAGACATAATGAAAGTTAAGCTGGTGGCCATTTTTGGAAAATCATAAAGAACTTCAACATGCATAACAAATATCCATAAAATCATAATTCAATAATCATAACAAATGTTTGGACGAACACAGTACAGACATATAAAGAGAGGGACAGGGGGACCGATGCCAAAAAGTAATCACCCTTTACGAAGTCTCGCCGATGGAGCAACTGCTTGTATATGTTGGACTGCTCGACCCGACTCTGCTCGACAAAACCTTCGGAGGACGCTTCCTCAGTGATACGCGAAAATCGTATCACATTTTTAGCATGTTTTTATGTATGTTTTAATGTGAAATCGAGAGTAAATTGACATTAATTGTTTACTATTTACTTGATTTCACGGTTTTTATGATTTTGGAAGTGTCAGGTGAAAAGTAGACGAAAACAGCAAATTCTGGGGCAAAAACGCAATTTTTGGAAATGTTGACCCGGTCAAAGGTCCGGGACGGGCGTCCCGAACCCGGGACAGGCGTCCCGACCCAGTCAAACCGCCAGGACGGGCGTCCTGAACCGGGACGGGCGTCCTGAACCGGGACGGGCGTCCTGAACCGGGACGGGCGTCCCGAACCTGGTCAACAAATCAGGACGGGCGTCCCGAACCGGGACGGGCGTCTCGAGCCGCCAGAAGCTGTCACACATCGAATTTTTCAGAGATTTTCACTCCGGGAAGATGCTATAAATACCCCAGGCCTCCAGCAGTTGAATTCATCCCTCTCCACTCGATCTGAGTCATTAAGTGGTTTCCAGTGTACAATTTTCCAGTACACAACTCACTCAGAGACTCGGATCTCAGTTTTCTTTCTTATTAGTGTTTGTTTTAGTTTCTGAGAAATAGTCTCAGATCTTAGGTTTCTATAGATAGGTTCGTTTCTGGTATTCATAGAATACCCGGGATTTCGTTAGGAGATCCTAAGAGAGCTCTAGGCGTTCGAAGAGTGAGTCCACAGGGCTAGGCTTAAGCCCAGGACGTAAGGTAAAGTCTAGCTACTAGGCTGAGGAAGCGTCCTCCGAAGGTTCTGGTGAGCAGAGTCAGGGCGAGCAATACGACATATACAGCAGTACGCTCCGTAGGCGAGACTTCGTAAAGGGTGATTTCTTTATGGCATCGGTCCCCATGTCCCTCTCTTATATGTTTATTGCTTTGTTCTAAATATGAATTATGAATATCAGATTACGATTTTATGAATAGTTGTGTTATATGTTGAAGTTTTTATGTTTTTCCGGAAATAGCCACCTGCTAAATATTCATTATGTCTGCATGTCTAATGTAAGTCTCTTTTAAACTAAAACTAGGGTTATAGACAATTCCTAACCACGGTCTATTCATAACCTGTTTAGTTTAACAGGCATCAATTAGTATTGGTGTCTGCCATACTAGATAAAATAACCAACGGAACACCTTGTTTGTTAGAGTAGTCTAGGTAGGCTGAGTAGAGAGTTATGCCGCGGTTTTGCGACGAGCAGCATGACCCCGAAGTGACATAGGGTACCGTTCATTGCTGACTTTAGTCCGGGCCGTGAGTAGGGCCGTTTACCTTAACGATGGGGCGGTAGTGTAGAGACCTCAGATGTGGTACACCTTTAGACACAGAACATAGTTGCATTCCAGGCTAAGATATATCTAAAACACTCGAATATAGGTCAATCAACATATAGGAACAGTATAACATAGAATCAGAACTCATCTTTAAAACACTTTTAGGATTAATTAGACTTAAACCTAGTGGAGAATGGATCACCCTCTCATCAAAGTATTTGATGAAGATTGCATAACTGGATTATAAGATAGGAGTTAGGATAAAGGCTAGTTACTACTAAGCCGTTGCCACTTCCCTGGGAGTACGATAATTAAATTAATAAAATCGTAGATACTTTCCAATAGACTAGCTACACGATAGGTACTCTGCCTTAGGTTCTGGCTGATTAAGTGACACCATAGAGACTAAATGTGACAATTAGTCAATCACAGTCCTTAATTATTCATAATCAACATAGGGTAAAATAACACCTATTTAGCACGTCAACCGGAATCGCATCAGATTTTTGGCGCCGTTGCCGGGGAAATATCATAATGAATTTAGGATTCCTGATCAAAATTCTAGAGGCTTATGATAGGTAACGGTAGTAATCTAGACCTTAGACTAACACTTATGTTATACCAGTTAGACAATCAGTTTCCGAAATATAGGATTATCATAACTAATTAATTTTAGATGTTATCTGAAATTAAGACATTTAGGATAATCAAATTTTAGAAAATTATTCTAGAACCATATTGAGGGAATTTACGTGCTTTCAAAATATTAAAAGAAAAAAAAAATTAAAATCTAAAAATCCGAAAAAAATTGTACTTTTTCTTGTTTAAGGTAAGTTATTCTCTTTTCCCTATCCTTTGTGTTTTCTTGTGAATAGTTTTTTGTTTGTTTTCTCTTTCTTCCAAGTTTTTCTTTAAGTTTTCACTCTCCCTGTAACCCACTAACCAGTTTGCTCAGGCTAAAACGTGTTCTTCTCTGTAGTTGCATGACTCGATCTTCAGAAGCTAACCTTGAAACACCAGTTGAGAATCCTGAACGAATCATTCGCACAGCTAATAGGCGAAGAACAGAAATGGCTGCTGAAAGACCTACCCTTGAATCCTACATCCAGCCACAGACTATCCCAGTCTCATCTGCCATCCGAATCCCTGGGAACCCTCGCTATGATCTTAAACCTAATGTGATCCAGCTGATTATAAATCGAGTTCAGTTTGGAGGAACTGCAGCCGAAAATCCGCTGGAACACCTATCTGATTTCTCTTCTCTCTGCGAAGGCCTCAAGGGAGATCATACTGCAGAAATAACTAAACTCAACCTTTTTCCCTACTCACTTAGGGACAGAGCTAAGAGATGGTTGGCCCAGCTACCTACTAACTCCATTACCTCTTGGGACGAGTTAAGCAAAGCCTTCCTAGAAGAGTACTACTCTGCAGCAAGAGTCCTAGAATATCGAAGGGCTCTGTCTAGTTTCACTCAAGCTGCTGATGAGACAGTGATCGAAGCTTGGGACAGATTCAAAGAACTACTCAGGCTCTGCCCCCAACATGGACTTACCGAGGCATTGCTGATTCAGCAATTTTACGGGGGTATGTCAGACATGGGTAAGCAAATTCTCGATGGACTCAATCCCCAGAGCGGTTTCAATGGAATGAGTGATGTAGATGCTAGAAACGCTCTGGAGAGACTCTACAGGAACAGCAAGAATTGGCGCACAAGTGGCCGAGCTAAGAAGCAACCAGTAAATGCGGTCGTTGCCTCCACTGATGATCAATTTGAGGCACTGAAGGCCAGCATTACTAATCAGCTGAATGCTTTCCAACAAGGGAAAAACACTCAGTCAGTATACCAAGTCTGCGAGTTTTGCCAAGGACCACATTTCAGTGGTGATTGTTATGGTAATGGGATATTAACTGTCCCAGAAGAGATGGAACAAGTGGACGCAGTAAATTCTGCTCCTATAGGAAATACCTACAATCCCACTTGGAAGAACCATCCGGGATTTAGTTGGAGAAACAATCCCGGGACTACTAACTTTCAGAAAAGAGTACCTCAGCAACTGCCATATCCGCAGAACCAGCAAGTCGCTCTGCCTGCACCAAGGAACTACATCGTTCCAGCTGATCCCATGCAAGAATTTAGAGACATGCTGAAGAGCATTTCCGACTCCAACAAGGAAATGATAGAGTCCAACAGAAAGATTCAGGAAGCTCACGCAGAAAGAATCCAGCAGAACGAGAATAGACAGAAGCAGACCGACGAGCAAACAATCAGAAACACACAAGCTGCTATACAAACTTTAGAGAGGCAGATGGGTCAACTATCCACCCATTTCTCTCACAGGTCCCAGGGAACGCTACCAAGCAACACTGAGACCAACCCTCAAACTGAATGCAAGACCATCACTCTAAGATCTGGTAAAATTCTATCTCCATCTCCACCCAAACCATCTGACCCTCCTATTCTTGTGCAGGAACCAGAAGAAGGCTCCAAGGACCCAACGCCGACGGATGTCGAGATCGAAGTAGCAAGGAAAGGGAAGACGGAGTTTATTCCTGAGTACCGGCCAAAAGTACCTTACCCTGCCAGACTTATGCACAATAAAGATAAGGAGCAATTTGAAAAGTTTCTTAGGAATTTTAGTCAGATTCATGTTAATTTACCTTTACTTGATGTTATTTCTGAAATGCCAAAGTATGCTAAGTTTTTAAAAGAAGTTGTTAGTAATAAAAGAAAATTTGACATGGACAAGGTGGTTCTTAATGAAGAATGTTCGGCGGTTCTGTTGAATAAACTACCGTCTAAACAGAAAGATCCTGGTTGTTTTACCTTGCCATGTACAATTGGAAATATTACTAACATGCATGCATTAGCAGACTTAGGAGCTAGTATTAATCTTATGCCATCTAGTTTATTTGATAAATTAGGATTGCATGATTTGAAAACGACTAGGATGTGCATACAACTTGCAGACAGGACAGTCAAAATCCCCAAGGGAATAATTGAAGACCTCTTAGTAAAGGTCGGAAAATTTGTATTTCCTGTGGATTTCGTTGTCATGGACATGAATGGGGAAGGAGGAGTGCCCCTGATCCTAGGTCGACCATTTCTAGCCACCTCAAAAGCATTAATAGACGTCAGTAATGGTCAAATCAAGTTAAGGGTAGGAAATGATGACGTCACTTTTGATCTAAATGAGACCCTTAGGTATCCCATGCATTTAGATGATACTTGTTTTTGTGTGGATGCCATGGAACACTTGATTGCAATTAACGTGACAGACCTATGCTCAAACTATCAAATTCTAAGTGAGGACTCCCTAGAATTAGAGGAGTCTGAACTTAGCTCTTCTGAAAATGAAATTACTTCTGATAGTTTCACTGAGATAGGTGATGATGAGATGAAGAAAGAGCGAACCTCGTTTGAAGATCCACCAGACTTGGAACTGAAGGAACTACCCACTCATCTGTGCTACGAATTCCTAGATGACAACAAGAAACTTCCCATTATTCTTGCAGCTGATCTGACTGCAGAACAAAGGAAGCTGACTGTAGACATGTGCAGAAAGCATAGAAGAGCCTTTGCCTACAAAATTGCGGATATCCCAGGTATTAATCCAAGCTTTTGTTCGCATAAGATTCTTCTAGAAAATGAGTATAAGCCATGTGTGCAACCTCAAAGGAGGTTGAATCCTAATGTGTGTGATGTTGTTAAGAAAGAAGTCATTAAACTGTTAGATGCAGGACTTATCTACCCTATCTCAGATAGTGAGTGGGTAAGCCCGGTGCAGGTAGTACCTAAGAAAGGCGGTATAACAGTTGTTAGGAATGAGCATAATGAACTAATCCCTACAAGAACTGTAACTGGTCATCGTGTATGCATAGACTATAGAAAATTAAATACGGCCACACGAAAAGATCACTTTCCCCTTCCTTTTATTGACCAAATGTTAGAAAGATTATCTGGACACATGTTTTATTGCTTTCTTGATGGGTTTTCTGGTTATTTTCAAATTCCTATTTCCCCTGAGGACCAGCATAAAACACATTCACATGCCCTTTTGGAACATTTGCATATAGAAGGATGCCTTTTGGTTTGTGTAATGCACCTGCTACATTTCAACGTTGTATGACTGCTATCTTTGAGGACATGTTAGGAAAATCTATGGAAGTATTTATGGATGACTTTTCTGTTTTTGGTAATACATTTGAGGTTTGTCTAAAGAACTTGGAGTTAATGTTGAAACGTTGTATAAAATCTAACCTGGTTTTAAATTGGGAAAAATGCCACTTCATGGTAAAAGAGGGAATCGTTTTAGGACATAAGATCTCACACCTAGGTATGGAAGTAGATAAGGCAAAAATTGAAGTTATTTCAAAACTACCTCCTCCCAAAAATGTGAGAGCCGTTAGGAGTTTTTTGGGACACGCTGGCTTTTATCGTAGGTTCATAAAAGATTTTTCATTAATAGCCAGGCCGTTGACCAATTTACTCGGAAAAGATGTTCCATTTGTCTTTGATGAAATGTCTAAAAGCTTTTAATAGACTTAAGGAACTCTTAACTACTGCACCTATCATGACATCACCTGACTGGAGTCTACCTTTGAGCTTATGTGTGATGCTAGTGACTATGCAGTAGGAGTAGTTTTAGGACAAAGACATGATAAGAAATTTCATGTAATATATTATGCTAGTAAAACCTTAACTGATGCTCAGGAAAATTACACTACGACAGAAAAGGAAATTATTAGCAGTAGTATATGCATTTGATAAGTTTCGATCCTATCTAGTCTGTCTAAAACTATTGTTTATACTGATCATTCGGCACTAAAATACTTGTTCAATAAAACCGACGCAAAACCAAGATTGATTAGATGGGTTTTATTGCTTCAAGAATTTGACATAGAAATCCGGGATAAGAAAGGGGCAGAAAACTTAGCCGCAGACCACTTGTCTAGGTTAGAAAATCCGACCCTAGAAGCCATTGATGAGACAATCATATCTGATAAATTCCCGGATGAGAATCTATGTGCATTATTTGCTATTTTCTCACCCCCTTGGTTTGCAGATATAGCAAATTACTTGGCAGCCCGGACTCTCCCTAGTGATATCACTGCTCAACAAAGAAAAAATTCTTTGCTGACCTGAAATATTACTATTGGGAAGATCCTTTTCTATTTAAAATATGTGCAGATCAGATGATCAGAAGATGTGTATCTCAAGAAGAAGGTTTCCAAATTCTGGAACATTGTCACTGCGGACCAACAGGCGGTCACTTAGCTGCAGCCAACACCGCCCGAAAAGTATTAGAAGCAGGCTTTTACTGGCCCACCATATTCAAAGACGCCGCAGCATTTACAGGATCGTGCGATGCCTGTCAGAAAGCGGGAACCATATCTTCTCGAGATAATCTACCCCAACAGGTAATTCAAAGTGTAGAAATATTTGACATATGGGGTATAGATTTCATGGGTCCGTTTCCTTCCTCTTTTGGTATGAAGTACATCTTAGTAGCTGTAGAATATTTTTCAAAATGGCCTGAGGCACAGGCCCTACCTACTAATGATGCTCGAGCCGTATGCAGATTCCTTAAGCAGATTTTCGCCAGGTTTGGATGTCCAAAAGCCCTAATCAGTGATCGAGGTACGCACTTCTGCAACTCTCAATTGCAGAAAGTACTCCAGCAGTACGAAATTCAGCATCGCATTTCCACAGCCTACCATCCTCAAACCAACGGGCAGGCTGAGGTAACCAATAGGGGCATAAAGAGAATCCTAGAAAAGACCGTGGGTGTTAACCGTAAGGATTGGGCCAATAAACTGGAGGATGCATTATGGGCCTTCCGTACAGCATACAAGACCACTACGGGGTTCTCACCCTATCGACTAGTCTACGGAAAAGCATGCCACCTTCCGGTTGAACTTGAACACAGAGCTTACTGGGCAGTACGAAAATGCAATCTCGACGATAATTTGACTAAGGAACACCGGATTTTACAGCTCAACGAATTGGATGAGTAGAGGCTCAAAGCATATGAGAACTCACATCAGTTCAAAATGACAAGTAAACTCCGGCATGATAGACGACTCAGAGCCCAGAAAAATTTTGAACCAGGTGATAAGGTATTGTTGTACAACTCACGTTTAAAATTTTTCCCAGGAAAGCTGCGTAGCTATTGGTCAGGACCGTTCACAATCAAGGAAGTATCACCTTTCGGAGCATGTGACATCATGGATTCTGACGGTATTGTTCAAAAAGTAAATGGACAACGCCTAAAGATTTACAGAGAGCCGTTTGACTCGTCCGAGCAGATTGTGGACTTCACAGACTAAGGGAGTATCTCTTTCATTTTATTTCTTGTTTTTGTTATTCCTTCTTACCCGTAGTTAGTTGAATAAGTGTGGGGTAAGGATCTTTTAATTGTGTTTTATTTCTTGTTTTCAAATAAGTGTGGGGTAATTAGCTATGCATGAACACTGAGGACAGTGCCAAACGTAAGTGTGGGGTAGCAGTGCACGGCGCACTGTAGCAGTTTGAAAAAATTTTCGCATGCTTTTGCTTGTTTTCCCCGTATTTTCACACCCTTCCAAAATTTTTTCAAAATTTTTCCATCTTTCAGACTTCTAAATGCAGTATGCTTGGTTAAACAATTGCTTATGTCTATGATATGTAGGTAGTATGCTATGGTTAGTAGGAGATAGTTGATAGCTATCTTGGACTAATTGATTAGGAATAGGGAATTCCTGATAACTAAGCACAACCTTGTCTGGATTAGAGACCTCAACCAATTGCCTATTCGAGACTTCACTAGATAAAATTAGACCAGTTGTGGATATATTGGCAGTTAGAATGACTAGATGAGACGCTGAGCTAAAAGTGAAAGGAACATTAAAGAAGTTAATTACAATAGGGTAGTTTGCCAGCGGCCTTCGCTACTCGAGCACCACTCCTTCGGGGAACTTAAAGCTTGATGCCCTAAGGTCGTGTAGATCTGGGAGTCATCGGAGTGGGACTCGCTACATGGGTAGTTGAAGTTGACGTGTTCTAAGCAGACTCGAAATACCCTGAATCTATAAAGAAAATAACCAAGTGCTAAAACATTAAAAATCTTATCACCAAATACTTTGATGAGAGGGTGATCCATTCTCCACTAGGTTCAAGTCTAATTAACCCTAGAAGTGTTTTAAAGATAAGTTCTGATTCTATGTTATACTGTTCCTATATGTTGATTGACCTATATTCGAGTGTTTTAGATATATCTTAGCCTGGAATGCAACTATGTTCTGTGTCTAAAGGTGTACCACATCTGAGTCTCTATGCTACCGCCCCTATCATTAAGGTAAACGGCCCTACTCACGGTACGAACAAAGACAGTTATGAAAGCCCTATGTCACTTTCGGGGATCACTCTGAAGGCTCGTAATCGCTGGCATAACGCTCTACTCAACCTACCTAGACTACTCTAACAAGCCAGTGTTCAGCATGTTATTTTATCTAGTATGGCAGACACCAATACTAATTGATGCCTGTTAAACTAAACAGGTTATGAATAGACCGTGGTTAGGAATTGTCTATAACCTTATTTTAGTTTAAAAGAAACTACATTAGACATGCAGACATAATGATTATTTAGCAGGTGGCTATTTCCGGAAAAACATAATAACTTCAACATGCAAAACAACTATTCATAAAATCATAATCTGATATTCATAATTGATGTTTAGGACAAAGCAATAAAACATATAAGAGAGGGGTATGGGGACTGATGCCATAAAGAAATCACCCTTTACTTAGTCTCGCCTACAGAGCGTACTGCTGTATACGTCGTATTGCCCGCCCTGACTCTGCTCGCCAAAACCTTCGGAGGACGCTTCCTCAGCCTAGTAGCTAGACTTTACCTTACGTCCTAGGCTTAAGCCTAGCCCTGTGGACTGACTCTTCGAACACCTAGACCTCTCTTAGGGTCTGCTAATGAAACCCCGGGTATTCTATGAATACCGAAAACGAACCTATCTATAGAAACCTAAGATCTGAGACTATTTCTCAGAAACTAAAACAAAACACTAATAAGAAAGAAAACTGAGATCCGAGTCTCCGAGTGAGTTGTGTACTGGAAAACTGTACACTGGAAACCACTTAATGACTCAGATCGAGTGGAGAGGGATGAATTCAACTGCTGGAGGCCTGGGGTATTTATAGCAGCTTCCCGGAGTGAAAAATTCTGAAAAATTCGATGTGGGACAGCTTCTGGCGGCTCGGGACGCCCGTCCTGATTTGTTGACCAGGTTCGGGACGCCCGTCCCGAAGGACGCCCGTCCCGAAGGACGCCCGTCCTGAGGGATGCCCGTCCTTAGGGATGCCCGTCCCGGACCGTTGACCAAGTCAACATTTCCAAAAATTGCGTTTTTGCCCCAAAATTTGCTATTTTCATCTACTTTTCACCTGACACTTCCAAAATCATAAAAACCGTGAAATCAAGTAAATAATAAACAATTAACATCAATTTACTCTCAATTTCACCCTAAAACATATATAAAAACATGCTAAAAAGGTGATACGATTTTCGCGTATCAGATAACCCCACACTTAGCTTTTTGCTTGTCCTCAAGCAAAGTCTACATGGAGTTAGTGATTCTAAACCGTAGTGCAGTCACTTAAATTCCTAGTCATGTTTTTATTCCAAAAATTCTTCAGACAATTCTTAACACAGGTCTGACTGGTTAGGTTGCTATGACAAGGTCTCAAATGTTTTTAGTAACTTGTTATGATCAGGGAGAAAACAAATCAACAACTAGGTTGGACTTTTTTCTTAGTCACAAGGTCTTCCTGATGTGTAGTGTGTGTACTAGTCTAGACCAGATAGTCAACACAATGAACTCTTATCTTAACTGCTACCAGATAATACTTCGACCTATCGCTAGACATACTGACAACAGATAACTTTCTGAGTTCTGAGCTTTGGTGATAAGATTTTTAATGTTTTAGCACTTGGTTATTTTCTTTATAGATTCAGGGTATTTCGAGTCTGCTTAGAACACGTCAACTTCAATTACCCATGTAGCGAGTCCCACTCCGATGACTCCCAGATCTACACGACCTTAGGGCATCAGGCTTTAAGTTCCCCGAAGGAGTGGTGCTCGAGTAGCGAAGGCCGCTGGCAAACTACCCTATTGTAATTAACTTCCTTAATGTTCCTTTCACTTTTAGCTCAGAGTCTCATCTAGTCATTCTAACTGCCAATATATCCTCAATTGGTCTGATTTTATCTAGTTAAGTCTCGAACAGGTAATTGGTTGAGGTCTCTAATCCAGACAAAGTTGTGCTCAGTTATTAGGAATTCCCTATTCCTAATCAATTAGTCCAAGATAGCTATCAATTATCTCCTACTAACCATAACATACTACCTACATATCATAGACATAAGCAATTGTTTAACCAAGCATATTGCATTTAGAAGTCTGAAGGACGGAAAAATTTTGAAAAATTTTGGAAGGGTGTGAAAATACGGGGAAAACAAGCAAAAGCATGCGAAAAAATTTTCAAACTGCTTCAAACTGCTAGAGTGCACCGTGCACTGCTACCCCACACTTAAGTTTGGCACTGTCCTCAGTGTTCATGCATAGCTAATTACCCCACACTTATTTGAAAACAAGAAACAAAAATAAAACAAAGAACTCTTACCCCACACTTATTTGACTAACTAAGGGTAAGAGAGAAAATAAAACAACCAAAGAAATAACAAAACAGGACACAAAAATGAAGAAAAAAAAAAGTAAAGGATCATGAGGATTAGAAAAACTCCCTTCATGTCGCGAGCAGAAGGGTCTTCTCTGATCTGTCAATTGGCTCTTCACCTTAGCCATGTGCTATTGCTGAGGTGTTCTTGACTCTGCAAGCTCTAGATATTGGAACGGATGACGTCAGCTCCGATCCTTCATTGTCGAGCTCTAGGTAGTGGCATATCCATTTGATGAATGACTCAAGCCCCAAGGACTGTTTCCTCGAATCATTTGTAAGATTTCTCATAATCATAGCAACGTGTCCAGAAGGAACGTGTCTAGGAATGAGACTTCTTTGGATTGGTGTGCCTACCTGCCAATGTTAGTAAAGGTATTGCATGCAAGTCTCGAATGGAAGAAAAGATACCTGAAGTTTTGGCGAAGCTGTGGTGGTAGGGGCTCCAGTTGTATAGATCTGGGCCCAAGTATTTGAGACTTCCTCAGGGAAGTTTCTCACAACTGATTGGTATGCAGGGAATGCAAGCTCCTCCATTGCTATGCTCCTGATACAATGCTAAATTCCTCTATATCCTTCGACCGTTCGATACCACTTGGTATATCACTTGCTTGCACTGGTCTGGCTTTAATTGTTGCCAGTATCTCATCTATTGATTCTGCGAGTGTGGGTTTTGCTGTGGTGGTGTCTTCTGAAAGTTTCCAGCTTCCGAATTACTCCTCAGCTAATTCCGGTACGATTCCTCTAGTTGGGATTGTATGCGTTTCCCATTGGAGCAGCATTTTGCAGTAAGCTACTCCTACCTCTTTTGGAATGGTCAGTCATTCCCATAGCAATCCCTGCTAAAGTGTGGTACTTAGCAGACTTCACAGATTTGATACACAGGCTGAACATTTCTTCCTAAAACATTGGCACTCTGTATCTGGAAAACAACTAGAATCTGCACATGACTTTAACATCATTAGTAGGTAATGCCTGTGGTTCAGGCTATTTTCGAAAAGTGTTCCACGACTACTATGATGTAATTATTTTCAAAGGAAAGAAAAAGAAAGGATTTAATGAATACCCCCAGATATCAAAAAGATTGTAAAACTTTGTGTACCTTGTTGGGGTAGATGATCTCTGAAGGATGTGTTACCTGTTATTTGGCAAGCATCGCAAGACTGTATCGGAGATACAAAATCCTTGAATATAGTGGGTCAACAAGATCCTGCTTTCAATACTTTCCGGATAGTGTTGATAGCCATCAATTGGTCTCCCGTAGATTCTTTAGGGCAATGCTCCAAAATATTGTGTCCTTCATCTTCTGAGACACATCTTCGATCAACTGATCTGCAAAAATTTGAAATAGAAGAGAACATGCCCAGTAGTAATATTTCAAATCAGCAAAGAATTTCTTCTTTTGATAATAATCACTTGGAACTATTCAGTGACTAGATAATTTGAAATAAACCACAGATGAATTATTATACATAGCAAAACAATGCAAATAGGTTTTCATCCAAAAATTTATCAGTATTACACTAGCCTCTACCTCGGGGTTTTCTAATCTAGACCAATGGTTTGCTTTCTAGATTTTCAACCCTTTTTCTTATCCCTTCATTCTATATCAAGTTCAAGTAACAATAAAACCTAACTTAATCAAGTATGGGTCAACATTAGTTTATTGAACACAGATATCTTGGAGTGATCAGTGTCATATTGTTTTTAGACAATACTAGATAAGATTAGGATTATATACATGAACTTTCTTATCATGTTTTGTCTAAAACAATTCTTACTACATCACATATTCATTCAGAAAGCAGATTTCAATCAGGTGAAGTCATAATGGGTGCAATAATCCTTTTGGTTTTAAAAATTCTCATGCAATCATCAGCAAAACAAAAGGAACATCCTTTTTTTAATAGAACATTCAAGGTCTGGCTATTAAGGAAAAACTATTTCATAAACTCATCTAATAAGGCCGGCATGACTCTAAGAAAATTCTAAAAAGGTTTCTTCTGATAAAAATCTAAGCCAACTTTTACAACTCAGAAGAAAATATATTTTATCCTCATTTCCATTTTTATTTCTTCGAAATTAAATAAAGGAAAGAAGAAAAACACGAAAAAGAGCAACTAAGAAAACAACTAAAACAAAAAAGAGATAGGGAAAAGGAACAACTCACCGTTGAGCAAGAAAGATACATTCTTTGGGATTTTAAATTTTTAACATTTTTTTTTTTATGTTGAAAGCAGGTAAATTTCCTTAATATGGTTTTAGAATAATTTTCTAAAAATTTGATTATCCTAAGTCTCTTAATTTCAGATGACATCTAAAATTAATAGTTATGATAATCCTATTCAAGAAAGTGATTGCCTAACTAGTGTAAGATAAGTGTAGGTTAGGTCTAGGTTACTACCGTTACCTATCAAAGTCTCTAGAATTGTGGCCAATAATCCTAAAATTCATTATGATATTTCCCCGGCAACGACGCCAAAAATCTGATGCGATTCCGTTGACGTATCAAATAGGTGTTATTTTACCCTATGTCGATTATGATTAATTAAGGACTGTGATTGACTAATTGTCACGTTTAGTCTTATGTGGTGTCACTTAATCAGCCAGAATCTAAGGCAGAGTACCTATCGTGTAGCTAGTCTATTGGAAAGTATCTACGATTTTACTTAAGTTAATTATCGTACTCCCAGGGAAGTGGCAACGGCTTAGTAGTAACTAGCCTCTTATCCTAACTCTTATCTTATGATCCAGTTATGCAATCTTCATCAAATACTTTGATGAGAGGGTGATCCATTCTCCACTAGGTTCAAGTCTAATAACCCTAGAAGTGTTTTAAAGATAAGTTCTGATTCTATGTTATACTGTTCCTATATGTTGATTGACCTTATATTCGAGTGTTTTAGATATATCTTAGCTGGAATGCAACTATGTTCTGTGTCTAAAGGTGTACCACATCTGAGTCTCTATGCTACCACCCCCTATCATTAAGGTAAACGGCCCTACTCACGGTACGAACAAAGACAGTTATGAAAGCCCATGTCACTTTCGGGGATCACTCTGAAGGCTCGTAATCGCTGGCATAACGCTCTACTCAGCCGACTAGACTACTCCAACAAGCCAGGTGTTCAGCAGGGTATTTTATACTAGTATGGCAGACACCAATACTAATTGATGCCTGTTAAACTAAACAGGTTATGAATAGAC
Organism: Asclepias syriaca; assembly: GCA_027405835.1. Taxonomy (NCBI): domain Eukaryota; kingdom Viridiplantae; phylum Streptophyta; class Magnoliopsida; order Gentianales; family Apocynaceae; genus Asclepias; species Asclepias syriaca. Next base: position 13,282,483 of record CM049932.1, read on the forward strand.
CGTGGTTAGAAATTGTCTATAACCTTATTTTAGTTTAAAAGAAACTACATTAGACATGCAGACATAATGATTATTTAGCAGGTGGCTATTTCCGGAAAAACATAATAACTTCAACTGCAAAACAACTATTCATAAAATCATAATCTGATATTCATAATTGATGTTTAGGACAAAGCAATAAAACATATAAGAGAGGGGTATGGGGACTGATGCCATAAAGAAATCACCCTTTACTTAGTCTCGCCTACAGAGCGTACTGCTGTATACGTCGTATTGCCCGCCCTGACTCTGCTCGCCAGAACCTTCGGAGGACGCTTCCTCAGCCTAGTAGCTAGACTTTACCTTACGTCCTGGGCTTAAGCCTAGCCCTGTGGACTGACTCTTCGAACGCCTAGAGCTCTCTTAGGGTCTCCTAACGAAACCCCGGGTATTCTATGAATACCGGAAACGAACCTATCTATAGAAACCTAAGATCTGAGACTATTTCTCAGAAACTAAAACAAAACACTAATAAGAAAGAAAACTGAGATCCGAGTCTCCGAGTGAGTTGTGTACTGGAAAACTGTACACTGGAAACCACTTAATGACTCAGATCGAGTGGAGAGGGATGAATTCAACTGCTGGAGGCCTGGGGTATTTATAGCAGCTTCCCGGAGTGAAAAATTCTGAAAAATTCGATGTGGGACAGCTTCTGGCGGCTCGGGACGCCCGTCCTGATTTGTTGACCAGGTTCGGCACGCCCGTCCCGAGGGATGCCCGTCCTTAGGGATGCCCGTCCCGGACCGTTGACCAAGTCAACATTTCCAAAAATTGCGTTTTTGCCCCAAAATTTGCTATTTTCGTCTACTTTTCACCTGACACTTCCAAAATCATAAAAACCGTGAAATCAAGTAAATAATAAACAATTAACATCAATTTACTCTCAATTTCACCCTAAAACATATATAAAAACATGCTAAAAAGGTGATATTATTTTCGCGTATCAGCATACCAATCGGAACGCATCAGATTTTTGGCGCCGTTGTCGGGGAAATATCATAATGAATTTAGGATTATTGGCCACAATTCTAGAGACTTATGATAGGTAGCGGTAGTAACCTTGACTTTTGATTTACACTTATCTTATACTAGTTAGACAATCACTTTCCGAAATATAGGATTATCATAACTAATTAATTTTAGATAATATCTGAAATTAAGACACTTAGGATAATCAAATTTTAGAAAATTATTCTAAAACCATATTGAGGAAATTTACCTGCTTTCTAAATAAAATTCAAAATCCCTAAAAATATTTTTCTTGCTTTTCTATTTTACTTTCCTATTTTTGTTATTTGTTATTTCTAACTAGACTTTGCACTCAGAGATGAAGAGAACAAGAGCAGCTACTAACCAGGCAAAGAAAACAGAAATCCCTGACACTCCAGGACCAAAGAAGACAAAGCCAGAAGGACCATCTAGGCATGCACTAGAAATACCACGAGGGACTCTTCCTTCACAACCAGTAGAAGTAAACTCAAGCCTAGATGCCAGTGACCTAGTGAGAAGATTCCTGAACGCCCGTGAGCCTAGTCCCACGGAAGAAGATCCTTCTGAGGATACCTTCCCTCCTAGAGACGAATCCCAGCGATCTCCAGTCCACACTCCTGCCCAGAGAGTTCCTATAAATCCACCACCCACTGACCAAACCCAAAACTCACCAACATCTCCTGCATACACCCCAACACCTAACGAGCACACCCCTTCATCCGGGGGGAGTACTAACGGTTATCATTCAATGTTGTCTGTGCAGATAGATACGTTGGCTCAAAGGGTCTATGAGATGGACCAAGGAATTGCAAGCATATTGTGTCATTTAGACCAGCTCAGTCTATATATCACAACTAACATGGACCGACTCAGAGCCACGGTCAGTCTTCAGGAGAACCAAGGTGCACAACTACTCCGGGAGATGGCTGACTTACGCAGTGAGCAGGGCAGGCAGAGGGATGAGATGAGAGCCATACGCATAGAAATGCGAAGCATTCGAGCAGAGCTACAAGAGATCAGAGATAAGGGTCGTTGAAAAAGGGAAGATTCTTTTACTTTTATTCTCAGCAAATAAATTGTTTGAACTAAACCTGAATAATTGACCCCTATTTTCTATTTTTCAAACTTTTTAAAGGGTCCTTTATATTCAACAATTTTCTTCAGACATTTTATTTTCAAATTTCTATGAAAAACAAAAGTTTTGCAAATGCAGTTTATTTTTCACTAATTAAATTGTATAAACTCAGTTTTTGTTTTTTTGATATTCTTGCTGAATTTAAGTTGGGATAAAATTAGGGTAGTCATGATTTTCGAAAAAGACTGAGGAATTTTTGCATAGAGTTTTTAACAGCTTCTGAATTTGATTGGATAAACGTGAAGACTTGTTAAAAAAATTATGATTATTTTTGGTATCCCGAGATTTGCAGGGAATTACGAAGAAAAAAAATAATTTTATTTTCGGAATTGGCACGCATCCCGAAGCAACCCGGGATGAGCGTCCCTATTCTGGATGGGCGTCCAGCGGGACGGGCGTCCCGAAGGCCGGCCCTCCTACAAATAATCCATTTTTTTCATTTCCCCTCAAATCAACTTCCAAAAATTTACCTCTCTCAAATAATTCTCTCTATCTTCTCTCTACAAATTTTTGGCAAACTTCCCAAAGTTCAAAAATTCAAATTTCCCTCCAAAATTTGAATTTTAAATTTTCTTCCAAATTCGAATTTCCCTCCAAAATCCATCCTCCCGAATTCAAATTCACCTCCAGAATTCGAATTCGAATCTTCCTTCCTGCCTAAATTCTCAAAACCTCTCAAACACTCTCAACTCAAATGGCTCCCAAACGCGCCCGTAGCACATCCATCATGACCATCACTTCAGTGGCACATCCTTTTACGCTGTTTCACTCCAGCCCAGCATACCAGGAAAGATGTCATGGATACATCGGACGCACCATACTGACGGGCAGAACACTTGACTGGGCCGCAGTACAGACGCTAGAGGTGGAGCAGGAAGTCAGACGCATGCTCGACGTACTACCCTACAATCGAGTATTCATCGTCACTGAGCCAACATACCTAGAGCTGGTATGGGAGTTCTATGCGTCATTTACGTACCATCAGGAGCAGATTACATTCCGCTTGGGTGGAATAGATCGATCGATGAGCATGGTTGAGTTCGGCATTGCCCTGGGTATCTGGCAGAGAGACGAGCTGGATACGCCCGCCTATACCACGGCAGTTCGAGACTTCATGTCTGCAGACGTCTCTACTGCTTGGACTCAGATCTGTATGACGGGTGTCCCATACCAGCATGGCTTTGCGAAAGCCATAGGTATCTATCCTGCTCTTCGATACTTGCATACTATTATTGCACACACTTTGTCAGGACGACGGACGGCCCCCGAGAATGTCACCCAAATGGAGACATTCCTATTGGCCAACATGCATATGGGATCGCCAGTGGAGATGGCTCGACTTATCACGGTCATCATGCGGGGATTCTCTACGGACACTCGGAAACAGTGTCTGGGACTTGGACCATTCATCACCAGGATAACTCACTACCTGGAGTTGGACATCGAGGGCTCGGAGCTGACCCAGATCGCCCCGACCACCATTCCTACAGACCTCACTATCATACGGAACATGGGAATAGTCGTACGGGATGCAAATGGGCCCTACTCCATCCACACGGAGCAGCCAGGACAGGCCTCGGCACCAGGAGCAGCCCCAGCACACATACCTCCGTCCGAGATATTTGTTCCACGCACTGCCTTCGAACGACACAGGGCGCACGGATTGGCAGAACTCTCAGCCCGATATAGCCGAGATATGGATAGGATCGAGAGACGGCTGACGTTGATAGAGGACAGAGTCGCTATGAACACCAGCAAGATCGATGAGATTCATCAGCATACCTCCCACCTGGTGGAAAACTCCGAGGTCCACTTTTCGGCAGACTTTCTGGTAGACTTTCCGGCAGCCTTCGATCCACCTAATGACGGCGAGCCGGGTTCTTAGTTTTTCTTTCCTTTCCTTTTTCTTTTGTTGTTTTCATTCTATGTGTGATCATGTCTGGGCTGTATGAATTATGAATCTCTGTGTAACATTGATTGATATGACATAACAGCATTGTTTTCTCGATGTTTTCTTGTTATTTCTGTTATTTCCTTATTTTTCCTTCTTACCCATAGTCCTTCGAATAAGTGTGGGGTAAGAATCTTTTCTGTTTTGTTTCTTGTTTTCAAATAAGTGTGGGGTAGCAGTGCACATTGCACTGTAGTGAGAAAAGTTTTGCATGATTTTGCTTGTTTTCCCAATATTTTCATACCCTTCCAAAAATTTTCAAAATTTTTCATTCTTTCAAACATCTAAATGCAGTATGATTGGTTAAACATTGCTTATGTCTATGATATGTAGGTAGAATGTTATGGTTAGTAGGAGGCAATGTGATAGGTATCTTGAACTAATTGATTAGGAATAGGGAATTCCTGATAACTGAGCACAAATTGTCTGGATTAGATACCTCAGCCAATTACCTTTTCAAGACTTAACTAGATAAAATTAGACCAGTTGTGCATGTTTTGACAATTAGAATGACTAGATGAGACTCTGAGCTAAAAGTGAAAAGAAATAAAAGAAAGTTAATTAAATAAGGGTAGTTTGCCAGCGGCCTTCGCTACTCGAGCACCACTCCTTCGGGGAACTTAAAGTCTGATGCCCTAAGGTCGTGTAGATCTGGGAGTCATCGGAGTGGGACTCGCTACATGGGTAGTTGAAGTTGACGTGTTCTAAGCAGACTCAAAATACCCTACATCTATAAAGAAAATCCATAAATGCTAAATCGTTAAAAATCTGATCGCCAAGGCTCAGAACTCAGAAAGTTGTCTTTTGTTATTATGTCTAGCAATAGGGTCGAAATATTATCTGGTAGTAGTTAAGACGAGAGTATATTGTGTTGACTATCTGGTCTAGACTAGTACACACACTACACATCAGGAAGACCTTGTGACTAAGAAAGGAGTTCAACCTAGTTGTTAAGTTGTTTTCTGCTTGACTATAACAATCTGCTAGAGACATTTGAGACCTTGTCATAGCAACCTGACCAGTCAGACCTGTGTTAAGAATTGTCTGAATAAATTTTTGAATAAAAACATGACTAGGAATTTAAGTGACTGCACTATGATTTAGAATCACTAACTTCAAGTAGACTTTGCTTGAGGATAAGCAAAAAGCTAAGTGTGGGGTTAATATGATATGCATAAATCATATCACATTTTTAGCATGTTTTTAGGCATGATTTAGGGTGAAATTGAGGGTAAATTGGTCTTAATTGTTCATTATTAACTCAATTTCACAGTTTTTATGATTTTAGAAGTGTCATGTGAAAAGTGGAAGAAAATGGCAAATTTCTTGGGCAAAACGCAATTTTTCAGAAGTTTGGAATTCGGGGAGGGCATCCCGGTTCGGGACGGCCATCCTGACCTGGTCAACAGGTCGGGACGGGCGTCTAGGACTCGGGACGGCCATCCTGACCTGGTCAACAGGTCGGGAAGGGTGTCTAGGACTCGGGATGGCCGTCCTGACCCGGTCAACAGACCGGGACGGGCATCCCGAACCAGAAAATCAAGTCCCACATCGACATTTTGAGAGAAAATCACTCCAGAAAGTTGCTATAATTACCCCAGGCCTTCCTCAGTTGAAGTTGTTATGTTTTTCCGGAAATAGCCATGATGCGGTTTCTGACCGATATGCTAAATAGGTGTTATTTTACCCTATGTTGATTATGAATAATTAAGGACTGTGATTAACTAATTGTCACATTTAGTCTCTATGGTGTCACTTAATCAGCCAGAACCTAAGGCAGAGTACCTATCGTGTAGCTAGTCTATTGGAAAGTATCTACGATTTTATTAATATCGTACCCAGGGAAGTGGCAAACGGCTTAGTAGTAACTAGCTTTTATCCTAACTCCTATCTTATAATCCAGTAGCAATCTTCATCAAATACTTTGATGAGAGGGTGATCCATTCTCCACTAGGTTTAAGTCTAATTAATCCTGAAGTGTTTTAAATATGAGTTTTGATTCTATGTTATACTGTTCCTATATGTTGTTGACCTATATTCGAGTGTTTAGATATATCTTAGCCTGGAATGCAACTATGTTCTGTGTCTAAAGGTGTACCACATCTGAGGTCTCTACGCTACCGCCCCATCGTTAAGGTAAACGGCCCTACTCACGGCCTGGACTAAAGTCAGCAATGAACGGTACCCTATTGATGTGTGGATTCCGGTTGACTTACTAAATAGGTGTTATTTTACCCTATGATGATTATGATTAATTAAGGACTGTGATTAACTAATTGTCACGTTTAGTCTTATGGTGTCACTTAATCAGCCAGAATCTAAGGCAGAGTACCTATCGTGTAGCTAGTCTATTGGAAAGTATCTACGATTTTAATTATCGTACTCCCAGGGAAGTGGCAACGGCTTAGTAGTAACTAGCCTCTTATCCTAACTCTTATCTTATGATCCAGTTATGCAATCTTCATCAAATCTTTTGATGAGAGGGTGATCCATTCTCCACTAGGTTCAAGTCTAATTAACCCTAGAAGTGTTTTAAAGATAAATTCTGATTCTATGTTATACTGTTCCTATATGTTGATTGACCTATGTTCGAGTATTTTAGATGCATCTTAGCCTGGATTGCAACTATGTTCTGTGTCTAAAGGCGTACCACATCCGAGGTCTCTAATAAACCGCCCTACCTTAATGACGGCCCTACTCACGGTTCGGGACGAAGGCATCCATGAAAGCCCTATGTCACTTCGAGGATCATACCGCTTGCCCTAGCCGCCGGCATAATCGGACTCAGCTCGGCTCCTACCTAGACTACTTTAACAGGCAGGGTGTTCAACATGTTATTTTATCTAGCATGGCAGACACCAATACTAATTGATGCCTGTTAAACTAAACAGGTTATGATTAGACCGTGGTTAGGAATTGTCTATAACCCTAACTTTAGTTTAAAAGAGCACATTAAACATGCAGACATAGTGAATATTTAGCAGGTGGCTATTTCCGGAAAAATATAACAACTTCAACATATAAAACAACTATTCATAAAAATCATAATCTGATATTCAAAATAAGTATTTGGACAGACACAACAACGTATAAAGAGAGGGACCGGGGGGACCAATGCCATAAAGAAATCACCCTTTACGTAGTCACTGCCGTGGGACTGTGCTCCTTTGTATGTCGTACTGCCGACCCGACTCTATTTGACAGAGCCTTCGGAGGACGCTTCCTCAGCCTAGTAACTGGGCTTTACCTTCGACTCTCGGCTTAAGCCCAGCCCTGTGGACTGACTCTTCGAACGCCTAGAGCTCTCTTAGGGTTTCCTAACGATACCCGGGTATTCTATGAACACCGGAAACGAACCTATCTATAGAAACCTAAGATCTGAGACTATTTCTCAGAAACTAAACAAAACACTAATAAGAAAGAAAACTGAGATCTGAGTCTCTGAGTGAGTTGTGTACTGGAAAATTGTACACTGGAGACCACTAAATGACTCAGATCGAGTGGAGAGGGATGAATTCAACTGCTGGAGGCCTAGGGTATTTATAGCAGCTTCCAGGAGTGAAAATCTCTGAAAAATTCGATGTGGGACAGCTTCTGGCGGTTCGGGACGCCCGTCCTGGTTCGTTGACCAGGTTCGGGACGCCCGTCCCGGGTCAGGACGCCCGTCCTGGCGGTTTGACTGGGTCGGGACGCCCGTCCCGGGTTCGGGACGCCCGTCCCGGACCTTTGACCGGGTCAATATTTCCAAAAATTGCGTTTTTGCCCCAGAATTTGCTATTTTCGTCTACTTTTCACCTGACACTTCCAAAATCATAAAAACCGTGAAATCAAGTAAATAATAAACAATTAATGTCAATTTACTCTCAATTTCACATTAAAAACATAAAAACATGCTAAAAATGTGATACGATTTTCGCGTATCAGATAACCCCACACTTAGCTTTTTGCTTGTCCTCAAGCAAAGTCTACATGGAGTTAGTGATTCTAAACCGTAGTGCAGTCACTTAAATTCCTAGTCATGTTTTTATTCCAAAAATTCTTCAGACAATTCTTAATACAAGTCTGATTGGTTAGGTTGCTATGACAAGGTCTCAGATGTTTTTAGTAGTTTGTTATGATCAGGCAAAAAACAAATCAACAACTAGGTTGAACCTTTCTCTTAGTCATAGGGTCTTCCTGATGTGTAGTGTGTGTACTAGTCCAGACCAGATAGTCAACACAATGGCTCCTATCTTAACTGCTACCAGATAACCCTTCGACCTATCGCTAGACATGCTGACAACAGATAACTTTCTGAGTTCTGAGCTTGGGTGATAAGATTTTTAACGTTTTAGCACTTAGTTATTTTCTTTATAGATTCAGGGTATTTCGAGTCTGCTTAGAACACGTCAACTTCAACTACCCATGTAACGAGTCCCACTCCGATGACTCCCAGACCTACACGACCTTAGGGCATCAGGCTTTAAATTCCCCGAAGGAGTGGTGCTCGAGTAGCGAAGGCCGCTGGCAAACTACCCTTATTATAATTAATTTCCTTAAGTTCTTTTCACTTTTTAGCTCAGAGTCTCATCTAGTCGTTCTAACTGCCAATATATCCACAACTGGTCTAGTTTTATCTAGTTAAGTCTCGAATAGGCAATTGGTTGAGGTTTCTAATCCAGACAGGGTTGTGCTCAGTTATCAGGAATTCCCTATTCCTAATCAATTAGTCCAAGATAGCTATCGACTATCTCCCACTAACCATAACATACTACCTACATATCATAGACATAAGCAATTTGTTTAACCAAGCATACTGCATTTAGAAGTCTGAAAGACAGAAAAATTTTTGAAAAATTTTGGAAGGGTGTGAAAATACAGGGAAAACAAGCAAAAGCATGCGAAATTTTTTTTTTTTCAAACTGTTTTTTCAAACTGCTACAGTGCACCGTGCACTGCTACCCCACACTTAAGTTTGGCACTGTCCTCAGTGTTCATGCATAGCTAATTACCCCACACTTATTTGAAAACAAGAAATAAAACAGAAAAGATTCTTACCCCACACTTATTTGACTAATTCAGGGTAAGAGAGAAAATAAAACAAGAAGGATAATAGAAATAGCAAAACAGAACACAAAACAAAGAAAACAAAAGTAAAGGATCATGAGGATTAGAAAAACTCCCTTCATGTCGCGAGCAGAAGGGTCTTCTCTGATCTGTCAATTGGCTCTTCACCTTAGCCATGTGCTATTGTTGAGGTGTTCTTGACTCTGCAAGCTCTAGATATTGGAACGGATGACGCCAACTCCGATCCTTCATTGTCGAGCTCTAGGTAGTGGCATATCCATTTGATGAATGTCTCAAGCCCCAAGGACTGTTTCCTCGAATCATCTACAAAGTTTCTCGTAATCGTAGCAACGTGTCCAGAAGGAACGTGTCTAGGAATGAGACTTCTTTGGATTGGTGTGCCTACCTGCCAATGTTAGTAAAGGTATTGCATGCAAGTCTCGAATGGAAGAAAAGATACCTGAAGTTTTGGCGAAGCTGTGGTGGTAGGGGGCTCCAGTTGTGTATATCTGGGCCCAAGTATTTGAGACTTCCTCGAGGAAGTTTCTCACAGCTGATTGGTATGCAGGGAATGCAAGCTCCTCCATTGCTATGCTCCTGACACAATGCCAAATTCCTCTATATCTGCCGACCGTTCGTTACCTCTTGGTAGATCACTTGCTTGCACTGATTTGGCTTTAATTGTTGCCAGTATCTCATCTATTGATTCTGCGAGTGTGGGTTTTGCTGTGGTGGTGTCTTCTGAAAGTTTCCAGCTTCCGAATTACTCCTCAACTAAATCCCGTATGATTTCTCCAGCTAGGATTGTATGCATTTCCCATTGGAGCAGCATTCTGCAGTAACCTACTCCTACCTCTTTTGGAATGGTCAGTCATTCCCATAGCAATCCCTGCTAGAGTGTGGTACTTGGCAGACTTCACAGATTAGATACATAGACTCAACGGTTCTTCCTAAGATATTGGCACTCTGAATTTGGAAAACAATTTCTCATAAAATCTGCACATGACTTTAACATCATTAGTAGGTAATGCCTGTGGCTCAGGCCATTTTGAAAAAATGTTCCACGACTACTATGATGTAATTATTTTCACAGGAAACCTATTGTTTTTAGACAAGACCAGATAAGATCGGAATTTTATCATATGTGAACTTTCTTATCATGTTTCTGTCCTAAAACAATTCTTACTACATCATTACATCACATATTAATTCAACAAGAAGATTCTAACCAGGTGATGTTATGATGGGTGCAGTAGTTCCTTTTGGTTTGAAAAGATCTCATGCAATTATCAGCAAAACAAAAGGAACATCCTTTTTTTTTTTTCAATAGAATATTGAAAGGTCTGGCTATTAAGAAAAAATTATTTCATAACTTGTCCTAATAAAGCCGGCATGACTCTAAGAAGATTCTAAAATGGAATTTCTTCCCGATGAAAATCTAAGCCAGAATTTTACAACTCAGAAGAAAATTGTTTATCCTCATTTCCATTTTTATTTCTTCGAAATTAAATAAAAGAAGAAAAACATGAAAAAGAGCAACTAAGAAAAGAACTAAGAAGGAACAAGAGATAGGGAAAAGAGCAACTTACCATTGAACAAGAAAAGTACAATCTTTTTGGATTTTAAAATTTAACATTTTTTTTTTCTTTTTGATATTTCGAAAGCACGTAAATTCCCTCAATACTATTTTAGAATGATTTTCTAAAATTTGATTATCCTAAGTATCTTAATTCCAGATAATATCTAAAATTAATTAATTATGATAACCCTATATTTCGGAAATTGATTGTCTAACTAGCATAAAATAAGTGTTAGGTTTAAGGTCTAGGTTACTACCATTACCTATCATAAGTCTCTAGAATTGTGGCCTTTAATCCTAAATTCATTATGATATTTCCCCGGCAACGGCGCCAAAAATCTGATGTGTGGATTCCGGTTGACTTACTAAATAGGTGTTATTTTACCCTATGATGATTATGATTAATTAAGGACTGTGATTAACTAATTGTCACGTTTAGTCTTATGGTGTCACTTAATCAGCCAGAATCTAAGGCAGAGTACCTATCGTGTAGCTAGTCTATTGGAAAGTATCTACGATTTTAATTATCGTACTCCCAGGGAAGTGGCAACGGCTTAGTAGTAACTAGCCTCTTATCCTAACTCTTATCTTATGATCCAGTTATGCAATCTTCATCAAATCTTTTGATGAGAGGGTGATCCATTCTCCACTAGGTTCAAGTCTAATTAACCCTAGAAGTGTTTTAAAGATAAATTCTGATTCTATGTTATACTGTTCCTATATGTTGATTGACCTATGTTCGAGTATTTTAGATGCATCTTAGCCTGGATTGCAACTATGTTCTGTGTCTAAAGGCGTACCACATCCGAGGTCTCTAATAAACCGCCCTACCTTAATGACGGCCCTACTCACGGTTCGGGACGAAGGCATCCATGAAAGCCCTATGTCACTTCGGGGATCATACCGCTTGCCCTAGCCGCCGGCATAATCGGACTCAGCTCGGCTCCTACCTAGACTACTTTAACAGGCAGGGTGTTCAACATGTTATTTTATCTAGCATGGCAGACACCAATACTAATTGATGCCTGTTAAACTAAACAGGTTATGATTAGACCGTGGTTAGGAATTGTCTATAACCCTAACTTTAGTTTAAAAGAGCACATTAAACATGCAGACATAGTGAATATTTAGCAGGTGGCTATTTCCGGAAAAATATAACAACTTCAACATATAAAACAACTATTCATAAAAATCATAATCTGATATTCAAAATAAGTATTTGGACAGACACAGTAACAACGTATAAAGAGAGGGACCGGGGGGACCAATGCCATAAAGAAATCACCCTTTACGTAGTCACTGCCGTGGGACTGTGCTCCTTTGTATGTCGTACTGCCGACCCGACTCTATTTGACAGAGCCTTCGGAGGACGCTTCCTCAGCCTAGTAACTGGGCTTTACCTTCGACTCTCGGCTTAAGCCCAGCCCTGTGGACTGACTCTTCGAACGCCTAGAGCTCTCTTAGGGTTTCCTAACGATACCCCGGGTATTCTATGAACACCGGAAACGAACCTATCTATAGAAACCTAAGATCTGAGACTATTTCTCAGAAACTAAACAAAACACTAATAAGAAAGAAAACTGAGATCTGAGTCTCTAAGTGAGTTGTGTACTGGAAAATTGTACACTGGAGACCACTAAATGACTCAGATCGAGTGGAGAGGGATGAATTCAACTGCTGGAGGCCTAGGGTATTTATAGCAGCTTCCAGGAGTGAAAATCTCTGAAAAATTCGATGTGGGACAGCTTCTGGCGGTTCGGGACGCCCGTCCCGGTTCGTTGACCAGGTTCGGGACGCCCGTCCCGGGTCAGGACGCCCGTCCTGGCGGTTTGACTGGGTCGGGACGCCCGTCCCGGGTTCGGGACGCCCGTCCCGGACCTTTGACCGGGTCAATATTTCCAAAAATTGCGTTTTTGCCCCAGAATTTGCTATTTTCGTCTACTTTTCACCTGACACTTCCAAAATCATAAAAACCGTGAAATCAAGTAAATAATAAACAATTAATGTCAATTTACTCTCAATTTCACATTAAAACATATATAAAAACATGCTAAAAATGTGATACGATTTTCGCGTATCACCTATGTCACTTCGGGGTCATGTTGCTCGTCGCAAAACCGCCGGCATAACTCTCTACTCAGCCTACCTAGACTACTCTAACAAACAAGGTGTTCCGTTGGTTATTTTATCTAGTATGGCAGACACCAATACTAATTGATGCCTGTTAAACTAAACAGGTTATGAATGGACCGTGGTTAGGAATTGTCTATAACCCTAGTTTTAGTTTAAAAGAGACTTACATTAGACATGCAGACATAATGAATATTTAGCAGGTGGCTATTTCCGGGAAAAACATAAAAACTTCAACATATAACACAACTATTCATAAAATCATAATCTGATATTCATAATTCATATTTAGAACAAAGCAATAACACATATAAGAGAGGGACATGGGGACCGATGCCATAAAGAAATCACCCTTTACGAAGTCTCGCCTACAGAGCGTACTGATGTATATGTCGTATTGCTCGCCCTGACTCTACTCACCAGAACCTTCGGAGGACGCTTCCTCAGCCTAGTAGCTAGACTTTACCTTACGTCCTGGGCTTAAGCCTAGCCCTGTGGACTGACTCTTCGAACGCCTAGAGCTCTCTTAGGATCTCCTAACGAAATCCCGGGTATTCTATGAATACCAGAAACGAACATATCTATAGAAACCTAAGATCTGAGACTATTTCTCAGAAACTAAAACAAACACTAATAAGAAAGAAAACTGAGATCCGAGTCTCTAAGTGAGATGTGTACTGGAAAATTGTACACTGGAAACCACTTAATGACTCAGATCGAGTGGAGAGGGATGAATTCAACTACTAGAGGCCTGGGGTATTTATAGCAGCTTCCCGGAGTGAAAATCTCTAAAAAATTCGATGTGGGACAGCTTTTGGCGGCTCGGGACGCCTGTCCCGGATTAGGACGCCCGTCCTGGTCTGTTGACCAGGTCGGGACGCCCGTCCCGGGTCCTGGACGCCCATCCCGGGTCCTGGACGCCCGTCCAGGTGCCTTGACTTGGTCGGGACGCCCGTCCCGGACCTTTGACCGAGTCAACATTTCCAAAAATTGTGTTTTTGCCCCAAAATTTGCTGTTTTCGTCTACTTTGCACCTGACACTTCCAAAATCATAAAAACTGTGAAATTAAGTGAATAATGCACAATCAAGATCAAATTGCCCTTGATTTCACCCAAATTCATACGTAAAAACATGCTAAAAAGGTGATACGATTTTCGCGTATCAAGCCACCTGCTTAAATATTCATTATGTCTGCATGTCCAATGTAGTTTCTTTTAAACTAAAATTAGGGTTATAGACAATTCCTAACCACGGTCGATTCATAACCTGTTTAGTTTAACAGGCATCAATTAGTATTGGTGTCTGCCATACTAGATAAAATAACCTGCGGAATACCCGGCTTGTTAGAGTAGTCTAGGTAGGCTGAGTAGAGCGTTTATGCCTGTGGTTATGGGCAAGCGGCATGAGGATCCCCGAAGTGACATAAGGCCTTCATATCTGTCTTTAGTAGTAACTTTGAGTAGGGCCGTTTACCTTGGCAATGGGGCGGTATATCAGATTGCTCAGATGTGGTACACCTTTGGACTCAGAACATAGTTGCATTCCAGGCTAAGATATATCTAAAACACTCGAATATTGGTCAATCAACATGTAGGAACAATGTTACATAAAATCAGAACTTTGTCTATAAACACTTTTAGGTTTGATTAGACTTAAACCTAGTGGAGAATGGATCACCCTCTCATCAAAGTCATTGATGAAGATTGCATAACTGGATCATAAGATAGGAGTTAGGATAAAAGGCTAGTTACTACTAAGCCGTTACCACTTCCCTGGGAGTACGATATTTAACTTAATAAAATCGTAGATACTTTCCAACAGTCTAGCTACACGATAGGTACTCTGCCTTAGGTTCTGGTTGATTAAGTGACAATAATTGAATGCTAAGTGAAAGTTAGTAAGACTCAGTCCTTAATTACTCATAATCGACATAGGTAAATAAAGCTGATGCGTTCCGATTGGTATGCTAAAAGATAGGCTTTATTTACCTATGTCGATTATGAGTAATTAAGGATTGAGTCTTACTAACTATCACTTAGCATTCAATTATTGTCACTTAATCAACCAGAACCTAAGGCAAAGTACCTATCGTGTAGCTAGTCTGTTGGAAAGTATCTACGATTTTATTAAGTTAAATATCGTACTCCCAGGGAAGTGGCAACGGCTTAGTAGTAACTAGCCTTTTATCCTAACTCTTATCTTATGATCCAGTTATGCAATCTTCATCAAATACTTTGATGAGAGGGTGATCCATTCTCCACTAGGTTTAAGTCTAATTAATCCTAAAAGTGTTTTATAGATGATTTCCTAATTCTATGTTATACTGTTCCTATATGTTGATTGACCTATATTCGAGTATTTTAGATATATCTTAGCATGGATTGCAACTATGTTCTGTGTCTAAAGGCGTACCACATCCGAGGTTTCTAATAAACCGCCCTACCTTATTGACGGCCCTACTCACGGTTCGGGACGAAGGCATCCATGAAAGCCCTATGTCACTTCGGGGATCATGCCGCTTGCCCTAGCCGCCGGCATAATCGGACTCGGCTCGGCTTACCTAGAGTACTCTTAACAAGCAGGGTGTTCAGCAGGTTATTTTATCTAGCATGGCAGACACCAATACTAATTGATGCTTGTTAAACTAAACAAGTTATGATTAGACCGTGGTTAGGAATTGTCTATAACCCTAACTTTAGTTTAAAAGAGCACATTAGACATGCAGACATAGTGAATATTAAGCAGGTGGCTATTTCCGGGAAAACATAACAACGTCAACATATAAAACAAATATTCATAAAAATCGTAATCTCGTATTAATAATCAATTTTTGGAATAACACAATAACAACATATAAGAGAGGGACAGGGGGACTGATGCCATAAAGAAATCACCCTTTACGTAGTCTCGCCGATGGAGCGTACTGCTGTATATGTCGTATTGCTCTCCCCGACTCTGCTCGCCAGAACCTTCAGAGGACGCTTCCTCAGCCTAGTAACTGGGCTTTACCTTAATACCCAGCTTAAGCCCAGCCCTGTGGACTGACTCTTCGAACGCCTAGAACCCTCTTAGGATCTCCTAACGAAATCCCGGGTATTCTATGAATACCAGAAACGAACCTATCTATAGAAGCCTAAGATCTGAGACTATTTCTCAGAAACTAAAACAAAACACTAACAAGAAAGAAAACTGAGATCCGAGTCTCTGAGTGAGTTGTGTACTAGAGAAGTGTACACTGGAAACCACTTAATGACTCAGATCGAGTGGAGAGGGATGATTTCAACTGCTGGAGGCCTGGGGTATTTATAGCAGCTTCCCGGGGTGATTTTTCATCAAAAATTCGATGTGGGACTTGAACAGGGGGTTCGGGACGCCCGTCCTGGTCTGTTGACCAAGTCGGGACGCCCGTCCCGTTGCTTTGACTGGGTCAGGACGCCCATCCCGGGTTCGGGACACCTGTCCTGAGCCTTTGACTAAGTCAGCTGATGCAGTTCCGGTCGATATGCTAAATAGATGTTATTTTACCCTATGTTGATTATGAATAATTAAGGACTGTGATTGACTAATTGTCACATTTAGTCTCTATGGTGTCACTTAATCAGCCAGAACCTAAGGCAGAGTACCTATCGTGTAGCTAGTCTATTGGAAAGTATCTACGATTTTATTAAATAAATATCGTACTCCCAGGGAAGTGGTAACGACTTAGTAGTAACTAGCCTTTATTCCTACTCTTATCTTATAATCCAGTTATGCAATCTTCATCAATAATTTTGATGAGAGGGTGATTCATTCTCCACTAGGTTTAAGTCTAACTAAACCTGAAAGTGTTTTATAGACGAGATCCTGATTTTATGTTATACTGTTACTATACGTTGATTGACCTATATTCGAGTATTTTAGACATGTCTTGGCCTAGATTGCAACTATGTTCTGTGTCTAAAGGTTACCACATCTGAGTTTCTACGCTACCGCCCCATCGTTAAGGGTAACGGCCCTAGTCACGGCTCAGACTAAAGTCAGCAATGAACGCCCTATGTCACTTTGGGGATCATACTGCTCGTCTCATAACCGCTGGCATAAAACTCTACTCAGCCTACCTAGACTACTTTCAACCAACAGGGTGTTCTACAGATTATTTTATCTAGTATGGCAGACACCAATACTAATTGATGCCTATTAAACTAAACAGGTTATGAATAGACCGTGGTTAGGAATTGTCTATAACCCTAATTTCAGTTTAAAAGAACGGCGATAGACATGCAGACATAATGGATATTTAAGAAGGTGGCCATTTCTAGAAAAATATTATAACTTCAACATATATCACAAATATTCATAATAATCATAATCTGGTATTCAAACTGTTATTTGGACAAACACAATAACAACATATAAGAGAGGGACAGGGGGACCGATGCCATAAAGAAATCACCCTTTACGAAGTCTCGCCGATGGAGCGTACTATTGTATATTCCGTATTGCTAGACCCGACTCTGACCCTTTGACCAAGTCAACATTTCCAAAAATTGCGTTTTTGCCCCAAAAATTGCGTTTTTGCCCCAAAATTTGCTGTTTTCGTCTACTTTTCACCTGACACTTCCAAAATCATAAAAGCTGTGAAATTAAGTAAATAATGAACAATTAAGATCATTTTACCCTCAATTTCACCCTAAATCATATATAAAAACATGCTGAAAATATGATACGATTTTCGCGTATCAGATAACCCCACACTTAGCTTTTTGCTTGTCCTCAAGCAAAGTCTACCTGAAGTTAGTGATTCTAAACCGTAGTGCAGTCACTTAAATTCCTAGTCATGTTTTTATTCCAAAAATTCTTTAGACAATTCTTAACACAGGTTTGACTGGTTAGGTTGCTATGACAAGGTCTCAGATGTTTTTAGTAGCTTGTTATGATCAGGCAGAAAACAAATCAACAACTATGTTGGACTTTTTCTTAGTCACATGGTCTTCCTGATGTGTAGTGTGTGTACTAGTCTAGACCAGATAGTCAACACAATGTACTCTTGTCTTAACTACTACCAGATAACACTTCGACCCATCGCTAGACATATTAACAACAGACAACTTTTTGAGTTCTGAGCTTTGGTGATCAGATTTTTAATGTTTTAGCATTTAGTTATTTTCTTTATAGATTCAGGGTATTTTGAGTCTGCTTAGCACTACTGATACGCGAAAATCATATACCTTTTTAGCATGTTTTTATGTATGATTTAGGGTGAAATTGATAGGAAATCGTTCTTAATTGATTGTTATTTACTCAATTTCACAGTTTTTATGATTTTGGAAGTGTCAGGTGAAAAGTAGACGAAAACAGTAAATTTTGGGGCAAAAATGCAATTTTTGGAAATATTGACTCGGTCAAAGGGTCAGGACGGGCGTCCCGAACTCGGGACTGGCGTCCCAACCCAGTCAAACTGCCGGGACGGGCGTCCCGACCTGGTCAATAGATCAGGACGGGCGTCCCGAACCCCCAGAACCAGTCCCACATCGAAGTTTTGATGAAAAATCACCCCGGGAAGCTGCTATAAATATCCCAGGCCTCCAGCAGTTGAAATCATTCCTCTCCACTCGATCTGAGTCATTTAGTGGTTTCCAATGTACACTTCTCTAGTACACAACTCACTCAGAGACTCGGATCTCAATTTTCTTCTTGTTAGTATTTTGTTTTAGTTTATGAGAAATAGTGTCAGATCTTAGGCTTACATAGATAGGTTCGTCTTTGGTATTCATAGAATACCCGGGATTTCTTTAGGAGATCCTAAGAGGGCTTGAGGAGTTCGAAGAGTCAGTCCACAGGGCTGGGCTTAAGCCGGGTTGTTCAGTAAAGCCCAGTTACTAGGCTGAGGAAGCGTCCTCCGAAGGTTCTGACGAGCAGAGTCGGGTCAAGCAGTACGACATATATAGCAGTACGCTCCAACGGCGTGACTACGTAAAGGGTGATTTCTTTATGGCATCAGTCCCTCCTGTCCCTCACTTTATATGTTGTTACTGTGTTTGTCCAAATACTGATTTGAATACCAGATTATGTTTTTATGAATATTTGTGTTATATGCTGAAGTTATTATGTTTTTCTAGAAATGGCCACCTGCTTAAATATCCATTATGTTTGCATGTCTATTGCCGTTCTTTTAAACTGAAATTAAGGTTATAGACAATTCCTAACCACGGTCTATTCATAACCTGTTTAGTTTAACAGACATCAATTAGTATTGCTGTCTGCCATACTAGATAAAATAATCTGCGGAACACCCTGTGGGTTGAAAGTAGTCTAGGTAGGCTGAGTAGAGTCTTATGCCGGCGGTTATGAGACGAGCAGTATGATCCCCAAAGTGACATAGGGCGTTCATTGCTGACCTTAGTCCGATCCGTGAGTAGGGTCGTTTACCTTGGCGATGGGGCGGTAGCGTAGAAACTCAGATGTGGTAACCTTTAGACACAGAACATAGTTGTAATCTAGGCCAAGACATGTCTAAAATACTCGAATATAGGTCAATCAACGTATAGTAACAGTATAAGATAAAATCAGGATCTCGTCTATAAAACACTGTCAGGTTTAGTTAGACTTAAACCTAGTGGAGAATGAATCACCCTCTCATCAAAAGTTTTGATGAAGATTGCATAACTGGATCATAAGATAGGAGTTAGGATAAAAGGCTAGTTACTACTAAGCCGTTACCACTTCCCTGGGAGTACGATAATTATTTAATAAAATCGTAGGTACTTTCCAACAGACTAGCTACAAGATAGGTACTCTGCCTTAGGTTCTGGCTGATTAAGTGACACCATAGAGACTAAATGTGACAATTAGTCAATCACAGTCGTTAATTACTCATAATCAACATAGGGTAAAATAACACCTATTTAGCACGTCAACCGGAATCCCATCAGATTTTTGGCGCCGTTGTCGGGGAAATATCATAATGAATTTAGGACTCCTGATCAAAATTCTAGACACTGATCAAAATTCTAGATACTTATGATAGGTAGCGGTAGTAACCTAGACCTTAGACCTACACTTATCTTATACTAGTTAGACAATCAATTTCCGAAATATAGGGTTATCATAACTAATTGATTTTAGATATTATCTGGAATTAAGACACTTAGGATAACCCAATTTTAGAAAATTATTCTAAAACCATATTGAGGGAATTTAATGGCTTTCGAAATTAAACATAAAAAGAAAAAAAAATGTTAAAAATTTAAAATCCAAAAAGAATGTATTTTTCTTGCTCAACGGTAAGTTGTTCTTCTTCCCTATCTCTTGTTCTTTCTTAATTGTTTTCTTAGTTGCTCTTTTTCGTGTTTTTCTTCTATTATTTAATTTCGAATAAAAATGGAAATGAGGATAAAATATGTTTTCTTTTGAGTTGTAAAATTTTGGCTTAGATTTTTATCGGGAAGAAATTGCATTTTAGAATTTTCTTAGAGTCATACCGGCTTTATTAGGACGAGTTATGAAATAATTTTTCCTTAATAGCCAGACCTTTGAATGTTCTATTGAAAAAAGGATGTTCCTTTTGTTTTGCTGATAAATGCATGAGATTGTTTAAACCAAAAGGAATTACTGCACCCATTATGACATCACCTAATTGGAATTTGCTTGGTGAATTAATATGTGATGCTAGTGACCATGTAGTAATGATTGTTTTAGGAAATAGGCATGATTAGAACTTCATATTATACACTATGCAAGTAAGACCTTTTACTGATGCCTAGTAGAACCTTACCACCACTGAAAAGGGATTACTAGTTATTGCATATGCTTACGATACATTCATGCCATGCCTAGTCTAAACAATAGGTTACACTGATCACTCTGAGATATCTGTGTTCAATAAAACCAATGATGAACCATAGTTGATTAAGTTAGGTTTTATTGTTACTTGAATTTGGTATAGAATGAAGGGATAAGAAAAAGGGTTGAAAATCTAGAAAGCAACCCATTTGTCTAGATTAGAAAACTGCGAGTTAGAGGCTAGTGTAATACTGATAAATTTTTGGATGAAAACTTATTTGCATTGTTTGCTATGTATAATAATTCTCATCTGTGGTTTATTTCAAATTATCTAGTCACTGAATAAGTTCCAAGTGATATGACTTATCATCAAAAGAAGAAATTCTTTGCTGATTTGAAATATTACTACTGGGCAGTTGCTCTTCTATTTCATATTTTTGGCAGATCAGTTGATCAGAAGACGTGTCTCGAAAGATGAAGGCCACAAAATTTTGGAGCATTGTCATCAAGGATCTACAGGAGACCAATTGACTGCTATCAACACTGTCCGGAAGGTGTTGAAAGCAGGATCTTGTTGACCCACCATATTCAAGGACTTTTGTATCTCTGATACAGTCCTGCGATGCTTGCCAAATAACAGGTAACACATCTTTCAGAGATCGTCTACTCCAGTAACGTACACAGAATGTTGCAACCTTTGATATCAGGGGTATTTCGAATCCTTTTCTCTTTCTTCCTTTGAACATAATTACATCATAGTAGTCGTGGAACACTTTTCAAAATGGCCTGAACCACAGGCATTACCTACTACTGATGTTAAAGTCATGTGCAGATTCTAGTTGTTTTCCATATTCAGAGTGCCAATGTTTTAGGAAGAAATGTTCAGCATGTGTATCAAATCTGTGAAGTCTGCTAAGTACCACGCTTTAGCAGGGATTGCTATTGGAATGACTGACCATTCCAAAAGAGGTAGGAGTAGGTTACTGCAGAATACTGCTCCAATGGGAAATGCATACAATCCCAGCTGGAGAAATCATAAGGGATTTAGCTGAGGAGTAATTCGGAAGCTGGAAACTTTCAGAAGATACCACCACATCAAAACCCCTACTCGCAGAAGCAATAGATGAGATACTGGCAACAATTAAAGCCAGACCAGTGCAAGCAAGTGATATACTGGTATCGAACGGTCGAAGGATATAGAGGAATTTAGCATTGTATCAGGAGCATAGCAATGGAGGAGCTTGCATTCCCTGCATACCAATCAGCTGTGAGAAACTTCCCCGAGGAAGTCTCAAATACTTGGGCCCAGATCTATACAACTGGAGCCCCTACCACCACAGCTTTGCCAAAACTTCAGGTATCTTTTCTTCCATTCGAGACTTGCATGCCATACCTTCACTAACATTGGCAGGTAGGCACACCAATCCAAAGAAGTCTCATTCCTAGACACGTTCCTTCTGGACACGTTGCTACGATTACGAGAAACTTTGCAGATGATTCGAGGAAATAGTCCTTGGGGCTTGAGTCATTCATCAAATGGATATGCCACTACCTAGAGCTCGACAATGAAGGATCGGAGCTGGCGTCATCCATTCCAATATCTAGAGCTTGCAGAGTCAAGAACACCTCAGCAATAGCACATGGCTAAGGTGAAGAGCCAATTGACAGATCAGAGAAGACCCTTCTGCTCGCGACATGAAGGGAGTTTTTCTAATCCTCATGATCCTTTACTTTTATTTTATTTGTTTTGTGTTCTGTTTTGCTATCCTTCTTGTTTTGTTGCCTTATTTTCTCTCTTACCCTTAGTTAGTCGAATAAGTGTGGGGTAAGAGTTCTTTTTTTTGTTTTTGTTTCTTGTTTTCAAATAAGTGTGGGGTAGTTTAGCTATGCATGAACACTGAGGCCAGTGTCAGACTTAAGTGTGGGGTAGCAGTGCACGGTGCACTGTAGCAGTTGGCAAAAGTTTTGCATGATTTTGCTTGTTTTCCCCGTATTTTCACACCCTTCCAAAATGTTTTTCAAAATTTTTCCATCTTTCAGACTTCTAAATGCAGTATGCTTGGTTAAACAATTGCTTATGTCTATGATATGTAGGTAGAATGTTATGGTTAGTAGGAGATAATTGATAACTATTGCTGAACCCATTGATTAGAAGTAGGGAATTCCTGATAATTGAGCACAGCTTAGTCTGGATTAGAGACCTCAACCAATTACCTTTTCAAAACTTAACTAGATAAAATTAGACCAGTTGCAGGATGCATTGACAATTGGAATGACTAGATGAGACTCTGAGCCAAAAGTGAAAAAGAAAAAAAGTGAGCTAATTGAAATAGGGTAGTTTGCCAGCGGCCTTCGCTACTCGAGCACCACTCCTTAGGGGAACTTAAAGCCTGATGCCCTAAGGTCGTGTAGATCTGGGAGTCATCGGAGTGGGACTCGCTACATGGGTAGTTGAAGTTGACGTGTTCTAAGCAGACTCAAAATACCCTAGCAAATCTATAAACGAAAGAAATTAATAAGAGCTAAATAATTAAAATCTGATCACCAAGGCTCAGAACTCAGAAAGATATCTGTTGTCAGTGTGTCTAGTGACAGGTCGAAGTGTTATCTGGTAATAGTTAAGACAAGAGTTTATTGTGTTGACTATCTGGTCTAGACTAGTACACACACTACACATCAGGAAGACCTTATGACTAAGAGAAGAGTTCAACCTAGTTGTTAAATTGTTTTCTGCTCAATCCTAACAATCTACTAGAAACATTTGAGACCTTGTCATAGCAACCTAACCAGTCAGACCTGTGTTAAGAATTATCGGAATAATTTTTGGAATAAAAACATGACTAGAAATTTAAGTGACTGCACATATGATTTAGAATCACTAACTTCAGGTAGACTTTGCTTGAGGACAAGCAAAAATCTAAGTGTGGGGTTATCTGATACGCGAAAATCATATACCTTTTTTAGCATGTTTTTATGTATGATTTAGGGTGAAATTGATAGGAAATCGATCTTAATTGATTGTTATTTACTCAATTTCACAGTTTTTATGATTTTGGAAGTGTTAGGTGAAAAGTAGACAAAAATAGCAAATTTTGGGGCAAAAAACGCAATTTTTGGAAATGTTGACTCAATCAAAGGGTCAGGACGAGCGTCCTGACCCAGTCAAACCGCCGGGACGGGCGTCCCGACCTGGTCAACAGATCAGGACGGGAGTCCCGAACCCCCAGAACTAGTCCCACATTGAATGTTTGATGAAAAATCACCCCGGGAAGCTGCTATAAATACCCCAGGCCTCCAGCAGTTGAAATCATTCCTCTCCACTCGATCTGAGTCATTTAGTGGTTTCCAGTGTACACTTCTCTAGTACACAACTCACTCAGAGACTAGGATCTCAGTTTTCTTCTTGTTAGTGTTTTGTTTTAGTTTCTGAGAAATAGTCTCAGATCTTAGGCTTACATAGATAGGTTCGTCTTTGGTATTCATAGAATACCCGGGATTTCGTTAGGAGATCCTAAGAGGGCTCAAGACGTTCGAAGAGTCAGTCCACAGGGCTGGGCTTAAGCCGGGTTGTTAAGTAAAGCCCAGTTACTAGGCTGAGGAAGCGTCCTCCGAAGGTTCTGACGAGCAGAGTCGGGTCAAGCAGTACGACATATATAGCAGTACGCTCCAACGGCGTGACTACGTAAAGGGTGATTTCTTTATGGCATCAGTCCCCCCTGTCCCTCTCTTTATATGTTGTTACTGTGTTTGTCCAAATACTGATTTGAATACCAGATTATGTTTTTATGAATATTTGTGTTATATGCTGAAGTTATTATGTTTTTCTAGAAATGGCCACCTGCTTAAATATCCATTATGTCTGCATGTCTATTGCCGTTCTTTTAAACTAAAATTAAGGTTATAGACAATTCCTAACCACGGTCTATTCATAACCTGTTTAGTTTAACAGACATCAATTAGTATTGCTGTCTGCCACACTAGATAAAATAATCTGCGGAACACCCTGTGGGTTGAAAGTAGTCTAGGTAGGCTGAGTAGAGTCTTATGCCGGCGGTTATGAGACGGGCGGTATGATCCCCAAAGTGACATAGGGCGTTCATTGCTGACCTTAGTCCGAGCCGTGAGTAGGGTCGTTT
This sequence comes from Asclepias syriaca, assembly GCA_027405835.1. Taxonomy (NCBI): domain Eukaryota; kingdom Viridiplantae; phylum Streptophyta; class Magnoliopsida; order Gentianales; family Apocynaceae; genus Asclepias; species Asclepias syriaca. The sequence goes on from CM049932.1 coordinate 13,307,251, forward strand.
ACCTTGGCGATGGGGCGGTAGCGTAGAAACTCAGATGTGGTAACCTTTAGACACATAACATAGTTGCAATCCAGGCCAAGACATGTCTAAAATACTCGAATATAGGTCAATCAACGTATAGTAACAGTATAAGATAAAATCAAGATCTCGTCTATAAAATACTGTCAGGTTTAGTTAGACTTAAACCTAGTGGAGAATGAATCACCCTCTCATCAAAATTATTGATGAAGATTGCATAACTGGATCATAAGATAGGAGTTAGGATAAAAAGCTAGTTACTACTAAGCCGTTACCACTTCCCTGGGAGTACGATAATTATTTAATAAAATCGTAGGTACTTTCCAACAGACTAGCTACACGATAGGTACTCTGCCTTAGGTTCTGGCTGATTAAGTGACACCATAGAGACTAAATGTGACAATTAGTCAATCACAATCCTTAATTACTCATAATCAACATAGGGTAAAATAACACCTATTTAGCACGTCAACCGGAATCCCATCAACTACCCATGTAGCGAGTCCCACTCCGATAACTCCCAGATCTACACGACCTTAGGGCATCAGGCTTTAAATTCCCCGAAGGAGTGGTGCTCGAGTAGCGAAGGCCGCTGGTAAACTACCCTTATTTGATTAACTTTCTTTTGTTTCTTTTCACTTTTAGCTCAGAGTCTCATCTAGTCATTCTAACTGCCAATATATCCACAACTAGTCTAATTTTATCTAGTTAAGTCTCAAACAGGCAATTGGCTGAGGTCTCTAATCCAGACAAGGTTGTGCTCAGTTATCAGGAATTCCCTATTCCTAATCAATTAGTTCAGCAATAGTCATCAATTATCTCCTACTAACCATAACATACTACCTACATATCATAGACATAAGCAATCGTTTAACCAAGCATGCTGCATTTAGAAGTCTGAAAGACGGAAATATTTTGAAAAATGTTTTTGGAAGGGTGTGAAAATATGGGGAAAACAAGCAAAAGCATGCAAAAAATTTTGCACTGCTACAGTGCACCGTGCACTGCTACCCCACACTTAAGTCGGACACTGTCCTCAATGGTCATGCATAACTAACTACCCCACACTTATTTGAAAACAAGAAATAAAACAACAAAACACAAAGAATTCTTACCTCACACTTATTCGACTAACTACGGGTAAGAAAAAAAACATAGAGTACTGAAAGAAATAACAAAGCATGAAATAAAATGAAAGAGATACTCCCTTATTCTGTGAAGTACACAGTCTGCTCGAACGAGTCAAACGGCTCTCTGTAAATCTTCAGGCGTTGTCCGTTTACTTTTTGAATAATGCCATTAGAATCCATTATGTCACATGCTCTGAAAGGTGATACTTTCGTGATTGTGAATGGTCCTGACCAACAGCTACGCAGCTTTCCTGGGAAATATTTTAAACGTGAGTTGTACAATAATACCTTGTCTCCTGGTTCAAAATTTTTCTGGGCTCTGAGTCGTCTGTCATGCCGGAGTTTACTTGTCATCTTGAACTGATGTGAATTTTCATAGGCTTTGAGCCTCCACTCATCTAATTCATTCAGTTGTAGAATCCGGTGTTCCTTAGTTAGGTTTTCATTGAGATTGCATTTTTGTACTGCTCAGTAAGCTCTGTGTTCGAGTTCAACTGGAAGGTGGCATGCTTTTCCATAGACAAGTCGATAAGGTGAGAATCCCATAGTGGTCTTGTATGCTGTACGGAAGGCCCATAATGCATCCTCCAGTTTATTGGCCCAATCCTTACGGTTAACACCCACAGTCTTTTCTAAGATTCTCTTTATTCCCCTATTGGTTACCTCAGCCTGCCCATTGGTTTGGGGGTTGTAGGCTGTGGAAACGCGATGCTGAACTCCGTAATGATGAAGCACCTTCTGCAATTGAGAGTTGCAGAAGTGCGTACCTCGATCACTGATCAGGGCTTTCGGACATCCAAATCTGGCGAAAATCTGCTTAAGGAATCTGCATACGGCTCTAGAATCATTAGTAGGTAGGGCCTGTGCCTCAGGCCATTTTGAAAAATATTCTACAGCTACTATGATGTACTTCATACCAAAAGAAGGAGGAAACGGACCCATGAAGTCTATACCCCATATGTCGAATATTTCTACACTTTGGATTACCTGTTGGGGTAGACTGTCTCGAGAAGATATGGTTCCCGCTTTCTGACAGGCATCGCACGATCCTGTAAATGCTGCGGCATCTTTGAATATGGTAGGCCAGTAAAAGCCTGCTTCTAATACTTTTCAGGCGGTATTAGCTGTAGCTAAGTGACCGCCTGTTGGTCCGCAGTGACAATGTTCCAGAATTTGGAAACCTTCTTCTTGAGATACACACCTTCTGATCATTTGATCTGCACATATTCGAAATAGAAAAGGATCTTCCCAATAGGAATATTTCAGATCAGCAAAGAACTTTTTTCTTTGTTGAGCAGTGATATCACTAGGGAGAGTCCGGGCTGCCAAGTAATTTGCTATATCTGCAAACCAAGGGGGTGAGAAAATGGCAAATAATGCACATAGATTCTCATCCGGAAATTTATCAGATATGATTGTTTCATCAATGGCTTCTAGGGTCGGATTTTCTAGCCTGGACAGGTGGTCTGCGGCTAAGTTTTCTGCCCCTTTCTTATCCTGAATTTCTATGTCAAATTCTTGAAGCAATAAAACCCATCTAATCAATCTTGGTTTTGCGTCGGTTTTATTGAACAGGTATTTTTATGCAGAATGATCAGTATAAACAATAGTTTTAGACATGACTAGATAAGATCGAAACTTATCAAATGCATATACTACTGCTAATAATTCCTTTTCTGTCGTAGTGTAATTTTCCTAAGCATCAGTTAAGGTTTTACTAGCATAATATATTACATGAAATTTCTTATCATGTCTTTGTCCTAAAACTACTCCTACTGCATAGTCACTAGCATCACACATAAGCTCAAAAGGTAAACTCCAGTCGGGTGATGTCATGATAGGTGCAGTGGTTAAGAGTTCCTTAAGTCTATTAAAAGCTTTTAGACATTTCTCATCAAAGACAAATGGAACATCTTTTCCTAGTAAATTGGTCAACGGCCTGGCTATTAATGAAAAATCTTTTATAAACCTACGATAAAAGCCAGCGTGTCCCAAAAAACTTCTAATGGCTCTCACATTTTTGGGAGGAGGTAGTCTCGAAATAACTTCAATTTTTGCCTTGTCTACTTCCATACCTAGGTGTGAGATCTTATGTCCTAAGACGATTCCCTCTTTTACCATGAAGTGGCATTTTTCCCAATTTAAAACCAGGTTAGATTTTATACAACGTTTCAACATTAACTCCAAGTTCTTTAGACAAACCTCAAATGAATTACCAAAAACAGAAAAGTCATCCATAAATACTTCCATAGATTTTCCTAACATGTCCTCAAAGATAGCAGTCATACAACGTTGAAATGTAGCAGGTGCATTACACAAACCAAAAGGCATCCTTCTATATGCAAATGTTCCAAAAGGGCATGTGAATGTAGTTTTATGCTGGTCCTCAGGGGAAATAGGAATTTGAAAATAACCAGAAAACCCATCAAGAAAGCAATAAAACATGTCCAGATAATCTTTCTAACATTTGGTCAATAAAAGGAAGGGGAAAGTGATCTTTTCGTGTGGCCGTATTTAGTTTTCTATAGTCTATGCATACACGATGACCAGTTACAGTTCTTGTAGGGATTAGTTCATTATGCTCATTCCTAACAACTGTTATACCGCCTTTCTTAGGTACTACCTGCACCGGGCTTACCCACTCACTATCTGAGATAGGGTAGATAAGTCCTGCATCTAACAGTTTAATGACTTCTTTCTTAACAACATCACACACATTAGGATTCAACCTCCTTTGAGGTTGCACACATGGCTTATACTCATTTTCTAGAAGAATCTTATGCGAACAAAAGCTTGGATTAATACCTGGGATATCTGCAATTTTGTAGGCAAAGGCTCTTCTATGCTTTCTGCACATGTCCACAGTCAGCTTCCTTTGTTCTGCAGTCAGATCAGCTGCAAGAATAATGGGAAGTTTCTTGTTGTCATCTAGGAATTCGTAGCACAGATGAGTGGGCAGTTCCTTCAGTTCCAAGTCTGGTGGATCTTCAAACGAGGTTCGTTCTTTCTTCATCTCATCATCACCTATCTCAGTGAAACTATCAGAAGTAATTTCATTTTCAGAAGAGCTAAGTTCAGGCTCCTCTAATTCTAGGGAGTCCTCACTTAGAACTTGATAGTTTGAGCATAGGTCTGTCACGTTAATTGCAATCAAGTGTTCCATGGCATCCACACAAAAACAAGTATCATCTAAATGCATGGGATACCTAAGGGTCTCATTTAGATCAAAAGTGATGTCATCATTTCCTACCCTTAACTTGATTTGACCATTACTGACGTCTATTAATGCTTTTGAGGTGCTAGAAATGGTCGACCTAGGATCAGGGGCACTCCTCCTTCCCCATTCATGTCCATGACAACGAAATCCACAGGAAACACAAATTTTCCGACCTTTACTAAGAGATCTTCAATTATTCCCTTGGGGATTTTGACTGTCCTATCTGCAAGTTGTATGCACATCCTAGTCGTTTTCAAATCATGCAATCCTAATTTATCAAATAAACTAGATGGCATAAGATTAATACTAGCTCCTAAGTCTGCTAATGCATGCATGTTAGTAATATTTCCAATTGTACATGGCAAGGTAAAACAACCAGGATCTTTCTGTTTAGACGGTAGTTTATTCAACAGAACCGCCGAACATTCTTCATTAAGAACCACCTTGTCCATGTCAAATTTTCTTTTATTACTAACAACTTCTTTTAAAAACTTAGCATACTTTGGCATTTCAGAAATAACATCAAGTAAAGGTAAATTAACATGAATCTGACTAAAATTCCTAAGAATTTTCAAATTGCTCCTTATCTTTATTGTGCATAAGTCTGGCAGGGTAAGGTACTTTTGGCGGTACTCAGGAATAAACTCCGTCTTCCCTTTCCTTGCTACTTCGATTCGACATCCGTCGGCGTTGGGTCCTTGGAGCCTTCTTCTGGTTCCTGCACAAGAATAGGAGGGTCAGATGGTTTGGGTGGAGATGGAGATAGAATTTTACCAGATCTTAGAGTGATGGTCTTGCATTCAGTTTGAGGGTTGGTCTCAGTGTTGCTTGGTAGCGTTCCCTGGGACCTGTGAGAGAAATGGGTGGATAGCTGACCCATTTGCCTCTCTAAAGTTTGTATAGCAGCTTGTGTGTTTCTGATTGTTTGCTCGGTCTGCTTCTGTCTATTCTCGTTCTGCTGGATTCTTTCTGCGTGAGCTTCCTGAATCTTTCTGTTGGACTCTATCATTTCCTTGTTGGAGTCGGAAATGCTCTTCAGCATGTCTCTGAATTCTTGCATGGGATCAGCTGGAACGATGTAGTTCCTTGGTGCAGGCAGAGCGACTTGCTGGTTCTGCGGATATGGCAGTTGCTGAGGTACTCTTTTCTGGAAGTTAGTAGTCCCGGATTGTTTCTCCAGCTAAATCCCGGATGGTTCTTCCAAGTGGGATTGTAGGTATTTCCTATAGGAGCAGAATTCACTGCGTCCACTTGTTCCATATCTTCTGGGATAGTTAATATCCCATTACCATAACAATCCCCACTGAAATGTGGTCCTTGGCAAAATTCGCAGACTTGGTATACTGACTGAATGCTTTTCCCTTGTTGGAAAGCATTCAGCTGATTAGTAATGCTGGCCTTCAGTGCCTCAAATTGATCATCAGTGGAGGCAACGACCGCATTTACTGGTTGCTTCTTAGCTCGGCCACTTGTGCGCCAATTCTTGCTGTTCCTGTAGAGTCTCTCCAGAGCGTTTCTAGCATCTACATCACTCATTCCATTGAAACCGCTCTGGGGATTGAGTCCATCAAGAATTTGCTTACCCATGTCTGACATACCCCCGTAAAATTGCTGAATCAGCAATGCCTCGGTAAGTCCATGTTGGGGGCAGAGCCTGAGTAGCTCCTTGAATCTGTCCCAAGCTTCGATCACTGTCTCATCAGCAGCTTGAGTGAAACTAGACAGAGCCCTTCGATATTCTAGGACTCTTGCTGCAGAGTAGTACTCTTCTAGGAAGGCTTTGCTTAACTCGTCCCAAGAGGTGATGGAGTTAGTAGGTAGCTGGGCCAACCATCTCTTAGCTCTGTCCCTAAGTGAGTAGGGAAAAAGGTTGAGTTTAGTTATTTCTGCAGTATGATCTCCCTTGAGGCCTTCGCAGAGAGAAGAGAAATCAGATAGGTGTTCCAGCGGATTCTCGGCTGCAGTTCCTCCAAACTGAACTCGATTTATAATCAGCTGGATCACATTAGGTTTAAGATCATAGCGAGGGTTCCCAGGGATTCGGATGGCAGATGAGACTGGGATAGTCTGTGGCTGGATGTAGGATTCAGGGTAGGTCTTTCAGCAGCCATTTCTGTTCTTCGCCTATTAGCTGTGCGAATGATTCGTTCAGGATTTTCAACTGGTGTTTCAAGGTTAGCTTCTGAAGATCGAGTCATGCAACTACAGAGAAGAACACGTTTTAGCCTGAGCAAACTGGTTAGTGAGGTTACAGGGAAAGTGAAAATTTACAAACTTGGAAGAAGAGAAAAAAACAAAACAACTACTCACAAGGAGAAAACAAAAGATAGGGAAAAGAGAATAACTTACCATCAAACAAGAAAAGTACAATTTTTTTCGGATTTTAGATTTTATTTAGAAAGCAGGTAAATTCCTTAATATGGTTTTAGAATAATTTTCTAAAATTTGATTATCCTAAATGTCTTAATTCCAGATAACATCTAGAATTAATTAGTTATGATAACCCTATATTTCGGAAATTGATTGTCTAACTGGTATAAGACAAGTGTTGGGTCTAAGGTCTAGGTCTAGGTTACTACCGTTACCTATCATAAGTCTCTAGAATTTTGATCAGGAATCCTAAATTCATTATGATATTTCCCCGGCAACGGCGCCAAAAATCTGATGGGTTTCCGACCGTGTGCTAAATAGGTGTTATTTACCCTATGTTGATTATGAATAATTAAGGACTGTGATTGACTAATTGTCACATTTAGTCTCTATGGTGTCACTTAATCAGCCAGAACCTAAGGCAGAGTACCTATCGTGTAGCTAGTCTGTTGGAAAGTATCTACGATTTTATTAAATAAATATCGTACTCCCAGGGAAGTGGCAACGGCTTAGTAGTAACTAGCCTTTTATCCTAACTCCTATCTTATGATCCAGTTATGCAATCTTCATCAAATACTTTGATGAGAGGGTGATTCATTCTCCACTAGGTTTCAGTCTATTAATCCTAGAAGTGTTTATAGATGAGTTCTGATTCTATGTTATACTGTTCCTATATGTTGATTGACCTATATTCGAGTATTTTAGATATATCTTAGCCTGGATTGCAACTATGTTCTGTGTCTAAAGGCGTACCACATCCGAGGTCTCTAATAAACCGCCCTACCTTAATGACGGCCCTACTCACGGTTCGGGACGAAGGCATCCATGAAAGCCCTATGTCACTTCGGGGATCATACCGCTTGCCCTAGCCGCCGGCATAATCGGACTCAGCTCGGCCCCTACCTAGACTACTTTAACAGGCAGGGTGTTCAACATGTTATTTTATCTAGCATGGCAGACACCAATACTAATTGATGCCTGTTAAACTAAACAGGTTATGATTAGACCGTGGTTAGGAATTGTCTATAACCCTAACTTTAGTTTAAAAGAGCACATTAAACATGCAGACATAGTGAATATTTAGCAGGTGGCTATTTCCGGAAAAAATAATAACGTCAACATATAAACAACTATTCATAAATCGTAATCTGATTTCATAATATATTTAGAAAAAACAATAACAACATATAAGAGAGGGTATGGGGACTGATGCCATAAAGAAATCACCCTTTACGTAGTCTCGCCGCAGAGCGTACTGCTGTATATGTCGTATGCTCGCCCTGACTCTGCTCACCAGAACCTTCGGAGGACGCTTCCTCAGCCTAGTAACTGGGCTTTACCTTAATACCCAGCTTAAGCCCAGCCCTGTGGACTGACTCTTCGAACACCTAGAGCCCTCTTAGGATCTCCTAACGAAATCCCGGGTATTCTATGAACACCGGAAACGAACCTATCTATAGAAACCTAAGATCTGAGACTATTTCTCAGAAACTAAAACAAAACACTAATAAGAAAGAAACTGAGATCCGAGTCTTTGAGTGAGTTGTGTACTAGAGAATTGTACACTGGACACCACTAAATGACTCAGATCGAGTGGAGAGGAATGAATTCAACTACTGGAGGCCTGGGGTATTTATAGCAGCTTCCCGGAGTGAAAATCTCTGAAAAATTCGATGTGGGACAGCTTCTGGCGGCTCGGGACGCCCGTCCCGAATTGGGACGCCCGTCCTGGTCTGTTGACCAGGTCGGGACGCCCGTCCCTGGTGCTAGACGCCCGTCCCTCTGGCTTGGCTTGGTCGGGACGCCCGTCCCTGGTTCGGGACACCCGTCCCGGACCTTTGACCGAGTCAACATTTCCAAAAATTGCGTTTTTGCCCCAAAATTTGCTGTTTTCGTCTACTTTGCACCTGACACTTCCAAAATCATAAAAACTGTGAAATTAAGTGAATAATACACAATCAAGATCAAATTGCCCTTGATTTCACCCAAATTCATACGTAAAAACATGCTAAAAAGGTGATACGATTTTCGCGTATCAACGCCCTATGTCACTTTGGGGATCATACTGCTCGTCTTATAACCACCGGCATAAAACTCTACTCAGCCTACCTAGACTACTTTCAACCAACATGGTGTTCTGCAGATTATTTTATCTAGTATGGAAGACACCAATACTAATTGATGCCTGTTAAACTAAACAGGTTATGAATAGACCGTGGTTAGGAATTGTCTATAACCCTAATTTCAGTTTAAAAGAATGGCGATAGACATGCAGACATAATGGATATTTAAGCAGGTGGCCATTTCTAGAAAAACATTATAACTTCAACATATATCACAAATATTCATAATAATCATAATCTGGTATTCAAACTGTTATCTGGACAAACACAATAACAACATATAAGAGAGGGACAGGGGGACCGATGCCATAAAGAAATCACCCTTTACGAAGTCTCGCCGATAGAGCGTACTACTGTATATGCCTTATTGCTTGACCCGACTCTGCTCGCCAGAACCTTCGGAGGACGCTTCCTCAGCCTAGTAACTGGGCTTTACCTTAATACCCAGCTTAAGCCCAGCCCTGTGGACTGACTCTTCGAACGCCTAGAGCCCTCTTACGATCTCCTAACGAAATCACGGGTATTCTATGAATACCAGAAACGAACCTATCTATGTAAGCCTAAGATCTGAGACTATTTCTCAGAAACTAAAACAAAACACTAACAAGAAAGAAAACTGAGATCCGAGTCTCTGAGTGAGTTGTGTACTAGAGAAGAGTACACTGGAAACCACTTAATGACTCAGATCGAGTGGAGAGGAATGATTTCAACTACTGGAGGCCTGGGGTATTTATAGCAGCTTCCCGGGGTGATTTTTCATCAAATATTCGATGTGGACTTGATCTGGGGGTTCGAGACGCCCGTCCCGGATTGGGACGCCTGTCCTGGTCTGTTGACCAAGTCGGGACGCCCGTCCTGACCCTTTGACCAAGTCAACATTTCCAAAAATTGCGTTTTTGCCCCAAAATTTGCTGTTTTCGTCTACTTTTCACCTGACACTTCCAAAATCATAAAAACTGTGAAATTAAGTAAATAATGAACAATTAGGTTCATTTTACCCTCAATTTCACCCTAAATCATATATAAAAACATGCTGAAAATGTGATACGATTTTCGCGTATCATCAGCATTTCCAAAAATTGCGTTTTTGCCCCAAAATTTGCTATTTTCGTCTACTTTTCACCTGACACTTCCAAAATCATAAAAACTGTGAAATTAAGTAAATAATAAACAATTAAGATCAATTTACTCTCAATTTCACCCTAAATCATATATAAAAACATGCTAAAAAGGTGATACGATTTTTGCGTATCAGATAACCCCACACTTAGCTTTTTTCTTATCCTCAAGCAAAGTCTACCTGAAGTTAGTGATTCTAAACCATATGTGCATTCCTAGTCATGTTTTTATTCCAAAAATTCTTCAGACAATTCTTAACACAGGTCTGACTGGTTAGGTTGCTATGACAAGGTCTCAAATGTCTCTAGTAGTTTGTTAGGGTTGAGCAGAAAGTAACTTAACAACTAGGTTGAACTTTTCTCTTAGTCATAAGGTCTTCCTGATGTGTAGTGTGTGTACTAGTCCATACCAGATAGTCAACACAATAAACTCTTGTCTTAACTGTTACCAGATAACACTTCGACCTATTGCTAGACACACTGACAACAGTTAACTTTCTGAGTTCTGAGCTTTAGTGATCAGATTCTATTTAGCATTTATGGATTTCTTTCGTTTATAGATTTTCTAGGGTATTTTGAGTTTGCTTAGAACACGTCAACTTCAACTACCCATGTAGCGAGTCCCACTCCGATGACTCCCAGATCTACACGACCTTAGGGCATCAGGCTTTAAGTTCCCCGAAGGAGTGGTGCTCGAGTAGCGAAGGCCGCTTGCAAACTACCCTTATTTAATTAACTTTCTTTAATTTCTTTTCACTTTTAGCTCAGAGTCTCATCTAGTCATTCTAATTGTCAAAACATCCACAACTGGTATAATTTTATCTAGTTCAGTCTTGAAAAGGTAATTGGATGAGGTCTCTAATCCAGACAAAGTTGTGCTCAGTTATTAGGAATTCCCTATTCCTAATCAATTAGTTCAGCAATAGTCATCAATTTTCTCCTACTAGCCACAACATACTACCTACATATCATAGACATAAGCAATTGTTTAACCAGGCATACTGCATTTAGAAGTCTGAAAGACGGAAAATTTTGAAAATTTTTTGGAAGGGTGTGAAAATATGTGGAAAACAAGCAAAAGCATGCAAAAAATTTTGCAAACTGCTACAGTGCGCCGTGCACTGCTACCCCACACTTAAGTCTGACACTGTCCTCAGTGTTCATGCATATCTAAACTACCCCACACTTATTTGAAGACAAGAAGAAATGTAAACAAAATAGAAAACTCTTACCCACACTTATTTGACTAACTAAGGGTAAGAGAGAAAATAAAACAACCAACAAAATAAGACACAAAAATGAAGAAAATAAAAGTAAAGGAAGATGAGATTAGAAAAACTCCCTTCTTGCTTCGAGCAGAAGGGTTTTCTCTGATCTGTCAATTGGCTCTTTAACCTTAGCCATGTGTTATTGCTGAGGTGTTCTTGACTCTGCAAGTTCTAGATATTGGAACGGATGACGTCAGCTCCGATCCTTCCTTGTTGAGCTCCAGGTAGTGGCATATCCATGTGAGGAATGGCTCAATCCCCAAGGACTGTTTCCTCGAATCATTTGTAAGATTTCTCATAATCATAGCAACGCGTCGAGGGGGAACGTGTCTAGGAATGAGACTTCTTGGGATTTGTGTACCTTCTTGCCAATGTTAGTAAAGGTATTGCATGCAAGTCTCGAATGGAAGAAAAGATACTTGAGGTTTTGGCGAAGCTGTGGTGGTAGGGGGCTCCAGTTGTGTAGATCTGGGCCCAAGTATTTGAGACTTCCTCGGGGAAGTTTCTCACAGTTGATTGGTATGCAGGGAATGCAAGCTCCTCCATTGCTATGCTCCCGACACAATGCCAAATTCCTCTATATCTGTCGACCGTTCGTTACCTCTTGGTAGATCACTTGCTTGCACTGGTCTGGCTTTAATTGTTGCCAGTATCTCATCTATTGATTCTGCGAGTGTGGGTTTTGCTGTGGTGGTGTCTTCTGAAAGTTTCCAACTTCCGAATTACTCCTCAGCTCAATCTCGTATGATTCCTCTAGCGGGGATTGTATGCGTCTCCCATTGGAGCAGCATTCTGCAGTAACCTACTCCTACTTCTTTTGGAATGGTCAGTCATTCCAATAGCAATCCCTGCTAAAGCGTGGTACTTAGCAGACTTCATAGATTTGATACACAGGTTGGACATTTCTTCCTAAAACATTGGCACTCTGAATCTGGAAAACAACTAGAATCTGCACATGACTTTAACATCATTAGTAGGTAATGCCTGTGGTTTAGGCCATTTTGAAAAGTGTTCCATGACTACTATGATGTAATTATGTTCAAAGGAAGAAAGAGAAAAGGATTCGAAATACCCCTGATATCAACGGTTGCAACATTCTGTGTATGTCGCTGGGGTAGATGATCTCTGGAAGATGTGTTACTTGTCATTTGGCAAGCATCGCAGGACTGTATCAGAGATAAAAAAGTCCTTGAATATGGTGGGTCAACAAGATCCTGCTTTCAACACTTTCCAGACAGTGTTGATAGTAGTCAATTGGTCTCCCGTAGATTCTTTAGGGCAATGCTCCAAAATCTTGTGTCCTTCGTCTTCTGAGATACGTCTTCTGATTACTTACCGTGCAATGATTCAAAATAGAAAAACGGATCTCCCTAGTAGTAACATTCCAAATCAACAAAGAATTTCTTCTTTTGTTGATAAGTCATATCACTTGGGAATAATTAGCAACTAGATAATTAGTAATATCAGTAAACTACGGAGGAGAATCATTATTCATAGCAAATAATTTCTCATTCAGAAGTTTATCAGATACTACTGTCTCATCAATAGCTTCTAACTCGGGGTTTTCTAATCTAGACCAAAGGTTTGCTTTCTAGATTTTTAGCCCTTTTTCTTATCCCGTCTTTCTATATCAAATTCAATAGAACTTAACTGATCAATCTTGGTTCAACATTAGTTTTATTGAACAGATATCTTAGAGTAAAGTAATCAGTGTATACTATTGTTTAGACTAGGCATGTCATGAATGTATCATAGGCATATGCAATAACTAGTAATCCCTTTTCAGTGGTGGTAAGGTTCTACTAGGCATCAGTAAAAGGTCTTACTTGCATAGTGTATAATATGAAGTTCTAATCATGCCTATTTCCAAAAACAATCATTACTACATGGTCACTAGCATCACATATTAATTCACAAAGCAAATTCCAATTAGGTGATGTCATAATGGTTGCAGTAATTCCTTTTGGTTTAAACAATCTCATGCAGTTATCATCAAACAAAAGGAACATCCTTTCTCATTAGAATACTCAGAGGTTTGTCTATTAAAGAAAATTTTATTTCATGATTCTGTCTAATAGACTAAGCATGACCTAAGAAAATTCCATAATGATATTTCTTCCAGATTAAAACCTGAGCCAAAAATTGACAACTCAGAAAAATATTTTATCCTCATTTCCATTTTTATTTTTTTTCGAAATTAAGTAATAGGGAAAAAACGAAAAAGAGAAACAAATGTACGAAAAAAACAACTAAGAAAGAACAAGAGATAGGGAAGAAGAACAACTTACCGTTGAGCAAGAAAAATACATTCCTTTTGGATTTTAAATTTTTAACATTTTTTTTCTTTTTATGTTTAATTTCGAAAGCCATTAAATTCCCTCAATATGGTTTTAGAATAATTTTCTAAAATTGGGTTATCCTAAGTGTCTTAATTCCAGATAATATCTATAATCAATTAGTTATGATAACCCTATATTTCGGAAATTGATTGTCTAACTAGTATAAGATAAGTGTAGGTCTAAGGTCTAGGTTACTACCGTTACCTATCATAAGTCTCTAGAATTGTGGCCTTTAATCCTAAATTCATTATGATATTTCCCCGGCAACGGCGCCAAAAATCTGATGCGTTCCGATTGGTATGCTAAAAGATAGGCTTTATTTACCTATGTCGATTATGAGTAATTAAGGACTGAGTCTTACTAACTGTCACTTAGCATTCAATTATTGTCACTTAATCAACCAGAACCTAAGGCAGAGTACCTATCGTGTAGCTAGTCTGTTGGAAAGTATCTACGAGTTTATTAAGTTAAATATCGTACTCCCAGGGAAGTGGCAACGGCTTAGTAGTAACTAGCCTTTTATCCTAACTCTTATCTTATGATCCAGTTATGCAATCTTCATCAAATACTTTGATGAGAGGGTGATCCATTCTCCACTAGGTTTAAGTCTAATTAATCCTAAAAGTGTTTTATAGATGAGGTCCTGATTCTATGTTATACTGTTCCTATACGTTGATTGACCTATATTCGAGTATTTTAGATATATCTTAGCCTGGATTGCAACTATGTTCTGTGTCTAAAGGCGTACCATATCCGAGGTTTCTAATAAACCGCCCTACCTTATTGACGGCCCTACTCACGGTTCAGGACGAAGGCATCCATGAAAGCCCTATGTCACTTCGGGGATCATGCCGCTTGCCCTAGCCGCCGGCATAATCGGACTCGGCTCGGCTTACCTAGACTACTCTTAACAAGCAGGGTGTTCAACATGTTATTTTATCTAGCATGGCAGACACCAATACTAATTGATGCCTGTTAAACTAAACAGGTTATGATTAGACCGTGGTTAGGAATTGTCTATAACCCTAACTTTAGTTTAAAAGAGCACATTAGACATGCAGACATAGTGAATATTAAGCAGGTGGCTATTTCTGGAAAAACATAACAACGTCAACATATAAAACAAATATTCATAAAAATCGTAATCTCATATTCATAATAGATTTTTGGAACAACACAATAACAACATATAAGAGAGGGACATGGGGACTGATGCCATAAAGAAATCACCCTTTACGTAGTCTCGCCGATGGAGCGTACTGCTGTATATGTTGTATTGCTCGCCCAGACTCTGCTCGCTAGAACCTTCGGAGGACGCTTCCTCAGCCTAGTAACTGGGCTTTACCTTAATACCCAGCTTAAGCCCAGCCCTGTGGACTGACTCTTCGAACGCCTAGAGCCCTCTTAGGATCTCCTAACGAAATCCCGGGTATTCTATGAATACCAGAAACGAACCTATCTATAGAAGCCTAAGATCTGAGACTATTTCTCAGAAACTAAAAGAAAACACTAACAAGAAAGAAAACTGAGATCCGAGTCTCTGAGTGAGTTGTGTACTAGAGAAGTGTACACTGGAAACCACTTAATAACTCAGATCGAGTGGAGAGGGATGCTTTCAACTGCTAGAGGCCTGGGGTATTTATAGCAGCTTCCCGGGGTGATTTTTCATCAAAAATTCGATGTGGAACTTGAACTGGGGTTCGGGACGCCCGTCCCGAGTCCTGGATGCCCGCCCCGGTGCTTTGACTGGGTCGGGATGCCCATCCCGGGTTCGGGACGCCCGTCCTGACCCTTTGACCAAGTCAACATTTCCAAAAATTGCGTTTTGCCCCAAAATTTGCTGTTTTCGTCTACTTTTCACCTAACACTTCCAAAATCATAAAAACTGTAAAATTAAGTAAATAATAAACAATTAAGATCATTTTACTCTCAATTTCACCCTAAATCATATATAAAAACATGCTAAAAAGGTGATACGATTTTCGCGTATCAAAAGCCTATCTTTTAGCATACCAATAGGAACGCATCAGATATATCTAAAACACTCGAAGATAGGTCAATCAACATATAGGAACAATATAACATAGAATCAGAACTTTGTCTATAAACACTTTTAGGCCTGATTAGACTTAAACCTAGTGAAGAATGGATCACCCTCTCATCAAAGTTATTGATGAAGATTGCATAACTGGATTATAAGATAAGAGTTAGGATAAAAGGCTAGTTACTACTAAGTCGTTACCACTTTCCTGGGAGTACGATAATTATTTAATAAAATCGTAGATACTTTCCAACAGACTAGCTACACGATAGGTACTCTGCCTTAGGTTCTGGCTGATTAAGTGACACCATAGAGACTAAATGTGACAATTAGTCAATCTCAGTCCTTAATTACTCATAATCAACATAGGGTAAAATAACACATATTTAGCATATCGGCTGGAAACCCATCAGATTTTTTGCGCCGTTGCCGGGGAAATATCATAATGAATTTAGGATTATTGGCCACAATTCTAGAGACTTATGATAGGTAGCGGTAGTAACCTAGAGTTTAGACCTACACTTATCTTATGCTAGTTAGACAATCACTTTCCGAAATATAGGATTATCATAACTAACTAATTTTAGACATTATCTAAAATTAAGACATTTAGGATAATCAAATTTTAGAAAATTATTCTAGAACCATATTGAGGAAATTTAACTGCTTTCGAAAAAAAAAAGAAAAAAAAATTTAAAAATTTAAAACCCGAAAAAAATGTATTTTTCTTGCTCAATGGTAAGTTGTTCTTTTCCCTATCTCTTGTTCTTTCTTAGTTGCTCTTTTTTGTGTTTTTCTTCTATTATTTAATTTTGAATGGAAATGAGGATAAAATATATTTTCTTCTGAGTTGTAAAATTTTGGCTTAGATTTTTTTTCTTGGGAAGAAATTCCATTTTAGAATTTTCTTAGAGTCATACCGGCTTTATTAGGACAAATTATGAAATAATTTTTCCTTAATAGCTAGACCTTTGAATGTTCTATTGAAAAAAAAAGAATGTTCCTTTTGTTTTGCTGATAATTGCATGAGATCTTTTAAACCAAAAGGAATTACTGCACCCATTATGACATCACCTAATTGAAATATGCTTTTTGAATGAATATGTGATGTAATGATGTAGTATTGTTTTAGGATAGAAGCACGATAAGAAAGTTCATGTATGATAAATTCCGATCTTATCTAGTCTTGTCTAAAAACAATAGGTTACACTGATACTGAACTATGATTGATTAAGTTAGGTTTTATTGTTACTTGAGTTTGATATAGAATGAAGGGGTAAGAAAAAGGGTTAAGAATCTAGAAAGCAAACCTTTGGTCTAGATTGGGAAACCCTGAGTTAGAGGCTATTGACGAGATAGTAGTATCTGATAAATTCTTGAATGAGGATCTATTTTCATTGTTTGCTATGAGTAATGATTCTCCTCCGAGGTTTATTGATATTACTAATTATCTAGCTGCAAATTATTCCCAAGTGATATGACTTATCAGCAAAAGGAGAAATTCTTTGATGATTAGAAATATTACTACTGGGCAGATTTCTCTTCTATTTCAAATTTTTGCAGATCAGTTGATAAGAAGATGTAACTCGGAAGGCGAAGGCCACATGATTCTGAAGCATTGCAGGAATCTATGGGAGACCAATTAACTGCTATCAACACTGTTCGGAAAGTGTTGGAAGTAAAATATTATTGACCCACCATATTCAAGGATTTTGTATCTCTGATACAGTCCTGCGATGCTTGCCAAATAACAGTTGTTTTCAAGAGTCAGAATGCCAATGTCTCAAGAAATAAAACGTTCAGTCTGTGTATCGAATTTGTGAAGTCTGCCAAGTACCACACTTTAGCATGGATTGCTCTGGGAATGGAATACTGACCATTCCAAAAAGAGGTAGGAGTAGGTTACTGCAGAATGCTACTCCAATGGGAGACGCATACAATCCCAATTGGAGGAATCATACGGGATTTAGCTAAGGAATAAGTCTGGAAACGTTCAGAAGATACTACCACAACAAAACCCTGACCCGCAGAATCAACAGATGAGATACTGACAACAATTAAAGCCATACTAGTGCAAGCAAGTGATCTACCAAGTGATATCGAATGGTCGAAGGATATAGAGGAATTTGGCATTGTATCAGGAGCATAGCAATGGAGGAGCTTGCATCCTGATGCGTTTCCGACTGATATGCTAAATAGGTGTTATTTTACCCTATGTTGATTATGAGTAATTAAGGACTGAGATTGACTAATTGTCACATTTAGTCTTTATGGTGTCACTTAATCAGCCAGAACCTAAGGCAGAGTATCTATCGTGTAGCTAGTCTGTTGGAAAGTATCTACGATTTTATTAAATAAATATCGTACTCCCAGGGAAGTGGTAACGGCTTAGTAGTAACTAGCCTTTCATCCTAACTCTTATCTTATGATTCAGTTATGCAATCGTCATCAATAACTTTGATGAGAGGGTGATCCATTCTCCACTAGGTTTAAGTCTAATTAAGCCTAAAAGTGTTTTATAGATAACGTCCTGATTCTATGTTATACTGTTCCTACATGTTGATTGACCTATCTTCGAGTATTTTAGATGCATCTTAGCCTGGATTGCAACTATGTTCTGAGTCTAAAGGTGTACCACATATGAGTCTCTATGCTACCGCCCCATCGCCAAGGTAAACGGCCCTACTCAAAGGTAACTACTAAAGACAGCTATGAAAGCCCTATGTCACTTCGGGGATCATGCCGCTTGCCCATAACCGTCGGCATAACCCTCTACTCAGCCTACCTAGACTACTCTAACAAACAGGGTGTTCCGCAGGTTATTTTATCTAGTATGGCAGACACCAATACTAATTGATGCCTGTTATACTAAACAGGTTATGAATAGACCGTGGTTAGGAATTGTCTATAACCCTACATTTAGTTTAAAAGAAACTACATTAGACATGCAGACATAATGAATATTAAGCGGGTGGCTATTCCCGGGAAAACATAACAACTTCAACATATAAAACAAATAATCATAGAAATCATAATTTCATATTCATAATAAATTTTTGGACAATCACAGTACAAACATATAAAGAGAGGGACAGGGGGGACCGATGCCATAAAGAAATCACCCTTTACGTAGTCACGCCGTTGGAGCGTACTGCTTGTATATGTCGTACTGCTTGACCCGACTCTGCTCGACAGAACCTTCGGAGGACTCTTCCTCAGCCTAGTAGCTGGACTTTACCTTACATCCTGGGCTTAAGCCCAGCCCTGTGGACTGACTCTTTGAATGCCTAGAGCCCTCTTAGGATCTCCTAACGAAATCCCGGGTATTCTATGAATACCAGAAACGAACCTATCTATCGAACCCTAGGATCTGAGACTAATTCTCAGAAACTAAGAAAAACGAAACACAAAAAAGGAAAGAAAGAAAACTTATACTGAAATCTGAGTCTCTAAGTGATTTGTGTACTAGAGAATTGTACACTGGAATTCACTGAATGACTCATATCAAGTGGAGAGGGATGATTTCAACTCTTGGAGGCCTGGGGTATTTATAGCAGCTTTCTGGAGTGAAAATCTCCAAAACATTCGATGTGGGACACTTCTGGTGCTTTGGGACGCCTGTCCTGGATTGGGATGGCCGTCCTAGTGCTTTGACTGGGTCAGGACGCCCGTCCTGACCCGTTGACCAGGTTAGCATTTCCAAAAATTGCATTTTTGCCCCAAAATTTGGTGTTTTCGTCTACCTTTCACCTCACACTTCCAAAATCACAAAAACTGTGAAATTGAGTTAATAACAATCAATTAAGACCGATTTCCTATCAATTTCACCCTAAATTATGCCTAAAAACATGCTAAAAAAGTGATATGATTTATGCATATCAGATAACCCCACACTTAGCTCTTTGGTTGTCCTCAAGCAAAATCTCCCTGAAGTTAGTGATTCTAAATCATATGTGCAGTCACTTAAATTCCTAGTCATATTTTTATTCCAAAAATTATTCAGACAATTCTTTAACACAGGTCTGACTAGTTAGGATGCTATGACAAGGTCTCAAATGTCTTTAGTAGATTGTTATGATCAAGCAAAAAAAACAACTTAACAACTAGGTTGAACTCTTTTCTTAGTCACAAGGTCTTCCTGATGTGTAGTGTGTGTACTAGTCTAGACCAGATAGTCAACACAATATACGCTCGTCTTAACTACTACCAGATAACATTTCTACCCATCGCTAGACATACTAACAACAGACAACTTTCTGAGTTCTGAGCCTTGGTGATCAGGTTTTTATTGATTTAGCATTTATTGCATTTTTTATCTTTTATAGATTTTTCAAGGTATTTTGAGTCTGCTTAGAACACGTCAACTTCAACTACCCATGTAGCGAGTCCCACTCCGATGACTCCTAGACCTACACGACCATATGGCATCAGGCTTTAAGTTCCCCGAAGGAGTGGTGCTCGAGTAGCGAAGGCCGCTGGCAAACTACCCTTATTTAATTAACTTTCTTTTATTTCTTTTCACTTTTAGCTCAGATTCTCGTCTAGTCATTCTAATCGTCAATACATCCACAACTGGTCTTAATTTTATCTAGTTAAGTCTCGAAAAGGTAATTGGCTGAGGTCTCTAATCCAGACTAAGTTGTGCTCAGTTATCAGGAATTCCCTATTCCTAATCAATAAGTTCAAAATAGTCATAAATCATCTCCTACTAATCATAACACTCTACCTACATATCATAGACATAAGCAATGTTTAACCAATCATACTGCATTTAGAAGTCTGAAAGAATGAAACATTTTGAAAAATTTTGGAAGGGTGTGAAATTACGGGGATGATTGCGATTCCGGTTGACGTGCTAAATAGGTGTTATTTTACCCTATGTTGATTATGAATAATTAAGGACTGTGATTGACTAATTGTCACATTTAGTCTCTATGGTGTCACTTAATCAGCCAGAACCTAAGGCAGAGTACCTATCGTGTAGCTAGTCTATTGGAAAGTATCTACGATTTTATTAAGTTAAATATCGTACTCCCAAGGAAGTGGCAACGACTTAGTAGTAACTAGCCTTTTATCCTAACTCCTATCTTATGATCCAGTTATGCAATCTTCATCAAATACTTTGATGAGAGGGTGATTCATTCTCCACTAGGTTTAAGTCTAATTAATCCTAGAAGTGTTTTATAGATGAGCTCTGATTCTATGTTATACTGTTCCTATATGTTGATTGACCTATATTCGAGTGTTTTAGATATATCTTAGCCTAGAATGCAACTATGTTCTGTGTCTAAAGGTGTACCACATCTGAGGTCTCTACACTACCGCCCCATCGTTAAGGTAAACGGCCCTACTCACGGCCCGGACTAAAGTCAGCAATGAACGGTACCCTATGTCACTTCGGGGTCATGCTGCTCGTCGCAAAACCGCCGGCATAACTCTCTACTCAGCCTACCTAGACTACTCTAACAAACAAGGTGTTCCGTTGGTTATTTTATCTAGTATGGCAGACATAGTGAATGTTAAGCAGGTGGCTATTTCCGGAAACATATAATAACATCAACATATAAAACAACTATTCATAAAAATCGTAATCTCGCATTCATAATAAATATTTAGAACAATACAATAACAACATATAAGAGAGGGACATGGGGACTAATGCCATAAAGAAATCACCCTTTACGTAGTCTCGCCGACGGAGCGTACTGTTGTATATGTCGTGTTGCTCGCCCTGACTCTGCTCACCAGAACCTTCGGAGGACGCTTCCTCAGCCTAGTAACTGGGCTTTACCTTAATACCCAGCTTAAGCCCAGCCCTGTGGACTGACTCTTCTAACACCTAGAGCCCTATTAGGATCTCCTAACGAAATCCCGGGTATTCTATGAATACCAGAAACGAACCTATCTATAGAAGCCTAAGATCTAAGACTATTTCTCAGAAACTAAAACGAAACACTAATAAGAAAGAAAACTGAGATCCGAGTCTCTGAGTGAGTTGTATACCAGAGAATTGTACAATGAAAACCACTAAATGACTCAGATCGAGTGGAGAGGAATTGATTTCAACTGCTGGAGGCTTGGGGTATTTATAGCAGCTTCCCAGGGTGATTTTTCATTAAAAGTTCGATGTGGGACAGCTTCTGGTGCTTCGGGACGCCCGTCCCGGACCGTTGACCAAGTCAGCATTTCCAAAAATTGCATTTTACCCCAAAATTTGCTGTTTTCGTCTACTTTTCACCTGACACTTCCAAAATCATAAAAACTGTGAAATTGAGTAAATAACAATCAATTAAGATCGATTTCCTATCAATTTCGCCCTAAATCATATATAAAAACATGCTAAAAAAGTGATACGATTTTTGCGTATCAGGGGAAAACATGCAAAATCATGCAAAAGTTTTCAAACTACTACAGTACACCGTACACTGCTACCCCACACTTAAGTCTGACACTGTCCTCAGTGTTCATGCATACCTAAACTATCCCACACTTATTTGCAAACAAGAAGAAAAACAAAACAAACAGCTCATACCCCACACTTATTCGACTAACTAAGGGTAAGAGAGAAAATAAGGCAACAAAACAAGAAGGATAGCAAAACAGAACACAAAACAAATAAAATAAAAGTAAAGGAATATGAGGATTAGAAAAATTCCCTTCATGTCGCGAGCGGAAGGGTCTTCTCTGATCTGTCAATTGGCACTTCACCTTAGCCATGTGCTATTGCTGAGGTGTTCTTGACTCTGCAAGCTCTTAGATATTGGAACGGATGACGTCAGCTCCGATCCTTTAATGTCGAGCTCCAGGTAGTGGCCTATCCATTTGATGAATGACTCGAGCCCCAAGGACTGATTCCTCGATTCATTTGCGAAGTTTCTCGTAATCGTAGCAATGTGTCCAGAAGGAACGTGTCTAGGAATGAGACTTCTTTGGATTGGTGTGCCTACCTGCCAATGTCAGTGAAGGTATTGCATGCAAGTTTTGAATGTTAGAAGAGATACATGAAGCTTTGGCTAAGCCGTAGTGGTAGGAGGCTCCAGTGGTGTATATCTGGGCCCAAGTATTTGAGGCTTCCTCGGGGAAGTTTCTCACAACTGATTGTATGCAGGGGATGCAAGCTCCTCCATTGCTATGCTCCCGATACAATGCCAAATTCCTCTATATCCTTCGACCGTTCGATACCACTTGGTAGATTACTTGCTTGCACTGGTCTGACTTTAATTGTTGCCAGTATCTCATGAGGGTAGGGGTGGTGCTTGGAAGACTTCACAGATTAGATACATAGACTGAACGTTTCTTCCTAAGACATTGGCACTTTGGAAAACAACTTCTCATAGAATCTGCACATGACTTTAACATCATTATTAGGTAATGCCTGTGGTTCAGGCCATTTTTGAAAAGTGTTCCACGACTACTATGATGTACTTATTTTCAAAGGAAGAAGGGAAAAGGATTCAATACCCCAGATATTAAAGATTTCAAGACTCTATATACCTTGCTAGGGTAGGCGATCTCTGGAAGAGATGTTACCTGTTATTTGGCAAGCATCGCAGGACTGTATCAGAGATACAAAATCCTTGAATATGGTGGGTCAACGAGATTCTACTTCCAACACTTTCCGGACAGTGTTTGATAGCAGTTAATTGGTCTCCCATAGATTCCTGCAATGCTTCAGAATCATGTGGCCTTCGCCTTCTGAGATACATCTTCTGATCAACTGATATGCAAAAATTTGAAATAGAAGAGAAATCTGCCCAGTAGTAATATTTCTAATCAGCAAAGAATTTCTCCTTTTGCTGATAAGTCATATCACTTGGGAATAATTAGCAGCTACATAATTAGTAATATCAATAAACCACGGAGGAGAATCATTACTCATAGCAAACAATGAAAACAGATCCTCATTCAGAAATTTATCAGATACTACTGTCTCGTCAATAGCCTCTAACTCAGGGTTTCCTAATCTAGACCAAAGGTTTGCTTTCTAGATTCTTAACCCTTTTTCTTACCCCTTCATTCTATATCAAACTCAAGTAACAATAAAACCTAACTTAATCAATTATGGTTCAGTATCAGTTTTATTGAACACAGTCATCTCAGAGTGATCAGTGTAACCTATTGTTTTTAGACAAGACTAGATAAGATCGGAATTTATCATACACGAACTTTCTTATCATGTTTCTGTCCTAAAACAATTCTTACTACATCATTACATCACATATTAATTCACAAAGCAGATTCCATTCAGGTGATGCCATAATGGGTGTAGTAATTCCTTTTGGTTTAAAAGATCTCATGCAATTATCAGCAAAACAAAAGGAACATCCTTTTTTCAATAGAACATTCAGAGGTCAGGCTATTAAGGAAAAATTATTTCATAACTCGTCCTAATAAAGCTAGCATGACTCTAAGAAAATTCTAAAATGGAATTTCTTCCCAAAAAGTCTAAGCCAAAATTTTACAACTCTGAAGAAAATATATTTTATCCTCATTTCCATTTTTATTCGAAATTAAATAATAGAAGAAAAACACGAAAAAGAGCAACTAAGAAAACAATTAAGAAAGAACAAGAGATGGGGAAAAGAACAACTTACCATTGACTAAGAAAAATACATTTTTTTCGGTTTTTAAATTTTTAAATTTTTTTTTCTCTTTTTTTTTCGAAAGCAGTTAAATTTCCTCAATATGGTTTTAGAATGATTTTCTAAAATTTGATTATCCTAAATGTATTAATTCCAGATAATATCTAAAATTAATTAGTTATGATAATCCTATATTTCGGAAATTGATTGTCTAACTAGCAGAAAATAAGTGTTAGGTGTAAGGTCTAGGTTACTACCGCTACCTATCATAAGCATCTAGAATTTTGATCAGTATCTAGCATTTTTATCAGGAGTCCTAAATTCATTATGATATTTCCCCGGCAACGGCGCCAAAAATCTGATGCGTTTCCGACTGATATGCTAAATAGGTGTTATTTTACCCTATGTTGATTATGAGTAATTAAGGACTGAGATTGACTAATTGTCACATTTAGTCTTTATGGTGTCACTTAATCAGCCAGAACCTAAGGCAGAGTACCTATCGTGTAGCTAGTCTGTTGGAAAGTATCTACGATTTTATTAAATAAATATCGTACTCCCAGGGAAGTGGTAACGACTTAGTAGTAACTAGCCTTTCATCCTAACTCTTATCTTATGATTCAGTTATGCAATCGTCATCAATAACTTTGATGAGAGGGTGATCCATTCTCCACTAGGTTTAAGTCTAATTAAGCCTAAAAGTGTTTTATAGATAACGTCCTGATTCTATGTTATATTGTTCCTACATGTTGATTGACCTATCTTCGAGTATTTTAGATGCATCTTAGCCTGGATTGCAACTATGTTCTGAGTCTAAATGTGTACCACATATGAGTCTCTATGCTACCGCCCCATCGCCAAGGTAAACGGCCCTACTCACGGTTACTACTAAAGACAGCTATGAAAGCCCTATGTCACTTAGGGGATCATGCCGCTTGCCCATAACCGCCGGCATAACCCTCTACTCAGCCTACCTTGACTACTCTAACAAACAGGGTGTTCCGTAGGTTATTTTATCTAGTATGGCAGACACCAATACTAATTGATGCTTGTTAAACTAAACAGGTTATGAATATACCGTGGTTAGGAATTGTCTATAACCCTACATTTAGTTTAAAGGAAACTACATTAGACATGCAGACATAATGAATATTAAGCGGGTGGCTTTTCCCGGGAAAACATAACAACTTCAACATATAAACAAATAATCATAGAAATCATTATCTCATATTCATAATAATTTTTTGGACAATCACAGTACAAACATATAAAGAGAGGGACATGGGGGACCGATGCCATAAAGAAATCACCCTTTACGTAGTCACGCCGTTGGAGCGTACTGCTTGTATATGTTGTACTGCTTGACCCGACTCTGCTCGACAGAACCTTCGGAGGACGCTTCCTCAGCCTAGTAGCTGGACTTTACCTTACATCCTGGGCTTAAGCCCAGCCCTGTGGACTGACTCTTCGAACGCCTAGAGCCCTCTTAGGATATCCTAACGAAATCCCGGGTATTCTATGAATACCATAAACGTACCTATCTATTGAACCCTAGGATCTGAGACTAATTCTCATAAACTAACAAAAACGAAACACAAAAAAGGAAAGAAAGAAAACTTATACTGAAATCTGAGTCTTTGAGTGATTTGTGTACTAGAGAATTGTACACTGGAATTCACGGAATGACTCAGATCAAGTGGAGAGGGATGATTTCAACTCTTGGAGGCCTGGGGTATTTATAGCAGCTTTCTGGAGTGAAAATCTCCAAAAAGTTTGATGTGGGACAACTTCTAGTGCTTTGACTGGGTCAAGACGCCCGTCCTGATTCGGGACGCCCGTCCTGACCCATTGACCAGGTCAGCATTTCTAAAAATTGCATTTTTGCCCCAAAATTTGCTGTTTTCGTCTACCTTTCACCTGACACTTCCAAAATCACAAAAACTGTGAAATTGAGTTAATAATAATCAATTAAGACCGATTTCCTATCAATTTCACCCTAAATTATGCCTAAAAACATGCTTAAAAGTGATATGATTTATGCATATCACATCCCCTGCATACAATCAGCTATGAGAAACTTCCCCGAGGAAGTCTCAAATACTTGGGCCCAGATCTACACCACTGGAGCCTCCTACCACCACGGCTTAGCCAAAGCTTCATGTATCTTTTCTACCATTCAAAACTTGCATGCAATACCTTCACTGACATTGGCAGGTAGGCACACCAATCCAAAGAAGTCTCATTCCTAGACACGTTCCGTTTGGGTACGTTGCTACGATTACAAGAAACTTTGCAGATGATTCGAGGAATCAGTCCTTGGAGCTCGAGTCATTCATCAAATGGATAGGCCACTGCCTGGAGCTCGACATTGAAGGATCGGAGCTGACGTCATCCGTTCCAATATCTAGAGCTTGCAGAGTCAAAAACACCTCAGGAATGGCTAAGGTGAAGAGCAAATTGACAGATCAGAGAAGACCCTTCTGTTCGCGACATGAAGGGAGTTTTTCTAATCCTCATATTGCTTTTATTTCATTTGTTTTGTGATCTGTTTTACTATCCTTCTGGTTTTGCTTTCTCTCTTACCCTTAGTTAGTCGAATAAGTGTGGGGTAAGAGTTCTTTGTTTTGTTCTTGAGTTCTTTGTTTTGTTTTTGTTCTTGTTTTCAAATAAGTGTGGGGTAGCTTAGAAATGCATGAACACTGAGGACAGTGTCAGACTTAAGTATGGGGTAGCAGTGCACAGTGCACTGTATTGAGAAAACTTTTGCATGATTTTGCTTGTTTTCCCCATATTTTCACACCCTTCCAAAACTTTTTTTCAAAATTCTCATTCTTTCAGACCTCTAAATGCAGTATGATTGGTTAAACATTGCTTATGTCTATGATATGTAGGTAGAATGTTATGGTTAGTAGGAAGCAAAGTGATAGCTATCTTGAACTAATTGATTAGGAATAGGGAATTCCTGATAACTAAACACAACTTAGTCTGGATTAGAGACCTCAGCCAATTACCTTTCCAAGACTTAACTAGATAAAATTAGACCAGTTGTGGATGTTTTGACAATTAGATTGACTAGATGAGACTCTGAGCTAAAAGTGAAAAGAAATAAAAGAGAATTAATCAAATAAGGGTAGTCTGCCAGCGACCTTCGCTACTCGAGCACCACTCCTTCGGGGAACTTAAAGCCTGATGCCCTAAGGTTGTGTAGGTCTGGGAGTCATCGGAGTGGGACTCGCTACATGGGTAGTTGAAGTTGACATGTTCTAAGAAGACTCAAAATACCCTGAATCTATAAAGAAAAAAATCACTAAATCCTAAATCATTAAAAATCTGATCACCAAGGCTCAGAACTCAGACGGTTGTTTGTTGTCAGTATGTCTAGCGACGGGTCGAAGTGTTATCTGGTAACAGTCAAGACGAGAGTTTATTGTGTTGACTATCTAGTCTAGAATAGTACACACACTACACATCAGGAAAACCTTGTGACTAAGAAAGGAGTTCAACCTAGTTGTTAAGTTGTTTTCGGCTTGACTATAACAATCTGCTAGAGACATTTGAGACATTGTCATAGCAACCTGACCAGTCAGACCTGTGTTAAGAATTGTCTGAATAAATGTTCAGAATAAAAACATGACTAGGAATTTAAGTAACTGCACTATGATTTAGAATCACTAACTTCAAGTAGACTTTGCTTGAGGACAAGCAAAAAGCTAAGTGTGAGGTTATATGATATGCATAAATCATATCACATTTTAGCATGTTTTTAGGCATGATTTAGGGTGAAATTGAGGGTAAATTGGTCTTAATTGTTCATTATTAACTCAATTTCATAGTATTTATGATTTTGGAAGTGTCATGTGAAAAGTGGAAGAAAATGGCAAATTTCGGGGCAAAAACGCAATTTTTCAGAAGTTCGGACTTCGGGGAGGGCGTCCCGGTTCAGGATGGGCGTCCTGACCTGGTCAACAGGTCGGGACGGGCGTCCAGGACTCGGGACGGCCATCCTAACCTGGTCAACAGACCGGGACGGGCGTCCCGAACTAGAAATTCAAGTCCCACATCGAAGTTTTGAGAGAAAATCACTCCAGAAAGCTGCTATAAATACCCTACGCGTTCCTCAGTTGAAATCATCCCTCTCCACTCGATCTGAGTCATTCAGTGGTTTCTAGTGTACAATTCTCGAGTACACAACTCACTCAGAGACTCAGATTTCAGTATAAGTTTTCTTTCTTTCCTTTTTGTGTTTCATTTTTCTTAGTGATATGCATAAATCATATCACATATTTAGCATGTTTTTAGGCATGATTTAGGGTGAAATTGAGGGTAAATTGGTCTTAATTGTTCATTATTAACTCAATTTCACAGTTTTTATGATTTTGGAAGTGTCAGGTGAAAAGTGGAAGAAAATGGCAAATTTCGGGGCAAAAACGCAATTTTTCAGAAGTTCAAACTTCGGGGAGGACGTCCAGGACTCGGGACGGCCGTCTGACCTGGTCAACAAATCGAGACGGGTGTCCCAATCCGGGACGGGCGTCCCGAACTAGAAATTCAAGTCCCACATCGAATGTTTGAGAGAAAATCACTCCAGAAAGATGCTATAAATACCCCAGGCCTTCCTCAGTTGAAATCATCCCTCTCCACTCGATCTGAGTCATTAAGTGGTTTCCAATGTACAATTCTCGAGTACACAACTCACTCGGAGACTCAGATTTCAGTATAAGTTTTCTTTCTTTCCTTTTTGTGTTTCGTTTTTCTTAGTTTCTGAGAATTAGTCTCAGATACTAGGGTTTAATAGATAGGTTCATTTATGGTATTCATAGAATACCCGGGATTTCGTTAGGAGATCCTAAGAGGGCTCTAGGCGTTCGAAGAGTCAGTCCACAGGGCTGGGCTTAAGCTGGGTATTAAGGTAAAGCCCATTTACTAGGCTGAGGAAGCGTCCTACGAAGGTTCTGGCGAGCAGAGTCGGGTCAAGCAATACGAGATATACAGCAGTACGCTCCATCGGCGAGACTAAGTAAAGGGTGATTTCTTTATGGCATCAGTCCCCATGTCCCTCTCTTATATGTTGTTATTGTGTTTGTCCAAATAACAATTATGAATACTGGATTTTGATTATTATGAATAGTTGTTATATATGTTGAAGTTATTATGTTTTTCCGGATATAGCCACCTGCTTAAATATTCATTATGTCTGCATGTCTAATGTAGTTTCTTTTAAACTAAAATTAGGGTTATAGACAATTCCTAACCACGGTCTATTCATAACCTATTTAGTTTAGCAGGCATCAATTAGTATTGGTGTCTGCCATACTAGATAAAATAACCTGTGGAACACCCTGTTTGTTAAAGTAGTCTAGGTAGGCTGAGTAGAGCGTTTATGCCGGCGGTTATGGGCAAGCGGCATGATCCCCGAAGTGACATAGGGCTTTCATAGCTGTCTTTAGTAGTAACCGTGAGTAGGGCCGTTTACCTTGGCGATGGGGCGGTATACCAGATTACTCAGATGTGGTACACCTTTAGACTCAGAACATATGTAAAATACTCGAAGTTAGGTCAATCAACATATAGGAACAGTATAACATAGAATCAGAACTTTGTCTATAAACACTTTTTGGCCTGATTAGACTTAAACTTAGTGAAGAATGGATCACCCTCTCATCAAGATTATTGATGACGATTGCATAACTGGATCATAAGATAAGAGTTAGGATAAAAGGCTAGCTACTACTAAGCCGTTACCACTTTCCTGGGAGTACGATAATTATTTAATAATATCGTAGATACTTTCCAACAGACTAGCTACACGATAGGTACTCTGCCTTAGATTCTGGCTGATTAAGTGACACCTTAGAGACTACATGTGACAATTAGTCAATCACAGTACTTAATTACTCATAATCAACATAGGGTAAAATAACACCTATTTAGCATATCGGCTGGAAACACATCAGATTTTTGGCGCCGTTGCCGGGGAAATATCATAATGAATTTAGGATTCCTGATCAAAATTCTAGAGACTTATGATAGGTAACGGTAGTAACCTAGACCTTAAACCTAACACTCGTCTTACACTAGTTAGACAATCACTTTCCGAAATATAGGGTTATCATAACGAATTAATTTTAGATGTTATCTGGAATTAAGACACTTAGGATAATCAAATTTTAGAAAATCATTCTAAAACCATATTGAGGGAATTTAAGTGCTTTCGAAATATTAAAAGAAAAAAAAAATTTTAAAATCTTAAAATCCGAAAAACAATTGTACTTTTCTTGTTCAATGGTAAGTTGTTCTTTTCCCTATTTGTTGTGTTATTTCCCTTTCGTGATTGAATAGTTGTTTTTTTTCCGAATTCTTAATTTTTCACTTTCCCTGTAACCCCACTAACCAGTTTGCTCAGGCTAAAATGTATTCTTCTCTGTAGTTGCATGACTCGAACTTCAGAAGCTAACCTTGAAACACCGGTTGAGAATCCTGAACGTCTCATTCATACAGCTAATAGGCGAAGAACAGAGATGGCTGCTGAAAGACCTACCCCAGAATCCTACATCCAGCCACAGACTGTTCCAGTCTCATCTGCCATCCAAATCCCTGGGAACCCTCGCTATGATCTTAAACCGAATGTGATCCAGCTGATTATAAATCAGGTTCAGTTTGGAGGAACTGCGGCTGAGAATCCGATGGAACACTTATCTGATTTCTCTTCTCTCTGCGAAGGCCTGAAGGGAGATCATACTGCAGAAGTAACTAAACTCAATCTCTTTCCCTACTCACTGAGGGACAGAGCAAAGAGATGGTTGGCCCAGCTACCTACTAACTCCATCACCTCTTGGGACGAGTTAAGCAAAGCCTTCCTAGAAAAGTACTACTCTGCAACAAGAGTCCTAGAATATCGAAGGGCTCTGTCTAGTTTTACTCAAGCTGCTGATGAGACAGTGATCGAAGCTTGGGACAGATTCGAGGAGCTACTCAGGCTCTGCCCCCAACATGGACTTACCGAAGCATTGCTGATTCAGCAATTTTACGGGGGTATGTCAGACATGGGTAAGCAAATTCTTGATGGACTCAATCCCCAGAGCGGTTTCAATGGAATGAGTGATGTAGATGCTAGAAACGCTCTGGAGAGACTCTACAGGAATAGCAAGAATTGGCGCACAAGTGGCCGAGCTAAGAAGGAACCAGTAAATGTGGTCGTTGCCTCCACTGATGATCAATTTGAGGCACTGAAGACCAGCATTACTAATCAGCTGAATGCCATCCAACAGGGGAAAAGCGTTCAGTCAGTATACCAAGTCTGCGAATTTTGCCAAGGACCACATTTCAGTGGAGATTGTTATGGTAATGGGATATTAACTATTCCAGAAGATATGGAACAAGTGGACGCAGTGAATTCTGCTCCTATAGGCAATACCTACAATCCCACTTGGAAGAACCATCTGGGATTTAGCTGGAGAAACAATGACGGGACTACTAACTTCCATAAAAGAGTACCTCAGCAACTGCCATATCCGCAGATCCAGCAAGTCGCTCTGCCTGCACCAAGGAACTACATCGCTCCAACTGACCCCATGCAAGAATTCGGAGACATGCTGAAGAGCATTTCCGACTCTAACAAGGAGATGATAGAGTCTAACAGGAAAATCCAGGAAGCTTACGCAGAAAGAATCCAGCAGAACGAGAATAGACAAAAGCAGACCGAGCAAACAATCAGAAACACACAGGCTACTATACAAACTTTAGATAGACAAATGGGTCAGCTATCCACCCATTTCTCTCACAGGTCCCAGGGAACGCTACCAAGCAACACTGAGACCAACCCTCAAACTGAATGCAAGACTATCACTCTAAGATCTGGTAAAATTCTATCTCCATCTCCACCCAAACCATCTGACCCTCCTATTCTTGTGCAGGAACCATAAGAAGGCTCCAAGGACCCAACGCCGACAGATGTCAAAATCGAAGTAGCAAGGAAAGGGAAGACGGAGTTTATTCCTGAGTATCGACCAAAAGTACCTTACCCTGCCAGACTTATGCACAATAAAGATAAGGAGCAATTTGAAAAATTTCTTAAGAATTTTAGTCAGATTCATGTTAATTTACCTTTACTTGATGTTATTTCTGAAATGCCAAAGTATGCTAAGTTTTTAAAAGAAGTTGTTAGTAATAAAATAAAATTTGACATGGACAAGGTGGTTCTTAATGAAGAATGTTCAGCGGTCCTGTTGAATAAACTACCGTCTAAACAGAAAGATCCTGGTTATTTTACCTTGCCATGTACAATTGGAAATATTACTAACATGCATGCATTAGCAGACTTAGGAGCTAGTATCAATCTTATGCCATCTAGTTTATTTGATAAATTAGGATTGCATGATTTGAAAATGACTAGGATGTGCATACAACTTGCAGATAGGACAGTCAAAATCCCCAAAGGAATAATTGAAGATCTCTTAGTAAAGGTCGGAAAATTTGTGTTTCTTGTGGATTTTGTTGTCATAGATATGAATGGGGAAGGAGGAGTGCCCCTGATCCTAGGTCGACCATTTCTAGCTACCTCAAAAGCATTAATAGACGTCAGTAATGGTCAAATCAAGTTAAGGGTAGGAAATGATGACATCACTTTTGATCTAAATGAAACCCTTAGGTATCCCATGCATTTAGATGATACTTGTTGTTATGTGGATGCCATGGAACACTTGATTGCAGTTAACGTGACCGACCTATGCTCAAACTATCAAGTCCTAAGTGAGGACTCCCTAGAATTAGAGGAGCCTGAACTTAGCTCTTCTGAAAATGAAAATATGTCTGATAGTTTCACTGAGATAGGTGATGATGAGATGAAGAAAGAAAGAACGAGATCCAGACTTGGACTGAAGGAACTACCCACTCATCTGTGCTACGAATTCCTAGATGACAACAAGAAACTTCCCATTATTCTTGCAGCTGATCTGACTGCAGAACAAAGGAAGCTGACTGTGGACATGTGCAAATAGAAGAGCCTTTGCCTACAAAATTGCAGACATCCCAGGTATTAATCCAAGCTTTTGTTCGCATAAGATTCTTCTAGAAAATGAGTATAAGCCATGTGTGCAACCTCAAAGGAGGTTGAATCCTAATGTGTGTGATGTTGTTAAGAAAGAAGTCATTAAACTGTTAGATGCAGGACTTATCTACCCTATCTCAGATAGTGAGTGGGTAAGCCCGGTGCAGGTAGTACCTAAGAAAGGCTATAACAGTTGTTAGGAATGAGCATAATGAACTAATCCCTACAAGAACTGTAACTGGTCATCGTGTATGCATAGACTATAGAAAACTAAATACGGCCACACGAAAAGATCACTTCCCCTTCCTTTTATTGACCAAATGTTAGAAAGATTATCTGGACACATGTTTTATTGCTTTCTTGATGGGTTTTCTGGTTATTTTCAAATTCCTATTTCCCCTGAGGACCAGCATAAAACTACTTCACATGCCCTTTTGGAACATTTGCATATAGAAGGATGCCTTTTGGTTTGTGTAATGCACCTGCTACATTTCAACGTTGTATGACTGCTATCTTTGAGGACATGTTAGGAAAATCTATGGAAGTATTTATGGATGACTTTCTTTTTTGGTAATTCATTTGAGGTTTGTCTAAAGAACTTGGAGTTAATGTTGAAACGTTGTATAAAATCTAACCTGGTTTTAAATTGGGAAAAATGCCACTTCATGGTAAAAGAGGGAATCGTTTTAGGACATAAGATCTCACACCTAGGTATGGAAGTAGATAAGGCAAAATTGAAGTTATTTCGAAACTACCTCCTCCCAAAAATGTGAGAGCCGTTAGAAGTTTTTTGGGACACGCTGGCTTTTATCGTAGGTTTATAAAAGATTTTTCATTAATAGCCAGGCCGTTGACCAATTTACTCGGAAAAGATGTTCCATTTGTCTTTGATGAAAATGTCTAAAAGCTTTTAATAGACTTAAGGAACTTTAAACACTGCACCTATCATGACGTCACCGACTGGAGTCTACCTTTTGAGCTTATGTGTGATGCTAGTGACTATGCAGTAGGAGTAGTTTAGGACAAAGACATGATAAGAAATTTCATGTAATATATTATGCTAGTAAAACCTTAACTGATGCTCAGGAAAATTACACTACGACAGAAAAGGAATTATTAGCAGTAGTATATGCATTTGATAAGTTTCGATCTTATCTAGTCCTGTCTAAAACTATTGTTTATACTGATCATTCTGCACTAAAATACTTGTTCAATAAAACCGACGCAAAACCAAGATTAATTAGATGGGTTTTATTGCTTCAAGAATTGACATAGAAATTCGGGATAAGAAAGGGGCAGAAAACTTAGCCGCAGACCACTTGTCAGGCTAGAGAATCCGACCCTAGAAGCCATTGATGAAACAATCATATCTGATAAATTTCCGGATGAGAATCTATGTGCATTTTGCTATTTCTCACCCCCTTGGTTTGCAGATATAGCAAATTACTTGGCAGCCCGGACTCTCCCTAGTGATATCACTGCTCAACAAAGAAAAAATTCTTTGCTGACCTGAAATATTACTATTGGGAAGATTTTCTATTTCGAATATGTGCAGATCAGATGATCAGAAGATGTGTCTCTCAAGAAGAAGGTTTCCAAATTCTGGAACTGTCACTGCGGACCAACAGGCGGTCACTTAGCTGCAGCTAATACCGCCCGAAAAGTATTAGAAGCAGGCTTTACTGGCCTACCATATTCAAGATGCCGCAGCATTCACAGGATCGTGCGATGCCTGTCAGAAAGGAACCATTCTTCTCGAGACAGTCTACCCCAACAGGTAATCAAAGTGTAGAAATATTTGACATATGGGGTATAGACTTCATGGGTCCGTTTCCTCCTCTTTGGTAGAAGTACATCATAGTAGCTGTGGAATATTTTTCAAAATGGCCTGAGGCACAGGCCCTACCTACTAATGATGCTAGCCGTATGCAGATTCCTTAAGCAGATTTTCGCCAGTTTGGATGTCCAAAAGCCCTAATCAGTGATCGAGGTACGCACTTCTGTAACTCTCAATTGCAGAAGGTGCTTCATCAATACGGAGTTCAGCATCGCATTTCCACAGCCTACCATCCCCAAACCAATGGACAGGCTGAGGTAACCAATAGGGGAATAAAGAGAATCTTAGAAAAAACTGTGGGTGTTAACCGTAAGGATTGGGCCAATAAGCTGGAGGACGCATTATGGGCCTTCCGTACAGCATACAAGACCACTACAGGATTCTCACCCTATCGACTAGTCTATGGAAAAGCATGTCACCTTCCGGTTGAACTTGAACACAAAGCTTATTGGGCAGTACAAAAATGCAACCTCGACGATAATTTAACTAAGGAACACCGGATTCTACAACTCAATGAATTAGATGAGTGGAGGTTCAAAGCCTATGAAAACTCACACCAATTCAAGATGACAAGTAAACTCCGGCATGACAGGCGACTCAGAACCCAGAAGAATTTTGAACCAGGAGATAAGGTATTGCTATACAACTCACGGTTAAAATTGTTCCCAGGAAAGCTGCGTAGCTGTTGGTCAGGACCATTCACAATCACGAAAGTATCACCTTTTGGAGCTTGTGACATCATAGATTCTGACGGCATTATTCAAAAAGTAAACGGACAACACCTAAAGATTTACAGAGAGCCGTTTGACTCGTCCGAGCAGACTGGGGACTTCACAGAATAAGGGAGTATCTCTTTCATTTTATTTCTTATTTTGTTATTTCTTTTAGTAATTTATGTTCCTTCTTACCCGTAGTTAGTTGAATAAGTGTGGGGTAAGAGCTTTTTTTTTAGTTTTGCTTCTTGTTTTCAAATAAGTGTGGGGTAGCTTAGAAATGCATGAACACTGAGGACAGTGTCAGACTTAAGTGTGGGGTAGCAGTGCACAGTGCACTGTAGTGGTTTGAAAAAAAAAAATTTTTGCATGATTTTGCTTGTTTTCCCCATACTTTCACACCCTTCCAAATTTTTTTTCAAAATGCTCATTCTTTCAGACTTCTAAATGCAGTATGATTGGTTAAACATTGCTTATGTCTATGATATGTAGGTAGAATGTTATAGTTAGTAGGAGGCAATGTGATAGCTATCTTGAACTAATTGATTAGGAATAGGGAATTCCTGATAACTTAGCACAACTTAGTCTAGATTAGAGACCTCAGCCAATTACCTTTTCAAGACTTAACTAGATAAAATTAGACCAGTTGTGGATGTTTTGACAATTAGAATGACTAGATGAGACTCTGAGCTAAAAGTGAAAAGAAATAAAAGAAAGTTAATTAAATAAGGGTAGTTTGCCAGCGGCCTTCGCTACTCGAGCACCACTCCTTCGGGGAACTTAAAGCCTGATGCCCTAAGGTCGTGTAGGTCTGTGAGTCATCGGAGTGGGACTCGCTACATGGGTAGTTGAAGTTGACGTGTTCTAAGCAGACTCAAAATACCCTACATCTATAAAGAAAATCAATAAATGCTGAATCATTAAAAATATGATCACCAAGGCTCAGAACTCAGAAAGTTGTCTATTGTTATTATGTCTAGCAACAGGGTCGAAATATTATCTGGTAGTAGTTAAGAAGAGAGTATATTGTGTTGACTATCTGGTCTAGACTAGTACACACACTACACATCAGGAAGACCTTGTGATTAAGAAAGGAGTTCAACCTAGTTGTTAAGTTGTTTTCTGCTTGACTATAACAATCTGCTAGAGACATTTGAGACCTTGTCATAGCAACCTGACCAGTCAGACATGTGTTAAGAATTGTCTGAATAAATATTTGGAATAAAAACATGACTAGGAATTTAAGTGACTGTACTATGATTTAGAATAACTAACTTCAAGTAGACTTTGCTTGAGGACAAGTAAAAAGCTAAGTGTGGGGTTATATGATATGCATAAATCATGTCACATTTTTAGCATGTTTTTAGGCATGATTTATGGTGAAATTGAGGGTAAATTGGTCTTAATTGTTCATTATTAACTCAATTTCACAGTTTTTATGATTTTGGAAGTGTCACGTGAAAAGTGGAAGAAAATGGCAAATTTCGGGGCAAAAACGCAATTTTTCAGAAGTTCGGACTTCGGGGAGGGCGTCCCGGTTCAAGATGGGCGTCCTGATCTGGTCAACAGGTCAGGACGGGCGTCCAAGACTCGGGACGGCCCTTCCTGACCTGGTCAATAGACCGGGACGGGCGTCCCGAACAAGAAATTCAAGTCCCACATCGAATTTTTGAGAGAAAATCACTCCAGAAAGCTACTATAAATACCCCAGGCCTTCCTCAGTTGAAATCATCCCTCTCCACTCGATCTGAGTCATTAAGTGGTTTCCAATGTACAATTCTCGAGTACACAACTCACTCGGAGACTCAGATTTCAGTATAAGTTTTCTTTCTTTCATTTTTGTGTTTTGTTTTTCTTAGTTTCAGAGAATTAGTCTCAGATCCTAGGGTTCAATAGATAGGTTCGTTTCTGGTATTCATAGAATACCCGGGATTTCGTTAGGAGAACCTAAGAGGGCTCTAGGCGTTCGAAGAGTCAGTCCACAGGGCTGGGCTTAAGCTGGGTATTAAGGTAAAGCCCAGTTACTAGGCTGAGGAAGCGTCCTCTGAAGGTTCTGGCGAGTAGAGTCGAGTCAAAAAATACGACATATACAGCAGTACGCTCCATCGGTGAGACTAAGTAAAGGGTGATTTCTTTATGGCATCAGTCCCCCTGTCCCTCTCTTATATGTTGTTATTGTGTTTGTCCAAATAACAATTATGAATACTGGATTTTGATTATTATGAATAGTTGTTATATATGTTGAAGTTATTATGTTTTTCCGAAAATAGCCACCTGCTTAAATATTCATTATGTCTACATGTCTAATGTAGTTTCTTTTAAACTAAAATTAGGGTTAGAGACAATTCCTAACCACGGTCTATTCATAACCTGTTTAGTTTAACAGGCATCAATTAGTATTGGTGTCTGCCATACTAGATAAAATAACCTGCGGAACACCCTGTTCGTTAGAGTAGTCTAGGTAGGCTGAGTAGAGCATTTATGCCGGCGGTTATGGGCAAGCGGCATGATCCCCGAAGTGACATAGGGCTTTCATAGCTGTCTTTAGTAGTAACCGTGAGTAGGGCCGTTTACCTTGGCGATGGGGCGGTATACCAGATTACTCAGATGTGGTACACCTTTAGACTCAAAACATAGTTTCATTCCAGGCTAAGATATATCTAAAACACTCGAAGATAGGTCAATCAACATATAGGAATAGTATAACATAGAATCAGAACTTTCTCTATAAACACTTTTAGGCCTGATTAGACTTAAACCTAGTGAAGAATGGATCACCCTCTCATCAAGATTATTGATGACGATTGCATAACTAGATCATATGATAAGAGTTAGGATAAAAGGCTAGCTACTACTAAGCCGTTACCACTTTCTTGGGAGTGCGATAAGTATTTAATAAAATCGTAGATACTTTCCAATAGACTAGCTACATGATAGTTACTCTGCCTTAGGTTCTGGCTGATTAAGTGACACCTTAGAGACTACATGTGACAATTAGTCAATCACAGTCCTTAATTACTCATAATCAACAGGTCAGGACGGGCGTCCAAGACTCGGGACGGCCCTTCCTGACCTGGTCAATAGACCGGGACGGGCATCCCGAACAAGAAATTCAAGTCCCACATCGAATTTTTGAGAGAAAATCACTCCAGAAAGCTACTATAAATACCCCAGGCCTTCCTCAGTTGAAATCATCCCTCTCCACTCGATCTGAGTCATTAAGTGGTTTCCAATGTATAATTCTCGAGTACACAACTCACTCGGAGACTCAGATTTCAGTATAAGTTTTCTTTCTTTCATTTTTGTGTTTTGTTTTTCTTAGTTTCAGAGAATTAGTATCAGATCCTAGGGTTCGATAGATAGGTTCGTTTATGGTATTCATAGAATACCCGGGATTTCGTTAGGAGATCCTAAGAGGGCTCTAGGCATTCGAAGAGTCAGTTCACAAGGCTGAGCTTAAGTTGGGTATTAAGGTAAAGCCCAGTTACTAGGCTGAGGAAGCGTCCTCCGAAGGTTCTGGCTAGTAGAGTCGGGTCAAGTAGTACGACATATACAGCAGTACGCTCCATCAGCGAGACTAAGTAAAGGGTGATTTCTTTATGGCATCAGTCCCCATGTCCCTCTCTTATATGTTGTTATTGTGTTTGTCCAAAGAATAATTTTGAATATCTGATTATGGTTGTTATGGATATTTATTATATACGTTGAAGTTGTTATGTTATTCCGGAAATAGCCACCTGCTTAAATATTCATTATGTCTGCATGTCTAATGTAGTTTCTTTTAAACTAAAATTAGGGTTATAGACAAATCCTAACCACGATCTATTAATAACCTGTTTAGTTTAATAGGCATCAATTAGTATTGGTGTCTGCCATACTAGATAAAATAACCTGCGGAACACCCTGTTTGTTAGAGTAGTCTAGGTAGGCTGAGTAGAGCTTTTATGCCTGCGGTTATGGGCAAGCGGCATGATCCCTAAAGTGACATAGGGCTTTCATAGCTGTCTTTAGTAGTAACCGTGAGTAGGGCCGTTTACCTTGGCGATGGGGCGGTATATCAGATTACTCAGATGTGGTACACCTTTAGACTCAGAACATAGTTGCATTCCAGGCTAAGATATATCTAAAACACTCGAAGATAGGTCAATCAACATATAGGAACAGTATAACATAGAATCAGAACTTTGTCTATAAACACTTTAAGGCTTGATTAGACTTAAACCTAGTGAAGAATAGATCACCCTCTCATCAAAGTTATTGATGAAGATTGCATAACTAGATTATAAGATAAGAGTTAGGATAAAAGGCTAGTTACTACTAAGCCGTTACCACTTTCCTGGGAGTACGATAATTATTTAATAAAATCGTAGATACTTTCCAACAGACTAGCTACACGATAGGTACTCTGCCTTAGGTTCTGGCTGATTAAGTGACACCATAGAGACTAAATGTGACAATTAGTCAATCTCAGTCCTTAATTACTCATAATCAACATAGGGTAAAATAACACCTATTTAGCATATCGGTTGGAAACCCATCAAAATTGAACTCTTCTCTCATTCATCAATTTAATCTCAGTTATTACAATTTGTTTGACCTTATCTTCGAACATTTTAGAAATATCTTGATCTCTAAGGCAATTATGAAATGTAACCATCTGTTTACCATATCCGAGTTACCTGGTGTATTCACCCCTACCTTGGGATGATCCTTCTCATCTGTCGGATTAAAGTATCCATGAATGGTACCCTATGTCACTTCGGTATCATGTCACTTAACCCTAGGATTGGCCTAGCATACAAACTCAGCTTTATTAGGGTACTCTAACAAACATGGTGATCTGTTTTGTTATTTCTTCCTAATCTGGCAGACCTTTTACATTATGTTAAACTAAACCGGTTATGATTCAAACCTTGGTTAGGAGTTGTCTATAACCCTAGTTTAATTTAAAAGGACAGCACAGTTCAACATTCATAATGATAATTCTAGCTCTATGATCTTCCCGGGAAAATGGATAGCATCTCAAATTGTAAAACATGTATGATATATGAATTCAGTATCAAATCAATATTTAGATAAAATAATTCATAAACATACAGAAACTCGTCTAGGGGACCCACTATCATAAAGTAGTCACCGCTTTATGTAGGTCCAGCCGGCGCTGCAGCTCCTGTACGCTTCTGATTGCTCGATCCTACTCTGCTCGGCAGAGCCTTCGGAGAACGCTCCTCAGACCTAGTAGCAATTGCTTTACCTTACATCCCAGGCTTAAGCAAATTGCCCTAATCTGACTAAGAACATGCACCCTACCTCTCTCTTAGGATATCCTAACAAAATCCCAGTATTCTGTGATACAAAAAATGAACCATATCTAGCGTAATCTAAGATTCTGAGACAGACTCTTAGAAAGCAAAGAAAACGAGAAACTCTCATATACTAAACTACTTGAATGAACACCTGAGATCACTCAATGACTTGTATACTGTAGAAAAATGTATACTTGAAGTCACTGAATGATTCAGATCAAGTGGAAAGGGATGATTTCAACTCTTGGAGACCTGGGGTATTTATAGCAGCTTTCTGGAGTGAATTTCTCCAAAAACTTTGATGTGGGCCAACTTCTGGTGCTCGGGACGCCCGTCCCGAGCTTGGGACGGCCGTCCTGGTGCTTTGACTGGGTCGGGACGCCCGTCCCGAACACAGCATTTCCAAAAATTACAT
Source organism: Asclepias syriaca (assembly GCA_027405835.1). Lineage (NCBI taxonomy): Eukaryota > Viridiplantae > Streptophyta > Magnoliopsida > Gentianales > Apocynaceae > Asclepias > Asclepias syriaca. Next base: position 13,348,774 of record CM049932.1, read on the forward strand.
TTTTGCCCCAAAATTTGCTGTTTTCATGCAATTTACTCCTAAAGCTCCCAAAATCAAAATTTAAGCAATTTTATGTTAATTTGATTCAATTAAGATCAAATACATTCAAATATTGCCCTAATTTGTGTCTAAAAACATGCTAAAAAGGGTATATAATTTGTGCATATCACCATCCCTACTCTTTAATGCTCTTGTATGCATTAATATAGCATCAATTCCCTCTTAGGATCTCTAAATATTCTACATTGCTTTAGGAATGATTTTTGGGAATTCTTTTATGTCTTATTTTTGTTTGTCTTTATGTTGATCTATATCATTTGTTCTTGGATTTGGCCTGCATTGTATTTCTAAGGATTCGATCATATGGATGTGAGTGTCCTAAGATATTTGATATAGGCTACCATATCCCAAAGGGCGATTTGGTTGAGCTTTAAGGGGAGATGTCAATAACAACCTTTATGTTGGATATCAACCCTTAGACCTAAGCATGAGGACTCTCAAATCATGAGAGCGTGTTGTGATAAGAACCTCTCATAAAATCATGTGTGCTTGCTTTAATTCTAAAATATTCTACTTTTCCTTGCTTTTTCTATTGCTTTTTATATTAGAATTACTCTTTCCTTTGCTTTTTGTTGGAACCTAATTCTTGGAATTATCTAAGTTTTCTTTTAGTAAATGATTCCTATCTTCCCTTGGGAAAACAATAATTAAATTTTAAAATTCATCAACGATGGGTGCTCGGACCACTCTTTGAATTAAACAAAGTGAAATTTACAATCCTAATCCATAATAACTGAACCTTGACCTAATTGAGAAATTGAACAATTCAAAGAGTATGAGGTGTTATATAAAACTTCATTATGAAACAAACAGAGAAATAGAGGGATAACATAGATAGAATAGGTGGGTTCTATCTTGTAGGCCTTGGTGGCTGAGCAACATTGTTCATAGTTGTCAGTTATTGTAATTCCTTACTATTGAATAATATAGGAAGGTTGGACGAGTTGCCCGTAAATACTATTACTTTTCCCTTTACTCGTGATTGTTTGTCCATTGCGTGTACTTGCGCTTGTGCACGTGCCTTGCACATGTTATGTTGAGTGTCATGAACTGGTGGTTGTGTCATGAAGAGGCACTTAGTGATAAATTTGTATCAGAGCAAAGTTCGACCCCTTGTGGAGATGTCGAGTTCATTTGGAGAATCGAGGCGAGCCATGTGCCAAGACACTACGTCGACCCCTCATGCCACAACCGCGGATGGGTTGACAAGGTTGGAGACGTTGTTCATGGACCATGTGCAAGCAGTTGGTATGTTAGAGCATGCGGAGAATGCTCGTTCTTTGGTAGATCAGATCCAAGGACCACCAGACGTTGTGATGGATTTGCATCAACTCCAAGCAATAGTAGACAATATGAGGGAAAACTTCCAAAATAGCTCAAAGACTTTTCAAGCTAGCATAGAGACCCTTCAAGCTAGCATAGAGGCCCTTCAAGCTAGCGTAGAGCCCTTCAATCTAATACTGTTGGAGTTAGTGTTAGACAGCCGATGTTTAGGGTGCCTGAGCCTAAAACATATTTGGGTGTTCGTGATGCTACGGTGATCATGAGTTTCTTGTAGGATATGGAGAAATACTTCGTGACAACTAGAGTCCTGGTGAGTGAACAAGATGTGATTACATCATTGTTCCTTACAAACACTACCAAGCTATGGTGGCGGACAAGGGAAATGGACCATTGGAAAGAAGAGGTACAATCTTTTAGACGCATGAAAGAGGAATTGATGGAGTAATTCTTGCTAAGGAATTCCGAGTGGCAGGCTCGTGACAGCTTGAAAAAGCTAGAACAGACGGGGACTATTCGAGAGTATGTTAATCAATTCTCTTCAATACTTCTTAATATTTATAACATGTCTGAGGAGGACAAGTTGTTTAACTTTTTGTCGGGATTAAAAAAGTGAGCTAGGATCGAGCTAATGAGGCAGAACCATAGGAATGTGAGGGATACCTTCTCGATGGCAGAACGATTGACGGATATGCACAAATCATATCACATTTTTAGCAAATTTTTAGACACAAATTAGGGCATTATTTGAATGTATTTGATCTTAATTGAATCAAATTGACATAAAATTACGTAATTTGTGATTTTGGAAGTTTCCAGAGTAAATTGCATAAAAACAACAAAATTTGGGGCAAAAGTGCAATTTTTGGAAAAACTGGATTCGGGGTGGCCATGCCTATGGTTGGGACGCCCACCCTGACCAAAGCAAGGTCAAGGTCGGGCATCCTTAGCTAGGGACGGGCGTCCCAAGTCCAAAACTTGTCCCATATCTAATTTCCAAGAGAAATTCACTCCTTTCAACTGCTATTAATACCCAGACCTTCAACAGTTGAAATCATCCCTCAACACTCAATACAAGTCATTTAACAACTTCGAGTGTATCATTTCTCTTATCTCTGAGTATTTATCTCAGTATTTGAGAATTTGATTAGATTAATATTCAGTTTTTGGTATCACAGAATATCGAGATTTCGTTAGGAGATCCTAAGAGAGAGATAGGGTGCTTGTTCTTAGTCCGATAAAGGTAATATGCTTAAGCCTGGGATGTAAGGTAAAGCAATTGCTACTTGGTCTATGAAGCATTCTCCGAAGGCTCTACCGAGTATAGTAGGATCGAGCAATCAGAGACATACAGGAGCTGCAACGCCGTTTGGACTGCATAAAGTGGTGACTACTTTATGAGATTGGATCCCCTAGATGAGTTTCTATATGTTTCTGATTTGTTTTATTTGGATAAATATTTGATATTGAATTCATATATAATACATGTTTTACAATTTGAGATGCTATCCATTTTCCCGGGAAGATCATAGAGCTAGAATTATCATTATGAATGTTGAACTGTTGTATCCTTTTAAATTAAACTAGGGTTATAGACAACTCCTAACCAAGATCTGAATCATAACTGGTTTAGTTTAACAGACTGTAAAAGGTCAGCTAGATTAGGAAGATATAACAAAACATATCACCATGTTTGTTAGAGTACCCTAATAAAGCTGAGTTTGTATGCTTGGCCAATCCTAGGGTTAAGTGGCATGACACCAAAATGACATAGGGGACAGTTCAAGGATACTTTAATCCGACAGATGAGAAGGATCATCCCACAGTAAGGGTGAATACACCAGGTAACTCAGATATGGTAAACAGATGGTTACATTTCATAATTGCCTTAGATATCAAGATATATATAAACTGTACGAACATAAGGTCAAACAAATTGTAATAACTAAGCTTATTTGATGAATGCATGTCTACTCTTGAATACTATTTGCTTGTTATGTGTTGTTGTGATACAAAACCACTCTAAAAAATATTGATAATCGATTGATTGATTGATAAATGGGATGATTGTTAGGATTAAGGGATAGTTTCTACTAAGCCGTTACCAGTTCCTTGGGAGTAAGATATTTATAATTTAAAATCGTAGATACTTTCCAAGAACTAGCTACACGATAGGTACTTTGCCTTTGGTTCTGATTGATTAAGTGACAACAAATAAATGCTAAAGTGACAGTTAGTAAGACTAAGTCCTTAATTATTCATAATCAATATAGGGTAATAAATCCTATCTTTTAGCATACCAATCAGAACGCATCCCCCTGAAAGGAAGAGTGTTCCATTGAGGAACAAGGGTAAGTCTTGGAATGGAAAACCCATGAAGAAAGATGGTGTTATCGAAAAATCAAAGGATTTGAGTGTCAAGTGCTACAATTATAGGGAGACTGAACACATGTCATACCAATGCCCCAAGTCGAGGCAGAATCAAAATTTGGTTGCTATCCAAATTAGAGATGAGACTAGAGGGGATTCACTTGCTCGTGTGAATTCGGTCGTGCAATGCCATTCAGGTGTCCTATTGACCACAAATAGTGTGTAGGTTGATGCACATGAATGTGGTCATGAATGGTATTGAGATTTGGGTAATAATAGACTCCGGCGCAACAAATAACTTTATGGCTGACCGAGAAGCCACGTGCTTGTAGTTGGCATTGCAAAAACGTTCTCACACCATTAAGACTATCAATGCAGCACCAGCAAAAGGTGAGAGGCAGTGCTATGGTGTCATTAAAGATGGGAGCTTGGGAAGGCCAGTACAAGGTGATGGCCTTTCCATGGGAGCAAGGGAAGGCCAATACAAGGTGACGACCATTCCATTGGCTATTTTGTTAGAAGAGGCAGATGTTGATCACTCAGAGTTGCCCAAATCCATGTCCAAGGAGTTGGATGAGTTTGCTGACTTGATGCCCGATGATTTTCCTAAAGTGTTGCCCCTGAGACGTGCCATTGATCACTAGATTGAGTTGGCACCTGGAGCAATACAATCCGAGCAAGCACCATATTGAATGGGACCAGCAGAGTTGTTAGAATTTAGGAAGTAATTGGGTGAGTTACTTGATGCGCAAGTTATCAAACCCTCAAAATCCCCTTATGGTGCCTCAACCTTGTTCCAAAAGAAGGCAGATGGCTCGTTGCGATTTTGTGTGGATTACCGAGCCTTGAATAAACTGGCGGTGAAGAACATGTACCCTATCTCGAATCAGTTGGATTTGTTCAACAGGTTGGCAATAGGGAGGTACTACACCAAACTTGATTTGCGGTCTGGATATTGGCAAGTACCGATTGCCAATGGTGATGAGGACAAAACCACAGTGGTGACAAGGTATGGCTGATTTAAATTTTTAGTAATGCCTTTAGGCTTAACTAATGCCCCTGGTACTTTTTGTAAGCTAATGAATGATGTCTTATATGAATTTTTGGATAAATTCGTGGTTGTTTATTTAGATGATATTGTCATCTATAGTGAGTCCCTAGAGGAGCATGTTCGACATCTTAGACTTGTATTTTCGAAATTAAGGTATGTAATTTATGTAAAGAGGGAAAATGTGAGTTTTATAAGAACGAAAATTAAGTTCCTTGGTCACATTATCAGCCATGGTTCAGTTAGGATGGATCCTCGAAAGGTAGAGTCCATTGAAAGTTGGTTTACCCCGATGGAAGTAGCAAAGCTGAGATCATTTTTGGGATTGGCCAATTACTAGTATGGCAAGCCCTTTGACTTACTGATATGCATAAATCATATCACATTTTTAGCATGTTTTTAGGCATAATTTAGGGTGAAATTGATGGTAAATCGGTCTTAATTGATTGTTATTACTCAATTTCATAGTTTTTGTGATTTTGGAAGTGTCAGGTGAAAAGTAGAAGAAAATGGCAAATTTCGGGGCAAAAACGAGATTTTTAGAAGTTCGGAAGTCGGGGTGGGCGTCCCGAAGTCAGGATGGGCGTCCTGACCTGGTCAACAGGCCAGGACGGGCGTCCAGGACTCGGGACGGCCTTCCTGACTTGGTCAACAGGCCGGGACGGGCGTCCGGAGCCGTAGTTCAGAGTCCCACATCGAATTTCTGAGAGAAATTCACTCCAAAAAGCTACTATAAATACCCCAGGCCTTCCTCAGTTGAATTCATTCCTCTCCACTCGATCTGAGTCATTTAGTGACTTCAAGTATACAGTTTTCCACAGTATACAAGTCACTTAGTGACTCAGGTTTCAGTATAAGTTTCTTTTTATTTCTAGATAGTGTCTCGTGTTCTTTGTTTCTGAGAGTTAGTCTCAGATCCTAGGATGCGACTAGATAGGTTCGTTTCTGGTATTCATAGAATACCCGGGGTTTCGTTAGGACATCCTAAGAGGGCTCTACGCGATCGAAGAGTCAGTCCACAAGGCTGGGCTTAAGCTAGGTATTAAGGTAAAGTCCAGCTACTAGGCTGAGGAAGCGTCCTCCGAAGGTTCTGTCGAGCAGAGTCGGGTCGAGCAGTCTAACAGATACAAGCAGTTGCTCCATCGGCGAGACTTCGTAAAGGGTGATTACTTTATGGCATCGGTCCCCCTGTCCCTCTCTTTATATGTCTGTACTGTGTTTGTCCAAACATTTGTTATGATTATTGGATTATGATTTTATGGATATTTGTTATGCATGTTGAAGTTCTTTATGATTTTCCAGAAATGGCCACCAGCTTAACTTTCATTATGTCAGCATGTCTAATATAGTTTCTTTTAAACTAAATGTAGGGTTATAGACAATTCCTAACCATGGTCTAATCATAACCTGTTTAGTTTAACAGGCATTAATTTAGGACTTCCCTGTCGGGATGCATTAATGTCTGCCATATTAGATGAAATAACCTATAGATCACCATGTTTGTTAGAGTAGTCTAAGTAGGCTGAGTTTGTGTGTTTATGCCGGCGTTAGGGCGAGCGGCATGATCTCCTAAGTGACATAGGTTTTCATGGATGCCTTTAGCTCGAAACTTGAGTAGGGCCGTCATTAAGGTAGGGCGGTTTATCAGGTAACTCAGATGTGGTACACCTTTACACTCAGTACATAGTTGCAATCTAGGCCAAGACATGTCTAAAATACTCGAAGATAGGTCAATCAACATGTAGGAACAGTATAACATAGAATCAGGACATTATCTGTAAAACACTTTTAGGCTTAAATAGACTTAAACCTAGTGGAGAATGAATCACCCTCTCATCAAAGATATTGATGAATGATTGCATAACTGGATCATAAGATAAGAGTTAGGGTAAGAGGATAGTTACTACTAAGACGTTACCACTTCCCTGGGAGTACGATATTTGATTTAATTAAAATCGTAGATACTTTCCAACAGACTAACTACACGATAGGTACTCTGCCTTATGTTATGATTGATTAAGTGACAGTATAGAGACTAAATGTGACAATTAGTCAGGCTAAGTCCTTAATTACTCATAATCAACATAGGGTAAAACAACACCTATTTTAGTATATCAATCGGAATGCATCAGATTTTTGGCGCCGTTGCCGGGGAAATATCATAATAAACTTAGCATTCCTGATCAAAATTCTAGAGACTTATGATAGGTAATGGTAGTAACCTAGAGCTTAGACCCAACACTTATTTTATGCTAGTTAGACAATCAATTTAAGAAATATAGGGTTATCATAACTAATTAATTTTAGATATTATCTGGAATTAAGACATTTAGGGTAATCAAATTTTAGAAAATTATTCTAAAACCATATTAAGGGAATTTAATTTCTTTCGAAATATAAAAAGAAAAAAAATTTTGAAAAATTCAAAACCCGAAAAAAATTGTATTTTTCTTGCTCAACGGTGAGTTGTTCTGTTTCCCTATCTCTTGTACTATTTGTTTTTCTCTTTCATAGTTGAATATTTGTTTTCTTCCAAATTTTTCTAATTTTTCACTTCTTGTGTTACTCCACTAACCAGTCTGCTCAGGCTTAAACATATTCTTCTCTGTAGTTGCATGACTTGAACTTCAGAAGCTAACCTTGAAACCCCAGTTGAGAATCCCGAACGTCTCATCCGTACAGCTAATAGGTGAAGAACAGAGATGGCTGCTGAAAGACCTCCCCTCGAATCCTACATCCAGCCACAGACTGTTCCGGTAACATCCGCCATTCAAATCCCTGGAAACCCTCGCTATGATCTTAAACCGAATGTGATCCAATTGATTATTAATCGGGTCCAATTTGGAGGAACTGCAGCCGAGAATCCGCTAGAACACTTATCCGATTTCTCCTCTCTCTACGAAGGCCTCAAGGGAGATCATACTGCAGAAGTAACCAAACTAAACCTCTTTCCCTACTCACTGAGGGACAGAGCTAAGAGATGGTTGGCCCAGCTACCTACTAACTCTGTAACCTCATGGGATGAGTTAAGCAAAACCTTCCTGGAAGAGTACTACTCTGCAGCAAGGGTCCTAGAGTATCGAAGGGCTCTGTCCAGTTTTACTCAAGCTGCTGATGAGACAGTGATTGAAGCATGGGACAGATTCAAGGAGCTACTCAGGCTTTGCCCCCAACATGGACTTACCGAAGCACTGCTGATCCAGCAATTCTATGGGGGTATGACAGACATGGGTAAACAAGTTCTTGATAGACTCAATCCCTAGAGCAGTTTCAATGGAATGAGTGATGTAAATGATAGAAAGGCTTTGGAGAGGCTCTATAGGAATAGCAAGAACTGGCGCACAAGTTGCCGAGCTAAGAAGCAACCAGTAAATGTGGCCCTTGCCTCCACTGATGATCAATTTGAGGCACTGAAGGCCAGCATTACTAATCAACTGAATGCTTTCCAACAAGGGAAAAGCGTTCAGCCAGTGTATCAAGTCTGCAAATTATGCCAAGGACCGCATTTTAGTGGAGATTGTTACGGTAATGGAATATTGACTATTCCAGAAGATATGGAACAATTGGATGCAGTTAACTTTGCTCCTACAGGAAATACCTACAATCCCACTTGGAAGAACCATCCGGGATTCAGCTGGAGAAACAATTCCGGGACTGCTAACTTCCAGAAAAGGGTACCTCAGCAACTGCCATATCCACAAAACCAGCAAGTCGCTCTGCCCACACCTAGGAACTACATCATTCCAGTTGACCCCATGCAAGAATTCAGGGACATGCTGAAAAGCATTGCTGACTCTAACAAAGAAATGATAGAGTCTAACAAGAAAGTCCAAGAAGCTCATGTAGAAAGAATCCAGCAGAACGAGAACAGACAGAACAACGGAAGCTGACCGTGGACATGTTAGGAAAGTCTATGGAAGTATTCAAGGATGACTTTTCTGTTTTTGGTTATTCATTTGAGGTTTGTCCGAAGAACTTGGAATTAATGTAGAAACGTTGTATAAAGTCTAACTTGGTTTTAAATTGGGAAAAATGCCACTTCATGGTAAAAGAGGGAATCGTATTAGGACATAAGATCTCACACCAAGGTATGGAAGTAGATAAGGCCAAAATTGAAGTTATTTCAAAACTACCTCCACCCAATACTGTGAGAGCCGTTAGAAGATTTTTGGGACACGCTGGCTTTTATCGTAGGTTTATAAAGGATTTCTCATTAATAGCCAGGTCGTTGACCAATTTACTCGGGAAAGATGTTCCATTTGTCTTTGATGAAAAATGTCTAAAACCCTTTAATAGACTTAAGGAACTTTTAACTACTGCACCTATCATGACGTCAGCTGATTGGAGTCTACCTTTTGAACTAATGTGTGACGCTAGTGACTATGCAGTAGGAGTTTTTTTAGGACAAAGACATGATAAGAAATTTCATGTAATATATTATGCTAGTAAAACCTTAACTGATGCTCAGGAAAATTACACTATGACAGAAAAGGAATTATTGGCAGTAGTATATGCATTTGACAAATTTCGATCTTATCTAGTCCTATCTAAAACCATTATTTATACTATTCATTCTGCATTAAAGTACTTGTTCAATAAAACCGACGCAAAGCCAAGATTAATCAAATGGGTTTTATTGCTTCAAGAATTCGACATAGAAATTCGGGATAAGAAAGGGGCAGAAAACTTAGCCGCAGACCACTTGTCCAGGCTAGAGAATCCGACCCTAGAAGCCATAGATGAATCAATTATATCTGACAAATTTCTGGATGAGAACTTATGTACACTGTTTGCTATTTTCTCACCCCCTTGGTTTGCAGATATAGCAAATTACTTGGCAGCTCAGACTCTTCCTAGTGATATCACCAGTCAACAGCGGAAAAAATTCTTTGCTGACCTGAAATATTACTATTGGGAAGACCCCTTTCTGTTTCGAATATGTGCAGATCAGATGATCAGGAGATGTGTCTCTCAAGAAGAAGGTTTCCAAATTCTGGAACATTGTCACTGCGGACCAGCAGGCGGTCACTTAGCTGCAGCTAATACCGCCCGAAAAGTATTAGAAGCGGGCTTCTACTGGCCTACCATATTCAAGGATGCCGCAGCGTTCACAGGATCGTGCGATGCCTGTCAGAAAGCTAGAAACATATCTTCTCGAGATAGTCTACCCCAATAGGTAATTCATACTGTAGAGATATTTGACATATGGGGTATAGACTTTATGGGTCCATTTCCTCCCTCTTTTGGTAAGAAGTACATCATAGTAGCTGTAGAGTATTTCTCAAAATGGCCTGAGGCACAGGCCCTACCTACTAATGATGCTAGAGTCGTGTGCAGATTCCTTAAGCAGATTTTCACCAGATTTGGATGTCCGAAAGCCCTAATCAGTGACCGAGGTACGCACTTCTGCAACTCTCAATTGCAGAAGGTACTTCAGCAATATGGAGTTCAGCATCGCTTTTCCACAGCCTACCATTCTCAAACCAATGGGCAGGCTGAGGTAACCAATAGGGGAATAAAGAGAATCCTAGAAAAGACTGTGGGTGTTAACCGTAAGGATTGGGCCATAAAGCTGGATGATACATTATGGGCCTTCAGTACAGCATACAAGACCACTACGGGGTTCTCACCTTATCGACTAGTCTATGGTAAAGCATGCCACCTCCCGGTTGAACTTGAACATAGAGCTTACTGGGCAGTGCAAAAATGCAATCTCGACGATAACTTAACTAAGGAACACCGGATTCTACAACTCAATGAATTGGATGAGTGGAGGCTCGAAGCCTATGAAAACTCACATCAGTTCAAGATGACAAGTAAACTCTGGCATGATAGGCGACTCAGAGCCCAGAAGAATTTTGAGCCAAGAGATAAGGTATTGTTGTACAACTCACGTTTCAAAATTTTCCCAAAAAAGTTGCGTAGCTGTTGGTCAGACCCGTTCACTATCATGGAAGTATCACCCTTCGGAGCATGTGTCATCATGGATTCTTACGGCACTATTCAAAAAGTAAACGGACAACGCTTAAAGATCTATAGAGAACCTTTTGACTTGTCCGAGCAGGCTGTTGACTTCGTAGAATAAGGGAGTATCTCTTTCATTTTATTTCGTGTTTTGTTATTTGTTATTTCTTTCATTGTTTTATTTTCCTTCTTACCCTTAGTTAGTTGAATAAGTGTCGGGTAAGAGTTCTTTGTTTTGTTTTATTTCTCCTTGTTTTCAAATAAGTGTGGGGTAATTTAGATATGCATGAACACTGAGGACAGTGTCAGACTTAAGTGTGGGGTAGCAGTGCACAGTGCACTGTAGTAGAAAACATTTTTGCATGATTTTTTCATGTTTTCCCGGTATTTTCACACCCTTCCAAAAAATAATTTCAAAATTTTCACTCTTTCAGACTTCAAAATGCAGTATGATTGGCAAAACATTGCTGATGTCTATGATATGTACGTAGAATGTATGGTTAGTAGGAGACAATGTGATGACTATCTTGAACTTATCGATTAGGAATAGGGAATTCCTGATACTTGAGCACAACTTAGATACTAAATGTGACAATTAGTAATTCTAAGTCCTTTGTTATTCATAATCGATATAGGGTAAACAACACCTATTTTTAGCATATCGATCGGAACACATAAGAAGACACCTGAAATCACTGAATGACTAGTAGACAGTAGAAAATTATGTACTGGAAGTCACTGAGTGACTCAGATCAAGTGGAGAGGAATGATTTCAACTGTGAAAGGCCTGGGGTATTTATAGTAGGGGAACTGAGTGAATTTCTCTTCAGAAATCGATGTGGGATACTGTTCACAGATTCGGGACACCCATCCCGACAGGTTGACCAGGTCAAGACACACGTCCCGACTAGTTGACCAGGTCAGGACACCCGTCCTGAGTCCTGGACACCCGTCCCGGGTCTTTAACTGGGCCGGGATGCCCGTCTGGTCTTGGGACACCCGTCCTGACTTATGAACTTCCAAAAATCACGTTTTGCCACGAAATTTGCTATTTTCTTGCATATTTCATCTAACACTTCCAAAATCACAAAAATTGCAAAATTACGTTAATAACAGTCGTTTGAGAACGATTTAACTCCAATTTCAACCTAAATTGTGCCTAAAAACATGCTAAAAAAGTGATGATTTGTGCATATCATATAACCCCACACTTAGCTTTTTGCTTGTTCTCAGGCAAAGTCTACATGAAATTATTGATTTTAAATCATAGGTGCAGTCACTTAAAATTTCTAGCAATGTTTTTATTCCAAAATTGATCACTGAGTCAGATGATTCACAACACAGGTCTGACTGGTTAAGTTGCCATGACAAGGTCTCAAATGTCTCTAGTAGATTATCACGGTCAGGTAGGGTTAACAGCTTAACAACTAGACTGAACTCTTCTCTTAGTCACGAGGTCTTCCTGATGTGTAGTGTGTGTATTAGTCCAGACTAGATTGTCAACACAATATAGTCTTCCCTTGACTCTTACCTGATAATACCTCGAACGGTCGCTTGACATACCAGCAACAAACAACCTTCTGAGTTCTGAGCTTTGGTGACATGGTTTTTTCAATTAAAAATTTCAATATAAGAACACACTGGGCTATGTATTTTTAAATTGATTGTTCAGGGTATTTTTGTGTTCGCTTCCACACATCAACTTTAACTACCCATGTAGCGAGTCCCACTCCGATGACTCCCAGATCTACACGACCTTAGGGCATCAAGCTTTAAGTTCCCTTAAGGAGTGGTGCTCGAGTAGCAAAGGATGCTTGCAAACTACCCTATTTATTTAACTTTTTCACTTCAGCTCAGAGAATCATCTAGTCATTTAACTTGCTAGTGCATCCTCAGCTGGTCCAATATTATTTAGCTAAGTCTCGAAAAGGTATTTGGTTGATGTCTCTAATCCGAACTAGTGCTCAAGTATCAGGAATTCCTTATTTCTAGTCGATGAATTCAATAAAGTTATCACATTGTTCCCTACTCATCATAATGCTCTACATACATATCATAGACATAAGCATTTCTTTACCAATCATAACTGCATTTTGAAGTCTGAAAGAGTGAAAAATATTGAAATTTTTTGGAAGGGTGCAATTTTAGTGAAAATATGGAAAAACATGCAAAAGTTTTACTGCTACAGTGCACAGTGCACTGCTACCCCACACTTAAGTTTGATACTGTCCTCGGTGTTTATGCATATCTAAACACCCCACACTTATTTGAAAAACAAAAATAAGAAAGAACATAAAACTCTTACCCCACACTTATTTAACTAACTAAGGGGAAGAGAGGAAATAAAGCACGAATGGTAACAGAAATAACATAGTAATTAAAAGAAAACAAAATAAAATGAAAGGAATACTTCCTTATTCTGCTAAGTCAACAGTCTGCTTGGACAAGTCGAGTGGTTCTCTATAGGGCTTTAAGCGTTGCCCGTTCACTTTTTGAGTAGTACCATCAGAATCCATTATAACACATGCTCCAAAGGGCGATACTTTTGTGATAGTGAACGGTCCTGACCAGTAGCTACGCAATTTTCCTGGGAATAATTTGAATCGCGAGTTGTATAACAGTACTTTATCCCCGGGTTCAAAATTCTTATGGGCTCTGAGTCGCCTGTCATGCCGGAGTTTACTTGTTATCTTGAATTGATGTGAGTTTTCATAGGCTTTGAGCCTCCACTCATCCAATTCGGTGAGTTGTAAAATTCAGTGTTCCTTAGTTAAGTTTTCGTCTAGATTGCATTTTCGCACTGTCCAGTAAGCTCTATGTTCAAGTTCAACAGGAAGGTGACATGCTTTTCCATAGACTAGTCTATAAGGTGAAAATCCCGTAGGGGTTCTGTATGCCGTATGGAAGGCCCATAATGCATCATCCAGCTTCATGGCCCAATCCTTACGGTTAACACCTACAGTCTTTTCTAGGATTCCCTTTATTCCTCTATTGGTTACCTCAGCCTGCCCATTGGTTTGAGGATGGTATGCTGTGGAAAAACGATGTTGAACCCCATATTGCTGAAGTACCTTCTACAATTGAGAGTCGCAGAAGTGTGTACCTCGGTCACTGATTAGGGCTTTCGGGCATCCGAACCTAGTGAATAGCTGTCTAAGAAATCTGCACACGACTCTAGCATCATTAGTAGGTAGGGCTTGCGCCTCAGGCCATTTTGAGAAATATTCTACAGCTACTATGATGTACTTCTTACCAAAAGAGGGAGGAAATGGACCCATAAAGTCTACACCCCATATGTCAAATATCTCGACACTCTGAATTACCTGTTGGGGTAGACCGTCTCGAGAAGATATGTTTCCAGCTTTTTGACAGGCATCTCAAGATCCTGTGAATGCAGCGGCGTCTTTGAATATGGTAGGCCAATAGAAGCCTGCTTCTAATACTTTCCGAGCGGTATTAGCTGCAGCTAAATGACCGCCTGCGGGTCCGCAGTGACAATGTTCCAGAATTTGGAAACCTTCTTCTTGAGAGACACATCTCTTGATCATCTGATCTGCACATATTCGAAATAGAAAGGGATCTTCATAATAGTAATATTTAAGGTCAGCAAAGAATTCTCTCTGCATGAGCTTCCTGGACCTTCCTATTTGACTCTATCATTTCTTTGTTAGAGTCAGCAATGCCTTTCAGTATGTCCCGGAATTCTTGCATGGGGTCGACTGGAACGATGCAGTTCCTTGGTGCGGGCAGAGCGACTTGCTGATTCTGCGGATAGGGCAATTGCTGAGGCACTCTTTTCTGGAAGTTAGCATTCCCAGAATTGTTTCTCCAACTAAATCCTGGATGGTTCTTCCAGGTGGGATTGTAGGTATTTCCCATAGGGGCAGAGTTAACTGCGTCCACTTGTTCCATATCTTCTGGAATAGTCAATATTCCATTACCATAACAATCTCCACTAAAATGCGGTCCTTGGCAAAATTCACAGACTTGAAATACTGGCTGAATGCTTTTCCCCTGTTGGAAGGTATTCAGTTGATTAGTAATGCTGGCCTTCAGTGCCTCAAATTGATCATCAGTGGAGACGAGTGCTGCATTAACTGGTTGTTTCTAAGCTCGATCACTTGTGCACCAGTTCTTGCTGTTCCTATAGAGTCTCTCCAGGGCGTTTCTAGCATCTACATCACTCATTCCATTGAAACCGCTCTGGGGATTTAGTCCATCAAGAACTTGTTTGCCCATGTCCGTCATACCCCCGTAGAATTGCTGGATTAACAGTGCTTCGGTAAGTCCATGTTGTGGGCAGAGCTTGAGTAGTTCCTTGAATATGTCCCAAGCTTCGACCACTGTCTCATCAGCAGCTTGAGTAAAACTGGACAGAGCCCTTCGACATTCTAGGACTCTTGTTGTAGAGTAGTATTCTTCCAGGAAGGCTTTGCTCAACTCATCCCATGATGTGATTGAGTTAGTAGGTAACTGTGCTAGCCACCTCTTAGCTCTGTCCCTGAGTGAGTAGGGAAAGAGGTTTAGCTTGGTTACTTCTGTAGTGTGATCTCCCTTGAGACCTTTGCAAAGAGAGGAGAAGTCGGATAAGTGTTCGAGCGGATTCTCGGCTGCAGCTCCTCCAAACTAGACCCAATTTATTATCAACTGGATCACATTCGGTTTGATATCATAGTGAGGGTTTCCAGGGATTTGAATGGCGGACGACACTGGAACAATCTGTGGCTAATATGCATAAATCATATCACTTTTTAGCATGTTTTTAGGCACAATTTAGGGTGAAATTGATGTTAAATCGCTCTTAATTGATTGTTATTAACTCAATTTCACAGTTTTTGTGATTTTGGAAGTGTCAGGTGAAAAGTACAAGAAAATGGCAAATTTTGGGGCAAAAACGTGATTTTCAGAAGTTCGGAAATCGGGATGGGCGTCCTGACATGGTCGACAGACAAGGACGGGCGTCCTGACCTGGTCAATAGGCCGGGACGGGCGTCCCAGATCCAGGACGTGTGTCCCGAGCCCCAGTTCAGAATCCCACATCGATTTTTGAAGAGAAATTCACCCAGTTCCCCTACTATAAATACCACATGCCTTCCTCAGTTGAAATCATTCCTCTCCACTCGATCTGAATCATTTAGTGACTTCAAGTATACAGTTTTCCATAGTATACAAGTCACTTAGTATTCTCAGGTTTTAGTATAGGTTTATTTACAGTTTTAGAGAGTGTCTCGTGTTCTTCGTTTCTGAGAGTCTATCTCAGATCTTAGAATACGACTAGATAGGTTCATTTTTGGTATTCATAGAATACCCGGGATTTCGTTAGGAGTTCCTAAGAGGGCACTAGTCATTCGAAGAGTCAGTCAACAGGGTTGTGCTTAAGCTAGGTATTAAGGTAAAGTACAACTACTAGGCTGAGGAAGCTTCCTCCGAATGTTCTGTCGAGCAGAGTTGGGTCGAGCAGTCCAACATATACAAGCAGTTGATCCATCAGCGGACTACGTAAAGGGTGAATACTTTATGGCATCGGTCCCCTTGTCCCTCTCTTTATATGTCTGTACTGTGTTCGTCCAAATACTAATTATGAATATTGGATTATAATTATATGAATATGTGTTATGCATGTTGAAGTACTTTATGATTTTCTTGAAATGGTCACCAGCTTAACTATCATTATGACTGCATGTCTGCTGTAGTTTCTTTTAAACTAAATGAATAGTTATAGACAACTCCTAACCACGGTCTAATCATAACCTGTTCAGTTTAACAGGCATTAATTTAGGTCTTTCCCGTCGGAAAGTATTAATGTCTGCCATATTAGTTGAAATAACCTATAGGTCACCATATTTGTTAGAGTAGTCTAAGTAGGCTGAGTTTGTGTGTTTATGTCGGCGTTAAGGCGAGCGACATGTTCTCCTAAGTGACATAGGACTTTCATGGATGCCTTTAGCTCGAACCTTGAGTAGGGCCGTCAATGGCGATAGGGCGGTTTATCAGGTAACTCAGATGTGGTACACCTTTAGACTCAGGACATAATTGCAATCTAGACCAAGATATATCTAAAATACTCGAAGATAGGTCAATCAACATGTAGGAATAGTATAACATAGAGTCAGAACGTTATCTGTAAAACACTCTTAGGCTTAGATAGACTTAAACCTAGTGGAGAATGAATCACCCTCTCATCAAAGATTTTGATGAATGATTGCATAACTGGATCATAAGATAAGAGTTAGGGTAAGAGGATAGTTACTACTAAGCCGTTACCACTTCCGTGGGAGTACGATAATTAATTTAATTAAAATCATAGATACTTTCCAACAGACTAGCTACACGATAGGTACTCTGCCTTAAGTTCTGATTGATTAAGTGACAGCCTAGAGACTAAATGTGACAATTAGTCAGTCTAAGTCCTTAATTACTCATAATCAACGTAGGGTAAAATAACACCTATTTTAGTATATCAATCGGAACGCATCAGTGGCTGGATGTAGGATTCAAGGGGAGGGCTTTCGGCAGCCATCTCTGTTCTTCGCTTATTAGCTGTACGGATGAGACGTTCGGGGTTCTCAACTGGGGGTTCAAGGTTAGCTTCTGAGGTTCGAGTCATGCAACTACAGAGAAAATACGTTAAGCTTGAGCAGATTGGTTAGTGGAGTTAAAACAGAATTGAAAGATTAAAGAAATTGAAAAAGAACAACACAAATTAACAATTAAGGAAAAAGTAAGAATAAACAATAAAAGAAACAGAAAAGAAAAAAAACATACGAATGAATTTAAAAATAAGAAAAATATTTTCGAGTTTTAATGTTTTTTTCAAAAGTAGTTAAATTTCCTTAATACGGTTTTAGAATAATTTTCTAAAATTTGATTATCCTAAATGTCTTAATTTCAGATAATTTCTAAAATTAATTAGTTATGATAACCCTATATTTTAGAAATTGATTGTCTAACTAGCATAAAATGAGTGTTATGTCTAAGGTATAGATTACTAACGTTACCTATCATAAGTCTCTAGAATTTTGATCAGGAATCCTAAATTCGTTATGATATTTCCCCGACAACGGCGCCAAAAATCTGATGCGTTCCGATCGATATGCTAAAAATAGGTGTTATTTACCCTATATCGATTATGAATAACTAAGGACTTAGAATTACTAATTGTCACATTTAGTATCTATGTTGTCACTTAATCAATCAGAACCTAAGGCAGAGTACCAATCGTGTAGCTAGTCTGTTGGAATGTACCTACGATTTTAATTTAAGAATTTTATCGTACTCCCAGGGAAGTGGTAACGGCTTAGTAGTAACTATCCTTTTACCCTAACTCTCATTTTATTATCCAGTTATGCAATCGTTTATCAAAATCTTTGATGAGAGGTTGATTCACTCTACACTAGGTTCAAGTTTACTTAAGCCTGCAAAAGTGTTTTACCGACAGTGTTCTGATATATGTTTGATACGCGAAAATCGTATCACCTTTTTAGCATGTTTTTATATATGATTTAGGGTGAAATTGAGGGTAAATTGATCTTAATTGTTCATTATTTACTTAATTTCACAGTTTTTATGATTTTGGAAGTGTCAGGTGAAAAGTAGACTAAAACAACAAATTTTGGGGCAAAAACGCAATTTTTGGAAATGTTGACTTGGTCAAAGGGTCAGGACGGGCGTCCCGACCCAGTCAAAGCACCGGGACGGGCGTCTAGGACTCGGGACGGGCATCCCGACCTGGTCAACAGATCAGGACGGGCGTCCCGAACCCCCAGATCCAGTCCCACATCGAATTTTTGATGAAAAATCACCCCGGGAAGCTGCTATAAATACCCCAGGCCTCTAGCAGTTGAAATCATTCCTCTCCACTCAATCTGAGTCATTAAGTGGTTTCCAGTGTACACTTCTCTAGTACACAACTCACTCAGAGACTCGGATCTCATTTTTCTTTCTTATTAGTGTTTTGTTTTAGTTTCTGAGAAATAGTCTCAGATCTTAGGCTTCTATAGATAGGTTGGTTTCTGGTATTCATAGAATACCCGGGATTTCGTTAGGAGATCCTAAGAGGTCTCTAGGCATTCGAAGAGTCAGTCCACAGGGCTGGGCTTAAGCTGGGTATTAAGGTAAAGCCCAGTTACTAGGCTGAGGAAGCATCCTCCGAAGGTTCTGGCGAGCAGAGTCGGGACGAGCAATACAACATATACAGCAGTACGCTCCGTCGGCGAGACTACGTAAAGGATGATTTCTTTATGGCATCAGTCCCCATGTCCCTCTCATATATGTTGTTATTATGTTGTTCCAAATATTTATTATAAATAGGAGATTACGATTTTTATGAATAATTGTTTTATATGTTGACGTTGTTATGTTTTTCCGGAAATAGCCACCTGCTTAACATTCACTATGTCTGCATGTCTAATGTGCTCTTTTAAACTAAAGTTAGGGTTATAGACAATTCCTAACCACGGTCTAATCATAACCTGTTTAGTTTAACAGGCATCAATTAGTATTGGTGTCTGCCATGCTAGATAAAATAACCTGCTGAACACCCTATTTGTTAGAGTAGTCTAGGGTAAGACGGGCCGAGTCCGATTATGCCGGCGGCTAGGGCAAGCGGTATGATCCCCGAAGTGAGATAGGGCTTTCATGGATGCCTTCGTCCCGAAACGTGAGTAGGGCCGTCATTAAGGTAGGGCGGTTTATTAGAAACCTCGGACGTGGTACGCCTTTAGACACAGAACATAGTTGCAATCCAGGCCAAGACATGTCTAAAATACTCGAATATAGGTCAATCAACATATAGGAACAGTATAACATAGAATCAGGACTCATCTATAAAACACTTCTATGATTAATTAGACTTAAACCTAGTGGAGAATGAATCACCCTCTCATCAAAGTATTTGATGAAGATTGCATAACTGGATCATAAGATAGGAGTTAGGATAAAAGGCAAGTTACTACTAAGCCTTTGCCACTTCCCTGGGAGTACGATATTTAACTTAATAAAATCATAGATACTTTCCAACAGACTAGCTACACGATAGGTACTCTGCCTTAGGTTCTGGTTGATTAAGTGACAATAATTGAATGCTAAGTGACAGTTAGTAAGACTTAGTCTTTAATTACTCATAATCGACATAGGTAAATAAAGCCTATCTTTTAGCATACCAATCGGAACTGCATCAATGTTATATTGTTCCTACATGTTGATTGACCTATCTTCGAGTATTTTAGATATATCTTGGTCTACATTGCAATTATGTACTGATTCTACTTGTGTACCACATCTGAGTTATCTAATAAACCGCCCCATCGCCATTGACGGTCCTACTCACGGTTCGACCTAAAGGCATCCATGAAAGTCCTGTGTCACTCAGGAGATCATGCCGCTCGCCCTAACGCCGGCATAAACACACAAACTCAGCATACTTAGACTACTTTAACAAACATGGTGATCTATAGGTTATTTCATCTAATATGGCAAACCTTAATGATTCCGTCCGCACATGAATCCCTAAATTAAGGACTGATAAACTAGACAGGTTATGGTTAGACCGTGGTTAGGAGTTGTGTACAACCGTTCATCTAATTTAAAAGAGCAAATAGATATACAGACATAATGTTAATTAAGCTGGTGACCTTTCCGAAAAAATGTAAATATCTTCAACATGCATAACACATATTCATAGTATCATAATTTAATATTCAAATGTATTTTTGGACAAACATAGTACAAACATGTAAAGAGAGGGACAAGGGGACCACTGCCATAAAGTATTCACCCTTTATTAGGTCTGTTGATGGAGCAACTGCTTGTATATTTTGGACTGCTTGACCCGACTCTGCTCGATAGAACCTTTGGAGGACGCTTCCTCAGCCTAGTAGCTATTGCTTTACCTTATGTCCCGGGCTTAAGCAAAGCCCTATTGACTAACTCTTCGAACTCCTAGTGCTCTCTTAGGATCTCCTAACGAAATCCTGGGTATTCTATGAATATTAAAAACGAACCTATCTAGTCGTATTTTAAGATCTGAGACAGACTCTCAGAAATGAAGAACACGAGACACTCTCAAAAATTAGAAATATCTACTTGAACGAAGACACCTGAAATCACTGAATGACTAGTACACAGTACAAAACTGTGTACTGGAAGTCACTGAATGACTCAGATCAAGTGGAGAGGAACGATTTCAACTGTGAAAGGCTTGGGGTATTTATAGCAGGGGAACTGAGTGGATTTCTCTTCAGAAATCGATGTGGGATACTGTTCACGGATTCGGGACGCCCGTCCCGACCGGCTGACTAGGTAAGGATGCCTGTCCCGGGTCCTGGACGCCCGTCCCGGGTCTTTGACCGGGTTGGGACACCCGTTCTGGTCTTGGGACGCCCGTCCTGACTTCTGAACTTCCGAAAATCATGTTTTTTCCCCGAAATTTGCTATTTTCTTGCATATTTCACCTGACACTTCCATAATCACAAAAACTGCGAAATTGCTTTAATAACAGTCAGTTGAGAATGATTTAACTCTAATTTTGCCCTAAATTGTGTCTAAAAACATGCTAAAAAGTGATATGATTTATGCATATCACATAGTTTGGCATTCAAAATAGTATTTAGACAAACACAACACAAAGTATACAGAGAGGATCTAGGGGACCACCACCATAAAGTATTTACCCTTTATCAGGTCCACCGGCGGAGCGACTACTTGTATACTTTGGGTTGCTCGACCTGACTCTAATCAGCAGAACCTTCGGAAAACACTTCCTTAGACTAGTAGCGATTGTTTTACCTTACATCTTGGGCTTAAGCAATGCCCAATTGACTAGCTATTCGCTCACCTAATGCTCTCTTAGGATCCCCTAACGAAATCCCGGGTATTCTATGAATACAAAAAATGAACACTATCTAATCGAATTCTCAAAATTTGAGATAAACACTCAGAAAATAGAGAAAACGAGACACTCAAAGTCACTAAATGAACTATGTTCAGTATTGAGGGATGATTTCAACTGTTGGAGGCCTGAGGTATTTATAGCAAGTTAAAGGAGTAAATTTCTCTTGGATTTCCGATGTGGGACTCATCTCTGGTGCTCGAGACGCCCGTCTCGGGCTGTTGACTGGGTCAAGACGGGCGTCCTAACTTGGGGACGGCCGTCCAAACCCTTTGACTTGGTCGGTAAGGGCGTTTTATCTCCGGGACACCCGCCCCGAGTTCAGAACTTCCAAAATTCAAACTTTTGCACTGATATTTACTGTTTTCTTACACATTTCTCCTGAAACTTCCGAAATCACAAAATATGCAAAACTATGTCAATTTCAATCAATTAAGATCGATTTGGTTCCAATTATGCCCTTAATTTATGCCTAAAAACATGCTAAAAAAGTGGTATGATTGTGAATATTATATGCTATCCATTTTCTGGGGAAGATCATAGAGCTATTATTATCATTATGAATGTTGTTCTGTCATGTCCTTTTAAATAAAACTAGGGTTATAGACAACTCCTAACCAAGGTCTGAATCATAACAAGTTTAGATTAACAGACTGTAAAATGTCTACCAAATTAGGAAGAAATAACAAAACACATCACCATGTTTGTTAGAGTACCCTAGTAAAGCTGAGTTTGTACTCTAGGCTAATCCTAGGGTTAAGTGCCATGATACCGAAGTGACATAGGAGACCGTTCTTGGATACTTTAATCCGACAGATGAGAAGGATCATCCCACAGTAGGGGTGAATACACCAGGTAACTCAGATATGGTAAATAGATGGTTACATTTCATAATTGCCTTAGATATCAAGATATATCTAAAATGTTCGAAGATAAGGTCAAACAAGTTGTAATAATTGAGCTTATTTGATGAATGCATGCCTACTCTTGAATGCTATTTGCTTGCTATGTGTTGTTGCGAAACAAAACCACTCTCAAAGATATTGATAATCAATTGATTGGTTGATAAATGAGATGATTGTTAGGATTAAGGGATAGTTACTGCTAAGCCATTACCAGTTCCATGGGAGTACGATATTTATAATTGAAAATAGTAGATACTTTCCAAGAAATAGCAACACGATAGGTACTCTACCTTAGGTTTTGATTAATTAAGTGACAATAATTAAATACTAAAGTGACAGTTAGTAAGACTAAGTCCTTAATTACTCATAATCAATATAGGTAAATAAATCATATCTTTTACCATACCAATTGGAACACATCAAGAATTAGGTGAGCGAATAGTTAGTTAACAAGGCATTGCATAAGCGCAATATGTAAGGTAAAGAAATTGCTACTAGGCTAAGGAAACGTTCTCCAAAGGTTCTGCCGATCAGAGTCAGGTCGAGCAACCCAAAGTATACAAGTATTGGCAACGCCAGCTAATATGCATAAATCATATCACTTTTTAGCATGTTTTAGGCACAATTTAGGGTGAAATTGGTGTTAAATCGTTCTTAATTGATTGTTATTAACTCGATTTCATAGTTTTTGTGATTTTGGAAGTGTCAGGTGAAAAGTACAAGAAAATGGTAAATTTTGGGGCAAAAATGTGATTTTCAGAAGTCTGAAAGTTGGGATGGGCGTCCAGAACCCAGGACGGGCGTCCTGCCCTGGTCAACAGGCTGGGACGGGCGTCCCTAATGCCTAGTCATAGTCCCACATCGAAATTTTGAGAGAAATTCACCCAGTTCCCCTACTATAAATTCCCCATGCATTCCTCAGTTGAAATCATTCCTCTCTACTAGATCTGAGTCATTTAGTGACATCAACTATACAATTTTCCATAGTATACAAGTCACTTAGCGATTCAGGTTTTTAGTATAGGTTTATTCATAGTTTTAGAGTGTCTCGTGTTCTTTGTTTCTGAGAGTTTGTCTCAGATCTTAGAATACGACTAGATAGGTTCGTTTTTTTGTATTCATAGAATACCCAGGATTTTGTTAGGAGATCCTAAGAGGGCATAAGGAGTTTGAAGAGTCAGTCAACAGGGTTGTGCTTAAGCTGGGTATTAAGGTAAAGCATAGCTACTAGGCTGAGGAAGCATCCTCCGAAGGATCTGTCGAGCATAGTCGGGTCGAGCAGTCCAACATATACAAGCAGTTACTCCATCACCAGACTACATCAAGGTTGAATACTTTATGGCATCGGTCCCCTTGTCCCTCTCTTTATATGTCTGTACTGTATTCGTCCAAATATGTATTATGAATATTGAACTATGATTATATGAATATGTGTTATGCATGCTGAAGTACTTTATATTTTTCCGGATATGGTCACCAGCTTAACTATCATTATGACTGCATGTCTACTGTAGTTTCTTTTAAACTAGATGAATGGTTATAGACAACTCCTAACCATGGTCTAATCATAACCTGTTTAGTTTAACAGACATTAATTTAGGACTTCCCCGTCGGGAAGCATTAATGTCTGCCATATTAGATGAAATAACCTATAGGTCACCATATTTGTTAAAGTAGTCTAAGTAGGCTGAATTTGTACGTTTATGCCGGCGTTAGGGCGAGCGGCATGATCTCCTAAGTCACATAGGACTTTCATGGATGCCTTTAGCTCGAACCGTGAGTAGGGCCGTCATTAAGGTAGGGCAGTTTATCAGGTAACTCAAATGTGGTACACCTTTAGACTCACTACATAATTGCAATCTAGACCAAGATATATCTAAAATACTCGAAGATAGGTCAATCAACATGTAGGAACAGTATAACATAAAATCAGAACATTATCTGTAAAACACTTTTTAGGCTTAAATAGACTTAAACCTAGTGGAGAATGAATCACCCTCTCATCAAAGATTTTGATGAATGATTGCATAACTGGATCATAAGATAAGAGTTAGGGTAAGAGGATAGTTACTACTAAGCCGTTACCACTTCCCTGGGAGTACGGTAATTGATTTAATTAAAATCTTAGATTCTTTCCAACATACTAGCTACACGATAGGTACTCTGCCTTAGGTTCTGATTGATTATGTGACAGCATAGAGACTAAATGTGACAATTAGTCAGGATAAGTCCTTAATTACTCATAATCAACATAGGGTAAAATAACACCTATTGTAGTATATCAATCGGAACACATCAGATTTTTTGCGCCGTTGCCGGGGACATATCATAATGAATTTAGGATTATTGGCCACAATTCTAGAAGCTTATGATAGGTATCGGTAGTAATCTATACCTTAGACCTAACACTTATTTAATGCTAGTTAGACAATCAGTTTCCGAAATATAGGGTTATCATAACTAATTAATTTTAGACATTATCTGAAATTAAGACATTTAGGAAAATCAAATTTTAGAAAATTATTCTAAAACCGTATTAAGGAAATTTACATTGCTTTTGAAAAAAAAAATCAAAAAAATTTTACAAATTTAAAAATTTTAATTTAATCTTTTCTTTTCTTTTCTTTTCTTCTATAAAATTTCCTGAAAAATATTATTTTCCAGAAGATAAAAGAAATAAATTTTTCGTGTTTACAGTTTTCCTGTTTGTTTGTTTTTTTTTATTATTTCATTTCGAAAAACAAAAGTATGGATGTGAGGAGAAAAATATTTTCTTCTGAGTTGTAAAATTTTGGCTTAGATTTTTTTTGGGAAGAAATTCCATTTTTGAATTTTCTTAGAGTCATGCCGACTTTATTAGGACGAGTTATGAAATGATTTTTCCTTAATGGCCAGACCATTGAATATTCTATTGAGAAAGGATGTTCCTTTTGTTTTTGCTGATAATTGCATGATATCTTGTTGAACAAATTAAAGGAACTAGTTATTACTGCACCCATTCTGACATCACTTGATTGGAAATTGCTTTTTTAATTGATGTTAGTAATTATGTAGTAAGAATTGTTTAGGACAAAGGCATGATTAGACATTATTCATATCATACCTAGTCTAGGCAATATTATACCCTGATTACTCTACTCTGAGATATATGTTCAATAAAACTGATGCTGAACCAAGATTGATTAATTGAGTTTTATTGAATTTGATATAGAAAGACGGGATAAAGAAAAAGGGCTAAAAATCTATAAAGCAAACCATTGGTCTAGATTAGAAAACCCCCAGTTAGAGGCTATTGACGAGACAATAGTATCTGATAAATTTCTGAATGATAATTTATTTTCATTGTTTGCTATGAGTAATGATTCTCCTCCGTGGTTTACCGATATTACTAATTATCTAGTTGCTAATTATTCCCAAGTGATATGACTTATCAGCAAAAGAAGAAATTCTTTGTTGATTTGGAATATTACTACTAGGGAGATCCGTTTTTCTATTTCGAATTATTGCAGAGTAATTGATCAGAAGATGTGTCTCGGAAGGCGAAGACCCCAAGATTCTAGAGCATTGCCATAAAAAATCTACGGGAGACCAATTGACTGCTATCAACACTGTCAAGAAAGTGTTGAAAACAGGATCTTATTGGTCCACAATATTCAAGAATTCGGTATCCCTGATACAGTCCTGCGATGCTTGCCAAATAACAGGTAACACATCCTTCAGAGATCGTCTACCCCAGCAAGGTACACAAAGTGATGCAATCTTTTGATAACTGGGGTATTCATTGAATCCTTTTTCTCTCTTCCTTTTGGCAACAAAGTACATCATAGTAGCTGTAGAACACTTTCAAAATGGCCTAAACCATAGGCATTACCTACTAATGATGTTAAAGTCATGTACAGATTCTGTGAGAAGTTGTTTTCCAGATTCAGAGTGCCAATGTCTTGATAAGTGATAAAGGGTTGTCCGCCAGTTACCACAGCTAACGCTTCCTCTGATGGGCAGTTGAAGGCATTAATAGCTACTGATAACAGTTAATTTAATGCCTTTCAACAAGGAAGAAACGTTCAGTCTGTGTATCAAATATGTGAAGTTTGCCAAGTACTTCACTTTAGCGGGAATTGCTATGGGAATGGAATATTGACCATTCCAACAGAAGTAGGAGCAGGTTGCTGCAGTCAATGCTACTCCAATGGGAGACACATACAATCCCAACTGGAGAAATCATATGGGATGTAGCTGAGGAATAATGCGGAAGCTGGAAACTTTTAGAAGATACCACAACAGCAAAATCCCTACCTGCAGAATCAACAGATGAGATACTGGCCAGACCCGTTTTACTATTACAGAAGTATAGCCATACGTAGCATATGTTATAATGGAGCAAGACGCCACTTCTCAAAAAGTAAATGGGCAACAATTAAAGTCATACTAGTGCAAGCAAGTGACCTACCAAGTAGTATCGAACGGTCGACAGATATAGAGGAATTTGGCGTTGTATCAGGAGCATAGCAATGGAGGAGCTTGCATCCCCTGCATACCAATCAGCTGTGAGAAACTTCCCCGAGGAAGTCTCAAATACTTGGGCCCAGATCTACACCACTGGAGCCTCCTACCACCACGGCTTCGCCAAAGCTTCAGGTATCTTTTCTGCCATTCGAAACTTGCATGCAATACCTTCACTGACATTGGCAGGTAGGCACACCAATCCAAAGAAGTCTCATTCCTAGACACGTTCCTCCTGGACACGTTGCTATGATTGCGAGAAACTTTACAAATGATTCGAGGAAACAGTCTTTCGGGCTCGAGTCATTCATCAAATGGATAGGCCACTACCTGGAGCTCGACATTGAAGGATCGGAGCTGACGAAGGTAGCTCCATCTACCAGACTTGACCGTTCTTAAAAACACGGGGATGGTAGTTCGCAACTCAGAGGGTAAATACACTCTCCATACGGAGCACACTACAGAGTCATCCGTTCCAGTATCTAGAGCTTAGAGAGTCAAGAACACCTCAACAATAGCACATGGCTGCGGTGAAGAGCCGATTGACAGATCAGAGAAAACCCTTATGCTGGAGACATGAAGGGAGTTTTTCTAATCCTCATCTTCCTCTACTTTTATTTTATTTTCTTCATTTTGTGTTCTGTTTTGTTATTTCTATTACCCTTCTTGTTTTGTTATTATATTTTCTTTCTCTCCCCCTTAGTTAGTCAAATAAGTGTGGGGTAAGAAGTTTCTATTTTATTTCTTCTTGTTTTCAAATAAGTGTGGGGTAATTTAGATATGCATGAACACTGAGGACAGTGTTAAACTTAAGTGTGGGGTAGCAGTGCACAGTGCACTATAGTAGAGTAGAAATGTTTGCATGTTTTTCCCGTATTTTCACTAGAATTACACCCTTCCAAAAGCAAATTTCAAAATTTTTCACTCTTTCAGATTTCAAAATGCAGTTATGATTGGTAAAGAATTGCTGATGTCTTTGATATGTGTGTAGAATATTATGATCAGTGGGAGACAACGTGATGACTTTCTAGAATTTATCGATTAGAAATAGGGAATTCCTGATACTTGAGCACAACTTAGTTTTTGATTAGAGACATCAACCAAATACCTTTTCAAAATTTAACTAGATAAGATTAGACTAGTTGAGGATGTATTTGCAATCAAAATGAGTAGATGATGCTCTGAGCTGAAAGTGAAAAGAAAAAAAAGAGTTAACTAAATAGGGTAGTTTGCAAGCGGCCTTTGCTACTCGAGCACTACTCCTTAGGGGAACTTAAAGCCTGATGCCCTAAAGTCGTGTAGGTCTGGGAGTTATCGGAGTGGGACTCGCTACATGGGTAGTTAAAGTTGACGTGTGAAAGCAGACACAAAATACCCTGAAAAATCAATATAAGAAAAATCAATAAATTCCTAATTGAAAATCTTGTCACCGAAGATCAAAACTTAGAAGGTTGTTTGTTGCTGGTATGTCCAGCGATGCGTCGAAGCATTATTTGGTAAAAGTCGAGATGAGAGTATATTGGTTGACAATCTAGTCTGGACTAGTACACACACTACACATCAGGAAGTCCTTGTGATTGAGAGAAGAGTTCAATCTAGTTATTAAGTTGTTAACCTTGCTTGATCATGATAATCTACTAGAGACATTTGAGACCTTGTCATGGCAACTGAACCAGTCAGACCTGTGTTGTGAACTATCTGATTCAGTGATGAATTTTGGAGTAAAAAGATGACTAGAAATTTTAAGTGACTGCACCTATGATTTAAAATCAATAACTTCAGGTAGACTTTGCTTGAGGACAAGCAAAAAGCTAAGTGTGGGGTTATATGATATGCATAAATCATATCACTTTTTAGCATGTTTTTAGGCACAATTTAGGGTGAAATTGGTGTTAAATCGTTCTTAATTGATTGTTATTAACTCGATTTCAAAGTGTTTGTGATTTTGGAAGTGTCAGGTGAAAAGTACAAGAAAATGGCAAATTTCGGGGCAAAAACGTGATTTTCAGATGTTCGGAAGTTGGGATGGGTGTCCAGAACCCAGGACGGGCGTCCAAGATTGGGACGGCCGTCCTGACCTGGTCAACAGGCTGGGACGGGCGTCCTGAATGCCTGGTCAAAGTCCCACATCGAATTTTTGAGAGAAATTCACGAGTTCCCCTACTATAAATACCCCATGCATTCCTCAGTTGAAATCATTCCTCTCCACTCGATCTGAGTCATTTAGTGACTTCAACTATACAATTTACCATAGTATACAAGTCACTTAGCGATTCAGGTTTTTAGTATAGGTTTATTCATAATTTTAGAGAGTGTCTCGTGTTCTTCGTTTCTGAGAGTTTGTCTCAGATCTTAGAATACGACTAAATAGGTTCGTTTTTGGTATTCATAGAATACCCGGGATTTTGTTAGGAGATCCTAAGAGGGCATTAGATGTTCGAAGAGTCAGTCAACAGGGTTGTGCTTAAGCTGAGTATTAAGGTAAAACACAACTACTAGGCTGAGGAAGCGTCCTCCGAAGGTTCTGTCAAGCAGAGTCGGGTCAAGCAGTCCAACATATACAAGCAGTTGCTCCATCAGCGGACTACGTAAAGGGTGAATACTTTATGGCATCGGTCCCCTTGTCCCTCTCTTTATATGTCTGTATTGTGTTCGTCCAAATATGTATTATGAATATTAAACTATGATTATATGAATATGTGTTATGCATGTTGAAGTACTTTATATTTTTCCGGAAATGGTCACCAGCTTAACTATCATTATGACAGCATGTCTACTGTAGTTTCTTTTAAACTAGATGAATGATTATAGACAACTCCTAACCACGGTCTAATCTTAACCTGTTTAGTTTAACAGGGATTAATTTAGGACTTCCCCATCGGGAAGCATTAATGTCTGCCATATTAGATGAAATAACCTATAGATCACCATGTTTGTTGAAGTAGTCTAAGTATGCTGAGTTTGTACGTTAATGCCGACATTAGGGCGAGCAGCATGATCTCCTAAGTGACATAGGACTTTCATGGATGCCTTTAGCTCGAACCGTGAGTAGGGCCGTCATTAAGGTAGGGCAGTTTATCAGGTAACTCAAATGTGGTACACCTTTAGACTCACTACATAATTGCAATCTAGACCAAGATATATCTAAAATACTCGAAGATAGGTCAATCAACATGTAGGAATAGTATAACATAAAATCAGAACATTATTTGTAAAACACTTTTTAGGCTTAAATATACTTAAACCTAGTGGAGAATGAATCACCATCTCATCAAAGATTTTGATGAATGATTGCATGACTGGATCATAAGATAAGAGTTAGGGTAAGAGGATAGTTACTACTAAGCCGTTACCACTTCCCTGGGAGTACGATAATTGATTTAATTAAAATTGTAGATACTTTCCAACAGACTAGCTACACGATAGGTACTTTGCATTAGGTTCTGATTGATTAAGTGACAGCATAGAGATTAAATGTGACAATTAGTCAGTCTAAGTCCTTAATTACTCATAATCAACATAGGGTAAAATAATACCTATTTTAGTATATCAGTCGGAATGCATCACCAGCGGACCTGATAAAGGGTGAATTCTTTATTGTGGTGGTCCCCTAGATCCTCTATGGATATCTTTCTGTTGTGTTCGTCTAAACATCAATTTGAATACTAAATTATGATTGCTATACTATACATGTTTTGCACGTTGAGGTTCTACTCATTTTTCCGCAAAGGTCACCTACTAAATTAACATTATGACAGATTACTTGTTTTCTCTTTTAAGCTAAATGAACGGTTTCCTAACCATGGTCTACATCATAACCTGTTTAGTTTAACATGCCTTAAGTTAGGGGTAGAATATATTCAGGTCTGTCATATTAGGTAAAATAACTTACAGATCACAATGTTTGTTAAAGTAGCCTAATGAGCCTGAGTTTGGGCATTATGCTGGCATTAGGGTGAGTTGTATGATTTCCTGAGTGATACATGCTTTCATGGATACTTTAACCCGAAACGTGAGAAGGGTCATCATTAAGGTAGGGTGAATACATAAGGTAACTTAGATGTGGTACATAGGCAGATACAGTTCATAATTGCATTCCAAACCAAGATATATCTAAAATGTTTGAAGATAGGTCAACCAAATTGTAGAAACAGTAAATATACATCAAATATATGTCTAGAGGATAACTCTTGCATGCTTGATAACTACTCATTATGTGTTGTTGGGATCACCAATCAATCCAAGATATTGATAATCGATTGACTAATTGATTAATAAGATGATTGTTATGATTAAGGGATAGTTGCTACTAAGTTGTTACCAGTTCCTTGGGAGTACGATATTTATAATTTAAAATCGTAGATACTTTTGAAGAACTAGCTACACGATAAGTACTCTACCTTAGGTTCAGATTGATTAAGTTACAACAATTAAATGCTAAAGTAACAGTTAGTAAGACTAAGTCCTTAATTACTCATAATCAATATAGGGTAATAAATCCTATCTTTTAGCATACCAATCGGAACGCATCAATGGTCTACATCATAACCTGTTTAATTTAATAGACCTAAAGTTGTGGTAGAATATGTTATGCCCAAGGAATGCACTGAGAGGGGGGGGGTGAATCAATGCTTAACTCTTTTCAAAAATTCAACGTATTGTTTTTGTAGATTTTAGCACCCCATCAAAGATTTATACAAACTTTCAGCAACACAAGCAATTGTCTGTGTGTAGTTCAATTATTGTGATCCATTTCTTGAGAGATATTCTTTTAGTTAATATACCAATGTTAACACACACACACTTGCATAAAAATAAAGAGACAATTAATTTACGTGGTTCACCACCAACAAGGTAGGCTACATCCACGGTGATAGGGTTCACTACCCTTTCACTTCAACTTCACTAGTTACTTGTTTATCACAATGCTCTTCACTAGAGCTACAAAGAAGGCTCACTCCCTTACTCACACAATTACAATTCCTTAAGATAAGGAGTAGAATCACTTCCTACTCTACCCAATAGAAACGATGCCTTCCCTATCACTTAGGTTAGGCAAATTCAAAACATACCCCAAATATATAACAAGAATTTAATGTTCAACATGATATTTCAAATATGTAAAATACATCAACGGAAAATGAGGAATGATATGTCACCTCCAAGTTGATGAATAATCTTTCTATGATATATCCTCTAAAACTATTCTTCAAGATTTGAGATGATTGTCACAGAGTGTTTTTCTTGAATTTTCTTTCAAAAATCTCTACTTCCCACAACTCGAATTTTTCTCTCCTTTTTTTTATTCTTCTTTTTCTCAAAAAGCAAAACCTTTGTTTCTAACGTGAATATCTATATATTCACATATTTGCATTCACCAGAATTTTTCTCTCTTGAAAAAATATCTTGTTTCTGACGTGAATATCTATATATTCACATATTTGCATTCACCAGAATTTTTCTATCTTGAAAAGTATCTTGTTTCTAACGTGAATATCTAGATATTCACATATAAATGCATTTACACAAAAACCCAACAATCTTGACCATTGATGCTTTTAATAATAGTTCAATCTCCACCTTTGATCTTGACCTTTGAATCTTTAATGAAAGTGTAATCTTCACCCTCGATCTATATATATATATATATATATATATATATATATATATATATATATATATATATTTCAAAATGCTCACACCATGAATTACACCAAAATTACTATCATTAATCATGTATATCACTTCAGCCAAGTATTTCACTTCATCCATTCCATGTCATTAGTAAGAATGCCAATATATCACAAATGCATTAGGTTTCAACAATTACAACACAAACATTAACCAAAAAGGACTCAACAGAACATATTAAGGTCTGCCGAATTAGGTAAAATAACTTACAGATCACTATGTTTGTAAAAGTAACCTAATGAGGCTGAGTTTGGGCACTATGCTGGCATTCGGGTGAGTGGTATGATTTCTTGAGTCACACAGGCTTTCATGGATACTCTAACCCGAAACTTGAGAAGGGTCATCATTAAAGTAGGGTGAATACATAAGGTAACTAAGATATGGTACATAGACAGATACAGTTCATAATTGCATCAAGTCCAAGATATATCTAAAATATTCGAAGATAGGTCAACCAATTTGTAGAAACTGTAACATACATCAGAATACACGGCTTAGTGATAACTCTTACATGTTTGATAAGTGCTTGTTATGTGTTATTGGGATACAAAATCAATCTCCAAGATATTGATAATCGATTGACTGATTTGTGAATAAGATGATTGTTAGAATTAAGTGATAGTTGCTACTAAGCTGTTATCAGTTCCCTAGGAGTACGATATTAATAATTTAAAATTGTAGATACTTTCCAAGAACTAACTACACGATAGGTACTCTGCCTTAGGTTCTGATTTTTTAAGTGACAACCAATAAATGCTAAAGTGGTAGTTAGTAAGACTAAGTCCTAAATTATTCATAATTAATATAGGTTAATAAATCTTATCTTTTAGCATACCAATCGGTACGCATCATATTTTTGAGGCCATTGCAGGGGACATTCATAAAAGTTTAGAATTCCTTATCAAAATTCTAGAAGATTATGATACGTAACGGTAGTAATCTATACCTTAATAAACAATCACACTTATTTGAATTAATCAATTAATTTCCTGAACTATAGGGTTATCTTAAATAATTAATTTTGGAAATTATCTGAAATTAAGAAATTTAGGTTAATCAAATTTTTGAAAATTATTCTAAACCCATCCTAGGGAAATTTTATTTTCTGCTTGTTTTTAATTTTATTTTTCTATAATTTCTGAATATATTATTTTGAGAAATTAATCTAACACAGACTTTGCAATCAATCATAGATGAAGAGGACAAGAGCAACTACTGACAAATTAGTAGAACAGTTAGAAAATCCTGAATCTCTTATTCGAAAGAAAAAGAAACCTTAAGGACCATCTAACCCTGTTAACGAAGCACCTCTAGAAGCTACTCCACTACAAGAAATAGAAATAAATTCTAGCGAAGATACCAGTGCTCTATTAGCTAGATTCCTAAACGCATGTGAACCTAGTTCAAAAGAAGAGGATCTCTCCGAGGATAGTTTTCCTCGAAGGGATGAATAACCGAAATCTCCAGCTCACACTCCTACCCAAAGAGCTCATGAAAATGTGCCAACCTTTGTTCATCGTACCTCGACTTCACCCACATCTCTAGAGTTTAAACCAGCTCCCACCGATCATACACCTTTATCCGGGGGTAGCACTAACGGTTTTCACCCAGTCTTATATGTGCAGATAGATAATCTAAGTAATAGGATCTACTCTATGGATCAGACGATAGCAGACAGATTCTGTCATATAGATCAGATCATATTGAATACCAACATAAGTGTAGATCAAACTCAGACCTTTTGTAAATATCCAGGAAGATAGAAATGTGCTATTGTTAAGAGAATTGAGCAAGATGCGAGTTTCTAGATGAACAAAGAAGGCAATGAGAAGACACAAAGGCGTTAAGAATAGAACTAGGAGCAATGAGAAACTATCGACAAAGAAAAAGAGAAGATTTCTTTTCATAAGCAAATAAATTATTTCTTAGATTCATTATATGAATTAATAATTTACCCATTATCTTATTTTTTTATTCAAAAACAATAAATGGGTTTTTATTGATTTTTAAAAATTCTATCCAAGAGATTTTTTTTTTTTGTTCTTGATGAAAAATTTATATATGAAACATTTATTCATTTCTGATATATTTTTCAAAATTTATTTTTCAATCATATTTGTTGTATGAAAGATGGAAGATGATTATAGAAAAAGAAAGGTTGAACGGAAAAAAGAAAGAGAATTTTTTGAAAATTTTTAAAAAACAAATTCTATGCTTAATTGCTCCACCGTAACAATTTGTTAATTAATAATTTGATATTGGAAGATACTTTTGCGTGAATAAGTTTGCAGGACATTGCAAATTAGGGAAAAGCTCAAAAAAATGATGAAACTCGAAAATGAGCTGGCATGCACCCCGACGCAACCAGGACGGGTGTCCCACCAGGTTGGGCAGCCATCCAAACCAGGGCGGGCATCCCGAAGAGGGTTTTCCTCTATAAATAGAGGGCTCTCCCTCACAATTCTCACACAAAAAAATTCCTCTCCCTCTAAAAAATTCTCTCTCTTGAATATTTTCCTCCAAATGTTCAAACAATTTGAATTTTTTAATTTTCAAATTTCTTTCTAAAATTCGAATTTTCCCGCCAAAAGTCAATGTTTTCACAGAAGTCAAAATTTTCCCTCTGAATTCGAATTTTCCTCCAGATTTTGAATTTTGAAGTTTTTCCCACCAAATTTCAAAATTTTCCTCAAAATTTGAAAATTTTCACTTAAGTCAAAATTTTCAATAATGGCTGCAAAGCGCACTAGTGTCCCCGCAGCAATGACTGTCACTGCTGCGAAGCATTCTGGCAAGCAGGACTCTCGATTGGATGCAATCCGAATGCTGTGAGTAGAGCAGGAGATCCGGCACATGCTCGACGTACCACTATACAACCGGGTCTTCATCATCACAAAGCCTACTTACATGGAATTGGTATGTTAGTTTTATGCTTCCTTTACATACCAGCAAGAGCAGGTTACTTTTCGACTGGGCGGAATCGACCGGTCGATGAGCATAACCGAATTCGGCATTGCATTGGGAGTCTGGCAGTACGAGGAGTTTGAGACCTGATGCGATTCCGGTTGAGATGCTAAATAGGTGTTATTTTACCCTATGTTGATTATGAATAATTAAGGACTGTGATTGACTAATTGTCACATTTAGTCTCTATGTTGTCACTTAATCAGCAAGAACCTAAGGCAGAGTACCTATCGTGTAGCTAGTCTATTGGAAAGTATCTATGATTTTATTAATTTAATTATCGTACTCCCAGGGAAGTGGCAACGGCTTAGTAGTAACTAGCCTTTTATCCTAACTCCTATCTTATAATCCAGTTATGCAATCTTCATCAAATACTTTGATGAGAGGGTGATCCATTCTCCACTAGGTTCAAGTCTAATTAATCCTAAAAGTGTTTTAAAGATGAGTTCTGATTCTATGTTATACTGTTCCTATATGTTGATTGACCTATATTCGAGTGTTTTAGATATATCTTAGCCTGGAATGCAACTATGTTCTGTGTCTAAAGGTGTACCACATCTGAGGTCTCTACACTACCGCCCCATCGTTAAGGTAAACGGCCCTACTCACGGCCCGGACTAAAGTCAGCAATGAACGGTACCCTATGTCACTTCGGGGTCATGCTGCTCGTCGCAAAACCGCCGGCATAACTCTCTACTCAGCCTACCTAGACTACTCTAACAAACAAGGTGTTCCGTTGGTTATTTTATCTAGTATGGCAGACACCAATACTAATTGATGCCTGTTAAACTGAACAGGTTATGAATAGACCGTGGTTAGGAATTGTCTATAACCCTAGTTTTAGTTTAAAAGAGACTTACATTAGACATGCAGACATAATGAATATTTAGCAGGTGGCTATTTCCGGAAAAACATAAAACTTCAACATATAACACAACTATTCATAAAATCGTAATCTGATATTCTTAATTCATATTTAGAACAAAGCAATAAAACATATAAGAGAGGGACATGGGGACCGATGCCATAAAGAAATCACCCTTTACGAAGTCTCGCCTACGGAGCGTACTGCTGTATATGTCGTATTGCTCGCCCTGACTCTGCTCACCAGAACCTTCGGAGGACGCTTCCTCAGCCTAGTAGCTAGACTTTACCTTACGTCCTGGGCTTAAGCCTAGCCCTGTGGACTGACTCTTCGAACGCCTAGAGCTCTCTTAGGATCTCCTAACGAAATCCCGGGTATTCTATGAATACCAGAAACGAACCTATCTATAGAAACCTAAGATCTGAGACTATTTCTCAGAAACTAAAACAAACACTAATAAGAAAGAAAACTGAGATCCGAGTCTCTGAGTGAGTTGTGTACTGGAAAATTGTACACTGGAAACCACTTAATGACTCAGATCGAGTGGAGAGGGATGATTTCAACTGCTGGAGGCCTAGGGTATTTATAGCAGCTTCCTGGAGTGAAAATCTCCAAAAAATTCGATGTGGGACAGCTTCTGGCGGCTCGGGACGCCCGTCCTGATTCGTTGACCAGGTTCGGGACGCCCGTCCCGGTTCAGGACGCCTGTCCTGGCGGTTTGACTGGGTCGGGACGCCCGTCCCGGACCTTTGACCGGGTCAATATTTCCAAAAATTGCGTTTTTGCCCCAGAATTTGCTGTTTTCGTCTACTTTTCACCTGACACTTCCAAAATCATAAAAACCGTGAAATCAAGTAAATAGTGAACAATTAATGTCAATTTACTCTCAATTTCAAATTAAAACATATATAAAAACATGCTAAAAATGTGATATGATTTTCGCGTATCAGATAACCCCACACTTAGCTTTTTGCTTGTCCTCAAGCAAAGTCTACATGGAGTTAGTGATTTTAAACCGTAGTGCAGTCACTTAAATTCCTAATCATGTTTTTATTCCAAAAATTCTTCAGACAATTCTTAACACAGGTCTGACTGGTTAGGTTGCTATGACAAGGTCTCAAATGTCTCTAGTAGATTGTTAGGATTGAGCAGAAAACAATTTAACAACTAGGTTGAACTCTTCTCTTAGTCATAAGGTCTTCCTGATGTGTAGTGTGTGTACTAGTCCAGACCAGATAGTCAACAAAATAAACTCTTGTCTTAACTATTACCAGATAACACTTCGACCTATCGCTAGACATACTGACAACAGATAACTTTCTGAGTTCTGAGCTTTGGTGATCAGATTCTATCATTTAGCATTTATTGATTCCTTTCGTTTATAGATTTTCTAGGGTATTTTTGAGTCTGCTTAGAACACGTCAACTTCAACTACCCATGTAGCGAGTCCCACTCCGATGACTCCCAGATCTACATGACCTTAGGGCATCAGGCTTTAAGTTCCCCGAAGGAGTGGTGCTCGAGTAGCGAAGGCCGCTGGCAAACTACCCTAACTTAATTAGCTCATTTTTTTTTCTTTTTCACTTTTGGCTCAGAGTCTCATCTAGTCATTCCAATTGTCAATGCATCTTGCAACTGGTCTAATTTTATCTAGTTAAGTTTTGAAAAGATAATTGGTTGAGGTCTCTAATCCAGACTAAGTTGTGCTCAATTATCAGGAATTCCCTACTTCTAATCAATGGGTTCAACAATAGTTATCAATTATCTCCTACTAACCATAACATTCTACCTACATATCATAGACATAAGCAATTGTTTAACCAAGCATACTGCATTTAGAAGTCTGAAAGACGGAAAAATTTTGAAAATTTTTTGGAAGGGTGTGAAAATACCGTGAAAACAAGCAAAATCATGCAAAAATTTTGCCAACTGCTACAGTGAACCGTGCACTGCTACCCCACACTTAAGTCTGACACTGTCCTCAGTGTTCATGCATAGCTAAATTACCCCACACTTATTTGCAAACAAGAAGAAATGAAAATAAAACAAAGAACTCTTACCCCACACTTATTTGACTAATTCAGGGTAAGAGAGAAAATAAAACAAGAAGGATAATAGAAATAGCAAAACAGAACACAAAACAAAGAAAACAAAAGTAAAGGATCATGAGGATTAGAAAAACTCCCTTCATGTCGCGAGCAGAAGGGTCTTCTCTGATCTGTCAATTGGCTCTTCACCTTAGCCATGTGCTATTGCTGAGGTGTTCTTGACTCTGCAAAATCTAGATATTGGAACGGATGACATCAGCTCCGATCCTTCATTGTCGAGCTCCAGGTAGTGGCATATCCATTTGAGGAATGACTCAATCCCCAAGGACTGTTTCCTCGAATCATTTGTAAGATTTCTCATAATCATAGCAACGTGTCCAGGGGGAACATGTCTAGGAATGAGACTTCTTGGGATTTGTGTGCCATCTTGCCAATGTTAGTAAAGGTATTGCATGCAAGTCTCGAATGGAAGAAAAGATACCTGAAGTTTTGGCGAAGCTGTGGTGGTAGGTGGCTCCAGTTGTGTAGATCTGGGCCCAAGTATTTGAGACTTCCTCGGGGATGTTTCTCACAGCTGATTGGTATGCAGGGAATGCAAGCTCCTCCATTGCTATGCTCCTGATACAATGCCAAATTCCTCTATATCCTTCGACCCTTCGTTACCTCTTGGTAGATCACTTGCTTCCACTGGTCTGGCTTTAATTGCTGCCAGTACCTCATCTATTGATTCTGCGAGTGTGGGTTTTGCTGTGGTGGTATCTTCTGAAAGTTTCCAGCTTCCGAATTATTCCTCAGCTAAATCCCGTATCATTCCTCTAGCTGGGATTGTATGCGTTTCCCATTGGAGCAGCATTCTACAGTAACCTACTCCTACCTCTTTTGGAATGGTCAGTCATTCCCATAGCAATCCCTGCTAAAGTGTGGTACTTAGCAGACTTCACAGATTTGATACACAGGCTGAACATTTCTTCCTAAAACATTGGCACTCTGAATCTGGAAAACAACTAGAATCTGCACATGACTTTAACATCATTAGTAGGTAATGCCTGTGGTTCAGGCTATTTTCGAAAAGTGTTCCACGACTACTATGATGTAATTAGTGTCAAAGGAAGAAAGGAAAAGGATTCGAAATACCCCTGATATCAAAGGTTGCAACATTCTGTGTACGTCGTTGGGGTAGATGATCTCTGGAAGATATGTTACCTGTTATTTGGCAAGCATCGCAGGACTGTATCAGAGATACAAAAGTCCTTGAATATGGTGGGTCAACAAGATCCTGCTTTCAACACTTTCCGGACAGTGTTGATAGCCATCAATTGGTCTCCCGTAGATTCTTTAGGGCAATGCTCCAAAATCTTGTGTCCTTCATCTTCTGAGACACATCTTCTGATCAACTGATCTGCAAAAAATTTGAAATAGAAGAGAAACTGCCCATTAGTAATATTTCAAATCAGCAAAGAATTTCTTCTTTTGCTGATAAGTCATATCACTTGGAACTTATTCAGTGACTAGATAATTTGCAATAAACCACAGATGAGAATTATTATACATAGCAAACAATGCAAATAAGTTTTCATCCAAAAATTTATCAGTATTACACTAGCCTCTAACTCGGGGTTTTCTAATCTAGACCAATGGTTTGCTTTCTAGATTTTCAACCCTTTTTCTTATCCCTTCATTCTATATCAAGTTCAAGTAACAATAAAACTTAACTAAATCAAGTATGGTTCAGTATCAGCTTTATTGAACACAGATATCTCAGAGTGATCAGTGTAACCTATTGTTTTTAGACAAGACTAGATAAGATTAGGATTTATCATACATGAACTTTCTTATCATGTTTCTGTCCTAAAACAATTCTTATTACATCCCATATTCATTCAAAAAGCAGATTTCAATCAGGTGATGTCATAATGGTTGCAATAATTCCTTTTGGTTTTCAAAAAAATCTCATGCAATTATCAGCAAAACAAAAGGAACATCCTTTTTCCAATAGAACATTCAAAGGTCCGGCAACGGCGCCAAAAATCTGATGCGATTCCGGTTGACATGCTAAATAGGTGTTATTTTACCCTATGTTGATTATGAATAATTAAGGACTGTGATTGACTAATTGTCACATTTAGTCTCTATGTTATCACTTAATCAGCCAGAACCTAAGGCAGAGTACCTATCGTGTAGCTAGTCTATTGGAAAGTATCTACGATTTTATTAATTTAATTATCGTACTCCCAAGGAAGTGGCAACGGCTTAGTAGTAACTAGCCTTTTATCCTAACTCCTATCTTATAATCCAATTATGCAATCTTCATCAAATACTTTGATGAGAGGGTGATCCATTCTCCACTAGGTTTAAGTCTAATTAATCCTAAAAGTGTTTTAAAGATGAGTTCTGATTCTATGTTATACTGTTCCTATATGTTGATTGACCTATATTCGAGTGTTTTAGATATATCTTAGCCTGGAATGCAACTATGTTCTGTGTCTAAAGGTGTACCACATCTGAGGTCTCTACACTCCCTCCCCATCGTTAAGGTAAACGGCCCTACTCACGGCCCGGACTAAAGTCAGCAATGAACGGTACCCTATGTCACTTCGGGGTCATGCTGCTCGTCGCAAAACCGCCGGCATAACTCTCTACTCAGCCTACCTAGACTACTCTAACAAACAAGGTGTTCCGTTGGTTATTTTATCTAGTATGGCAGACACCAATACTAATTGATGCCTGTTAAACTAAACAGGTTATGAATAGACCGTGGTTAGGAATTGTCTATAACCCTAGTTTTAGTTTAAAAGAGACTTACATTAGACATGCAGACATAATGAATATTTAGCAGGTGGCTATTTCCGGAAAAACATAAAACTTCAACATATAACACAACTATTCATAAAATCGTAATCTGATATTCTTAATTCATATTTAGAACAAAGCAATAAAACATATAAGAGAGGGACATGGGGACCGATGCCATAAAGAAATCACCCTTTACGAAGTCTCGCCTACGGAGCGTACTGCTGTATATGTCGTATTGCTCGCCCTGACTCTGCTCACCAGAACCTTAGGAGGACGCTTCCTCAGCCTAGTAGCTAGACTTTACCTTACGTCCTGGGCTTAAGCCTAGCCCTGTGGACTGACTCTTCGAACGCCTAGAGCTCTCTTAGGATCTCCTAACGAAATCCCGGGTATTCTATGAATACCAGAAACGAACCTATCTATAGAAACCTAAGATCTGAGACTATTTCTCAAAAACTAAAACAAACACTAATAAGAAAGAAAACTGAGATCCGAGTCTCTAAGTGAGTTGTGTGCTGGAAAATTGTACACTGGAAACCACTTAATGACTCAGATCGAGTGGAGAGGGATGATTTCAACTGTTGGAGGCCTGGGGTATTTATAGCAGCTTCCTGGAGTGAAAATCTCCAAAAAATTCGATGTGGGACAGCTTCTGGCGGCTCGGGACGCCCGTCCTGATTCGTTGACCAGGTTCGGGACGCTCGTCCAGGTTCAGGACGCCCGTTCTGGCGGTTTGACTGGGTCGGGACGCCCGTCCCGGACCTTTGACCGGGTCAACATTTCCAAAAATTGCGTTTTTGCCCCAGAATTTGCTGTTTTCGTCTACTTTTCACCTGACACTTCCAAAATCATAAAAACCGTGAAATCAAGTAAATAGTGAACAATTAATGTCAATTTACTCTCAATTTCAAATTAAAACATATATAAAAACATGCTAAAAATGTGATACGATTTTCGCGTATCAAGACCCCAGCCTACGTGTCGGCCGTGAGAGACTTCACTAATAATGTCTCCACCGCTTGAGCCCAGATCTGCACGATTGGAGCCCCCTACCATCTCGGTCTCACGAAGGCCTCAGGTATTTTTCTTGCCCTCCGTTATTTACATGCCATTGTAGAACATACGATGGCAGGTTGTCGGACTGCTCCAAGGAATATCACATAGCTAGAGACATACATTCTCGCCCATATGCACAGAGGCATCAGTGTGGAAATAGGCAAGTTCATCTCCCACATCATGCGTGGCTTCGTGACAGACACACGGAAGCATTGCTTGGGTTCGGGCCTTTCATCACCCAGATAGCCCATTACTTGGAGCTGGACATCGAGGGCTTGGAGCTGACTCAGATAGCTTCATCCACCATCTCCACCAACTTGATGATATGCATAAATCATATCCCATTTTTAGCATGTTTTTAGGCATAATTTAGGGTGAAATTGGTAGTAAATCGGTCTTAATTGATTGTTATTAACTCAATTTCATAGTTTTTGTGATTTTGGAAGTGTCAGGTGAAAAGTAGAAGAAAATGACAAATTTCAGGGCAAAAACATGATTTTCAGGAGTTCGGAAGTCGGGGTGGGCGTCCCGAAGTCAGGATGGGCATCCTGACCTGGTCAACAGGCCAGGACGGGCGTCCAGGACTCGGGACGGCTGTCCTGACCTGGTCAATAGGCCGGGACGGGCGTCCCGAGCGCAGTTCAGAGTCCCACATCGAATTTCTGAGAGAAATTCACTCCAGAAAGCAGCTATAAATACCCCAGGCCTTCCTCAGTTGAAATCTTTCCTCTCCACTCGATCTAAGTCATTTAGTGACTTCAAGTATACAGTTTTCCATAGTATACAAGTCACTTAGAGACTCAGGTTTCAGTATAAGTTTCTTTTTATTTCTAGATAGTGTCTCGTGTTCTTTGTTTCTGAGAGTTAGTCTCAGATCCTAGGATACGACTAGATAGGTTCGTTTATGGTATTCATAGAATACCCGGGATTTCGTTAGGAGATCCTAAGAGGGCTCTAGGCGTTCGAAGAGTCAGTCCACATGGCTGGGCTTAAGCTGGGTATTAAGGTAAAGTCCAGCTATTAGGCTGAGGAAGCGTCCTCCAAAGGTTCTGTCGAGCAGAGTCGGGTCGAACAGTCCAACATATACAAGCAGTTGCTCCATCGGCGAGACTAATTAAAGGGTGAATTCTTTATGGCATCAGTCCCCCTGTCCATCTCTTTATATGTATGCACTGTGTTCGTCCAAATATTGATTATGTTTATTAGATTATGATTTTATAAGTATTTGTTATACATGTTGAAGTTCTTTATGATTTTCCGGAAATGGCCACCAGCTTAATATTCATTATGTCTGCATGTCTAATGTAGTTTCTTTTAAACTAAATGTAGGGTTATAGATAATTCCTAACCACGGTCTAATCACAACCTGTTTAGTTTAACATGCATCAATTTAGGACTTTCCCGTTAGAAAGCATTGGTGTCTTCCATATTAGATGAAATAACCTATAGATCACCATGTTTGTTAGAGTAGTCTAAGTAGGCTGAGTTTGTGTGTTTATGCCGGCGTTAGGGCGAGCGGCATGATCCCCGAAGTGACATAGGGCTTTCATGGATGCCTTTAGCTCAAACTGTGAGTAGGGCCGTCATTAAGGTAGGGCAGTTTATCAGGTAACTCAGATGTGGTACACCTTTAGACTCAGTACATAGTTGCAATCCAGGCCAAGACATGTCTAAAATACTCGAAGATAGGTCAAACAACATGTAGGAACAGTATAACATAGGATCAGGACATTATCTGTAAAACACTCTTAGGCGTAAATAAACTTAAACCTAGTGGAGAATGAATCACCCTCTCATCAAAGATATTGATGAACGATTGCATAACTGGATCATACGATAAGAGTTAAGGTAAGAGGATAGTTACTACTAAGCCGTTACCACTTCCCTGGGAA
The DNA here is from genome assembly GCA_027405835.1 of Asclepias syriaca. Taxonomy (NCBI): domain Eukaryota; kingdom Viridiplantae; phylum Streptophyta; class Magnoliopsida; order Gentianales; family Apocynaceae; genus Asclepias; species Asclepias syriaca. The sequence continues at coordinate 13,393,102 of CM049932.1, forward strand.
TACGATATTTGAATTAATTAAACTCGTAGATACTTTCCAACAAACTAGCTACACGATAGGTACTCTGCCTTAGGTTCTGACTGATTAGGTGACAACATAGAGACTAAATGTGACAATTAGTCATGATAAGTCCTTAATTACTCATAATCAACATAGGGTAAAACAACACCTATTTTAGCATATCAGTCGGAAACCCCATTAGATTTTTGGCGCCGTTGCTGGGGAAATATCATAATGAATTTAGGATTATTGGCCACAATTCTAGGAGCTTATGATAGGTAACGTTAGTAACCTAGACCTTAGACCCAACACTTATTTTATGCTAGTTAGATAATCAATTTCCGAAATATAGGGTTATCATAACTAATTAATTTTAGATATCATCTGAAATTAAGACATTTAGGATAATCAAATTTTAGAAAATTATTCTAAAACCATATTCAGGAACTTTATCGGCTTTCTAAATAAAGTATAAAAAGAAAAAAAAATTTAAAAATTTAAAAACCCGAAAAATATCTTTCTTACTTTTTTTTTCTATTTTGTTTGTCTTTGTTATTTGTTATTCCTAACCAGACTTTGCACTCATAGATGAAGAGAACAATATCAGCTACAAATCAAGCAAAGAAAACAGAAAACCCTGACACTCCAGGACGAAAGAAGACAAAACCAGAAGGACCATCTAGGCCTGAACCAGAAATACCTTGGGAGAATCCTCCTCCACAACTTATAGAAATAAGCTCAGGCCTAGACACCAGTGTCTTAGTGAGAAGATTACTGAACACCCGTGAGCCTAGTCCCACGGAAGAAGATCCTTCTGAAGATACCTTTCCTCCGAGAGAAGAACCTCAAAGATCTCTAGTTCACACTCCTGCCTAGAGAGTTCCTATAAATCCAACACCCCTTGACCAAACCCAAAACTCACCAATATCTCCTGAGTACACTCCAACGCCTAACGAGCACACCCCTTCATCCGGGGGAAGTACTAACGGTTCTCATTCAGTTTTGTCCATGCAGATAGATACTTTGGCTCAAAGGATCTATGAAATGGATCAAGGAATTGCACGCAGATTGTGTCATTCAGACCAATGTATCCTAAATATCACAACCAACATGGACCAACTCAGGGCCACAGTAAGTCTCCAGGAAAACCAAGGTGCACAGATACTTCAGGAGTTAGCTGACTTACGAAGTGAGTAGGGCAGGCAAAGGGATGAGATGAGAGCCATGCGCATAGAGATGCGAACCATACAAGGAGAAATACGAGAGATAAAAAATAAGGGCCATTGAAAAAGGGAAGATTCTTTTTACTCTTCTTTTCAACAAATAAATTGTTTGAACTAAAATTAAATAATTGACCCCTACTTTTTATTTTCAAACTTTTTAAAAAGGGTCTCTTATTTTATTCAACAATTTTTCTTCAGGCTTTTTTTCAAATTCTTTATGAAAAACAAATGTGTTACGAATACAGTTTATTTTTCATTAATAAGTTGTATAAACTTAATCTTTTGTTTTTCTATAGTTCTTGCTGAATAGAGGTTAGGATAAGATTTGGGTAGTCATGATTTCCGAAAAAGAGATTGAGAAATTTTTGCAAAGAATTTTTAACAGCTTTTGAATTTGATAGGTTAAACATGAAGACTTGTTAAATATTATGATTGTTTTTGGTGTACTGAGATTTGCAGGGAATTATGAAAAGAAAAAAAAATTAAAAAAAAATCCGGAAGTGGCACGCATCCCGAGGTAACCCGGGACGGGCATTCCGAAGGCCGCCCCTTCTACAAATATGCCATTTTTCTTCATTTTCTCTCAAACCAACCACCAAAAATTCATCTCTCTAAAAAACTTCTCTCTACCTTCTCTCTACAAATTTTTGGCAACCTCCCGAAGTTTCAAAATTCGAATTTCCCTCCAAAATTTGAACTTTTGAATTTCCTTCCAAAATTTGAATTTCCCTCCAAAATTCGAAATTCCCGCCAAAAATTCAAAATCCTTCCCTAACCAAAATCCATCCCTCCGAATTCAAATTCACCTCCAGAATTCGAATTAGAATCTTCTTTCCCGCCTAAATTCTCAAAGTCTCTCGAACGTTCTCAACCAAATGGCTCCCAAACACGCTCGTATCACGTCTTCCATGACCGTCACATCAGTGGCACACCCTTTTATGCTTTTTCCCTCCAGTCCAGCATACCAGGAGAGATGTCATGGTTATATCGGATGCACCATTCTGATTGGCAGAACGCTTGACTGGGCAGCAGTACAGACACTAGAAGTTGAGCAGGAGGTCCGACGCATACTCGACGTACTACCCTACAGTCGAGTCTTCATCGTCATTGAGCCGACCTACCTAGAGCTTGTATGTGAGTTCTATGCTTCGTTTACATTCCAGCAGGAGCATATCACATTCCGTTTGGGCTGAATGGATCGATCGATAAGCATGGCAGAGTTCGGCATCGCCCTGGGTATCTGGCAGAGAGACGAGCTGGATACGCCCGCCTACACCACAGCAGTTCGAGACTTCACTTCTGCAGACATCTCCACTGCTTGGGCTCAGATTTGTACGACGGGTGTTCCCTACCAGCATGGCTTTGCGAAAGCCACGTGTATTTATCCTGTCATTCGCTATTTACATGCCATTATAGCACACACTCTGTCAGGACGTCGGGCGGCCCCGGGAACATCACCCAGATGGAGACATTCCTCCTGGCCAACATGCATATGGGTTGTACAGTGGAGATGGCTCAACTCATCACTGTCATCATGCGGGGTTTTGCTACGGACACTCGGAAATAGTGTCTAGGGCTCGGACCGTTCATCACAAGGATAGCCCACTACTTGGAGTTGGACATCGAGGGCTCGGAGCTTACCCAGGTTGCCCCGACCACTATTCCTATGGATCTTACCATTCTATGGAACATGGGGATGGTCGTACGGGATGCAACTGGGTGCTACTCCATCCACACTGAGCAGCAAGGACAAGCATCGACACCAGGAGCAGTTCCAGCACATATACCTCCGACCGAGACATTCGTTCCACGCACTGCCTTTGAACGACATATGTCGCACGGATTGGCGGAACTTTCAGCTCAACATAGCCAGGATATGGAAAGAATCGAGAGACGGATGTCGATGATGGACAACAGAATCGCCACGAACACCAGCAGGATCGAGGAGATCTTTCAGTATACCTCCCAACTGGTTGAAAACACAGAGGTCTACTTTACAGCAGACTTCCATCCACCTGACGATGATGAGCCGGGTTCTTAGTTTTTCTTTTCCTTTTCTTTTTCTTTTGTTGTTTTTACTCTATGTGTGTGATCATGTCTGGGCTGTATGAAATATGAATCTCTGTATGACATTGATTGATATGACATAACATCATTTGTTTGTTTTACTATATTTTGTTATTTCATTTATTGTTTTATTTTCCTTCTTACCCTTAGTCGAATAAGTGTGGGGTAAGAGTTCTTTGTTCTATTTTTATTTCTCCTTGTTTTCAAATAAGTGTGGGGTAATTTAGATATGCATGAACACTGATACGCTAAAATCGTATCACATTTTTAGCATGTTTTTATGTATGTTTTAATGTGAAATTGAGAGTAAATGGACATTAATTGTTTACTATTTACTTGATTTCACGGTTTTTATGATTTTGGAAGTGTCAGGTGAAAAGTAGACGAAAACAGCAAATTCTGGGGCAAAAACGCAATTTTTGGAAATGTTGACCCGGTTAAAGGTCCGGGACGGGCGTCCCGAACCCGGGACGGGCATCCCGAACCCGGGACGGGCGTCCCGACCCGGTCAAACCTCCAGGACGGGCGTCCCGAACCTGGTCAACGAATCAGGACGGGCGTCCCGAACCGGGACGGGCGTCCCGAGCCGCCAAAAGCTGTCCCACATCGAATTTTTCAGAATTTTTCACTCCGGGAAGCTGCTATAAATACCCTAGGCCTCCAGCAGTTGAATTCATCCCTCTCCACTCGATCTGAGTCATTAAGTGGTTTCTAGTGTACAATTCTCTAGTACACAACTCACTCAAAGACTCGGATCTCAGTTTTCTTTCTTATTAGTGTTTGTTTTAGTTTCTGAGAAATAGTCTCAGATCTTAGGCTTCTATAGATAGGTTCGTTTCTGGTATTCCTAGAATACCCGGGATTTCGTTAGGAGATCCTAAGAGGGCTCGAGGCGTTCGAAGAGTCAGTCCACAGGGCTGGGCTTAAGCCGGGTTGTTAAGTAAAGCCCAGCTACTAGGCTGAGGAAGCGTCCTCCGAAGGTTCTGACGAGCAGAGTCGGGTCAAGCAATACGGCATATACAGCAGTACGCTCCATCGGCGAGACTTCGTAAAGGGTGAATTCTTTATGGCATCGGTCCCCCTGTCCCTCTCTTATATGTTGTTATTGTGTTGCCCAAATACTGATTTGAATACCAGATTATGTTTTTATGAATATTTGTGATATATGTTGAAGTTATTATGTTTTTCTAGAAATGGCCACCTGCTTAAATATCCATTATGTCTGCATGTCTATTGCCGTGCTTTTAAACTGAAATTAGGGTTATAGACAATTCCTAACCACGGTCTATTCATAACCTGTTTAGTTTAACAGACATCAATTAGTATTGGTGTCTGCCATACTAGATAAAATAATCTGCGGAACACCCTGTTGGTTGAAAGTAGTCTAGGTAGGCTGAGTTGAGTATTATGCCGGCGGTTATGAGACGAGCAGTATGATCCCCAAAGTGACATAGGGCGGTCATTGCTGACTTTAGTCCGAGCCGTGAGTAGGGCCGTTACCCTTAACGATGGGGCGGTAGCGTAGAAACTCAGATGTGGTAACCTTTAGACACAGAACATAGTTGCAATCCAGGCCAAGACATGTCTAAAATACTCGAATATAGGTCAATCAATGTATAGTAACAGTATAACATAGAATCAGAACTCATCTTTAAAACACTTCTAGGGTTAATTAGACTTGAACCTAGTGGAGAATGGATCACCCTCTCATCAAAGTATTTGATGAAGATTGCATAACTGGATCATAAGATAGGAGTTAGGATAAAAGGCTAGTTACTACTAAGCCGTTGCCACTTTCCTGGGAGTACGATAATTATTTAATAAAATCGTAGATACTTTCCAATAGACTAGCTACACGATAGGTACTCTGCCTTAGGTTCTGGCTGATTAAGTGACACCATAGACTAAATGTGACAATTAGTCAATCACAGTCCTTAATTATTCATAATCAACATAGGGTAAAATAACACCTATTTTGCACGTCGGTCGGAAACCCCATAAGATTTTTGGCGCCGTTGCCGGGGAAATATCATAATGAATTTAGGATTATTGGCCACAATTCTAGAGACTTATGATAGGTAACGGTAGTAACCTAGACTTTTGATTAACACTTATGTTATACCAGCTAGACAATCACTTTCCTGAATATAGGATTATCATAACTAATTAATTTTAGATAATATCTGGAATTAAGAGACTTAGGATAATCAAATTTTAGAAAATTATTCTAGAACCGTATTGAGGAAATTTACCTGCTTTCTAAATAAATGTTAAAATCCATAAAAATATTTTTCTTACTTTCTTGTTTCACTTTCCTATGTTTGTTATTTGTTATTTCTAACCAGACTTTGCACTCAGAGATGAAGAGAACAAGAGCAGCTACTAACCAGGCAAAGAAAACAGAAAACCCTGACACTCCAGGACCAAAGAAGACGAAACCAGAAGGCCCCTCTAGACCCGCACCAGAAGTACCACGAGGGACTCTTCCTTCACAACCAGTAGAAGTAAACTCGAGCCCTGATGCCAGTGAACTAGTGAGACGATTCCTGAACACCCGTGAGCATAGTCCCACGGAAGAAGATCCTTCTGAGGATACCTTTCCTCCTAGAGAAGTACCCCAGAGATCTCCAATTCACCCTCCTACCCAGAGAGTTCCTCTAAATCCACCCTCTACTGATCAAACCCAGAATTCACCGACCTCTCCTGCATACACCCCAACACCTCACGAGCGCACCCCTTCATCTGCGGGGAGTACTAACGGTTATTATTCACTGTTGTCCGTGCAGATAGACACACTAACTCAAAGGATCTATGAGATGGACCAAGGGATTGCCAGCAGACTGTGTCATTTAGACCAACTCAGTCTGAACATCACAACTAACGTAGACCGACTCAGAGCCACGGTCAATCTCCAGGAGAACCAAGGTGCACAACTACTCCGAGAGATGGCTGATCTACGCAGTGAGCAAAACAGGCAGAGGGATGAGATGCGAACAATACGCATAGAAATGTGAAGCATTCGGACAGAACTACAGGAGATCAGAGACAGGATTCGTTAAAAAGGGAAGATTCTTTTACTTTTATTTTCAGCAATAAATTCATTTGAACTGAAACTTGAATAATTGACCCATATTTTTCTATTTTTCAAACATTTTCTAAAGGGTCCTTTATTTTCAACAATTTTCTTCAGACATTTTATTTCTATGAAAAACGAAAATTTTGCAATTACAGTTTATTTTTATTCATTAACTAAATTGTATAAATTCAAATTTTTGTTTTTCTTGCTGAATTTAAATAGGAATAAAATTAGGGTAGTATGATTTTCGAAAAAGTGAGACTGAGGAATTTTTGCATAGAGTGTTTTTAACAACTTCTGAATTTCATTGGATAAACAGGAAGCCTTGTTAAAAATTATGATTATTTTTGGTATACTGAGATTTGCAGGAATTAAGAAAAAAAAAACAAATAAATTTTTGGAATTGGCACGCGTCCCGAGGCAACCCGGGACGGGCGTCCCGGTTCTGGACGGGCGTCCAGCGGGACGGGAGTCCTGCCTCCGGGACGGGCGTCCCGAAGGCCTCCCCTTCTATAAAATCTCAATTTTTTCATTTTTCCCTCAAAATTCACTTCCAAAAATCCACCTCTCTCAAATAACTCTCTCTCTTTACCTTTGGCAAACTTTTCAAATTTAAAATTTCAAATTTCCCTCCAAAATTTAAATTTTAAATTTCCTTCCAAATTCGAATTTCCCTCCAAAATTCGAATTTCCCGCCAAAAATTTCGAAATCTTTCCATAGCCTAATTTCACCCTTTTTGGATTCAAATTCACCTCCAGAATTCGAATTCGAACCTTCCTTCCTACCTAAACTCCCCAAAAGTCTCTCAAACACTTTCAAACCAAATGGCTGCCAAACGTGCTCGTACCGCATCCACTATGACAGTTACCTCAGTGACACATCCTTTTATGCTGTTTCCCTCCAGCACAGCATATCAGGAGAGATGCACTGGGTACATCGGACGCACGATTCTGACGGGCAGAACGTTGGATTGGGCAGCAGTACAGACACTGGGAGTAGAGGCTGAGATCAGACGCATACTCGATGTACTACCCTACAGTCGAGTATTCATCGTCACAGAGCCCACGTACCTGGAGCTGGTATGTGAGTTCTATGCATCCTTTGCATGCCACCAGGAGCAGATCACATTCCGCTTAGGCGGAATAGATCGGTCGATGAGCATGGCCGAGTTCGGCATCGCTTTGGGTATCTGGCAGAGAGAGGAGCTGGATACGCCCACCTACACCACAGCAGTTCGGGACTTCACTTCTGCAGATGTCTCCACTGCTTGGGCTCAGATCTGTATGACGGGTGTTCCCTACCAGCATGGCTTTGCGAAAGCCACAGGTATCTATCCTGCTCTTCGCTACTTACATGCCATTATTGCACACACTTTGTCAGGACGACGGACGGCCCCCGGGAATGTCACCCAGATGGAGACATTCCTCTTGGCCAACATGCATATGGGATCTACAGTAGAGATGGCTCGACTTATCACAGTCATCATGCGGGGTTTTGCTACGGACACTCGGAAACAGTGTCTGGGGCTCGGGCCATTCATCACCAGGATAGCCCGCTACCTGGAGTTGGACATAGAGGGCTCGGAGCTTACTCTGGTCGCCCCAACCACTATTCCCACAGACGTTACCATCCTACGGAACATGGGAATGGTTGTCCGGGATGCGAGCGACCGCTACACCATCCACACAGAGCAGCCAGGACAGGCTTCGGCATCAGAAGCAGCTCCACCGCATATCCATCCATCCGAGACGTTCGTGCCACGTACTGCCTTCGAACGACACATGTCGCACGGATTGGCAGAACTATCGGCACGATACAGTCGAGACATGGACCGGATCGACAGACGGCTGGCAATGATGGATGACAGGATTGACAGACGACTGGCGGTGATGGATGACAGGATCGCCATGATCACCAGTAGGATTGAGGAGTACATCAGCAGACTGCCCGAGTAGCGGAGAACTTCGAGTTTGACTTAACAGACCTCGGTCCACTGGATGGCGACCCGCCGGGTTCTTAGTCTCTCTCTCCCCTTCTTTTCTTTCTTTTTCTTTGTCTTTTGTTTATCTTGTTCTTTGTGTATGTCTGGGCTGTATGACTATGAATCTTTGTACAAAATTGATTTATATGACATACAGAATTGTTGCATTATTCTGTCTTTTCTTGTTTTTTTTATTATGTTTTATTTCTTGTCTTCAAATAAGTGTGGGGTAATTAGCTATGCATGAACACTGAGGACAGTGCCAAACTTAAGTGTGGGGTAGCAGTGCACGGTGCACTGTAGCAGTTTGAAGCAGTTTGAAAAAATTTTCGCATGCTTTTGCTTGTTTTCCCTGTATTTTCACACCCTTCCAAAATTTTTTCAAAATTTTTCTGTCTTTCAGACTTCTAAATGCAGTATGCTTGGTTAAACAAATTGCTTATGTCTATGATATGTAGGTAGTATGTTATGGTTAGTAGGAGATAGTCGATAGCTATCTTGGACTAATTGATTAGGAATAGGGAATTCCTGATAACTGAGCACAACCTTGTCTGGATTAGAGACCTCAACCAATTGCCTATTCGAGACTTAACTAGATAAAATTAGACCAGTTGTGGATATATTGGCAGTTAGAATGACTAGATGAGACTCTGAGCTAAAAGTGAAAAGAACTTAAGGAAGTTAATAGGGTAGTTTGCCAGCGGCCTTCGCTACTCGAGCACCACTCCTTCGGGGAACTTAAAGCCTGATGCCCTAAGGTCGTGTAGATCTGGGAGTCATCGGAGTGGGACTCGCTACATGGGTAGTTGAAGTTGACGTGTTCTAAGCAAACTCGAAATACCCTGAATCTATAAAGAAAATAACTAAGTGCTAAAACATTAAAAATCTGATCACCAAAGCTCAGAACTCAGAAAGTTATCTGTTGTCAGTATGTCTAGCGATAGGTCGAAGTATTATCTGGTAGCAGTTAAGATAAGAGTTCATTGTGTTGACTATCTGGTCTAGACTAGTACACACACTACACATCAGGAAGACCCTGTGACTAGAAAAAAGTCCAACCTAGTTGTTGATTTGTTTTCTGCCTGATCATAACAAACTACTAGAACATGAGACCTTGTCATAGCAACCTAACCAATCAGACCTGTGTTAAGAATTGTCTGAAGAATTTTTGGAATAAAAACATGATTAGGAATTTAAGTGACTGCACTACGGTTTAAAATCACTAACTCCATGTAGACTTTGCTTGAGGACAAGCAAAAAGCTAAGTGTGGGGTTATCTGATACGCTAAAATCGTATCACATTTTTAGCATGTTTTTATGTATGTTTTAATGTGAAATTGAGAGTAAATGACATTAATTGTTTACTATTTACTTGATTTCACGGTTTTTATGATTTTGGAAGTGTCAGGTGAAAAGTAGACGAAAACAGCAAATTCTGGGGCAAAAACGCAATTTTTGGAAATGTTGACCCGGTCAAAGGTCCGGGACGGGCGTCCCGACCCGGTCAAACCGCCAGGACGGGCGTCCTGAACCGGGACGGGCGTCCCGAACCTGGTCAACGAATCAGGACGGGCGTCCCGAACCGGGACGGGCGTCCCGAGCCGCCAGAAGCTGTCCCACATCGAATTTTTCAGAATTTTTCACTCCGGGAAGCTGCTATAAATACCCCAGGCCTCCAGCAGTTGAATTCATCCCTCTCCACTCGATCTGAGTCATTAAGTGGTTTCCAGTGTACAATTCTCTAGTACACAACTCACTCAGAGACTCGGATCTCAGTTTTCTTTCTTATTAGTGTTTGTTTTAGTTTCTGAGAAATAGTCTCAGATCTTAGGCTTCTATAGATAGGTTCGTTTCTGGTATTCCTAGAATACCCGGGATTTCGTTAGGAGATCCTAAGAGGGCTCGAGGCGTTCGAAGAGTCAGTCCACAGGGCTGGGCTTAAGCCGGGTTGTTAAGTAAAGCCCAGCTACTAGGCTGAGGAAGCGTCCTCCGAAGGTTCTGACGAGCAGAGTCGGGTCAAGCAATACGGCATATACAGCAGTACGCTCCATCGGCGAGACTTCGTAAAGGGTGAATTCTTTATGGCATCGGTCCCCCTGTCCCTCTCTTATATGTTGTTATTGTGTTGCCCAAATACTGATTTGAATACCAGATTATGTTTTTATGAATATTTGTGATATATGTTGAAGTTATTATGTTTTTCTAGAAATGGCCACCTGCTTAAATATCCATTATGTCTGCATGTCTATTGCCGTGCTTTTAAACTGAAATTAGGGTTATAGACAATTCCTAACCACGGTCTATTCATAACCTGTTTAGTTTAACAGACATCAATTAGTATTGGTGTCTGCCATACTAGATAAAATAATCTGCGGAACACCCTGTTGGTTGAAAGTAGTCTAGGTAGGCTGAGTTGAGTATTATGCCGGCGGTTATGAGACGAGCAGTATGATCCCCAAAGTGACATAGGGCGGTCATTGCTGACTTTAGTCCGAGCCGTGAGTAGGGCCGTTACCCTTAACGATGGGGCGGTAGCGTAGAAACTCAGATGTGGTAACCTTTAGACACAGAACATAGTTGCAATCCAGGCCAAGACATGTCTAAAATACTCGAATATAGGTCAATCAATGTATAGTAACAGTATAACATAGAATCAGAACTCATCTTTAAAACACTTCTAGGGTTAATTAGACTTGAACCTAGTGGAGAATGGATCACCCTCTCATCAAAGTATTTGATGAAGATTGCATAACTGGATCATAAGATAGGAGTTAGGATAAAAGGCTAGTTACTACTAAGCCGTTGCCACTTTCCTGGGAGTACGATAATTATTTAATAAAATCGTAGATACTTTCCAATAGACTAGCTACACGATAGGTACTCTGCCTTAGGTTCTGGCTGATTAAGTGACACCATAGACTAAATGTGACAATTAGTCAATCACAGTCCTTAATTATTCATAATCAACATAGGGTAAAATAACACCTATTTAGCACGTCGGTCGGAAACCCCATCAAACACTGAGGACAGTGTCAGACTTAAGTGTGGGGTAGCAGTGTACGGTGCACTGTAGTAGTAGAAAAAAAAAAATTTTGCATGATTTTGCATGTTTTCCCCGTATTTTCACACCCTTCCAAAAAGTTTTTCAAAATTTTTCATTCTTTCTGACCTCAAAATGCAGTATGATTGGTAAAACATTGCTGATGTCTATGATATGTAGGTAGAATGTTATGATTAGTAGGAGACAATGTGATGACTATTTTGAACTTATTGATTAGGAATATGGAATTCTTGATAATTGAGCAAAACTTAGTCTGGATTAGAGACCTCAGCCAATTACCTTTTCAAAACATAACTAGATAAGATTAGATCAGTTGAGGATGTATTGGCAATTAAAATGACTAGATGAGGCTCTGAGCTGAAAGTGAAAAGAAAAAAAGAGAGAGTTAAATAAATAGGGTAGTTTGCTAGCGGCCTTTGCTACTCGAGCACCACTCCTTAGGGGAACTTAAAGCCTGATGCCCTAAGGTCGTGTAGGTCTGGGAGTCATCGGAGTGGGACTCGCTACATGGGTAGTTAAAGTTGACGTGTTAAAGCAGACTCAAAATACCCTGAAAAATCTATAAAAGAAAAAACAATTCAATAAATGCTAAATAATTAAAAATCTGATCACCAAGGCTAAGAACTCAGAAAGTTATCTGTTGTTAGTATGTCTAGCGACGGGTCGAAGTGTTATCTGGTAGTAGTTAACATGAGAGTATATTGTGTTGACTATCTGGTCTAGACTAGTACACACACTACACATAAGGAAGACCTTGTGATTGAGAGAAGAGTTCAATCTAGTTGTTAAGTTGTTAAACTTGCTTGATCATAATAATCTACTAGAGACATTTGAGACCTTGTAATAGCAACCTAACCAGTCAGACCTATGTTGTGAATTGTCTGAATAACTTTTGGAATAGAAACATGACTAGAAAATTTTAAGTGACTACACATATGATTTAAAATCACTAACTTCAGGTAGACTTTGCTTGAGGACAAGCAAAAACCTAATTGTGGGGTTATATGATATGCCTAAATCATATCACATTTTTATCATGTTTTCAGGCATAATTTAGGGTGAAATTGGTAGTAAATCGGTCTTAATTGATTGTTATTAACTCAATTTCACAGTTTTTGTGATTTTGGAAGTGTCAGGTGAAAAGTAGAAGAAAATGGCAAATTTCGAGGCAAAAACATGATTTTCAGAAGTTCGGAAGTCGGGGTGGGCGTCCCGAAGTCAGGATGGGCATCCTGACCTGGTCAACAGGCCAGGACGGGCGTCCAGGACTCGGGACGGCCGTCCTGACCTGGTCAACAAGCCGGGATGGGCGTCCCAATCCAGGACGGGCGTTCTGAGCCGCAGTTTAGAGTCCCACATCGAATATCTAAGAGAAATTCACTCCATAAATGTAGGATTTTTATGATGCAGAATACGAATTTGATAGACGAAAATGAAAAACAATAATCAAATAGGAACACACGATTTTATCCAGGTTCACCCCAATTTGGGCTACGTCCTGCAAACCGAATTCAAGATTATTATTTCTTGGTTCTACAATATCTCGATACATTAATATCCCTATATATAGATATCTAAACCCTAGTTACAAATATCTATACATCATTGGGCCTGAACCCTACATATCATTGGGCAGCCGTCCACTCACCGGGGAGCGGAACCCCCGAGGGGGGCGGGGGCTCCGCCCCCGACGTGTCCTCGAGATATTTTACCACACTCCAACAATAAAGCTGCTATAAATACCCTAGGCCTTCCTTAGTTGAAATCATCCCTCTCCACTCAATCTGAGTCATTTAGTGACTTCAAGTATACAGTTTTCCATAGTATACAAGTCACTTAGAGACTCAGGTTTCAGTATAAGTTTCTTTTTATTTCTAGATAGTGTCTCGTGTTCTTTGTTTCTGAGAGTTAGTCTCAGATCCTAGGATACGACTAGATAGGTTCGTGTCTGGTATTCATAGAATACCCGGGATTTCGTTAGGAGATCCTAAGAGGGCTCTAGGCGTTCGAAGAGTCAGTCCACAGGGCTGGGCTTAAGCTGGGTATTAAGGTAAAGTCCAGCTATTAGGCTGAGGAAGCGTCCTCCAAAGGTTCTGTCGAGCAGAGTCGGGTCGAGCAGTCCAACATATACAAGCAGTTGCTCCATCGGCGAGAGAAAGTAAAGGGTGAATTCTTTATGGCATCAGCCCCCCTGTTCCTCTCTTTATATGTATGTACTGTGTTCGTCCAAATATTGATTATGTTTATTAGATTATGATTTATGAGTATTTGTTATACATGTTGAAGTTCTTTATGATTTTTCGGAAATGGCCACCAGCTTAATATTTATTATATCTGCATGTCTAATGTAGTTTCTTTTAAACTAAATGTAGGGTTATAGACAATTCCTAACCACGGTCTAATCATAACCTATTTAGTTTAACAGGCATCAATTTAGGACTTTCCCGTTGGAAAGCATTGGTGTCTGCCATATTAGATGAAATAACCTATAGATCACCCTGTTTGTTAGAGTAGTCTAAGTAGGCTGAGTTTGTGTGCTTATGCCGGCGTTAGGGCGAGCGGCATGATCCCCGAAGTGACATAGGGCTTTCATGGATGCCTTTAGCTCGAACCGTGAGTAGGGCCGTCATTAAGGTAGGGCGGTTTATCAGGTAACTCAGATGTGGTACACCTTTAGACTCAGTACATAGTTGCAATCCAGGCCAAGACATGTCTAAAATAATCGAAGATAGGTCAATCAACATGTAGGAACAGTATAACATAGGATCAGGACATTATTTGTAAAATACTCTTAGGCGTAAATAAACTTAAACCTAGTGGAGAATGAATCACCCTCTCATCAAAGATATTGATGAACGATTGCATAACTGGATCATAAGATAAGAGTTAAGGTAAGAGGATAGTTACTACTAAGCCGTTACCACTTCCCTGGGAGTACGATATTTGAATTAATTAAAATCGTAGATACTTTCCAACAGACTAGCTACACGATAGGTACTCTGCCTTAGGTTCTGACTGATTAAGTGACAACATAGAGACTAAATGTGACAATTAGTCAGGATAAGTCCTTAATTACTCATAATCAACATAGGGTAAAACAACACCTATTTTAGCATATCAGTCGAAAATCCCATCACTTGACTGTTCTCTGCAACATGGGGATGGTGGTACGAGATGCAGAGGGTAGATACACCCTCCACACCGACCAGCCAGGAGAGCCATCGGCACTGGCACCATCCTTGCAGCAGGCACCATCCGTGCAGCAGGCACCACAGGTCTCGATGTTTGTCCCACGTACCACTTTTGAGCACCATATGGTACATGAGATGCTAGAGTTTCGAGCAAAGTATCGCTAGGATATAGCAAACATCCGTAGTTGGATGACGATGATAGATAACAACATCAGTAGAGACAGCAGATGGTTAGAGGAGTTAGATGAGTACTACACCAGCAACCTTTTGACCGACGACTACGAGATCTCGTAGAGTCTGGGTTCTTAGTTCTATCTTAGTTTTCTTTTCTTTTCTAGTTGTTTATGTGTTTATGTCTAATGTCTGGGTTGTATAACATATATTTCATTGTACCTCAACTTTGACTTATATGATATAACAGTGATGTTTTTTTATTTTCGTTGTTGCATTTATTTTTCTGATCTTCCTTTTTTTTTTTTTCAAATAAGTGTGGGGTGATAAGATATACATGAACACTGAGGGCAGTGTAAATATTAAGTGTGGGGTAGTAGTGCACAGTGCACACTCAATTTAAGATTATTTGCATGTTTTCCTCTACTTTTCACTGAAATTGCACTCTTCCAGAAAATTTTCAAAATTCTTTACTCTTTCGGACTTCCAAAACTGCTTTTGTCTGTGATATGTATTCAGAAGAGTATTATGACTATTAGGGACATTTCGATTGCTTTGCTGAATTCATCATTTAGAAGTAGGGAATTCCTGATTTTTTAGCACAACCTAGTTTAGATTAGAAAAATTAACCGAATACCTTTTGTAGCTGAACTAAATAATATTAGACCATTTGAGAATGTGATATCAACGTGAATGACTAAATGGAATTCTGAGCTAAAAGTGTCATAGCTTAAATGTAGAAAAGGTAATTTGCAAGTATCCTTTGCTACTTGAGCACCCTTTCTGAAGGGAACTTAATGTCTGGTGCCCTGAGGTCGTGTAGATCTGGGAGTCATCGGAGTGTGGCTCGATACCTGGATAGTTAAAGTTGATATGTAATAGCAAACACAAAAAATACCCCAAAAATTAATTAAAACATACACTGAGTGTATTTTTCTTTGAGAATCATAAAAAGAAAGTGTTGGCACCAAAGCTTAGAAACTAGAAAGTCATTTATCATGCTACTTACGATCAGAATAACTGGTCGAACTATTATTTAGTGACTGCCTGGAAAGTTTATTGTGAGTAGATAATATAATCTAGACCAGTCCACACACTACACATCAGGAAGACCTTGTGACTAAAGTAGAGCTAGAACTCAGTAAAACGTTTGAACTGTTTTCTGCCTATATAGTCATGACATGCTTACTGAATGATTGAGACTTTTACATAGCAACTCGATCAGCCTGTGCATGTTTTCTGAATTATCTGACTCCATGAGAGATTTTGCTAAAAACATTGCCAAGAACCTTGTTGTGATTGCACCTATGATTTAGTTGTCCATTAATTTCAGATAGGTTTTGCTTGAGGACAAGCAAAAAGCTAAGTGTGGAGTTATATGATATGCACAAAGCATATCACATTTTTAGCATTTTTAGACACAAATTAGGGCATTATTGGAACCAAATTGATCTTAATTGATTGAAATTAACATTTTTTGCATAATTTGTGATTTTGAAAGTTGCAGGAGTAAATTGCATGAAAATAACAAATATCGGTGCAAAAGTATAATTTTTGAAAGTTTTGAGCTCGGGGTGGGCATCCTGGAAGCCAAAACGCCCGCCCTGACCGAGTCAATGCTTAGGGCGGGAGTCCCAGAGGTCAGAATGCTCGTCCTGACCAAGTTAAGGGCTTGGGACGGGCGTCCCGAGCATCAAAAGTTTTTCCCACATCAGTTTTCTATGTAAAAACCCTTCCAATTCACCCCAATAAATACCCTAGGGATTGGAAGATGGAATCTAGCAATAAAGAGTGTCTCGTTTTCTCTATTTTTTTAGTGTTTATCTCAGATTTTGAGAATTTGATTAGATATTATTCGTCTTTGGTATTCATAGAATATCTGGGATTTCATTAGGAGATCCTAAGAGAGCATTAGGTGAGTGAATAGTTAGTCAACAGGATATTGCTTAAGCCCAGGACGTAAGGTAATGCAATCACTACTAGGCCAAAGAAGCGTTCTCCTAAGGTTCTGCCGATAAGAGTCAGGTCGAGCAACCTAAAGGATACAAGTTTGGCAACACCGGAGAACCTCATAAAGTGGTGACTACTCTATGGATGTGGTCCCCTAGATCCTCTCTGTATATCTTTGAGTTGTGTTCGTCTAAATATTTATTTGGATACTAAATTATGATCGCTATGTTATACATGTTTTGCAAATTGAGGTTCTGCTGATTTTTTCGGAAAGGTCACCTGCTAAATTAACATTATGTCTGATAATCTGTATGCTCTTTTAAACTAAATGAATGGTTATAGACAATTCCTTACCATGGTCTACATCCTAACTTGTTTAGTTTAACAGACCTTAAGTTAGGGTACAATATATTAAGGTCTGTCATATTAGGTAAAATAACTTACAGATCACCATGTTTGTTAAAGTAACCTAATGAGACTGAGTTTGGATACTATGCCAGCATTAGGGTGAGTGGTATAATTTCCTGAGTGACATAGGCTTTCATGGATACTTTAACTCGAAACGTGAGAAGTGTCATCATTAAGGTAGGGTGAATACATAAGGTAACTCAGATATAGTACACAAAAAGATACAATTCTTAATTGCATTCCAGACCAAGATATATCTAAAATATTCGAAGATAGGTCAACCAATTTGTAGAAACAGTAACATATATCAGAATACATGTCTGGATGATAACTCTTACGTCCTTGATAAGTGCTTGTTATGTGTTGTTGGGATACAAAATCAATCTCAAAGATATTGATAATCGATTGACTGATTTGTGAATAAGATGATTGTTAGAATTAAGTGATAGTTTATACTAAGCTGTTACCAGTTCCCTGGGAGTATGATATTAATAATTTAAAATCGTAGATACATTCCAAGAACTAGCTACACGTTAGGTACTCTGTCTTAGGTTCTGATTGATTAAGTGACAACCAATAAATGCTAAACTGACAGTTAATAAGACTAAGTCCTTAATTATTTATAATTGATATAGATTAAAAAAATCCTATCTTTCAGCATACCAATTGGAACGCATCAACAACTGTCCATAGTGACTCATTAAATGAAGGTAAATCTACTTTTACCATTTACCACAGTAATTCAGGTAATTTTCCTACTATAAATAAGTGTAAGAAGGGAAAAGAATGATCTTTTAACCAATCTTACATAGTCATATATACATATTTCATATATCCCACTAATTGAACCATCGGAGGGTCATCTTTGGTACCATCCGGTTGTGTGACTTGTTCTTTTGCAGATAACAGATCCAATACACTTCTCCAAGCCTACAGAGAGGAGTACAATTCCTTAGAAAATTCCCTGATCAACATATGTATATATATGAGGCAGAAATAATTTTCTAATAATAAAACAATATTAAACATAATTCTAGCAGTTTTCACGTTGCTAGAAAATCTTATTCATTGATTTTTACATAATCAAGTAATATTTTAAAAAATAATAATAATAAATAACAACAGAGATTTATAATATATTATCATGCAGCCTTCCTAAATTTGATATTAAAAGGAAAATCAGCGAGAGCCAAACGCCTTTGTCCATTCACGTAAACAATTCCAATGTCTTTGCATTGAACATCACAGTAACTGCAAAATGTAGGACAGTAAACAAGCTTATATCCATATCTATACTTTTCAACCTTGAACCAATTTTTTATATACTCCGGAATAGGGTTTCCATCTACTCCACCAAATCCAATAAAGTGATTACCAGTTTCTTGATCATAATCCTCATCAACCTTCCACACAGTACGATCGTTACAACTTTCAGTAAACCCGAATTGGATGTTCAAATCAGTTGAAGCACGAACTATACCTTTCTTAGGGTTTATAGGGTAAAACCTTACGGGTAAACCTTCTTTTTTATTATTTGGATCTTGGACTAACCCAAGTGAGCAACTCTCGTTCCCGACGATCCCACGAACCAGTCCTCCGCCTCTGCCCCTCGGGTGGATGGATGCTGGTACTATATAGTAAAAGGAATCTACTCGAAGCTTCTTTCCGGCCTCGTCGAGCAAAGGTTCAGGTTCTTCTGCTGCTGAAGAAAATGAATAGGTTAATGCTGAGAATAGGAAGATTGAGAGAAACAAAAGTGAGGTTCTCATTGTTTCTAATTTGTTTGCTGTGTTTTTGATGTTTTGTTCTTCAACTTAAATAACTCAACCAAGTAGATTAGAGATGGTCGTTTCTATGGGCAATTTCATCCATGGCTTTTGACTTCAACTTCAAACTTTTAAAGATATGGGTTTTGACCATCAAAGAAAAGTAAATAATATCAAATTTAAGAAGAAAAAAAAAGCCACTTGTATATAATTATTTCATTCTTTTTATTTTTCTTTTTGAAAGTTGTCAAAAGCGAGATTGAACAGATATTATATTAAATTTCTATATATTTCTTCGTGTGATTTATTATTATTATCGTTATTGGATTTGGTCGGAAAATCTAATCTCTTAGCAGTATATTATATTAGTTATGCTGTCTAGTTTTATATTTTACGATTCCTTAAAATGATTTATGTGATTTGAATACTCATTGAATAATATTTGGCGAATTATGATAAGGTTAAATTTGAAATAACTTTGTGACACGTAATCCTATATTATAGAGTTATTTATCAAAATAACTTAATTTTTTTAAAATGGCCCAGGTTTAATTTTGTTTGTAAAATTAATTTTCAAAATAATATTAATTCATTCACAAAATAAGTCTTAATCGACTTACTAAAAAAAATTAAAATTTTTCTCTTTCTCTATTTTCTCTCTCTTCTTTCAAATTTTTTCCTTCGATTCTGATTTGACGCTGTTTCCATTTTTACTTTTATTTTATATTTATATATTTTTTAAATAAATATTATTTTAATTATTTCTGTCTCCTTTTTTCCCTTTCTTTATTTTTCTTTTCCAATCCACCTCCACAGAAATCCTAGTCGTCCCAACAATTAAATTGAAAGAAACATCGACAATCCGACGACAGTAACAAACAAAATCCGACATCAACTAAAGAAACGTCCGACAACTAAACAACGTGGGGCCGAAATAACTAAACAAACCACTACATTGCGTAGTTCAGGTTGGTACGAGTTGTCTTTTTTCTCCTTTAAAAATTTATTTTTACTTTTTATTTTTAAAATCATAATTTCAAACTTACTTTAGGATATATGGCTATTCCATTGTGTCTTCCCAATAATTGTAGTATATTGTTTTGCTAAAATTATTCATTTATATGATGGATTTTGTTATATATTTTGAATATGTTATGCTAAAATTGGTCTTTATCATAATTTGTGTTAATTGTTTTTGCCCCTTCTGATTCCATTAAGAATTGAGAGATGTTATCATGTCATGAACATGTTATCAAATGTTTGCAAGAAAGAATTTGCATAAAGTATATGCAACACAGGTTCACACACTGAAAAAAATATGCCAATTAGATGGTTAATACAAATATGCAAAGCTCAAGAATGAATTGATTGACATCAATCATGGCGAATATACATATTGATAATTTCACATTCTTAACATAATCAATATACTCTTCTTGAATGAGACTTAGTACCTAATCTACATCCATTGAACTCTAAAATTTTTGCCTCTTTTTTTTCTTTTTTCATAATTTGTCTTCTTAACGACATTCAACATGCACCATTAAAATAATCCGTGTAGTGGTAGTAGTAGTGGTGGCATAAACTCATATAGCAAAGATGAGTAGAAACACCTATGATCATAAACTCATAAAAATATGTGTTAGACAAAATAATGAGGAAGGGAATAGCCATAAATCCCAAATTCCATCATCGTTCAACAGAGCTGCTACTATCTAAATTTCAGGTCCTAGTCCTGTTGCAGAGTCCTCTGTTAAATTTCAGCTGCAATAAATTGTATCTGTTTATGAGGAAAAAAAACTGGAGTTATTTCCATGGTTATTTCTATCATTGTGCAACCGTGATGGCTAGAAGATCATATTTTTTACTTTGTAACCATTCTTTGGTTCTAGATGAACATTGTAATCTATCATTGTTTATAGTGACCTATTTTCCTCCATTCTTTTGATATATGCTGGTTTTCTCTTATGTTCTTTTATCTTTCATAATTGTGTAGGTATGATGTATCTACACTAGAATTCAGTACTGGAATTCATCACTGCAAAAAAATTATATGGAACATTATGACTAATATTCAGAATGTGTCCTATAATTCAATACTGGAATTTGAAAATTATATGAAATATTAGGACTCATGTTCAGAACACATCCTATAATTCAGTATTGGAATTCAACACTTTAAAAAATTATGTGGAACATTAGGACTCATGTTCATAATGACTCCTATAATTTAGTACCGGAATTCATCACTTTAATAAATTATGTGGAACATTAAGACTCATTTTCAAAATGCGTCCTATAATTCAGTATTGGAATACATCACTTTAAAAATTTATGTGAAACATTAAGACTCATTTTCAGAATACATCCTATAATTCAGTACTGGAATTCACCACTTTTAAAAATTATGTGGAATATTAGGATTCGTGTTCAGAATGGGTCCTATAATTTAGTACTGGAATTCATCACTGCAAAAAAATGATGTCGAACATTATGACTCATGTTCAGAATGAATCCTAAAATTCAGTACAACAAAAAATATGTCGAACATTAGGACTCATGTTTAGAATGAGTCCTAGAATTCAGTACTGGCCAAAAATTATGTTGAGTCCTAGAATTCAATTTTAAACACTATAATTGATAATAATATCCCAAAATACAATATAACACAACATGAACTTATATCAAATCGTACATCTTATAAAATACAATAAAACACAAGATAAACATAATTCAACATATAAACTGTAATACAATACAACATAACGTCAATTATAAATATATAAACCATACTGAGTCCATCATAATGTATAAAATAAAAATACAACAATGTGTTTATTTATAATGGAAAAAAGTGAAATACAAAATCAACATACATCATTATTTCTGTTAGGGATACAAGTTCTTCTATTATGACTTGACATATGACAGTTACCGCATCTTGGAAGTGAGTCCGGATTTCTTGAATCCATTGGACCCCGATACCTTCGAGATCGTAAACAACCTGTACCACCCTTCTTCATATTAGATTTATAGTAACGAAGTACAAACCCTTCTTCATTCAATTCTTCTTCATTTGTGACAAGATAAAAATTTGCCTCATAAATCAACTTATAATTAGAGCTTGAATAAAATGACATAACAAATGAAGTTGGATTCCAACCACGATGTTGGCATACTGCAAATGCATGAGAACAAGGTATTCCAAATATGGAACGTTTATTACATCTACAAGATTGATCGTTGATGTTGATTGTCTAAACATTGTTTCCCCTTCCATCTTCCCTTAAAGGTGTACTAACCCTAAATATTCCAGTTTGAAGATTGTAATAGAAAACAGTATGTCATCTTGCTTTTTTTTATTCTTAACATATTGCTTCCAAATTATAGATGAAAAAGGATGTATAGTATGTGTTGCCTCATCTCAGTATTTACTAAAATAATGGATGATTTTGTCATATAAAAAACAAACCAAAGCCTTTAGAGGTCATGCAAAATACTTCTTTAAGAAACTATTTAATGAATCAGATAGATTCGTAGTCAAACAACTATACCTGTAATCGCCATCATATGCTAGTGTCCATTTTTCCTTATCTATAGCTGTCAAATAATTAAATGCTTCCACATTCCTCATTTTGATCTCTTCCATAAACTCAAAAAATATTGTGATCTTACTTGTCGATCCAACTTTATAGATCAAATTTGACAACTCTTTCTTTTTGAATGTCATTTTGAAGTCTCCCCTTACATGTCTTAAACAATACCTATGAACTTCATGTGGTGCTTGTCATTAGGTACCATTAGGTACCACATAATGTCACATAAGTCGTAAAAACCAACTCCAACTTGCAGTAGTTTCTTCATCAACAATTGAAAATGCCAAGGGATATATGTGGTTGTTTGCATCCCAACTACTAGCAACTACTACCTCTAAGAAATGGACCATCTATAGAAATAACTGGTCTACAATGGGTAAAACCGGAGATAGATGGCTTGAAAGACCAAAACATGTAGCGAAATACCTTATCATTTTCAGAACATAGATTGATGGTGTTTTTATTGTAGGATTGTATTTGGATTTACTTGTTGTAAGGCACACATATACTTCAGTAATATATTGAAAGTGTGATCCCAACTCCTGAACAAGATTTCAACTGCAGCCTTCCTTGCGTGTCATCCTTTCTGGTAGGAATAATTACTTTGAAATAGCTTGTGCACTTCTTTTTGGATAACACTAACATGAGTCTTTGGGTCATTCCTCGTAAGATGTATGATATTTCTTGCAATATACTTATGAATTAAATTTTGGTGGTTATTATTGACCACTCGCATGATACACGTGTGATCATGAGTTAACACTAAAATATACCACATTCTGAATGATTGTTTCCTATTTACTCTAATATACCAACTGCATGAATGTTCTCTTGTCGTGTTCCTACATTTAGCTATCCAAAGGGTACTATTACTTTTGATAACTGTAAGTTCTCGACCTTGTTATATGTGCCACATTTGTACTGCATAATGAACATGAGCCTTATCACTAAATCTCATTCCCAATCTCAACTCATTACCATTTTCCAACCATCTCTGCATATTGATATTTGACTCTTCAACATCATTAGGTACGGGTTCACCAGAATCCATATCACTATAACATGGATATGAATGATATGATGAAGTAAAATTTGGACATTGAGGATTGACATTATTTTGATTATCTTCATTCTCTGAATCACATCCATCATCATCATTTGGTCCTTCACTATCTAGTTCCCCATCAACATCTGTAGTTCCTCCAAAACAATCCATAAATGCAGGACCATCATCCATTGAAGGTTAAGATGCCATGGGATTTACAACTGAATTTATGTGTTGTTTCATCCTCCGTTGTTTGATGTAATCTTGAAACATTGTATGGAATTGAAAAGTTATTTCGGATTGGAAATGTGAAATCATTGTCAACATATGTAATATTTTACATTAACAAAGGTCTCAACAAGCTCGAATTTGATTGCACTAGAAGTGTTGGAGATTCATTAATTATTGGTGGTGAAGGAGGTGTTGGAGATCCTTGAACCAAAACAGAAAAAGCCACAATATTGAAGTCACTTGGTATAGACCAAATATGTTCCATATCTTCCTCATCCATGATTGGAATAATAGAGTATTGGATAAACGATCAACCCCTTACAACACCAGGATAATGTAGTATGAACTTTAGATTTGTTGTTATGTCAACACCTCTATAGTTGCATACCTTCTGAACTATATCTGAATATAATATTTGTCTTCTAAACACCCATGAGTTTTTAGCTGGCCCTTCAAAATATGGATTGTCATTTACATCGTATAAAATGCTAGAATCCCAATAGAAATTTAATCGAATGGGTTCCTTCAACAATATCATCTAAAAAATGTAAATAAAAATTAATATATTTTTTAAAATGAAAAGAAAAAATTTATTTTCACTTTTTTATTTTAAATTTATGATTGAGAAAAAAATATCATTCATCCTTTCAAAAAATAATAATAATAAAATACCAAATCATCAAAGAAACAAGAATTGCTCAATCATAAAAAGAAAATTATGTTTAAAAAAGACAATATAATCAAATTTTATCAAACAAACAAAAACTTAGACAATTATCAAAGAATGAAGCAAGTCGTACTGACCTTGAATTTTTGAAGTCTTGACAAGTTTTACCTTGGGAGTTTTTACCTCTACTGGCAATCCCTCTTAAGAAGTGGTGGTATTCGGTCACTAAAAAATTTATTGTCTCCCTTCAGCAGAAAAGAGTCTATGCCCGCTTTAATAGGAAAAAGCTTGATGTGGGACTTTGGTAGTTACTGTCGTCGGACCGCCGATGCTTCTTTCAATTTAATATTAGGTGGGCTAGGGTTTCTCTCAGGAAGTGGATTGGAGAAGAAAATAAAGGAAAAAAAAGAAAAGGGAAAAAGTAGAGGAAAATAATTAAAATAAATTTTATTTAAAATATATATAAAAATAAAATAAAAAGAAATACGGGAACGAACTCAAATCGGAGCGGAAGGAAAAAATTGAAACAGAAAATATAGAAAGAGAAAAATGAAAAATTTTAAATTTGTTTTAGTAGGTCTCAGGACTCATTTTGTGAGTGAGTTAAGGTTAATTTAAGAAATAATTTTACAAACAAAGTTAAACTCGGACTATTTTAAATAAGTTAGATTATTTTTGGAAAAGACTTTATATCATAAATATATAAAAAATTATTATTAAATATAATAGTAGGCTTGGTACTCAGTATATTAATTTGAATACTTTTTTTTATATAGTGATCACAATATCAAATCATTGATTAAAAATATTGTCAAACCCGCGCATTTTATATTGTATAAAAAAATTAAAAACGTTTCTTTTATAAATTAAAATTTTAAAACAAATTATATATTTTATCTATTACAAAAAAAATTAACGAATAAGATTTTTATAATTCATATATTTTTATTTTTTTATTGTCTTTAAAAAAAAAATTCTTAACATTTATCATGTCTCGTATTCATGACTTAGATGAATTATAAGTGAATGTATTTATATTTATTAACTTTTTGGTACTAAAAAGAATTTGTTTGCTTAAATTTATGTAATTTAAAATTTTATATATAAATCTCATGCATATTTCCTTATGCTCATTTGAGCTACATTATTATGACTCAAGTTGAAAAGGAATCCTAAAGTTTATATATGATGACTCAAGATTAGTTGTCCTATTCGTGCAATCAAAACATAAAAATTCTTTTATCTGATTTGATTTACATATTATCACAAGTCAATTACATACTTTTATCTCATTGAGTATGTGTTTTTTTTTTCCTCGGTTGAATATAAAATAAAATATTTCTAAATTCAAAGTTTTATTTTAAAAAATTAATTAACATAATTAAAATTTAATAAATCATAATTCATAAATTATGGGTTTAATAAATATAGAGTTGTCCATATTGAGCTAATCTTATGAAGTTGGGTTTTAGTATTTTAATTAGGCAGCCCGTTGAATTGCCCACTAGTAATGCCCAGACCACGCCCACGTGACCTCTTGAATTTGATTTTTGAACAAAGAATTATGAAGAAGCTTTGTCATTTCTGCCACTGGAATCATATTAAATTAAAAAAGAATTGTTAATTGTCTAAAGTTTCACCTAAACATTGACTAAACAAAAAATACTAAGTTGAACCGATCTATTAACCTGTGTTATATACGGGCATGAATTATTTGCCTAAACTGTTGATCTTTTTTAAAAAATTTGTTCTTTTAATATAAGATCATATATAAAATCATTAAATAATTAATTTTGAGTTTAAAAATATATTGAAGATTGTTTGAGTTGTACAGTTTGATAAATGTTGTCCAAATTTTAATGTTTTAAATTTGTTTTTGTAATAAAAGATCATTTATAAAACCATTAAATAATCAATTTTGGGTTTAATTATGTATTGCGGATTGTATGAGCTACTTGAGTAAATTGGGTTATTCAAGGTAAACTTAATACTAGATATTTTCACGCTAGCATGGTGGATAAATGATGGAGGTTAAGATAATCCAATTGAAAAACCATGACGGAGAGTGGTGCTCAAATGAGAGGGAACTCCAATGTATGGACCCGGACTTTTTATAAACAGATATATACAAAAGAGGGGAGAGAGGTCTTTATCTCAAATCATTGACAATTTTCAAAATTACAACGAAATAGCGTGTGGTGGCTCAAATAGCCCATATTTTTTTTATTATGAAATCATGTTGGCAATGGGACAAATGGGTCGGAACAAAACTCTTGGGCTTGATGGACTGCCAATAGCCTTCTCTCGCAAATGCTAGAATATCGTGGGAGGATTACTAACAGCTTCTGTCTGTAGTATCTTCACATTGCGGGTGGTCCCAGAAAACATGAACTTGATTCAAAAAATAGAATGTAACTCATAAT
This sequence comes from Asclepias syriaca, assembly GCA_027405835.1. Classification (NCBI taxonomy): domain Eukaryota; kingdom Viridiplantae; phylum Streptophyta; class Magnoliopsida; order Gentianales; family Apocynaceae; genus Asclepias; species Asclepias syriaca. Next base: position 13,419,959 of record CM049932.1, read on the forward strand.
TTCATCCAATTTTCCTTCACATTGGGGGTGGCAACGAATCATTATTAACTGCCTAAAGTCATTGATGAGAGATCTTGCAAGTGATTGGCAGACGAGTTTTGTTCGAGGTTGACAAACTGTAGACAACATTGTTATAACACGACATGTTTCACTCTATGAGGAAGAGAGAGTGGAAGAGTCAGAGGAGGAAAAGGGAGATGATTGTTAAAATCGATGTTGAAAAAACTTATGATCACATCGATTGGAGGTTACTAGAAGAAGTCATACGTAAAGCAGGATTTGAGGAGAGCCTAAGAAGGGTAATAATGAGTTGTATCACTTCGACCTCCCTGTTTGTGATATGGAATAGGGGCAGTCTCGAGGGGTTTAAAATTGAACGGGGACTCCGACAAGGCAAACCTTTTTCACCCATAGGATCAATATAGTAGTTGAGAAAAAAAAATTGGAAAATCAGTTAGGTGAATTGAATAAGTTCTCGAGTATTCCACATTTTCTTTATAGATGACTTGCTCCTTTTTTAAGAAGCTTTCTTACACCATGCTAATTTGTTGAAGAATACACTTGAGGCTTTTTTTTCGTTTTCTTTTTTGTGCAGAATTAGGGCAAAGGATTAATCTATCAAAGTCAAAGGATTGGAATTCTCCTTCTACATCTTGCAGACTGATCCAAGCCATTACAACAAATTTTGGCATCCCCTCAATTGCCAACTTGCGCATGTACCTGGTCACTCAGCTAATACATGGTCAGATTCGAAGTCATAACTATCAGTATCTAGTGGACCATATGCATTGTAGGATGGGGAGTTGGAAGACTAAGTTGTTATCAAGAGCTTCTAGAATTGTCCTCATCATGGCAGTTTGTATGCTAATATCAATATATACAATGCATACTTGTGCATTACCAACACAACCAATGGATGGTTGGAGAAGATAAATTGGGATTTCCTCTAGGGGGATGATGTATTCCAATTGGTATGCTAAAAGATAAGATTTATTAACCTATATTGATTATGAATAATTAAGGATTTAGTCTTACTAACTGTCACTTTAGCAATATCGGAAAGTATCTACGATTTTAATTTAATAATATCGTACTCACAGGAAATTGGTAACAGCTTAGTAGCAACTATAACTTAATCCTAACAATCATCTTTTTAACAAATCAGTCAATCGATTATCAATATCTTGGAGAGTGATTTTGTATCACAACAACACATAACAAGCACTTATCAAGCATGTAAGAGATATCACATAGACATGTATTCTTATGTATATTCCTATTTCCACAAATTGGTTGACCTATCACTTCGATTATTTTAAATATATCTTGGTTTGGAATGCAATTGTGAACTGTATCTGTTTGTGTACCATATCGAAGTTACCTAGTATATTCACCCTACCTTAATGATGACCCTTCTCACATTTCGGGTTAAAGTATCCATGAAAGCCTGTGTCACTCACGAAATCATACCACTCACCCTAATGCTGACATAGCGCACAAACTCAACCTCATTAGATTACTTTAACAAACATGGTGATCTATATGTTATTTTGCCTAATTTGGCAAACCTTAAGGTCAGTTAAACTAAACAGGTTTATGATGTAGACCATGGTTAGAAATTGTCTATAACCGTTCATTTAGTTTAAAAGAGAAACAAATAATCAGTCATAATGTTAATTAAGCAGGTGACCTTTTCGGAAAAATGAGTAGAACCTCAACTTGCAGAACATGTATAATATAGCAATCATAATTTTGTATCCAAATACATATTTAGACGAACACAACTCAAATATATATAGAGAGGATCTAGGGAACCATGTCCATAGAGTAGTCACCACTTTATGAGGTTCGCCGGTGTTGCCGAACTTGTATCCTTTGGGTTGCTCGAACCGACTCTGATTGGCAGAACCTTAGGAGAACTCTTCCTTGGCCTAGTTGCGATTTCTTTACCTTACATCCTGGGCTTAAGTAATGCCCTGTTAACTAACTATTCGCTCACCTACTGCTCTCTTAGGATCTCCAAATGAAATCCCAAAATTCTATGAATACTAAAGACGAACGCTATCTCATTGAATTCCCAGAATCTGAGATAAACACTCAGAAAATAGAGAAAACGAGACACTCTTTGTTGCTAGATGGCTTGTGTTGAGTGTTGAGGGATATGCTTAACCATCCATCCCCTGGGGTATTTATAGGAGTGAAACGGAGGGGTTTTTACATGAAAAACCGATGTGGGATTCACATATGGGGTTCGGGACGCCCGCCCTTAGCTCAGAACATCCAAAAATTACACTTTTGCCCCAATATTTGCTACTTTTATGCAATTTACTCTTGAAACTTCCAAAATCGCAAATTATGCAAAAAGATGTTAATTTTAATCAATTAAGATCAATTCGATTCCAATAATGCCCTAATTTGTGTCTAAAAACATGCTAAAAATATGATATGATTTGTGCATATCATATAACCTCACACTTAGCTTTTTGCTTGTCCTCAGGCAAACCTATATGAGATTTATGAAAGGTTAAATCATAGGTGTAGTCACAACAAGGTTCTCAGCAATGTTTTTAGCAAAATTCCTCAATGAGTCAGATACTTCAAAAAACATGCATAGACTGATCGAGTTGCTATATAAAGGTCTCAACATTTAGCAGATGTGTCATGGCCATATAGGCTAAAAACAATTCAAAAACTTTACTAAGTTCTAGCTCTACATTAGTCACGGGACTTCCTTATGTGTAGTTTGTGAACTAGTCTAAATTAGATTATCAACTCACAATAAGCTTTTGAAGCAGTCACCAACTAATAGTTCGACCAGTTATTATGAACATAAACAACATAATAAACGACTTTCATGTTTCTGAGCTTTGGTGCCAATCACTTTATTTTTATGATATTCAAAGAAAAATACACTGAGTGTATGTTTTAATTGACTTTAGAGGTATTTTTGTGTTTGCTTTCGCATATCAACTTTAACTACCAAGGTATCGAGCCCCATTCCGAAGACTCCCCGATTTACACGACCTTAGGGCACCAGGCATTAAGTTCCCTTCAAAGGGGTTCTCGAATAGCAAAGGATACTTGCAAACTACCCTTTTGACATTTTAAGTTATGACACTTTTAGCTCAGAATTTCATCTAGTCATTCAAGTTGCTATTACATTCTCAAACGGTCTAATATTATTTAGTTCACCTCAAAAAGATACTCGGTTGATTTTTCTAATCCAAACTAGATTGTGCTAAAAAATCAAGAATTCCCTACTTCTAAGTGATGAATTCAACAAGGCAACCAAAATGTCCCTAATGGTCATAACACTCTACTGAATACATATCACAGACAGAAGCAATTTTTCAATCAGTCAATATAGTTTTTGAAGTCTAAAAGAGTGAAAAATTTCGAAATTGTTTTTGGAAGGGATGCAATCTCTCTGAAAAACAAAGGAAAAATGGCAAATATTTTTAATTTGAGTGCACTGTGCACTATTACCCCACACTTAAGATTTAAACTGTCCTCAGTGTTCATGTATATCCTATCACCCCACACTTATTTGAAAAATAAGAGTAAAAACAAAAAAGCAGAAAGAATTTCAACTAAGACACATAAAATTGAAACAAAACAAAACAAAATAAAGCAAGAATTAAAACTGAAAAAGAATTTACTCCTTTATTCGTCGAGCAAAAGAGTTTGCTCGATGTGGTCGACCAGCTCTTTGTAGAATTTCAAACGCTGCCCGTTCACTTTTTGAGTAGAGTCGTCAAAATCCATTATCACACATGCGGCAAAGGGCGACACTTCTGTGATAGTAAACGAGCCTGACCAGCAACTTCGTAACTTTCCTGGAAACAATTTCAAACGTGAATTGTATAAGAACACTTTATCTCCTAGTTCGAAATTTTTTTGGGATCGAAGTCGCTTATCATGCCAGAGTTTACTCGTCATTTTAAATTGATGTGAGTTTTCATAGGCTTTGAGCCTCCATTCATCCAATTCATTGAGTTGTAAAATTTGGTTTTCCTTAGACAAAGTTTTATCTAGATTGCATTTTTGCACCGCCCATTATGCTCTATGTTAAAGTTTGACAGGCAAGTGACATGCTTTTTCGTGATCCAATCTATAAGGTAAAAAACATGTAGATGTTCTATATGTCGTGCAGAAAGCCTATAAGGCATCATCAAGTTTTATAGCCCAATCCTTACGGTTAACACCTACAGTCTTTTTTAATATCCGTTTAATGCCCCTATTAGTTACCTCAACATGCCCATTGATCTGTGGGTGCTATGTTGTGGAAAAGAGATGCTGAACTCCATATTGCTTGAGTACTTTCTGCAATTGTGAGTTGCAGGAATGTGCACCTCTGTCACTGATTAGGGCCTCAGGACACCCGAATCTAGAAAATAATTTTCTAAGAAATCTGCACATGACTCTAGCATCATTAGTAGGTAATGCCTGTGCCTCAGGTCATTTTGAAAAATACTCTACAACTACTATGATGTACTTATTGCCAAAAGAAAAAGGAAACGGACCCATAAAGTCTATACCATAATTGTCAAATATTTCAACGCATTGAATCACCTGTTTGGGTAGACCGTCTTGAGAAGATATGTTACCTGCTCTCTAGCAAGCATTGCAGGACCTTACGTAAGATGTTGCATCTTTGAGTATGGTGGGCCAGTAGAATCCTACTTCTAAAACTTTCTTGGCAGTGTTAGCTACAGCTAAATGGCCACCAGTAGGTCCACAGTGGCAATGCTTCAAGATCTTGAAACCTTCTTCTTGAGAGACGCATCTTCTGATCATTTGGTCTGCACAATTCGAAACAGAAAAGGATCCTCCCAATAGCAATATTTTAGATCAGCAAAGAATTTCTTCCTTTGTTGGACTGTGATATCACTTGGAAGAGTTTGAGCTACTAAATAATTCGCAATATCAATAAACCATGGAGGAGAATAGATAGCAAATAAAGCACATAAACTTTCATCCAGAAATATGTCCGATATTATTGATTCATCTATAGCTTCTAGTTCAGGGATCTAGACAAATGATCTTCAGCTAGATTTTCTGCCCTTTTCTTATCCATGATTTCTATGTCAAATTCTTGTAATAATAAAACCCATCTGATAAGTCTCGATTTTGCATCAGTTTTATTGAACAAGTATTTCAGTGCAGAATGATCAGTATAAACTATTGTTTTAGGCAGGACCAGATAAGATCAAAATTTGTCAAAATCATATACTATAGCTAGTAATTCCTTTTAAGTTGTAGTGTAATTCTCTTGAGCGTCAATCAATGTTTTACTAGCATAGTATATCACATGAAATTTCCTATCATGTTGTTGTCCCAAAACAACTCCTACTGCATAATCACTAACATCACACATCAATTCAAAAGTGAAAGGAACATCTTTACTTAGTAAATTAGTCATCGGTCTGGCTATTAGAGAAAAATCTTTTATGAATCTCTTGTAAAAACCAACATGACCCAAAAAACTTCTAATGGATCGTACAGAGTTAGGTGGAGGTAGTTTTGAAATTACTTCAATCTTTGCTTTATTACTTCCATACATTTCTATGAGATTTTATGCCCTAGAACGATTCCTTCTTTCACCATGAAATGATACTTTTCCCATTTCAAAACCAAATTAGCTTTTACACAATGTTTAAGCATTGATTCCAAGTTTCTCATGCAAACCACAAATGAATTACCAAAAACTGGAAAATCATCCATGAATACTTCCACAGACTCTCCTAACATGTCATCAAAAATAGAGGTCATGCAACGTTGGAAAGTAGTAGGCACATTACACAAACCAAAAGGCATCCTTCTATATACAAATGTTCCGAAAGGGCATGTGAATGTAGTTTTATGCTGATCTTCTGAAGATATTGGGATTTGGAAATACGCAGAAAATCCATCAAGAAAGCAATAAAACATATGTCCAGATAATCTTTCTAACATTTGGTCAATAAAAGGGAGAGGGAAATGATCTTCTCGTGTAGTAGTGTTTAGCTTCCTATAATCAATGCAAACACGATGACGAGTAACAGTTCTAGTAGGGATCAATTCATTATGCCCATTTATAACAACTGTTATTCCACCTTTCTTAGGTACCACCTGTACTAGGCTTACCAATTCACTATCAGAGATAGGGTAGATAAGTCCAGCATCTAACAATTTGGTCACCTCCTTTTTAACTACATCACACACATTAAGATTCAACCTCCTTTGAGGTTGCACACATGGATTATACTCATTTTCTAAAAGAATCTTATGCGAGCAAAAACTTGGATTGATACCGGGAATATCCGCAATTTTGTACGCAAAAACTCTTTTGTACTTTTTGAGTATGTCCAAAGTCAACTTCCGTTGTTCTGCAGTTAGGTCGGCTGCAAGATTGATGGGAAGCTTCTTGCTATCGTCTAGGAATCTGATACGCGAAAATCATATACCTTTTTTAGCATGTTTTTATGTATGATTTAGGGTGAAATTGATAGGAAATCGATCTTAATTGATTGTTATTTACTCAATTTCACAGTTTTTTTGATTTTGGAAGTGTCAGGTGAAAAGTAGACGAAAACAGCAAATTTTGGGGTAAAAATGCAATTTTTGGAAATGCTGACTTGGTCAACGGTCCCGGACGGGCGTCCCGACCCAGTCAAACCACTAGGACGGGCGTCCCAATCCAGGACGGGCGTCCCGAAGCACCAGAAGTTGTCCCACATCGAAAGTTTTGGAGATTTTCACTCCAGAAAGCTGCTATAAATACCCCAGGCCTCCAGGAGTTGAAATCATCCCTCTCCACTCGATCTGAGTCATTCAGTGGTTTCCAGTGTACAATTCTCTAGTACACAACTCACTCGGAGACTCAGATTTCAGTAGAAGTTTTCTTTCTTTCCTTTTTGTTTTCATTTTTCTAGTTTCTGAGAAATAGTCTCAGATCTTAGGCTTCTATAGATAGGTTCGTTTCTGGTATTCATAGAATACCCGAGATTTTGTTAGGAAATCCTAAGAGGGCTCTAGGAGTTCGAAGAGTCAGTCCACAGGGCTGGGCTTAAGCTGGGTATTAAGGTAAAACCCAGTTACTAGGCTGAGGAAGCGTCCTCCGAAGGTCCTGGCGAGCAGAGTCGGGGCGAGCAATACGACATATACAGCAGTACGCTCCATCGGCGAGACTACGTAAAGGGTGATTTCTTTATGGCATCAGTCCCCATGTCCCTCTCTTATATGTTGTTATTGTGTTGTTCTAAAGATTTATTATGAATACGAGATTACGATTTTTATGAATATTTGTGTTATATGTTGACGTTGTTATATTTTTTCGGAAATAGCCACCTGCTTAACATTCACTATGTCTGCATGTCTAATGTGCTCTTTTAAACTAAAGTTAGGGTTATAGACAATTCCTAACCACGGTCTAATCATAACCTGTTTAGTTTAACAGGCATCAATTAGTATTGGTGTCTGCCATGCTAGATAGAATAACCTGCTGAACACCCTGTTTGTTAGAGTAGTCTAGGTAAGTCGAGCCGAGTCCGATTATGCTGGCGGCTAGGGCAAGCGGTATGATCCCCGAAGTGGCATAGGGTTTTCATGGATGCTTTCGTCCCGAACCGTGAGTAGGGCCGTCAATAAGGTAGGGCGGTTTATTAGAAACCTCGGATGTGGTACGCCTTTAGACACAGAACATAGTTGCAATCCAGGCTAAGATATATCTAAAATACTCAAATATATGTCAATCAACATATAGGAACAGTATAACATAGAATCAGGACCTCATCTATAAAACACTTCTAGGATTAATTAAACTTAAACCTAGTGGAGAATGGATCACCCTCTCATCAAAGTTATTGATGAAGATTGCATAACTTGATCATAAGATAGGAGTTAGGATAAAAGGCTAGTTACTACTAAGCCGTTACCACTTCCCTGGGAGTACGATATTTAACCTAATAAAATCGTAGATACTTTCCAACAGACTAGCTACACGATAGGTACTCTGCCTTAGGTTCTGGTTGATTAAGTGACAATAATTGAATGCTAAGTGACAGTTAGTAAGACTCAGTCCTTAATTACTCATAATCGACATAGGTAAATAAAGCCTATCTTTTAGCATACCAATCAGAACTACATCAGAATCCATAGCATAAATGTTTTGGTAATTCCTTCAGCTCCAAATCTGGGGGATCTTCAAACGATGTTTGTTCCTTCTTTAGCTCCTAAGGACCCATCTTAACAAAATTGTTAGAGCTAGTTTCGTAATTGGAAAAACTAAAATCAGTTTTTTCCAATTCCAAAGAGTCCTCTTTGAAGACTGGATAGTTAGAGCACAAATCTGTCATGTTAACTTCAATTAACTGATCAATAGAATCTACACAAAAAAATTATCATCTAGATGCATGGCATACTTAAGAATTTCATTTAGATCAAATGTGATATCCTCATTTTCCACCCTCAGTTTTATTTGACCATTTTTAACATCGATCAATGCCTTAGAGGTAGCTAGAAAAGGTCGACATAGAATCAAAGGTACACCACCTTCACCATTCATATCCATACAACAAAATCCATAGGAAAGACAAATTTTCCAACCTTTAATAAGAGGTCTTCAATTATCCCCCTAGGAATCTTGACTGTACTATTAGTAAGTTGTATGCACATTCTAGTCATTTTCAAATCATGCAACCCTAATTTATCAAATAAACTAGATGGCATTAAATTGATACTAGCTCATATGTCTGCTAATGCATGCATATTAGTAATATTTCCAATCGTGCATGGCAAAGTAAAACAACCTGGATCTTTCTGTTTGGAAGGCAGTTTATTTAATAGAAATGCCGAGCATTCTTCATTAAGAACCACTTTGTCCATGACAAATTTTCTTTTATTAATAATAATGTTTTTCAAAAACATAGCTAGGCCTTTCATAAATAACATCAAGCAAAGGTAAATTAACATGAATCTGACTAAAGGTTTTGAAAAAAATTTCAAATTGCTCCTTATCTTTGTTTTGCATTAGTCTTGCAAGGTAAGGTACTCTTGGTCAGTACTCAGGGATGGACTCCTTCTTCTCTTTCCTTGGTACATTGTTTTCAACAACTATCGGCGTTGGTTCCTTGGAGCTATCTTCTTTTTCCTGCACAAGAATAGGAGTGCCAAAAGATTTTGTAGGAGTAGGAGTTAGAACTTTACCAGATCTTAGAGTAATGGTCTTGCATTCGTTCAGCGGGTTGGTCCCAGTGTTGCTTGGCAGCACTCCTTGTGACCTATGAGATAAGTGGGTCGATAGTTGCCCCATATGTCTTTCTAAGGTCTGCAAGGCAGCCTGTGTGTTGTTTACTGTCTACTAAGTCTGCTTCTACCTATTCTCATTCTGTTGAATCCTTTCTGCATGAGCCTCCTGAACCTTCTTGTTTGACTCCATCATTTCCTTGTTGGAGTCCACAATACCTTTTAGTATATACATACATCGTTCCTAGGTGCAGGCAAAGTGACTTGCTAGTTCTATGGATAGGGCATTTGTTGTGGTGTTCTCTTTTGGAAATTTGCACTTCCAGAATTGTTTCTCCAGCTAAATCCAGGATGATTCTTCCAACTGGGATTGTATGTGTTTCCCATAGGAGAAGAGTTGACTACATCAACCTGTACCGTCTCATCTGGAATGGTTAATATTTCATTCTCATAGCAATCCCCACTGAAATGTGGTCCTTGGCAGAACTCGCAAATTTGATATACATACTAAATGTCTTTTCCTTGTTGGAAGGCATTAAGCTGACTAGTGATGCTAGCCTTGAATGCCTCGAATTGTTCATCAATGGAAATATTCGCTACACTTACTGATTGTTTCTTGGCGCGGCCAATTGTGCGCCAATTATTACTATTCTTGTAGAGTCTCTCTAAGGCGTTTTTAGCGTCTACTTCGTTGAGTCCATTGAAACCACAATAAAGATTGAGTCCATCAAGAACTTGCTTGCCTATTTCTGTCATACCCCCGTAAAATTGCTGGATTAGCAGAGGTTCAGTAAGTCCGTGCTGAGGGCAGAGCCTGAGGAGTTCCTTGAATCTGTTCCAAGCCTTTATTACCATCTCATCTGTTCCTAGAAAGAGCTTTTCGATATTCCAAAACTCTTACTGCAGAATAGTACTCCTTTAAGAATGCCTTACTGAAGTCATCCCAGGGAAAAAGATTCAGCTTAGTCACTTCTGTAGTGTTGTCCCCTTTAAGACCTTCGCAGAGAATCCAAAATTCGGTCAAATAAACGAGAGGGTTCTCGGCAGCAGTTCCTCCAAACTAGACCCAATTTATGTTTAACTGCAGCACATTTGGCTTAAGTTCATAACGCCAGGGATTCTGATAGCAGAGGACATCGGGATGGTTTGCGACTAGATGTAGGATTCTAGTGGAGGTCTTTCGGCAGCCATTTATGCCCTTCTTCTGTTAGCTGTTAGGATAAGATTCTCGAGGTTTTCAACTAGAGGTTCAACGTCAGTTTCTGAGGTTCGAGACATAAAAGTACAAAAGCACACGTTAAGTCTGAGCAAGAAATTATAACTAGAATGAAAGTAGTCAATAAAAGACAAAAACCAAAAACATAAAAAGGAAAGTGCAAAAATGAAAATGAAACAATTATTTTTTAAAAAAAATTCCTTTATATGTTTTTAGAATAATTTTCTAAAATTTGATTAACCTAAAGTTCTTAATTTCATATAATTTCTAGAATTAATTATTTAGGAAAATCCTATATTTCAGGAAATTGATTGACTAATTCAAATAAGTGTGATTGTTTACTAAGGTATAGATTATTACCGTTACCTATCATAATCTTCTAGAATTTTGATCAGGAATCCTAAAATTTTAATAATGTCCCCCGGCTACGGCGCCAAACATTGGTTGTCACATAATCAATCAGAACCTAAGGCAGAGTACCAATCGTGTAGCTAGTTATTGAAAAGTATCTACGATCTTAATTTAATAATATCGTTCTCCCAGGGAACAAGCAACGACATAGTATGAACTATCACGTAATCCTAACAATCATCTTATTACCAAATCAGTCAATCGATTATCAATATCTTGGAGAGTAATTTTGTATCACAACAACACATAACAAGCACTTGTCAAGCATGTAAGAGATATCACATAGACATGTATTCTGATGTATATTCATGTTTCCACAAATTGGTTGACATATCTTCAATTATTTTAGATATATCTTTGTTTGGAATGCAATTTTGAACAATATCTGTTTGTGTACCATATCAGAGTTACCTAGTGTATTCACCCTACCTTAATGATGACCCTTCTCACATTTCGGGTTAAAGTATCCATGAAAGCCTGTGTCACTCAGGAAATCATACCACTCACCCTAATGCTGGCATAGCGCACAAACTAGGCCTCATTAGGTTACTTTAAGAAACATGGTGATCTGTATGTTATTTTGCCTAATCTGGTAGACCTTAAGGTCTGTTAAAATAAATAGGTTTATAATGTAGACCATGGTTAGGAATTTTCCATAACCGTTCATTTAGTTTAAAATAGCAAACAGATAATCAGGCATAATGTTAATTTAGCAGGTGACCTTTTCGGAAAAATGAGTAGAACCTCAACTTGCAGAACATGTATAATATAGCAATCATAATTTAGTATCCAAATAGATATTCATACGAACACACCTCAAAGATATACTGAGAGGATCTAGGGAACCATATCCATAAAGTAGTCACCACTTTATGAGGCCTGCCGATGTTGCTAAATGATATGCACAATTCATATCACTTTTTTAGCATATTTTTATACACAAATTAGGGTATAATTGGAGCCAAATCGATCTTAATTGATTGAAATTGAAATCATTTTGCATAATTTGTGATTTTGGAAGTTTCAGAAGTAAATTGCATGAAAACAGCAAATATCGAGGCAAAAATGCAATTTTTGGAGGTTCTGATCTCGGGGTGGCCGCCCCCAAGCTAGGACGAGCGTCCTGACCTGGTCAAAGCAATGGGACGGGCGTCTCGAGCAAAAAATTACTGTCCCACATCGAAAATTCATATAAAACCTCTTCCTTTTCACCCCTATAAATACCCTAGGGGTTGGAAGGTTAGAAATATCCCTCAGTACTCAACACAAGCCATCTAGCAATAAAGACTGTCTCGTTTTCTTCGTTTTCTGAGTGTTTATCTCAGATTTTGGGAATTGGATTAGTTAGTGTTCATTTTTTGTACTAATAGAATGCCCAGGATTTTGTTAGGAGATCCTAAGAGAGCATTAGGTGAGCAAATAGCTAGTCAATAGGGCATTGCTTAAACCCAAGATATAAGGTAAAACAATTGCTATTATGCTAAAAAAGCATTCTCCAAAGGTTCTATCGATTAGAGTCAGGTCGAGCAACCCAAAGTATACAAGTATTGGCAACACCGGCGGACCTGATAAAGGGTGAATACTATATGGTGGTGGTCCCCTAGATCCTCTCTGTATATCTTTGTGTTGTGTTCGTCTAAAAATCAATTTGAATACTGAATTATGATTGCTATGTTATACATGTTTTGCACGTTGAGGTTCTACTCATTTTTCTGAAAAGGTCACCTACTAAATTAACATTTTGCCTGATTATTTGTTTGCTCTTTTAAACTAAGTGAATGGTTATAGACAATTCCTAATCATGGTCTACATCATAACCTATTTAGTTTAATAGGCCTTAGGTTATGGTAAAATATATTAAGGTCTGCCATATTAGATAAAATAACTTAAAGATCACCATGTTTGTTAAAGTAGCTTAATGAGGCTGAGTTTGGGCGCTATACCGGCATTAGGGTGAGTGGCATGATTTCTTGAGTGACACAGGCTTTCATGAATACTTTAACCGGAAATGTGAGAAGGGTCATCATTAAGGTAGGGTGAATACATAAAGTAACTCAGATGTGGTACACAGGCAGATACAGTACATAATTGCATTCCATACCAAGATATATCTTTTAGCATACCAATTGGAACCCATCAACAACTGTCCATAGTGACTCATTAAATGAAGGTAAATCTACTTTTACCATTTACCACAGTAATTCAGGTAATTTTCCTACTATAAATAAGTGTAAGAAGGAAAAAGAATGATCTTTTGTCCAATCTTACATAGTCATATATACATATTTCATATATCCCACTAATCGAACCATCGGAGGGTCATCTGCAGTACCCATCCGTTGTGTGACTTGTTCTTTTGCAGATAACAGATTCAATTCACTTCTCCAAGCTTACACATAGGAGTACAATTCCTTAGAAAATTCCCTGATCAACATATGTATATATATGAGGCAGAAATAACTTTTCTATAATGAAACAATATTAAACATAATTCTAGCAATTTTCACGTTGCTAGAAAATCTTATTCATTGATTTTTACATAATCAAGTAATATTTAAAAAAAAGAAGAAAAAATAAATAACAACACAGATTTATAATATATTATCATGCAGCCTTCCTAAATTTGATATTAAAAGGAAAATCAGCGAGAGCCAAACGCCTTTGTCCATTCACGTAAACAATTCCAATGTCTTTGCATTGAACATCACAGTAACTGCAAAATGTAGGACAGTAAACAAGCTTATATCCATATCTATACTTTTCAACCTTGAACCAATTTTTTATATACTCCGGAATAGGGTTTCCATCTACTCCACCAAATCCAATAAAGTGATTACCAGTTTCTTGATCATAATCCTCATCAACCTTCCACACAGTACGATCGTTACAACTTTCAGTAAACCCGAATTGGATGTTCAAATCAGTTGAAGCACGAACTATACCTTTGTTAGGGTTTATAGGGTAAAACCTTACGGGTAAACCTTCTTTATTATTATTTGGATCTTGGACTAACCCAAGTGAGCAACTCTCGTTCCCGACGATCCCACGAACCAGTCCTCCGCCTCTGCCCCTCGGGTGGATGGATGCTGGTACTATATAGTAAAAGGAATCTACTCGAAGCTTCTTTCCGGCCTCGTCGAGCAAAGGTTCAGGTTCTTCTGCTGCTGAAGAAAATGAATAGGTTAATGCTGAGAATAGGAAGATTAAGAGAAACAAAAGTGAGGTTCTCATTGTTTCTAATTTTTTTGCTGTGTTTTTGATGTTTTGTTCTTCAACTTAAATAACTCTACCAAGTAGATTAGAGATGGTCGTTTCTATGGGCAATTTCATCCATGGCTTTTGACTTCAACTTCAAACTTTTAAAGATATGGGTTTTGACCATCAAAGAAAAGTAAATAATATCAAATTTAAGAAGAAAAAAAAAGCCACTTGTATATAATTATTTCATTCTTTTTATTTTTCTTTTTGAAAGTTGTCAAAAGCGAGATTGAACAGATATTATATTAAATTTCTATATATTTCTTCGTGTGATTTATTATGATTATCGTTATTGGATTTGGTCGGAAAATCTAATCTCTTAGCAGTATATTATATTAGTTATGCTGTCTAGTTTTATATTTTACGATTCCTTAAAATGATTTATGTGATTTGAATACTCATTGAGTAATATTTGGCGAATTATGATAAGGTTAAATTTGAAATAACTTTGTGATACGTAATCCTATATTATAGAGTCATTTATCAAAATAAATTAATTTTTTTAAAATGGTCCAGGTTTAATTTTGTTTGTAAAATTATTTTTTAAAATAATATTAATTCATTCACAAAATAAGTCTTAATGGACTTACTAAAAAAATTAAAATTTTTCTCTTTCTCTATTTTCCCACTCTTCTTTCAAATTTTTTGCTTCGATTCCGATTTGACGCTGTTTCCATTTTTACTTTTATTTTATATTTATATATTTTTTAAATAAATATTATTTTAATTATTTATGTCTCCTTTTTTCCCATTCTTTTTTTTCTTTTCCAATCCACCTCCTGACAGAAATCCTAGTCGTCCCAACAGTTAAATTGAAAGAAACATCGACAATCCGACGATAATAACGAACAAAATCCGACATGAACTAAAGAAACGTCCGACAACTAAACAACGTGGGGCCGAAATTACTAAACAAACCACTACATTGCGCAGTTCAGGTTGGTACGAGTTATCTTTTTTCTCCTTTAAAATTTTATTTTTACTTTTTATTTTTAAAATCATAATTTCAAACTTACTTTAGGATATATGGCTATTCCATTGTGTCGTCCCAATAATTGTAGTATATTGTTTTGCTAAAATTATTCATTTATATGATGGATTTTGTTATATATTTTGAATATGTTATGCTAAAATTGGTCTTTATCATAATTTGTGTTAATGTTTTTTGCCCCTTCTGATTCCTTTAAGAATTGAGAGATGTTATCATGTCATGAACATGTTATCAAATGTTTGCAAGAAAGAATTTGCATAAAGTATATGCAACACAGGTTCACACACTGAAAAAAAATACCAATTAGATGGTTAATACAAATATGCAAAGCTCAAGAATGAATTGATTGACATCAATCATGGCGAATATACATATTGATAATTTCACATTCTTAACATAATCAATATACTCTTCTTGAATGAGACTTAGTACCTGATCTACATCTATTGAACTCTAAAATTTTTGCCTCTTTTTTTTCTTTTTTCATAATTTGTCTTCTTAACGACATTCAACATGCACCATTAAAATAATCCGTGTAGTGGTAGTAGTAGTACTGGCATAAACTCATATAGCAAAGATGAGTAGAAACACCTATGATCATAAACTCATAAAAATCTGTGTTAGACAATAATGAGGAAGGGAATAGCCATAAATCCCAAATTCCATCATCGTTCAACAGAGCTGTTGCTATCTAAATTTCAGGCCCTAGTCCTGTTGCAGAGTTCTCTGTTAAATTTCAGCTGCAATAAATTGTATCTGTTTATGATGAAAAAAAATTGGAGTTATTTCCATGGTTATTTCTATCATTGTGCAACCGTGATGGCCAGAAGATCATATTTTTTACTTTGTAACCATTCTTTGGTTCTAGATGAACATTGTAATCTATCATTGTTTATAGTGACCTATTTTCCTCCATTCTTTTGATATATGCTGGTTTTCTCTTATGTTCTTTTATCTTTCATAATTGTGTAGGTATGTATCTACACTAGAATTCAGTACTGGAATTCATCATTGCAAAAAACATTATATGGAACATTATGACTCATGTTCAGAATGCGTACTATAATTCAGTACTGGAATTTGAAAATTATGTGAAATATTAGGACTCATGTTCAGAACACATCCTATAATTCAGTATTGGAATTCAACACAATAAAACATTATGTGGAACATTAGGACTCATGTTCATAATGACTCCCATAATTCAGTACCGGAATTCATCACTTTAAAAAATTATGTGGAACATTAAGACTCATGTTCAAAATGCGTCCTATAATTCAGTATTGGAATAAATCACTTTAAAAAATTATGTGAAACATTAGGACTCATTTTCAGAATACATCCTATAATTCAGTACTGGAATTCATCACTTTTAAAAATTATGTGGAACATTAGGATTCGTGTTCAGAATGCGTCCTATAATTTAGTATTGGAAATCATCACTGCAAAAATATTATGTCGAACATTATGACTCATGTTCAGAATGAATCCTAAAATTCAGTACTGTCAAAAATTATGTCGAACATTAGGACTCATGTTTAGAATGAGTCCTAGAATTCAGTACTGGCCAAAACTTATGTTGATTCCTAGAATTCAATTTTAAACACTATAACTGATATTAATATCCCAAAATACAATATAACACAACATGAACTTATATCAAATCGTACATCTTATAAAATACAATAAAACACAAGATAAACATAATTCAACATATAAACTGCAATACAATACAACATAACGTCAATTATAAATATATAAACCATACTGAATCTATCATAATGTATAAAATAAAAATACAACAATGAGTTTATTTATAATGGAAAAAAGTGAAATACAAAATCAACATACATCATTATTTCGGTTGGGGATACAAGTTCTTCTATTATGACCTGGCATATGATAGTTACCGCATCTTGGAGGTGAGTCCGGATTTCTTGCATCCATTGGACCCCGATACCTTCGGGATCGTAAACGACCTGTACCACCCTTCTTCATATTAGATTTATAGTAATGAAGTACAAACCCTTCTTCATTCCATTCTTCTTCATTTGTGACAAGATAAAAATTTGCCTCATAAATCAACTTATAATTAGAGCTTGAATAAAATGACATAACAAATGAAGTTGTATTCCAACCACGATGTTGACATACTGCAAATGCATGAGAACAAGGTAATCCAAATATGGACCGTTTATTACAGCTACAAGATTGATCGTTGATGTTGATTGTCTAAACATTGTTTCCCCTTCCATCTTCCCTTAAAGGTGTACTAACCCTAAATATTACAGTTTTAAAATTGTAAAAGAAAGCAGTATGTCCTCTTGCTTTTCGTTTATTCTTAACATATTGCTTCCAAATTATAGATGGAAAAGGATGTATAGTATGTGTTGCCTCCTCTCATTATTTACTAAAATAATGGACGATTTTGTCATATAAAAAATGAACCAAAGCCTTTAGAGGTCATGCAAAATACTTCTTTAAGAAACTATTTAATGATTCAGATAGATTCGTAGTCAAACAACCATACATGTAATTGCCATCATATGCTAGTGTCCATTTTTCCTTATCTATAGCTGTAAAATAATTAAATGCTTCCACATTCCTCATTTTGATCTCTTCCATAAACTCAATAAATATTGTGATCTTACTTGTCGATCCAACCTTATTGATATTCATAAATCATATCACATTTTTAGCATGTTTTAGGCATGTTTTAGGGTGAAATTGAGGGTAAATTGGTCTTAATTGTTCGTTATTAACTCAATTTCACAAGTTTTATGATTTTGGAAGTGTCAGGTGAAAAGTGGAAGAAAATAGCAAATTTTGGGGCAAAAATGCAATTTTTCAGAAGTTCAGACTTCGGGGAGGGCGTCCCGGTTCAGGACGGGCGTCCCGACCTGGTCAACAGGTTGGGACGGGCGTCCAGGACTCGGGACGGCCGTCCTGATCTAGTCAACAGACCGGGACGGGCGTCCCGAACCAGAAAGTCAAGTTCCACATCAAATTTTTGAGAGAAAATCACTCCAGAAAGCTGCTATAAATACCCCAGGCCTTCCTCAGTTGAATTCTGCCCTCTCCACTTGATCTGAGTCATTCAGTGGTTTCCAGTGTACAATTCTCGAGTACACAAATCACTCAGAGACTCAGATTTGAGTATAAGTTTTCTTTCTTTCCTTTTTGTGTTTCGTTTTTCTTAGTTTATGAGAATTAGTCTCAGATCCTAGGGTTTGATAGATAGGTTCGTTTCTGGTATTCATAGAATACCCGGGATTTCGTTAGGAGATCCTAAGAGGGCTCTAGGGGTTCGAAGAGTCAGTCCACAGGACTAGGCTTAAGCCCAGGATGTAAGGTAAAGTCCAGCTACTAGGCTGAGGAAGCGTCCTCCGAAGGTTCTTTCGAGCAGAGTCGGGTCAAGCAGTACGACATATACAAGCAGTACGCTCCAACGGCGTGACTACGTAAAGGGTGATTTCTTTATGGTATCGGTCCCCCCTGTCCCTGTCTTTATATGTTTGTATTGTGATTGTCCAAAAATTTATTATAAATATGAGATTATGATTTCTATGATTATTTGTTTTATATGTTGAAGTTGTTATGTTTTCCTGGGAATAGCCACCCGCTTAATATTCATTATGTCTGCATGTCTAATGTAGTTTCTTTTAAACTAAATGTAGGGTTATAGGCAATTCCTAACCACGGTCTATTCATAACCTGTTTAGTTTAACAGGCATCAATTAGTATTGATGTCTGCCATACTAGATAAAATAACCTGCGGAACACCCTGTTTGTTAGAGTAGTCTAGGTAGGCTGAGTAGAGCGTTATGCCGGCAGTTATGGGCAAGCGGCATGATCCCCGAAGTGACATAGGGCTTTCATAGCTGTCTTTAGTAGTAACCGTGAGTAGGGCCATTTACCTTGGCGATGGGGCGGTAGCATAGAGACTCAGATGTGGTACACCTTTAGACTCAGAACATAGTTGCAATCCAGGCTAAGATGCATCTAAAATATTCGATAGATAGGTCAATCAACATAAAGGAACAGTATAACATAGAATCAGGACGTTATCTATAAAACACTTTTAGGCTTAATTAGACTTGAACCTAGTGGAGAATAGATCACCCTCTCATCAAAGTTATTGATGAAGATTGCATAACTGGATCATAAGATAAGAGTTAGGATAAAAGGCTAGTTACTACTAAGTCGTTACCACTTCCCTGGGAGTACGATATTTATTTAATAAAATCGTAGATCCTTTCCAATAGACTAGCTACACGATAGGTACTCTGACTTAAGGTTCTGGCTGATTAAGTGATACCATAAAGACTAAATGTGACAATTAGTCAATCTCAGTCCTTAATAACTCATAATCAATATAGGGTAAAATAACACCTATTTAGCATATCAGTCGGAAATGCATCAGATTTTTGGCACCGTTGCCGGGGAAATATCATAATGAATTTAGGACTCCTGATCAAAATTCTAGATAGTGATCAAAATTCTAGATACTTATGATAGGTAGCGGTAGTAACCTAGACCTTAGACCTAACACTTATTTTCTGCTAGTTAGACAATCAATTTCTGAAATATAGGATTAGCACAACTAATTGATTTTAGATATTATCTAAAATTAAGACACTTAGGATAATCAAATTTTAGAAAATCATTCTAGAACCATATTGAGGAAATTTAACTGCTTTCGGAAAAAAAAGAGAAAAAAAAATTTTAAAATTCAAAACTCGAAAAAAAAATGTATTTTTCTTGCTCAATGGTAAGTTGTTCTTTTCCCTATCTCTTGTTCTTTCTTAGTTGTTTTCTTAGTTGCTCTTTTTCGTGTTTTTTATTCTATTTAATTTAGAAAAAAATAAAAATAAAAATGGAAATGAGGATAAAATATATTTTCTTCTTAGTTGTAAAATTTTGGCTTAGATTTTTATTGGGAAGAAACTCCATTTTAGAATTTTCTTAAAGTCATGCCGGCTTTATTAGGACAAGTTATGAAATAATTTTTCCTTAATAGCCAGACCTCTGAATGTTCTATTGAAAAAAGGATGTTCCTTTTGTTTGCTGATAATTGCATGAGATCTTTTAAACCAAAAGGAATTACTGCACCCATTATGACATCACCTAATTGAAATCTTCTTTTTGAATGAATATGTGATGTAATGATGTAGTAAGAATTGTTTTAGGACAGAAACATGATAAGAAAGTTCATGTATGATAAATCTTGATCTTATCTAGTCTTATCTAAAACAATAGGTTACACTGATCACTCTGAGATATCTGTGTTCAATAAAACTGATGTTGAACCATAATTGATTAAGTTAGGTTTTATTGTTACTTGAATTTGATATAGAAGGAAGGGGTAAGAAAAAGGGTTAAGAATCTAGAAAGCAAATCTTTGGTCTAGATTAGGGAACCCTGAGTTAGAGGCTATTGACGAGACAGTAGTATCTGATAAATTTCTGAATGAGGATCTATTTTCATTGTTTGCTATGAGTATTGATTCTCCTCCGTGGTTTACTGATATTACAAATTATCTAGCTGCTAATTATTCCCAAGTGATATGACTGTCCGGAAAGTGTTGGAAGTAGAATCTTGTTGACCCACCATATTCAAGGATTTTTGATAGAATCCTGCGATGCTTGCCAAATAACAGGTAACACCTCTTCTAGAGATCGCCGACCCCAACAAGGTATATAGAGTCTTGAAATCTTTGATATCTGGGGTATCGAATCCTTTTCCTTTCTTCCTTTGAAAATAATTACATCATAGTAGTCGTGGAACACTTTTCAAAAAAATGGCCTGAGCCACAGGCATTACCTCCTAATGATGTTAAAGTCATGTGCAGATTCTATGAGAAGTTGTTTTCCAGATTCAGAGTGCCAATGTCTTAAGAAGAAACATTCAGTCTGTGTATCAAATCTGTGAAGTCTGCCAAGTACCACACTTTAGCGGGAGTTGCTATGGGAATGGAATACTGACCATTCCAAAAAGAGGTAGGAGTAGGTTACTGCAGAATGCTACTCCAACGGGAGACGCATAAAATCCCAGCTGGAAAAATCATACGGGATTTAGCTGAGGAATATTCGGAAGCTGGAAACTTTTAGAAGACACCACCACAGCAAGACCCCTACCCGCAGAATCAACAGATGAGATACCGGCAACAATTAAAGCTAGACCAGTGCAAGCAAGTGATCTACCAAGTGGTATCGAATGGTCGAAGGATATAGAGGAATTTGGCATTGTATCGGGAGCATAGCAATGGAGGAGCTTGCATCCCCTGCATACAATCAGCTGTGAGAAACTTCCCTGAGGAAGCTTCAAATATTTGGGCCCAGATCTACACCACTGGAGCATCCTACCACCACGGCTTCGCCAAAGCTTCAGGTATCTTTTCTGCCATTCGGAACTTGCATGCAATACCTTCACTGACATTGGCAGGTAGGGACACCAATCCAAATAATTCACATTCCTAGACACGTTCCTTCTGGACACGTGCTACGATTACGAGAAACTTTGCAAATGAGTCGAGGAAACAGTCCTTGAGGCTTGAGTCATTCATCAAATGGATAGGCCACTACCTGGAGCTCGACAATGAAGGATCGGAGCTGACGTCATCCGTTCCAATATCTAGTGCCTGCAGAATCAAGAACACCTCAGCAATAGCACATGGCTAAGGTGAAGAGCCAATTGACAGATCAGAGAAGACCCTTCTGCTCGCGACATGAAGGGAGTTTTTCTAATCCTCATATTCCTTTACTTTTATTTTATTTTCTTTGTTTTGTGTTCTGTTTTGTTATTTCCATTATCCTTCTTGTTTTGTTACTTTATTTTCTCTCTTACCCTTAGTTAGTCAAATAAGTGTAGGGTAAGAGTTCTTTGTTTTGTTTTCATTTCTTCTTGTTTGCAAATAAGTGTGGGGTAGTTTAGATATGCATGAACACTGAGGACAGTGTCAGACTTAAGTGTGGGGTAGCAGTGCACCGTGCACTGTAGTAGTTTGAAACTTTTGCATGAATTTTTTCATGATTTTGCTTGTTTTCCCCTTATTTTCACAACTTTCCAAAATTTTTGCAAAATTTTTATTCTTTCAGACTCCTAAATGCAGTATGATTGGTTAAACATTGCTTATGTCTATGATATGTAGGTAGAATGTTATGGTTAGTAGGAGACAATATGATAACTATTTTGAACTAATTGATTAGAAATAGGGAATTCCTGATAACTGAGCACAACCTAGTCTGGATTAGAGACCTCAACCAATTACCTTTTCGAGACTTAACTAGATAAGATTAGACCAGTTGTGGATGTATTGACAATTAGAATGGCTAGATGAGACTCTGAGCTAAAAGTGGAAAGAAACAAAAGAAAATTAATTAAATAAGGGTAGTCTGCCAGCGGCCTTCGCTACTCGAGCACCACTCCTTCGGGGAACTTAAAGCCTGATGCCCTAAGGTCGTGTAGGTCTGGGAGTCATCAGAGTGGGACTCGCTACATGGGTAGTTGAAGTTGACGTGTTCTAAGCAGACTCAAAATACCCTACATCTATAAAGAAAATCAATAAATGCTAAACCATTAAAAATCTGATCGCCAAGGCTCAGAACTCAGAATGTTATCTATTGTTATTATGTCTAGCGACAGGGTCGAAATATTATCTGGTAGTAGTTAAGACGAGAATATATTGTGTTGACTATCTGGTCTAGACTAGTACACACACTACACATCAGGAAGACCTTGTGACTAAGAAAGGAGTTCAACCTAGTTGTTAAGTTGTTTTCTGCTTGACTATAACAATCTGCTAGAGACATTTGAGACCTTGTCATAGCAACCTGACCAGTCAGACCTGTGTTAAGAATTGTCTGAATAAATTTTTGGTATAAAAACATCACTAGGAATTTAAGTGACTGCACTATAATTTAGAATCACTAACTTCAAGTAGACTTTGCTTGAGGACAAGAAAAAAGCTAAGTGTGGGGTTATATGATATGCATAAATCATATCACATTTTTAGCATGTTTTTAGGCAAGATTTAGGCTGAAATTGAGGGTAAATTGGTCTTAATTATTCATTATTAACTCAATTTCACAGTTTTTACGATTTTGGAAGTGTCATGTGAAAAGTGGAAGAAAATGGCAAATTTCGGGGCAAAAACGCAATTTTTCAGAAGTTCGGACATTGGGGACGGCGTCCCGACCTGGTCAACAGGTCGGGACGGGCGTCCAGGACTCGGGACGGCTGTCCTGACCTAGTCAACAGACTGGGACGGGCGTCCCGAACCAGAAAGTCAAGTCCCACATCGAATTTTTGAGAGAAAATCACTCCAGAAAGCTGCTATAAATACCCCAGGCCTTCCTCAGTTGAATTCATCCCTCTCCACTTGATCTGAGTCATTCAGTGGTTTCCAGTCTACAATTCTCGAGTACACAAATCACTCAGAGACTCATATTTCAGTATAAGTTTTCTTTCTTTTCTTTTTGTGTTTCGTTTTTCTTAGTTTCTGAGAATTAGTCTTAGATCCTAGGGTTCGATAGATAGGTTCGTTTCTGGTATTCATAGAATACCCGGGATTTCATTAGGAGATCCTAAGAGGGCTATAGGGGTTCGAAGAGTCAGTCCACAGGGCTGGGCTTATGCCTAGGATGTAAGGTAAAGTCCTGCTACTAGGCTGAGGAAGCGTCCTCCGAAGGTTCTGTCGAGCAGAGTCGGCTCAAGCAGTACGACATATACAAGCAGTACGCTCCAACGGCGTGACTACGTAAAGGGTGATTTCTTTATGGCATCGGTCCCCCCTGTCCCTCTCTTTATATGTTTGTACTGCGATTGTCCAAAAATTTATTATGAATATGAGATAATGATTTCTATGATTATTTGTTTTATATGTTGAAGTTGTTATGTTTTCCCGGGAATAGCCGCCCGCTTAATATTCATTATGTCTGCATGTCTAATGTAGTTTCTTTTAAACTAAATGTAGGGTTATAGACAATTCCTAACCACGGTCTATTCATAACCTGTTTAGTTTAACAGCCATCAATTAGTATTGGTGTCTGCCATACTAGATAAAATAACCTGCTGAACACCCTGTTTGTTAGATCTAGGTAGGCTGAGTAGAGGGTTATGCCGGCGGTTATGGGCAATCGGCATGATCCCCGAAGTGACATAGGGCTTTCATAGCTGTCTTTAGTAGTAACCGTGAGTAGGGCCGTTTACCTTGGCGATGGGGCGGTAGCATAGAGACTCAGATGTGATACACCTTTAGACTCAGAACATAGTTGCAATCCAGGCTAAGATGCATCTAAAATATTCAATAGATAGGTCAATCAACATAAAGGAACAGTATAACATAGAATCAGGACGTTATCTATAAAACACTTTTAGGCTTAATTAGACTTGAACCTAGTGGAGAATGGATCACCCTCTCATCAAAGTTATTGATGAAGATTGCATAACTGGATCATAAGATAAGAGTAAGGATAAAAGGCTAGTTACTACTAAGCTGTTACCACTTCCCTGGGAGTACGATATTTATATAATAAAATCGTAGATACTTTCCAATAGACTAGCTACACGATAGGTACTCTGCCTTAAGGTTCTAGCTGATTAAGTGACACCATAAAGACTAAATGTGACAATTAGTCAATCTCCGTCCTTAATAACTCATAATCAATATAGGGTAAAATAACACCTATTTAGCATATCAGTCGGAAATGCATCAGATTTTTGGCGCCGTTGCCGGGGAAATATCATAATGAATTTAGGACTCCTGATCAAAATTCTAGATAGTGATCAAAATTCTAGATATTTATGATAGGTAGCGGTAGTAACCTAGACCTTAGACCTAACACTTATTTTCTGCTAGTTAGAAAATCAATTTCCGAAATATAGGATTATCACAACTAATTGATTTTAGATATTATCTAAAATTAAGACACTTAGGATAATCAAATTTTAGAAAATCATTCTAGAACCATATTGAGGAAATTTAACTGCTTTCGGCAAAAAAAGAGAAAAAAAATTTTAAAATTCAAAACTCGAAAAAAAAATGTATTTTTCTTGCTCAATGGTAAGTTGTTCTTTTCCCTATCTCTTGTTCTTTCTTAGTTGTTTTCTTAGTTGCTCTTTTTCGTGTTTTTTCTTCTATTTAATTTCGAAAAAAATAAAAATAAAAATGGAAATGAGGATAAAATATATTTTCTTCTGAGTTGTAAAATTTTGGCTTAGATTTTTATTGGGAAGAAACTCCATTTTAGACTTTTCATAAAGTCATGCCGGCTTTATTAGGACGAGTTATGAAATAATTTTTCCTTAATAGCCAGACCTCTGAATGTTTTATTGAAAAAAGGATGTTCCTTTTGTTTTGCTGATAATTGCATGAGATCTTTTAAACCAAAAGGAATTACTGCACCCATTATGACATCACCTAATTGAAATATGCTTTTTGAATGAATATGTGATGTAATGATGTAGTAAGAATTGTTTTAGGACAGAAACATGATAAGAAAGCTCATGTATGATAAATCTTGATCTTATCTAGTCTTGTCTAAAACAATAGGTTACACTGATCACTCTGAGATATCTGTGTTCAATAAAACTGATGCTGAACCGTAATTGATTAAGTTAGGTTTTATTGTTACTTGAATTTGATATAGAATGAAGGGGTAAGAAAAAGGGTTAAGAATCTAGAAAGCAAACCTTTGGTCTAGATTAGGGAACCCTGAGTTAGAGGCTATTGACGAGACAGTAGTATCTGATAAATTTCTGAATGAGGTTCTATTTTCATTGTTTGCTATGAGTAATGATTCTCCTCCGTGGTTTACTGATATTACTAATTATCTAGCTGCTAATTATTCCCAAGTGATATGACTTATCAGCAAAAGAAGAAATTCTTTGCTGATTTGAAATATTACTACTGGGCAGATTTCTCTTCTATTTCAAATTTTTTGCAGAGTAAAGTGATAAGAGGATGTATCTCGGAAGGCGAAGGCCACATGATTCTGAAGCATTGCAGGAATCTATGGGAGACCAATTAATTGCTATCAACACTGTCCGGAAAGTGTTGGAAGTAGAATCTTGTTGACCCACCATATTCAAGGATTTTTGATAGAGTCCTGCGATGCTTGCCAAATAACAGGTAACACCTCTTCTAGAGATCGCCTACCCCAGCAAGGTATATAGAGTCTTGAAATCTTTGATATCTGGGTATCGAATCCTTTTCCTTTCTTCCTTTGAAAATAATTACATCATAGTAGTCGTGGAACACTTTTCAAAAAAATGGCCTGAGCCACAGGCATTACATACTAATGATGTTAAAGTCATGTGCAGATTCTATGAGAAGTTGTTTTCCAGATTCAGAGTGCCAATGTCTTAAGAAGAAACATTCAGTCTGTGTATCAAATCTGTGAAGTCTGCCAAGTACCACACTTTAGCGGGAGTTGCTATGGGAATGGAATACTGACCATTCCAAAAAGAGGTAGGAGTAGGTTACTACAGAATGCTACTCCAACGGGAGACGCATACAATCCCAGCTGAAAAAATCATACGGGATTTAGATGAGGAATATTCGGAAGCTGGAAACTTTCAAAAGACACCACCACAGCAAGACCCCTACCCGCAGAATCAACAGATGAGATACCGGCAACAATTAAAGCCAGACCAGTGCAAGCAAGTGATCTACCAAGTGGTATCGAATGGTCGAAGGATATAGAGGAATTTGGCATTGTATCGGGAGCATAGCAATGGAGGAGCTTGCATCCCCTGCATACAATCAGCTGTGAGAAACTTCCCCGAGGAAGCTTCAAATATTTGGGCCCAGATCTACACCACTGGAGCATCCTACCACCACGGCTTCGCCAAAGCTTCAGGTATCTTTTCTGCCATTCGGAACTTGCATGCAATACCTTCACTGACATTGGCAGGTAGGCACACCAATTCAAAGAAGTCTCATTCCTAGACACGTTCCTTCTGGACATGTGCTACGATTACGAGAAACTTTGCAAATAAGTCGAGGAAACAGTCCTTGAGGCTTGAGTCATTCATCAAATGGATAGGCCACTACCTGGAGCTCGACAATGAAGGATCGGAGCTGACGTCATCCGTTCCAATATCTAGAGCCTGCAGAATCAAGAACACCTCAGCAATAGCACATGGCTAAGGTGAAGAGCCAATTGACAGATCAGAGAAGACCCTTCTACTCGCGACATGAAGGGAGTTTTTCTAATCCTCATATTCCTTTACTTTTATTTTATTTTCTTTGTTTTGTGTTTTGTTTTGTTATTTCCATTATCCTTCTTGTTTTGTTACTTTATTTTCTCTCTTACCCTTAGTTAGTCAAATAAGTGTGGGGTAAGAGTTCTTTGTTTTGTTTTCATTTCTTCTTGTTTGCAAATAAGTGTGGGGTAGTTTAGATATGCATGAACACTGAGGACAGTGTCAGACTTAAGTGTGGGGTAGCAGTGCACCGTGCACTGTAGTAGTTTGAAAATTTTGCATGAATTTTTTCATGATTTTGCTTGTTTTCCCCTTATTTTCACAACTTTCCAAAAAATTTTCAAAATTTTTATTCTTTCAGACTCCTAAATGCAGTATGATTGGTTAAACATTGCTTATGTCTCTGATATGTAGGTAGAATGTTATGGTTAGTAGGAGACAATATGATAACTATTTTGAACTAATTGATTAGAAATAGGGAATTCCTGATAACTGAGCACAACCTAGTCTGGATTAGAGACCTCAACCAATTACCTTTTCGAGACTTAACTAGATAAGATTAGACCAATTGTGGATGTATTGACAATTAGAATGGCTAGATGAGACTCTGAGCTAAAAGTGGAAAGAAACAAAAGAAAATTAATTAAATAAGGGTAGTCTACCGGCGGCCTTCGCTACTCGAGCACCACTCCTTCGGGGAACTTAAAGCCTGATGCCCTAAGGTCGTGTAGGTCTGGGAGTCATCGGAGTGGGACTCGCTACATGGGTACTTGAAGTTGACGTGTTCTAAGCAGACTCAAAATACCCTACATCTATAAAGAAAATCAATAAATGCTAAACCATTAAAAATCTGATTGCTAAGGCTCAGAACTCAGAAAGTTGTCTATTGTTATTATGTCTAGCAACAGGGTCGAAATATTATCTGGTAGTAGTTAAGACGAGAATATATTGTGTTGACTATCTGGTCTAGACTAGTACACACACAACACATCAGGAAGACCTTGTGACTAAGAAAGGAGTTCAACCTAGTTGTTAAGTTGTTTTCTCCTTGACTATAACAATCTGCTAGAGACATTTGAGACCTTGTCATAGCAACCTGACCAGTCAGACCTGTGTTAAGAATTGTCTGAATAAATTTTTGGAATAAAAACATCACTAGGAATTTAAGTGACTGCACTATAATTTAGAATCCCTAACTTCAAGTAGACTTTGCTTGAGGACAAGAAAAAAGCTAAGTGTGGGGTTATATGATATGCATAAATCATATCACATTTTTAGCATGTTTTTAGGCATGATTTAGGCTGAAATTAAGGGTAAATTGGTCTTAATTGTTCATTATTAACTCAATTTCATAGTTTTTATGATTTTGGAAGTGTCAGGTGAAAAGTGGAAGAAAATGGCAAATTTCGGGGTAATAACGCAATTTTTCAGAAGTTCGGACTTCGGGGAGGGCGTCCCGACCTGGTCAACAGGTTGGGACGGGCGTCCAAGACTCGGGACGGCTGTCCTGACCTAGTCAACAGACTGGGACGGGCGTCCCGAACCAGAAAGTCAAGTCCCACATCGTATTTTTGAGAGAAAATCACTTCAGAAAGCTGCTATAAATACCCCAGGCCTTCCTCAGTTGAATTCATCCCTCTCCACTTGATCTGAGTCATTCAGTGGTTTCCAGTCTACAATTCTCGAGTACACAAATCACTCAGAGACTCATATTTCAGTATAAGTTTTCTTTCTTTCCTTTTTGTGTTTCGTTTTTCTTAGTTTTTGAGAATTAGTCTCAGATCCTAGGGTTCGATAGATAGGTTCGTTTATGGTATTCATAGAATACCCGGGATTTCATTAGGAGATCCTAAGAGGGCTATAGGGGTTCGAAGAGTCAGTCCACAGGGCTGGGCTTAAGCCTAGGATGTAAGGTAAAGTCCAGCTACTAGGCTGAGGAAGCGTCCTCCGAAGGTTCTGTCGAGCAGAGTCGGGTCAAGCAGTACGACATATACAAGCAGTACGCTCCAACGGCGTGACTACATAAAGGGTGATTTCTTTATGGCATCGGTCCCCCTTGTCCCTCTCTTTATATGTTTGTATTGCGATTGTCCAAAAATTTATCAAGCATGTATCACAACAACACATAACAAGCACTTATCAAGCATGTAAGAGATATCACATAGACATGTATTCTTATGTTTATTCCTATTTCCACAAATTGGTTGACCTCTCACTTCCATTGTTTTAGATATTGTGAACTGTATCTGTTTGTGTACCATATCTGAGTTACCTAGTGTATTCACCCTACCTTAATGATGACCCTTTTCACATTTCGGGTTAAAGTATCCATGAAAGCCTGTGTCACTCAGGAAATCATCCACTCACCCTAATGCTGACATACCGCACAAACTCAACCTCATTAGATTACTTTAACAAACATGGTGATCTGTATGTTATTTTGTCTAATTTGGCAAACCTTAAGGTCGGTTAAACTAAACATGTTTATGATGTAGACCACGATTAGAAATTGTCTATAACCGTTCATTTAGTTTAAAAGAGAAACAAATAATCAGTCATAATGTTAATTAAGCAAGTGACCTTTCCGGAAAAATGAGCAGAACCTCAACTTACAAAACATGTATAATATAGCAATCATAATTTAGTATCCAAATAGATATTTAGACGAACACAACTCAAACATATATAGAGAGGATCTAGGGAACCATGTCCATAGAGTAGTCATCACTTTATGAGGTCCGCCGATGTTGCCAAACTTGTATCCTTTGGGTTGCTCGACCCGACTCTGATTGGCAGAACCTTAGGAGAACGCTTCCTTGGCCTAGTAGCGATTTCTTTACCTTATGTGTTGGGCTTAAGTAATACCCTGTTGATTAACTATTCGCTCACCTACTGCACTCTTAGGATCTCCAAACGAAATCCCAAAATTCTATGAATACTAAAGACGTACGCTATCTAATTGAATTCCCAGAATCTGAGATAAACACTCAGAAAATAGAGAAAATGAGACACTCTTTGTTGCTAGATGGCTTGTGATGAGTGTTGAGGGATATGCTTAACTATCCATCCCCTGGGGTATTTATAGGAGTGAAACGGAGGGGTTTTTACATGAAAAACCGATGTGGGATTCACATCTGGGGTTCGGGACCCCAACCCTTAGCGCAGAACATCCAAAAATTGCACTTTTGCGCCAATATTTGCTACTTTTATGCAATTTACTCTTGAAACTTCCAAAATCGCAAATTATGCAAAAAGATGTTAATTTTAATCAATTAAGATCAATTCGATTCCAATAATGCCCTAATTTGTGTCTAAAAACATGCTAAAAATATGATATGATTTGTGCATATCATATAACCCCACACTTAGCTTTTTGCTTGTCCTCAAGCAAACCTATATGAGATTTATTAAAGGTTAAATCATAGGTGCAGTCACAAAAAGGTTATCAACAATGTTTTTAGCAAAATTCCTCAATGAGTCAGATAGTTCAGAAAACATGCATAGACTGATTGAGTAGCTATATAAAGGTCTCAACATTCAGCAGATGTGTCATGGCCATATAGGCTGAAAATAGTTCAAAAACTTTACTAAGTTCTAGCTCTACTTTAATCACGGGTCTTCCTTATGTGTAGTTTGTGAACTAGTCTAAATTAGATTATCAACTCACAATAAGCTTTTCAAGCAGTCACCAACTAATAGTTTGACCAGTTATTATGAACATAAACAACATAATAAACGACTTTCAAGTTTCTGAGCTTTGGTGCCAATCACTTTATTTTTATGATATTCAAAGAAAAATACACTGAGTGTATGTTTTAATTGACTTTCGAGGTATTTTTGTGTTTGCTTTCGCATATCAACTTTAACTACCCAGGTATCGAGCCCCATTCCGATGACTCCCTAATTTACACGACCTTAGGGCACCAGGCATTAAGTTCCCTTCAAAAGGGCTTCTCGAATAGCAAAGGATACTTGCAAACTACCCTTTTGACATTTTAAGTTGACACTTTTAGCTCAGAATTCCATCTAGTCATTCAAGTTGCTATTACATTCTCAAATGGTCTAATATTATTTAGTTCACCTCAAAAAGGTACTCGGTTGATTTTTCTAATCCAAACTAGATTGTGCTAAAAAAACCAGGAATTCCCTACTTCTAAGTGATAAATTCAACAAATCAACCGAATTGTCCCTAATGGTCATAACACTCTACTATATACATATCACAAACATAAGCAATTTTTCAATCAGTCAATATAGTTTTTGATGTCTAAAAGAGTGAAAAATTTCGAAATTGTTTTTGGAAGGAATGCAATCTCTCTGAAAAACAAAGGAAAAATGGCAAATATTTTTAATTTGAGTGCACTGTGCACTACTACCCCACACTTAAGATTTACATTGTCCTCAATGTTCATGTATATCCTATCACCCCACTCTTATTTGTAAAATAAGAGTAAAACTGAAAAAGCAGAAAGAATTTCAACTAAGACACATAAAATTGAAACAAAACAAAACAAAATAAAGCAAGAATTAAAACTGAAAAAGAATTTACTCCCTTATTCTTCGAGCAAAAGAGTTTGCTCGGTGTGGTCGATCAGCTCTTTGTAGAATTTCAAACGCTGCCCGTTCACTTTTTAGTAGCGCCGTCGAAATCCATTATCACATTCTGTGGTAGTAAACAGGCCTGACCAGTAACTTCGTAACTTTCCTGGAAACAATTTCAAACGTGAATTGTATAACAACACTTTATCTCCTGGTTCAAAATGTTTTTGGGATCGAAGTCGCTTATCATGCCGAAGTTTACTCGTCATTTTGAATTGATGTGAGTTTTCATAGGCTTTGAGCCTCCATTCATCTAATTCATTGAGTTGTAAAATCAGGTTTTCCTTAGACAAAGTTTTATCTATATTGCATTTTTGCACCGCCCATTATGCTATATGTCCAAGTTCGATAGGCAAGTGACATGCTTTTCCGTGAGCCAATCGATAAGGTTAATAACCTGTAGATGTTCTATATGTCGTGCAGAAAGCCCATAAGGCATCGTCAGGTTTTATAGCCCAATCCTTATGTTTAACACCTACAGTCTTTTCTAATATCCGTTTAATGCCCCTATTGGTTACCTCAACATGCCCATTGGTCTGTGGGTGCTATGTCATGGAAACGTGATGCTAAACTCCATATTGCTTGAGTACTTGATATGCATAAATCATATCACTTTTTTAGCATGTTTTTAGGCGCAATTTAGGGCGAAATTGAAGTTAAATCGTTCTTAATTGACTGTTATTAACACAATTTCGCAGTTTTTGTGATTTTGGATGTTTCATGTGAAATATGTGAGAAAATGGAAAATTTTGTGGCAAAAACGTGATTTTCGGAAGTTCAGAAGTCAGGACGGGCGTCCCGAACCCATGAACAGTATCCCACATCATTTTCTGAAGAGAAATTCACTCAGCTTCCCTACTATAAATACCCTAGGCCTTCTACAGTTGAAATCATCCCTCTCCACTTGATCTAAATCATTCAGTGGCTTCCAGTACACAGTTTTCTATTGTTTACGAGTCATTCAGTGATCTCAGGTGTTTTCGTTCAAGTAGATTTTCAGTATACGAGAGTTTCTCGTGTTCTTTGTTTTCTGAGAGTCTGTCTCAAGATCTTAGAATACGACTAGATAAGGTTTATTTTTAATATTCATAGAATACCCGGGATTTCGTTAGGAGATCCTAAGAGAGCACTAGACGTTTGAAGAGTTATTGATACGCGAAAATCATATACTTTTTTTAGCATGTTTTTATGTATGATTTAGGATGAAATTGATAGGAAATCAATCTTAATTGATTGTTATTTACTCAATTTCACAATTTTTATGATTTTGGAAGTGTCAGGTGAAAAGTAGACGAAAACAGCAAATTTTGGGGTAAAAATGCAATTTTTGGAAATGTTGACTTGGTCAACAGTCCGGGACGGGCGTCCCGAATTCGGGACGGGCGTCCCGAATTCGGGACGGGCGTCCCGACCCAGTCAGACCACCAGGACGGGCGTCCCAATCCAGGACGGGCGTCCCGAAGCACCAGAATTTGTCCCACATCGAATTTTTTGGAATTTTTCACTCCAGAAAGCTGCTATAAATACCCCAGGCCTCCAAGAGTTGAAATCATTCCTCTCCACTCGATCTGAGTCATTTAGTGGTGTCCAGTGTACAATTCTCTAGTACACAACTCACTCAGAGACTCGGATCTCAGTTTTCTTTCTTGTTAGTGTTTTGTTTTAGTTTCTGAGAAATAGTCTCAGATCTTAGGCTTCTATAGATAGGTTCGTTTCTGGTGTTCATAGAACACCCGGGATTTCGTTAGGAGATCCTAAGAGGGCTCTAGGCGTTCGAAGAGTCAGTCCACAGGGCTAGGCTTAAGCCCAGGATGTAAGGTAAAGTCTAGCTACTAGGCTGAGGAAGCGTCCTCCGAAGGTTCTGGTGAGCAGAGTCGGGTCAAGCAATACGGCACAGCAGTACGCTCCATCGGCGAGACTTCGTGAAGGGTGAATTCTTTATGGCATCGGTCCCCCTGTCCCTCTCTTATATGTTGTTATTGTGTTTGTCCAAATAACTGTTTGAATACCAGATTATGTTTTTATGAATATTTGTTATTTAGTTGAAGTATTATGTTTTTCTAGAAATGGCCACCTACTTAAATATCCAATTATGTCTGCATGTTATTGTTGTTCTTTTAAACTTAAATTAGGGTTATAGACAATTCCTAACCATAGTCTATTCATAACCTGTTTAGTTTAACAGACATCAATTAGTATTGGTGTCTGCCATACTAGATAAAATAATCTGCGGAACACCCCGTTGGTTGAAAGTAGTCTAGGTAGGCTGAGTAGATTTTATGCCGGCGGTTATGCGAGGAGCAGTATGATCCCCAAAGTGACATAGGGCGGTCATTGCTGACTTTAGTCTGAGCCGTGAGTAGGGCCGTTACCCTTAACGGTGGGGCGGTAGCGTAGAAACTCAAATGTTGTAGCCTTTAGACACAGAGCATAATTGCAATCCAGGCCAAGACATGTCTAAAACACTCGAATATAGGTCAATCAACGTATAGTAACAGTATAACATAAAATCAGGATCTAATCTTTAAAACACTTTCAGGTTTAGCTAGACTTAAATCTAGTGGAGAATGAATCACCCTCTCATCAAAATTATTGATGAAGATTGCATAACTGGATTATAAGATAAGAGTTAGGAAGAAAGGCTAGTTACTACTAAGTCGTTGCCACTTCCCTGGGAGTACGATATTTATTTAATAAAATCGTAGATACTTTCCAACAGACTAGCTACACGATAGGTACTCTGCCTTAGGTTCTGGCTGATTAAGTGACACCATAGAGACTAAATGTGACAATTAGTCAATCACAATCCTTAATTATTCATAATCAACATAGGGTAAAATAACACCTATTTAGCACATCGGTCGGAAACGCATCAGATTTTTGGCGCCGTTGCGGGGAAATATCATAATGAATTTAGGATTAAAGGCCACAATTCTAGAGACTTATGATTGGTAACGGTAGTAACCTAGACCTTAACCCAGCACTTCTCTTATACTAGTTAGACAATCAATTTCTGAAATATAGGATTATCATAACTAATTAATTTTAGATATTATCTGGAATTAAGACACTTAGGATAATCAAATTTTAGAAAATTATTCTAAAAACCGTATTGAGGAAATTTAATTGCTTTCGAAATATAAAAAGAAAAAAAAATGTTAAAAATTTAAAATCCAAAAGAATGTATTTTTCTTGCTCAATGGTAAGTTGTTCTTTCCCTATCTTGTTCTTTCTTAGTTGTTTTCTTAGTTGTACATTTGTTGCTCTTTTTCGAAAAAAAAAATGGAAATGAGGATAGAATATTTTTTCTGAGTTGTCAATTTTTGGCTAAGGTTTTAATCTGGAAGAAATATCATTGTGGAGTTTTCTTAGGTCATGCTTAGTCTATTAGACAGAATCATGAAATAAATTTTCTTTAATAGACAGACCTCTGAGTATTCTAATGAGAAAGGATGTTCCTTTTGTTTGATGATAAATGCATGAGATTGTTTAAACCGAAAGGAATTACTGCACCCATTATGGCATCACCTGATTGAAATCTGCGTTTTGAATTAATATGTGATGTAATGATGTACGAATTGTTTGATGATAAGAAAGTTCATGCATGATAAATTCCGATCTATCTAGTCTTGTCTAAAAACAATAGGTTACACCGATCACTCTGTTCGAATCCTTTCCTTCTTCCTTTGAACATAATTACATCATAGTAGTCGTGGAACACTTTTCAAAATGGCCTGAACCACAGGCATTACCTACTAATGATGTTAAAGTCATGTGCAGATTCTAGTTGTTTTCCAGATTCAGAGTGCCAATGTTTTAGGAAGAAATGTTCAGCCTGTGTATCAAATCTGTGAAGTCTGCTAAGTACCACACTTTAGTAGGGATTGCTATGGGAATGACTGACCATTCCAAAAGAGGTAGGAGTAGGTTACTGCAGAATGCTGCTCCAATGGGAAACGCATACAATCCCAGCTAGAGGAATGATACGGGATTTAGCTGAGGAATAATTCGGAAGCTGGAAACATTC
Organism: Asclepias syriaca; assembly: GCA_027405835.1. Classification (NCBI taxonomy): domain Eukaryota; kingdom Viridiplantae; phylum Streptophyta; class Magnoliopsida; order Gentianales; family Apocynaceae; genus Asclepias; species Asclepias syriaca. The sequence goes on from CM049932.1 coordinate 13,455,893, forward strand.
AGAAGATACCACCACAGCAAAACCCACACTCGCAGAATCAATAGATGAGATACTGGCAGCAATTAAAGCCAGACCAGTGCAAGCAATTGATCTACCAAGAGGTAACGAAGGGTCGAAGGATATAGAGGAATTTGGCGTTGTATCAGGAGCATAGCAATGGAGGAGCTTGCATTCCCTGCATACCAATCAGTTGTGAGAAACTTCCCCGAGGAAGTCTCAAATACTTGGGCCCAGATCTACACAACTGGAGCCCCCTACCACCACAACTTCGCCAAAACTTCAGGTATCTTTTCTTCCATTCGAGACTTGCATGCAATACCTTTACTAACATTGGCAGGAAGGCACACAAATCCCAAGAAATCTCATTCCTAGACACGTTCCTCCTGGACACGTTGCTATGATTGTGAGAAATCTTACAAATGATTCGAGGAAGCAGTCCGTGGGGATTGAGCCATTCCTCAAATGGATATGCACTACCTGGAGCTCGACAATGAAGGATCGGAGCTGACGTCATCCGTTCCAATATCTAGAGCTTGCAGAGTCAAGAACACCTTAGCAATAGCACATGGATAAGGTGAAGAGCCAATTGACAGATCAGAGAAGACCCTTCTGCTCGCGACAGGATGGGAGTTTTTCTAATCCTCATATTCCTTTTATTTGTTTTGTGTTCTGTTTTGCTATCCTTCTTGTTTTGTTGCCTCATTTTCTCTCTTACCCTTAGTTAGTCGAAAAAGTGTGGGGTAAGAGTTTTTTGTTTTGTTTTTGTTTCTTGTTTTCAAATAAGTGTGGGGTAGTTTAGCTATGCATGAACACTGAGGACAGTGTCAGACTTAAGTGTGGGGTAGCAGTGCACGGTGCATTGTAGTAGTTTTTAACAAACTTTTTGCATGATTTTGCTTGTTTTCCCCGTATTTTCACACCCTTCCAAAAAATTTTCAAAATTTTTCAGTCTTTCAGACTTCTAAATGCAGTATGATTGGTTAAACAATTGCTTATGTCTATGATATGTAGGTAGAATGTTATGGTTAGTAGGAGATAATTGATAACTATTGCTGAACCCATTGATTAGAAGTAGGGAATTCCTGATAATTGAGCACAACTTAGTCTGGAATAGAGACCTCAACCAATTACCTTTTCAAAACTTAACTAGATAAAATTAGACCAGTTGCATGATGCATTGACAATTGGAATGACTAGATGAGACTCTGAGCCAAAAGTGAAAAAGAAAAAAAAATGAGCTAATTAAAATAGGGTAGTTTGCCAGCGGCCTTCGCTACTCGAGCATCACTCCTTCGGGGAATTTAAAGCCTGATGCCCTAAGGTCGTGTAGATCTGGGAGTCATCGGAGTGGGACTCGCTACATGGGTAGTTGAAGTTGACGTGTTCTAAGCGGACTCAAAATACCCTAGAAAATCTATAAACGAAAGAAATTAATAAGAGCTAAATAATTAAAATCTGATCACCAAGGCTCAGAACTTAGAAAGTTATCTGTTGTCAGTGTGTCTAGTGACAGGTCGAAGTGTTATCTGGTAATAGTTAAGACAAGAGTTTATTGTGTTGACTATCTGGTCTGGACTTGTACACACACTACACATCAGGAAGACCTTATGACTAAGAGAAGAGTTCAACCTAATTGTTAAATTATTTTATGCTCAATCCTAACAATCTACTAGAGACATTTGAGACCTTGTCATAGCAACCTAACCAGTCAGACCTGTGTTAAGAATTATCTGAATAATTTTTGGAATAAAAACATGATTAGAAATTTAAGTGACTGCACATATGATTTAGAATCACTAACTTCAGGTAGACTTTGCTTGAGGACAAGCAAAAAGCTAAGTGTGGGGTTATCTGATACGCGAAAATCATATACTTTTTTAGCATGTTTTTATGTATGATTTAGGATGAAATTGATAGGAAATCGATCTTAATTGATTGTTATTTACTCAATTTCACAATTTTTATGATTTTGGAAGTGTCAGGTGAAAAGTAGACGAAAACAGCAAATTTTGGGGTAAAAATGCAATTTTTGGAAATGTTGACTTGGTCAACGGTCCGGGACGGGCGTCCCGACCCAGTCAGACCACCAGGACGGGCGTCCCGAAGCACCAGAATTTGTCCCACATCGAATTTTTTGGAATTTTTCACTCCAGAAAGCTGCTATAAATACCCCAAGCCTCCAAGAGTTGAAATCATTCCTCTCCACTCGATCTGAGTCATTTAGTGGTGTCCAGTGTACAATTCTCTAGTACACAACTCACTCAGAGACTCGGATCTCAGTTTTCTTTCTTGTTAGTGTTTTGTTTTAGTTTCTGAGAAATAGTCTCAGATCTTAGGCTTCTATAGATAGGTTCGTTTCTGGTGTTCATAGAACACCCGGGATTACGTTAGGAGATCCTAAGAGGGCTCTAGGCGTTCGAAGAGTCAGTCCACAGGGCTAGGCTTAAGCCTAGGATGTAAGGTAAAGTCTAGCTACTAGGCTGAGGAAGCGTCCTCCGAAGGTTCTGGTGAGCAGAGTCGGGTCAAGCAATACGGCATATACAGCAGTACGCTCCATCGGCGAGACTTCGTGAAGGGTGAATTCTTTATGGCATCGGTCCCCCTGTCCCTCTCTTATATGTTGTTATTGTGTTTGTCCAAATAACTGTTTGAATACCAGATTATGTTTTTATGAATATTTGTTATTTATGTTGAAGTATTATGTTTTTCTAGAAATGGCCACTTGCTTAAATATCCATTATGTCTACATGTTTATTGCCGTTCTTTTAAACTGAAATTAGGGTTATAGACAATTCCTAACCACGGTCTATTCATAACCTGTTTAGTTTAACAGACATGAATTAGTATTGGTGTCTGCCATACTAGATAAAATAATCTGCGGAACACCCCGTTGGTTGAAAGTAGTCTAGGTAGGCTGAGTAGAGTTTTATGCCGGCGGTTATGCGACGAGCAGTATGATCCCCAAAGTGACATAGGGCGGTCATTGCTGACTTTAGTCCGAGCCGTGAGTAGGGCCGTTACCCTTAACGGTGGGGCGGTAGCGTAGAAACTCAGATGTGGTAGCCTTTAGACACAGAGCATAATTGCAATACAGGCCAAGACATGTCTAAAACACTCGAATATAGGTCAATCAACGTATAGTAACAGTATAACATAAAATCAGGATCTAATCTTTAAAACACTTTCAGGTTTAGCTAGACTTAAATCTAGTGGAGAATGAATCACCCTCTCATCAAAATTATTGATGAAGAATGCATAACTGGATTATAAGATAAGAGTTAGGAAGAAAGGCTAGTTACTACTAAGTCGTTGCCACTTCCCTGGGAGTACGATATTTATTTAATAAAATCGTAGATACTTTCCAACAGACTAGCTACACGATAGGTACTCTGCCTTAGGTTCTGGCTGATTAAGTGACACCATAGAGACTAAATGTGACAATTAGTCAATCACAGTCCTTAATTATTCATAATCAACATAGGGTAAAATAACACCTATTTAGCACATCGGTCGGAAACCGCATCAGTTATTCAACAGGGCTTTGCTTAAGCCCAGGATGTAAGGTAAAGCAATAGCTGCTAGGCTGAGGAAGCGTTCTCCAAAGGTTCTGTCGAGCAGAGTCGGGTCAAGCAATCCAGGATATACAAGCAGTTGCTCCATCAGCGGACCTAATAAAGGGTGAATACTTTATGGTGGTGGTCCCCTTGTCCCTCTTTATATTTTTGTACTGTGTTTGTCGAAAGACCCATTTGATTATTAAATTATGATATTATGAATATGTGTTTCGCATGTTGAAGATATTTACATTTTTCCGGAAAGGTCACCAGCTTAATTATCATTATGACTGTATGTCTACTTGCCCTTTTAAATTAGAAGAACGGTTATAGATAATTCCTAACAACAGTCTAATCATAACATGTCTAGTTTAACAGGCCTTAATTTAAGGCTTTGTGTGAGGACGGAAGTATTAAGGTTTGCCATATTAGATGAAATAACCTATAGATCACCATGTTTGTTAAAGTAGTCTATGTAGGCTGAGTTCCTGTGTTTATGTCGGCGTTAGGGCGAGCGGCATGATCTCCTGAGTGACACGGGACTTTCATGGATGCCTTTAGCTCGAACCGTGAGTAGAGGTCGTCACTGGTGATGGGGCGGTTTATCAGATAACTTAGATGTGGTACACAAGTAGAATCAGTATATAATTGCAATCTAGACCAAGATATATCTAAAATACTCGAAGATAGGTCAATCAACATGTAGGAACAATATAACATATATCAGAACACTAGTGTAGAATGGATCATCCTCTCATCAAAGGATATTGATGAATGATTGCATAACTGGATAATAAAATGAGAGTTAGGGTAAAAGGATAGTTGCTACTAAGCCGTTACCACTTCCCTGGGAGTACGATAATTTCTTAAATTAAAATCATAGGTACTTGCCAACAGACTAGCTACACGATAGGTACTCTTCCTTAGGTTCTGATTGATTAGGTGACAACATAGATGCTAACTGTGACAATTTGTAATTCTATGTCCTTAATTATTCATAATCGATATAGGGTAAATAAAACCTATTTTTAGCATATCGATTGGAACGCATCAGATTTTTGGCGCCGTTGCTGGTGAAATATCATAATAAATTTAGGATTCCTGATCAAAATTCTAGAGACTTATGATAGGTAGCGGTAGTAATCTATAAACCTTAGACATAACACTCACTTTATGCTAATTAGACAATCAATTTCCTGAAATATAGGGTTATCATAACTAATTAATTTTAGAAATTATCTAAAATTAAGAAATTTAGGATAATCAAATTTTAGAAAATTATTCTAAAACTTTATTAAGGAAATTTACATTGCTTTTGAAAAATAAAAAATAAATAAATAAATTTTAAAATTTTAAAATTTTAAAATTAAAATTAAATATTTTCTTTTCTTTTCTTTTATAAATTTTATTTTCTGGAAAATAAAAGATATAATTTTTTCCTTTTTACACTTTTCCTATTTGTTTGTTATTTTCATTATTTATTTATTTAAAAAAAAAGGAAATGAGGAAAGAATATTTTTTCTGAGTGGTGAAATTGTTTTTGGTTTTAATTTGGAAGAAATGTCATTTTAGAATTTCTTAGGTCATGATGGCTTTTATAGATGGGCGAATTATGAATTGATTTTTTCCTTAATAGCCAAACCTTTGAATATTCTATTGAGAAAGGATGTCCCTTTTATTTTTGATGATAAATGCATGAGATCTTTTAAACCAAAAGGAGTTACTACACCCATTATGACATCACCTGATTGGAATATGCTTTTTGAATTGATATGTGATGTGTGTAATGATGCAGTAAGAATTGTTTTAGGAAAAAGGCATGATTAGAGATTTCATGTTATATACTATGCAAGTAAAACCTTTATTGATGCCCAGTAGAACTATACCACTACTGAAAAGGGATTATTAGTTGTTGTATATGAGGTTGATAAATTAATATCATACCTATGTTTCATCTAAAACAATAGTATACATTGATCACTCTAAGATACATGTTAAATAAAACTGTTGATAAACCATAATTGATTAAGTTGAGTTTTATTGTTAATTGAATTTGATATAGGAATAAGGGAAAAGAAAAGGGGATGAATATCTAGAAAGCAAACCATTGGTCTAGAATTGAAAACCCTGAGTTAGAGGCTATTGATGAGACAGTATATCTGATAAATTATTTTTGGATGAGAATTTATTTTCATTGCTTGCTATATATAATATTTCTCCTCCATGGTTTATCGATAATGTAAATTATCTAGTCGCTAAGATATTCCCGAGTGATATGACCTATCAGCAAAAGAAGAGATTCTTTGTTGATTTGACATATTACTACTGGGAAGATCCCTTTTCTATTTTGAATTGTTACAAAGTAAGTGATCCGAGGATGTATCTCGGAAAGCGAAGGCCACACAATTCTGAAGCATTGCAAGAATCTATGGGAGACCAATTAACTGTTATCAACACTGCCCGGAAAGTGTTGGAAGTAGAATCTTATTGACCCACCATATTCAAGGATTTTGTATCTCTGATACAATCCTGCGATGCTTGCCAAATAACAGGTAACACATCTTCCAGAGATCATTTACACCAACAAGGTATACAGAATACTGAAATCTTTTATATCTGGGGTATTGATTAAATCCTTTTTTCTTTCTTCCATTTGGCAAAAAGTACATCATAGTAGTTGTAGAACACTTTCAAAATGGCCTGAACCACAGACATTACCTACTAATTATGTTAAAGTCATGTCAGGATAATTGACAATGTCTTGATAATTGACAAAGAGATGTCCAGATTCAGATGTGTCAATGTCTTGATAATTGACAAAGAGATGTCCACCAGTTAACGCAGTTAACGCTTCCTCTGATGAGCAGTTAGAGGCATTAATAGCCAATGGTAACAGTCAAATTAATGCCTTTCAGCAAAGAAGAAACGTTCAACATATGAATCAAATCTGTGAAGTCTGCCAAGTACCACACTTTAGCAGGGATTGCTATGGGAATGGAATACTGACTATTCCAAAAGAGGTAGGAGTAGGTTGCTGTAGAATACTGCTCCAATGGGAAACACATACAATCCCTACCGAAGAAATCATCCAGGATTTAGTGGAGGAATAACTTTGGAGCTAAAAACTTCCAGAAGATACCACCACAACAAAGTCCCTAGCTGCAGAATCAACATAGGAGATGTTGTTAATGGTCAGACCCGTTTACTGTTACAGAAGTGTCGTCATGGGAAGCTTGTGTTATAATGGATCAAGACAACACTACGAAAAAGGTAAATGGGCAACAATTAAAGCTATACAAGTGCGAGCAAGTGACCTACAGACCAAGCGGTATCAATCAATCGATAGATACAGAGGAATTTGGCGTTGTATCAGGAGTATAGCTGAGGAGGAGCTTGCGTCCCCTGCATACTAGTCAGCTGTGTGAAACTTCCCCGAGGAAGTCTCAACTATTTGGGCCCAGATGTGCACCATTGGAGCCCCCTACCACCACGGCTTTGCCAAATCTTCAGGTATCTTTTCTGCCTCTTGATACTTGCATGCAATACCGTCACAGGTAGGTGCACCACTCTAGAGAAGTCACGTTCCTAGACACATTCCTCCTAGACAAGTTGCTCTAATTGCGAGAAAACTTCGCAAAAAATTTGAGGAAGGATTCCATGGGGCTCGGGCCATTCATCACACTGATAGCCACTACCTAGAGATCAACATTGAAGGATCGGAGCTGACAAGGATAGCTTCATCTACCAAACCCAAAGACCTGAATGTTTTTCAGAAAATGTGGATGGTAGTTCGTGAACCAGAAGGTAGACACACCTTTCATACGAAGCACACTGCAGAGTCAGCAACTCTAACATTCAAAGCTTATAGAGTCGAGGACATTTCAGCAATAGCACATGGCTGAGGTGAAGAGCCAATAGACAGATCAGAGAAGATCCTTCTGCTCGAGACATGAAGGGAGTTTTTCTAATTCTCATCTTCCTCTACTTTTATTTTGTTTTCTTTTAATTTTTATCTTCATTTCGTGTTTTGTTTGTTTTTCATGTTTTTGTTTTTAAACTATTATTAGTCAAATAAGTGTCGGGTAAGAGTTTTGTGTTTTTCCCAGCTTTTGTTTTGCAAATAAGTGTGGGGTAATAGGATATGCATGAACACTGAGGACACTGTAAACCTTAAGTGTGGGGTAGCAGTGCACTGTGCACTGTAGTAGCAGTATAACATTTTGCATGTTTTCACATATTTCTCACTAAAATTGCACCCTTCCAAAAGTTTTTCAAAAATTTTCACTCTTTCGGACTTCAAAATGCAGTAGTGATTGGTATAAGAAATGCTTATGTCTAATGATATATGTGAGTCGAGCATTATGATCAGTAGGAAACAAGTTGATAACTTTACTGAATTACTCGATTAGAAATAGGGAATTCCTGATAATTAAGCACAACTTAGTTTGGATTAGAGACATCAACCAATTACCTTTTCAAGACTTAGCTAAATAGTATTAGATCGGTTGAGGATGTATTAGCAATTTGAATAACTAGATGATGCTCTAAGCTGGAAGTGAAAAGGTTAAATAAATAGGGTAGTTTGCAAGCGTCCATTGCTACTCGAGCACCACTCCTTAAGGGAACTTAAAGCCTGATGCCCTAAGGTCGTATAGATCTGGGAGTCATCGGAGTGGGACTCGCTACATGGGTAGTTAAAGTTGATGTGTGAAAGCGAACACAAAAATACCTTGAACAATCAATCTAAAAATACATAGCCCAGTGTGTTCTTTTATTGAAAATCTAAATTGAAAAGCCTTGACACCAAAGTTCAGAACTCAGAAGGTTGTTTGTTGCTGTTATGTCCAACGACTGGTCGAAGTATTATCTGGTAAGAGTTAAGAGAAGACTATATTGTGTTGACAATCTAGTCTAGAATAATACACACACTACACATCATGAAGACCTTGTGACTAAGAGTGGAGTTCAGTCTAGCTATTAAATTGTTAAACCTGCATGACCACGATAATCTACTAAACCATTTGAGACCTTATCATAGAAACTTAACCAGTCAGGCCTATTTTGTGAATCATCTGACTCAGTGATCAATTTTGGCATAAAAACATTGCTAGAAATTTTAAGTGATTGCACCAATGATTTAAATTATCAATAGTTTCATACAGACTTTGCTTGAGGACAAGCAAAAAGCTAAGTGTGGGGTTATATGATATGCATAAATCATATCACTTTTTTTAGCATATTTTTAGGCATAATTTAGGGCGAAATTGGAGTTAAATCGTTCTTAATTGACTGTTATTAATACAATTTCGTAGTTTTTGTGATTTTGGAAGTTTCAGGTGAAATATGCGAGAGAATGGCAAATTTCAGGGCAAAAACGTGATTTTTGGAAGTTCATAAGTCTGGACGGGCGTCCCAAGACCAGGACAGGCGTCCCAACCCGGTCAAACACCGGGACGAGCGTCCTAGACCCGGGATGCACGTCCTGACCCAGTCAACAGATCAGGACAGGCATCCCGAACCCATGAACAATGTCCCACATCATTTTCTGAAGAGAAATTCACTCAGCTTCCCTGCTATAAATACATATGCCTTCTACAGTTGAAGTCATCCCTCTCCACTTGGTCTGAATCATTCAGTGGCTTCCAGTACGCAATTTTCTACTGTTTACGAGTCATTCAGTGATCTCAGGTGTTTTCGTTCAAGTAGATTTTCAGTATACGAGAGTTTCTCGTGTTCTTTGTTTTCTGAGAGTTTGTCTCAAGATCTTAGAATACGACTAGATAGGGTTTGTTTTTAGTATTCATAGAATACCCGGGACTTCATTAGGAGATCCTAAGAGAGCACTAGACATTCGAAGAGTTAGTCAACAAGGCTTTGCTTAAGCCCGAGACGTAAGGTAAAGCAATAGCTGCTAGGCTGAGGAAGGGTTCTCCGAAGGTTCTATCGAGCAGAGTCGGGTCAAGCAGTCCAGGATATACATGCAGTTGCTCCATCAGCGGACCAAATAAAGGGTGAATACTTTATGGTGGTGGTCCCCTTGTCCCTCTCTTTATATTTTTGTACTGTGTTTGTCCAAAGAACCATTTGATTATTAGATTATGATATTATGAATATGTGTTTTGCATGTTGAAGATATTTACATTTTTCCAAAAAGGTCACCAGCTTAATTATCATTATGACTGTATGTCTACTTGCTCTTTTAAATAAGATGAACAGTTATAGACAATTCCTAACCACAGTCTAATCATAACCTATCTAGTTTAACATGCCTTAATTTAGGGCTTTGTGTGAGGACGAAAGTATTAAGGTCTACCATATTAGATGAAATAACCTATAGATCACCATGTTTGTTAAAGTAGTCTAAGTAGACTGAGTTCGTGTGCTTATTCCGGCGTTAGGGTGAGCGGCATGATCTCCTGAGTGACACAGGACTTTCATGAATGCCTTTAGCTCAAACCGTGAGTAGAGCCGTCAATGGCGATGGGGCGGTTTATCAGATAACTCAGATGTGGTACAGAAGTAGAATCAGTATATAATTGCAATCTAGACCAAGATATATCTAAAATACTCGAAGATAGGTCAATCAACATGTAGAAACAATATAACATATATCATAACACTATCTGTAAAATAATCTTGCATGCTTAATGAACTCGAACCTAGTGTAGAATGGATCAACCTCTCATCAAAGGATATTGATGAATGATTGCATAACTGGATAATAAAATGAGAGTTAGGGTAAAAGGATAGTTGCTACTAAGCCGTTACCACTTCCCTAGGAGTACGATAATTTCTTAAATTAAAATCGTAGGTACTTTCCAACAGACTAGCTACACGATAGGTACTCTGCCTTAGGTTCTGATTGATTAGGTGACAACATAGATGCTAAATGTGACAATTAGTAATTCTAAGTCCTTAATTATTCATAATCGTTAGATTGTAAATAAAACCTTTTTTAGCATATCGATCAGAACGCATCAGTGCTTTTTGCAATTGTGAGTTGCAGAAATGTGTACCTTTGTCACTGATTAGGGCCTCAGGACACCCGAATCTAGAAAATAATTTTCTAAGAAATCTGCACATGACTTTAGCATTATTAGTAGGCAATGCCTGTGCCTTAGGCCATTTTGAAAAATACTCTACAACTACTATGATATACTTATTACCAAAAGAAAAAGGAAACGGACCCATAAAGTCTATACCGTGAATGTCAAATATTTCAACGAATTGAATCACCTGTTTGGGTAGACCGTCTTGAGAAGATATGTTACCTGCTCTCTAGCAAGCATCGCATGACCTTATGTAAGATGTTGCATCTTTGAGTATGGTGGGCCAGTAGAATCCTACTTCTAAAACTTTCCTGGCAGTGTTAGCTACATCTAAATGGCCATGAGTAGGTCCACAGTGGCAATGCTTCAAGATCTTGAAACCTTCTTCTTGAGAGACGCATCTTCTGATCATTTGGTCTGCACAATTTGAAACAGAAAAGGGTCCTCCCAATAGCAATATTTTAGATCAGCAAAGAATTTCTTCCTTTGCTGGATTGTGATATCACTTGGAAGAGTTTGAGCTACTAAATAATTCGCAATATCAGTAAACCACGGAGCATAATAGATAGCAAATAAAGCACATAAACTTTCATCCATTAATTTTGTCTTATATTATTGATTCATCTATAGCTTTTAGTGCATGGTTTTCTAATCTTGACAAATGATCTGTAGCTAGATTTTCTACCCCTTTCTTATCCATGATATCCATGTCAAATTCTTGTAATAATAAAACCCATCTGATAAGTCTCAATTTTGCATCAGTTTTATTGAACAAGGATTTCAGTGCAGAATGATCAGTATAAACTATTGTTTTAGGCAGGACCAGATAAGATCGAAATTTGTCAAAAGCATATACTATAGCTAGTAATTCCTTTTAAATTGTAGTGTAATTCTCTTGAGAGTCAATGATAACTCTAAAATAATAGAGTTATTCACATCCAATTTACCACATTTTATTCAGGAATTAACTGAATTTATTTGGAAAATAGAATAAAAATGTGTTGATTTGATATTTTCTCTCTTTTTACCTAAAAATGTGCATTTATTGTTAAAAGTCAATTTAATTGAATTAATTTCTCAAAATGTGGATGAGCTGTATTAATTGTTATTATTTGGAAATTAATTTGAATTGATTTATTGTGACAAGGGTGAAAAGGGAATTTTGATGGTTGAAATTGGTGAAAGAAAGCTGGATGAAAGTTGACCGTGAAGAAAGTGAAATATGTGTGGATAATTTGCACATATACGTGTATATATATATATATATATATATCTATATATATATATATAATACACACTCACACACTATTTGTCACTTAAATTCCAACTGGACACTTGCGGTACTATGCATTTATTTCTTTTGTCCTATCCATTTTACATATATATATATATGTTTGTTTGTGAAAGTGCAGGTCAAAAGGTGGACAAGAAAGTAGAAATAAAAGACAAGAATTTCATGAAAGCAGCTGGAATGTTGTTGTTGACCCTGCACCAATCAGAAGAAAAAGACAAAACCCTACAGAAAGCATCTAACATTCTACTGCAGATCCTGCGACAGTCAGAAGAAAAGGACAAAAACTCTGCTGAAAATGCTACAGCATCAGAGGAAAACGACAAAGATCACAGAAAGCAGTGGGAGACCGGCTGCAAATGCTGCAGCATTCAGAGGAAGAAGACAACAACTCCAGAAGGCAGCTGGAATTTATTTTGACTATATGCTGGAATTTTGGAGAAAATTCCAGAATTATGGACAGATGGCAGCTTGGTAATGGCTCTTGGTGCACAAAGAGGCTCTACATATATGTGAAGAACCGAGAGGAATAGGGGGGCGAGTTTTTGTTGTTAGTTTAGCTTGGCTTTTGGCCATCTTAGGGAGATTGGTTTTCTTCTTAGTTTTTCTTAGATAGTTTAGTAGTGTAGTTTAGCTTCTCTTTTTAGTTTTAGACTAACTTTTAGGAGGGAAGAACCCAAGAGTGAGCAGGGTGACTTGCTGAAGCATTCATCAGCTGAGCAGTAGAGATGCAGCAGCATCAAGCAGAGGAAACGAAGGGCATTAGTACGTTGATTAAACAGATTTGGGCAGTAGGGTGATCTCCGATCCAGAGTAATCCTCTCTCCATTCCTTCAATTTGCTACTGTTTTGTGACTAAATGTTCTTTGTAATATGAGAATGTTTACATGGGTTCAAGGATTGATTAAATATGTTTTGGGAGTGATATGTTTTCCGTCTTGGGATTGACTCCGTTGATTGGTGTCACTATGGACCTAGGGACTATTTTTCCTATTACGTTATTCCTTGTCTTTCATGATTCGTTTCAGCAAAATATATATTTTTAACCTGAAGATGTTGTGGTGTAGTTAAGTATGAGCATGTTGAATACATTGTTTTGATTATGATGATAAGTATGTTGTAGCATTTCTTTCTGTTTTTATGTTTGGTGCTTGTATGAGGCGATACTTGGTTTATTCATGTAATTACATTAAACTGATTTAACATCACTTGCGGTTACGACTGTCCAATGTATGAATCGAGCTAGTATCTGGCCTTCTAACGGAGGGGAACTAGTGGACGTGATAATTACATGGCGCTATGATTGAGACTGCGTAACCAGCGGTAAGACACGAGAGTGCACTCAATATTGGAGTGGAAATGACCAAATTCACTGACTAGCGTTGTGCTAGGTACACGGTACTTCATACTCCATGAGACGATGTTATCGGGGATCTAGACTAATAGATCAAGTAGTTTGGGTGGAACCAGACAAGTTGTAGCATTGATATGGAAACTAAAAGCATGCTTTGTATATTTAGATTCATCTCTGGTTTGTACTTACATTTTTGGCGTGAATGCCGCAACATTGTATTACCTGCAGTACTCTTGTGGTTATTTCCAGTAGGCTAACCTTTAACTGTTAGTTTAGTTAGGAGTAGGAATGTCGTAGCATTAAACCACTCGCCTTTCATGATTTATCATTCTTTATTCTTTTATTCTTCATGATTCATTATTCATTATTCTTTTATTCTTTTAACCATTTGTACAATCGTATTTGCATTTGTAATTGGCATACATAGTCCCTGTGGGATCGATTATCTTGTACTTAGGTACATATATTACTTGTTGACCGGTGTATACTTGCACTTGTTAAGATTGCGTTGATTTATTCTATTTTCTTTATCTTTACGATTTGTGACACACGCACACAACGCAACAGTCAATCAATGTTTTACTAGCATAGTATATCACATGAAATTTCCTATCATGTTGTTGTCCCAAAACAACTCCTATTGCATAATCACTAACATCACACATCAATTCAAAAGGTAAATTCCAATCAGGTGATGTCATAATGGGTGCAGTAGTCAATAGTTACTTAAGTTTGTAAAAAGCTTTCATGCATTTTTCATCAAAAACGTAAGGAACATCTTTACTTAGTAAATTAGTCATCGGTCTGGCTATTAGAGAAAAATATTTTATGAATCTCCTGTAAAAACCAGCATGACTCAAAAAACTTCTAATGGATCTTACAGAGTTAGGTGGAGGTAGTTTTGAAATTACTTCAATCTTTGCTTTATTACTTCCATACATTTCTAAGAGATTTTATGCCCTAGAACGATTCCTTCTTTCACCATGAAATGACACTTTTCCCAATTCAAAACCAAATTAGCTTTTACACAACATTTAAGCATTGATTCCAAGTTTCTCATGCAGACCAAAAATGAATTACCAAAAACTGGGAAATCATCCATGAATACTTACACAGACTCTCCTAACATGTCATCAAAAATAGAGGTCATGCAACGTTGGAAAGTAGCAGGCACATCACATAAACCAAAAGGCATCCTTCTATATGCAAATGTTCCAAAAGGGCATGTGAATGTAGTTTTATGCTGATCTTCCGAAGAGATTGGGATTTGGAAATAAACAGAAAACCCATAAAGAAAGCAACCAGATAATCTTTCTAACATGTGGTCAATAAAAGGGAGAGGGAAATGATCTTTTCGTGTAGGGATCAATTCATTATGCCATTTCTAACAACTGTTAGTACGGATCAATTCATTATGCCATTTCTAACAACTGTTAGTACGGATCAATTCATTATGCCATTTCTAACAACTGTTATTCCGCCTTTCTTAGGTACCACCTGTACTAGGCTTACCAATTCACTATCAGAGATAGGGTAGATAAGTCCATCATCTAACAATTTGGTCACCTCCTTTTTAACTACATTACACACATTAGGATTCAACCTCCTTTGAGGTTGCACATATGGATTATACTCATTTTCTAAAAGAATCTTTTGCGAGCAAAAACTTGGATTGATACCTGGAATATCCGCAATTTTGTACGCAAAAACTCTTTTGTACTTTTTGAGTATGTCCAAAGTCTACATTCTTTGTTCTGCAGTTAGGTCGGCTGCAAGAATGATGGGAAGCTTCTTGTTGTCGTCTAGGAATCCATAGCATAATTTTTTTGGTAATTCCTTCAGCTCCAAATCTGGGGGATCTTCAAACGATGTTTGTTCCTTCTTTAGCTCCTAAGCACCTATCTCAACGAAATTGTCAGAGCTGGTTTCGTAATTGGAAAAACTAAAATAAGCTTTTTCCAATTCCAAAGAGTCCTCTTTCAAGACTGGATAGTTAGAGCACAAATATGTCATGTTAACTTCAATTAACTGATCAATAGCATCTTCACACAAAAATTTATCATCTAGATGCAAGGGATACTTAAGAGTTTCATTTAGATTAAACGTGATACCCTCATTTTGCACCATTAGTTTTATTTGACCTTTGTTAAAATCGATCAATGCCTTAGAGGTAGCTAGAAAAGGTCGACCTAGAATCAAAGGTACACCACCTTCACCATTCATATCCATACAACAAAATCCATAGGAAAGACAAAATTTCCAACCTTTACTAAGAGGTCTTTAATTATCCCCCTAGGAATCTTGACTGTCCTATTAGTAAGTTGTATGCACATTCTAGTCATTTTCAAATCATGCAACCCTAATTTATCAAATAAACTAGATGGCATTAAATTGATACTAGATCCTAAGTCTGCTAATGCATGCATATTAGTAATATTTCCAATCGTACATGGAAAAGTAAAACAACTTGGATCTTGTTGTTTGAAAGGCAGTTTATTTAATAGAAATACCGAGCATTCTTCATTAAGAACCACTTTGTCCATGACAAATTTTCTTTTATTACTAATAATTTCTTTCAAAAACTTAGCTAGGCCTTTCATAAATAACATCAAGCAAAGGTAAATTAACATGAATCTGACTAAAGGTTTTGAAAAACATTTCAAATTGCTCCTTATCTTTATTTTGCATTAGTCTTGCAAGGTAAGGTACTCTTGGTCAGTACTCAGGGATGGACTCCTTCTTCCCTTTCCTTAGTACTTTGTTTTCGACAATGGTCTTGCATTCGTTCAGCGGGTTGGTCCCAATGTTGCTTGGTAGCGCTCCTTGTGACCTATGAGATAAGTGGGTCGATAGCTGCCCCATTTGTCTTTCTAAGGTCTGCAAGGCAACCTGTGTGTTTTTTACAGTCTACTCAGTCTGCTTCTGCCTATTCTCATTCTGTTGAATCCTTTCTGCATGAGCCTCCTGAACTTTCTTGTTTGACTCCATCATTTCCTTGTTGGAGTCCACAATGCCTTTTAGTATGTCTCGGAATTCTTGCATGGGGTCTACTGGAACAACATAGTTCCTAGGTGCATGCAAAGCGACTTGTTAGTTCTGCGGATATGGCATTTGCTATGGTGTTCTCTTTTGGAAATTTGCAGTTCCAGAATTGTTTCTCCAACTAAATCCAAGATGATTCTTCCAACTGGGATTGTATGTGTTTCCCATAGGAGCAGAGTTGACTGCATCAACTTGTACCGTCTTATCTGGAATGGTTAATATTTGGTTCTCGTAGCAATCCCCACTGAAATGTGGTCCTTGGCAGAACTCGCAAATTTGATATACATGCTGAATGTTTTTTCCTTGTTGGAAGGCATTAAGCTGACTAGTGATGCTAGCCTTGAATGCCTCGAATTGTTCATCAATGGTAACATTCGCTACACTTACTGATTGTTTCTTGGTGCGACCAATTGTGCGCCAATTATTATTGTTCTTGTGGAGTCTCTCTAAGGCATTTTTAGCGTCTACTTCGTTGAGTCCATTGAAACCTCACTGAGGATTGAGTCCATCAAGAACTTACTTGCCTATTTCTGTCATACCCCCGTAAAATTGCTAGATTAGTAGAGGTTCAGTAAGTTCGTGCTGAGGGCAGATCTTGA
Organism: Asclepias syriaca; assembly: GCA_027405835.1. Lineage (NCBI taxonomy): Eukaryota > Viridiplantae > Streptophyta > Magnoliopsida > Gentianales > Apocynaceae > Asclepias > Asclepias syriaca. The sequence continues at coordinate 13,472,782 of CM049932.1, forward strand.
GGATTTCCTTGAATCTGTTCCAAGCCTTTATTACCGTCTCATCTGCAGCTTTAGTAAAGCTAGAAAGAGCTTTTCGATATTCAAAAAGTTTTACTGCAGAATAGTACTCCTTTAAGAATGCCTTACTGAAGTCATCCCAGGGAAAAAGATTCAGCTTAGTCACTTCTGCAGTGTTGTCCCCTTCAAGACCTTCGCAGAGAGTAGAAAATTCAGTCAAATAAACGAGAGGGTTCTCGGCAGCAGTTCCTCCAAACTAGACCCAATTTATGTTTAACTGGAGCACATTTGGCTTAAGTTGATAACGAGGATTTCCAGGGATTCTAATAGCGAGGACATCGGGATGGTTTGCGGTTGGATGTAGGATTCTAGTGGAGGTCTTTCGGCAGCCATTTATGCTCTTCTTCTGTTAGTTGTTCAGATAAGATTCTCGGGGTTTTCAACTAGAGGTTCAACGTCAGCTTCTGAGGTTCGAGACATAAAACTACAAAAGCACACATTAAGTCTGAGCAAGAAATTATAACCAGAATCAAAGTAGTCAATAAAAGGCAAAACCCAAAAACATAAAAAGGAAAGTGCAAAAATGAAAATGAAACAATTCTTTTTAAAAAAAATTCCTTTATATGGTTTTAGAATAATTTTCTAAAATTTGATTAACCTAAATTTTTTAATTTTAGATAATTTCTAAAATTAATTATTTAGGATAATCCTATATTTGAGGAAATTGATTGACTAATTCAAATAAGTGTGATTGTTTACTAAGGTATAGATTATTAACGTTACCTATCATAATCTTCTAGAATTTTGATCAGGAATCCTAAAATTTTAATAATATCCCCCGGCTACGGCCCCAAAAATCTGATGCGTTCCGATTGGTATGCTAAATGATAGGATTTATTAACCTATATTGATTATGTATAATTAAGGACTCTGTCTTACTAACTGTCACTTTAACATTAATTGGTTGTCACATAATCAATCAGAACCTAAGGCAAACTACCTATCGTGTAGCTAGTTATTGAAAAGTATCTACGATCTTAATTTAATAATATCGTTCTCCCAGGGAACTAGCAACGACTTAGTAGCAACTATCACTTAATCCTAACAATCATCTTATTTTCAAATCAGTCAATCGATTATCCATATCTTGGAGAGTAATTTTGTATCACACCAACACGTAACAAGCACTTATCAAGCATGTAAGAGATATCATATAGACATGTATTCTGATGTATATTCATGCTTCCACAAATTGGCTGACCTATCTTCCATTATTTTAGATATATCTTGGTTTGGAATGTAATTATGAACAATATTTGTTTGTGTACCATATCAGAGTTACCTAGTGTATTCACCCTACCTTAATGATGACCCTTCTCACATTTCGGGTTAAAGTATCCATGAAAGCCTGTGTCACTCAGGAAATCATACCACTCACCCTAATGCTGGCATAGCGCACAAACTAGACCTCATTAGGTTACTTTAACAAACATGGTGATCTGTATGTTATTTTGCCTAATCTGGTAGACCTTAAGGTTTGTTAAAATAAATAGGTTTATGATGTAGACCATGGTTAGGAATTTTCTATAACCGTTCATTTAGTTTAAAAGAGCAAACAGATAATCAGGCATAATGTTAATTTAGCAGGTGACCTTTCCGGAAAAATGAGCAGAACCTCAACTTGTAGAATATGTATAATATAGCAATTATAATTTAGTATCCAAATAGATATTCAGACGAACACAGCTCAAAGATATACAGAGAGGATCTAGGGAACCATGTCCATAGAGTAGTCACCACTTTATGAGGTCCGCCGAAGTTGCTGAATGATATGCACAATTCATATCACTTTTTTAGCATGTTTTTAGACACAAATTAGGGTATAATTGGAGCCAAATTGATCTTAATTGATTGAAATTGAAATTGTTTTGCATAATTTGTGATTTTGGAAGTTTCAGGAGTAAATTGTACGAAAACAGTAAATAGCATGGCAAAAATGCGATTTTTGGAAGTTCTGATCTCGGGGCGGCCGTCCCAGAGCCAGAATGCCCGTCTTGACCGAGTCAAAGACTTAGGGCGGCCGTCCCCAAGCTAGTACGAGCGTCCTGACCTGGTCAAAGCAATGGGACGGGTATCTCGAGCAGAAAATTATTATCCCACAGTAAAACCTCTTCCTTTTCACCCCTATAAATACCCTTGGGGTTGGAAGGTTAAAAATATCCCTCAGTACTCAACACAAGCCATCTAGCAATAAAGAGTGTCTCGTTTTCTTTGTTTTCTGAGTGTTTATCTCAAATTTTTGGAATTGGATTAGTTAGTGTTCATTTTTTGTATTAATAGAATACCCAGGATTTTATTAGAAGATCCTAAGAGAGCATTAGGTGAGCGAATAGCTAGTCAACAGGGCATTGCTTAAACCCAAGATATAAGGTAAAGCAATTGCTACTAGGCTAAGGAAGCGTTCTCCAAAGGTTCTACCGATTAGAGTCAGGTCGAGCAACCCAAAGTATACAAGTATTGGCAACACCGGCGGACCTGATAAAGGGTGAATACTATATGGTGGTGGTCCCATAGATCCTCTCTGTATATCTTTGTGTTGTGTTCGTCTAAAAATCAATTTTGAATATTGAATTATGATTGCTATGTTATACATGTTTTGCACGTTGAGGTTCTACTATGCCTGATTATCTGTTTGCTCTTTTGAACTAAATGAACGGTTATAGACAATTCCTAATCATGATCTACATCATAACCTATTTAGTTTAACAAGCCTTAGGTTACGGTAGAATATATTAAGGTCTGTCATATTAGGTAAAATAACCTAAAGATCACCATGTTTGTTAAAGTAGCTTAATGAGGCTGAGTTTGGGCTCTATACCGGCATTAGGGTGAGTGGTATAATCTCTTGAGTGACACAGGCTTTCATGAATACTTTAACCGGAAATGTGAGAAGGGTCATCATGAAGGTAGGGTGAATACATAAGGTAACTCAGATGTGGTACACAGGCAGATACATTACATAATTGCATTCCAAGCCAATATATATCTTTTAGCATACCAATCAGAACCCATCAACAGTTGTCCATAGTGACTCATTAAATGAAGGTAAATCTGGTTTTACCATTTACCACAGTAATTCAGGTAATTTTCCTACTATAAATAAGTGTAAGAAGGAAAAAGAATGATCTTTTGCCCAATCTTACATAGTCATATATACATATTTCATATATCCCACTAATTGAACCATCGAAGGGTCATCTTCGGTACCCATCCGTTGTCTGACTTGTTCTTTTGCAGATAACAGATCCAATTCACTTCTCCAAGCCTACACGGAGGAGTACAATTCCTTAGAAAATTCCCTGATCAACATATGTATATATATGAGGTAGAAATAAATTTTCTAATAATAAAACAATATTAAACATAATTCTAGCAGTTTTCACGTTGCTAGAAATTCTTATTCATTGATTTTTACATAATCAAGTAATATTTCAAAAAAAAAAAAGAAAGAAATAACAACACAGATTTATAATATATTATCATGCAGCCTTCCTAAATTTGATATGAAAAGGAAAATCAGCGAGAGCCAAACGCCTTTGTCCTTTCACTTAAACAATTCCAATGTCTTTGCATTGAACATCACAGTAACTGCAAAATGTAGGACAGTAAACAAGCTTATATCCATATCTATACTTTTCAACCTTGAACCAATTTTTTATATACTCCGGAATAGGGTTTCCATCTACTCCACCAAATCCAATAAAGTGATTACAAGTTTCTTGATCATAATCCTCATCAACCTTCCACACAGTACGATCGTTACAACTTTCAGTAAACCCGAATTGGATGTTCAAATCACTTGGAGCACGAACTATACCTTTCTTAAGGTTTATTGGGTAGGAAAATATAATCTCATAGCAGTATATTATATTAGTTATGCTGTCTAGTTTTATATTTTGCGATTCCTTAAAATGATTTATGTGATTTGAATAATCATTGAGTAATATTTGGGCAATTATGATAAGGTTAAATTTGAAATAATTTTGTGACACGTAATCCTATATTATAGAGTCGTTCATCAAAATAATCTAATTTTTTTAAAATGGTCCCCGTTTAATTTTATTTGTAAAACTATTTCTCAAATTAATCTTAATTCATTCACAAAATAAATCCTAATGGACTTACTAAAAAAATTAAAATTTTTCTCTTTCTCTATTTCTTCTCTCTTCTTTCAATTTTTTTCCTTCAATTCCGATTTGACTCTATTTCCATATTTACTTTTATTTTATTTTTATATATATTTTAAATAAATATTATTTTAATTATTTGTGTCTCCTTTTTTCCCTTTCTTTTTTCTTTTCCAATCCACCTCCTGACAGAAACCCTAGCCAACCCAACAGTTAAATTGAAAAAAATATCAACAATCCGACTATAGTAACGAACAGAATCCGACATCAACTAAAGAAACCTCTGACAACTAAACAATCGTGCGGCCGCAATAACTAAACAAACCACTACATTGCGCAGTTCAGGTTGGTATGAGTTATCTTTTTTCTCCTTTAAAATTATATTTTTACTTTTTATTTTTAAAATCATGATTTCAAATTTACCTTAGGATATATGGCTATTCCATTGTGTTGTCCCAATAATTGTAGTGTATTGTTTTGCTAAAATTATTCATTTATATGTTGGATTTTGTTATATATTTTGAATAAGTTATACTAAAATTGGTCTTTATCATAATCTGTGTTAATTTTTTTTTTGCCCCTTCTGATTCCTTTAAGAATTGAGAGATGTTATAATGTCATGAACATGTTATCAAATGTTTACAAGAAAGAATTTGCATAAAGTATATGCAACACAGGTTCACACACGGGAAAAAAATGCCAATTAGATGATTAATACAAATATGCGAAGCTCAAGAATGAATTGATTGACATCAATCATGGCGAATATACATATTGATAATTTCACATTCTTAACATAATCAATATACTCTTCTTGAATGAGACTTAGTACTTGATCTACATCTATTGAACTCTGAAATTTTTGCCTCTTTTTTTTTTCTTTTTTCATAATTTGTCTTCTTAACGACATTCAACATTGCACCATTAAAATAATCCGTGTAGTGGTAGTGGTAGTGGTAGCACAAACTCATATAGCAAAGATGAGCAGAAACACCTATGATCATAAACTCATAAAAATCTGTGTTAGACTAAATAATGAGGAAGGGAATAGCCATAAATCTCAAATTCCATCATCGTTCAACAGAGCTGCATCTATCTAAATCACATACATTTGGTCAGAGTCCTGTTGCAGATGCCTCTGTTAAATTTCAGCTGCAATAAATTGTATCTGTTTATGATGGAAAAAAACTAGAGTTATTTCCATGGTTATTTCTACCATTGTGCAACTGTGATGGCCAAAAGATCATATTTTTTACTTTGGAACACTGTAATCTATCATTGTTTATAGTGACCTATTTTCCTCCATTCTTTTGATATAGGTTGGTTTTCTCTTATGTTCTTTTATCTTTCATAATCGTGTAGGTATGTATCTACACTAGAATTCAGTACTGGAATTCATCACTGCAAAAAAATAATATGGAACATTATGACTCATGTTCAGAATGGGTCCTATAATTCAGTACTGGAATTCAAAAATTATGTGAAACATTAGGACTCATGTTCAGAACACATCTTATAATTCAGTATTGGAATTCATCACTTTAAAATATTATGTGGAACTTTAGGACTCATGTTCATAATGCGTCCTATAATTCAGTACCGGAATTCATCTCTTTAATAAATTATGTGGAACATTAAGACTCATGTTCAAAATGCGTCCTATAATTTAGTATTGGAATTCATCACTTTAAAAAATTATGTGAAACATTAGGACTCATTTTCAGAATACATCCTATAATTCACTATTGGAATTCACCACTTTTAAAAGTTATGTGGAACATTAGGAATCGTGCTCAGAATGCGTCCTATAATTTAGTATTGGAATTCATCACTGCAAAAAATTATGTCGAACATTATCACTCGTGTTCAGAATGAATCCTAAAATTTAGTACTGCTAAAAATTATGTCGAATATTAGGACTCATGTTTAGAATGAGTCCTAAAATTCAGTACTGGCCAAATATTATGTGGAGTCCTAGAATTCAATTTTAAACACTATAACTGATATTAATATCCCAAAATACAATACAACACAACATGAACTTATATCAAATCGTACATCTTATAAAATATAATAAAACTCAACATAAACATAATTCAACATATAAACTGCAATACAATACAACATAACATCAATTATAAATATATAAACCATATTGAGTCCATCATAATATATAAAATAAAAATACAACAATGAGTTTATTTATAATGGAAAAAAGTGAAATAAAAAATCAACATACATCATTATTTCGGTCGTGCATACAAGTTCTTCTACTATGAGCTGGCATATGACAGTTACCGCATCTTGGAGGTGAGTCCGGATTTCTTGCATCCATTGAACCCCGATACCTTCAGGATTGTAAACGACCTATACCACCCTTCTTCATATTAGATTTATAGTAATGAAGTACAAACCCTTCTTCATTCCATTCTTCTTCATTTGTGACAAGATAAAACTTTGCCTCATAAATCAACTTATAATTAGAGCTTGAATAAAATGACATAACAAATGAAGTTGGATTCCAACCACAATGTTGACATACTGCAAATGCATGAGAAAAAGGTATTTCAAATATGGACCGTTTATTACAGCTACAAGATTGATCGTTGATGTTGATTGTCTAAACATTGTTTCCCCTTCCATCTTCCCTTAAAGGTGTACTAACCCTAAATATTCCAGTTTGAAGATTGTAATAGAAACCAGTATGTCCTCTTGCTTTTTTTTTTATTCTTAACATATTGCCCCCAAATTATAAATGGAAAAGGATGTATAGTATGTGTTGCCTCATCTCGGTATTTACTAAAATAATGAACGATTCTGTCATATAAAAACTGAACCAAAGCCTTTAGAGGTAATGCACAATACTTCTTTAAGATACTATTTAATGATTCAGATAGATTTGTAGTCAAACAACCATACCTGTAATCGCCATCATATGCTAGTGTCCATTTTTCCTTATCTATAGCTGTCAAATAATTAAATGCTTCCACATTCCTCATTTTGATCTCTTCCATAAAGTCAATAAATTTTGTGATCTTACTTGTCGATCCAACCTTATAGATCAAATTTGACAACTCTTTCTTTGTTAATGTCATTTTGAAGTTTTCCCTTACATGTCTTAAACAATACCTATGAACTTCATGTGGTGCTTGTCATTAGGTACCATTAGTTACCACATAATGTCACAGAAGTCGTAAAAACCAACTCCAACTACTAGCAACTACTACCTCTAAGAAATGTATCATCTATAGAAATAACTGGTCAACAATGGGTAAACCTGGAGATAGATGGCTTGAAAGACCAAAACATGTAGCGAAATACCTTATCATTTTCAGAACATAGATTAATGGTGTTTTTATTGTAAGATTGTATTTGGATTTGCTTGTTGTAAGGCACGCATATACTTCGGTAATATTTTGAAATTGTGATCCCCAACTCCCGAACAAGATTTCAACTGCAGCCTTCCTTGCCTGTCATCCTTTCTTGTATGAACAATTACTTTGAAATAGCTTGTGCACTTCTTTTTGGATAACACTAACATGAGTCTCTGGGTCATTCCTCTTAAGATGTATGATATTTCTTGCAATATACTTATGAATTAAATTTTGGTAGTTATTATTGATCACTCGCATGATACACGTGTGATCATGAGTTACCACTAAAATATACCACATTCTGAATGATTATTTGCAAATTACTCTAATATACCAACTGCATGAATGTTCTCTTGTTGTGTTCCTACATTCAGCTATCCAAAGGGTACTATTACTTTTGATAACTGTAAATTCTCGACCTTGTTATATGTGCCACATTCGTATTGCATAAAGAACTTGAGCCTTATCACTAAATCTCATTCCCAATCTCAACTCATTACCATTTTCCGACCATCTCTGCATATTGATATTTGACTCTTCAACGTGATTAGGTACGGGTTCACCAGAACCCATAACACTATAACATGGATATGAATGATATGATGAAGTAAAATTTGGACATTGAGGATTGATATTATTTTGATTATCTTCATTCTCTGAATCACATCCATCATCATCATTTGGTCCTTCACTATTTAGTTCCCCATCAACATCTGTAGTTCCTCCAAAACAATCCATAAATGCAGGACCATCATCCTTTCAAAAAATAATAATAATAAAATTCCAAATCATCAAAGAAACAAGAATTGCTCAATCATAAAAAGAAAATTATGTATAAAAAAGACAATAGAATCAAATTCCATCAAACAAACAAAAACTTAGACAATTATCAAAGAATGAAGCAAGTCGTACTAACCTTGAAATTTTGAAGCCTTGACAAGTCTTACCCTGGGAGTTTTTACTTCTATTGGCAATTCCTCTTAAGAAGTGGTGGTCTCCTGTCAGTAAAAAATTTATTGACTCCCTTCAGTAAAAGGAGTCTATGCCCACTTTAATAAGGAAAAAGCTTGATGTGCGACTTTGTTAGTTACCGTCGTCGGACCGCCAATGCTTCTTTCAATTTAATATTAGGTGGGCTAGGGTTTCTTTCAGCAAGGGGATTGGAGAAGAAAATAAAGAAAAAAATAAAAAAAAGGAAAAATGAGAGGAAAATAATTAAAATAAAAATTATTTAAAATATATATAAAAATAAAATAAAAAGGAATACGGGAACGACCTCAAATCGGAACGGATGGAAAAAATTAAAAGAAGAAAGAGAAAATAGAGAAAGAGAAAAATAGAAAAGTGATAAATTTTAAATTTTTTTTTAGTAGGTTTCAGGACTCATTTTGTGAATGAGTTATGTTAATTTGAGAAATAATTTTACAAATAAAGTTAAACGGGGACTATTTTAAATAAGTTAGATTATTTTTGGAAAAGACTCTATATCATAAATATATTAAAAATTTATTATTAAATATAAAAGTAGGCTTGGTACTCAATATATTAATTATAATTGTTTTTTGATATACTGATCACATTATCAAATCATTGATTATAAATATTGTGAAACTCGCCCATTTTATATTGTAAAAAAAATTAAAAACATTTCTTATATAAATTAATTTTTTAAAACAAATTATATATTTTATCTATTACAAAAAAATTAACGAATAAGATTTTTATAATTCATATATTTTATATTTTTAGTCTTTAAAAAGAAATTTTAACATTTATCATGTCTCGTATTCATGACCTAGATGAATTATAAGTGAATGTATTTATATTTATTAACTTTTTGGTACTAAAAATAATTTGTTCGCTTAAATTTATGTAATTTAAAATTTTATATATAAATCTCATGCATATTTCCTTATGCTCATTTGAGCTACATTATTATGACTCAAGTTGAAAAGGAATCCTAAAGTTTATATATGATGACTCAAGATTAGTTGTCCTATTCGTGCAATCAAAACATAAAAATACTTTTATCTGATTTGATTTACATATTATCAAAAGTCAATTACATACTTTTATCTCATTGAGTATGTGTTTTTTTTTTTTCTTCGGTTGAATATAAAATAAAAATATTTCTAAACTCAAAGTTTTATTTTAAAAAATTAATTAACATAATTAAAATTTAATAAATCATAATTCATAAATTATGGTTTTAATAAATATAGAGTTGTCCATATTGAGCTAATCTTCTGAAGTTGGGTTTTAGTATTTTAATTAGGCAGCCCGTCGAATTGCCCACTAGTAATGCCCACACCATGCCCACGTGACCTCTTGAATTTGATTTTTGAACAAAGAATTATGAAGAAGCTTTGTCATTTCTGCCACTGGAATCATATTAAATTTAAAAAGAATTGTTAATTGTCTAAAGTTTGACCTAAACATTGACTAAACAAAAAATACTAAGTTGAACCGATCTATTAACCTATGTGTGATATACGGGCATGAATTATTTGCCTAAACTGTTAATCTTTTTAAAAAAAATTTGTTCTTTTAATATAAGATCATATATAAAATCATTAAATAATTAATTTTTAGTTTAAAAATATATGGAAGATTGTTTGAGTTGTACAGTTTGATAAATGTTGCCCAAATTTTAATGTTTTAAATTAGTTTTTGTAATAAAAGATCATTTATAAAACCATTAAATAATCAATTTTGGGTTTAATTATGTATTGAGGATTGTATCAGTTACTTGAGTAAATTGGATTATTCAAGGTAAACTTAATAATAGGTATTTTCACGCTAGCATGGTGGATAAATGATGGAGGGGAAGATAATCCAATTGAAAAACCATGACGGAGAGTGGTGCTCAAATGAGAGGGAACTCCAATGTATGGACCCCGACTTTTTATAAACAGATATATACAAAAGAGGGGAGAGAGGTCTTTATCTCAAATCATTGACAATTTTCAAAATTACAACGAAATAGCGTGTGGTGGCTCACATAGCCCATTTTTTTTAATTATGAAGTCATGTTGGCAATGGGACAAATGGGTCGGAACAAAACTCTTGGGCTTGATGGACTGCCAATAGCCTTCTCTCGCAAATGCTAGAATATCGTGGGAGTGTGGAAGGATTACTAACAGCTTCTGTCTGTAGTATCTTCACATTGGGGGTGGTCCCAGAAAACATGAACTTGATTCCAAAAATAGAATGTAACTCATAATTTCATCCAATTTTCCATCGTAATGTAATTATCAAGGTGGCAACGAATCATTATTAACTGTCTAAAGTCATTGATGAGAGATCTTGCAATTGATTGGCAGACGAGTTTTGTTCCAGGTTGACAAACTGTAGACAACATTGTTATAACACGAGATGTTTCACTCTATGAGGAAAGAGAGAGAGGAAGAGTCAGAGGAGGAAAGGGGAGATGATTGTTAAAATCGATGTTGAAAAAACTTATGATCACATCGATTGGAGGTTACTAAAAGAAGTCATACGTAAAGTAGGATTTGAGACCCTAAGAAGGGTAATAATGAGTTGTATCACTTCGACCTCCCTGTTTGTGATATGGAATAGGGGCAGTCTCGAGGGGTTTAAAATTGAATGGGGACTCTGAAAAAACAAACCTTTTTCACCCACAGGATCAATATAGTAGTTGAGAAAATTTTTTTTGGAAAACCACTTAGGTGAATTGAATACTTCTCGAGTATTCCATATTTTGTTTATAGATGACTTGCACTGTTTTTAAGAAGCTTTCTTACACCATGCGAATTTGATGAAGAACACTCTTGAGGCTTTTTTTTCGTTTTCTTTTTTGTCCAGAATTATGGCAAAGGATTGGAATTCTCCTTCTACATCTTGCAGACTGATCCAAGCCATTACAACAAATTTTGGCATCCCCTCAATTGCCAACTTGCGCATGTACCTGGGCACTCCCCTAATACTATTGAAATTGGTAAATATTTCGAGGACACTTTGGGGGTCCCGCTGCCCGGACAGCGGGCTCAGAGGCAGCGCCTGTTGCGTTGTGTGCGTGTGTCACAAATTGAGAAGATAATAAAATAGAATAAATCAACGCAATCTTAACAAGTGCAAGTATACACCGGTCAACAAATAATATATGTACCTAAGTACAAGATTATCGATCCCACAGAGATTTTGTATGCCAATTATACATGCAAACATGATTTACATTTGGTTAAAAGAATAAAAGAATAAAGAATGATAAATATTGGGTGGAGATTCGGAGGTTAAGCTACTACTAAGATATTGCTGCAGCAACGGAAATGTTGCAGCATCACCAATGCCGCAGCAATTCTACCTAACTACTACTACAGGTCAGCCTACTGGAAAATCACCATGAGAATACAACAGGTAATACAATGCTGTAAAAATCAAGCCAAAAATGTAAGTACAAACCAGAGGTGAATGTAAGTATACAAAGCATGCTTTCAGTTCCATATCAATGCTACAGCATGTCTGGTTTCACCCAGACTACTTGATCTACTAGTCTAGATCCCCGATAACATACCTTGGACCTAGCACAACGCTAGGCAGTGAATGTACCGCTGTTCACGCAGTTATCAATCCACCGCTATATGATTACCACTGTTCACGCAGTTCTCAAATATAGCGCCACATAATCCTAATGTGATTACATGAATAAACCAAGCATTGCTCCATACAAGCATTAAACATAAAAAACAGAAAGTAATGCTGCAGCATACCTATCATCATAGTTAAAACAGTGTATTCAACATGCTCATACTTAACTACACCACAACATCTTCAGGTTAAGAATATGTATTATGCTGAAACAAATAATGGAAAACAAGAATCAACGTAATAGGAAAGATAGTCCCTAGGTCCGTAGTGACACCAATCAACGGAGTCAAGCCTAAGACGGAAAACATATTACTCCCAAAACATTTTTAATCAATCCTTGAACACATGTAAACATTCTCATATTATGAAGATCATTAAATTACAAAACAGTAATAAGTTGAAGAACATTAAATTACAAAACAGTAAACAACTTGAAGAAATGGAAAGAGGGTTACTCGGGTTGGAGATCACCCTACTGCCCCAAATCGGATTTAATCAAGCTGCTGCTGTCCTTCGTTTCCTCTGCGTGATGCTGCTGCCTTCGATCATGAACAGCCCGAAAAATTCCAGCAAAGTCGCCCCAGCTTTCTCAAGTTCGTTTCCACTCGATCTAAACTCTAAAACACTCTAAAACACACTACCCACTGCCTAAATTCTAAGCTAATACTAGATACACACATACCAACATACAAACATTATTTTCCACCCTAATCTAAGCTCAAAAACAACTTCAAAACAAACTACCTACTGCCTAAGTCCTAAGCTGCCCGTAACTAAACACAAAACAATATTTCTCCTCCTCTCTTCCCGTCACTTCTTCTCCCCGTGCCCACTGTCTATAATGCTCTTATTTTTCTTCCCAAAGATTCCAGCAAAATAAAAAAATAATTTGCAGCTGTCTTCTGGAATTTTCTTGTCATCTTCCACTGAATGTTGCAGCATTTGCAGCCGAATTTCTGTCTTTTTTTCCTATGATTGCTGCAGGATTTCAGCAGCATATTCCTTGTCTTTTTCCTATGATTGCTGCAGGATTCCAGCAGCACATTCCAGATGCACATTCCAGCTACTTTCCTGAAATTCTTGTCTTTGTCTTCTACTTTCTTGTCCACCTTGCCAACTTGTACTCCCACAAATATATATATATATATATATATATATATATATATATATATATATATATATATATATACATATAACAAAGATTTCAACATGTGTACCTTATATATATATATGTATGTATATATATGTGTATAATGGATGGGACCAAAGAAATGAATACAAAGGACCGAAAGTGTGCATCTTTAAATATGCCCAGCTGGATTTTAAATGACAAATGGTGTGTGGGTGTGTAATATATATATATATATATACATATAGATACATATAGATACATATATGTAGAGATGCAAATTTTCCACACATTCTTCACTTTCCTCTCGGTCACTTTTATCCAACAATGTCAACCATTCCACATTCCCTTTTTACCCTTGTCACAATAAGTCAATTCAAATAAATTCCCAAATAACAAATAATACAACTTATCCACATGTTGAGAAATTTATTCAATTAAATTGACTTTTAACCATAAATCCACATTTTTAGGTAAAAAGAGAGAAAATATCAAATCAACACATTTTTATTCCATTTTCCAAATAAAGTCAATTAATTCCCGAATAAAATGTGGTAAATTAGATGTGAATAACTCTATTATTCTAGAGTTATCAGCGCCCCCGAAGCACCAACGGGTTTAAGCCCAATGATATGTAGGGTTTAGGCCCAATGATATGTAGGGTTTAGACGCATATATATAGGGATATCATTGTAATGAGTTAATTGAACCAAGAAATAATAATAGAGAATTCCATTTGCAGGACGTAGCCCTAAATTGGGGTGAACCTGGGTAAATCGTGTGTTCTGATTTTATTATTGTTTTTCGATTTCATCTATCAAATTCATATTCTACATGGTTAAAATCCTACAAGTGGTATCAGAGCCAGGGTTTTATCAGAGATGTCAGGAGGGTCGCGAATTGAGAGAGAGAAATTTAATGGAAAGCGGTTCGATCTGTGGAAGATGAAGATGGAGGATCTTCTTTGTGATCGAGATATATGGCCATCAATCGAATCGAAAAGGCATGTTGCTGAGGAAACGGGTTTGGCTTCCGAAAAGAGGGTTGAAGACTGGGATCGAATCGATTGGAAAGCAAAGGGCTTGATCCGTCTTTGTCTCGCAGACAACATTCTGACGAACGTGATGAGCGAACCAACAGCCAGGGCTATATGGCAGAAATTGGAGTCGCTATACCAAAGTAAGTCACTCGTCAATAAACTATTTTTGAGGAAGAAGTTGTATAACCTTAGGATGCATGAGGGTGATTTGTTCGCCGCACATTTGAACGAATTTAACACATTGATCAGTCAACTTGTATCTATTGGGGTAGACCTACAGAGAAATCTCAAAATTGGAAAGGGTCCCGATCTAAATCTCATGGGCGATCGAAGAGTAGAGAACGGAAGGTAAAATGTTGGAAGTGTGAAGAGTGGGGCCATATGAAACGAGACTGTAAAAACAAGGCAGTTCATAAAAGGGAAGAGGATTCAGCCTATAGAAAGGAAGTCGAGATGACAGGAGATATGTATGTGGCCACTGCGTGTATGGCACAGTCAGACAAATACATCTGGTACATTGACACCGATGCTTCATTCCACATGACACCTCATAGACACTGGTTTTGTGAATATGAGCAGTATGATGGTGGAGACGTCATTCTAGGAGATGATACTGCAGTTCAGGTTACTGGGCGTGGTCGCGTGAAGTTGAGGATGAAAGACGGCACAATAAAAACTCTTCCGAATGTGGTGCACATACCTTCTATGAGTAAAAATCTGTTATCAGTTGGCATGATGGCCGACTCAGGGGTTAACTTCAATTGCAATAAGGATTCGTGCAAGATGATTCGAGGTTCCATTGTAATTGCACGAGGAGTTCGTTATGGGACGTTATACAAATTGCTTGCGGAAACAGTCACTCTCAGTGGTAATTTCGTGTCCAAAAAGGCGAAGGAAGATGAGCATGATACTTCTCTGTTGTGGCATCAGAGGATGGGGCACATTGGAGAAAAGGGTTTATCTACCTTGTTTTCGAGCCAAATGGTGGAGGGAGTACCAGAGTGCTCTATGGATTTCGGGTTCTGTGAACATTGCATTTACGGAAAACAGAATCTAGTTAGTTTTCCACAGAATGGTGCAAGAATGTCAGAGCTTCTGGGACTAATCCACAGTTATGTTTTTGGACCTACTCCTACACCATCTATAGGAGGATCCAGGTATTATGTATCTTTCATAGATGACCTCTCACGATACAGTTGAATTTATTTTCTTAAAAGTAAATCTGAGGTGTTTGAAAAATTTCAAGAGTTTAAGGCTTTGATTGAAAATCAATTGGACAGGAAAATCAAAGGAGTTCGCACAGATAACGGAGGTGAATTCTTCTCAAATAAGTTCGAGCAGTTCTGTGTGAAAAATGGTATAGCAAGGCAAAAGACGACCCCATATACGCCTCAGCAGAATGGAGTGGCCGAAAGACTAAACCGGACACTCATGGAAAAGGCGAGGTGCATGCTGAGTTGGGCAGGGTTAGAACCTGAATTTTGGGCAGAAGCAGTTGCTACAGCTTGTCACCTGAAGAACAGGTCACCAACCACATCAGTGAAGAATCGTACACCATACGAGGTAGTGTTTGGGAAGAAGCCAAACCTGTCATATCTTCGTGTGTTTAGGTGTGATGCATATACTCATGTACCTAAGGAGAAGAGGGGGAAACTTGACAGCAAGTCCGAGAAGAACATATTCATTGGATACAAGGAAGCGGTCAAAGGCTATAAGTTGTGGAATCCTGAAACAAGATCTATAGTCTACAGCAGGGATGTTATCTTTCGTGAAACTCAATCTCAGGCTGGTACACAGAAGCGGGATGAGCAAAACAAAACAGTAGTGCTTGAAGAAGACATGAGAGATGAAGCTAAGGAAGTGGTGACACAAAGCACATCAGTTGAGAACCATTCGGATTTTGATTCTGACTTTGATTCTGATCAAGTTAACTTGGTTGATGATGTTGATGAAGCTCCTGATACAGGTAATACATCGGCTCTCAGGAGATCAACAAGGAATAGACGGACGCCTCTACGCTACGGGTTCAGTGCTTTTAGTACATGTGAAAACCCTACTTCTGTAAAAGATGCGAGATCAAGGGATGATGCAAATCAGTGGGAGCTGGCAATGATAGATTAGATACAGTCGCTTGATAAAAATGAGACATGGAGCTTGTGCAAATTGCCTAAGGATAGAAAGGCGATTGGGTGTAAATGGGTATTCAAGCAAAAATTGAAACTAGATGGAACCGTGGAGAAATACAAGGCGAGACTAGTTGCAAAGGGGTATTCTCAGATCGAGGGAGTAGACTATGATGAGATCTTCTCACTAGTGGCAAAAGTGACCTCGGTACGGTTTGTCCTGTCCATCGCAGCGGCTTATGATCTTGAAGTGGAACATATGGATGTAAAAACTGCATTCCTCCATGGTGATTTGGAGGAGGAGATTTACATGAGGCAACCAGAAGGATTTGAAGCAAAAGGGAAGGAGAATCTAGTGTGCAGGTTAAAGAAGTCTTTATATGGACTGAAGCAGTCTCTGAGGATGTGGTACTAAAAGTTTGATACACACATGCTTCAACTTAATTTTGCCCGTTTAAATTCTGATCACTGTGTCTACGTGAAGAGGGCAGGTGATGAATTTGTGATTCTTACTCTCTATGTGGACGATATGCTACTAATTGGAAACAGCATGAAGATGGTAAAATGGGTGAAAGGTCAGTTGGCCAAGAAGTTTAATATGAAAGACTTGGGGCCTGCAAATTTTATTCTGGGCATGCAAATTAAGAGGGATCGCAAGAAATGGAAACTGTGGCTAGGTCATGAGAAGTACATCAACGAGATTTTGAAGAAATTTGGTATGGCAGACTGCCAACCTGTTGGTACCCCTATATCTACAGGGACCAAATTGTTTGTGGAACAGTGTCCAAAGACTGATAAGGAAGCTGAGGTGATGGCTCAAGTGCCATACGCTAGTGCAGTTGGTAGTTTGATGTACGCTATGATATGTACGCGTCCAGATATAGCTCATGCAGTGGGAGTCCTGAGTAGATATATGTCCAATCCAGGTAAAGAGCATTGGACTGCAATCAAGAGAGTTTTCAGGTATCTTCGTGGAACTTCAAAATTATCTTTGTGTTTTGAAGGAGCAGAAGTTGGAAAAGCTCTTGATATCATCGGCCATGTAGACGCTGATTGGGGTGCAGATATAGATCGTAGGTGATCCACTAGTGGATATGTTTTCACACTATTTGGAGGTGCGGTGAGTTGGATGAGTAAGAGACAAAGCGTGGTAGCACTCTCCTCAACAGAAGCTGAATATATGGCTCTTACTCATGCTGGAAAAGAAGCTATATGGTTACGTCGTTTGTGTCTGGAACTTGGTTTTAAGTTAGGAGCCATGGAGGTGAGATGTGATAATCAAGGAGCTATTCATTTAGCTAAGAATCCGGCATTTCACTCAAGAACAAAGCACATTGACATTCAGTATCACTTCATTCGAGAGAAGGTGGAAAAGAAAGTGATTCAGCTTACAAAGGTTAACACGATGAAGAATAGTTCAGACTTTCTTACTAAGGTTGTCCCAAGAACAAAGTTTGAATGGTGTTCTGCGTCGACTGGGTTGACGATGAATGACAACTGGAAGGCTCTCGCTTGCTCGATATATTCACCAAGTGGGAGATTGTTGGAATTGGTAAATATTTTTAGGACACTTTGGGGGCAAAGCCCCCGCCTCGGGGGTCCCGCTGCCCGGATAGCGAGCTCAGGGGTAGTACCCCTGAAACACCAACGGGTTTAGGCCCAGTGATATGTAGGGTTTAGACGCCTATATATAGAGATATCATTGTAACGAGTTAATTGAACCAAGAAATAATAATAGAGAATTCCATTTGCAGGACGTAGCCCTAAATTGGGGTGAACCTGGGTAAATCGTGTGTTCTTATTTTATTATTGTTTTTCGATTTTGTCTATCAAATTCATATTCTACATCGTTAAAATCCTACAAATACATGGTCAGATTCGAAGTCGTAACTATCAGTATCTAGTGGACCATATGCATTGTAGGATGGGGAGTTGGAAGACTAAGTTGTTATCAAGAGCTTTTAGAATTGTCCTCATCATGGCAGTTTGTATCGTAATATCAATATATACAATGCATACTTGTGCAATACCAACACAACGAATGGATGGTTGGAGAAGATAAATTGGGATTTCCTCTAGGGAGATGAGTTATTTCGATTGGTATGCTCAAAGATAGGATTTATTAACCTATATTGATTATGAATAATTAAGGACTTAGTCTTACTAACTATCAATTTAGCATTAATTGGTTGTCACTTAATCAATCAGAACCTAAGGCAAAGTACCTATCATGTAGCTAGTTATTGGAAAGTATCTACGATTTTAATTTAATAATATCGTACTCCCAAGGAATTGGCAACGACTTAGTAGCAACTATAACTTAATCCTAACAATCATCTTATTAACAAATGAGTCAATCGATTATCAATATCTTGGAGGGTGATTTTGTATCACAACAACACATAACAAGCACTTATCAAGCATGTAAGAGATATCACATAGACATGTATTCTTATGTATATTTTGGTTGACATATCACTTCCATTATTTTAGATATATTTTGGTCTGGAATGCAATTGTGAACTGTATCTGCTTGTGTACCATATCTGAATTACCTAGTGTATTCACCCTACCTTAATGCTGACCCTTCTCACATTTCGGGTTAAAGTATCCATGAAAGCCTGTGTCACTCAGGAAATCATACCACTCACCCTAATGCTGACATAGCACACAAACTCAACCTCATTAAATTACATTAACAAACATGGTGATTTGTATGTTATTTTGCCTAATATGGCAAACATAAGGTATGTTAAACTAAACAGGCATATGATGTAGACCATGGTTAGAAATTGTCTATAACCGTTCATTTAGTTTAAAAGAGAAATAGATAATCAGTCATAATGTTAATTAAGCTGGTGACCTTTCCGTAAAAATGAGCAGAACCTCAACTTGCAAAACATGTATAATATAGCAATCATAATTTAATATCCAAATAGATATTTAGACGAACACAACTCAAATATATATAGAGAGGATCTAGGGAATCATGTCCATAGAGTAGTCACTACTTTATGAGGTCCGACGGCGTTGCCAAACTTGTATCCTTTGGGTTGCTCGAACCGACTCTGATTGGCAGAACCTTTGGAGAACGCTTCCTTGGCCTAGTAGCGATTTCTTTACCTTATGTACTGGGCTTAAGTAATACCCTGTTGATTAACTATTCGCTCACCTACTACTCTCTTAGGATCTCCAAATGAAATCCCGAAATTCTATGAATACTAAAGATGAACGCTATCTAATTGAATTCCCAGAATCTGAGATAAACACTCAGAAAATAGAGAAAACGAGACACTCTTAGTTGCTAGATGGCTTGTGTTGAGTGTTGAGGGATATGCTTAACCTTCCACCCCATAGGGTATTTATAGGAGTGAAATGGAGGGGTTTTTGCATGAAAAACCTATGTGGGATTCACATCTGAGGTTCGGGACGCCCGCCCCGAGCTCAGAACATCCAAAAATTGCACTTTTGCCCCAATATTTGCTACTTTTATGCAATTTACTCTTGAAACTTCCAAAATCACAAATTATGCAAAAAGATGTTAATTTTAATCAATTAAGATCAATTCGATTCCAATAATGCCATAATTTGTGTCTAAAAACATGCTAAAAATATGATATGATTTGTGCATATCATATAATCCCACACTTAGCTTTTTGCTTATCCTCAAGCAAACCTATTGATACGCGAAAATCGTATCACATTTTCAGCATGTTTTTATATATGATTTAGGGTGAAATTGAGGGTAAAATGATCTTAATTGTTCATTATTTACTTAATTTCACAATTTTTCTGATTTTGGAAGTGTCAGGTGAAAAGCGAAAACAGCAAATTTTGGGGCAAAAACGCAATTTTTGGAAATGTTGACTTGGTCAAAGGGTCAGGACGGGCGTCCCGACCCAGTCAAAGCACCGGGACGGGCGTCCAGGACTCGGGACGGGCGTCCCGACCTGGTCAACAGATCAGGACGGGCGTCCCAATCCTTGACGGGCGTCCCGAACCCCCAGAACCAGTCCCACATCGAATTTTTGATGAAAAATCACCCCGGGAAGCTGCTATAAATACCCCAGGCCTCCAGCAGTTGAAATCATTCCTCTCCACTCGATCTGAGTCATTAAGTGGTTTCCAGTGTACACTTCTCTAGTACACAACTCACTCAGAGAATCGGATCTCAGTTTTCTTTCTTATTAGTGTTTTGTTTTAGTTTCTGAGAAATAGTCTCAGATCTTAGGCTTCTATAGATAGGTTCGTTTATGGTATTCATAGAATCAGTCCACAGGGCTGGGCTTAAGCTGGGTATTAAGGTAAAGCCCAGTTACTAGGCTGAGGAAGCGTCCTCCGAAGGTTCTGGCGAGCAGAGTCAGGGCGAGCAATACGACATATACAGCAGTACGCTCCGTCGGCGAGACTACGTAAAGGGTGATTTCTTTATGGCATCAATCCCCATGTCCATCTCTTATATGTTGTTATTGTTTTGTTCTAAAGATCTATTATGAATACGAGATTACGATTTTTATGAATAGTTGTTTTATATGTTGACGTTGTTATGTTTTTCCGGAAATAGCCACCTGCTTAACATTCACTATGTCTGCATGTCTAATGTGCTCTTTTAAACTAATGTTAGGGTTATAGACAATTCCTAACCACGGTCTAATCATAACCTGTTTAGTTTAACAGGCATCAATTAGTATTGGTGTCTGCCATGCTAGATAAAATAACCTGTTGAACACCCTGTTTGTTAGAGTAGTCTAGGGTAAGTCGGGCCGAGTCTGATTATGCCGGTGGCTAGGGCAAGCGGTATGATCCCCGAAGTGACATAGGGCTTTCATGGATGCCTTCGTCCCGAACTGTGAGTAGGGCCGTCATTAAGGTAGGACGGTTTATTAGAAACCTCGGATGTGGTACGCCTTTAGACACAGAACATAGTTGCAATCCAGGCTAAGACATGTCTAAAATATTCGAATATAGGTCAATCAACATATAACATAGAATCAGGACTCATCTATAAAACACTTCTAGGATTAATTAGACTTAAACCTAGTCGAGAATGAATCACCCTCTCATCAAAGTATTTGATGAAGATTGCATAACTGGATCATAAGATAGGAGTTAGGATAAAAGGCTAGTTACTACTAAGCCGTTGCCACTTCCTTGGGAGTACGATATTTAACTTAATAAAATCGTAGATACTTTCCAACAGACTAGCTACACCATAGGTACTCTGCCTTAGGTTCTGATTGATTAAGTGACAATAATTGAATGCTAAGTGACAGTTAGTAAGACTCAGTCCTTAATTACTCATAATCGACATAGGTAAATAAAGCATATCTTTTAGCATACCAATCGGAAATGCATCAGATTTTTGGCGCCGTTGCCGGGGAAATATCATAATGAATTTAGGATTCCTGATCAAAATTCTAGAGGCTTATGATAGGTAAAGGTAGTAACTTAGACTTTAGACCCAACACTTATGTTATACCAGTTAGACAATCAATTTCCGAAATATAGGGTTATCATAACTAATTAATTTTAGATGTTATCTGGAATTAAGACACTTAAGATAATCAAATTTTAGAAAATTATTCTAGAACCATATTGAGGGAATTTAATTGCTTTCGAAATATTAAAAGAAAAAAAATTGTTTAAATGTAAAAATCTGGAAAAAAAATTGTACTTTTTCTCGTTTAATGGTAAGTTGTTCTCTTTTCCCTATCTTTTGTGTTCCCTCCTTTTGAATAGTTATTTTGTTGTGTTTTCTCTTTCTTCCAAATTGTTAAAGTTTTCACTTTCCCTGTAACCCCACTAACCAGTTTGCTCAGGATAAAATGTGTTCTTCTCTGTAGTTGCATGACTCGATCTTCAGAAGCTAACCTTGAAACACCAGTTGAAAATCCTGAACGAATCATTCGCACAGCTAATAGGCGAAGAACAGAAATGGCTGCTGAAAGACCTACCTTTGAATCCTACATCCAGCCACAGACTATCCCAGTCTCATCTGCCATCCGAATCCCTGGGAACCCTCGCTATGATCTTAAACCGAATGTGATCCAGCTGATTATAAATCGGGTTCAGTTTGGAGGAACTGCAGCCGAGAATCCGCTAGAACACCTATCTGATTTCTCTTCTCTTTGCGAAGGCCTCAAGGGAGATCACACTGCAGAAGTAACTAAACTCAACCTTTTTCCCTACTCACTAAGGGACAGAGCTAAGAGATGGTTGGCCCAGCTACCTACTAACTCCATCACCTCTTGGGACGAGTTAAGCAAAGCCTTCCTAGAAGAGTACTACTCTGCAGCAAGAGTCCTAGAATATCGAAGGGCTCTGTTTCACTCAAGCGGCTGATGAGACAGTGATCGAAGCTTGGGACAGATTCAAGGAGCTACTCAGGCTCTGCCCCCAACATGGACTTACCGAGGCTTTGCTGATTCAGCAATTTTACGGGGGTATGTCAGACATGAGTAAGCAAATTCTTGATGGACTTAATCCCCAGAGCGGTTTCAATGGAATGAGTGATGTAGATGCTAGAAACGCATCTGACATACCCTGTGACTATTTTGAGTTGATAATCTAATTTAGACTATTTCACACACTACACATAAGGAATACCCTGTGACTAAAGTAGAGCTAGAACTCAGTAAAGTTTTTGAACTATTTTCAGCCTTTACGACCATGACACATCTGCTGAACATTCAGACCTTTATATAGCAACTCGATCAGTCTATGCATGTATTCTGAACTATCTGACTCATTGAGGAATTTTGCTAAAAATATTGCTGAGAACCTTGTTGTGACTGCACCTATGATTTAACCTTTCATAAATCTCATATAGGTGATGCAGTTCCGATTGGTATGCTAAAAGATAGGCTTTATTTACCTATGTCGATTATGAGTAATTAAGGACTGAGTCTTACTAACTGTCACTTAGCATTCAATTATTGTCACTTAATCAATCAGAACCTAAGGCAGAGTACCTATCGTGTAGCTAGTCTGTTCGAAAGTATCTACAATTTTATTAAGTTAAATATCGTACTCCCAGGGAAGTGGCAACGGCTTAGTAGTAACTAGCCTTTTATCCTAACTCCTATCTTATGATCCAGTTATGCAATCTTCATCAAATACTTGGATGAGAGGGTGATTCATTCTACACTAGGTTTAAGTCTAATTAATCCTAGAAGTGTTTTATAGATGAATCCTGATTCTATGTTATACTGTTCCTATATGTTGATTGACCTATATTCGAATATTTTAGACATGTCTTAGCCAGGATTGCAACTATGTTCTGTGTCTAAAGGCGTACCACATCCGAGGTTTCTAATAAACCGCCCTACCTTAATGACGGCCCTACTCACGGTTCGGGACGAAGGCATCCATGAAAGCCCTATGTCACTTCGGGGATCATACCGCTTGCCCTAGCCGCCAGCATAATTGGACTTGGCCTGGCTTACCCTAGACTACTTTAACAAATAGGGTGTTTAGCAGGTTATTTTATCTAGCATGGCAGACACCAATACTAACTGATGCCTGTTAAACTAAACAGGTTATGATTAGACCGTGGTTAGGAATTGTCTATAACCCTAACTTTAGTTTAAAAGAGCACATTAGACATGCAGACATAGTGAATGTTAAGCAGGTGGCTATTTCCGGAAAAACATAACAACGTCAACATATAAAACAACTATTCATAAAAATCGTAATCTCGTATTCATAATAGATCTTTAGAACAAAACAATAACAACATATAAGAGAGGGACATGGGGACTGATGCCATAAAGAAAGCACCCTTTACGTAGTCTCGCCGACGGAGCGTACTGCTGTATATGTTGTATTGCTCGCCCTGACTCAGCTCGCCAGAACCTTCAGAGGACGCTTCCTCAGCCTAGTAACTGGGCTTTACCTTAATACCCAGCTTAAGCCCAGCCCTGTGGACTGACTCTTCGAACGCCTAGAGCCCTCTTAGGATCTCCTAACGAAATCCCGGGTATTCTATGAATACCAGAAACGAACCTATCTATAGAAGCCTAAGATCTAACACTATTTCTCAGAAACTAAAACAAAACTCTAATAAGAAAGAAAACTGAGATCCGAGTCTCTGAGTGAGTTGTGTACTGGAGAAGTGTACACTGGAAACCACTTAATGACTCAGATCGAGTGGAGAGGAATGATTTCAATTACTGGAGGCTTGGGGTATTTATAGCAGCTTCCCGGGGTGATTTTTCATCAAAAATTCGATGTGGGACTGGTTCTGGGGGTTCGGGACGCCCGTCAAGGATTGGGACGCCCGTCCTGATCTGTTGACCAGGTCGGGACGCCCGTCCCGAGTCCTGGACGCCCGTCCCGGGTTCGGGACGCCCGTCCTGACCCTTTGACCAAGTCAACATTTCCAAAAATTGCGTTTTTGCCCCAAAATTTGGTGTTTTCGTCTACTTTTCACCTAACACTTCCAAAATCAGAAAAACTGTGAAATTAAGTAAATAATGAACAATTAAGATCATTTTACCCTCAATTTCACCCTAAATCATATATAAAAACATGCTGAAAATGTGATACGATTTTCGCGTATCAGATAACCCCACACTTAGCTTTTTGCTTGTCCTCAAGCAAAGTCTACCTGAAGTTAGTGATTCTAAACTGTAGTGCAGTCACTTAAATTCCTAGTCATGTTTTTATTCCAAAAATTCTTCAGACAAGTCTTAACACAGGTCTGACTGGTTAGGTTGCTATGACAAGGTCTCAGATGTTTTTAGTAGCTTGTTATGATCAGGCAGAAAACAAGTCAACAACTAGGTTGAACTTTTTTCTTAGTCACAAGGTCTTCCTGATGTGTAGTGTGTGTACTAGTCTAGACCAGATAGTCAACACAATGTACTCTTGTCTTAACTACTACCAGATAACCCTTCGACCCATCGCTAGACATATTAACAACAAACAACTTTTTGAGTTCTGAGCTTCGGTGATCATATTTTTAATGTTTTAGCATTTAGTTATTTTCTTTATATATTCAGGGTATTTTGAGTCTTCTTAGAACACGTCAACTTCAACTACCCATGTAGCGAGTCCCACTCCGATGGCTCCCAGATGTACACGACCTTAGGGCATCAGACTTTAAATTCCCCGAAGGAGTGGTGCTCGAGTAGCGAAGGCCGCTGGCAAACTACCCTTATTTGATTAACTTCCTTTTGTTTCTTTTCACTTTTAGCTCAGAGTCTCATCTAGTCATTCTAACTGCCAATATATCCACAACTGGTCTAATTTTATCTAGTTAAGTCTCAAACAGGCAATTGGCTGAGGTCTCTAATCCAGACAAAGTTGTGCTTAGTTATCAGGAATTCCCTATTCCTAATCAATTAGTTCAGCAATAGTCATCAATTATCTCCTACTAACCATAACATACTACCTACATATCATAGACGTAAGCAATTGTTTAACCAAGCATACTGCATTTCGAAGTCTGAAAGAGGGAAATATTTTGAAATTTTTTGGAAGGGTGTGAAAATATAGGGAAAACAAGCAAAAGCATGCAAAACATTTTGCAAACTGCTACAGTGCACCGTGCACTGCTACCCCACACTTAATTCTGGCACAGTCCTCAGTGTTCATGCATATCTAATTACCCCACACTTATTTGAAAATAAGAAATAAAACACAAAGAAAAGATTCTTACCCCACACTTATTCGCCTAACTACGGGTAAGAAGGAACATATAAATAACAAAACAAGAAATAAAATGAAAGAGATACTCCCTTAGTCTGTGAAGTCCACAGTCTGCTCGGACGAGTCAAACGGCTCTCTGTAAATCTTTAGGCGTTGTCCATTTACTTTTTGAATAATGCCGTCAGAATCCATGATGTCACATGTCCGAAAGGTGATACTTCCTTGATTGTGAACGGTCCTGACCAACAGCTACGCAGCTTTCCTGGGAAAGATTTGAAACGTGAGTTGTACAACAATACCTTATAGCCTGGTTCAAAATTTTTCTGGGCTCTGAGTCGTTTGTCATGCCGGAGTTTACTTGTCATTTTGAACTGATGTGAGTTCTCGTAGGCTTTGAGCCTCCACTCATCCAATTCATTGAGTTGTAGAATCCGGTGTTCCTTAGTTAAATTATCGTCGAGATTGCATTTTTGCACTGCCCAGTAAGCTCTATGTTCAAGTTCAATCGGAAGGTGGCATGCTTTTTCGTAGACTAGTCGATAGGGTGAGAACCCCGTAGTGGTCTTGTATGCTGTACGGAAGGCCCATAATGCATCCTCCAGTTTATTGGCCCAATCCTTACGGTTAACACCCACGGTCTTTTCTAGGATTCTCTTTATTCCCCTATTGGTTACCTCAGCCTGCACGTTGGTTTGAGGATGGTAGGCTGTGGAAATGCGATGCTGAATTCCGTACTGCTGGAGTACCTTCTGCAATTGAGAGTTGCGGAAGTGCGTACCTCGATCACTGATTAGGGCTTTTGGACATCCAAACCTGGCAAAAATCTGCTTAAGGAATTTGCATACGGTTCTAGCATCATTAGTAGGTAGGGCCTGTGCCTCAGGCCATTTTGAAAAATATTCTACGGCTACTAAGATGTACTTCATACCAAAAGAGGAAGGAAACGGACCCATAAAATCTATACCCCATATGTCAAATATTTCTACACTTTGAATTGCCTGTTGGGGTAGACTGTCTCGAGAAGATATGGTTCCCGCTTTCTGACAGGCATCGCATGATCCTGGAAATGCTGCGGCATCTTTGAATATGGTAGGCCAGTAAAAGCCTGCTTCTAATACTTTTCGGGCGGTATTAGCTGCAGCTAAGTGACCGCCTGTTGGTCCGCAGTGACAATGTTCCAGAATTTGGAAACCTTCTTCTTGAGATACACACCTTCTGATCATCTGATCTGCACATATTCGAAATAGAAAAGGATCTTCCCAATAGTAATATTTCATGTCAGCAAAGAATTTTCTTCTTTGTTGAGCAGTGATATCACTAGGGAGAGTCCGGGCTGCCAAGTAATTTGCTATATCTGCAAACCAAGGGGGTGAGAAAATAGCAAATAATGCACATAGATTCTCATCCGGAAATCTATCAGATATGATTGTCTCATCAATGGCTTCTAGGGTCGGATTTTCTAACCTAGACAAGTGGTCTGCGGCTAAATTTTCTGCCCCTTTCTTATCCCGAATTTCTATGTCAAATTCTTGAAGCAATAAAACCCATCTAATCAATCTTGGTTTTGCGTCGGTTTTATTGAACAAGTATTTTAGTGCCGAATGATCAGTATAAACAATAGTTTTAGACAGGACTAGATAAGATCGAAACTTATCAAATGCATATACTACTGCTAATAATTCCTTTTCTGTCGTAGTGTAATTTTCCTGAGCATCAGTTAAGGTTTTACTAGCATAATATATTACATGAAATTTCTTATCATGTCTTTGTCCTAAAACTACTCCTACTGCATAGTCACTAGCATCACACATAAGCTCAAAAGGTAGACTCCAGTCTGGTGACGTCATGATAGGTGCAGTAGTTAAGAGTTCCTTAAGTCTATTAAAAGCTTTTAGACATTTCTCATCAAAGACAAGTGGAACATCTTTTCCGAGTAAATTGGTCAACGACCTGGCTATTAATGAAAAATCTTTTATAAACCTACGATAAAAGCCAGCGTGTCCCAAAAAACTCCTAATGGCTCTCACATTTTGGGAGGAGGTAGTTTTGAAATAACTTCAATTTTTGCCTTGTCTACTTCCACACCTAGGTGTGAGATCTTATGTCCTAAAACGATTCCCTCTTTTACCATGAAGTGGCATTTTTCCCAATTTAAAACCAAGTTAGATTTTATACAACGTTTCAACATTAACTCCAAGTTCTTTAGACAAACCTCAAATGAATTACCAAAAATAGAAAAGTCATCCATAAATACTTCCATAGATTTTCCTAACATGTCCTCAAAGATAGCAGTCATACAACGTTGAAATGTAGCAGGTGCATTACACAAACCAAAAGGCATCCTTCTATATGCAAATGTTCCAAAAGGGCATGTGAATGTAGTTTTATGCTGGTCCTCAGGGGAAATAGGAATTTGAAAATAACCAGAAAACCCATCAAGAAAGCAATAAAACATGTGTCCAGATAATCTTTCTAACATTTGGTCAACAAAAGGAAGGGGAAAGTGATCTTTTCGTGTGGCCGTATTTAATTTTCTATAGTCTATGCATACACGATGACCAGTTACAGTTCTTGTAGGGATTAGTTCATTATGCTCATTCCTAACAACTGTTATACCGCCTTTCTTAGGTACTACCTGCATCGGGCTTACCCACTCACTATCTGAGATAGGGTAGATAAGTCCTGCATCTAACAGTTTAATGACTTCTTTCTTAACAACATCACACACATTAGGATTCAACCTCCTTTGAGGTTGCACACATGGCTTATACTCATTTTCTAGAAGAATCTTATGCGAACAAAAGCTCGGATTAATACTTAGGATATCTGCAATTTTGTAGGCAAAGGCTCTTCTATGCTTTCTGCACATGTCCACAGTCATCTTCCTTTGTTCTGCAATCAGATCAGCTGCAAAGAATAATGGGAAGTTTCTTGTTGTCATCTAGGAATTCGTAGCACAGATGAGTGGGCAGTTCCTTCAGCTCCAAGTTTGGTGGATCTTCAAACGAGGTTCGTTCTTTCTTCATCTCATCATCACCTATCTCAGTGAAACTATCAGAAGTAATTTCATTTTCAGAAGAGCTAAGTTCAGGCTCCTCTAATTCTAGGGAGTCCTCACTTAGAACTTGATAGTTTGAGCATAGGTCTGTCACGTTAATTGCAATCAAGTGTTCCATGACATCCACACAAAAACAAGTATCATCTAAATGCATGGGATACCTAAGGGTCTCATTTAGATCAAAAGTGATGTCATCATTTCCTACCCTTAACTTGATTTGACCATTACTGACGTCTATTAATGCTTTTGAGGTTGCTAGAAATGGTCGACCTAGGATCAGGGGCACTCCTCCTTCCCCATTCATGTCCATGACAAAAATCCACAGGAAATACAAATTTTCCGACCTTTACTAAGAGATCTTCAATTATTCCCTTGGGGATTTTGACTGTCCTATCTGCAAGTTGTATGCACATCCTAGTCGTTTTCAAATCATGCAATCCTAATTTATCAAATAAACTAGATGGCATTAGATTAATACTAGCTCCTAAGTCTGCTAATGCATGCATGTTAGTAATATTTCCAATTGTACATGGCAAGGTAAAACAACCAGGATCTTTCTGTTTAGACGGTAGTTTATTCAACAGAACCGCCGAACATTCTTCATTAAGAACCACCTTGTCCATGTCAAATTTTCTTTTATTACTAACAACTTCTTTTAAAAACTTAGCATACTTTGGCATTTCAGAAATAACATCAAGTAAAGGTAAATTAACATGAATCTGACTAAAATTCTAAGAAACTTTTCAAATTGCTCCTTATCTTTATTGTGCATAAGTCTGGCAGGGTAAGGTACTTTTGGCCGGTACTCAGGAATAAACTCCGTCTTCCCTTTCCTTGCTACTTCGATTTCGACATCCGTCGGCGTTGGGTCCTTGGAGCCTTCTTCTGGTTCCTGCACAAGAATAGGAGGGTCAGATGGTTTGGGTGGAGATGGAGATAGAATTTTACCAGATCTTAGAGTGATGGTCTTGCATTCAGTTTGAGGGTTGGTCTCAGTGTTGCTTGGTAGCGTTCCCTGGGACCTGTGAGAGAAATGGGTGGATAGCTGACCCATTTGCCTCTCTAAAGTTTGTATAGCAGCTTGTGTGTTTCTGATTGTTTGCTCGGTCTGCTTCTGTCTATTCTCGTTCTGCTGGATTCTTTCGCGTGAGCTTCTGATCTTTCTGTTGGACTCTATCATTTCCTTGTTGGAGTCGGAAATGCTCTTCAGCATGTCTCTGAATTCTTGCATGGGATCAGCGGGAACGATGTAGTTCCTCGGTGCAGGCAGAGCGACTTACTGGTTCTGCGGATATGGTAGTTGCTGAGATACTCTTTTCCGGAAGTTAGTAGTCCCGGGATTGTTTCTCCAGCTAAATCCCGGATGGTTCTTCCAAGTGGGATTGTAGGTATTTCCTATAGGAGCAGAATTCACTGTGTCCACTTGTTCCATCTCCTCTGGAATAGTTAATATCCCATTACCATAACAATCCCCACTGAAATGTGGTCCTTGGCAAAATTCGCAGACATGGTATACTCACTGAATGCTTTTCCCTTGTTGGAAGGCATTCAGCTGATTAGTATTGCTGGCCTTCAGTGCCTCAAATTGATCATCAGTGGAGGCAACGTCCGCATTTACTGGTTGCTTCTTAGCTCGGCCACTTGTGCGCTAATTCTTGCTGTTCCTGTAGAGTCTCTCCAGAGCGTTTCTAGCATCTACATCACTCATTCCATTGAAACCGCTCTGGGGATTAAGTCCATCAAGAATTTGCTTACTCATGTCTGACATACCCCCGTAAAATTGCTGAATCAGCAATGCCTCGGTAAGTCCATGTTGGGGGCAGAGCCTGAGTAGCTCCTTGAATCTGTCCCAAGCTTCGATCACTGTCTCATCAGCAGCTTGAGTGAAACAGAGCCCTTCGATATTCTAGGACTCTTGCTGCAGAGTAGTACTCTTCTAGGAGGGCTTTGCTTAACTCGTCCCAAGAGGTGATGGAGTTAGTAGGTAGCTGGGCCAACCATCTCTTAGCTCTATCCCTTAGTGAGTAGGGAAAAAGGTTGAGTTTAGTTATTCTGCAGTATGATCTCCCTTGAGGCCTTCGCAGAGAGAAGAGAAATCAGATAGGTGTTCCAGCGGATTCTCGGCTGCAGTTCCTCCAAACTGAACCGATTTATAATCAGCTGGATCACATTCGGTTTAAGATCATAGCGAGGGTTCCCAGGGATTCGGATGGCAGATGAGACTGGGATAGTCTGTGGCTGGATGTAGGATTCAAGGGTAGGTCTTTCAGCAGCCATTTCTGTTCTTCGCCTATTAGCTGTGCGAATGATTCGTTCAGGATTTTCAACTGGTGTTTCAAGGTTAGCTTCTGAAGATCGAGTCATGCAACTACAGAGAAGAACACGTTTTAGCCTGAGCAAACTGGTTAGTGGGGTTACAGGGAAAGTGAAAACTTAAAAATTTGGAAGAAGAAAGAGAAAACAAACAAAACAACTATTCAAAAGGAGAAAACACAAAAGATAGGGAAAAGAGAACAACTTACCATTAAACAAGAAAAAGTACAATTTTTTCGGATTTTAATTTAAAAAATTTTTTTCTTTTAATATTTCGAAAGCAATTAAATTCCCTCAATATGGTTCTAGAATAATTTTCTAAAATTTGATTATCCTAAGTGTCTTAATTCCAGATAACATCTAAAATTAATTAGTTATGATAACCCTATATTTCGGAAATTGATTGTCTAACTGGTATAACATAAGTGTTGGGTCTAAAGTCTAGGTTACTACCGTTACCTATCATAAGCCTCTAGAATTTTGATCAGGAATCCTAAATTCATTATGATATTTCCCCGGCAACGGCGCCAAAATCTGATGCAGTTCCGATTGGTATGCTAAAAGATAGGCTTTATTTACCTATGTCGATTATGAGTAATTAAGGACTGAGTCTTACTAACTGTCACTTAGCATTCAATTATTGTCACTTAATCAATCAGAACCTAAGGCAGAGTACCTATCGTGTAGCTAGTCTGTTGGAAAGTATCTACGATTTTATTAAGTTAAATATCGTACTCCCAGGGAAGTGGCAACGGCTTAGTAGTAACTAGCCTTTTATCCTAACTCCTATCTTATGATCCAGTTATGCAATCTTCATCAAATACTTTGATGAGAGGGTGATTCATTCTCGACTAGGTTTAAGTCTAATTAATCCTTGAAGTGTTTTATAGATGAGTCCTGATTCTATGTTATATGTTGATTGACCTATATTCGAATATTTGACATATGGGGTATAGATTTCATGGGTCCGTTTCCTTCCTCTTTTGGTATGAAGTACATCTTAGTAGCCGTAGAATATTTTTCAAAATGACCTGAGGCACAGGCCCTACCTACTAATGATGCTAGAACCGTATGCAAATTCCTTAAGCAGATTTTCGCCAGGTTTGGATGTCCAAAAGCCCTAACCAGTGATCGAGGTACGCACTTCCGCAACTCTCAATTGCAGAAGGTACTCCAGTAGTACGGAATTCAGCATCGCATTTCCACAGCCTACCATCCTCAAACCAACGGGCAGACTGAGGTAACCAATAGGGGAATAAAGAGAATCCTAGAAAAGACCGTGGGTGTTAACCGTAAGGATTGGGCCAATAAACTGGAGGATGCATTATGGGCCTTCCGTACAGCATACAAGACCACTACGGGGTTCTCACCCTATCGACTAGTCTACGAAAAAGCACGCCACCTTCCGATTGAACTTGAACATAGAGCTTACTGGGCAGTGCAAAAATGCAATCTCGACGATAATTTAACTAAGGAACACCGGATTCTACAACTCAATGAATTGGATGAGTGGAGGCTCAAAGCCTACGAGAACTCACATCAGTTCAAAATGACAAGTAAACTCCGGCATGACAGACGACTCAGAGCCCAGAAAAATTTTGAACCAGGCTATAAGGTATTGTTGTACAACTCACGTTTCAAATCTTTCCCAGGAAAGCTGCGTAGCTGTTGGTCAGGACCGTTCACAATCAAGGAAGTATCACCTTTCGGAGCATGTGACATCATGGATTCTGACGGCATTATTCAAAAAGTAAATGGACAACGCCTAAAGATTTACAGAGAGCCGTTTGACTCGTCCGAGCAGACTGTGGACTTCACAGACTAAGGGAGTATCTCTTTCATTTTATTTCTTGTTTTGTTATTTATATGTTCCTTCTTACCCGTAGTTAGGCGAATAAGTGTGGGGTAAGAATCTTTTCTTTGTGTTTTATTTCTTATTTTCAAATAAGTGTGGGGTAATTAGATATGCATGAACACTGAGGACAGTCCCAGAATTAAGTGTGGGGTAGCAGTGCACGGTGCACTGTAGCAGTTTGCAAAATGTTTTGCATGCTTTTGCTTGTTTTCCCTATATTTTCACACCCTTCCAAAAAAATTTCAAAATTTTTCCGTCTTTCAGACTTCTAAATGCAGTATGCTTGGTTAAACAATTGCTTACGTCTATGATATGTAGGTAGTATGTTATGGTTAGTAGGAGATAATTGATGACTATTTCTGTACTAATTGATTAGGAATAGGGAATTCCTGATAACTGAGCACAACTTTGTCTGGATTAGAGACCTCAGCCAATTGCCTGTTTGAGACTTAACTAGATAAAATTAGACCAGTTGTGGATATATTGGCAGTTAGAATGACTAGATGAGACTCTGAGCTAAAAGTGAAAAGAAACAAAAGGAAGTTAATCAAATAAGGGTAGTTTGCCAACTGCTTTCGCTACTCGAGCACCACTCCTTCGGGGAATTTAAAGTCTGATGCCCTAAGGTCGTGTACATCTGGGAGCCATCGGAGTGGGACTCGCTACATGGGTAGTTGAAGTTGACGTGTTCTAAGAAGACTCAAAATACCCTGAATATATAAAGAAAATAACTAAATGCTAAAACATTAAAAATCTGATCACCGAAGCTCAGAACTCAAAAAGTTGTCTGTTGTTAATATGTCTAGCGATGGGTCGAAGGGTTATCTGGTAGTAGTTAAGACAAGAGTACATTGTGTTGACTATCTGGTCTAGACTAGTACACACACTACACATCAGGAAGACCTTGTGACTAAGAAAAAAGTTCAACCTAGTTGTGTTGTGTTTTCTGCCTGATCATAACAAGCTACTAAAAACATCTGAGACCTTGTCATAGCAACCTAACCAGTCAGACCTGTGTTAAGACTTGTCTGAAGAATTTTTGGAATAAAAACATGACTAGGAATTTAAGTGACTGCACTACGGTTTAGAATCACTAACTTCATGTAGACTTTGCTTGAGGACAAGCAAAAAGCTAAGTGTGGGGTTATCTGATACGCGAAAATCGTATCACATTTTCAGAATGTTTTTATATATGATTTAGGGTGAAATTGAGGGTAAAATGATCTTAATTGTTCATTATTTACTTAATTTCACAGTTTTTCTGATTTTGGAAGTGTCAGGTGAAAAGTAGACGAAAACACCAAATTTTGGGGCAAAAACGCAATTTTTGGAAATCTTGACTTGGTCAAAGGGTCAGGACGGGCGTCCCGAACCCGGGACGGGCGTCCAGGACCCGGGACGGGCGTCCAGGACTCGGGACGGGCGTCCCAACCTGGTCAATAGATCAGGACGGGCGTCCCGAACCCCCAGAACCAGTCCCACATCGAATTTTTGATGAAAAAATCACCCCGGGAAGCTGCTATAAATACCCCAAGCCTCCAGCAGTTGAAATCATTCCTCTCCACTCGATCTGAGTCATTAAGTGGTTTCCAGTGTACACTTCTCCAGTACACAACTCACTCAGAGACTCGGATCTCAGTTTTCTTTCTTATTAGTGTTTTGTTTTAGTTTCTGAGAAATAGTCTCAGATCTTAGGCTTCTATAGATAGGTTCGTTTATGGTATTCATAGAATCAGTCCACAGGGCTGGGCTTAAGCTGGGTATTAAGGTAAAGCCCAGTTACTAGGCTGAGGAAGCGTCCTCCGAAGGTTCTGGCGAGCAGAGTCAGGGCGAGCAATACGACATATACAGCAGTACGCTCCGTCGGCGAGACTACGTAAAGGGTGATTTCTTTATGGCATCAGTCCCCATGTCCCTCTCTTATATGTTGTTATTGTTTTGTTCTAAAGATCTATTATGAATACGAGATTACGATTTTTATGAATAGTTGTTTTATATGTTGACGTTGTTAAGTTTTTCCGGAAATAGCCACCTGCTTAACATTCACTATGTCTGCATGTCTAATGTGCTCTTTTAAACTAAAGTTAGGGTTATAGACAATTCCTAACCACGGTCTAATCATAACCTGTTTAGTTTAACATGCATCAGTTAGTATTGGTGTCTGCCATGCTAGATAAAATAACCTGCTAAACACCCTGTTTGTTAGAGTAGTCTAGGGTAAGCCAGGCCAAGTCCAATTATGCTGGCGGCTAGGGCAAGCGGTATGATCCCCGAAGTGACATAGGGCTTTCATGGATGCCTTCGTCCCGAACCGTGAGTAGGGTCGTCATTAAGGTAGGGCGGTTTATTAGAAACCTCGGATGTGGTACGCCTTTAGACACAGAACATAGTTGCAATCCTGGCTAAGACATGTCTAAAATATTCGAATATAGGTCAATCAACATATAGGAACAGTATAACATAGAATCAGGATTCATCTATAAAACACTTCTAGGATTAATTAGACTTAAACCTAGTGTAGAATGAATCACCCTCTCATCAAAGTATTTGATGAAGATTGCATAACTGGATCATAAGATAGGAGTTAGGATAAAAGGCTAGTTACTAGTAAGCCGTTGCCACTTCCCTGGGAGTACGATATTTAACTTATTAAAATTGTAGATACTTTCGAACAGACTAGCTACACGATAGGTACTCTGCCTTAGGTTCTGATTGATTAAGTGACAATAATTGAATGCTAAGTGACAGTTAGTAAGACTCAGTCCTTAATTACTCATAATCGACATAGGTAAATAAAGCCTATCTTTTAGCATACCAATCGGAACTGCATCACCTATATGAGATTTATGAAAGGTTAAATCATAGGTGCAGTCACAACAAGGTTCTCAGCAATGTTTTTAGCAAAATTCCTCAATGAGTCAGATAGTTCAGAAAACATGCATAGACTGATCGAGTTGCTATATAAAGGTCTGAATGTTCAGCAGATGTGTCATGGTCGTAAAGGAAGAAAATAGTTCAAAAACTTTACTGAGTTCTAGCTCTACTTTAGTCACAGGGTATTCCTTATGTGTAGTGTGTGAAATAGTCTAAATTAGATTATCAACTCAAAATAAGCTTTCGAGTAGTCACCAACTAATAGTTCTACCAGTTATTATGAACATAAACAACAAAATGAACGACTTTCAAGTTTCTGAGCTTTAGTGCCAATCACTTTATTTTTATGATATTCAAAGAAAAATACACTGAGTGTATATTTTAATTGACTTTCGGGGTAATTTTGTGTTTGCTTTCACATATCAACTTTAACTACCCAGGTATCGAGCCCCTTTTCGATGACTCCCAGATTTACACGATCTTAGGGCACCAGGCATTAAGTTCCCTTGGGAAGGGGTTCTCGAATAGCAAAGGATACTTGCAAACTACCCTTTTGACATTTTAAGTTATGACACTTTTAGCTCAGAATTCCATCTAGTCATTCAAGTTGCTATTACATTCTCAAACGGTCTAATATTATTTAGTTCACCTCAAAAAGGTACTCGGTTGATTTTTCTAATCCAAACTAGATTGTGCTAAAAAATCAGGAATTCCCTACTTCTAAGTGATGAATTCAACAAAGCAACCGAATTGTCCCTAATGGTCATAACACTCTATTGAATACATATCACAGACAGAAGCAATTTTTCAATCTGTCAATACAATTTTTGAAGTCTAAAAGAGTGAAAATTTTTGAAATTTTTTTTGGAAGGGATGCAATCTCTCTGAAAACAGAGGAAAAATGGCAAATATTTTTAATTTGAGTGCACTGTGCACTACTACCCCACACATAAGATTTACATTGTCCTCAGTGTTCATGTATATCCTATCACCCTACACTTATTTGAAAAATAAGAGTAAAAACGAAAAGCAGAAAGAATTTCAACTAAGCCACATAAAATTGAAACAAAACAAAACAAAACAAAGCAAGAATTAAAATTGAAAAAGAATTTACTCCCTTATTCGTCGAGCAAAATAGTTTGCTCGGTGTGGTCGAACAGCTCTTTGTAGAATTTCAAGTGCTGCCGTTTCACTTTTTGAGTAGCACCGTCGAAATCCATTATCACACATGCGCCAAAGGGCGACACTTCTATGATAGTAAATGGGCTTGACCAGTAACTTCGTAAGTTTCCTGGAAACAATTTCAAACGTGAATTGTATAACAACACTTTATCTCCTGGTTCGAAATTTTTCTGGGATCAAAGTCGCTTATCATGCTGGAGTTTACTCGTCATTTTGAATTGATGTGAGTTTTCATAGGCTTTAAGCCTCCATTCATCCAATTCATTGAGTTGTAAATCTTGTTTTCATTAGACAAAGTATTATCTAGATTGCATTTTTGCACAGCCCATTATACTCTATGTTCGAGTTTGACAGGCAAGTGACATGCTTTTCCGCAATCCAATCTATAAAGTGAAAAACCTATAGATGTTCTATATGTCGTGCAGAAAGCCAATAAGGCATCATCAAGTTTTATAGCCCAATCCTTACGGTTAACACCTACAGTCTTTTCTAATATTCGTTTAATGCCCATATTGCTTACCTAAACCTGCCCATTAGTTTGTGGGTGCTATGTTGTGGAAAAGAGATGCTGAACTCCATATTGCTTGAGTACTTTCTGCAATTGTGAGTTGCAGAAATGTGTACCTCTGTCATTGATTAGGGCCTCAGGACACCCGAATCTAGAAAATAATTTTCTAAGAAATCTGCACATAACGCTAGCATCATTAGTAGGCAATGCCTGTGCCTCAGGCCATTTTGAAAAATACTCTACAGCTACTATGATGTACTTATTGCCAAAAGAAAAAGGAAATGGCCCCATAAAGTCTATACCCTAAATGTCAAATATTTCAACACATTGAATCACCTGTTTGGGTAGACCGTCTTGAGAAGATATGTTACCTGCTCTCTAGCAAGCATCGCAGGACCTTACGTAAGATGTTACATCTTTGAGTATGGTGGGCCAGTAGAATCCTACTTCTAAAACTTTCCTGGCAGTGTTAGCTATATCTAAATGGCCACCAGTAGGTCCAAAGTGGCAATGCTTCAAAATCTTGAAACCTTCTTCTTGAGAGACGCATATTCTGATCATTTGGTCTGCACAAATTCGAAACAGAATGGGTCCTCCCAATAGCAATATTTTATATCAGCAAAGAATTTCATCCTTTGCTAGATTGTGATATCACTTGGAAGAGTTTGAGCTACCAAATAATTCGCAATATCAGCAAACCATGGAGGAGAATAGATAGCAAATAAAGCACATAAACTTTCATCCAGAAATTTGTCCGATATTATTGATTCATCTATAGCTTCTAATGCAGGGTTTTCTAATCTAGACAGATCATGTTCAGCTAGATTTTCTGCCCCTTTCTTAACCCTGATTTCTATGTCAAATTCTTGTAATAATAAAACTCATCTGATGAGTCTCGATTTTGCATCAGTTTTATTGAACAAGTATTTCAGTGCAGAATGATCAATATACAACTATTGTTTTCGACAGGACCGGATAAGATCAAAATTTGTCAAAAGCATATACTATAGCTAGTAATTCCTTTTAAGTTGTAGTGCAATTCTCTTGAGCGTCAGTCAATGTTTTACTAGCATAGTATATCAGATGAAATTTCCTATCATGTTGTTGTCCCAAAATAACTCCTACTGCATAATCACTAACATCACCCATCAATTCAAAAGGTAAATTCCAATCAGGTGATGTCATAATGGGTGAAGTGGTCAATAGTTCCTTAAGTTTGTAAAAAGCTTTCATGCATTTTTCATCAAAAATGAAAGGAACATCTTTACACAGTAAATTAGTCAATGGTCTGGCTATTAGAGAAAAATCTTTTATGAATCTCTTGTAAAAACTAGCATGACCCAAAAAACTTCTGATGGATCTTATAGAGTTAGGTGGAGGTAGTTTTGAAATTATTTCAATCTTTGCTTTATTACTTCCATACATTTCTGTGAGATTTTATGCCCTAGAACGATTCCTTCTGTCACCATGAAAAGACACTTTTCCCAATTCAAAACCAAATTAGCTTTTACAAAATGTTTAAGCATTGATGCCAAGTTTCTCATGCAGACCACAAGTGAATTACCAAAAACTGAGAAATCATCCATGAATACTTCCACAGACTCTCCTAACATGTCATCAAAAATAGACGCCATACAACGTTGGAAAGTAGCAGGCGCATTACACAAACCAAAAGGCATCCCTCTATATGCAAATGTTCCAAAAGGGCATATGAATGTAGTTTTATGCTGATCTTCCGAAGAGATTGGGATTTGGAAATACCCAGAAAATCCATCAAGAAAGCAATAAAACATATGTCCAGATAATCTTTCTAATATTTGGTCAATAAAAGGGAGAGGGAAATGATCTTTTAGTGTAGCAGTGTTTAGCTTCTTGTAATCAATGCAAACACGATGACTAGTAACAGTTCTAGTAAGGATCAATTCATTATGCCCATTTCTAACAACTTTTATTCCTCCTTTCTTAGGTACCACCTGTACTAGGCTTACCAATTCACTATCAGAGATAGGGTAGATAAGTCCAGCATCTAACAATTTGGTCACCTCCTTTTTATCTACATCACACACATTAGGATTCAACCTCCTTTGAGGTTGCACACAAGGATTATACTCATTTTCTAAAAGAATCTTATGGGTGCAAAAACTTGGATTGATACCTGGAATATCCCCATTTTTATACGCAAAAGCTCGTTTGTACTTTTTGAGTATGTCCAAAGTCAACTCCCGTTGTTATGCAGTTAGGTCTGCTGCAAGAATGATGGGAAGCTTCTTGCTGTCGTCTAGGAATCCATAGCATAAATGTTTTGGTAATTCCTTCAGCTCCAAATCTGGGGGATCTTCAAACGATGTTTGTTCCTTCTTTAGCTCCTAAGCACCTATCTCGACAAAATTGTCAGAGCTGGTTTCGTAATTGGAAAAACTAAAATCAGCTTTTTCCAATTCCAAAGAGTCCTCTTTCAAGACTAGATAGTTAGAGCACAGATCTGTCATGTTAAGTTCAATTAACTGATCAATAGCATCTACACACAAAACATTATCATCTAGATGCATGTGATACTTAAGAGTTTCATTTAGATCAAATGTGATATCCTAATTTTCAACCCTCAGTTTTACTTGACCATTGTTAACATCGATCAATGCCTTAGAGGTAGCTAGAAAAGGTCAACCTAGAACCAAAGGTACACCACCTTCACCATTTATATCCATACAACAAAATCCAAAGGAAAGATAAATTTTCCAACCTTTACTAAGAGGTCTTCAATTATCCCCCTAGGAATCTCGATTTTCCTATCAATAAGTTGTATGCACATTCTAGTCATTTTCAAATAAACTAGATGGCATTAAATTGATACTAGCTCCTAAGTCTGCTAATGCATGCATATTAGTAATATTTCCAATCGTACATGGCAAAGTAAACAACCTGGATCTTTCTATTTGGAAGGCAGTTTATTTAATAGAAATGCCGAGTATTCTTCATTAAGAACCACTTTGTCAATGACGAATTTTCTTTTATTACTAATAATTTCCTTCAAAAACTTAGCATATTTAGGCCTTTCATAAATAACATCAAGCAAATGTAAATTAACATGAATCTGACTAAAGGTTTTGAAAAACTTTTCAAATTGCTCCTTATCTTTATTTTGCATTAGTCTTGTAAGGTAAGGTACTCTTGGTTAGTACTCAGGGACAGACTCCTTCTTCTCTTTCCTTGGTACATAATTTTCGACCACTGTCGGCGTTGGTTCCTTGGAGCTATCTTCTTTTTCCTGCACAAGAATAGGAGTGCTGATGCGTTCCGATTGGTATGCTAAAAGATAGGCTTTATTTACCTATGTCGATTATGAGTAATTAAGGACTGAGTCTTACTAACTGTCACTTAGCATTCAATTATTGTCACTTAATCAACCAGAACCTAAGGCAGAGTACCTATCGTGTAGCTAGTCTGTTGGAAAGTATCTACGATTTTATTTTACTAATATCGTACTCCCAGGAAAGTGGCAACGGCTTAGTAGTAACTAGCCTTTTATCCTAACTCCTATCTTATGATCCAGTTATGCAATCTTCATCAAATACTTTGATGAGAGGGTGATCCATTCTCCACTAGGTTTAAGTCTAATTAATCCCAAAAGTGTTTTATAGATGAGTCCTGATTCTATGTTATACTGTTCCTATATGTTGATTGACCTATATTCGAGTATTTTAGACATGTCTTGGCCTGGATTGCAACTATGTTCTGTGTCCAAAGGCTACCACATCTGAGTTTCTACGCTACCGCCCCATCGTTAAGGGTAACAGCCCTACTCACGGCTCGGACTAAAGTCAGCAATGAACGGTACCCTATGTCACTTCGGTATCATGCTGCTCGTCTCATAACCGCCGACATAACACTCTACTCAGCCTACCTAGACTACTCTCAACCAACAGGGTGTTCCGCAGATTATTTTATCTAGTATGGCAGACACCAATACTAATTGATGTCTGTTAAACTAAACAGGTTATGAATAGACCGTGGTTAGGAATTATCTATAACCTTAATTTTAGTTTAAAAGAACGGCATTAGACATGCAGACATAATGAATATTTAAGCAGGTGGCCATTTCCGGAAAAACATAACAACTTCAACATATAAACAAATATTCATAAGAATCGTAATCTGATATTCAAATTAATATTTAGATAAAACAATTCGTAAACAAACAGAACCTCGTCTAGGGGACCCACTGTCATAAAGTAATCACCACTCTATGCAGGTCCAGCCGGCGCTGCAGCTCCTGTATGCTCCTGACTGCTCGATCCTACTCTGCTCAGCAGAGCCTTCGGAGAACGCTCCTTAGACCTAGTAGCAATTGCTTTACCTTACATCCCGGGCTTAAGCAAATTGCCCTAATCTGACTAAGAACACGCACCCTATCTCTCTCTTAGGATCTCCTAACGAAATCCCGGTATTCTATGAATACCAAAAACGAACCTATCTATCGAAGCCTAAGATCTGAGACTATTTCTCAAAAACTAAGAAAACAAAACACTAAAGAAAGAAAGAAAACTGAAACTGAAACCCGAGTCTCTCAGTGACTTGTGTACTCGAGAATTGTACACTAGAAGTCTCTAAATGACTCAGATCGAGTGGAGAGGAATGATTTCAACTCCTGGAGGCCTGGGGTATTTATAGCAGCTTTCTGGAGTGAACAATTCCAAAAAATTCGATGTGGGACAAATTCTGGTGCTTCGGGACGCCCGTCCTGGTGGTTTGACTGGGTCGGGACGCCCGTCCCGAATTCGGGACGCCCGTCCCGGACCGTTGACCAAGTCAACATTTCCAAAAATTGCATTTTTGCCCTAAAATTTGCTGTTTTCGTCCAATTTGCTCCTGAAACTTCCAAAATCGAAATTTAAGCAATTTTATGTCAATTTGATTCAATTAAGATCAAATACATTCAAATATTGCCCTAATTTATGTCTAAAAACATGCTAAAAAGGGTATATGATTTGTGCACATCAAATAACCCCACACTTAGCTTTTTGCTTGTCCTCAAGCAAAGTCTACCTGAAGTTAGTGATTTTAAATCATATGTATAGTCACTTAAATTTTCTAGTCATGTTTTTACTCCAAAAGTTATTCAAACAATTCTTAACACAGGTCTGACTGGTTAGGTTGCTATGACAAGGTCTCAAATGTCTCTAACAGATTGTTACAATCAAGCAGGAAACAACTTAACAACTAGGTTGAACTTTTTTCTCAGTCACAAGGTCTTCCTGATGTGTAGTGTGTGTTAGCCTAGACTAGATAGTCAACACAATAAACTCTCATCTTAACTACTACCAGATAATATTTCGACCCGTCGCTAGACATACTAACAACAGACAACTTTTTGAGTT
Source organism: Asclepias syriaca (assembly GCA_027405835.1). NCBI lineage: Eukaryota > Viridiplantae > Streptophyta > Magnoliopsida > Gentianales > Apocynaceae > Asclepias > Asclepias syriaca. The sequence continues at coordinate 13,516,055 of CM049932.1, forward strand.
CTGAGCCTTGGTGATCAGATTTTTAATTTTTTAGCATTTTATTGATTTTTTTTCTTTTATAGATCTTTCAGGGTATTTTGAGTCTGCTTAGAACACGTCAACTTCAACTACCCATGTAGCGAGTCTCACTCCGATGACTCCCAGATCTACACGACCTTAGGGCATCAGGCTTTAAGTTCCCCGAAGGAGTGGTGCTCGAGTAGCGAAGGCCGCTGCAAACTACCCTTATTTAATTTACTCTCTTTTGTTTCTTTTCACTTTTAGCTCAGAGTCTCATCTAGTCATTCTAATTGTCAATACATCCTCAACTGGTCTAATCTTATCTAGTTAAGTTTTGAAAAGGTAATTGGCTGAGGTCTCTAATCCAGACTAAGTTGTGCTCATTTATCAGGAATTCCCTATTCCTAATCAATAAGTTCAAAATAGTCATCATATTGTCTCCTACTAACCATAACATTCTACCTACATATCATGGACATAAGCAACGTTTAACCAATCATACTGCATTTTGAAGTCTGAAAGAATGAAAAATTTTGAAAAATTTTGGAAGGGTGTGAAAATACGGGGAAAACAAGCAAAGCATGCAAAAATTTTGTTTAAACTACAGCAGTGCACCGTGCACTGCTACCCCACACTTAAGCCTGACACTGTCCTCAGTGTTCATGCATATCTAATCTACCCCACACTTATTTGAAAATAGGAAACAGATAAAAACAAAACAAAGAACTCTTACCCCACACTTATTCGACTAACTAAGGGTAAGAAGGGAAATAAAGCAATGAAAAAAATAACAAATAACAAAACACGAAATAAAATGAAAAGAGATACTCCCTTTACTCGTTGAGCAGAAGGACTTGCTCAGATCTGTCCATTGGCTCTCGGTATGGTTTTAAACGTTGCCCGTTTACTTTCTGAGAGATGTTATCTTGATCCATGATGATGACTGCTCCAAATGGTGACACCTCTGTAATGGTAAACGGACCTGACCAATAACTGTTTAGTTTTCCTGGAAACAATTTCAAACGTGAGTTGTATAATAACACTTTATCACCTGGTTCAAAAATTTTCTGGGATCTAAGTCTGTTATCATGTCGAATTTTACTCCTCATTTTAAATTGGAGAGAATTCTCATATGCATTAAACCTCCACTCATCCAATTCATTGAGTTGTAACATCCTATTTTCCTTAGACAAATTATCATCTAGATTGCATTTCTGCAAAGCCCAAAATGCTTTATACTCTAGTTCAACAGGCAAATAGCATGCTTTTCCGTAAACCAATTTGTAAGGTGAAAATCTTGTAGAGGTTCTATATGCCGTACGGAAGGCCCATAAGGCATCATCTAATTTTATGGCCCAATCTTTACGGTTAACTCCTACAGTTTTTTCTAAAATTCTTTTGATACCTCTTTTGGTTACCTCAACCTGCCCATTGGTCTGTGGGTGATAGGCCGTGGAAAAGTGATGATGAACTCCATATTGCTTGAGTGTTTTCTGCAATTGTGAGTTGCAGAAGTGCGCACCTCTGTCGCTTATGAGGGCTTTGGGACATCCAAATCTGGAAAACAATTTCTTAAGGAATCTGCACACAGCTATAGCATCATTAGTAGGCAATGCCTGTGCTTCAGGCCATTTTGAAAAATAATCTACAGCTACTATGATGTAATTATTTCCAAAGGAAGAAGGAAAAGGACCCATGAAGTCAATACCCCAGATATCAAATATTTCGACACTTTGTATCACCTGCTGGGGTAGACCGTCTCTAGAAGAAATATTACCTGTTCTCTGGCAAGCATCACATGACTGAATGTATGCTGCTGCATCCTTGAAAATAGTAGGCCAATAGAATCCTGCTTCCAACACTTTCCTGGTAGTGTTGGTGGCAGCTAGATGGCCTCCAGTAGGTCCACAATGACAATGCTCCAGGATCTTATATCCTTCTTCTTCTGAAACGCACCTTCTGATCATCTGATCTTTACAAATTCGAAATAGAAAAGGATCTTCCCAATAGTAATTTTTCAATTCAGCAAAGAATTTCTTTCTTTGCTGCTTATCCATATTACTTGGGAGGGAGTGAGCAACTAAGTAATTGGCAATGTCAGCAAACCACGGAGGAGAAATGATAGTAGATAATGCAAATAAGTTCTCATCCGGAAATTTATCTGATATTACTGTTTCATCTATTGCTCCTAATCCAGGGTTTTCTAATCTAGACAGATGATCTGCAGCTAAATTTTCAGCCCCTTTCTTATCTCTTATTTCTATATCAAATTCCTGTAGCAATAAACCCATCTAATCAATTTGGTTTTGCATCAGTTTTTATTGAACAGGTATTTCAAAGCAGAATGATCAGTGTAAACTATTGTTTTAGACAAGATTAGATAAGATCTAAATTTATCAAAAGCATATACTACAGCTAGTAATTCCTTTTCGGTAGTTGTGTAATCTCCTGAGCATCAGTTAAGGTTTACTAGCATAGTAAATTACATGAAATTTCTTATCACGTCTTTGTCCTAAAACACTCCTATTGCATAATCACTAGCATCACACATCAATTCGAAGGGCAAACTCCAATCAGGTGATGTCATAATAGGTGCAGTAGTTAATAGTTCCTTAGTTTAATAAATGATTTCATGCATTTCTCATCAAAAATGAAAGGAACATCTTTACCCAATAAGTTTGTCAAAGGTCTGGCTATTACTGAAAAATCTTTTATGAAACCCTATAAAAGCCAGCATGCCTAAGAAACTTCTCACAGATCTTACAGATTTAGGCGGAGGAGTTTTGAGATCACTTCAATTTTAGCTTTATCTACCTCCATACCCCTCTGCGAAATCTTATGTCCTAGAACAATTCCTTCTTTAACCATGAAATGACATTTCTCCAGTTAGAACCAAATTATATTTTATACAACGTTTAAGCATAGATTCCCAGGTTATTCAAACAGATAACAAATGAGTCAACGAACACTGAGAAATCATCCATAAATACTTCCATAGACTCTCCTAACATGTCATAAAAATAGAGGTCATCACGCTGAAAGTAGCAGGGCATTAAATAATCCAAAAGGCATCCTTCTATATGCAAATGTTCCAAAAGGGCAAGTAAACGTAGTTTTATGCTGATCTTCAGGAAAGATAGGAATTTCAAATAACCAGAAAATCCCTCAAGAAAGCAATAAAACATTGTCCCGATAACCTTTCTAACATTTGGTTAATAAAAGGAAGGGGGAAGTGATCTTTTCGTGTGGCAGTATTTAGTTCCTATAATCAATGCATACACGTGACCGTGACAGTTTCTAGTAGGAATTAGTTCATCATTTTCATTCTAATAACTGTTATTCCTCCCTTTTTGGGTACTACTTGCTGGGCTAACCCATTCACTATCAGAAATAGGATATATTAATCCGGCATCTAGTAATTTAATACCTCTTTCTTAACCACATCACACCATTAGGATTCAACCTCTTGGAGGCTGCACACAAGGCTATACTCATTTTCTAAAAGAATCTTATGCGAACAAAAACTAGGATTTATACCTGGTATATCCGCAATTTTGTATGCAAAGGCTCTTTTATTCCTTCTGAGTATGTCCAATGTTGACTTCTTTGTTCTGCAGTCAGGTCTGCTGCAAGAATAATGGGAAGCTTTTGTTCAGCGTCTAGGAAGTCGTAACACAGATGGCTTGGTAATTCCTTCAATTCCACTTTGGGGGCTCTTCTAAAGAATCTTTTCTAATCCCAACTCATGAGCACCTATCTCAACGAAATCGTTAGTACTGGTTTCATAATCAGAAGTCAAAGTCAGGTTTTTCAGGGCCAAAGAGTCTATATTTAAGACTGGATAATCGGAGATTAAGTCCAACAGGTTAGTTCCAATCAAATGGTCAAATGCATCCACAGAATAACAATCATCATCTAAATGCATAGGATACTTAAGGGTTTCATTCAAGTGAAAGTATATCTTCATTTTCTACCCTTAGTTTTATTTGACCATTGTTGACGTCAATCAATGCCTTAGAGGTAGCTAGAAAAGGTCGACCTAGAATCAAGGGTACATCACTTTCACCATTCATATCCATGACAACAAAATCCACAGGAAAGACAAATTTTCCAACCTTTACTAAGAGATCTTCAATTATCCCCCTAGGAATTTTTACTGTCCTATCAGCAAGTTGTATGCACATTCTAGTCGTTTTCAAATCATGCAGACCTAATTTATCAAATAAACTAGATGGCATTACATTTATGCTAGCTCCTAAGTCTGCTAACGCATGCATATTAGTAATATTACCTATTGTACATGGCAAAGTGAAACAACCTGGATCTTTCTTTTTGGAAGGCAATTTGTTCAAGAGAACTGCCGAACATCCTTCATTAAGAATTACTTTGTCCATGTCAATCTTTCTTTTGTTACTAATAATATCCTTCAGAAATTTAGCATATTTAGGCATTTCAGAAATAACATCAAGAAAAGGTAAATTAACCTGAATTTTACCAAAAGTTTTGAAAAACCTCTCGAGTTGCTCCTTATCTTTATTCTGCATTAGTCTTGTAGGGTAAGGTACTCTTGGCCGGTACTCAAGGATGGACTCTTTCTTCTCTTTCTCTGCTACTTTGTTTTCAACTACTGACGGTGTTAATTCCTCAGAGCTATCTTCTTTTTCCTGTACAAAAGTAGAAGTGTGAGAAGATTTTGGGAAAGAAGGATTTAGAGTTTTACCAGATCTCAGAGTTAAGGTCTTGCAATCATTTAATGGGCTGGTCCCAGTGTTGCTAGGTAGCTTTCCTTGTGATCGATGAGGTAGGTGGGTCGATAACTGTCTCATTTGTCTTTCTAATATCTGCAAGGAGGCTTGTGTGTCCCTGACTATCTGCTCAATCTGCGTCTGCCTATTCTCATTTTGTTGAATTCTTTCTGCATGAGCTTCCTGGACCTTCCTGTTTGACTCTATCATCTCCTTGTTAGAGTCGGCAATGCCTTTCAGTATGTCCCTGAATTCTTGCATGGGGTCGATTGGAACGATGTAATTCCTTGGTGCGGGCAGAGCGACTTGATATACTGGCTGAACGCTTTTCCCTTGTTGGAAAGCATTCAATTGATTAGTAATGCTGGCCTTCAGTGCCTCAAATTGATCATCAGTGGAGGCGATGGCCGCATTTACTAGTTGCTTCTTAGCTCGATCACTTGTCCGCCAGTTCTTGCTATTCCTATAGAGCCTCTCCAGAGCGTTTCTAGCATCTACATCACTCATTCCATTGAAACCGCTCTGGGGATTGAGTCCATCAAGAACTTGCTTGCCCATGTCCGTCATACCCCCGTAAATTGCTGGATCAGCAATGCTTCGGTAAGTCCATGTTGGGGGCAGAGCCTGAGTAGCTCCTTGAATCTGTCCCAAGCTTCGATCACTGTCTCATCAGCAGTTTGAGTAAAACTGGACAGAGCCCTTCGATATTCTAGGACCCTTGCTAGAGTAGTACTCTTCTAGGAAGGCTTTGCTTAACTCGTCCCAAGAGGTGATGGAGTTAGTAGTGGGCCAACCATCTCTTAGCTCTGTCCCTCAGTGAGTAGGGAAAAAGAGTTTAGTTACTTCTGCAGTATGATCTCCCTTGAGGCCTTCGCAGAGAGGAGAAATCAGATAAGTGTTCAGCGGATTCTCGGTTGCAGTTCCTCCAAACTGAACCCGATTATATACTGGATCACATTCGGTTTAAGATCATAGCGAGGGTTTCCAGGGATTTGAATGGCGGATGATACTGGAACAGTCTGTGGATGGATGTAGGATTCGAGGGGAGGTCTTTCAGCAGCCATCTCGTTATTCGCCTATTAGCTGTACGAATGAGACGTTCAGGATTCTCAACTGGGTTTCAAGGTTAGCTTCTGAAGTTCGAGTCATGCAACTACAGAGAAGAATACGTTTAAGCCTGAGCAAACTGGTTAGTGGAGTTACACGGGAAGTGAAAAATTAAAAATTCGGAAGAAAAACAACTATTTAACTATGAAAGGGAAAAAAGAAAAATAATACAAAAGATAGGAAACTTACCATTGAACAAGAAAAATACAATTTTTTTTCGAGTTTTGAATTTTCCATTTTTTTTTTTTTTCGAAAGCAGTTAAATTTCCTCAATATGGTTTTAGAATAATTTTCTAAAATTTGATTATCCTAAGTGTCTTAATTCCAGATATCTAAAATCAATTAGTTATGATAACCCTATATTTCGGAAAGTGATTGTCTAACTAGTATAAGATAAGTGTAGGTCTAAGTCTAGGTTACTACCGTTACCTATCATAAGTCTCTAGAATTTTGATCAGGAATCCTAAATTCATTATGATATTTCCCCGGCAACGGCGCCAAAAATCTGATGCGTTCCGATTGGTATGCTAAAAGATAGGCTTTATTTACCTATGTCGATTATGAGTAATTAAGGACTGAGTCTTACTAACTGTCACTTAGCATTCAATTATTGTCACTTAATCAACCAGAACCTAAGGCAGAGTACCTATCGTGTAGCTAGTCTGTTGGAAAGTATCTACGATTTTATTTTATAATCGTACTCCCGGGAAGTGGCAACGGCTTAGTAGTAACTAGCCTTTTATCCTAACTCCTATCTTATGATCCAGTTATGCAATCTTCATCAAATACTTTGATGAGAGGGTGATCCATTCTCCACTAGGTTTAAGTCTAATTAATCCCAAAAGTGTTTTATAGATGAGTCCTGATTCTATGTTATACTGTTATATGTTGATTGACCTATATTCGAGTATTTTAGACATGTCTTGGCCTGGATTGCAACTATGTTCTGTGTCTAAAGGCTACCACATCTGAGTTTCTACGCTACCGCCCCATCGTTAAGGGTAACGGCCCTACTCACGGCTCGGACTAAAGTCAGCAATGAACGGTACCCTATGTCACTTCGGTATCATGCTGCTCGTCTCATAACCGCCGACATAACACTCTACTCAGCCTACCTAGACTACTCAACCAACAGGGTGTTCCGCAGATTATTTTATCTAGTATGGCAGACACCAATACTAATTGATGTCTGTTAAACTAAACAGGTTATGAATAGACCGTGGTTAGGAATTATCTATAACCTAATTTAGTTTAAAAGAACGGCATTAGACATGCAGACATAATGAATATTTAAGCAGGTGGCCATTTCCGGAAAAACATAACAACTTCAACATATAAACAAATATTCATAAGAATCGTAATCTGATATTCAAATTAATATTAGATATAAACAATTCGTAAACATACAGAACCTCGTCTAGGGGACCCACTGTCATTAAAGTAATCACCACTCTATGCAGGTCCAGCCGGCGCTGCAGCTCCTGTATGCTCCTGACTGCTCGATCCTACTCTGCTCGGCAGAGCCTTCGGAGAATGCTCCTTAGACCTAGTAGCAATTGCTTTACCTTACATCCCGGGCTTAAGCAAATTGCCCTAATTTGACTAAGAACACGCACCCTATCTCTCTCTTAGGATCTCCTAACGAAATCCCGGTATTCTATGAATACCAAAAACGAACCTATCTATCGAAGCCTAAGATCTGAGACTATTTCTCAGAAACTAAGAAAACAAAACACTAAAGAAAGAAAGAAAACTGAAACTGAAACCCGAGTCTCTCAGTGACTTGTGTACTCGAGAATTGTACACTAGAAGTCTCTAAATGACTCAGATCGAGTGGAGAGGAATGATTTCAACTCCTGGAGGCCTGGGGTATTTATAGCAGCTTTCTGGAGTGAAAAATTCCAAAAAATTCGATGTGGGACAAATTCTGGTGCTTCGGGACGCCCGTCCTGGTGGTTTGACTGGGTCGGGACGCCCGTCCCGGACCGTTGACCAAGTCAACATTTCCAAAAATTGCATTTTTGCCCCAAAATTTGCTGTTTTAGTCCAATTTGCTCCTGAAACTTCCAAAATCGAAATTTAAGCAATTTTATGTCAATTTGATTCAATTAAGATCAAATACATTCAAATATTGCCCTAATTTATGTCTAAAAACATGCTAAAAAGGGTATATGATTTGTGCACATCAAGTGCCAAAAGATTTTGAAGGAGAAGGAGTTAGAACTTTACCAGATCTTAGAGTAATGGTCATGCATTTGTTCAGCGGATTGGTCCCAGTGTTGCTTGGCAGCGCTCCTTATGACCTATGAGACAAGTAGGTCGATAGCTGCCCCATTTGTCTTTCTATGGTCTGTAAGGCAGCCTGTGTGTTTTTTATTGTCTACTCAGTCTGCTTCTGCCTATTCTCATTCTGTTTTACTCCATCATTTCCTTGTTGGAGTCCACAATGCCTTTTAGTATCTCTCAGAATTCTTGCATGGGGTCTACTGGAACAACATAGTTCCTAGGTGCAGGCAAAGAAAATTGCTAGTTCTACGGATAGGGCATTTGATGTGGTGTTCTCTTTTGGAAATTTGTAGTTCTAGAATTATTTCTCCAACTAAATCCAGGATGATTCTTCCAACTGGGATTGTATGTGTTTCCCGTTGGAGCAGAGTTGACTGCATCAACCTGTACCGTCTCATCTGGAATGGTTAATATTCCGTTCTCGTAGCAATCCCCACTGAAATGTGGTCCTTGGCAAAACTCGCAAATTTGATATACATGCTGAATGTTTTTTCCTTGTTGGAAGGCATTAAGCTGACTAGTGACGCTAGCCTTGAATGCCTCGAATTTTTCATCAATGGAAATATTCGCTGCACTTACTGATTGTTTCTTGGCACGACCAATTGTGCGCCAATTATTAATGTTCTTGTAGAGTCTCTCTAAGGCGTTTTTAGCGTCTACTTCGTTGAGTCCATTGAAACCGCACTGAGGATTGAGTCCATCAAGAACTTGCTTGCCTATTTCTGTCATACCCCCATAAAATTGCTGGATTAGCAGAGGTTCAGTAAGTCCGTGCTGAGAGCAGAGCCTGAGGAGTTCCTTGAATCTGTTCCAAGCCTTTATTACCGTCTCATCTAGAGCTTTAGTAAAGCTAGAAAGATCTTTTCGATATTCTTACTGCAGAATAGTACTCCTTTAAGAATGCCTTACTTATGTCATCCCAGGGAAAAAGATTCAGCTTAGTCACTTCTGCAGTGTTGTCCCCTTTAAAACCTTTGCAGAGAGTCAAAAATTCGGTCAAATGCTCGAGAGGGTTCTCGGTAGCAATTCCTCCAAACTAGACCCAATTTATGATTAACTACAGCACATTGGGCTTAAGTTCATAACGAGTATTTCCAGGGATTCTGATAGTGGAGGACATCGGGATGGTTTGCGGCTGGATGTAGGATTCTAGTGGAGGTCTTTCGGCAGCCATTTATGCTCTTCTTCTGTTAGCTGTTCGGATAAGATTCTTGGGGTTTTCAACTAGAGGTTCAACGTCAGCTTCTGAGGTTCTAGTCATAAAACTACAAAAGCACACGTTAAGTCTGAGCAAGAAATTATAACCAGAATCAAAGTACTCAATAAAAGATAAAAACCAAAAACCTAAAAAGGAAAGTGCAAAAATGAAAATGAAACAATTCTTTTAAAAATAATAATAAATTTCCTTTATATGGTTTTAGAATAATTTTCTAAAATTTGATTAACCTAAATATCTTAATTTCAGATAATTTATAAAATTAATTATTTAGGATAATCCTATATTTCAGGAAATTGATTGACTAATTCAAATAAGTGTGATTGTTTACTAAGGTATAGATTATTACCGTTACCTATCATAATCTTCTAGAATTTTGATCAGGAATCCTAAAATTTTATGATTGTCCCCCGGCTACGGTGCCAAAAATCTCATACATTCCGATTGGTATGCTAAATGATTGGATTTATTAACCTATATTGAATAAGAATAATTAAGGACTGAGTCTTACTAACTGTCACTTTAACATTAATTGGTTGTCACATAATCAATCAGAACCTAAGGCAGAGTACCTATCGTGTAGCTAGTTATTGAAAAGTATCTACGATCTTAATTTAATAATATCTTTCTCCCAGGGAACTGGCAACGACTTAGTAGCAACTATCACTTAATCCTAACAATCATCTTATTAACAAATCAGTCAATCGATTATCAATATTGATGTGTTCCGATTGGTATCCTAAAAGATAGGTTTTATTTACCTATGTCGATTATGAGTAATTAAGGACTGAGTCTTACTAACTGTCACTTAGCATTCAATTATTGTCACTTAATCAACTAGAACCTAAGGCAGAGTACCTATCGTGTAGCTAGTCTATTGGAAAGTATCTACGATTTTATTAAGTTAAATATCGTACTCCCAGGGAAGTGGCAACGGCTTAGTAGTAACTAGCCTTTTATCCTAACTCTTATCTTATGATCCAGTTATGCAATCTTCATCAAATACTTTGATGAGAGGGTGATCCATTCTCCACTAGGTTTAAGTCTAATTAATCCTAAAAGTGTTTTATAGATGAGGTCCTGATTCTATGTTATACTGTTCCTATATGTTGATTGACCTATATTCGAGTATTTTAGATATATCTTAGCCTGGATTGCAACTATGTTTTGTGTCTAAAGGCGTACCACATCAGAGGTTTCTAATAAACCGTCCTACCTTATTAACGGCCCTACTCAAGGTTCGGGATGAAGGCATCCATGAAAGCCCTATGTCACTTCGGGGATCATGCCGCTTGCCCTAGCCGCCGGCATAATCGGACTCGGCTCGGCTTACCTAGACTACTCTTAATAAGCAGGGTGTTCAGCAGGTTATTTTATCTAGCATGGCAGACACCAATACTAATTGATGCATGTTCGACTAAACAGGTTATGATTAGACCGTGGTTAGGAATTGTCTATAACCCTAACTTTAGTTTAAAAGAGCACATTAGACATGCAGACATAGTGAATATTAAGCAGGTGGCTATTTCTGGAAAAATATAACAACGTCAACATATAAAACAAATATTCATACAAATCGTAATCTCGTATTCATAATCAATTTTTGGAACAACACAATAACAACATATAAGAGAGGGAGGGGGACTGATGCCATAAAGAAATCACCCTTTACGTAGTCTTGCCGATGGAGCGTACTACTGTATATGTCGTATTGCTCGCCCCGACTCTGCTCGCCAGAACCTTCGGAGGACGCTTCCTCAGCCTAGTAACTGGGCTTTACCTTAATACTCAGCTTAAGCCTAGCCCTGTGGACTGACTCTTCGAACGCCTAGAGCCCTCTTAGGATCTCCTAACGAAATCCCGGGTATTCTATGAATACCAGAAATGAACCTATCTATAGAAGCCTAAGATCTGAGACTATTTCTCAGAAACTAAAACAAAACACTAACAAGAAAGAAAACTGAGATCCGAGTCTCTGAGTGAGTTGTGTACTAGAGAAGTGTACACTAGAAACCACTTAATGACTCAGATCGAGTGGAGAGGGATGATTTCAACTGCTGGAGGCTTGGGGTATTTATAGCAGCTTCCCGGGGTGATTTTTCATCAAAAATTCAATGTGGGACTTGAACTGGGGGTTCGGGACGCCCGTCCCGGATTGGGACGCCCGTCCTGAGCCTTTGACTAAGTCAGCATTTCCAAAAATTGCGTTTTTGCCCCAAAATTTGCTTTCGTCTACTTTTCACCTGACACTTCCAAAATCATAAAAACTGTGAAATTAAGTAAATAATAAACAATTAAGATCAATTTACTCTCAATTTCACCCTAAATCATATATAAAAATATGCTAAAAAGGTGATACGATTTTCGCGTATCAAATATCTTGGAAAGTAATTTTGTATCACAACAACACATAATAAGCACTTATCAAGCATGTAAGAGATATCACATAGACATGTATTCTGATGTATATTACTGTTTCCACAAATAGGTTGACCTATCTTCCATTATTTTAGATATATCTTGATTTGGAATGCAATTATGAACAATATCTGTTTGTGTACCATATCAGAGTTACCTAGGGTATTCACACAACCTTAATGATGACCCTTCTCACATTTCGGGTTAAAGTATCCATGAAAGCTTGTGTCACTCAAGAAATCATACCACTCACCCTAATGCTAGCATAGAGCACAAACTAGGCCTCATTAGGTTAATTTAACAAACATGGTGATCTGTATGTTATTTTGCCTAATCTGGTAGACCTTAAGGTCTGTTAAACTAAACAGGTTTATGATGTAGACCATGGTTAGGAATTTTCTATAACCGTTCATTTAGTTCAAAAGAGCAAACAGATAATCAGGCATAATATTAATTTAGTAGGTGACCTTTCTGGAAAAATGAGCAAAACCTCAACTTGCAGAACATGTATATGATATGCATAAATCATATCACTTTTTAGCATGTTTTTAGGCACAATTTAGGGCGAAATTGGAGTTAAATCGTTCTCAATTGACTGTTATTAACGTAATTTTGCAGTTTTTGTAATTTTGGAAGTTTCAGGTGAAATATGCAAGAAAATGGCCAATTTCGAGGCAAAAAAGTGATTTTTGAAAGTTCAGAAGTCAGGACGGGCGTCCCGGCCCGGTCAAAGACCCGGGACAGGCATCCAGGACCCAGGACAGGCGTCCTAGACCCCTGTACAGACTCCCACATCGTTTTCTGCATAAAAATCACTCAGTTCCCCTACTATAAATACCATAGGTCGTCCACAGTTGAAATCATCCCTCTCCACTTGATCTGAATCATTCAGTGGCTTCCAATACACAGTTCTCTACTATTTACAAGTCATTCAATGATTTCAGGTGTTTTTCGTTCAAGTAGATTTCTAGTATTCGAGAGTGTCTCGTGTTCTTTGTTTTTTGAGAATTTGTCTCAGATCTTAGAATACGACTAGATAGGGTTTGTTTTTCATATTCATAGAATACCCTGGATTTCGTTAGGAGATCCTAAGATAGCACTAGGCGTTCGAAGAGTTAGTCAACAAGGCTTTGCTTAAGCCCGGGACGTAGGGTAAAGTAATAGCTACTAGGCAGAGGAAGCGTCCTTCGAAGGTTCTGTCAAGCAGAGTCAGGTCAAGCAGTCCAGGATATACAAGCAGTTGCTCCATCAGCAGACCTAATAAAGGGTGAATACTTTATGGTGGTGGTCCCCTTGTCCCTCTCTTTATATGTTTGTACTGTGTTTGTCCAAAGACCTATTTGAATACTAAATTATGATATTATGAATATGTGTTTTGCATGTTGAATGTATTTACATTTTTCTGCAAAGGTCACCAGCTTAATTATCATTATGACTGTATATCTATTTGCTCTTTTAAATTAGATGAACGGTTGTAGACAACTACTAACCACGGTCTAATCATAACCTGTCTAGTTTATCAAGCCTTAATTTAGGGCTTTGTGTGAGGACGGGAGCATTAAGGTCTGCCATATTAGATGAAATAACCTATAGATCACCATGTTTGTTAAAGTAGTATAAGTAGGCTGAGTTCGCATGTTTTTGTCGGCGTTAGGGCGAGCGACATGATCTCTTGAGTGACACAGGACTTGCATGGATGCCTTTAGCTCGAACCGTGAGTAGGGCTATCAATGGCGATGGGGTGGTTTATCAGATAACTCAGATGTGGTACACAAGTAGAATCAGTATATAATTGCAATCTAGACCAAGATATATCTAAAATAGTCGAAGATAGGTCAATCAACATGTAGAAACATATAACATATATCAGAACATTGTCTGTAAAATACTCTTGCATGCTTAAGTAAACTTGAACCTAGTGTAGAATGGATCAACCTCTCATCAAAGATATTGATCAAAGATGTTGATCACAATCCTCATTAACCTTCCACACAGTACGATCGTTACAACTTTCAGTAAACCCGAATTGGAAGTTCAAATCAGTTGAAGCACGAACTATACCTTTCTTAGGGTTTATAGGGTAAAACCTTACGGGTAAACCTTCTTTATTATTGTTTGGATATTGGACTAACCCAAGTGAGCAACTATCATTCCCGACGATCCCACGAACCAGTCCTCCGCCTATGCCCCTCGGGTGGATGGATGCTGGTAGTATATAGTAAAAGGAATCTACTCCAAGCTTCTTTCCATCCTCGTCGAGCAAAGGTTCAGGTTCTTTTGCTGCTGAAGAAAATGAATAGGTTAATGCTGAGAATAGGAAGATTGAGAGAAACACAAGTGAGGTTCTCATTGTTTCTAATTTTTTTGCTGTGTTTTTGATGATTTGTTCTTCAACTTAAATAACTCTACCAAGTAGATTAGAGATGGTCGTTTCTATGGGCAATTTCATCCATGGCTTTTGACTTCAATTTCAAACTTTTAAAGATATGGGTTTTGACCATTAAAGAAAAGTAAATAATATCAAATTTAAGAAGAAAAAAAGCCACTTGTTTATAATTATTTCATACTTTTTATTTTTCTTTTTGAAAGTTGTCAAAAGCGAGATTGAACAGATATTATATTAAATTTCTATATATTTCTTCGTGTGACTTAATATTATTATCGTTATTGGATTTGGTAGGAAAATCTAATCTCTTAGTGTTGAGATTGCATATTGATATTATTGAGATATTACTAAATTAGGGGTAGTTGTAACTACCCAAAGTAATATCCAAAGTAATATCCAATATACTATATATATATATATATATATATATATAGTGTACGTGAAAAAAATGCGATGTAGATAATAATTCAAAAGTATACAATGTAAATAAACAAAAACTTTTTGAACTATATTCTTTATGGTATCAGAGCAGTGATCCAAACCCGAATCCAAAAGTCTTTCTCACCAACTCACCGATATGGCAGAAGGTGCAAACAAAGATCTTGCCAAGACCTGTGGCATTGGAAAATCTCTTAGAGAACTCGGGGAAAAGGAGTAGTTGTATGAGTTTCTTATGGGACTAGATGGTGAGTTCTCCATCATTAGAACCCAAATACTTGCCACTACACCAATCGCATCTTTGGGAAATGCATACCATCTCGTTGCTGAGGATGAGCAGCAAAGATCCATAGCCGGTGGTGGGTAGGTGCGAAGATGATCTATAAAGAAAAAATCAATAAATAAATAAATAAAAACAAAAAAAAGCATCAAAGATCTCGGGCCACTAAAGTATTTTCTCGGGATAGAAGCCGCTCGAACCAAAGGCGGGATAGTGCTATGTCAACAAAAATACACTCTTGACATCCTTGAAGATAGAGGAATGCAACGATGTAGACCATGCACCTTCCCAATGGAACAGAATGTGAAGCTGGATAACGGAGAAGAGGACGTTCATGTCGATGCTAGGAAATATCAAAGACTAATTGGACAATTGCTCTACCTCCAAACCACGAACCAGCCTACTCGGTAAACATCCTAAGAACACATGGATGCAGCCATGAGAGTCCTTCGCTACCTAAAAGCCTCTCCGGGACAAGGTATTTTCTTGTCGAAAGAAGGAGGAATGGATTTGGTAGCATACTGTGATGCGGACTAGATGGGATGCTCACTCACTCGGAGGTCTAGGACAGGATATGTTCTTCTTTTGGGGGAGCTCCTATCTCATGGAAATCAAAAAAGCAATCAGTCATTTCTCGCTCCTCGGCTAAGTGGAATATTGCGCCATGGCCAATGCCACTAGTGAAATCCTGTGGATGCGTTGGTTGTTAGAGGGACTAGAAGCAGGACAACATAGGCCTACACCTCTCTTCTGTGATAACAATGCTGCACGATATATTGCTGATAACCCGATCTTTCATGAACGAACAAAGCACGTGGAAATGGACTTTTACTTTGTCAGGGAATGAGTCGAATCACAGGAAATCAAGCCTCTTCACGTTGACACGAAGACACAGATAGCCGATCTTCTCACAAAGGCTTTGGGGGCTAAAACAACTAGAGTTTCTTCTAGGTCAAGATGGGCATGCGGAATCTACACGCTCCACCTTGAGGGGGAGTATTAAGATTGCATATTGATATTATTGAGATATTAATAAATTAGAGGTAGTTGTAACTACCCAAAGTAATATCCAAAGTCCAATGTAATATCCAATATAATATATATATATATATATATATATATTGATTCGATGAAAATCGGTCTGACAGCACGTGTCGATTAACCAGCATCGTCTGATGGTCTCTGTCAAAATATCTCCACTTAGGTGGCTGTTTCGCTAGTACTTTGATGAAGATTTCCTCCGTGAATATTTGCAAAATAGAGAAGATCGAAGGCGGAGGGTGAGGGATCTCCAATGAACCCTTCGAAGCTTAAATCAGTATTCTGAATATCTGACTAGAGAAATGTATGAAATTGATAGAGAGTTTGTTTAGTTATCTTGCCTTACCTTTAATCCTCACGAGGGGGTATTTATAGGAATAAACAACCTTGAGAAATAGGTACGTAATGAAGAATCTGATAGTTATCAGTTTCTGAAATATCCCACTGTTATAGGGATATTTGTGAGATACTTTTAACCCGAGCAATGTTAAGATAAACTGTTGGTCAAAAGATATTCTTCGAGGAATATTCTAGAAGAATCTTGACTAGCCGGTAGTCAGGATATTGGCAAAGTGGGTTGCCTGAGAGGTGAAACCGCAGACTTCGGTGCCTTGTTTAGCGTAGTTGTGGGTTCTGATATGCTCGGCGGACGGACACGTCAGATCTTTCATTCCACGTCAATACATGATATTTTTATACTTCTCAGTGATCCCTCATCGAAGTGGAAGAGTGACTTTTTTTTACTTCGACGTAACTGAAAATCCATTGTTCTTCGGGCTGTTTCTCTTGTCATTAACTCGAAGTGAGCGTAGATTGCATGTCTGACTCTAAAATTCGCAAGTTCCATGATTAACTCTGGAATCCAATTTCGAGGATGGCTCAAAGTGAGGATGGGCTTCCATGGTTAACTCTGGAATCCAATTTCAAGGTTGACTCGAAGTGAGGATGAATTCCATGAATAACTGAAATCCAATTTCGAGGTTAGCTCGAAGTGAAGATGGATTTCCTGAATAACTGAAGTCCAATTTCGAGGTGGGCTCGAAGTGAGTATGGACTCCCTGAATAATTGAAATCTAATTTTGAGGTTAGCTCGAAGTGAGGATGGATTTCCTGAATAACTGAAGTCCAATTTCGAGGTGGGCTCGAAGTGAGTATGGACTGCCTGAATAATTGAAATCTAATTTCGATGTTGGCTCGAAGTGAGGATGGATTTCCTGAATAATTGTAGTCCAATTTCGAGGTTGGCTCGAAGTGAGTATGGACTTTGAATAATTTGAAATCCAATTTCGAGGTTGGTTCGAAGTGAATATGGATTTCCTGAACAATTGAAGCCCAATTTCGAGGTTAGCTCGAAGTGATGATGGGCTCCTTGAATAATCCAATTTCGAGGTTGGCTCGAAGTGACCATGGATTCGATGAGTAACTCCAAGACTTCAGAACCACGAGGTTGACTAGAATAATCCACTTTGTGAATGGGCCCGTATTCGCTGAGCGATTCTTCTTAGTGTGGCCTCTTCGCGCCCGCTCCGGACAACACTCATGCCTGTTTCTCTTTGGGCGGTGTCTGTCGTGGCGGCTTCTTTCCCTTGACTGTCTACTCGATGGTTGACTCTTGTCTACTTCACTGATAGAGCGATGTGTCTTCCTGTAGGGAGCATTTCGGCCCCTGGTGTGTTTGCTCGCCACGGCGGTCTCGTGGTGAAATGTGGGAAACGTGGTATCAAGTTGATGTCCACATTCACCGGATCGTCCTATCATTTTCTGTTTTGAGGAGAGAGAGACAAAAAAAGTTTCGTTCCCGGTAACGAAACCAAACTGATTCGACGAAAATCGGTCTGACGCCACGTGTCGATTAACCGGCGTCGTCTGATGGTCTCTGTCAAAATATCTCCGCCTAGGTGGCTCTTTCGCTGGTACTTTGATGAAGATTTCCTCCGTGAATATCTGCAAAATAGAGAAGTTCGAAGGCGGAGGGTGAGGGATCTCCGATGAACCCTCCGAAGCTTAAATCAGTATTCTGAATATCTGACTAGAGAGATGTATGAAATTGACAGAGAGTTTGTTGAGTTATCTGGCCTTACCTTTAATCCTCACGAGGGGGTATTTATAGGAATAGACAACCCTGAGGAATAGGTACGTAATGAAGAATCTGATAGTTATCAGATTCTGAAATATCCCATTGTTATAGGGATATTTGTGAGATACTTTTAACCAAGTAATGTTAAGATAAACGGTTGGTCAAAAGATATTCTTCGAGGAATATTATAGAAGAATCTTGAATAGTCGGTAGTCAGGATATTGGCGAAGTGGGTTACCTGAGAGGCGAAACCGCGGACTTCGGTGCCTTGTTTAGCGGAGTTGTGGGTTCTAATATGCTCAGCGGACAGACACGTCAGATCTTTCATTCCACGTCAATACAGGATATTTTTATACTTCTCAATATATATAGTGTAAGTGAAAAAAATGCGATGTAGATAATAATTCAAAAATATACATTGTAAATAAACAAAAACCTTTTAAACTATATTCTTTACTTAGGAGTATATTATATTAGTTATGCTGTCTAGTTTTATATTTTACGATTCCTTAAAATGATTTATGTGATTTGAATACTCATTGAGTAATATTTGACCAATTATGATAAGGTTAAATTTGAAATAACTTTGTGACATGTAATCCTATATTATAGAGTCATTTATCAAAATAACCTAATTTTTTTAAAATGGTCCCGGTTTAATTTTATTTGTAAAACTATTTCTCAAATTAATCTTAATTCATTCACAAAATAAATCCTAATGGACTTACTAAAAAAATAAAAAAACTTCTCTTTCTCTATTTTCTCTCTCTTCTTTAAAATTTTTTCCTTCGATTCTGATTTGACATTGTTTCCATATTTACTTTTATTTTATTTTTATATATATTTTAAAAAAATATTATTTAAATTATTTATGTCTCCTTTTTTCCCTTTCTTTTTATTTTTTTTTCTTTTCCAATCCACCTCCAGACAGAAACCCTAGCCAACCCAATAGTTAAATTGAAAAAAACATCAACAATCCGGCGATAGTAACGAACAGAATCCGACATTAACTAAAGAAACGTCCGACAACTAAACAATGTGCGACCGCAATAACTAAACAAACCACCACATTGCGCAATTCAAGTTAGTACGAGTTGTCTTTTTTCTCCTTTAAAAATTTATTTTTACTTTTTATTTTTAAAATCATGATTTCAAATTTACCTTAGGATATATAGCTATTCCATTGTGTCGTCCCAATAATTGTAGTGTATTTTTTTGCTAAAATTATTCATTTATATGTTGGATTTTGTTATATATTTTTAATATGTTATGCTAAAATTGGTCTTTATCATAATCTGTGTTAATTTTGTTTTTGCCCCTTCTGATTCCTTTAAGAATTAAGAGATGTTATAATGTCATGAACATGTTCTCAAATGTTTGCAAGAAAGAATTTGCATAAAGTATATGCAACATAGGTTCACACACTGAAAAAAATGCCAATTAGATGGTTAATACAAATATGCAAAGCTCAAGAATGAATTGATTGACATCAATCATGGCGAATATACATATTGATAATTTCACATTCTTAACATAATCAATATACTCTTCTTGAATGAGACTTAGTACCTGATCTACATTTATTGAACTCTAAAATTTTAGCCTCTTTTTTTTTCTTTTTTCATAATTTGTCTTCTTAACAACAGTCAACATTGCACCATTAAAATAATCCGTGTAGTGGTAGTGGTAGTGGTAGCATAAACTCATATAGCAAAGATGAGCAGAAACACCTATGATTATAAACTCATAAAAATCTGTGTTAGACTAAATAATGAGGAAGGGAATAGCCATAAATCCCAAATTCCATCATCGTTCAACAGATCTGCTGCTATCTAAATCACCTACATTTGGTCCTAGTCCTGTTGCAATTGCCTCTGTTAAATTTCAGCTGCAATAAATTTTATCTGTTTACGATGGAAAAAAACTGGAGTTATTTCCATGGTTATTTCTATCATTGTGCAACCGTGATGGCCAGAAGATCCTATTTTTTTACTTTGTAACCATTCTTTGGTTCAAGATGAACATTGTAATCTATCATTGTTTATAGTGACCTATTTTCCTCCATTCTTTTGATATAGGCTGGTTTTCTCTTATGTTCTTTTATCTTTCATAATCGTGTAGACGTATCTACACTAGAATTCAGTATTGGAATTCATCACTGCAACAAAAATTATATGGAACATTATGACTCATGTTCCGAATGCGTCCTATAATTCAGTACTAGAGTTCAAAAATTATGTGAAACATTAGGACTCATGTTCAGAACATATCAAATAATTCAGTATTGGAATTCATCACTTTAAAAAATTATGTGGAACATTAGGACTCATGTTCATAATGCGTCCTATAATTCAGTACCGGAATTCATCACTTTAATAAATTATGTGGAACATTAAGACTCATGTTCAAATTACGTCCTATAATTCAGTATTGGAATTCACTCACTTTAAAAAATTATGTCAAACAACCATACCTGTAATCGGCATCATATGTTAGTGTCCATTTTTCCTTATCTATAGCTGTCAAATAATTAAATGCTTCCACATTCCTCATTTTGATCTCTTCCATAAACTCAATAAATTTTGTGATCTTACTTGTTGATCCAACCTTATAGATCAAATTTGACAACTCTTTCTTTATGAATGTCATTTTGAAGTTTCCCCTTACATGTCTTAAATAATACCTATGAACTTCATGTGGTGGTTGTCATTAGGTACCATTAGGTACCACATAATGTCGCAGAAGTCGTAAAAACTAACTCCAACTTGCAGTAGTTTCTTCATCAACAATTGAAAATGCCAAGGGATATATGTGGTTGTTTGCATCTCAACTACTAGCAACTACTACCTCTAAGGAATGTATCATCTATAGAAATAACTGGTCCACAATGGGTAAAACAGGAGATAGATGGCTTAAAAGACCAAAACATGTAGCGAAATACCTTATCATTTTTAGAACTTAGATTGATGGTGTTTTTATTGTAAGATTGTATTTGGATTTGCTTGTTGTAAGGCACGCATATACTTCGATAATATTTTGAATGTGTGATCCCAACTCCCGAACAAGATTTCAACTGCAGCCTTCCTTGTGTGTCATCCTTTCTTGTAGGAACAATTACTTTAGATTGTGCACTTCTTTTTGGATAACAGTAACATGAGTCTCTGGGTCATTCCTGGTAAGATGTATGATATTTCTTGCAATATGCTTATGAATTAAATTTCGGTGGTTATTATTGACCACTTGCATGATACACATGTGATCATGAGTTAACACTAAAATATACCACATTCTGAATGACTGTTTCCAAATTACTCTAATATACCAACTGCATGAATGTTCTCTTGTCGTGTTCCTACATTTAGCTGTCCAAAGGGTACTATTACTTTTGATAATTGTAAATTCTCGACCTTGTTATATTTGTCACATTCGTACTGCATAAAGAACTTGAGCCTTATCACTAAATTTCATTCCGAATCTCAACTCTTTACCATTTTCCGACCATCTCTGCATATTGATATTTGACTTTTCAACGTCATTAGGTGTGGGTTCACCAAAACCCATATTACTATAACATGGATATGAATGATATGATGAAGTAAAATTTGGACATTGAGGATTGACATTATTTTGATTATCTTCATTCTCTGAATCACATCCATTATCATCATTTGGTCCTTCACGATCTAGTTCCCCATCAACATCTGTAGTTCCTCCAAAACAATCCATAAATGCAGGACCATCATTCATTGAAGGTTGAGATGCCATGAAATTTAAAACCGAATTTATGTGTTGTTTCATCCTCCGTTGTTTGATGTAATCTTGAAACATTATTTGGAATTGAAAAGTTATTTCGGATTGGAAATGTGAAATCATTATCAACACATGTAATATATTACATCAACAAAGGTCTCAACAAGCTCGAATTTGATTGCACTAGAAGTGTTGGAGATTCATTAATTATTGGTGGTGAAGGAGGTGTTGGAGATCCTCGAACCCAAACAGAAACACCCACGGTCTTGAAGTCACTTAATATAGACCAAATATGTTCCATATCTTCCTCATCCATGATTGGAATAATAGAGTATTGGATAAATGAACAACCCCTTACAACAATAGGATAACGTAGTATGAACTTTAGGTTTGTTGTTATATCAACACCTCTATAGTTGCATACCTTTTCAACTGTATCTGAATATAATATTTGTCTTCTAAACACCCATGAGTTTTTAGCTGACCCTTCAAAATATGGATTGTCATTTACATCGTATAAAATGCTAGAATCCCTATAGAAATTTAATCGAATTGGTTCCTTCAACAATATCATCTACAAAATGTTAAAAAAATTAATATAATTTTTAAAATGAAAAGAAAAAATTTATTTTCACTTTTTAATTTTAAAATTATGATTGAGAAAAAAATATCATTCATCCTTTCAAAAAATATTAATAATAAAATACCAAATCATCAAAGAAACAAGAATTGCTCAATCATAAAAAGAAAATTATGTATCAAAAAGACAATAGAATCAAATTTCATCAAACAAACAAAAACTTAGACAATTATCAAAGAATGAAGCAAGTCGTACTGACCTTGAAATTTTGAAGCCATCACAAGTCTTACCCTGAGAGTTTTTACCTCTATTGGCAATCTCTCTTAAGAAGTTGTGGTGTCCGGTCACTAAAACATTTATTGACTTCCTCCAGCAAAAGGAGCGTATGCCCGCTTTAATAAGGAAAAAGTTTGATGTGAGACTTTGTTAGTTACTGTCGTCGAACCGCTGATGCTTCTTTTAATTTAATATTAGGCGGGCTAGGGTTTCTCTCACGAAGTGAATTGGAGAAGAAAATAAAGAAAAAAATAAAAAGAAAAGGGAAAAAGGAGAGGAAAATAATTAAAATAAAATTTATTTAAAATATATATAAAAATAAAAAAAAAAGAAATACGCGAACGACCTCAAATTGGAACGGAAAGAAAAAATTGAAAGAAGAAACAGAAAATAGAGAAAGAGAAAAAGTGAAAAGTGAAAATTTTTAAATTTTTTTTTAGTAGGTCTCAGACTCATTTTGTAAATGATTTAAGGTTAATTTGAAAAATAGTTTTACAAACAAAATTAAACCTGGACTATTTTAAATAAGTTAGATTATTTTTGGAAAAAACTCTATATCATAAATATATAAAACAATTATTATTAAATATAAAAGTAGGCTTGGTACTCAATATATTAATTTGAATTTGTTTTTTCGATATAGTGATCACATTATCAAATCATTGATTATACATATTATCACACTGGCGCATTTTATATTGTAAATTGTTTTTAAAAAGTTTCTAATATAAATTAATTTTTTAAAACAAGTTATATATTTTATCTATTACAAAAAATATTAACGAATAAAAGTTTTATAATTCATATATTTTAAATTTTTTTATTGTGGTTAAAAAAAAATTTTAACATTTATCATGTCTCGTATTAATGACTTAGATGAATTATAACTGAATGTATTTATATTTATTAACTTTTTGGTACTAAAAAAAATTTGTTCGCTTAAATTTATGTAATTTAAAATTTTATATATAAATCTCATGCATATTTCCTTATGCTCATTTGAGCTACATTATTATGACTCTAAGTTGAAAAGGAATCCTAAAGTTTATATATGATGATTCAAGATTAGTTGTCCTATTCGTGCAATCAAAACATAAAAATACTTTTATCTGATTTGATTTACATATTATTACAAGTCAATTACATACTTTTATCTCATTGAGTAATTGTTTTTTTTTCCTCGGTTGAATATAAAATAAATATATTTCTAAACTCAAAGCTTTATTTTAAAAAATTAATTAACTTAATTAAAATTTAATAAATCATAATTCATAAATTATGGTTTTAATAAATATAGAGTTGTCCATATTGAGCTAATCTTCTGAAGTTGGGTTTTAGTATTTTAATTAGGCAGCCCGTTGAATTGCCCACTAGTAATGCCCAGACCATGCCCACGTGACCTCTTGAATTTGATTTTTGAACAAAGAATTATGAAGAAGCTTTGTCATTTCTGCCACTGGAATCATATTAAATTAAAAAAGAATTGTTAATTGTCTAAAGTTTGACCTAAATATTGACTAAACAAAAAATACTAAGTTGAACCGATCTATTAACCTATGTGTGATATACGGGCATGAATTATTTGCCTAAACTGTTAATCTTTTTTAAAAAATTTGTTCTTTTAATATAAGATCATATTTAAAATCATTAAATAATTAATTTTGAGTTTAAAAATATATTGAAGATTGTTTGAGTTGTACAGTTTGATAAATGTTGTTCAAATTTTAATGTTTTAAATTTGTTTTTGTAATAAAAGATCATTTATAAAACCATTAAATAATCAATTTTGGGTTTAATTATGTATTGAGGATTGTATGAGTTACTTGAGTAAATTGGGTTATTCAAGGTAAACTTAATAATAGATACTTTCACGCTAGCATGGTGGATAAATGGAGGGGAAGATAATCCAATTGAAAAACCATGACGGAGAGTGGTGCTCAAATGAGAGGGAACTCCAATGTATGGACCCGGACTTTTTATAAACAGATATATACAAAAGAGTGGAGAGAGGTCTTTATCTCAAATCATTGACAATTTTCAAAATTACAACGAAATAGCGTATGGTGGCTCAAATAGCCCTTTTTGTTTTAAAATTATGAAGTCATGTTGGCAATGGGACAAATGGGTCGGAACAAAACTCTTGGGCTCAATAGCCTTCTTTCGCAAATGCTAGAATATCGTGGGAGGATTACTAACAGCTTCTGTCTGTAGTATCTTCACATTGGGGGTGGTCCCAGAAAACATGAACTTGATTCCAAAAATAGAATGTAACTCATAATTTCATCCAATTTTCCTTCACATTGGGGGTGGCAACGAATCATTATTAACTGCCTAAAGTCATTGATGAGAGATCTTGCAAGTGATTGGCAGACGAGTTTTGTTCCAGGTTGACAAACTGTAGACAACATTGTTATAACACGAGATGTTTCACTCTATGAGGAAGAGGGAGAGGAAGAGTCAGAGCAGGAAAGGGGAGATGATTGTTAAAATCGATGTTGAAAAAGCTTATGATCACATCGATTGGAAGTTACTAGAAGAAGTCATACGTAAAGTAGGATTTGAGGAGAGCCTAAGAAGGGTAATAATGAATTGTATCACTTCGACCTCCCTGTTTGTGATATGGAACAGGGGCAGTCTCAAGGGGTTTAAAATTGAAGAGGGACTCCGACAAGGAAAACCTTTTTCACCCATAGGAACAATATAGTAGTTGAGAAAAAAATATTTGGAAAACCAATTAGGTGAATTGAATAAGTTCTCGAGTATTCCATATTTTCTTTATAGATGACTTGCTCCTTGTTTAAGAAGCTTTCTTACGCCATGCGAGTTTGATGAAGAATACTCTTGAGGCTTTTTATCGTTTTCTTTTTTGTGCAGAATTACGGCAAAGGATTAATCTATCAAAGTCAAAGGATTGGAATTCTCCTTCTACATCTTGCAGACTGATCCAAGCCATTACAACAAATTTTGGCATCCCCTCAATTGCCAACTTTCGCATGTACCTGGGCACTCCCCTAATACATGGTCAGATTCGAAGTCGTAACTATCAGTATCTAGTGGACCATATGCATTGTAGGATGGGGAGTTGGAAGACTAAGTTGTTATCAAGAGCTTCTAGAATTGTCCTCATCATGGCAGTTTGTATGATAATATCATTATATACAATGCATACTTGTGCATTACCAACACAACCAATGGATGGTTGGATGATGCTTTCCCGACTGATATGCTAAATAGGTGTTGTTTTACCCTATGTTGATTATGAGTAATTAAGGACTGAGGTTGACTAATTGTCACATTTAGTCTTTTAAGGTGTCACTTAATCAGTCAGAACCTAAGGCAGAGTACCTATCGTGTAGCTAGTCTGTTGGAAAGTATCTACGATTTTATTAAGTTAAATATCGTACTCCCAGGGAAGTGGTAACGGCTTAATAGTAACTAGCCTCTTATCCTAACTCCTATCTTATGATCCAGTTTTATGCATCGTCATCAATAACTTGATGAGAGGGTGATTCATTCTCCACTACGTTTAAGTCTATTTAAGCCTAAAAGTGTTTTATAGATAATGTCCTGATTCTATGTTATACTGTTCCTACATGTTGATTGACCTATCTTCGAGAATTTTAGATATATCTTAGCCTGGATTGCAACTATGTTCTGAGTCTAAAGGTGTACCACATCCGAGTTATCTGATAAACCGCCGCATCGCCAAGGTCAACGGCCCTACTCACGGTTAGAGCTAAAGGCATCCATGAAAGCCCTATGTCACTTAGGGGATCATGCCGCTCGCCCCTAACCGCCGGCATAAACACTCAACTCAGCCTACTTAGACTACTCTAACAAACAGGGTGTTCTGTAGGTTATTTTATCTAATATGGTAGACACCAATACTAATTGATGCATGTTAAACTAAACAGGTTATGAATAGACCGTGGTTAGGAATTGTCTATAACCCTAATTTTAGTTTAAAAGAAACTACATTAGACATGCAGACATAATGAATATTAAGCAGGTGGCTATTTCCGGAAAATCATACGAACTTCAACATATAAAACAGATATTCATAAAAATCATAATCTGATATTCATAACAAATCTTTGGACAAACACAATACAAACATATAAAGAGAGGGACAGGGGGACTGATGCCATAAAGAAATCACCATTTACTTAGTCTCGCCAATGGAGGAACTGCTTATATATGTCGTTGATGCAGTTCCGATTGGTATGCTAAAAGATAGGCTTTATTTACCTATGTCGATTATGAGTAATTAAGGACTGAGTCTTACTAACTGTCACTTAGCATTCAATTATTGTCACTTAATCAATCAGAACCTAAGGCAGAGTACCTATCGTGTAGCTAGTCTGTTGGAAAGTATCTACGATTTTATTAAGTTAAATATCGTACTCCCAGGGAAGTGGTAACGGCTTAGTAGTAACTAGCCTTTATCCTAACTCCTATCTTATAATCCAGTTATGCAATCTTCATCAATGACTTTGATGAGAGGGTGATCCATTCTCCACTAGGTTTAAGTCTAATTAATCCTAGAAGTGTTTTATAGATGAGTCCTGATTTTATGTTATACTGTTCCTATATGTTGATTGACCTATATTCGAGTATTTTAGACATGTCTTAGCCTGGATTGCAACTATGTTCTGTGTCTAAAGGCGTACCACATCCGAGGTTTCTAATAAACCGCCCTACCTTAATGACGGCCCTACTCACGGTTCGGGACGAAGGCATCCATGAAAGCCCTATGTCACTTCAGGGATCATACCGCCGGCATAATCGGACTCGGCTCGGCTTACCCTAGACTACTCTAACAAACAGGGTGTTCAGCAGGTTATTTTATCTAGCATGGCAGTCACCAATACTAATTGATGCCTGTTAAACTAAACAGGTTATGATTAGACCGTGGTTAGGAGTTGTCTATATCCCTAACTTTAGTTTAAAAGAGCACATTAGACATGCAGACATAGTGAATGTTAAGCAGGTGGCTATTTCCGGAAAAACATAACAACGTCAACATATAAAACAACTATTCATAAAAATCGTAATCTCGTATTCATAATAAATATTTGGGACAACATAATGACAACATATAAGAGAGGGACATGGGGACTGATGCCATAAAGAAATCACCCTTTACGTAGTCTCGCCGACGGAGCGTACTGCTGTATATGTCGTATTGCTCGCCCCGACTCTGCTCGCCAGAACCTTCGGAGGAAGCTTCCCCAGCCTAGTAACTGGGCTTTACCTTAATACCCAACTTAAGCTCAGCCCTGTGGATTGACTCTTCGAACGCCTAGAGCCCTCTTAGGATCTCCTAACGAAATCCCGGGTATTCTATGAATACCAGAAACGAACCTATCTATGTAAGCCTAAGATCTGAGACTATTTCTCAGAAACTAGAAAAACGAAAACAAAAAGGAAAGAAAGAAAACTTCTACTGAAATCTGAGTCTCCGAGTGAGTTGTGTACTAGAGAATTGTACACTGGAGACCACTGAATGACTCAGATCGAGTGGAGAGGGATGATTTCAACTGCTGGAGGCTTGGGGTATTTATAGCAGCTTCTCGGGGTGATTTTTCATGAAAAATTCGATGTGGGACTGGATCTGGGGGTTTGGGACGCCCGTCCTGATCTATTGACCAAGACAACATTTCCAAAAATTGCGTTTTTGCCCCAAAATTTGTTGTTTTTGTCTACTTTTCACCTGACACTTCCAAAATCATAAAAACTGTGAAATTAAGTAAATAATGAACAATTAAGATCAATTTACCCTCAATTTGACCCTAAATCATATATAAAAACATGCTAAAAAGGTGATACGATTTTCGCGTATCAGTCGTACTACTCGACCGGACTCTGCTCGACAGAACCTTCGGAGGACGCTTCCTCAGCCTAGTAGCTGGACTTTACCATAATACCCAGCTTAAGCCCAGCCCTGTGGACTGGCTCATCGAACGCCTAGAGCCCTCTTAGGATCTCCTAACGAAATCCTGGGTATTCTATGAATACCAGAAACGAACCTATCTATCGAAACCTAAGATCTGAGACTAATTCTCAGAAACTAAGAAAATGAAACACTAACTAAAAATAGAAGAAAACTTATACTGAACCCGAGTCTCTAAGTGACTTATGTACTCGAGAAAAGTGTACAACTTAAGTCACTAAATGACTCAGATTGAGTGGAGAGGAATGAATTCAACTGAGGAAGGCCTGGGGTATTTATAGCAGCTTTCTGGAGTGATGTTTCTTCAAAAATTGGATGTGGGACTTGGAATTGCAGCTCGGGACGCCCGTCCTGGATTGGGACGCCCGTCCCGGCCTGTTGACCAGGTCGGGACGCCCATCCTGATTCGGGACGCCCTCCCCGACTTCTGAACTTCTGAAAAATTGCGTTTTTCCACGAAATTTACCATTTTCTTCTACTTTTCACCTGACACTTCCAAAATCACAAAAACTGTGAAATTGAGTTAATAATAAACAATTAAGACCGATTTGCCCTTAATTTCACCCTAAATTATGCCTAAAAACATGCTAAAAATGTGATATGATTTATGCATATCATTGGAGAAGATAAATTGGGATTTCCTCTAGGTAGATGATGTATTCCAATTGGTATGCTAAAAGATAGGATTTATTAACCTATATTGATTATGAATAATTAAGGATTTAGTCTTACTAACTGTCACTTTAGCATTAATTGGTTGTCACTTAATCAATCAGAACTTAATGCAAAGTACCTATCGTGTAGCTAGTTATTGGAAAGTATCTACAATTTTAATTTAATAATATCGTACTCTCAGGGAATTGGCAACGGCTTAGTAGCAACTATAACTTAATCCTAACAATCATCTTATTAACAAATCAATCAATCGATTATCAATATCTTGGAGAGTGATTTTGTATCACAACAACACATAACAAGCACTTATCAAGCATGTAAGAGATATCACATAGACATGTATTATTATGTACATTCCTATTTCCACAAATTGGTTGACCTATCACTTCCATTATTTTAGATATATCTTGTTCTGGAATGCAATTGTGAACTGTATCTGTTTGTGTACCATATCTGAGTTACCTAGTGTATTCACCCTACCTTAATGATGACCCTTCTCACATTTTGGGTTAAAGTATCAATGAAAGCCTGTGTCACTCAGGAAATCATACCACTCACCCTAATGCTGACATAGCGCACAAACTCAACCTCATTAGATTACTTTAACAAACATGGTGATCTGTATGTTATTTTGCCTAATTTGACAAACCTTAAGGTCTGTTAAACTAAACAGGTTTATGATGTAGACCATGGTTAGAAATTGTCTATAATAGTTCATTTAGTTAAAAGAGAAACAAATAATCCGTCATAATGTTAATTAAGTAGGTGACCTTTGCGAAAAAATGAGCAGAACATCAACTTGCAAAACATGTATAATATAGCAATCATAATTTAGTATCCAAATAGATATTTAGACGAACACAACTCAAATATATAGAGAAGATCTAGGGAACCATGTCCATAGAGTAGTCACCACTTTATGAGGTCCGCCGGTGTTGCCAAACTTGTATCCTTTGGGTTGCTTGACCCGACTCTGATTGGCATAACCTTAGGAGAACGCTTCCTTGCCCTAGTAGCGATTTCTTTACCATACATCCTGGGCTTAAGTAATGCCTTGTTGACTAACTATTCGCTCACCTACTTCTCTCTTAGGATCTCCAAACAAAATCCTAAAATTCTATGAATACTGAAGACGAACGCTATCTAATTGAATTCCCAGAATTTGAGATAAACACTTTGTTGCTAGATGCCTTATGTTGAGTGTTGAGGGATATTCTTAACCTTCCATCCCCTGGGGTATTTATAGGAGTGAAACGGAGGGGTTTTTACATGAAAAACCGATGTGGGATTCACATCTGGGGTTCGGGAAGCCCGCCCCGAGCTCAGAACTTCCAAAAATTGCACTTTTTCCCCAATATTTGCTACTTTTACGCAATTTACTCTTGAAATTTCTAAAATTGCAAATTATACAAAAAGATGTTAATTTTAATCAATTAAGATCAATTCGATTCCCATAATGCTCTAATTTATGTCTAAAAACATGCTAAAAATATGATATGATTTGTGCATATCATATAACCCCACACTTAGCTTTTTGCTTGTCCTCAAGCAAACCTATATAAGATTTATGAAAGGTTAAATCATAGGTGTAGTCACAACAAGGTTCTCAGCAATGTTTTTAGCAAAATTCCTCAATGAGTCAGATAGTTCAGAAAATATGCATAGACTGATCGAGTTGCTATATAAAGGCTCAACATTCAGCAGATGTGTCATGGCCGTATAGGCTGAAAATAGTTCAAAAACTTTACTAAGTTCTAGCTCTACTTTAGCCACGGGTCTTCCTTATGTGTAGTTTGTGAACTAGTCTAAATTAGATTATCAACTCACAATAAGCTTTTCAAGCAGTCACCAACTAATAGTTCGACCAGTTATTATGAACATAAACAGCACAATAAATGACTTTTAAGTTTCTGAGCTTTGGTGCCAATCACTTTATTTTTATGATATTCAAAGAAAAATACACTGAGTGTATGTTTTAATTGACTTTCGAGGTATTTTTGTGTTTGCTTTCACATATCAACTTTAACTACCCAGGTATCTAGCCCCATTCTGATGACTCCCTGATTTACACGACCTTAGGGCACCAGGCATTAAGTTCCCTTCAGAAGGGGTTCTCGAATAGCAAAGGATACTTGCAAACTACCCTTTTGACAGTTTAAGTTATGACACTTTTAGCTCAGAATTCCATCTAGTCATTCAAGTTGCAATTACATTCTCAAACGGTCTAATATTATTTAGTTCAGCACAAAAAGGTACTCGGTTGATTTTTCTAATCCAAACTAGATTTTGCTAAAAATCAGGAATTCCCTACTTCTAAGTGATGAATTCAACAAAGCAACCGAATTGTCCCTAATGGTCATAACACTCTACTGAATACATATCACAGACAGAAGCAATTTTTCAATCAGTGAATATAGTTTTTGAAGTCTAAAAGAGTGAAAAATTTTGAAATCATTTTTGGAAGGGATGCAATCTCTCTAAAAAACAAAGGAAAAATGGCAAATATTTTTAATTTGAGTGCACTGTGCACTACTACCCCACACTTAAGATTTACACTATCCTCAGTGTTCATGTATATCTTATCACCACACACTTATTTGAAAAATAAGAGTAAAAACGAAAAAGCAGAAAGAATTTCAACTAAGACACATAAAATTGAAACAAAACAAAACAAAATAAAGCAAGAATTAAAACTGAAAAAGAATTTACTCCCTTATTCGTCGAGCAAAAGAGTTTGCTCGGTGTGGTCGATCAGCTCTTTGTAGAATTTCAAACACTGCCCGTTCACTTTTTGAGTAGCGTCGTCGAAATCCATTATCACACATGTGCCAAAGGGCGACACTTCTGTGATAGTAAACGGGCCTGATTAGTAACTTCGTAACTTTCCTGGAAACAATTTCAAACGTGATTTGTATAACAACACTTTATCTCCTGGTTCAAAATTTTCCTGGGATCGAAGTCGCTTATCATGCCGGAGTTTACTCGTCATTTTGAATTGATGTGAGTTTTCATAGGCTTTGAGCCTCCATTCATCCAATTCTTTGAGTTGTAAAATTTGGTTTTCCTTAGACAAAGTTTTATCTATATTGCATTTTTGCACCGCCCATTATGCTCTATGTTCAAGTTCGACAAGCAAGTGACATGCTTTTTCGTAATCCATTCTATAAGGTGAAAACCTGTAGATGTTCTATATGTCGTGCAGAAAGCCCATAAGGCATCATCAAGTTTTATAGCCCAATCCTTACGGTCAACACCTACAGTCTTTTCTAATATCCGTTTAATGCCCCTATTGGTTACCTCAACATGCCCATTGGTATGTGGGTGCTATGTTGTGGAAAAGAGATTATGAACTCCATATTGCTTGAGTACTTTCTGCAATTGTGAGTTGCAGAAATGTGTACCTCTGTCACTGATTAGGGCCTCAGGACACCCGAATCTAGAAAATAATTTTCTAAAAAATCTGCACATGACTCTAGCATCATTAGTAGGCAATGCCTATGCCTCATGCCATTTTGAAAAATACTCTACAGCTACTATGATGTACTTATTGCCAAAAGAAAAAGGAAACAGACCCATAAAGTCTATACCGTAAATGTTGAATATTTCAACGCATTGAATCACCTGTTTGGGTAGACCGTCTTGAGAAGATATG
Source organism: Asclepias syriaca (assembly GCA_027405835.1). NCBI lineage: Eukaryota > Viridiplantae > Streptophyta > Magnoliopsida > Gentianales > Apocynaceae > Asclepias > Asclepias syriaca. Next base: position 13,548,935 of record CM049932.1, read on the forward strand.
TTACCTGCTCTCTGGCAAGCATCGCAGGACCTTACGTATGATGTTGCATCTTTGAGTATGGTGGGCCAGTAGAATCCTACTTCTAAAACTTTCCTGGCAGTGTTAGCTATAGCTGAATGGCCACCAGTAGGTCCACAGTGGCAATGCTTCAAGATCTTGAAACCTTCTTCTTGAGAGACGCATCTTCTGATCATTTGGTCTGCACAAATTCGAAACAGAAAAGGGTCCTCCCAATAGCAATATTTTAGATCATCAAAGAATTTCTTCCTTTGTTGGACTGTGATATCACTTGGAAGAGTTTGAGCTACTAAATAATTCGCAATATCAGAAAACCACGGAGGAGAATAGATAGCAAATAAAGCACATAAACTTTCATCCAGAAATTTGCCCGATATTATTGATTCATCTATAGCTTCTAGTGCAGGGTTTTCTAATCTAGACAAATGATCATCAGCTAGATTTTCTGCTCCTATCTTATCCATGATTTCTATGTCAAATTCTTGTAATAATAAAACTCATCTGATAAGTCTCGATTTTGCATCAATTTTATTGAACAAGTATTTCAGTGCAGAATGATCAGTATAAACTATTGTTTTAGGCAGGACCAGATAAGATCAAAATTTGTCAAAAGCATATACTATAGCTAGTAATTCCTTTTAATTTGTAGTGTAATTCTCTTGAGCATCAATCAATGTTTTACTAGCATAGTATATCACATGAAATTTCCTATCATGTTGTTGTCCCAAAACAACTCCTACTGCATAATCACTAACATCACACATCAATTCAAAAGGTAAATTACAATAAGGTGATGTCATAATGGGTGCAGTAGTCAATAGTTCCTTAAGTTTGTAAAAAGCTTTCATGCATTTTTCATCAAAAACGAAAGGAACATCTTTACTTAGTAAATTAGTCATCGGTCTAGCTATTAGAGAAAAATCTTTTATGAATCTCCTGTAAAAACCAGCATGACCCAAAAAACTTCTAATGGATCTTACAGAGTTAGGTGGAGGTAGTTTTGAAATTACTTCAATCTTTGCTTTATTACTTCCATACTTTTTGATGAGATTTTATGCCCTAGAACGATTCCTTCTTTCACCATGAAATGACACTTTTCCCAATTCAAAACTAAATTAGCTTTTACACAACGTTTAAGCATTGATTCCAAGTTTCTCATGCAGACCACAAATGAATTACCAAAAACTGGGAAATCATCCATGAATACTTCCACAGACTCTCATAACATGTCATAAAAAATAGAGGTCATGCAACGTTGGAAAGTAGTAGGCGCATTACACAAACCAAAAGGCATCCTTCTATATGCAAATGTTCCAAAAGGGCATGTGAATGTAGTTTTATGCTGATCTTCTGAAGAGATTGGGATTTGGAAATACCCAGAAAATCCATCAAGAAAGAAATAAAACATATGTCCAGATAATCTTTCTAACATTTGGTCAATAAAAGGGAGAGGGAAATGATCTTTTCATGTAGCAGTGTTTAGCTTCTTGTAATCAATGCAAACACGATGACCAGTAATAGTTCTAGTAGGGATCAATTCATTATGCCCATTTCTAACAACTGTTATTCCGCCTTTCTTAGGTACCGCCTTTCTAACAACTAGGCTTACCAATTCACTATCAGAGATAGGGTAGATAAGTCCAGCATCTAACAATTTGGTCACCTCCTTTTTAACTACATCACACACATTAGGATTCAACCTCCTTTGAGGTTGCACACATGGATTATACTCATATTCTAAAAGAATCTTATGCGAGCAAATACTTGGATTGATACCTGGAATATCTGCAATTTTGTAAGCAAAAGCTCTTTTGTACTTTTTGAGTATGTCCAAAGTCAACTTCCATTGTTCTGCAGTTAGGTCGGCTGCAAGAATGATGGGAAGCTTCTTGTTGTCGTCTAGGAATCCATACCATAAATGTTTTGGTAATTCCTTCAGCTCCAAATCTGGGGGATCTTCAAACAATGTTTGTTCCTTCTTTAGCTCCTAAGCACCTATCTCAACGAAATTGTCAGAGCTGGTTTCGTAATTGGAAAAACTAAAATCAACTTTTTCCAATTCCAAAGAGTCATCTTTCAAGATTGGATAGTTAGAGCACAAATCTGTCATGTTAACTTCAATTAACTTATCAATAGCATCTGCACACAAAATATTATCATCTAGATGCATGGGATACTTAAGAGTTTCATTTAGATCAAATGTGATATCCTCATTTTCCACCCTCAGTTTTATTTGACCATTGTTAACATCGATCAATGCCTTAGAGGTAGCTAGAAAAGGTCGACCTAGAATCAAAGGTACACCACCTTCACCATTCATATCCATACAACAAAATCCATAGGAAAGACAAATTTTCCAACCTTTACTAAGAGGTCTTCAATTATCCCCCTAGGAATCTTGACTGTCCTATCAGTAAGTTGTATGCACATTCTAGTCATTTTCAAATCATGCAACCCTAATTTATCAAATAAACTAGATGGCATTAAATTGATACTAGCTCCTAAGTCTGCTAATGCATGCATATTAGTAATATTTCCAATCGTACATGGCAAAGTAAAATAACTTGGATTGTTCTGTTTGGAAGGCAGTTTATTTGATAGAAATGTCGAGCATTCTTCATTAAGAACCACTTTGTCCATGACGAATTTTCTTTTATTACTAATAATTTCTTTCAAAAACTTAGCTAGGCCTTTCATAAATAACATCAAGCAAAGGTAAATTAACATGAATCTGACTAAAGGTTTTGAAAAACTTTTCAAATTGCTCCGTATCTTTATTTTGCATTAGTCTTGCAAGGTAAGGTACTCTTGGTCAGTACTCAGGGATGGACTCCTTCTTCTCTTTCCTTGGTACTTTGTTTTCGACAACTGTCGGCGTTGGTTCCTTGTAGCTATCTTCTCTTTCTTGCACAAGAATAGGAGTGCCAAAAGATTTTGAAGGAGAAGGAGTTAGAACTTTACCCGATTAGCGGGTTGGTCCAAGTGGTGCTTGGCAGCGCTCCTTGTGACCTATGAGATAAGTGGGTCGATAGCTGCCCCATTTGTCTTTCTAAGGTCTGCAAGGCAGCCTGTGTGTTTTTTACTGTCTACTCATTCTGCTTCTGCCTATTCTCATTATGTTGAATCCTTTCTGCATGAGCCTCCTGAACCTTCTTGTTTGACTCCATCATTTCCTTGTTGGAGTCCACAATGCCTTTTAGTATGTCTCGGAATTCTTGCATGGGGTCTACTGGAACAACATAGTTCCTAGGTGCATGCAAAGCGACTTGCTAGTTATACGGATAGGGCATTTGTTGTGGTGTTCTCTTTTGGAAATTTGCAATTCCATAATTGTTTCTCCAGCTAAATCCAAGATGATTCTTCCAACTGGGATTGTATGTGTTTCCCATAGGAGCAGAGTTAACTGCATCAACTTGTACCGTCTCATCTGGAATGGTTAATATTTCGTTCTCGTAGCAATCCCCACTGAAATGTGGTCCTTGGCAAAACTGGCAAATTTGATATACATGCTGAATGTTTTTTCCTTGTTGGAAGGCACTAAGCTGACTAGTGACGCTAGCCTTGAATGCCTCGAATTGTTCATCAATGGAAACATTCGCTACAATTACTGATTGTTTCTTGGCCCGACCAATTATGCGCCAATTATTACTGTTCTTGTAGAGTCTCTCTAAGGCGTTTTTAGCGTCTACTTCATTGAGTCTATTGAAACCGCACTGAGGATTAAGTCCATCAAGAACTTGCTTGCCTATTTTTGTCATACCCCCGTAAAATTGCTGGATTAGCAGATGTTCAGTAAGTCCGTGCTGAGGGCAAAGCGTGAGGAGTTCCTTGAATCTGTTCCAAGCCTTTATTACCCTCTCATATGCAGCTTGAGTAAACCTAGAAAGAGCTTTTCGATATTCCAAAACTCTTATTGCAGAATAGTACTCCTTTAAGAATGCCTTACTTAAGTCATCTCAGGGAAACAAGATTCAGATTAGTCACTTCTGCAGTGTTGTCCCCTTTAAGACCTTCGCAGAGAGTCAAATATTTTGTCAAATAATCGAGAGGGTTCTTGGCAGCAGTTCCTCCAAACTAGACCCAATTTATGTTTATGCTGCGTTTCCGACTGATATGCTAAATAGGTGTTATTTTTACCCTATGTTGATTATGAGTAATTAAGGACCGAGATTGACTAATTGTCACATTTAGTCTCTATGGTGTCACTTAATCAGTCAGAACCTAAGGCAGAGTACCTATTGGGTAGCTAGTCTATTGGAAAGTATCTACGATTTTATTAAATAAATATCGTACTCCCAGGGAAGTGGTAACGGCTTAGTAGTAACTAGCCTTTTATCCTAACTCTTATCTTATGATCCAGTTATGCAATCTTCATCAATAACTTTGATGAGAGGGTGATCCATTCTCCACTAGGTTTAAGTCTAATTAAGCCTAAAAGTGTTTTATATATAAGGTCCTGATTCTATGTTATATTGTTCCTATATGTTGATTGACCTATATTCGAGTGTTTTAGATATATCTTAGCCTGGATTGCAACTATGTTCTGAGTCTAAATGTGTACCACATCCGAGATCTCTGATAAACCGCCCTACCTTAATGACGACCCTACTCACGGTTCGAGCTAAAGGCATCCATGAAAGCCCTATGTCACTTCGGGGATCATGCCGCTCGCCCTAGCCGCCGGCATAAACGCTCAACTCAGCCCCTACCTAGACTACTCTAGGAAACAGTGTGTTCTGCAGGTTATTTTATCTAGTATGGCAGACACCAATACTAATTGATGCTTGTTAAACTAAACAGGTTATGAATAGACCGTGGTTAGGAATTGCCTATAGCCCTAATTTTAGTTTAAAAGAACACAGTAGACATGCAGATATAGTGAATATTAAGCAGGTGGCTATTTCCGGAAAAACATAACAACTTCAACATATATAACAAATATTCATGAAAATCATAATGTCATATTCATAATTAATTTTTTGAACAAACACAATACAAACATATAAAGAGAGGGACATGGGGACTGATGCCATAAAGAAATCACCCTTTACGTAGTCGCGCCGTTGGAGCAACTGCTTGTATATGTCGTACTGCTCGACCCGACTCTGCTCGCCAGAACCTTCGGAGGACGCTTCCTCAGCCTAGTAACTGGGCTTTACCTTAATACCCAACTTAAGCCCAGCCTTGTGGACTGACTCTTCGAACGCCTAGAGCCCTCTTAGGATCTCCTAAGGAAATCCCGTGTATTCTATGAATACCAGAAACGAACCTATCTATCGAACCCTAGGGTCTGAGACTATTTCTCAGAAACTAAGAAAAACAAAACACAAAAAGGAAAGAAAGAAAACTTTTACTGAAATCTGAGTCTCTGAGTGATTTGTGTACTAGAGAATTGTACACTGGAAGTCACTTAATGACTCAGATCAAGTGGAGAGGGATGATTTCAACTGAGGAAGGCCTGGGGTATTTATAGCAGCTTTCTGGAGTGATTTTCTCTCAAAACTTTGATGTGGGACTTGAATTTCTGGTTCAGGACGCCCGTCCCGGTCTGTTGACCAAGTCAGGACGGCCGTCCCGAGTCCTGGACGCCCGTCCTGGCCTGTTGACCAGGTCAGGACGAACGTCCTGAACCGGGACACCCTCCCCGAAGTCCGCCCTCCCCGCAGACGTGAAGTCTCGAACTGCCGTGGTGTAGGCGAGCGTATCCAGCTCGTCTCTCTGCCAGATACCCAAGGTAATGCCAAACTCGGCCTTGCTCATCGATCGATCTATTCCGCCTAAGCGGAACGTGATCTGCTCCTGATGGTACGTAAACGACACATAGAACTCACATTCCAACTCTAGGTATGTCGGCTCAGTGACGATGAATACTCGACTGTAGGGTAGTACGTCGAGCTTGCGTCTGACTTCCTGCTCCACCTCTAGCGTCTGTACTGCTGCCCAGTCAAGTGTTCTGCCCGTCATAATGGTGCGTCCGATATATCCGTGACATCTCTCCTGGTATGCTGGGCTGGAGTGAAATAGCATGAACGGATGTGCCGCCGATGTGACGGTCATGGTAGATGTGATACTGGCGCGTTTGGGAGCCATTTGGGTTGAGAGCGTTTGAGAGATTTTGAGAATTTAGACAAGAAGGAAGATTCGAATTCGAATTCTGGAGGTGAATTTGAATTCGGGAGGATGGATTTTGGTTAGGGAATGATTTTGATTTTTTGGTGGGAAATTCGAATTTTGGAAGGAAGTTTAAAATTCAGATTTTGGAGGGAAATTCGAATTTTGAACTTTGGTAAGTTTTCCAAAAATTTGAAGAGAGAGGGTAGAGAGAATTATTTTAGAGAGATGAATTTTTTGGAAGTTGATTTGAGGGAAAATGAGAAAAATGGAATATTTGTAGGAGGGGCGGCCTTCGGGACGCCAGTCCCGGGTTGCTTCGGTATGCGTGCCAATTCTGAAAAAACAATTTCTTTCGTAATTCCCTACAAATCTCAGTACACCAAAAATAATCATAACTTTTAACAAGTCTTCATGTTTAACCAATCAAATTCAGAATCTGTTAAAAACTCTATGCAAAAATTCCTCAATCTCTTTTTTTTTCAAAAATCGTGACTACCCTAATCTTATCTTAAATTCAGCAAGAATTTCAGAAAAACAAAAACTGAGTTCATACAATTTAATTAGTGAAAAATAAACTGCATTTGCAAAACTTTTGTTTTTCAGAGAAATTTGAGAAATAAAATGTGTGAAGAAAATTGTTGAATAAAATAAAGGATCCTTTAAAAAGTTTGAGATTAGAAAATAGGGGTCAATTATTCAGTTTTAGTTCAAACAATTTATATGCTGAGAATAAAAGTAAAAGAATCTTCCCTTTTTCAATGACCCTTATCTCTGATCTCCTGTAACTCTTCTCGAATGTTTCGCATCTCTATGCGTATGGCTCTCATCTCATCCCTTTGCCTACCCTGCTCACTTCGTAAGCAGCCATCTCCCGGAGTAGTTGTGCACCTTGGTTCTCCTGAAGGCTGACCGTGGCTTTGAGTCGGTCCATGTTGGTTGTGATATTCAGACTGATTTGGTCTAAATGATACAATCTGCTTGCAATTCCTTGATCCATCTCATAGATCCTTTGAGCCAAAGTATCTATCTGCACGGACAACACTGAGTGAAAGCCGTTACTACTTCCCCCGGATGAAGGGGTGTGCTCGTTAGGTGTTGGGGTGTATGCAGGAGATGTTGGTGAATTCTTGGTTTGGTCAATGGGTGGTGGATTTATAGGAACTCTCTGGGCAGGAGTGTGAAATGGAGATCTTTGAGGTTCTTCTCTAGGAGGGAAGGTATCTTCAGAAGGATCTTCTTCCGTGGGACTAGGCTCACGGGCATTCAGGAATCTTCTCACTAGGTCACTGGCATCTAGGCTTGAGTTTACTTCTACCGGTTGCGAAGGAAGAGTCCCTCGTGGTATTTCTGGTTCAGGCCTAGATGGTCCTTCTGGCTTTATTTTCTTTGGTCCTGGAGTGTCAGGGATTTCTGTTTTCTTTGCTTGCTTAGTAGCTGCTCTTGTTCTCTTCATCTCTGAGTGCAAAGTCTGGTTAGAAATAACAAATAACAAAAATAGGAACGTAAAATAGAAAAGCAAGAAAAATATTTTTAGGGATTTTATATTTTAACAAATTTTTTTTCTTTTTATTTAGAAAGCAGGTAAATTTCCTCAATATGGTTCTAGAATAATTTTCTAAAATTTGATTATCCTAAATGTCTTAATTTCAGATAATATCTAAGATTAGTTACTTATGATAATCCTATATTTCGGAAAGTGATTGTTTAACTAGCATAAGATAAGTGTAGATCTAAAGTCTAGGTTACTACCGCTACCTATCATAAGTCTCTTAGAATTGTGGCCAATAATCCTAAATTCATTATGATATTTCCCCGACAACGGGGCCAAAAATCTGATGCGTTTCCGACTAATATGCTAAATAGGTGTTATTTTTACCCTATGTTGATTATGAGTAATTAAGGACTGGGATTGACTAATTGTCACATTCAGTCTCTATGGTATCACTTAATCAGTCAGAACCTAAGGCAGAGTACCTATCGTGTAGCTAGTCTGTTGGAAAGTATCTACGATTTTATTAAATAAATATCGTACTCCCAGGGAAGTGGTAACGGCTTAGTAGTAACTAGCCTTTTATCCTAACTCTTATCTTATGATCCAGTTATGAAATCTTCATCAATAACTTTGATGAGAGGGTGATCCATTCTCCACTAGGCTTAAGTCTAATTAAGCCTAAAAGTGTTTTATAGATAAGGTCCTGATTCTATGTTATATTGTTCCTATATGTTGATTGACCTATATTCGAGTGTTTTAGATATATCTTAGCCTGGATTACAACTATGTTCTGAGTCTAAAGGTGTACCGCATCCGAGATCTCTGATAAACTGCCCTACCTTAATGACGACCCTACTCACGGTTCGAGCTAAAGGCATCCATGAAAGCCCTATGTCACTTCGGGGATTATGTCACTTCGGGGATCATGCCACTCGCCCTAGCCGCCGGCATAAGCGCTCAACTCAGCCCCTACCTAGACTACTCTAACAAACAGGGTGTTCCACAGGTTATTTTATCTAGTATGGCAGACACCAATACTAATTGATGCCTGTTAAACTAAACAGGTTATGAATAGACCGTGGTTAGGAATTGTCTATAACCCTAATTTTAGTTTAAAAGAACACAGTAGACATGCAGACATAGTGAATATTAAGCAGGTGGCTATTTTCGGAAAAACATAACAACTTCAACATATATAACAAATATTCATGAAAATCATAATCTCATATTCATAATTAATTTTTGGAACAAACACAGTACAAACATATAAAGAGAGGGACATGGGGACTGATGCCATAAAGAAATCACCCTTTACGTAGTCGCGCCGTTGGAGCAACTGCTTGTATATGTCGTACTGCTCGACCCGACTCTGCTCGCCAGAACCTTCGGAGGACGCTTCCTCAGCCTAGTAACTGGGCTTTACCTTAATACCCAGCTTAAGCCCAGCCTTGTGGACTGACTCTTCGAACTCCTAGAGCCCTCTTAGGATCTCCTAACGAAATCCCGGGTATTCTATGAATACCAGAAACGAACCTATCTATCGAACCCTAGGGTCTGAGACTATTTCTCAGAAACTAAGAAAAACAAAACACAAAAAGGAAAGAAATAAAACATTTACTGAAATCTGAGTCTCTGAGTGATTTGTGTACTAGAGAATTGCACACTGGAAGTCACTTAATGACTCAGATCGAGTGGAGAGGGATGATTTCAATTGAGGAAGGCCTGGGGTATTTATAGCAGCTTTCTAGAGTGTTTTTCTCTCAAAAATTCGATGTGGGACTTGAATTTCTGGTTCGGGACGCCCGTCCCGGATTGGGACTCCCGTCCCAGTCTGTTGACCAGGTCAGGACGGCCGTCCCGAGTCCTAGACGCCCGTCCTGAACCGGGACGCCCTCCCCATAGTCCGAACTTTTGAAAAATTGTGTTTTTGCCCCGAAATTTGCCATTTTCTTCTACTTTTCACCTGACACTCCCAAAATAATGAAAACTGTGAAATTGAGTTAATAATAAACAATTAAGACCGATTTGCCCTCAATTTCACCCTAAATTCTGCCTAAAAACATGATATGATTTATGCATATCAGTTTAACTGCAGCACATTTCGCTTAAGTTCATAATGAGGATTTCCAGGGATTCTGATAGCGGAGGACATCAGGATGGTTTGTGGCTGGATGTAGGATTCTAGTGGAGGTCTTTCGGCAGCAATTTATGCTCTTCTTCTGTTAGCTGTTCGAATAAGATTCTCGAGGTTTTCAACTAGAGGTTCAACGTCAGCTTTTGAGGTTCGAGACATAAAACTACAAAAGCACACGTTAAGTCTGAGCAAGAAATTATAACCAGAATCAAAGTAGTCAATAAAAGATAAAAACCAAAAACATAAAAAGGAAAGTGTAAAAATGAAAATGAAACAATTCTTTTAAAAAAAATAAATTTCCTTTGTATGGTTTTAGAATAATTTTCTAAAATTTGATTAACCTAAATTTCTTAATTTTAGATAATTTCTAAAATTAATTATTTAGGATAATCCTATATTTTAGGAAATTGATTGACTAATTCAAATAAATGTGATTGTTTACTAAGGTATAGATTATTACCGTCACCTATCATATTCTTCTAGATTTTTGATCAGGAATCCTAAAATTTTAATAATGTCCCTCGGCTACGGCGCCAAAAATCTGATGTGTTCCGATTGGTATGCTAAATGATAGGATTTATTAACCTATATTAATTATGAATAATTAAGGACTTAGTCTTACTAACTATCACTTTAACATTAATTAGTTGTCATATAATCAATCATAACCTAAGGCAGAGTACCTATCGTGTAGCTAGTTATTGAAAAGTATCTATGATCTTAATTTAATAATATTGTTCTCCCAGGGAACTGGCAACGACTTAGTAGCAACTATCACTTAATCCTAACAATCATCTTATTATAAAATCAGTCAATCCATTATCAATATCTTTGAGAGTAATTTTGTATCACAACAACACATAACAAGCACTTATCAAGCATGTAAGAGATATCACAGAGACATGTATTCTGATGTATATTCATGTTTCCACAAATTGGTTGACCTATCTTCCATTATTTTAGATATATCTTGGTTTGGAATGCAATTATGAACAATATCTGTTTGTGTACCATATTAGAGTTACCTAGTGTATTCACCCTACCTTAATGATGACCCTTCTCACATTTCGAGTTAAAGTATCCATGAAAGCCTGTGTCACTTAGGAAATCATACACTTACCCTAATGCTAGCATAGCCCACAAACTATGCCTCAATAGGTTACTTTAACAAACATGGTGATCTGTATGTTATTTTGCCTAATCTGGTAGACCTTAAGCTCTGTTAAAATAAACAGGTTTATTATGTAGACCATGGTTAGGAATTTTCTATAACCGTTCATTTAGTTTAAAACATCAAACAGATAATCAGGCATAATGTTAATTTAGTAGGTGACCTTTCCAGAAAAATAAGTAGAACCTCAACTTGCAGAACATGTATAATATAGCAATCATAATTTAGTATCCAAATAGATATTCAGACAAAGACAACTCAAAGATATACAGAGAGGATCTAGGGAACCATGTCCATAGAGTAGTCACCACTTTATGAGGTCTGTCGACGTTGCTAAATTATATGCACAATTCATAACACTTTTTTAGCATGTTTTTAGACACAAATTAGGGTATAATTGGAGCCAAATCGATCTTAATTGATTGAAATTGAAATCTTTTTGCATAATTTGTGATTTTGGAAGTTTTAGGAGTTAATTGCACGAAAACAGCAAATATCGGGGCAAAAATGCGATTATTGGAAGTTCTGATCTAGGGGCGGCCGTCCCGGAGCTAGAATGCCCGCCCTGACCGAGTCAGTGACTCAGGGCAGCCATCCCCAAGCTAGGATGAGTGTCTTGACCTAGTCAAAGCAACGGGACGGGCGTCTCGAGCAGAAAATTACTATCCCACATCGAAAATTCATGTAAAACCTCTTCCTTTTCACCCCTATAAATACCCTAGGGGTTGGAAGGTTAGAAATATCTCTTAGTACTCAACACAAGCCATCTAGCAATAAAGAGTGTCTTGTTTTATTTGTTTTCTTTGTTTTCTTTGTGTTTATCTCAGATTTTGGGAATTGGATTAGTTAGTGTTCGCTTTTGGTATTAATAGAATACCCAGGGTTTTGTTAGGAGATCCTAAGAGAGCATTAGGTGAGCAAATAGCTAGTCAACAGGGCATTGCTTAAACTCAAGATATAAGGTAAAGCAATTGCTACTAGGCTAAGGAAGCGCTCTCCAAAGGTTCTACCGATTAGAGTCAGGTCGAGCAACCCAAAGTATACAAGTATTGGCAACATCGGCGGACCTGATAAAGGGTGAATATTATATGGTGGTGGTCCCTAGATCCTCTCTGTATATCTTTGTGTTGTGTTCGTCTAAAAATCAATTTAAATATTGAATTATGATTACTATGTTATACATGTTTTGCATGTTGAGGTTCTACTCATTTTTCCGGAAAGGTCACCTGCTAAATTAACATTATGCCTTATTATCTGTTTGCTCTTTTAAACTAAATGAACGGTTATAGATAATTTCTAATCATGGTCTACATCATAACCTATTTAGTTTAACAGGCCTTAGGTTAGGGTAGAATATATTAAGGTCTGCCATATTAGGTAAAATAACTTAAAGATCACCATGTTTGTTAAAGTAGCTTAATGAGGCTGAATTTGGGCGTTATACCGGCATTAGGGTGAGTGGTATGATTTCTTGAGTCACACAGGCTTTCATGAATACTTTAACCAGAAATGTGAGAAGGGTCATCATTAACGTAGGGTGAATATATAAGGTAACTCAGATGTGGTACACAGGCAGATACAGTACATAGTTGCATTTCAGACCAATATATATCTTTTAGCATACCAATCGGAACGCATCAACAGCTGTCCATAGTGACTCATTAAATGAAGGTAAATCTAGTTTTACCATTTACCACAGTAATTCAGGTAATGTTTCCACTATAAATAAGTGTAAGAAGGAAAAAGAATGATCTTTTGTCCAATCTTACATAGTCATATATACATATTTCATATATCCCACTAATTGAACCATCGGAGGGTCATCTTCGGTACCCATCCGTTGTGTGACTTGTTCTTTTGCGGATAACAGATCCAATTCACTTCTCCAAGCCTACACAGAGGAGTACAATTCCTTAGAAATTCCCTGATCAAAATATGTATATATATGAGGCATAAATAAATTTTCTAATAATAAAACAATATTAAACATAATTCTAGCAATTTTCACGTTGCTAGAAATTCTTATTCATTGATTTTTACATAATCAAGTAATATTTAAAAAAAAAAAGAAGAAAAAATAAATAACAACACAGGTTTATAATATATTATCATGCAGCCTTCCTAAATTTGATATTAAAAGGAAAATCAGCGAGAGCCAAACGCCTTTGTCCATTCACGTAAACAATTCCAATGTCTTTGCATTGAACATCACAGTAACTGCAAAATGTAGGACAGTAAACAAGCTTATATCCATATCTATACTTTTCAACCTTGAACCAATTTTTTATATACTCCGGAATAGGGTTTCCATCTACTCCACCAAATCCAATAAAGTGATTACCAGTTTCTTGATCATAATCCTCATCAACCTTCCACACAGTACGATCGTTACAACTTTCAGTAAACCCGAATTGGATGTTCAAATCAGTTGAAGCACGAACTATACCTTTCTTAGCGTTTATAGGGTAAAACCTTACGGGTAAACCTTCTTTATTATTATTTGGATCTTGGACTAACCCAAGTGAGCAACTCTCGTTCCCGACGATCCCACGAACCAGTCCTCCGCCTCTGCCCCTCGGGTGGATGGATGCTGGTAGTATATAGTAAAAGGAATCTACTCGAAGCTTCTTTCCGGCCTCGTCGAGCAAAGGTTCAGGTTCTTCTGCTGCTGAAGAAAATGAATAGGTTAATGCTGAGAATAGGAAGATTGAGAGAAACACAAGTGAGGTTCTCATTGTTTCTAATTTTTTTGCTGTGTTTTTGATGTTTTGTTCTTCAACTTAAATAACTCTACCAAGTAGATTAGAGATGGTCGTTTCTGTGGGCAATTTCATCCATGGTTTTTGACTTCAACTTCAAACTTTTAAAGATATGGGTTTTGACCATTAAAGAAAAGTAAATAATATCATATTTAAGAAGAAAAAAAAAGCCACTTGTTTATAATTATTTCGTACTTTTTTTTTTTCTTTTTGAAAGTTGTCAAAAGCGAGATTGAACAGATATTATATTAAATTTCTATATATTTCTTCGTGTCATTTATTATTATTATCGTTGTTGGATTTGGTAGGAAAATCTATTCTCTTAGCAGTATATTATATTAGTTATGCTGTCTAGTTTTATATTTTCCGATTCCATAAAATGATTTATGTGATTTGAATACTCATTGAGTAATATTTGGCCAATTATGATAAGGTTAAATTTGAAATAACTTTGTGACACGTAATCCTATATCATAGACTCATTTATCAAAATAATATAATTTCTTTAAAATGGTTCTGATTTAATTTTATTTGTAAAATTATTTTTCAAACTAATCTTAATTCATTGACAAAATAAATTCTAATGGAACTTACTAAAAAAAATTTAAATTTTTCTCTTTCTCTATTTTATCTCTCTTCTTTCAAATTTTTTCTTGAGTTTCGATTTGACGCTATTTCCATATTTACTTTTATTTTTCTTCAGTCTCCTTTTTTCCCTTTCTTTTTATTTTTTTCTTTTTTTTCTTTTCCAATTCACCTCCTGACTGAAATCTTAGCCATCCCAACAGTTAAATTGAAAACAATATGGACAATTCGATGATACTAACTAACAGAATCCGACATCAACTAAAGAAACGTCTGACAACTAAACAACATGCGGCCAAAATAACTAAACAAACCACCACATTGCGCAGTTCAAGTTAGTACGAGTTGTCTTTTTTCTCCTTTAAAAATTTATTTTTACTTTTTATTTTTAAAATCATGATTTCAAACTTACCTTAGGATATATGGCTATTCCATTGTGTCGTCCCAATAATTGTAGTGTATTGTTTTGCTAAAATTATTCATATATATGTTGGATTTTGTTATATATTTTGAATATATTATGCTAAAATTGGTCTTTATCATAATTTGTGTTAATTTGTTTTTTGCCCCTTCTGATTCCTTTAAGAATTGAGAGATGTTATCATGTCATGAACATGTTATCAAATGTTTGCAAGAAAGAATTTGCATAAAGTATATGCAACATAGGTTCACACATTGAAAAAAAAATGCCAATTAGATGGTTAATACAAATATGCAAAGCTCAAGAATGAATTGATTGACATCAATCATGGCGAATATACATATTGACAATTTCACATTCTTAACATAATCAATATACTCTTCTTGAATGAGACTTAGTACCTGATCTACATCTATTGAACTCTAAAATTTTTGCCTCTTTTTTTTCTTTTTTCATAATTTGTCTTCTTAACGACATTCAACATTGCACCATTAAAATAATTCGTGTAGTGGTAGTGGTAGTGGTAGCATAAACTTATATAGCAAAGATGAGCAGAAACACCTATGATCATAAACTCATAAAAATCTGTGTTAGACAAAATAATGAGGAAGGGAATAACCATAAATCCCAAATTCCATCATCGTTCAACAGAGCTGCTGCTATCTAAATAACCTACATTTGGTCCTAGTCCTGTTGCAGAGTCCTCTGTTAAATTTCAGCTACAATAAATTGTATCTGTTTATGATGAAAAAAACTGGAGTTATTTCCATGGTTATTTCTATCATTGTGCAACCGTGATGGCCAGAAGATCATATTTTTTACTTTGTAACCATTCTTTGGTTCTAGATGAACATTGTAATCTATCATTGTTTATAGTGACCTATTTTCCTCCATTCTTTTGATATAGGCTGGTTTTCTCTTATGTTCTTTTATCATTCATAATCGTGTAGGTATGCATCTACACTAGAATTCAGTACTGGAATTCATCACTGCAAAAAAAAATTATATAGAACATTATGACTCATGTTCAGAATGCGTCCTATAATTCAGTACTGAAATTCGAAAATTATGTGAAACATTAGGACTCATGTTTAGAACACATCCTATAATTCAGTAATCTATCATTCTTTATAGTGACCTATTTTCCTCCATTCTTTTGATATAGGCTGGTTTTCTCTTATGTTCTTTTATCTTTCATAATCGTGTAGGTATGCATCTATAATAGAATTCAGTACTGGAATTCATCACTGCAAAAAACATTATATGAAACATTATGACTCATGTTCAGAATGCGTCCTATAATTCAATACTGGAATTCAAAAATTATGTGAAACATTAGGACTCATGTTTAGAACACATCCTATAATTCAGTATTGGAATTCATCACTTTAAAAAATTATGTGGAACATTAGGACTCATGTTCTTCATAATACGTCCTATAATTCAGTACCAGAATTCATCACTTTAATAAATTATGTGGAACATTAAGACTCATGTTCAAAATGTGTCCTATAATTCAGTATTGGAAGTCATTACTTTAAAAAATTATGTGAAACATTAGGACTCATTTTAACAATACATCCTATAATTCAGTACAGGAATTCACCACTTTTAAAAATTATATGAAACATTATGACTCGTGTTCAGAATGTGTCCTATAATTTAGTACTGGAATTCATCACTGCAAAAAATTATGTCGAACATTATGACTCATGTTCAGAATGAATCCTAAAATTCAGTACTACAAAAAATTATGTCGAATATTAGGGCTCATGTTTAGAATGAGTCCTAGAATTCAGTACTGGCCAAAAATTATGTGGAGTCCTAGAATTCAATTTTAAACACTATAACTGATATTAATATCCCAAAATACAATATAACACAACATGAACTTATATCAAATCGTACATCTTATAAAATATAATAAAACACAACATAAACATAATTCAACATATAAATTGCAATACAATACAACATAACGTCAATTATAAATATATAAACCATACTGAGTCCATCATAATATATAAAATAAAAATACAACAATGAGTTTATTTATAATGGAAAAAAGTGAAATACAAAATCAACATACATCATTATTTCGGTTGGGGATACAAGTTCTTCTATTATGACCTGGCATATGACACTTACCGCATCTTGGAGGAGAGTCCGGATTTCTTGCATCCATTGAACCCCGATACCTTCGGGATCGTAAACAACCTGTACCACCCTTCTTCATATTAGATTTATAGTAATGAAGTACAAACCGTTCTTCATTCCATTCTTCTTCATTTGTGACAAGATAAAAATTTGCCTCATAAATCAACTTATAATTAGAGCTTGAATAAATTGACATAACAAATGAAGTTGTATTCCAACCACGATGTTGACATACTGCAAATGCATGAGAACAAGGTATTCCAAATATGGACCATTTATTACAGCTACAAGATTGATCGTTGATGTTGATTGTGTAAACATTGTTTCCCCTTCCATCTTCCCTTAAAGGTGTACTAACCCTAAATATTCCAATTTGAAGATTGTAATAGAAAACAGTATGTCCTCTTGCTTTTTTTCATTCTTAACATATTGCCTCCAAATTATATATGAAAAAGGATGTTTAGTATGTGTTGCCTCATCTCGGTATTTACTAAAATAATGAACGATTTTGTCATATAAAAATTGAACCAAAGCCTTTAGAGGTAATGCACAATACTTCTTTAAGAAACTATTTAATGATTCAGATATATTTGTAGTCAAACAACCATACCTGTAATCGCCATCATATGCTAGTGTCCATTTTTCCTTATCTATAGCTGGCAAATAATTAAATGCTTCCACATTCCTCATTTTGATCTCTTCCATCAACTCAATAAATTTTGTGATCTTACTTGTCGATCCAACCTTATAGATCGAATTTGACAACTCATTCTTTTTGAATGTCATTTTTAAGTTTTCCCTTACATATCTTAAACAATACCTATGAACTTCATGTGGTGCTTGTCATTAGGTACCATTAGGTACCACATAATGTCACAGAAGTCGTAAAAACCAACTCTAACTTGCAGTAGTTTCTTCATCAACAATTGAAAATGCCGAGGGATATATGCGATTGTTTGCATCCCAACTACTAGCAACTACTACCTCTAAGAAATGTATCATCTATAGAAATAACTGGTCCACAATGGGTAAAACCGGAGATAGATGGCTTGAAAGACCAAAACATGTAGCGAAATACCTTATCATTTTTAGAACATAGATTGATGGTGTTTTTATTGTAAGATTGTATTTGGATTTGCTTGTTGTAAGGCACGCATATACTTCGGTAATATTTTGAAAGTGTGATCCCAACTCCCGAACAAGATTTCAACTGCAGCCTTCCTTGTGTGTCATCCTTTCTTGTATGAACAATTACTTTGAAATAGCTTGTGCACTTCCTTTTGGATAAGACTAACATGAGTCTCTGGGTCATTCCTTGTAAGATGTATGAGATTTCTTGCAATATACTTATGAATTAAATTTTGGTGGTTATTATTGACCACTCGCTTGATACACGTGTTCCTTGTGGTGTTCCTACATTCAGCTATCCAAAGGGTACTATTACTTTTGATAACTGTAAATTCTCGACCTTGTTATATGTGCCACATTCGTACTGCATAAAGAACTTGAGCCTTATCACTAAATCTCATTCCCAATCTCAACTCATTACCATTTTCCGACCATCTCTGCATATTGATATTTGACTCTTCAACGTCATTAGGTACGGGTTCACCAGAACCCATATCACCATAACATGGATATAAATGATACGATAAAGTAAAATTTGGACATTAAGGATTGACATTATTTTGATTATCTTCATTCTCTGAATCACATCCATCATCATCATTTCGTCCTTCACTATCTAGTTCCCTATCAACATCTGTAGTTCCTCCAAAACAATCCATAAATGCAGGACCATCATCCATTGAAGGTTGAGAAGCCATGGGATTTACAACCGAATTTATGTGTTGTTTCATCATCCGTTGTTTGATGTAATCTTGAAACATTATTTGGAATTGAAAAGTTATTTCGGATTGGAAATGTGAAATCATTGTCAACACATGTAATATTTTACATCAACAAAGGTCTCAACAAGCTTGAATTTGATTGCACTAGAAGTGTTGGAGATTCATTAATTATTAGTGGTGAAGGAGATGTTGGAGATCCTTGAACCAAAACAAAAACGCCCACAGTCTTGAAGTCACTTGGTATAGACCAAATATGTTCCATATCTTCCTCATCCATGATTGGAATATTAGAGTATTGGATAAATGAACAACCCCCTACAACACCAGGATACCGTAGTATAAACTTTAGGTTTGTTGTGATATCAACACCTCTACATTTGCATACCTTTTGAACTATATCTGAATATAATATTTGTCTTCTAAACACCCATGAGTTTTTAGCTGGCCCTTCAAAATATGGATTGCCATTTACATTGTATAAAACGCTAGAATCCCAATAGAAATTTAATCAAATTGGTTCCTTCAACAATATCATCTACAAAATGTAAAAAAAATTAATATATTTTTTAAAATGAAAAGAAAAAATTTTATTTTCACTTTTTAATTTTAAAATTATGATTGAGAAAAAAATATCATTCATCATTTCAAAAAATAATAATAATAAAATACCAAATCATCAAAGAAACAAGAATTGCTGAATCATAAAAAGAAAATTATGTATAAAAAAGACAATAGAATCAAATTTCATCAAACAAACAAAAACTTAGACAATTATCAAAGAATGAAGCAAGTCGTGCTAACCTTGAAATTTTGAAGCTTTGACAAGTCTTATCCTGAGAGTTTTTATCTCTATTGCCAATCCCTCTTAAGAAGTAGTGGTATCCGGTCAATAAAAAATTTATTGACTCCCTTCAGCAAAAGGAGCATATGCCTACTTTAATAAGGAAAAAGCTTGATGTGGGACTTTGTTAGTTATTGTGGTCGGACCGCCGATGCTTCTTTTAATTTAATATTAGGTGGGCTAGGGTTTCTTTCAGGAAGTGGATTGGAGAAAAAAATAAAGAAAAAAAATAAAAAGAAAAGGGAAAAAGGAGAGGAAAATAATTAAAATAAAATTTATTTAAAATATATATAAAAATAAAATAAAAAGAAATACGGACTAAAATTTACTAAAATTTAGTAAATTTACTAAATATTTTTTACTAAAATAAAATAAAAAGAAAACAATTTACTAAAAATTTTTTTTAGTAGGTCTCAGGACTCATTTTGTAAATGAGTTAAGATTAATTTGAGAAATAATTTTACAAATAAAGTTAAATCGGGACTATTTTAAAATAGTTAGATTATTTTTGAAAAGGACTCTATATTATAAATATATAAAAATTATTTAAATATAAAAGTAGGCTTGGTACTCAATATATTAATTTGAATTTTTTTTTATATACTGATCACATTATCAAATTATTGATTAAAAATATGGTCAAACTTGCGCATTTTATATTGTATAAAAAAATCAAAAAAGTTTCTTATATAAATTAATTTTTTAAAACAAATTATATATTTTATCTATTACAAAAAAAATTTATAATTCATTTTTTTTATTGTCTTTAAAAAAAATTTAACATTTATTATGTCTCGTATTCATGACTTAGATGAATTATAAGTGAATGTATTTATATTTATTAACTTTTTGGTACTAAAAAGAATTTGTTTGCTTAAATTTATGTAATTTAAAATTTTATATATAAATCTCATGCATATTTCCTTATGCTCATTTGAGCTACATTATTATGACTCAAGTTGAAAAGGAATCCTAAAGTTTATATATGATGACTCAAGATTAGTTGTCCTATTCGTGCAATCAAAACATAAAAATACTTTTATTTGATTTGATTTACATATTATCGCAAGTCAATTACATACTTTTATCTCATTGAGTATGTGTTTTTTTTTTCCTCGGTTGAATATAAAATAAAAATATTTCTAAACTCAAAATTTTATTTTAAAAAATTAATTAACATAATTAAAATTTAATAAATCATAATTCATAAATTATGGGTTTAATAAATATAGAGTTGTCCATATTGAGCTAATCTTCTGAAGTTGGGTTTTAGTATTTTAATTAGGCAGCCCGTTGAATTGCCAACTAGTAATGCCCAGACCACGCCCACATGACCTCTTGAATTTGATTTTTGAACAAAGAATTATGAAGAAGCTTTGTCATTTCTGCCACTGGAATCATATTAAATTTAAAAAGAATTGTTAATTGTCTAAAGTTTGACCTAAACATTGACTAAACAAAAAATACTAAGTTGAACCGATCTATTAACCTATGTGTGATATACGGGCATGAATTATTTGCCAAAACTGTTAATCTTTTTTAAAAAATTTGTTATTTTAATATAAGATCATATATAAAATCATTAAATAATTAATTTTGAGTTTAAAAATATATTGAAGATTGTTTGAGTTGTACAGTTTGATAAATGTTGTCCAAATTTTAATGTTTTAAATTTGCTTTTGTAATAAAAGATCATTTATAAAACCATTAAATAATCAATTTTGGGTTTAATTATGTATTGAGGATTGTATGAGTTACTTGAGTAAATTGGGTTATTCAAGGTAAACTTAATAATAGATATTTTCACGCTAGCATGGTGGATAAATGATGGAGGGGAAGATAATCCAATTGAAAAACCATGACGGAGAGTGGTGCACAAATGAGAGGGAACTCCAATGTATGGACCCGGACTTTTTATAAACAGATATATACAAAAGAGTGGAGAGAGGTCTTTATCTCAAATCATTGACAATTTTCAAAATTACAACGAAATAGCGTGTGGTGGCTCAAATAGCCCATTTTTTTTATAATTATGAAGTCATGCTGGAAATGGGACAAATGGGTCGGAACAAAACTCTTGGGCTTGATGGACTGCCAATAGCCTTCTTTCAGAATTACTTTCTTTGCTTCCAGAATTTTCCAAAGCAATCTACAGCTATCCAAAATTTCTCCAAAACAACCTACAGATGCCCAGAATTTTTGTTGTTTTATCTTTATTGTAGAATATTCCACAGGTGAGTCATGGTGCCAGCTGGATTTTCTTGACTAATTCTGGAATTTACAAGAGTAAATTCCATAAATTTCAATTTAATTTCTCTCCTCTTTGCTTGATTCCCGGCTGAGTATAATCCCCATTTTTTCTCTTTGATTCCAGAATATCAGCTGTCCAGAATTTGTTCTGTCTTTTTCCTCTGTGCAGTAGGATTCTACCCGAGTATTGGGCTGCCAATTCAGAATAAATTTTTGTTGTCTGCTTCCTCCGTGCTGCCGGAGTTCACCCTATCAACCAGTTCAAACATAGTTTAACTTTCTAGAATTAAAATAAATTCAAAATTCGTTTTAACAAAAATGGCCAAATCATTTCTAAATTATTCCAACCAACAATGTCATCAATCGGACAACTTAATTCTTCATATTTGCTTTACCATTTTCAGCTAGCAAAAATACTTTTTCTTCCTTCGGCAATTTTAATAAAAAATTATCATCAACCTCAATAAATTTCAGTCATAAAATTAATTGAAGAAAATTGCAATGATATCTGAAAATTTTTAATCAAATCAGTTCTTTTGGCATTCAATTCACAAGATTGAGTTAGAGAAAAGAATTAATCAATTTGGTGCAGTTTAACTCAAAACCTATACACAATTCATGCAATTGATTTCAAATTAAGGGCAAAACATATGTGAATAACTCTATTATTTTAGAGTTATCACACCTCCAAACTTAAACCATTGCTCATCCTGAGCAATGCTATAGCAAAAAATAAATCATTAAACCTCAACCAAAACAATACAACAATCATGTTCAGAATCATCCAACAATTGATGCGTTTCCGACTGATATGCTAAATAGGTGTTATTTTACCCTATCTTGATTATGAGTAATTAAGGAATGGGATTGACTAATTGTCACATTTAGTCTCTATGATGTCACTTAATCAGCCAGAACCTAAGGCAGAGTACCTATCGTGTAGCTAGTCTGTTGGAAAGTATCTACGATTTTATTAAATAAATATCGTACTCCCAGGGAAGTGGTAACGGCTTAGTAGTAACTAGCCTTTTATCCTAACTCTTATCTTATGATCCAGTTATGCAATCTTCATCAATAACTTTGATGAGAGGGTGATCCATTCTCCACTAGGTTTAAGTCTAATTAAGCCTAAAAGTGTTTTATAGATAAGGTCCTAATTCTATGTTATATTGTTCCTATATGTTGATTGACCTATATTCGAGTGTTTTAGATATATCTTAGCCTGGATTGCAACTATGTTCTGAGTCTAAAGGTGTACCACATCCGAGATCTCTGATAAACCGCCCTACCTTAATGACGGCCCTACTCACGGTTCGAGCTAAAGGCATCCATGAAAGCCCTATGTCACTTCATGGATCATGCCGCTCGCCCTAGCCGCCGGCATAAACGCTCAACTCAGCCCCTACCTAGACTACTCTAACAAACAGGGTGTTCCGCAAGTTATTTTATCTAGTATGGCAGACACCAATACTAATTGATGTCTGTTAAACTAAACAAGTTATGAATAGACCGTGGTTAGGAATTGTCTATAACCCTAATTTTAGTTTAAAAGAACACAGTAGACATGCAGACATAGTCAATATTAAGCAGGTGGCTATTTCCGGAAAAACATAACAACTTCAACATATATAACAAATATTCATGAAAATCATAATCTCATATTCATAATTAATTTTTGGAACAAACTCAGAACAAACATATAAAGAGAGGGACAGGGGGGGACTGATGCCATAAAGAAATCACCCTTTACGTAGTCGCGCCGTTGGAGCAACTGCTTGTATATGTCGTACTGCTCGACCCGACTCTACTCGCCAGAAACTTCGGAGGACGCTTCCTCAGCCTAGTAACTGGGCTTTACCTTAATACCCAACTTAAGCCCAGCCCTGTGGACTAACTCTTCGAACGCCTAGAGCCCTCTTAGGATCTCCTAACGAAATCCCGGGTATTCTATGAATACCAGAAATGAACCTATCTATCGAACCCTAGGATCTGAGACTATTTCTCAGAAACTAAGAAAAACAAAACACAAAAAGGAAAGAAAGAAAACTTTTACTGAAATCTGAGTCTCTGAGAGATTTGTGTACTAGAGAATTGTACACTGGACGTCACTTAATGACTCAGATCGAGTGGAGAGGGATGATTTCAACTGAGGAAGGCCTGGGGTATTTATAGCAGCTTTCTGGAGTGATTTTCTCTCAAAAATTCGATGTGGGACTTGAATTTCTGGTTCGGGACGCCCGTCTCGGTCTGTTGACCAGGTCAGGATAGCCGTCCCGAGTCCTGGACGCCAGTCCTGGCCTGTTGACCAGGTCAGGACGCCCGTCCTGAACCGGGACACCCTCCCCGAAGTCCGAACTTCTGAAAAATTGTGTTTTTGCCCCGAAATTTACCATTTTCTTCTACTTTTCACCTGACACTTCCAAAATTATGAAAACTGTGAAATTGAGTTAATAATAAACAATTAAGACCGATTTGCCCTCAATTTCACCCTAAATTATGCCTAAAAACATGCTAAAAACATGATATAATTTATGCATATCAGATAACCCCACACTTAGCTTTTTGCTTGTCCTCAAGCAAAGTCTACCTGAAGTTAGTGATATGTGCCGTCACTTAAATTCTTAGTCATGTTTTTATTCCAAAACTTATTCAGACAATTCTTAACACAGGTCTGACTGGTCAGGTTGCTGTGACAAGGTCTCAAATGTCTCTAGTAGACTGTTATGATTGAGCAGAAAACAACTTAACAACTAGGTTGAACTCTTCTCTTAGTCACAAGGTCTTCCTGATGTGTAGTGTGTGTACTAGTCCAGACTAGATAGTCAGCACAATAAACTCTTGTCTTAACTATTACCAGATAATACTTCGACCCGTCGCTAGACATACTAACAATAGACAACTTTCTGAGTTCTGAGCCTTGGTGATAAGATTTTTACTTATTTAGCGTTTATTGATTTCCTTTTATAGATTTTCCAGGGTATTTTGAGTCTGCTTAGAACACGTCAACTTCAACTACCCATGTAGCGAGTCCCACTCCGATGACTCCCAGACCTACATGACCTTAGGGCATCAGGCTTTAAGTTCCCCGAATGAGTGGTGCTCGAGTAGCGAAGGCCGCTAGCAGACTACCGTTATTTGATTAACTTTCTTTTGTTTCTTTTCACTTTTAGCTCAGAGTCTCATCTAGTCATTCTAATTATCAATACATCCACAACTGGTCTAATTTTATCTAGTTAAGTCTTGAAAAGGTACTTGGCTGAGGTCTCTAATCCAGACTAAATTGTGCTTAGTTATCAGGAATTCCCTATTTCTAATCAATTAGTTCAAGATAGCTATCACATTGCCTCCTACTAACCATAACATTCTACCTACATGTCATAGACACAAGCAATGTTTAACCAATCATACTGCAATTAGAAGTCTGAAAGAATGAGAATTTTGAAAAAAAATTTGGAAGGGTGTGAGAATATGGGGAAAACAAGCAAAATCATGCAAAATATTTCTGACTACTACAGTGCACTGTGCACTGCTACCCCACACTTAAGTCTGACAATGTCCTCAGTGTTCATGCATTTCTAATTACCCCACACTTATTTGAAAACAAGAAACAAAAATAAAACAGAAAAGGCTCTTACCCCACACTTATTCGAGGAACTATGGGTAAGCAATAACAGAGATAACAAGATATCATAAAAGAAACAATACTGTTATGTCATATCAATCAATGTTATACATAGATTCATATTTCATACAGCCCAGACATGATCACACACATAGAATGAAAACAACAAAAGGAAAAGAAAAGGAAAGAAAAACTAAGAACCCGGCTCGCCGTCGTTAGGTGGACCGAAGGCTGCCGAAAAGTCTGCTGGAAAGTGGACCTCGGAGTTTTCCACCAGGTGGGAGGTATGCTGATGAATCTCATCGATCCTGCTGGTGTTCATAGCGACTCTCTCCTCTATCAACGTCAGCCGTCTCTCGATCCTATCCATATCTCGGCTATATCGGGCTGAGAGTTCTGCCAATCCGTGCGACATGTGTCGTTCGTAGGCAGTTCGTGGAACAAACATCTCGGACGGAGGTATGTGCGCTGGGACTGCTCCTGTCCTGGCTGCTCCGTTTGGATGGAGTAGCGCCCATTTGCATCCCGTACGACCATCCCCATGTTCCGTAGAATGGTAAGATCTGTAGGAATGGTGGTCGGGGCAACCTGGGTCAGCTCCGAGCCCTCGATGTCCAACTCCAGGTAGTGAGCTATCCTGGTGATGAATGACCCGAGCCCGAGACACTGTTTCCGAGTGTCTGTAGTGAAACCCTGCATGATGACCGTGATAAGTCGAGCCATCTCTACTGTAGATCCCATGTGCATGTTGGCCAAGAGGAATGTCTCCATTTGGCTGACATTCCCGGGGGCCGTCCATCGTCTTGACAATGTGTGTGCGATAATGGCATGTAAGTAGCGAAGAGCAGGATAAATACCTGTGGCTTTCGCAAAGCCATGCTGGTAGGGGACACCCGTCATACAGATCTGAGACCAAGCAGTGGAGACATCTGCAGACGTGAAGTCTCGAACTGCCGTGGTGTAGGCGGGCGTATCCAGCTCGTCTCTCTGCCAGATACCCAGGGCAATGCCGAACTCGGCCATGCTCATCGATCGATCTATTCTGCCTAAGCGGAACGTGATCTGCTCCTGATGGTACGTAAATGACGCATAGAACTCACATACCAACTCTAGGTATGTCGGCTCAGTGACGATGAATACTCGATTGTAGGGTAGTACGTCGAGCATGCGTCTGACTTCCTGCTCCACCTCTAGCGTCTGTACTGCTGCCCAGTCAAGTGTTCTGCCCGTCAGAATGGTGCGTCCGATATATCCGTGACATCTCTCCTGGTATGCTGGGCTAGAGTGAAATAGCATGAAAGGATGTACCACCGATGTGACGGTCATGGTAGATGTGATACGGGCGCGTTTGGGAGCCATTTGGGTTGAGAGCGTTTGAGAGATTTTAAGAATTTAGGCAGGAAGGAAGATTCGAATTCGAATTCTGGAGGTGAATTTGAATTTGGGAGGATGGATTTTTGTTAGGGAATGATTTTGAATTTTTGGTGGGAAATCCGAATTTTGGAGGGAAATTCGAATTTTGGAAGGAAGTTTAAAATTCAGATTTTGGAGGGAAATTCGAATTTTGAACTTTGGGAAGTTTGCCAAAAATTTGAAGAGAGAGGGTAGAGAGAATTCTTTTAGAGAGATGAATTTTTTGGAAGTTGATTTGAGGGAAAATGAGAAAAATGGAATATTTGTAGGAGGGGCGGCCTTCGGGACGCCCGTCCCGGAGGCAGGACTCCCGCCCGCTGGACGCCCGTCCAGAATAGGGGCGCCCATCCCGGGTTACTTCGGGATGTGTGCCAATTTAAAAAAAAAAATCTTTCGTAATTCCCTGCAAATCTCAGTACACCAAAAATAATCATAACTTTTAACAAGTCTTCATGTTTAACCAATCAAATTCAGAAGCTGTTAAAAATTCTATGCCAAAATTCCTCAATCTCTTTTTTTTCGAAAATAATGACTACCCTAATCTTATCTTAAATTCAGCAAGAATTTCAGAAAAACAAAAACTGAGTTCATACAATTTAATTAGTGAAAAATAAACTGCATTTGCAAAACCTTTGTTTTTCATAGAAATTTGAGAAATAAAATGTCTGAAGAAAATTGTTGAATGAAATAAAGGACCCTTTAAAACGTTTGAGATTAGAAAATTGGGGTCAATTATTCAGTTTTAGTTCAAACAATTTATATGCTGAGAATAAAAGTAAAAGAATCTTCCCTTTTTCAACGACCCTTATCTCTGATCTCCTGTAACTCTGCTCGAATGTTTCGCATCTCAATGCGTATGGCTCTCATCTCATCCCTTTGCCTGCCCTGCTCACTTCGTAAGTCAGCCATCTCCCGGAGTAGTTGTGCACCTTGGTTCTCCTGAAGGCTGACCGTGGCTCTGAGTCGGGCCATGTTGGTTGTGATATTCAAACTGATTTGGTCTAAATGACACAATCTGCTTGCAATTCCTTGATCCATCTCATAGATCCTTTGAGCCAAAGTGTCTATCTGCACGGACAACACTGAGTGAAAACCGTTAGTACTTCCCCCGGATGAAGGGGTGTGCTCGTTAGGTGTTGGGGTGTATGCAGGAGATGTTGGTGAATTCTGGGTTTGGTCAATGGGTGGTGGATTTATAGGAACTCTCTGGGCAGGAGTGTGAACTGGAGATCTTTGAGGTTCTTCTCTAGGAGGGAAGGTATCTTTAGAAGGATCTTCTTCCGTGGGACTAGGCTCACGGGTATTCAGGAATCTTCTCACTAGGTCACTGGCATCTAGGCTTGTGTCTACTTCTACCGGTTGCGAAGGAAGAGTCCCTCGTGGTATTTCTGGTTCAGGCCTAGATGGTCCTTCTGGCTTTATCTTCTTTGGTCCTGGAGTATTAGGGATTTCTGTTTTCTTTGCTTGGTTAGTAGCTGCTCTTGTTCTCTTCATCTCTGAGTGCAAAGTCTGGTTAGAAATAACAAATAACAAGAATAGGAGAAAAAGGACGATAGAAAAGCAAGATAAATATTTTTAGGGATTTTGAATTTTTTTTATATTTTTTTTTCTTTTATGTTTATTTAGAAAGCAGATAAATTTCCTCAATATGGTTTTAGAATAATTTTCTAAAATTTGATTATCCTAAGTGTCTTAATTCCAGATAATATCTAAAATTAGTTAGTTATGATAATCATATATTTCGGAAAGTGATTGTCTAACTAGCATAAGATAAGTGTAGATCTAAAGTCTAGGTTACTACCGCTACCTATCATAAGTCTCTTAGAATTGTGGCCAATAATCCTAAATTCATTATGATATTTCCCCGGCAACGGCGCCAAAAATCTGATGCGTTTCCGACTGACATGCTAAATAGGTGTTATTTTACCCTATGTTGATTATGAGTAATTAAGGACTGGGATTGACTAATTGTTACATTTAGTCTCTATGTTGTCACTTAATCAGCCAGAACCTAAGGCAGAGTACCTATCGTGTAGCTAGTCTGTTGGAAAGTATCTACGATTTTATTAAATAAATATCGTACTCCCAGGGAAGTGGTAACGGCTTAGTAGTAACTAGCCTTTTATCCTAACTCTTATCTTATGATCCAGTTATGCAATCTTCATCAATAACTTTGATGAGAGGGTGATCCATTCTCCACTAGGATTAAGTCTAATTAAGCCTAAAAGTGTTTTATAGATAAGGTCCTGATTCTATGTTATATTGTTCCTATATGTTGATTGACCTATATTCGAGTGTTTTAGATATATCTTTGAGTGGATTGCAACTATGTTCTGAGTCCAAAGGTGTACCACATCCGAGATCTCTAATAAATCGCCCTACCTTAATGACGGCCCTACTCACGATTCGAGCTAAAGGTATCCATGAAAGCCCTATGTCACTTCGGGGATCATGTCGCTCGCCCTAGCCACCGGCATAAACGCTCAACTCAGCCCCTACCTAGACTACTCTAACAAACAGGGTGTTCCGCATGTTATTTTATCTAGTATGGCAGACACCAATACTAATTGATGTATGTTAAACTAAACAGGTTATGAATAGACCGTGGTTAGGAATTGTCTATAACCCTAATTTTAGTTTAAAAGAACACTGTAGACATGCAGACATAGTGAATATTTTGCAGGTGGCTATTTCCGGAAAAACATAACAACTTCAACATATATAACAAATATTCATGAAAATCATAAGCTCATATTCATAATTAATTTTTGGAACAAACTCAGTACAAACATATAAAGAGAGGGACAGGGGGGACTGATGCCATAAAGAAATCACCTTTTACGTAGTCACGCCGTTGGAGCAACTGCTTGTATATGTCGTACTGCTCGACCCGACTCTGCTCGCCAGAACCTTCGGAGGAAGCTTCCTCAGCCTAGTAACTAGGCTTTACCTTAATACCCAGCTTAAGCCCTGTGGACTGACTCTTCAGACGCGTAGAGCTCTCATAGGATCTCCTAATGAAATCCCGGGTATTCTATGAATACCAGAAACGAACCTATCTATCGAACCCTAGGATCTGAGACTATTTCTCAGAAACTAAGAAAAATAAAACACAAAAAGGAAAGAAAGAAAACTTTTACTGAAATCTGAGTCTCTGAGTGATTTGTGTACTAGAGAATTGTACACTGGAAGTCACTTAATGACTCAGATCGAGTGGAGAGGGATGATTTCAACTGAGGAAGGCCTGGGGTATTTATAGCAGCTTTCTAGAGTGATTTTCTCTCAAAACTTCGATGTGGGACTTGAATTTCTGGTTCGGGACGCCCGTCTCGGTCTGTTGACCAGGTCAGGACAGCCGTCCCGAGTCCTGGACGCCAGTCCTGGCCTGTTGACCAGGTCAGGATGCCCGTCCTGAACCGGGACGCCCTCCCCGAAGTCCGAACTTCTGAAAAATTGTGTTTTTGCCCCGAAATTTGCCATTTTCTTCTACTTTTCACCTGACACTTCCAAAATCATGAAAACTGTGAAATTGAGTTAATAATAAACAATTAAGACCAATTTGCCCTCAATTTCACCCTAAATTATGCCTAAAAACATGCTAAAAACATGATATGATTTATGCATATCAACAATCTTAGGCAAATTTGGGTTCATATTTTCAAATCAAAGATATGAAACAAAGCTCTAGTATGTTCATGACCCATGTTCCTCAAATATCAGAACATTAACTAAATCAAGCTAAAAAATCTGCTCTCGTGTGTGTGTGAATAGTCTTTCCTTTTCAATCTCTCATTCATAAGTTAGCATATGGTAATCCTAAGACTCATTTTGTATCTTCAAACTCAATATATTACACCACTCTCCACTGATGTAGCAAATTTGGCAATAAAGATCAAAGAGGTTTTAGTTTTGTTGTAATGTAAGCTATGGCTAAGGTGGGAAAAATATAGATATAAAGTAGGCTCAAAACTTAGTCATATTCTGCCTTGAACTAATAAGATGCTATCACTTTTCTCGTTTTTTCATTTTCCACAACTCAAGGAGCATAAACATTTACACCCTGCTTCACTAATAAATGCATCATTTAACCACATATCAGTATATAACATTTAACATTTAACCTCAAAGAAGCATAATATGCATTTCTTTTTGCTTTTTTGCTCTCTTTTCTTTTTTGTGTAAAGAGGGTTCTTCATTTTTTTCATTTTTTTTTTCAGCACACACCCTCAATACATAGAGCATACATAACACAATGTCAATATACTTTCACTGATCCGACGAAGATGACATTGCTGCAGCATTTTGCTACAGCATTTCAATGTTCCTTGATACGCAAAAATCGTATCACATTTTTAGCATGTTTTTATGTATGATTTCGGGTGAAATTGAGGGTAAATTAATCTTAATTGTTTGTTATTTACTCAATTTCACAGTTTTTATGATTTTGGAAGTGTCAGGTGAAAAGTAGACGAAAACAGCAAATTTTGGGGCAAAACGCAATTTTTGGAAATGTTGACTTGGTCAAAGGGTCAGGACGGGCGTCCCGACCCAGTCAAACCACCGGGACGGGCGTCCAGGACTCGGGACAAGCGTCCCGACCTGGTCAACAGATTAGGACGTGCGTCCCAATCCGGGACGGGCGTCCCGAACCCCCAGAACCAGTCCCACATCGAATTTTTGATGAAAAATCACCCCAGGAAGCTGCTATAAATATCCCAGGCCTGCAGCAGTTGAATTCATTCCTCTCCACTCGATCTGAGTCATGTAGTGGTTTTCAGTGTACACTTCTCTAGTACACAACTCACTGAGAGACTCGGATCTCAGTTTCTTTCTTATTAGTGTTTTGTTTTAGTTTCTGAGAAATAGTCTCAGATCTTAGGCTTCTATAGATAGGTTCGTTTCTGGTATTCATAGAATACCCGGGATTTCGTTAGGAGATCCTAAGAGGGCTCTAGGTGTTCGAAGAGTCAGTCCACAGGGCTGGGCTTAAGCCGGGTTGTTAAGTAAAGCCCAGCTACTAGGCTGAGGAAGCTTCCTCCGAAGGTTCTGACGAGCAGAGTCGGGTCAAGCAGTAGGGCATATATAGCAGTACGCTCCAACGGCGTGACTACGTAAAGGGTGATTTCTTTATGGCATCAGTCCCCCCTGTCCCTCTCTTTATATGTTGTTACTGTGTTTGTCCAAATACTGATTTGAATAAAAGATTATGATTACTATGAATATTTGTTATATTTGTTGAAGTTATTATGTTTTTCCGGAAATAGCCACCTGCTTAAATATTCATTATGTCTGCATGTCTAATGTAGTTTCTTTTAAACTAAAATTAGGGTTATAGACAATTCCTAACCACGGTCTATTCATAACCTGTTTAGTTTAACAGGCATCAATTAGTATTGGTGTCTGCCATACTAGATAAAATAACATGCGGAACACCCTGTTTGTTAGAGTAGTCTAGGTAGGCTGAGTAGAGCGTTATGCCGGCGGTTATGGGCAAGCGGCATGATTCCCGAATTGACATAGGGCTTTCATAGCTGTCTTTAGTAGTAGCCGTGAGTAGGGCCGTTTACCTTGGCGATGGGGCGGTAGCATAGAGACTCAGATGTGGTACACCTTTAGACACAGAACATAGTTGCAATCCAGGCTAAGATATATCTAAAACACTCGAATATAGGTCAATCAACATATAGGAACAATATAACATAGAATCAGGACTCATCTATAAAACACTTCTAGGATTAATTAGACTTAAACCTAGTGGAGAACGAATCACCATCTCATCAAAGTTATTGATGAAGATTGCATAACTGGATTATAAGATAAGAGTTAGGAATAAAGGCTAGTTACTACTAAGCCGTTGCCACTTCCCTGGGAGTACGATAATTATTTAATAAAATCGTAGATACTTTCCAACAGACTAGCTACACGATAGGTACTCTGCCTTAGGTTCTGGCTGATTAAGTGACACCATAGAGACTAAATGTGACAATTAGTCAATCACAGTCTTTAATTATTCATAATCAACATAGGGTAAAATAACACCTATTTAGCACGTCAACCGGAATTCTATCATTCCTCAATTCAGCATTCCCAACATACCCCCAAACTTATGTTTAATAGTGTTCATAGCAGACTAAGATCAAGTTTAGGGAAAGTAAAGAATGGATACATGCAAAACATTTAGGATTAGTGGCTATCATTCAATAAGGGTGTCAAGAAAATAGGCTAGGCTCAACTTGGTTTAATTAAGGAAAAACAATGCATAAAGGTAGGCTAGAAAGGATCAAACGATTCAAGAGCATGCCTTAATCATTTCTAAATTACCAAATCTACTAGGATTTTTCCTCAAGAGATATAATAAACAAGTCTAAAAATTCTGAACCTTCATACCAAAGCTAACTCTTTTTATAAACATGAAATCTCTAAGTAAGACAATGTGTAAAAAATAAATATTGTGGGAGCAAAGATTTTCACCTAAATCTAGTTATTATCAACATATTCTAAGTACTAAAGGCTCACTATCATACAAGAGTTATGAAATCACATCAAAATGAATTATCATCATAAATAATCTTCCTAAATTTAACATAATCATTCTAAAATGATTCTCTAGAATACAATCATGCTAGAAAGATTCAATAGATATTTCAGGAGGAATAACTCATTCATTCAAAGCATTCATGAAAAACCACAGCAATAAACGCATTCATTCAGCTTAGTAATAAACTACAAGAAATGTTGGACCTGCAAAAGGACATCCTCCCCCAAACTCAAAGAGCAGCAATGTCCTCATTGCAAAAAGAAAGGGACAGCAAAATAGAACATGCATAAAAATTAAACAAACAGAGCAGAAAAAGAAAATAGTTCAATCTCGCACGGTGGGACAATAACAGTAGTACAGTAAAATCAGAAAGGGATCAACGGGAAAGAAAATAAATCAGTTCATCAAAGATAAAGGCAGAAGGATAAAACCACTCTCGATGTCCAGGGAGTGTCTAAACATTGTCGCCGTCGTCTTCCATGGTATGAGGACCGTCCGGCAGAATCTGATGGGGGAATGTTGGCCACGAAGCACCAGCCTGTTGTCGTTGCCGCGATAATGAGCGAAAATGCTCGGCATCTCAATCGTGGGCATACTCCCAGTACAGCTCCTAGTGTTCATGCAACTGTGCAAGAGTGATAGCCGATGCAGCAGCAGGGGAAGAAGGTTCAGCCTGAAGGAAGGAGCTGGAAGATGGCGTGAAATGAGTGTGAGTTGATGGAGTTTGAGAGCTGGCACGTGGGGGGTGCATCGGGGTTGTAGGTAGAACTCTACTGAGGTCATAGGTAGAGATGGTGCCCTGAGAGTAGTAATCATCATCTACCATGGCAACCACCACCCCAACAGCCCGACACAACATGCAGATTAACGTCGGGAAAAACATTTCCCCACTCTTCTTTTGTGCACAAGCTCTGATCTGGTCACAGATTATGCAGCCGACGTTGATGGACCTTCCTTTCACAATACAAGCTAGCAAAAACACACGCTCAATGTTCAGTGTAGAAATGTGCCCCGTGGGGATCAAGGAATGGCTGATGAAATAAAACCAAACTTTTGCCCCCGTAGTCAAAAATTCCCAGCGGCACGTTTTGTTCCCCTGCTTGGAATAGGTCCACATTGTGTCCCTGGCACAGTCACTTCCTGTAACAGCTTATCGCTCAGTTCGTCAGTAAGATTGGTGAACAAAGAAAAATAATCATCAGCATGGTTGTTGTAATGATGTAGGTCAAATAGTTGGTTTATGGCTCTCGGGTTGAGAGGGATTTACCTCTCCCTCACAAAAACGGAATACATGTTGTTAGGCCACAAATTTGCATAGAACTCTCGGACAATAGATGGGTCAGACTATATTCTCTGGTTGCAAACTCTCTCCCAATTGAGTACCCTTATCATGTCTCGGCACTTAGTTGTTAGTAAGTGTGGGGCTTCACCATTTAGTATAAATCCCAAATCAGATATGTATTGTTTTTCACAATATAGCTCCTCATACCGGTTCTCAGCATCCAGAGAAGCAAATTTCTCCATCTTGCACTTCTTTGCTACATGTTTTGTTCGTGGCATCTTTATAAACTCGGTATTAGCAAAAGAAAGAAATAAATAACTCTAATCAAAGTATGCAATGCCACATTTAGCAGAACAGGAAACCATAGTTTCACTACAAGTAGGCATTCACAAAAGATCTGAGCCTACAAGGCTCCTAAGTCCCAGATCATATTATCCAAAATAAAGAAAAACAACTGCGAAGTGCACATGATTAAGCAACTCGTCAGATATCTTCCCCATATTATTTCATCCCATAGAGCACCTACGAGATGTGTATGGGTGTTTCTAAAATTTAGAAATGACATGCTCAATCGACATCATACATCCAACAACAAATGCATACAACTTATGATTCTAAACTCTAGTCCTCATGTACTGACCATAATAATGCAACTTCCCAGAACAATTTATGCATGTGAGTTCATGGAAAAGATACAACTGAGTAAACTCGTGGCCCTTACCATCCCCAATATGTACCCCAACAGTGCCTAGAAATAAAGAATATATGGTGTGATTCCGATTGGTATGCTAAAAGACAGGTTTTATTACCCTATATTGATTATGAATAATTAAGGACATAGATTTACTAATTGTCACTTTTAGCATTCATGGTTGTCACTTAATCAATCAGAACCTAAGGCAGAGTACCTATCGTGTAGCTAGTCTATTGGAAAGTACCTACGATTTTAATTTATAATTTATCGTACTCCCAGGGAAGTGGTAACGGCTTAGTAGTAACTATCATTTTACCCTAACTCTCATTTTATTACTTAGTTGTTCAATCGTTCATCAAAATCTTTGATGAGTTGGTGATCCTTACTACACAAGACTCGAGTTTATTTAGCATGCAAGAGTATTTTATAGACAAGTATTATGATGTACGTTCTATGGTTCCTACATGTTGATTGACCTATCTTCGAGTATTTTAGATATATCTTGGTCTAGAGTACAATTACATACTGTATCTTACTTGTGTTCCACATCTGAGTTATCTGATAAACCGCCCCATCGCCATTGACGGCCCTACTCACGGTTCGAGCTAAAGGTATCCATGAAAGCCAGTGTCACTCAGGAAATCATGGCACTCGCCCTAACGCTGGCATAAACACCCGAACTTAGCCTCATTAGACTACTCTAACAAACATGGTGATCTATAAGTTATTTCACCTAATATGGCAGACCTTAATGCTTTTTAATATCCTAAATTAAGGTCTGTTAAACTAAACAGGTTATGATTAGACCATGGTTAGGAATTGTCTACAACCGTTCATCTAGTTTAAAAGAGCAAGTAGATATTCAGTTGTAATATTTAATTAAGCAGGTGACCTTTCCGGAAAATGAAAGCAACTTCAACATGCAAAACATATATAACCTATCATCATAATTTAATATTCAAATAGATATTTAGACAAAACAATACAGAATATACAGAGAGGATCTAGGGAACCACCACCATAAAGTATTCACCCTTTATCAGGTCCGCAGATGGAGCGACTACTTGTATATCCTGGATTGCTTGACCTGACTCTGCTTGACAGAACCTTCGGAGAACGCTTCCTTAGCCTAGTAGCAATTGCTTTACCTTACATCCTGGGCTTAAGTAAAGCCCTGTTGACTAGCTCTTCGCTCACCTAATGCCCTCTTAGGGTCTCCTAACAAAATCCTGAGTATTCTATGAATACCAAAGACGAATCCTATCTAGTCAAATTCTAAGATTCTGAGATAAACACTCAGAAAGCAAAGAAAACGAGACACTCTCGTATTACTAAACTACTCGTGTGATGCACTTGAGATCACTAAATGACTTGTATTGAGTGTAGAAATATACACTTGAAGTCACTAGATGATTCAAATCGAGTGAAGAGGGATGATTTCAACTGAGGAAGACCTGGGGTATTTATAGCAGGGAACTTGAGGGTTTTTCTCTGTGATTCCCGATGTGGGATTCTGAATTGGTGCTTGAGACGCTCGTCCCGAGTTTGTTGACCGGGTCAGGACACCCGTCCTGGGTTTGGGATGCCCGTCCCGGTGCTTTGACCGGGTCGGGATGCCCGCCCCAAGTCCAGGACGCCCGTCATGTTCTTTTGACTAGGTCGGGACGCCCGTCCTAAGCTTGGGACGCCCATCCTGAACTGAAAAGTTCCAAAAATCACGTTTTTGCCTCAATATTTGCTATTTTCTTGCATATTTCACCTGAAACTTCCAAAATCACAAATACTGCAAAAGTGTGTTAATATCAATCAATTAAGAACAATTTATCTCCAATTTTGCCTTAATTTGTGCCTAAAAACATACTAAAAAGTGATATGATTTATGCATATCATATAACCCCACACTTAGCTTTTTGCTTGTCCTCAAGCAAAACCTATATGAGATTATTGAAATTTAAATCATACGTGCAATCACTCAAAGGTCTTAGCAATGTTTTTAGCCAAAATTCATCAATGAGTCAGATGATTCACAGAACATGCCTGATTGATCAAGTTGCTATGGAAAGGTCTCAAATGTTTGGTAATTTATCATGGTCATGTAGATGCAACAATTCAATAACTTGATTGAATTCTACGCTTAGTCACGAGGTACCCCTGATTTAGAGTGTGTGAACTAATCTAGACCTGATTGTCAACTCAATATAGGCTTCTCTAAACCTTTACCAAATAATAATTCGACCAATCGTTGAATATAATAGCAACAAACAATCTTCTGAGTTCTGAGCTTTGGTGTCAAGGCATTTCATTTATAATTTTCAATTAAAGAATACACTAGGTAGTGTATTTTCAAATTGATTGTCCAGGGTATTTTTGTGTTTGCTTTCAACATTAACTACCCAAGTATCGAGCCCCACTCCGATGACTCCTAGATCTACACGACCTTAGGGCATCAGGCATTAAATTCCCTTCAGAAGTGGTGCTCGCGTAGCAAAGGACGCTTACAAACTACCCTTTTTACTTTTAAACTTTTTCACTTTCAGCTCAGAGTATCATCAAGTCATTCAAACTGCTAACACATTCTCAACCAGTCTAATATTATTTAGTTTAAGTCTCGAAAAGGTATTTAGTTGATGTTTCTAATCCAAACTAGGTTGTGCTCAATGATATAAGGAATTCTCTACTTCTAAGTGATGAATTCTGTAAAGTTATCAACTTGTTTCCTACTGATCATAATGCTCTACTCAACATATATCATGAACATAAGCATTTCTTTAACCAATCAATACTAATTTTAAAGTCTGAAAGAGTGAAAAAATTTTGAAAATTTGTTTTTGGAAGGATGCAATTTTAGTGAAAAATATGGGAATATATTCAAATTTTGACTATTATAGTGCACTGTGCACTGCTACCCCACACTTAAGGTTTACACTGTCCTTAGTGTTCATACATATCCAATT
Source organism: Asclepias syriaca (assembly GCA_027405835.1). Classification (NCBI taxonomy): domain Eukaryota; kingdom Viridiplantae; phylum Streptophyta; class Magnoliopsida; order Gentianales; family Apocynaceae; genus Asclepias; species Asclepias syriaca. Next base: position 13,587,230 of record CM049932.1, read on the forward strand.
ACCCAACACTTATTTGAAAAGTAAGAGTTTAAAAACAAAGCACAAAAAACAAACAAGACTCTTACCCCACACTTATTTGAGAAATAAGAGTTTAAAAACAAAAAACAAGAAAAAAAAAAACAAACCACGAAATGAAAATAAAATAAAAAGAAAACAAAATTTAATAAAAGTAGTGAAAGATGAGGATTAGAAAAACTCACTTCATGTATCGAGTAGAAGGGTCTGCTCTGATGTGTCAATTGGCTGTTCACCTCAACCATGTGTTGTAGCTGAAATGTCCTCAACTCTGTAAGCTCTGAATACTAGAGCTGATGACTCTGCAGTGTGCTTTGTTTGCAGGGGACACAAGCTCCTCCACTGCTATACTCCTGATATAATGCCAAATTCCTCTATATCCATCGGTCGGTCGAGACCACTTGGTCAGTAGATCACTTGCTCGCACTGATATGACTTTAATTGTTGCCCGTCTACTTTTTAAGTAGTGTCGTCTTGATCCATTATAACACATGCTCCATACGGTGACACTTCTATAACAGTAAACGGGTCTAACCAATAACAGTATCTCATCTGTTGATTCTGTGGGTAGGGACTTTGCTGTGGTGGTATCTTCTGGAAGTTTTCAGCTTCAGAATTATTCCTCAGCTAAATCCCATATGATTTCTCCAATTGGAATTATATGTGTTTCCCATTGGAGCAGCATTGACTGCAGCAACCTGCTCCTGCCTCTTTTCGAATGGTCAGCATTCCATTCCCATAGCAATCCCCGCTAAAGTAAGGTACTTGGCAAACTTCACAGATTTGATATATAGACTAAACATTTCTTCCTTATTGAAAGTCATTAATTTAACTATTGTTATTAGCCTTTACTGCCTCCAATTACACATCAGAAGAAGCGTTAGCTGGCTGACAACCCTTTATTGCTTATCAAGAAAATGGCACATCTGAATCTGGAAAATAGTTTCTCAAGGGATTTGCACATGACTTTAACATCATTAGTAGGTAATGCATGTGCTTCAGGCTATTTTTGAAAAATGTTCCACGGCTACTATGATGTAATTGTTTTCAAAGGAAGAAAGAAAAAGGATTCATGAAATCAATATCCCAGATATAAAAGATTTCAGTATTTTGTATACCTTGCTGGCGTAGATGATCTCGGGAAGACATGTTACCTTTAATTGGTAAGCATTGTGGGATTGTATCAAGAATACAGAATCCTTGAATATTATGGGCCAATAATATCCTGCTTCCAACACTTTCCAGACAGTGTTGATAGCAGTCAATTGGTCTCCAGTAGATTCTTTATGGCAATACTCCATAATCTTGTGGCCTTCGTCTTATGAGACACATCTTCTGATCAATTACTCTGCAATAATTTGAAATAGAAAAGGAATCTTCCCAGTAGTAATATTTTAAATCAGCAAAGAATTTTGTTCTTCTACTGATAAGTCATATCACTTGGGAATAGTTCAGCGACTAGGTAGTTTGTAATATCGGTAAACCACAGAGGAGATTTATCATACATAGCAAACAATGCAAATAAATTCTCTTCTAAAATTAATTTATCAGATATACTATCTCATCCATAGCCTCTAACTTAGGGTTTTCTAGTCTAGACCAATGGTTTGCTTTCTAGATATTCATCCCCTTTTCTTTTCCCTTATTTCTATATCAAATTCTGGTAACAATAAAACTCAACTTAATCAATCTTGGTTCAACATCAATTTTATTGAACAGATATCTCAGAGTGATTAGTGTATACTATTGTTTTGGATGGAACTAGGTATGATATGAATTTACACAACTAGTAATCCATTTACAGTAGTGTTATGGTTTTACTGGGCATCAGTAAAGGTTTTACTTGCATAGTATATAACATGAAATTTCTAATCATGCCTTTTTCCTAAAACAATTTTTACTACATCATTACTCACATCACATATCAATTTAACAAGCAAATTCAAATTAGGTGATGTCATAATGGGTGCAGTAATTCCTTTTTGTTTATTAAAAGATGTTATGCATTCATCATAAAAAACAAAAGGAACATCCTTTCTCAATAGAATATTCAATGGTTTGGTTATTAAGGGAAAAAAATAAATTCATAACTCGTCCGTCTATAAAAGCCAGCATGACCTAAGAAAATTTTAAAATGGCATTTCTTACAAATTAAAATCTAAGCCAAAATTTCACAACTCAGAAGAAAAATATTCTTTCCTCATTTTCCAATTTTGTTTTGTTTGAAAATAACAAACAAACAGGAAAACTGCAAACAAGAAAAATTTCTTCTTTTAATTTCTGGAAAATAATATTTTTTAGAAAATAAAATTTAAAAGAAAAATTGTAAACAAGAAAAGAATTTATTTTTTTTTTAACTTTTTATATATATTTTTGTTTTATTTCCTTAGTATGGTTTTAGAATGATTTTCAAAAATTTGATTATCCTAAATTTCTTTATTTTAGATAATTTCTAAAATTAATTAGTTATGATAACCCTATATTTTAGGAAACTAATTGTCTAACTAGAATAAAGTGAGTGTTTTGTCTAAGGTATAGATTACTACGCTACCTATCATAAGCCTCTAGAATTTTGATTAGGAATCCTAAAATTTTATGATATTTCCCTGGCAACGGCGCCAAAAATCTGGTGTGATTCTGATTGGTATGCTAAAAGATAGGTTTTATTACACTATATTGATTATGAATAATTAAGGATGGAGATTTACTAATTGTCACTTTTAGCATTCATGGTTGTCACTTAATCAATCAGAACCTAAGGCAGAGTACTTATCGTGTAGCTAGTTGATGCGTTCCGATTGATATGCTAAAAATAGGTTTTTATTACCATATATTGATTATGAATAATTAAGGAAGGAGACTTACTAATTGTCACATTTAGCATCTATGTTGTCACTTAATCAATCAGAACCTAAGGCAGAGTACCTATCGTGTAGCTAGTCTATTGGAAAGTACCTACGATTTTAATTTAAGAATTTATCGTACTCCCAGGGAAGTGGTAACAGCTTAGTAGCAATTATCCTTTTACCCTAACTCTCATTTTATTACCTAGTTATTCAATCATTCATCAATATCTTTGATGAGTGGGTGATCCTTTCTACACAAGATTCAAGTTCATTAAGCATGCAAGAGTATTTTACAGACAAGTATTCTGATGTATGTCCTATTGTTTCTACATGTTGACTGACCTATCTTCGAGTATTTTAGATATACCTTGGTCTAGATTACAATTACGTATTGTATCTACTTGTGTACCACATCTGAGTTATCTAATAAACTGCTCCATCGCCATTGACGGCCCTACTCACGATTGGAGCTAAAGGCATCCATGGTGATCTATAGGTTATTTCATCTAATATGGCAGAACTTAATGCTTAAATCCTCTTAAAAGCCCTAAATAAAGGCCTGTTAAACTAGATAGGTTATGATTAGATCATGGTTAGGAATTGTCTATAACCATTCATCTAATTTAAAAGAGAAAATAGATATGCAGTCATAATGATTAATTAAGTTGGTGACCTTTCCAGAAAAATGTAAAGAACTTCAGCATGCGAAACATATATACATATCATCATAATTTGGTAATCAAATAAATCTTTAGACAAACACAGTACAAAATATACAGAGAGGATCTAGGGAACCACCACCATAATGTATTCACCCTTTATCAGGTCCGCCGATGGAGTGACTACTTGTATATCTTAGACTGCTTGACCTGACTCTGCTTGACAGAACCTTCGGAGAACACTTCCTTAGCCTAGTAGCAATTGCTTTACCTTACGTCCTGGGATAAAGCAAAGCCCTATTGACTAGCTCTTCGCTCCCCTAATGCCCTCTTAGGATCTCCTAACGAAATCCCGGCTATTCTATGAATACCAAAAACGAACCCTATCTAGTCGAATTCTAAGATTCTGAGGTAGACACTCAGAAAGCAAAGAAAACGAGATACTCTCGTATACTAAACTACTTGTGTGGAACACCTGAGATCACTAAATGACTTGTATACAGTAGGAAAATGTATACCTGAAGTCACTAAATGACTCAGGTCGAGTGAAGATGATTGATTTCAACTGAGGAAGTCCTGGGGTATTTATAGCAGGGAAACTCGATGTGGGATTTTGGTAGGGTGCTCGGGACGCCTGCCCCGAGTCTATTGACCAGGTCAGGACGCCCGTCCCGGTGCTTTGACCGGGTCGGGACGCTCGCCCTGATCTTGGGACGCCCGCGCTGAACCAAAAACTTCTAAAAATCACGTTTTTGCCTCGATATTTGCTATTTTCTTGCACATTTCACTTGAAACTTCCAAAATCACAAATACTGCAAAATTGTGTTAATATCAATCAATTAAGAATGATTTATCTCCAATTTTGCCCTAATTTGTACCTAAAAACATGCTAAAATGTGATATGATTTATGCACATCATATAACCCAGACTTAGCTTTTTGCTTGTCCTCAAGAAAAGTCTATATGAAATTATTGATATTTTAAATCATAGGTGCAATCACTCAAGGGCCTAGCAATGTTTTTAGCCAAAATTTATCACTGAGTCAGATGATTCACAAAATAGGTCTGACTGGTCAAGTTGCTATGACAAGGTCTCTAATATCTAGTAAATTATCATGGTCATGTAGATGTAACAACTCAATAACTCGACTGAACTCTACTCTTAGTCACGAGGTCTTCCTGATGTATAGTGTGTGAACTAATCTAGACTAGATTGTCAACACAATATAGTCTTCTCTTAACCTTTACTAGATAATAATTCGACCAATCGTCGAATATAATAGCAACAAACAACCTTCTGAGTTCTGAGCTTTGGTGTCAAGGCTTTTAATTTATAATTTTCAATAAAAGAACACACTAGGCAATGTATTTTTAGATTGATTGTTCATGGTATTTTTGTGTTCGCTTTCACACATCAACTTTAACTACCCAAGTATTGAGCCCCACTCCGATAACTCCCAGATCTATACGACCTTAGGGCATCAGACATTAAGTTCCCTTAAGAAGTGGTGCTACAAAGGACGCTTGCAAACTACCCTTTTTGTTTAAACTTTTTCACTTCCAGCTCAGAGCATCATCTTGTCATTCAAATTGCTAATACATCCTCAACCGGTCTGATATTATTCAGTTTAAGTCTCGAAAAGGTATTTGGTTGATGTTTCTAATCAAGACTAGGTTGTGCTCAATTATCAGAAATTCCCTATTTCTAATTGAGGAATTCAGTAAAGTTATCAACTTGTTTCCTACTGATCATAATGCTCTACTCAACATATATCACAGACAAGCATTTCTTAAACCAATCAATACTGAATTTGAAGTCTGAAAGAGTGAAAATTTTTGAAAAACAAAATTTGGAAGGGTGCAATTTTAGTGAGAAATATGGGAAAACATGCAAATTATGACTACTATAGTGCACAGTGCACTGCTACCCCACACTTAAGGTTTACACTATCCTCAGTGTTCATGCATATCCTATTACCCCACACTTATTTGAAAAACAAAAGTTGGAAAAAAAACACACAAAACTCTTACCCCACACTTATTTGACTAACTAAGAGGAAGAGAAAGAAAAGAAAAGAACTTCAACATGTATAACAAATACTCATAAAATCATAATCTAATAAACATAATCAATATTTGGACGAACACAGTACAAACATATAAAGAGAGGGACATGGGGACTGATGCCATAAAGAATTCACCCTTTACTTAGTCTCACCGATGGAGCAACTGCTTGTATATGTTGGACTGCTCGACCCGACTCTGCTCGACAAAACCTTCGGAGGACGCTTCCTCAGCCTAGTAGCTGGACTTTACCTAAATACCCAGCTTAAGCCCAGCCTTGTAGACTGACTCTTCGAACACCTAGAGCCCTCTTAGGATCTCCTAACGAAACCCCGGGTATTCTATGAATACCAGAAACAAACCTATCTAGTCGTATCCTAGGTTCTGAGATTAACTCTCAGAAATAAAGAACACGAGACACTATCTAGAAATAAAAAGAAACTTATACTGAAACCTGAGTCTCTAAGTGACTTGTATACTATGGAAAACTGTATACTTGAGGTCACTAAATGACTCAGATAGAGTGGAGAGGAATGATTTCAACTGAGGAAGGCCTGGGGTATTTATAGCAGCTTTCTAGAGTGTATTTCTCTCAGAAATTCGATGTGGGACTCTGAACTGCAGCTCGGGACTCATGTCCCGACCTGTTGACCATGTCAGGATGGTCGTCCCGAGTCCTGGACGCCCGTCCTGGCCTGTTGACTAGGTCAGGACGCCCATCCTGACTTCGTGACGCCCACCCCGACTTCTAAACTTCTGAAAATCACGTTTTTGCCCCGAAATTTACCATTTTCTTCTACTTTTCACCTGACACTTCCAAAATCACAAACACTGTGAAATTGAGTTAATAACAATCAATTAAGACCAATTTACTACTAATTTCACCCTAAATTATGCCTAAAAACATGCTAAAAATGTGATATGATTTATGCATATCAAGTGGCCTATCCGTTTGATGAATGGCTCGAGCCCCAAGGACTGCTTCCTCAAATCATTTGTAAAGTTTCTCACAATCATAGCAACGTGTCTAGGGGGAACGTGTCTAGGAATGAGACTTCTTTGGATTGGTGTGCCTACTGCCAATGTCAGTGAAGGTATTGCATGCAAGTTTCGAATGGCAGAAAAGATACCTGAAGTTTTGGCGAAGCCGTGGTGGTAGGAGGCTCCAGTGGTGTCGATCTGGGCCCAAGTATTTGAGACTTCCTCGGGGAAGTTTCTCACAACTGATTGGTATGCAGGGGATGCAAGCTCCTCCATCGCTATGCTCCTGATACAACGCCAAATTCCTCTATATCCCTCGACCGTTCGATACCACTTGGTCAGTAGGTCACTTTCTTGCACTGGTATGGCTTTAATTGTTACCCGTTTACTTTTTGAGAAGTGCACTTCTATAACAGTAAACGGGTTTGGCCAATAAAAATATCTCATCTGTTGATTCTGCGGGTAGGGACTTTGCTGTGGTAGTATCTTCTAGAAGTTTTCAGCTTCAGAATTATTCCTCAGCTAAATCCCATATGATTCCTCCAGTTGGGATTGTATGTGTTTCCCATTGGAGCAGCACTGACTGCAGCAACCTGCTGCTGCTTCTTTTGGAATGGTCAGTATTCCATTCCCATTGCAATTCCTGTTGCGGTGCTTGGCAGATTTCACAGATTTGATACATAGGCTAAACGTTTCTTCTTTGTTGAAAGGCATTAATTTGGCTGTTATCATTAGCTATTAATGCCTCCAACTGCCCATCAGAGGAAGCGTTAGCTGCGTTAACTGGCGGACAACCATTTATCACTCATCAAGACATTGGCACATCTGAATCTGGAAAATAGTTTTTCAAGGAATCTGCACATGTCTTTAACAACATTAGTAGGTAATGCCTGTGCTTCAGGCTATTTTTGAAAAGTGTTCCTCGACTACTATGATGTAATTGTTTTCACAGGAAGAAAGAGAAAAGGATTCGATCAATACCCCAGATATCAAAGGTTGCAACACTCTGTATACGTCGCTGGGGTAGACGATCTCTGGAAGACGTGTTACCTTTAATTGGCGAGCATTGCCGGACTGTATCAAGGATATAGAATCCTTGAATATTATGGGCCAATAAGATCCTGCTTCCAACACTTTCTGGACAATGTTGATAGCAGGTAATTTGTCTCCCGTAGATCTTTGATGGCATTGCTCCAGAATCTTGTGGGCTTCGTCTTTTTGAGACACATCTTCTGATCAATTACTCTGCACAATTCAAAATAGAGAAGGGATCTTCCCAGTAGTAATATTTCAAATCAACAAAGAATTTCTTCTTTTGTTGATAGGTCATATCACTTGGGAATATTTCAGTAACTAGATAATTTGCAATATTGATAAACCGAGGAAGATGATTATTATACATAGCAAACAATGAAAATAAATTCTCATCCAAAAGTTTATCAGATATTACTGTTTTGTCAATAGCCTCTAACTCAGGGTTTTCTAATCTAGACCAATAGTTTGCTTTCTAGATTTTCAGCCCTTTTTCTTTATCCCGTCTTTCTATATAAAATTCAATAAAACTCATAGTCAATCTTGGTTCTGCATCAGTTTTATTGAACAGATATCTCAGAGTAGAGTAATCATGGTATTATATTGTTTAGACTAGGTGATATGCATAAATTATATCACATTTTTAGCATGTTTTTAGGCATGATTTAGGGTGAAATTGAGGGCAACTCGGTCTTAATTGTTTATTATTAACTCAATTTCACAGTTTTTATGATTTTGGAAGTGTTAGGTGAAAGTAGAAGAAAATGGCAAATTTTGGGGCAAAAATGCAATTTTTCATAAGTTCGGACTTCGGGAAGGGCGTCACGGATCAAGACGGGCGTCCTGACCTGGTCAATAGTCCAGGACGGGCGTCCCAATCCAGGACGGGCGTCCCGAGCTGTAATTCCAAGTCCCACATTGAATTTTTGAAGAAAAATCACTCCAGAATGCTGCTATAAATACCCAGGCCTTCCTCAGTTGAAATCATCCCTCTCCACTCAATCTGAGTCATTTAGTAACTTAAGTTGTACATTTTTCTCGAGTACATAAGTCACTTAGAGACTCGGGTTTATTTTTCTTCTATTTTCTTAGATAGTGTTTCGTTTTTCTTAGTTTCTGAGAATTAGTCTCAAATCCTAGGGTTCAATAGATAGGTTCGTTTCTGGTATTCATAGAATACCCGGGATTTCGTTAGGAGATCCTAAGAGGGCTCTAGGCGTTCGAAGAGTCAGTCCACAGGGCTGGGCTTAAGCTGGGTATTAAGGTAAAGTCCAGCTACTAGGCTGAGGAAGCGTCCTCCGAAGGTTCTAGCGAGCAGAGTCGGGTCAAGCAGTACGACATATACAAGCAGTTGCTCCATCGGCGAGACTAAGTAAAGGGTGATTTCTTTATGGCATCAGTCCCCCTGTCCCTCTCTTTATATGTTTGTATTGTGATCGTCCAAATAACAATTATGTCTATCAGATTATGATTTTTATGAATATCTGTTATATGTGTTGAAGTTTTTATGATTTTTCGGAAATAGCCACCTGCTTAATATTCACTATGTCTGCATGTCTAATGTGTTCTTTTAAACTAAAATTAGGGTCATAGACATTTCCTAACCTATTTAGTTTAACAGGCATCAATTAGTATTGGTGTCTGCCATATTAGATAAAATAACCTGCAGAAAACCCTGTTTGTTGGAGTAGTCTAAGTAGAGGCTGAGTTGAGCATTTATGTCGGCGGTTAGGGGCGAGCGGCATGATCCTCGAAGTGACATAGGGCTTTCATGGATGTCTTTAGCTCGAACCGTGAGTAGGGTCGTTAACCTTAACGATGGGGTGGTTTATCAGAGATCTCGGATGTGGTACACCTTTAGACTCAAAACATAGTTGCAATCCAGGCTAAGATACATCTAAAATACTCGAAGATAGGTCAATCAACATGTAGGAACAGTATAACATAGAATCAGGACATTATCTATAAAACACTTTTAGGCTTAATAAGACTTAAACTTAGTGGAGAATGGATCACGCTCTCATCAAAGTTATTGATGAAGATTGCATAACTGGATCATAAGATAAGAGTTAGGATAAAAGGCTAGTTACTACTAAGTCGTTACCACTTCCCTGGGAGTACGATCTTTAACTTAATAAAATCGTAGATACTTTCCAACATACTAGCTACACGATAGGTACTCTACCTTAGGTTCTGACTGATTAAGTGACACTATAAAGACTAAACGTGACAATTAGTCAATCCCAGTCCTTAATTACTCATAATCAACATAGGGTAAATCAACACCTATTTTAGCATATCAGTCGGGAAGCCATCAGATTTTTGGCGCCGTTGCCGGGGAAATATCATAATGAATTTAGGATTATTGGCCACAATTCTAGAAACTTATGATAGGTAGCGGTAGTAACCTAGACTTTAGACCTACACTTATCTTATGCTAGTTAGACAATCACTTTCCGAAATATAGGGTTATCATAACTAACTAACTTTAGATATTATCTAAAATTAAGACATTTAGGATAATCAAACTTTTGAAAATCATTCTAAAACCATATTGAGGAAATTTATCTGCTTTCTAAATAAATTTTCTTACTTTTCTTTTTCTATTTTGTTTTATTTCCGTTTTTGTTATTTGTTATCCCTAACCAGACTTTGCACTCATAGATGAAGAGAACAAGAGCAGCTACTAATCAAGCAAAGAAAATAGAAAACCCTGACACTCCAGGACCAAAGAAGACAAAGCCAGAAGGACCATCTAGGCCCGAACCAGAAATACCACGGGGGAACCTTCCTTTCCAACCTGTAGAAATTAACTCAAGCCTAGATACCAGTGACTTAGTGAGAAGATTACTGAACGCCCGTGAGCCTAGTCCCACGGAATAAGATCCTTCTGAAGATACATTCCCTCCTAGAGAAGAACCTCAAAGATCTCCAGTTCACACTCCTGCCCAAAGAGTTCCTATAAATCCACCACCCCTTGACCAAACCTAAAACTCACCAACATCTCCTGAGTACACTCCAACACCCAATGAGCACACCCCTTCATCCGGGGGAAGTACTAACGGTTCTCATTCAATTTTGTCCGTGTAGATAGATACTTTGGCTCGACAGATCTATGAGATGGATCAAGGAATTGCAAGCAGATTGTGTCATTTAGACCAAGTTAGTCTAAATATCACAACCAACATGGACCGACTCTGATCCACAGCCAGTTTTCAGGAAAACCAAAATGCACAGCTACTCTGAGAGATGGCTGACTTACGAAGTGAGTAGGCCAGGCAAAGGGATGAGATGAGAGCCATGCGTATAGAGATGCGAAACATACAAGCAGAGATACGAGAGATCAGAGATAAGGGTCGTTGAAAATGGGAAGATTCTTTTTACTCTTATTTTCAGCAAATAAATTGTTTGAACTAAAATTAAATAATTGACCCCTATTTCTTTTTGTTTTCAAACTTTTTAAAAGGGTCTGTTATTTTATTCAACAATTTTTCTTCAGACATTTTATTTCTCAAATTTCAATGAAACACAAAGGTTTTGCAAATGCAGTTTATTTTCCACTAATTAAATTGTATAAACTCAGTTTTTGTTTTTCTGAAATTCTTGCTGAATATAAGTTAGGATAAGATTAGGGTAGTCATGATTTTCGAAAAAAAGAGATTGAGGAATTTTTTCACAGAGTTTTTAACAGCTTCTGAACTTGATAGGATAAACATGAAGACTTGTTAAATGTTATAATAATTTTTGGTGTACTGAGATTTGCAGGGGATTACGAAGAAAAAAAAAATTTGGCACGCATCCCAAAGCAACCCCGGGACGGGCATCCTGCCTCTGGGACGGGCGTCCCGAAGGCCGCCCCTCCTACAAATATTCCATTTTTCTCATTTTCCCTCAAATCAACCTCCAAAAATTCAACTCTCTAAAATAATTCTCTCTACCCTCTCTCTTCAAATTTTTGGCAACTCCCCAAGGTTTCAAAATTCGAATTTCCCTCCAAAATTTGAATTTTAAATTTCCCTCCAAATTCAAATTTCCCTCCAAAATTCAAATTTCCCGCTAAAAATTCAAAATCCTTCCCTAACCAAAATCCATCCTTCCGAATTCAAATTCACCTCCAGAATTTGAATTCGAATCTTCCTTCCCGCCTAAATTCTCAAAATCTCTCACACATTCTCAACCAAATGGCTCCCAAATGCACTCGTATCACGTCTACCATGACCGTCACATCGGTGGCACATCCTTTCATGTTGTTTCACTCCAGCCCAGCATACTAGGAAAGATGTCATGGGTATATCGGACGCATCATACTGACTGGCAGAACGCTTGACTGGGCAGCAGTACTGACGCTAGAGGTTGAGCAGGAAGTCCGACGCATACTCGACGTACTACCTTACAGTCGAGTCTTCATCGTCACTGAGCTGACATACCTAGAGCTCGTATGTGAGTTCTATGCGTCGTTTACGTACCATCAGGAGCAGATCACATTCCGCTTGGGCGGAATAGATCGGTCGATGAGCATGGCCGAGTTCGGCATCGCCTTGGGTATCTGGCAGAGAGACGAGCTGGATATGCCCGCCTACACCACAGCAGTTCGAGACTTCACTTCTACAGACGTCTCCACTGCTTGGGCTCAGATCTGTATGACGGGTGTTCCCTACCAGCATGGCTTATCGAAAGCCACAGGTATTTATCCTGCCCTTCGCTATCTACATGCTATTATTGCACACACTCTGTCAAGACGGCGAACGGCCCCCGGGAATGTCACCCAAATGGAGACATTCCTCTTGGCCAACATGCACATGGGATCTACAGTGGAGATGGCTCGGCTCATCACGGTCATCATGCGGGGTTTCGCTACGGACACTCGGAAACAGTGTTTGAGGCTCGGGCCGTTCATCACCAGGATAGCCCACTACTTGGAGTTGGACATCGAGGGCTCGGAGCTGACCCAGGTTGCCCCGACCACCATTCCTATGGACCTTACCATTCTACAGAACATGGGGATGGTCGTACGGGATGCAAATGGGCGCTACTCCATCCACACGGAGCAGCCAGGACAAGCATCGGCAACAGGAGCAGTTCCAACGCATATACCTCCGACCGAGACATTCGTTCCATGCACTGCCTTCGAACGACATATGTCGCATGGATTAGCGGAACTGTCAGCTCGATATAGCCGGGATATGGAAAGAATCGAGAGACGCTTGACGATGATGGATGACAGAATCGCTATGAACACCAGCAGGATAGAGGATATTTATCAACATACCTCCCAACTGGTGGATAACACAGAAGTCTACTTTCCAGCAGACTTCGGTCCACCTAACGACGACGAGCCGGGTTCTTAGCTTTTCTTTTCCTTTTCTTTTCCTTTTCTTTTTCTTTTGTTGTTTTTGTTCTATATGTGTGATCATGTTTGGGCTGTATGAAATATGAATCTCTATGTAACGTTGATTGATATGACATATCAGCATTGTTTCCTCTATTTTATCTTGTTATTTCTTTTATTGCTTTATTTTCCTTCTTACCCATAGTTATTCAAATAAGTGTGGGGTAAGAGTCTTTTCTGCTTTATTTTTGTTTCTTGTTTTCAAATAAGTGTGGGGTAGTTTAGAAATGCATGAACACTGAGGACAGTGTCAGACTTAAGTGTGGGGTAGCAGTGCACGGTGCACTGTAGTAGTTTGCGAAAATATTTGCATGATTTTACTTGTTTTCCCCGTATTTTCACACCCTTCCAAATTTGTTTTCAAAAATTTTCATTCTTTCAGACTTCTAAATACAGTATGATTGGTTAAACATTTGCTTATGTCTATGATATGTAGGTAGAATGTTATGGTTTAGTAGGAGGCAATATGATGACTATTTTGAACTTATTAATTAGAAATAGGGAATTCCTGATAACTGAGCACAATATAGTCTGGATTAGAAACCTCAGCCAATTACCTTTTCAAGACTTAACTAGATAAGATTAGACCAGATGTGGATGTATTGACAAATAGAGTGACTAGATGAGACTCTGAGCTAAAAGTGAAAGGAAACAAAAGAAAATTAATTAAATAAGAGTAGTTTGCCAGCGGCCTTTGCTACTCGAGCACCACTCCTTCGGGGAACTTAAAGCCTGATGCCCTAAGGTCGTGTAAGTCTGGGAGTCATCGGAGTGGGACTCGCTACATGGGTAGTTGAAGTTGACGTGTTCAAAGCAGACTCAAAATACCCTGAATCTATAAAAGAAAGAAAATCAATGAAAGCTAAACACTTAAAAATCTGATCACCAAGGCTTAGAACTCAGAAAGTTGTCTATTGTTAGTATGTCTAGCAACGGGTCGAAGTGTTATCTGGTAGTAGTTAAGACGAGAGTATATTGTGTTGACTATCTGGTCTAGACTAGTGATGCGATTCCGGTTGACGTGCTAAATATGTGTTATTTTACCCTATGTTGATTATGAATAATTAAGGACTGTGATTGACTAATTGTCACATTTAGTCTCTATGGTGTCACTTAATCAGCCAGAACCTAAGGCAGAGTACCTATTGTGTAGCTAGTCTGTTGGAAAGTATCTACGATTTTATTAAGTTAAATATCGTACTCCCAGGGAAGTGGTAACAGCTTAGTAGTAACTAGCCTTTTATCCTAACTCCTATCTTATGATCCAGTTATGCAATCTTCATCAAATACTTTGATGAGAGGGTGATTCATTCCCACTAGGTTTAAGTCTAATTAATCCTAGAAGTGTTTTATAGATGAGTTCTGATTCTATGTTATACTGTTCCTATATGTAGAATGACCTAAATTCGAATATTTTAGACATGTCTTAGCCTGGATTGCAACTATGTTTTGTGTCTAAAGGCGTACCACATCCGAGGTCTCTAATAAACCGCCCTACCTTAATGACGACCCTACTCACGGTTTGGGACGAAGGCATCCATGAAAGCCCTATGTCACTTCGGAGATCATACCGCTTGCCCTAGCCGCTGGCATAATCAGACTCATCTCGGCCCCTACCTAGACTACTTTAACAGGCACGGTGTTCAACATGTTATTTTATCTAGCATGGCAGACACCAATACTAATTGATGCCTGTTAAACTAAACAGGTTATGATTAGACTGTGGTTAGGAATTTTCTATAACCCTAACTTTAGTTTAAAAGAGCACATTAAACATGCAGACATAGTGAATGTTAAGCAGGTGGCTATTTCCGGAAACATATAATAACGTCAACATATAAAACAACTATTCATAAAGAATCGTAATCTTGTATTCATAATAAGTATTTAGAACAATACAATAACAACATATAAGAGAGGGACATGGGGACTGATGCCATAAAGAAATCACCCTTTACGTAGTCTCGCCGACGGAGCGTACTGCTGTATATATCGTATTGCTCGTCCTGACTCTGCTCGCTAGAACCTTCGGAGGACGCTTCCTCAGCCTAGTAACTGGGCTTTACCTTAATACCCAGCTTAAGCCCAGCCCTGTGGATTGACTCTTCGAACGCCTAGAGCCCTCTTAGGATCTCCTAACAAAATCCCGGGTATTCTATGAATACCAGAAACGAACCTAGCTATAGAAACCTAAGATCTGAGACTATTTCACAGAAACTAAAATAAAACACTGATAAGAAAGAAAACTGAGATCCGAGTCTCTAAGTGAGTTGTGTACTAGAGAAGAGTACACTGGAAACCACTAAATGACTCAGATCGAGTGGAGAGGAATGATTTCAACTGCTGGAGGCCTGGGGTATTTATAGCAGCTTCCCGGGGTGATTTTTCAGCAAACTTTCGATGTGGGACTGGATCTGGGGGTTCGGGACGCCCGTCCCGGATTGGGACGCCCGTCCTTATCTGTTGACCAGGTCGGGACGCCCGTCCCGGTGCCTTGACTTGGTCGGGACGCCCGTCCCGGGTTTGGGATGCCTGTCCTGAACCTTTGACCAAGTCAACATTTCCAAAAATTGCGTTTTTGCCCCAAAATTTGCTGTTTTCGTCTACTTTTCACCTGACACTTCCAAAATCAGAAAAACTTTGAAATTAAGTAAATAATGAACAATTAAGATCAATTTACCCTTAATTTCACCCGAATTCATACATAAAAACATGCTAAAAAGGTGATACGATTTTCGCGTATCAGATAACCCCACACTTAGCTTTTTGCTTGTCCTCAAGCAAAGTCTACCTGAAGTTAATTAAATTCCTAGTCATGTTTTTATTCCAAAAATTCTTCAGACAAGTCTTAACACAGGTCTGACTGGTTAGGTTGCTATGACAAGGTCTCAGATGTTTTTAGTAGCTTGTTATGATTAGGCAGAAAACAAATTAACAACT
Source organism: Asclepias syriaca (assembly GCA_027405835.1). NCBI lineage: Eukaryota > Viridiplantae > Streptophyta > Magnoliopsida > Gentianales > Apocynaceae > Asclepias > Asclepias syriaca. The sequence goes on from CM049932.1 coordinate 13,603,156, forward strand.
AGGTTGAACTTTTTTTCTTAGTCACAGGGTCTTCCTGATGTGTAGTGTGTGTACTAGTCCAGACCAGATAGTCAACACAATGTACTCTTGTCTTAACTACTACCAGATAACACTTCGACCTATCGCTAGACATATTAACAACAGACAACTTTTTGAGTTCTGAGCTTTGGTTATCAGATTTTTAATATTTTAGCATTTAGTTGTTTTCTTTATAGATTCAGGGTATTTTGAGTCTGCTTAGAACACGTCAACTTCAACTACCCATGTAGCGAGTCCCACTCCGATGACTCCCAGATCTACACGACCTTAGGGCATCAGGCTTTAAGTTCCCCGAAGGAGTGGTGCTCGAATAGCGAAGGCCGCTGGCAAACTACCCTTATTTGATTAACTTCCTTTAATTTCTTTTCACTTCTAGCTTAGAGTCTCATCTAGTCATTCTAACTGCCAATATATCCACAACTGGTCTAATTTTATCTAGTTAAGTCTCGAACAGGTAATTGGTTGAGGTCTCTACTCCAGACAAAGTTGTGCTCAGTTATCAGGAATTCCCTATTCTAATCAATTAGTCCATGATAGCTATCAATTATCTCCTACTAACCATAACATACTACCTACATATCATAGACATAAGCAATTGTTTAACCAAGCATGCTGCATTTAGAAGTCTGAAAGACGGAAAAATTTTGAAATGTTTTTTTGGAAGGGTGTGAAAATACGGGGAAAAACAAGCAAAAGCATACAAAAACTGCTACAGTGCACCGTGCACTGCTACCCCACACTTAAGTCTGGCACTGTCCTCAGTGTTCATGCATATCTAATTACCTCACACTTATTTGAAAATAAGAAATAAAACAGAAAAGAAAGGATTCTGTATGGGTTAGTAAGACATAAAAAAAAAATAATGCAAACAATTCTGTATGTCATATAGATCAATTTTGTACATAGATTCATACGTCATACAGCCCAGACATGTTTATACACATAGAACAAGAAAAATAAAAGCAAAAGAAAGGAAAGGAAAGGAAAGAAGGAGAGAGAGACTAAGAACCCGGCGGATCGTCATCCAGTGGACCTAAGTCTGCTAAGTCAAACTCGAAGTTTTCTGCCACTCGAGAACTCTCCTGATGTATCTCCTCAATCCTGCTGGTGTTCATGGCGATCCTGTCATCTATCATCGCCAACCGTTTGTCAATCCTGTCCTCCATCATCGTCAGCCGTCTGTCAATCCTGTCCATGTCTCGACTGTATCGGGCCGATAGTTCTGCCAATCCGTGCGACATGTGTCGTTCGAAGGCAGTACGTGGCACGAACGTCTCAGACGGAGGGATATGCACTGGAAATGCTTCCGATGCCGATGCCTATCCTGTCTGCTCCGTGTGGATGGTGTCGCGGCCATTCACATCCCGGACAACCATTCCCATGTTCCGTAAAATGGTAACATCTGTGGGAATGGTGGTCGGGGCGACCAGAGTAAGCTCTGAGCCCTCTATGTCCAACTCCAGGTAGCGGGCTAGCCTGGTGATGTATGGTCCGAGCCCCAGACACTGTTTCCTGGTGTCTGTAGCGAATCCTCGCATGACGACCGCTATGAGTCTAGCCATCTCTACTGTAGATCCCATGTGCATGTTGGCTAGAAGGAATGTCTCCATCCGGGTGACAGTTCTGGGCCCTGTCAGTCATCCTGACAATGTGTGTGCAATGATAGCGTGCAGGTAACGAAGAGTAGGATAAATACCTGTGGCTTTTGCAAAGCCATGCTGGTATGGGACACCCGTCATGCAGATCTGAGCCCAAGCAGTGGAGACGTCTGCAGACGTGAAGTCTCGAACTGCTGTGGTGTATGCGGGCGTATCCAGCTCATCTCTCTGCCAGATACCTAGGGTGATTCCGAACTCGGCCGTGCTCATCGACCGATCTATTCCGCCTAAACGGAATGTGATCTGCTCCTGGTGGCAAGTAAAAGACGCATAGAACTCACATACCAGCTCCAGGTATGTGGGCTCTGTGACGATGAATACTCGACTGTAAGGTGGCACGTCGAGTATGCGTCTGACTTCCGGCTCTACTCCCAGCGTCTGTACTGCTGCCCAATCCAGCGTTCTGCCCGTCAGTTTCGTACGCCCGATGTACCCAATGCATCTCTCTTGGTATGCTGTGCTAGAGGGAAACAGCATAAAAGGATGTGCCACTGAGGTAACTGTCATGGTAGATGTGGTACGAGCACGTTTGGGAGCCATTGAAAACGTACGAGAGAGTTTAGGTGGGAAAGAAAGCTTTAAACTCAAATTCTGGAGGTGAATTCGAATTCAGAAGGATGAAATTAGGTTAGGGAAGGATTTTGAATTTTTGGCGGGAAAATCGAATTTTGGAGGGAAATTCAAATTTTTGGGTGAAGTTTAAAATTCAAATTTTGGAGGGAAATTCGAATTTTTTAAACTTTGAAGAGTTTGCCAAAAATTTTGTAGAGAGAAAGTAGAGAGAAATATTTAGAGAGATGAATTTTTGGTTTTAAATTTGAGAGAAAATGAAAAAATTTGAGCTTTTATAGAAGGGGCGGCCTTCGGGACTCCCGTCCCGCTGGACGCCCGTCCCGGGTTGCATCGGGACGCATGCCAATTCCGAAATTTTTTTTTCCGTAATTCACTGAAAATCTCAAGATACCAAAAATAATCATAATTCTTAACAAGGCTTCATGTTTATCCAATGAAATTCAGAAGTTGTTAAAAACTCTATGCAAAAATTCCTTAGTCTCTTTTGGAAAATTGTGACTACCCTAATTTTATCCCAACTTAAATTCAGCAAGAATTTCAGAAAAACAAAAACTGAGTTTGTGCAATGTAATTAGTGGAAAATAAACTGTATTTGCAAAACTCTTGTTTTTCATGAAAAATAAAATGTCTGAAGAAAATTGTAGAATATAAAGGACCCTTTAAAAAGTTTGAAAAATAGAAAAAATATGGGTCAATTATTCAGGTTTAGTTCAAACGAATTATCTGCTAAGAATAAAAGTAAAAGAATCTTCCCTTTTTCAACGACCCTTATCTCTGATCTCCTGTAGCTCCGCCTGAATGCTTCGCATCTCTTGCAGTTCTGCTTGTATGTTGCGCATTTCCTCCTGCTGGTTCCTTTGTTCCTTTAAGATTTCCATCATCTCTCGAAGTAATTGTACATTTTGGCGTTCTATTGTGGTTCTGAGTTGGGTTACTTCAGAACTTAAGGTTAGAACAGCTTGATATGATCGTCTTAGTCCGCCCGGTATTATCTGAGTCATAGCGCTTATCCTGTGAGATATAGCATCTACCCGGGCAGCCAAGGCTGATTGAGAACTGTCAGTGCTATCTTCTGATGAAGGTGGCTGGTCGTTAGGTGCGGGGGATGCAGGAGTATATTCAGGAGATTTCGGGGTGTACTCGAGAGATTTAGGAGTATATTCGGGAGAAGCAGGAGTGTATTCGGGAGAAGCAGGAGTGTATTCGGGAGAAGTAGGAGTGTATTCGGTTTTCTTTGCCTGGTTAGTAGCTGCTCTTGTTCTCTTCATCTTTGAGTGCAAAGTCTGGTTGGAAATAACAAATAGCAAAAAGTAGGATAGTGAAATAATAAAGCAAGAGAGATATTTTTATGGATTTTGATTTTAATTCAGAAAGCAGGTAAATTTCCTTAATATGGTTTTAGAATAATTTTCTAAAATTTGATTATCCTAAGTGTCTTAATTTCAGATATTATCTAAAATTAATTAGTTATGATAATCCTATATTTAGGAAAGTGATTGTCTAACTAGTATAAGATAAGTGTGATTCAAAAGTCTAGGTTACTACCGTTACCTATCATAAGTCTCTAGAATTGTGGCCAATAATCCTAAATTCATTATGATATTTCCCCGGCAACGGCGCCAAAAATCTGATGCGATTCCGGTTGACGTGCTAAATAGGTGTTATTTTACCCTATGTTGATTATGAATAATTAAGGACTGTGATTGACTAATTGTCACATTTAGTCTCTATGGTGTCACTTAATCAGCCAGAACCTAAGGCAGAGTACCTATCGTGTAGCTAGTCTGTTGGAAAGTATCTACGATTTTATTAAGTTAAATATCGTACTCCCAGGGTAGTGGTAACGACTTAGTAGTAACTAGCCTTTTATCCTAACTCCTATCTTATGATCCAGTTATGCAATCTTCATCAAATACTTTGATGAGAGGGTGATTCATTCTCCACTAGGTTTAAGTCTAATTAATCCTAGAAGTGTTTTATAGATGAGTTCTGATTCTATGTTATACTGTTGCTATATGTTGAATGACCTAAATTCGAATATTTTAGACATGTCTTAGCCTGGAGTGCAACTATGTTCTGTGTCTAAAGGCGTACCACATCCGAGGTCTCTAATAAACCGCCCTACCTTAATGACGGCCCTACTCACGGTTCGGGATGAAGGCATCCATGAAAGCCCTATGTCACTTCGGGGATCATACCGCTTGCCCTAGCCGCCGGCATAATCGGACTCAGCTTGGCTCCTACCTAGACTACTTTAACAGGCAGGGTGTTCAATATGTTATTTTATCTAGCATGGCAGACCCCAATACTAATTGATGCCTGTTAAACTAAACAGGTTATGATTAGACCGTGGTTAGGAATTGTCTATAACCCTAACTTTAGTTTAAAAGAGCACATTAAACATGCAGACATAGTGAATGTTAAGCAGGTGGCTATTTCTGGAAACATATAAAAACGTCAACATATAAAACAACTATTCATAAAGAATCGTAATCTTGTATTCATAATAAGTATTTAGAACAAAACAATAACAACATATAAGAGAGGGACATGGGGACTGATGCCATAAAGAAATCACCCTTTACGTAGTCTCGCAACGGAGCGTACTGCTGTATATGTCGTATTGTTCGTCCTGACTCTGCTCGCTAGAACCTTCGGAGGACGCTTCCTCAACCTAGTAACTGGGCTTTACCTTAATACCCAGCTTAAGCCCAGCCTTGTGGACTGACTCTTCGAACGCCTAGAGCCCTCTTAGGATCTCCTAACGAAATCCCGGGTATTCTATGAATACCAGAAACGAACCTATCTATAGAAACCTAAGATCTGAGACTATTTCTCAGAAACTAAAACAAAAACTCTGATAAGAAAGAAAACTGAGATCCGAGTCTCTAAGTGAGTTGTGTACTAGAGAAGAGTACACTGGAAACCACTAAATGACTCAGGTCGAGTGGAGAGGAATGATTTCAACTGCTGGAGGCCTGGGGTATTTATAGTAGCTTCCCGGGGTGATTTTTCAGCAAAAATTCCATGTGGGACTGGATCTAGGGGTTCGGGGGGCCCGTCCCGGATTGGGACGCCCGTCCTGATCTGTTGTCCAGGTCGGGACGCCCGTCCCGAACCTTTGACCGAGTCAACATTTCCAAAAATTGCGTTTTTGCCCCAAAATTTACTGTTTTGTTCTACTTTTCACTTGACACTTCCAAAATCAGAAAAACTGTGAAATTAAGTAAATAATGAACAATTAAGATCAATTTACCCTTAATTTCACCCGAATTCATACATAAAAACATGCTAAAAAGGTGATACGATTTTCGCGTATCAACTAGTATACAGACTACACATTAGGAAGACCTTGTGACTGAGAGAAGAGTTCAATCTAGTTGTTAAGTTGTTGTCTGCTTGATTATAACAATCTACTAGAGACATTTGAGATCTTGTCATAGCAACCTAACCAGTCAGACCTGTGTTAAGAATTATCTGAGTAATTTTTGGAATAAAAACATGACTAGGAAATTTAAGTGACTGCACATATGATTTAGAATCACTAACTTCAGGTAGACTTTGCTTGACGACAAGCAAAAAGCTAAGTGTGGGGTTATCTGATATGCATAAATCATATCACATTTTTAGCATGTTTTTAGGCATGATTTAGGGTGAAATTGAGGGCAAATCGGTCTTAATTGTTTATTATTAACTCAATTTCACAGTTTTTAGGATTTTGGAAGTGTCACGTGAAAATTAGAAGAAAATGGCAAATTTCGGGGCAAAAACGCAATTTTTCAGAAGTTCGGACTTCGGGGAGGGCGTCCCAGATCAGGACGGGCGTCCAGGACTTAGGACGGCCGTCCTGACCTGGTCAACAGTCCAGGACAGGCGTCACAATCCAGGACGGGCGTCCCGAGCTGTAATTCCAAGTCCCACATCGAATTTTTGAAGAAATATCACTCCAGAAAGCTGCTATAAATACCCACGCCTTCCTCAGTTGAAATCATCCCTCTCCACTCAATCTGAGTCATTTAGTGACTTAAGTTGTACATTTTTCTCGAGTACATAAGAAACTTAGAGATTCGGGTTTCGTTTTCTTCTATTTTCTTAGATAGTGTTTCGTTTTTCTTAGTTTCTGAGAATTAGTCTCAGATCCTAGGTTTCGATAGATAGGTTCGTTTCTGGTATTCATAGAATACCCGGGATTTCGTTAGGAGATCCTAAGAGAGCTCTAGGCATTCGAAGAGTCAGTCCACAGGGCTAGGCTTAAGCTGGGTATTAAGGTAAAGTCCAGCTACTAGGCTGAGGAAGCGTCCTCCGAAGGTTCTGGCGAGCAGAGTTGAGTCGAGCAGTACGACATATACAAGCAGTTGCTCCATCGGCGAGACTAAGTAAAGGGTGATTTCTTTATGGCATCAGTCCCCCTGTCCCTCTCTTTATATGTTTGTATTGTTATCATCCAAATAACAATTATTCTATCAGATTATGATTTTTATGAATATCTGTTAATGTGTTGAAGTTTTTATGATTTTCCGGAAATAGCCACCTGCTTAATATTCACTATGTCTGCATTTCTAATGTGTTCTTTTAAACTAAAATTAGGGTTATAGACAATTCCTAACCACGGTCTATTCAAAACATGTTTAGTTTAACAGGCATCAATTAGTATTGGTGTCTGCCATATAATATAAAATAACCTGCAGAACACCCTGTTTGTTAGAGTAGTCTAAGTAGAGGCTGAGTTGAGCATTTATGTCGGCGGTTAGGAGCGAGCGGCATGATCCCCGAAGTGACATAGGGCTTTCATGGATGTCTTTAGCTCGAACCGTGAGTAGGGCCGTTAACCTTAACGATGTGGCGGTTTATTAGAGATCTCGGATGTGGTACACCTTTAGACTCAGAACATAGTTGCAATCCAGGCTAAGATACATCTAAAATACTCGAAGATAGGTCAATCAACATTTAGGAACAATATAATATAGAATCAGGACATTATCTATAAAACACTTTTAGGCTTAATTAGACTTAAACTTAGTGGAGAATGGATCACCCTCTCATCAAAGTTATTGATGAAGATTGCATAACTGGATCATAAGATAAGAGTTAGGATAAAAGGCTAGTTACTACTAAGTCGTTACCACTTCCCTGGGAGTACGATCTTTAACTTAATAAAATCGTAGATACTTTCCAACATACTAGCTACATGATAGGTACTCTGCCTTAGGTTCTGACTGATTAAGTAACACTATAAAGACTAAATGTGACAATTAGTCAATCCCAGTCCTTAATTACTCATAATCAACATAGGGTAAATCAACACCTATTTTAGCATATCAGTCGGGAAGCCATCACTAGGTATGATATGAATAATGTCTAATCATGCCTTTGTCCTAAACAATTCTTACTGCATAATTACTAACATCAATTCAGAAAGCAATTTCCAATCAAGTGATGTCAGAATGGGTGCAGTAGTAAATAGTTCCTTTAAAAAGATATCATGCAATTTTCAGCAAAAACAAAAGGAACATCCTTTCTCAATAAAATATTCAAAGGTCTGGCTATTAAGGAAAAATCATTTCATAACTCGTCCTAATAAAGTCGGCATGACCCTAAGAAAAATGGAATTTCTTCCCAATAAAAATCTAAGCCAAAATTTTACAATTCAAAAGAAAAATATTCTTTCCTCATTTCCATTATTATTATTTTTTTTTCGAAATTAAATGATAGAAATAACAAATAATCACGAAAAATGTAAACAGGAAAAATTTTATTTCTTAAATTTTCTGGAAAATAATATTTTTCAAAAAATAAAATTTTGAAAAGGAAAATTGTAAACAAGAAAGGAATTTTGTTTTTACTTTTTTTATTTTTTTATTTTGTTTTTTTAAAGCAATTAAATTTCCTAAATATGGTTTTAGAATAATTTTCTAAAATTTGATTATCCTAAATTTCTTAATTTTAGATAATGTCTAAATTAATTAGTTATGATAACCCTATATTTCGGAAATTGATTGTCTAACTAGCATAAAATAAGTGTTGGGTCTAAGGTATAGATTACTACCCTTACCTATCATAAGTCTCTATAATTCTGGCCAATAATCCTAAATTCATTATGATATTTCCCCAGCAACGGTACCAAAAATCTGATGCGTTCCGACTGATATACTAAAATAGGTGTTATTTTACCCGATGTTGGTTATGAGTAATTAAGGACTTAGACCGACTAATTGTCACATTTAGTCTCTATGCTGTCACTTAATCAATCAGAACCTAAGGCAGAGTACCTATCGTGTAGCTAGTCTATTGGAAAGTATCTACGATTTTAATTAAATTAATTATCGTACTCTCAGGGAAGTAGTAACGGCTTAGTAGTAACTATCCTCTTACCCTAACTCTTATCTTATGATCCAGTTATGCAATCGTTCATCAAAATCTTTGATGAGAGGGTGATTCATTCTCCACTAGGTTTAAGTCTATCTAAGCCTAAAAAGTGTTTTAGAGATAATGTTCTGATTCTAGGTTATACTGTTCCTACATGTTCATTGACCTATCTTCGAGTATTTTAGATATATCTTTGTCTAGATTGCAATTATGTACTGAGTCTAAAGTGTACCACATCTGAGTTACCTGATAAACTGCCCCATCGCCATTGACGACCCTAATCACGGTTTGAGCTAAAGGCATCCATGAAAGTCCTATGTCACTTAGGAGATCATGCCGCTCTCCCTAATGGCGGCATAAACACACAAACTCAGCCTATTTAGACTACTCTAACAAACATGGTGATCTATAGGTTATTTCATCTAATATGGCAGACATTAATGCATTCCGACAAGAAAGTCCAAAATTAATGCCTGTTAACCTAAATAGGTTATGATTAGACCGTGGTTAGGAGTTGTCTATAACCATTCATTTAGTTTAAAAGAAACTACAGCAGACATGCAGTCATAATGATAGTTAAGCTGGTGACCATTTCCGGAAAAACATAAAGTACTTCTACATGCATAACACATTCATATAATCAAAGTTCAATATTCATAATACATATTTGGACGAACACAGTACAGACATATAAAGAAAGGGACAAGGGGACCGATGCCATAAAGTATTCACCCTTTACGTAGTCTGCTGATGGAGCAACTGCTTGTATATATTTTGCTTGTACTTTACCTTAATACCCAGCTTAAGCACAACCCTATTGACTGACTCTTTGAACGCCTAGTGCCCTCTTAGGATCTCCTAACGAAATCTCAGGTATTCTATGAATACCGAAAACGAACCTATCTAGCCGTATTCTAGGATCTGAGATAGACTCTCAGAAACGAAGAGCACGAGACACTCTCTAAGACTGTAAATACACCCATACTAAAAACCTGAGAACACTAAGTGACTTGTATACTATGGAAAATTGTATTCTTGAAGTCACTAAATGACTCAGATCGAGTGGAGAGGAATGATTTCAACTGAGGAAGGCCTGGGGTATTTATAGTAGGGGAACTGAGTGAATTTCTCTTCAAAAATTGATGTGGGATTTTGAACTGGGGCTCGGGATGCCCGTCCTGGATCTGGGACGCCCGTCCCGGCCTGTTGACCAGGTCCGGACAGCCGTCCCAAGTCCTGGACGCCCGTCCTGGTCTGTTGACCAGGTCACGACGCCCGTCCTGGGTTCTGACGCCCATCCCAACTTCCGAACTTCTGAAAATCACGTTTTTGCCCCGAAATTTGCCATTTTCTTGTAATTTTCACCTGATACTTCCAAAATCACAAAAACTGTGAAATTGAGTTAATAACAATCGATTAAGAGCAATTTAACACCAATTTCACCCTAAATTGTGCCTAAAACATGCTAAAAAGTTATATGATTATGCATATCATGCTTAATAATATTAGGAATTCCCTACTTCTAGTGAGGAATTCAGTAAAGTCATTAACTTGTTTCCTAATGGTCATAATGCTCTACTAAACATATATCATAGACATAAGCATTTCTTCAATCAATCAATACTGATTTTGAAGTCTGAAAGAGTGAACAAATTTTGAAAAAACAATTTTGGAAGGGTGTAATTCAAGTGAAAAGTATGGAAAAACATGCAAATTGTTACATAAGTGCGCTGTGCACTACTACCCCACAGTTAAGTGATGCGTTCCGACTGATATGCTAAAATAGGTGTTATTTTACCCTATGTTGATTATGAGTAACTAAGGACTTAGATTGACTAATTGTCACATTTAGTCTCTATATTGTCACTTAATCAATCAGAACCAAAGGCAGAGTACCTATCGTGTAGCTAGTCTGTTGGAAAGTATCTACGATTTTAATTTAATGAATTATCATACTCCCAGGGAAGTGGTAACGGCTTAGTAGTAACTATCCTCTTACCCTAACTATTATCTTATGATCCAGTTATGCAATCGTTCATCAAATTCTTTGATGAGAGGGTGATTCATTCTCCACTAGGTTCAAGTCTATTTAAGCCTAAGAGAGTGTTTTACAGATAATGTTCTGATTTTATGTTATACTGTTCCTACATGTTGATTGACCTACCTTCGAGTATTTTAGATATATCTTGGTCTAGATTGCAATTATGTACTGATTCTACAGGTGTACCACATCCGAGTTACCTGATAAACCGCCCTACCTTAATGACAGCCCTACTCATAGTTTGAGCTAAAGGCATCCATGAAAGTCTTGTGTCACCCAGGAGATCATGCCGCTCGCCCTAACGCCGGCATAAACACACAAACTCAGCCTACTTAGACTACTTTAACAAACATGGTGATCTATAGGTTATTTCATCTAATATGGCAGACATTAATACTTCCGCCGGGAAGTCCTAAATTAATGCCTGTTAAACTAAAGAGGTTATGATTAGACCGTGGTTAGGAGTTGTCTATAACCATTCATCTAGTTTAAAAGAAACTACAGTAGACATGCAGTCATAATGACAGTTAAGCTGGTGACCATTTCCGGAAAAATATAAATAACTTCAACATGCAAAACACATATTCATACAATCATAGTTTAATATTCATAATAGTTATTCGGACGAACACAGTACAGACATATAAAGAAAGGGACAAGGGACCGATGCCATAAAGTATTCACCCTTTACGTAGTCCGCTGATGGAGCAACTGCTTGTATTTGTTGGACTGCTCGACCTGACTCTACTCGACAAAACCTTCGGAGGACGCTTCTTGATGTGTTCCGATTGGTATGCTAAAAGATAGGCTTTATTTACCAATGTCGATTATGAGTAATTAAGGATTGAGTCTTACTAACTGTCACTTAGCATTCAATTATTGTCACTTAATCAATCAGAACCTAAGGCAGAGTACCTATCGTGTAGCTAGTCTGTTGGAAAGTATCTACGATTTTATTAAGTTAAATATCGTACTCCCAGGGAAGTGGTAATGATACGCGAAAATCGTATCACCTTTTTAGCATGTTTTTATGTATGAATTTGGGTGAAATTAAGGGTAAATTGATCTTAATTGTTCATTATTTTCTTAATTTCACAGTTTTTATGATTTTGGAAGTGTCAGGTGAAAAGTAGACGAAAACAGCAAATTTTGGGGCAAAAACGCAAATTTTGGGGCAAAAACGCAATTTTTTGAAATATTGACTTAGTCAACGGGTCAGGACGGGCGTCCCGACCCAGTCAACCCGCCGGGACGGGCGTCCCAACCAGGTCAACAGATCAGGACGGGCGTCCCGAGCCCCCAGAACCAATCCCACATCGAATTTTTGCTGAAAAATAACCCTGGGAAGATGCTATAAATACCCCAGGCCTCCAGCAGTTGAATTCATTCCTCTCCACTCGATCTGAGTCATTTAGTGGTTTCCAGTGTACACTTCTCTAGTACACAACTCACTCAGAGACTCGGATCTCAGTTTTCTTTCTTATTAGTGTTTTGTTTTAGTTTCTGAGAAATAGTCTCAGATCTTAGGTTTCTATAGATAGGTTCATTTCTGGTATTCATAGAATACCCGGGATTTCGTTAGGAGATCCTAATAGGGCTCTAGGCGTTCGAAGAGTCAGTCCACAGGGCTGGGCTTAAGCTGGGTATTAAGGTAAAGCCCAGTTACTAGGCTGAGGAAGCGTCCTCCGAAGGTTCTAGCGAGCAGAGTCAGGGCGAGCAATACCACATATACAGCAGTACGCTCCATCGGCGAGACTACGTAAAGGGTGATTTCTTTATGGCATCAGTCCCCATGTCCCTCTCTTATATGTTGTTATTGTTTTGTTCTAAATACTTATTATGAATACAAGATTACGATTTTTATGAATAGTTGTTTTATATGTTGACGTTGTTATGTTTTTCCGGAAATAGCCACCTACTAAATATTCATTATGTCTACATGTCTAATGTGCTCTTTTAAACTAAAGTTAGGGTTATAGACAATTCCTAACCACGGTCTAATCATAACCTGTTTAGTTTAACAGGCATCAATTAGTATTGGTGTCTGCCATGCTAGATAAAATAACATGTTGAACACCCTGCCTGTTAAAGTAGTCTAGGTAGGGGCCGAGCTGAGTCCGATTATGCCGGCGGCTAGGGCAAGCGGTATAATCCCCGAAGTGACATAGGGCTTTCATGGATGCCTTCGTCCCGAACCGTGAGTAGGGCCATCATTAAGGTAGGGCGGTTTATTAGAGACCTCGGATGTGGTACGCCTTTAGACACAGAACATAGTTGCAATCCAGGCTAAGATGCATCTAAAATATTCGAATTCAGGTCATTCAACATATAGGAACAGTATAACATAGAATCAGGACTCATCTATAAAACACTTCTAGGATTAATTAGACTGAAACCTAGTGGAGAATGAATCACCCTCTCATCAAAGTATTTGATGAAGATTGCATAACTGGATCATAAGATAGGAGTTAGGATAAAAGGCTAGTTACTACTAAGCCGTTGCCACTTCCCTGGGAGTACGATATTTAACTTAATAAAATCGTAGATACTTTCCAACAGACTAGCTACACGATAGGTACTCTGCCTTAGGGTCTGGCTGATTAAGTGACACCATAGAGACTAAATGTGACAATTAGTCAGTCACAGTCCTTAATTATTCATAATCAACATAGGGTAAAATAACACCTATTTAGCACATCGGTCGGAAAACCCATCAGATGTTTAGCGCCGTTGCCGGGGAAATATCATAATGAATTTAGGATTATTGGCCACAATTCTAGAGACTTATGATAGGTAACGGTAGTAACCTAGACTTTTGAATTACACTTATCTTATACCAGTTAGACAATCACTTTCCTAAATATAGGATTATCATAACTAATTAATTTTAGATAATATTTGGAATTAAGACACTTAGGATAATCAAATTTTAGAAAATTATTCTAAAACCATATTGAGGAAATTTACCTGCTTTCTAAATATATTTTTCTTGCTTTCTTGTTTCACTTTCCTACTTTTGTTATTTGTTATTTCTAACCAGACTTTGCACTCAAGGATGAAGAGCACAAGAGCAGCTACTAACCAGGCAAAGAAAACATAAAACCCTGACACTCCAGGACCGAAGAAGACAAAGCCAGAGGGCCCCTCTAGGCCTGCACCAGAAGTACCACGAGGGACTCTTCCTTCACAACCAGTGGAAGTAAACTCAAGCCCTGATGCCAGTGAACTAGTGAGACGATTCCTGAACACCCGTGAGCATAGTCCCACGGAAGAAGATCCTTCTGAGGATACCTTCCCCCCTAGAGAAGAACCCCAGAGATCTCCAATTCACCCTCCTGCCCAGAGAGTTCCTACAATTCCACCCCCTACTGACCAAACCCAAAATTCACCAACCTCTCCTGCATACACCCCAACACCTAACGAGCGCACCCCTTCATCTGCGGGGAGTACTAATGGTTATTATTCAATGTTGTCCGTGCATATAGACACGCTAGCTCGAAGGGTCTATGAGATGGACCAAGGGATCGCCAGCAGACTGTGTCATTTAGACCAACTCAGTCTGAATATCACAACTAACGTGGACCGACTCAGAGCCACGGTCAATCTTCAGGAGAACCAAGGTGCACAACTACTCCGAGAGATGGATGATTTACACAGTGAGCAGAATAGGCAGAGGGATGAAATGAGAACCATACGCATAGAAATGCGAAGCATTCGAACAGAACTACAGGAGATCAGAGATAGGATTCGTTAAAAAGGGAAGATTCTTTTACTCTCAACAAATAATTCGTTTGAACTGAAACTTGAATAATTGACCCTTATTTTTCTATCTTTCAACATTTTTAAAGGGTCCTTTATATTCAACAATTTTCTTCAGACATTTTATTTCGAATTTCTATGAAAAACAAGAGTTTTGCAAATACAGTTTATTTTCCACTAATTACATTGCACAAACTCAGTTTTGTTTTTCTGAAATTCTTGCTGAATTTAAGTTAGGATAAAATTAGGGTAGTCACAATTTTCGAAAAAAAGACTGAGGAATTTTTGCATAGAGTTTTTAACAACTTCTGAATTTCATTGGATAAACATGAAGCCTTGTTAAGAATTATGATTATTTTTGGTATCTTGAGATTTTCAGGGAATTACGAAAAAAAAAATTCGGAATTGGCACGCGTCCCGAAGCAACCCAGGACGGGCGTCCCGAAGGCCGCCCCTTCTATAAAAATTCAATTTTTTTTTCATTTTCTCTCAAATCTAAAACCAAAAATTCATCTCTCTAAATATTTCTCTCTAGCTTCTCTCTACAAATTTTTGGCAAATTCTTCAAAGTTTAAAAATTCGAATTTCCCTCCAAAATTTGAATTTTAAACTTCACCCAAAAATTCGACTTTCCCTCCAAAATTCGACTTTCCCGCCAAAAATTCAAAATCCTTCCCTAACCAAATTTCATCCTTCTGAATTCAAATTCACCTCCAGAAATTGAGCTTAAAGCTTTCTTTCCCACCTAAACTCTCTTGTACGTTTTCAATGGCTCCCAAACGTGCTCGTACCACATCTACCATGACAGTTACCTCAATGGCGCATCCTTTTATGCTGTTTCCCTCCAGCACAGCATACCAAGAGAGATGCCTTGGGTACATCGGGCGTACGATACTGACGGGCAGAACGTTGGATTGGGCAGCAGTACAGACGCTAGGAGTAGAGCCGGAAGTCAGACGCATACTCGACGTGCCACCTTATAGTCGAGTATTCATCGTCACAGAGCCCACATACCTAGAGCTGGTATGTGAGTTCTATGCGTCTTTTACTTGCCACCAGGAGCAGATCACATTCCGTTTAGGCGGAATAGATCGGTCGATGAGCATGGCCGAGTTTGGCGTCGCCCTAGGTATCTGGCAGAGAGATGAGCTGGATACGCCCGCATACACCACAGCAGTTCGAGACTTCACGTCTGCAGACGTCTCCACTGCTTGGGCTCAGATCTGCATGACGGGTGCCCCATACCAGCATGGCTTTGCAAAAGCCACAGGTATTTATCCTACTCTTCGTTACCTGCACGCTATCATTGCACATACATTGTCAGGACGACGGATGGCTCCCGGAACTGTCACTCAGATGGAGACATTCCTTCTGGCCAACATGCACATGGGATCTACGGTAGAGATGGCTAGACTCATCACGGTCGTCATGCGAGGATTCGCTACAAACACCCGGAAACAGTGTCTGGGGCTCGGACCGTACATCACCAGGCTAGCCCGCTACCTGGAGTTGGACATAGAGGGCTCGGAGCTGACCCTGGTCGCCCCGACCACCATTCCAGCAGTTGAATTCATTCCTCTCCACTCGATCTGAGTCATTTAGTGGTTTCCAGTGTACACTTCTCTAGTACACAACTCACTCAGAGACTCAGATCTCAATTTTCTTTCTTATTAGTGTTTTGTGTTAGTTTCTGAGAAATAGTCCCAGATCTTAGGTTTCTATAGATAGGTTCGTTTCTGGTATTCATAGAATACCCGGGATTTCGTTAGGAGATCCTAAGAGGCTCTAGGCGTTTGAAGAGTCAGTCCACGGGGCTGGGCTTAAGCTGGGTATTAAGGTAAAGCCCAGTTACTAGGCTGAGGAAGCGTCCTCCGAAGGTTCTAGCGAGCAGAGTCAGGGCGAGCAATACCACATATACAGCAGTACGCTCCGTCGGCGAGACTACGTAAAGGGTGATTTCTTTATGGCATCAGTCCCCATGTCCCTCTCTTATATGTTGTTATTGTTTTGTTCTAAATACTTATTATGAATACAAGATTACGATTTTTATGAATAGTTGTTTTATATGTTGACGTTGTTATGTTTTTTCGGAAATAGCCACCTGCTAAATATTCATTATGTCTGCATGTCTAATGTGCTCTTTTATACTAAAGTTAGGGGTATAGACAATTTCTAACCACGGTCTAATCATAACCTGTTTAGTTTAACAGGCATCAATTAGTATTGGTGTCTGCCATGCTAGATAAAATAACATGTTGAACACCCTGCCTGTTAAAGTAGTCTAGGTAGGGGCCGAGCTGAGTCCGATTATGCCGTCGGCTAGGGCAAGCGGTATGATCCCCGAAGTGACATAGGGCTTTCATGGATGCCTTCGTCCCGAACCGTGAGTAGGGCCGTCATTAAGGTAGGGCAGTTTATTAGAGACCTCGGATGTGGTACGCCTTTAGACACAGAACATAGTTGCAATCCAGGCTAAGATGCATCTAAAATATTCGAATTCAGGTCATTCAACATATAGGAACAGTATAACATAGAATCAGGATTCATCTATAAAACACTTCTAGGATTAATTAGACTGAAACCTAGTGGAGAATGAATCACCCTCTCATCAAAGTATTTGATGAAGATTGCATAACTGGATCATAAGATAGGAGTTAGGATAAAAGGCTAGTTACTATTAAGCCGTTGCCACTTCCCTGGGAGTACGATATTTAACTTAATAAAATCGTAGATACTTTCCAACAGACTAGCTACACGATAGGTACTCTGCCTTAGGTTCTGGCTGATTAAGTGACACCATAGAGACTAAATGTGACAATTAGTCAATCACAGTCCTTAATTATTCATAATCAACATAGGGTAAAATAACACCTATTTAGCACATCGGTCGGAAAACCCATCAGGTAACGACTTAGTAGTAACTAGCCTTTATCCTAACTCCTATCTTTTGATCCAGTTATGCAATCTTCATCAATGATTTTGATGAGAGGGTGATCCATTCTCCACTAGGTTTAAGTCTAATTAATCCCAAAAGTGTTTTATAGATGAGGTCCTGATTTTATGTTATACTGTTCCCATATGTTGATTGACCTATATTCGAGTATTTTAGATATATCTTAGCCTGGATTGCAACTATGTTCTGTGTCTAAAGGCGTACCACATCCGAGGTTTCTAATAAACCGCCCTACCTTATTGACGACCCTACTCACTGTTCGGGATGAAGGCATCCATGAAAGCCCTATGTCACTTCGGGGATCATGCCGCTTGCCCTAGCCGCCGGCATAATCGGACTCGGCTCGGCTTACCTAGACTACTCTTAACAAGTAGGGTGTTCAGCAGATTATTTTATCTAGCATGGCAGACACCAATACTAATTGATGCCTGTTAAACTAAACAGGTTATGATTAGACCGTGGTTAGGAATTGTCTATAACCCTAACTTTAGCTTAAAAGAGCACATTAGACATGCAGACATAGTGAATATTAAGCAAGTGGCTATTTCCGGAAAAACATAACAACGTCAACATATAAAACAAATATTCATACAAATCGTAATCTCGTATTCATAATCAATTTTTGGAACAACACAATACCAACATATAAGAGAGGGACAAGGGGACTGATGCCATAAAGAAATCACCCTTTACGTAGTCTCGCCGATGGAGCGTACTGCTGTATATGTCGTATTGCTCGCCCGGACTCTGCTCGCCAGAACCTTCGGAGGACGCTTCCTCAGCCTAGTAACTGGGCTTTACCTTAATACCCAGCTTAAGCCCAGCCCTGTGGACTGACTCTTCGAACGCCTAGAGCCCTCTTAGCATCTCCTAATGAAATCCCGGGTATTCTATGAATACCAGTAACGAACCTATCTATAGAAGCCTAAGATCTGAGACTATTTCTCAGAAACTAAAACAAAACACTAACAAGAAAGAAAACTGAGATCCGAGTCTCTGAGTGAGTTGTGTACTAGAGAAGTGTACACTGGAAACCACTTAATGACTCAGATCGAGTGGAGAGGGATGATTTCAACTGCTGGAGGCCTGGGGTATTTATAGCAGCTTCCTGGGGTGATTTTTCATCAAACATTCGATGTGGGACTTGAATTGGGGGTTCGGGATGCCCGTCCCGGATTGGGACGCCCGTCCTGGTCTGTTGACCAAGTCGGGACGCCCGTCCCAGTGCTTTGACTGGGTCGGGACGCCCGTCCCGGGTTCGGGACACCCGTCCTGAGCCTTTGACTAAGTTAGCATTTCCAAAAATTGCGTTTTTGCCCCAAAATTTGCTGTTTTCGTCTACTTTTCACATGACACTTCCAAAATCATAAAAACTGTGAAATTAAGTAAATAATAAACAATTTCACCCTAAATCATATATAAAAACATACTAAAAAGGTGATACGATTTTCGCGTATCAGATAACCCCACACTTAGCTTTTTGCTTGTCATCAAGCAAAGTCTACCTAAAGTAAGTGATTCTAAACCATATGTGCATTCCTAGTCATGTTTTTATTCCAAAAATTCTTTAGACAATTCTTAACACAGGTTTGACTGGTTAGGTTGCTATGACAAGGTCTCAAATGTCTCTAGTAGTTTGTTAGGGTTGAGCAGAAAGTAACTTAACAACTAGGTTGAACTTTTCTCTTAGTCATAAGGTCTTCCTGATGTGTAGTGTGTGTAATAGTCCAGACCAGATAGTCAACACAATAAACTCTTGTCTTAACTGTTACCATATAACACTTCGACCTACTGCCAGACACACTGACAACAGATAACTTTCTGAGTTCCGAGCTTTGGTGATCAGATTCTATTTAGCATTTATTGATTTCTTTCGTTTATAGATTTTCTAGGGTATTTGAGTCTGCTTAGAACACGTCAACTTCAACTACCCATGTAGCGAGTCCCACTCCGATGACTCCCAGATCTACACGACCTTAGGGCATCAGGCTTTAAGTTCCCCGAAGGAGTGGTGCTCGAGTAGCGAAGGCTGCTGGCAAACTACCCTATTTTAATTAGCTAATTTTTTTTCTTTTTCACTTTTGGCTCAGAGTCTCATCTAGTCATTCCAGTTGTCAATGCATCCTGCAACTGGTCTAATTTTATCTAGTTAAGTTTTGAAAAGGTAATTGGTTGAGATCTCTAATCCAGACTAAGCTGTGCTCAATTATCAGGAATTCCCTACTTCTAATCAATGGGTTCAGCAATAGTTATCAATTATCTCCTACTAACCAAAACATACTACCTACATATCATAGACATAAGCAATTGTTTAACCAATCATACTGCATTTAGAAGTCTGAAAGATGGAAAAATTTTGAAAATTTTGGAAGGGTGTGAAAATATGGGGAAAACAAGCAAAAGCATGCAAAAAGTTTCTCAGACTACTACAGTGCACCGTGCACTGCTACCCCACACTTAAGTCTTACACTGTCCTCAGTGTTCATGCATATCTAAACTACCCCACACTTATTTGAAGACAAGAAGAAATGAAAACAAAATAGAAAACTCTTACCCCATACTTATTTGACTAACTAAGGGTAAGAGAGAAAATAAAACAACCAACAAAACAAGACACAAAAAATGAAGAAAATAAAAGTAAAGGAAGATGAGATTAGAAAAACTCCATTCTTGCCTCGAGCAGAAGGGTTTTCTCTGATCTGTCAATTGGCTCTTTAACCTTAGCCATGTGCTATTGCTGAGGTGTTCTTGACTCTGCAAGCTCTAGATATTGGAACGGATGACGTCAGCTCCGATCCTTCCTTGTCGAGCTCCAGGTAGTGGCATATCCATTTGAGGAATGGCTCAATCCCCAAGGACTGTTTCCTCGAATCATTTGTAAGATTTCTCATAATCATAGCAACGTGTCCAGGGGGAACGTGTCTAGGAATGAGACTTCTTGGGATTTGTGTGCCTTCTTGCCAATGTTAGTAAAGGTATTGCATGCAAGTCTCGAATGGAAGAAAAGATACCTGAAGTTTTGGCGAAGCTGTGGTGGTAGGGGGCTCCAGTTGTGTAGATCTGGGCCCAAGTATTTGAGACTTCCTCAGGGAAGTTTCTCACAGCTGATTGGTATGAAGGTAATGCAAGCTCCTCCATTGCTATGCTCCCGACACAATGCCAAATTCCTATATATCTGTCGACCGTTCGTTACCACTTGGTAGATCACTTGCTTGCACTGGTCTGGCTTTAATTGTTGCCAGTATCTCATCTATTGATTCTGCGAGTGTAGGTTTTGTTGTGGTGGTGTCTTCTGAAAGTTTCCAGCTTCCTAATTACTCCTCAAGTAAATCCCGTATGATTCCTCTAGCGGGGATTGTATGCGTCTCCCATTGGAGCAGCATTCTGCAGTAACCTACTCCTACCTCTTTTGGAATGGTCAGTCATTCCCATAAAAATCCCTGCTAAAGCGTGGTACTTAGCAGACTTCATAGATTTGATACACAGGCTGAACATTTCTTCCTAAAACATTGGCACTCTGAATCTGGAAAACAACTAGAATCTGCACATGACTTTAACATCATTAGTAGGTAATGCATGTGGTTCAGGCCATTTTGAAAAGTGTTCAACGACTACTATGATGTAATTATGTTCAAAGGAAGAAAGAGAAAAGGATTCGAAATACCCCTGATATCAAAGGTTGCAACATTCTGTGTATGTCGCTGGGGTAGATGATCTCTGGAAGATGTGTTACTTGTCATTTGGCAAGCATCGCAGGACTGTATCAGAGATAAAAAAGTCCTTGAATATGGTGGGTCAACAAGATCCTGCTTTCAACACTTTCCGGACAGTGTTGATAGTAGTCAATTGGTCTCCCGTAGATTCTTTAGGGCAATGCTCCAAAATCTTGTGTCCTTCATCTTCTGAGATACGTCTTCTGATCACTTACCCTGCAATGATTCAAAATAGAAAAACGGATCTCCCTAGTAGTAACATTCCAAATCAACAAAGAATTTCTTCTTTTGTTGATAAGTCATATCACTTGGGAATAATTAGCAACTAGATAATTAGTAATATCAGTAAACTACGCAGGAGAATCATTATTCATAGCAAATAATTTCTCATTCAGAAGTTTATCAGATACTACTGTCTCGTCAATAGCTTCTAACTCAGGGTTTTCTAATCTAGACCAAAGGTTTGCTTTCTAGATTTTTAGCCCTTTTTCTTATCCCGTCTTTCTATATCAAATTCAATAGAACTTAACTGATCAATCTTGGTTCATCATTAGTTTTATTGAACAGATATCTTAGAGTAAAGTAATCAGTGTATACTATTGTTTAGACTAGGCATGGCATGAATGTATCATAGGCATATGCAATAACTAGTAATCCCTTTTCAGTGGTGGTAAGGTTCTACTAGGCATCAGTAAAAGGTCTTACTTGCATAGTGTATAATATGAAGTTCTAATCATGCCTATTTCCTAAAACAATCATTACTACATGGTCACTAGCATCACATATTAATTCACAAAGCAAATTCCAATTAGGTGATGTCATAATGGTTGCAGTAATTCCTTTTGGTTTAAACAATCTCATGCATTTATCATCAAACAAAAGGAACATCCTTTCTCATTAGAATACTCAGAGGCTTGTCTATTAAAGAAAATTTTATTTCATGATTCTGTCTAATAGACTAAGCATGACCTAAGAAAATTCCATAATGATATTTCTTCCATATTAAAACCTGAGCCAAAAATTGACAACTCAGAAAAATATTCTATCCTCATTTCCATTTTTATTTTTTTCGAAATGAAGTAATAGGGAAAAAAAACGAAAAAGAGAAACAAATGTACGAAAAAAACAACTAAGAAAGAACAAGAGATAGGGAAGAAGAACAACTTACCGTTGAGCAAGAAAAATACATTCTTTTTGGATTTTAAATTTTTAACATTTTTTTTCTTTTTATGTTTAATTTCGAAAGCCATTAAATTCCCTCAATATGGTTTTAGAATAATTTTATAAAATTGGGTTATCCTAAGTGTCTTAATTCTAGATAATATTTAAAATCAATTGATTGTCTAACTAGTATAAGATAAGTGTAGGTCTAAGGTCTAGGTTACTACTGTTACCTATCATAAGTCTCTAGAATTGTGGCCTTTAATCCTTAATTCATTATGATATGTCCCCGGCAACGGCGCCAAAAATCTGATGCGTTCCAATTGGTATGCTAAAAGATAGGCATTATTTACCTATGTCGATAATGAGTAATTAAGGACTGAGTCTTACTAACTGTCACTTAGCATTCAATTATTGTCACTTAATCAATCAGAACCTAAGGCAGAGTACCTATCGTGTAGCTAGTCTGTTGGAAAGTATCTACGATTTTATTAAGTTAAATATCGTACTCCCAGGGAAGTGGTAACGGCTTAGTAGTAACTAGCCTTTATCCTAACTCCTATCTTATGATCCAGTTATGCAATCTTCATCAATGATTTTGATGAGAGGGTGATCCATTCTCCACTAGGTTTAAGTCTAATTAATCCCAAAAGTGTTTTATAGATGAGGTCCTGATTTTATGTTATACTGTTCCTATATGTTGATTGACCTATATTCGAGTATTTTAGATATATCTTAGCCTGGATTGCAACTATGTTCTGTGTCTAAAGGCGTACCACATCCGAGGTTTCTAATAAACCGCCCTACCTTATTGACGGCCCTACATACGGTTCGGGACGAAGGCATCCATGAAAGCCCTATGTCACTTCAGGGATCATGCCGCTTGCCCTAGCCACCGGCATAATCGGACTCGTCTCGGCTTACCTAGACTACTCTTAACAAGCAGGGTGTTCAATAGGTTATTTTATCTAGCATGGCAGACACCAATACTAATTGATGCCTGTTAAACTAAACAGGTTATGATTAGACCGTGGTTAGGAATTGTCTATAACCCTAACTTTAGTTTAAAAGAGCACATTAGACATGCAGACATAGTGAATATTAAGCAGGTGGCTATTTCCGGAAAAACATAACAACGTCAACATATAAAACAAATATTCATACAAATCGTAATCTCGTATTCATAATCAATTTTTGGAACAACACAATAACAACATATAAGAGAGGGACATGGGGACTGATGCCATAAAGAAATAACCCTTTACGTAGTCTCGCCGATGGAGCGTACTGCTGTGTATGTCGTATTGCTCGCCCCGACTCTGCTCGCCAAAACCTTCGGAGGACGCTTCCTCAGCCTAGTAACTAGGCTTTACCCTAATACCCAGCTTAAGCCCAGCCCTGTGGACTGACTCTTCGAACGCCTAGAGCCCTCTTAGGATCTCCTAACGAAATCCTGGGTATTCTATGAATACCAGAAACGAACCTATCTATAGAAGCCTAAGATCTGAGACTATTTCTCAAAAACTAAAACAAAACACTAACAAGAAAGAAAACTGAGATCCGAGTCTCTGAGTGAGTTGTGTACTAGAGAAGTGTACATTGGAAACCACTTAATGACTCAGATCGAGTGGAGAGGGATGATTTCAATTGCTGGAGGCCTGGGGTATTTATAGCAGCTTCCCGGGGTGATTTTTCATCAAAAATTCGATGTGGGACTTGAACTGGGGGTTCGGGACGCCCGTCCTGGTCTGTTGACCAAGTCGGGATGCCCGTCCCGGTGCTTTGACTAGGTCGGGACGCCCGTCCTGAGCCTTTGACTAAGTCAGCATTTCCAAAAATTGTGTTTTTGCCCTAAAATTTGTTGTTTTCGTCTACTTTTCACCTGGCACTTCCAAAATCATAAAAACTGTGAATTTAAGTAAATAATAAACAATTAAGATCAATTTCCTCTCAATTTCACCCTAAATCATATATAAAAACATGCTAAAAAGGTGATACGATTTTCGCATATCACTTCCTCAGCCTAGTAGCTATGCTTTACCTTAATACCCAACTTAAGCACAACCCTGTTGACTGACTCTTCGAATGCCTAGTGCCCTCTTAGGATCTCCTAACGAAATCTCGAGTATTCTATGAATACCAAAAACAAACCTATCTAGTCGTATTCTAAGATCTGAGACAGACTCTCAGAAATGAAGAACACGAGACACTCTCTAAAACTATAAATATACCTATACTAAAACCTGTAATCACTAAGTGACTTGTATACTATATAAAATTGTATACTTGAAGTCACTAAATGACTCAGATCGAGTGGAGAGGAATGATTTCAACTGAGGAAGGCCTGGGGTATTTATAGCTGGGGAACTGGGTGAATTTCTGTCAAAAATTTGATGTGGGACTTTGACCAGTCATTCGGGACGCCGGTCCTAGATCTGGGATACCCATCCCGGCCCGTTGACCAGGTCAGGATGGCCGTCCCAAGTCCTGGACGCCCGTCCTGGTCTATTGACCAGGTCAGGACGCCCGTCCTTGGTTCTGGACGCCCATCCCGACTTCCGAACTTCTGAGAACCACGTTTTTGCCCCAAAATTTGCAATTTTCTTGCACTTTTCACTTGACACTTCCAAAATCACAAAAATTGCGAAATCAAGTTAATAACAGTCAATTGACAAGGATTTAACACCAATTTCGCCCTAAATTGTGCCTAAAATCATGCTAAAAAGTGATATGATTTATGCATATCATATAACCCCACACTTAGCTTTTTGCCTGTCCTCCAGCAAAGTCTACCTGAAGTTATTGATTTTAAATCATAGGTGCAGTCACTTAAAATTTATAGCCATGTTTTTATTCCAAAATTTATCACTGAGCCAGATAATTGATAACACAGGTCTGATTGGTTAAGTTGCCATGACAAGGGGTAAAATGTCTCTAGTAGATTATCATAATCAAGTAGGGTTAACAACTTAATAACTCGATTGAACTCTTCTCTCAGTCACAAGGTCTTCCTGATGTGTAGTGTGTGTACTAGTCCAGACTAGATTATCAACATAATATACTCTCATCTTGACTCTTACCAGATAATACTTCGACTCGTCGCTAGACATACCAGCAACAAACAACCTTCTGAGTTTTGAGCTTTGGTGACAAGATTTTCAATTAGGAATTTCAATACAATAATACACTGGGCTATGTATTTTTAGATTGATTTTTTCAGGGTATTCTGTGTTTGCTTTCACACGTCAACTTTAACTACCCATGTAGCGAGTCTCACTCTGCTGACTCCCAGACCTACACGACCTTAGGGCATCAGGCTTTAAGTTCCCTTAAGGAGTGGTGCTCGAGTAGCAAAGGCCGCTTGCAAAGTACCCTATTTATTTAACTTTTTTTTTCACTTTCAGCTCAGAGCATCATCTAGTCATTTAGACTGCTAATACATCCTCAACTGGTCTAATCTTATCTAGTTAAGTCTGGAAAAGGTATTTGGTTGAGGTCTCTAATCCAAACTAAGTTGTGCTCAAGTATCAGGAATTCCTTATTTCTAATAGATAAATTCAAGAAAGTTATCACGTTCTCTCCTACTGATCATAATATTCTACATACATATCATAGACATCAGCAATTCTTTACCAATCATAACTGCATTTTGAAGTCTAAAAGAGTGAAAATTTTTGATTTTTTTGGAAGGGTGTAATTCTAGTGAAAATATGGGAAAACATGCCAAACTTTCTACTGATACAGTGCACTGCTACCCCACACTTAAGTTTGACACTGTCCTCAGTGTTCATGCATATATAAATTACCCCACACTTATTTGACTAACTAAGGGTAAGAGAGAAAATAAAGCAATCAAAAGATTTAACAAAATATAATAAAAGAAACAAATGCTGTTATGTCATATAAATCAACGTCATACAGAGATTCATATTTCATACAGCCTAGACATGATCACACACATAAAGCAGAAACAACGAAAGAAAGAAAAAGAAAAGGAAAAGAAAAACTAAGAACCAGGCTCATCGTCATCGGGTGCATAGAAGTCTGCTGAAGAGTAGACCTCCGGGTCTTCGACCAATCGGGAAGTCTGCTGAAAAATCTCCTCGACCCTGCTGTTGGTCATGGTGATTCTATCTTCCATCATCGATATCCGCCTCTCAATGTTTTCCATATCCCCGCTATGTTGAGCTGTGAGTTCCACCAATCCTTGCGACATATGTCGCTCAAAGGTAGTGCGTGGGACGAATGTCTCGGTCGGAGGTATATGTGCTGGGATCGATCCCGGTGCCAATGCCTATCCTTGCTGCTCCGTGTGGATGGAGTAGTACCCAGTTGCATCCCGTACGACCATCCCCATGTTCCGTAGAATTGTAAGGTCCGTAGGAATGGTGGTCGGGGAAACCTGGGTCAGCTCTGAGCCCTCGATGTCCAACTCCAAGTAATGGGCTATCTTGGTGATGAATGGTCTGAGCCCCAGACACTATTTCCGAGTGTCCGTAGCGAAACCCCGCATGATGACAGTAATGAGTCAAGCCATCTCTACTGTAGAATTGATATGCATAAATCATATCACATTTTTAGCATGTTTTAGGCATGATTTAGGGTGAAATTGAGGGTAAATCGATCTTAATTGTTCGTTATTAACTCAATTTTACATTTTTTATGATTTTGGAAGTGTCAGGTGAAAAGGAGAAGAAAATGGCAAATTTCGGGGCAAAAACGCAATTTTCCAGAAGTTCCTACTTCGGGGAGGGCGTCTCGGTTCAGGACGGGCGTCCAGGACTCGGGACGGCCGTCATCACCTGGTCAACAGACCGGGAAGGGCATCCCAATCCGGGACGGGTGATATGCATAAATCATATCACTTTTTTAGCAAGTTTTTAGGCATAATCCGGGATTGTTATTTACTCAATTTCACAATTTTTATGATTTTGGAAGTGTCAGGTGAAAAGTAGATGAAAACAGCAAATTTTAGGGCAAAAATGCAATTTTTGGAAATGCTGACCTAGTCAACGGGTCAGGACGGGCGTCCCGAAGCACTAGAAGTTGTCCCACATCGAAATTTTTGGAGATTTTCACTCCAGAAAGCTGCTATAAATACCCCAGGCCTCCAAGAGTTGAAATCATCCCTCTCCACTCGATCTGAGTCATTCAGTGGTTTCCAGTGTACAATTCTGGAGTACACAACTCACTCGGAGACTCAAATTTCAGTATAAGTTTTCTTTCTTTCCTTTTTGTGTTTCGTTTTTCTTAGTTTCTGAGAATTAGTCTCAGATCCTAGGGTTAGATAGATAGGTTCGTTTCTGGTACTCATAGAATACCCGGGATTTCGTTAGGAGATCCTAAGATGGCTCTAGGCGTTCGAAGAGTCAGCCCATAGGGCTGGGCTTAAGCCCAGGATGTAAGGTAAAGCCCAGTTACTAGGCTGAGGAAGCGTCCTCCGAAGGTTCTGGCGAGCAGAGTCGGGTCAAGCAATACGGCATATACAGCAGTACGCTCCATCGGCGAGACTTCGTAAAGGGTGATTTCTTTATGGCATCGGTCCCCCTGTCCCTCTCTTATATGTTGTTATTGTGTTTGTCCAAATATCAATTATGAATACTGGATTATGATTGTTATGAATATTTGTTATATATGTTGAAGTTGTTATGTTTTTCTAGAAATGGCCACCTGCTTAAATATTCATTATGTCTGCATGTCTAATGTAGTTTCTTTTAAACTAAAATTAGGGTTATAGACAATTCCAAACCACGGTCTATTCATAACCTGTTTAGTTTAACAGGCATCAATTAGTATTGGTGTCTGCCATATTAGATAAAATAACATGCGGAACACCCTGCTTGTTAGAGTAGTCTAAGTAGGCTGAGTAGAGCGTTTATGCCGGTAGTTATGGGCAAGCGGCATGATCCCTAAAGTGACATAGGGCTTTCATAGCTGTCTTTAGTAGTAACCGTGAGTAGGGTCGTTTACCTTGGCGATGGGGCAGTATATCAGATTACTCAGATGTGGTACACCTTTAGACTCAGAACATAGTTGCAATCCAGGTCAAGACATTTCTAAAATACTCGAATATAGGTCAATCAACATGTAGGAACAGTATAACATAAAATCAGGACCTTGTCTATAAAACACTTTTAGGCTTAATTAGACTTAAACCTAGTGGAGAATGGATCACCCTCTCATCAATGTTATTGATGAAGATTGCATAACTGGATTATAAGATAAGAGTTAGGATAAAAGGCTAGTTACTACTAAGTCGTTACCACTTCCCTGGGAGTACGATATTTATTTAATAAAATCGTAGATACTTTCCAACAGACTAGCTACACGATAGGTACTCTGCCTTAGGTTCTGGCTGATTAAGTGACACTATAGAGACTAAATGTGACAATTAGTTAATCACAGTCCTTAATTAATCATAATCAAACATAGGGTAAAATAACACCTATTTAGCATATCGGCTGGAAACGCATCAGATTTTTAGCGCCGTTGCCGGGGAAATATCATAATGAATTTAGGATTAAAGGCCACAATTCTAGAGACTTATGATAGGTAACGGTAGTAACCTAGACCTTAGACCTAACACTTATTTTCTGCTAGTTAGACAATCAATTTCCGAAATATAGGATTATCACAACTAATTGATTTTAGATATTATCTGAAATTAAGACACTTAGGATAATCAAAATTTAGAAAATTGTTCTAAAACCATATTGAGGAAATTTAACTGCTTTCTAAATAAAATATAAAAAGAAAAAAAATTTAAAAATTTAAAACCCGAAAAAAAAATTGTATTTTTCTTGTTCAAATGGTAAGTTGTTCTTTTCCCTATCTCTTGTTCTTTCTTAGTTGTTTTCCTAGTTTCTCTTTTCCGTGTTTTTCTATTATTTCGAAAAAATAAAAATGGAAATGAGGATAAAATATATTTTCTTATGAGTTGTAAAATTTTGGCTTAGATTTTTATTGGGAAGAAATTCCATTTTAGAATTTTCTTAGAGTCATGCTGGCTTTATTAGGACGAGTTATGAAATAATTTTTTCTTAATAGCCAGACCTCTGAATGTTCTATTGAAAAAAGGATGTTCCTTTTTTTTTGCTGATAATTGCATGAGATCTTTTAAACCAAAAGGAATTACTGCACCCATTATGGCATCACTTGATTGAAATATGCTTTTTGAATGAATATGTGATGTAATGATGTAGTAAGAATTGTTTTAGGACAGAAACATGATAAGAAAGTTCAATCTAATCTTATCTAGTCTTGTCTAAAAATAATAGGTTACACTGATCACTCTGAGATGTCTGTGTTCAATAAAACTGATACTGAACCATAATTGATTAAGTTAGGTTTTATTGCTACTTGAGTTTGATATAGAATGAAGGGGTAAGAAAAAGGGTTAAGAATCTAGAAAGCAAACCTTTGGTCTAGATTAGGAAACCCTGAGTTAGAGGCTATTGACGAGACAGTAGTATCTGATAAATTTCTGAATGAGGATATATTTTCATTGTTTGCTATGAGTAATGATTCTCCTCCGTGGTTTACTGAGATTACTAATTATCTAGCTGCTAATTATTCCCAAGTGATATGACTTATCAGCAAAAGAAGAAATTCTTTGTTGATTTGAAATATTACTACTGGGCAGATTTCTCTTCTATTTCAAATTTTTGCAGAGTAAAGTGGTCAGAGGATGTATCTCGGAAGGCGAAGGCCACATGATTCTAAAGTATTGCAGGAATCTATGGGAAACCAATTAACTGCTATCAACACTGTCTGAAAAGTGTTGGAAGTAGAATTTTGTTGACCCCCCATATTCAAGGATTTTGTATCTCTGATACAGTCCTGCGATGCTTGCCAAATAACAGGTAACACTTCTTCCAGAGATCGCCTACCCCAGCAAGGTATATAGAGTCTTGAAATCTTCGATATCTGGGGTATCGAATCCTTTTATTTTTCTTCCTGTGAAAACATTTACGTCATAGTAGTCGTGGAACACTTTTCAAAAATAGCCTGAACCACAGGCATTACCTACTAATGATGTTAAAGTCATGTGTAGATTCTATGAGAAGTTGTTTTCCAGATTCAGAGTGCCAATGTCCTAGGAAGAAACGTTCAGTCTATGTATCTAATCTGTGAAGTCTGCCAAGCACCACCCCTACCCGCAGAATCAACAGATGAGATACTGGCAACAATTAAAGCCAGACCAATGCAAGTAAGTGATCTACCAAGTGATATCGAACGGTCGAAGGATATAGAGGAATTTGGCATTGTATCAGGAGCATAGCAATGGAGGAGCTTGTATCCCCTGCATACAATTAGCTGTGAGAAACCTCCCCGAGGAAGTTTCAAATGCTTGGACCCAGATCTACACCACTGGAGCCTCATACCACCACGGCTTAGCCAAAGCTTGAGGTATCTTTTCTACCATTCAAAACTTGCATGCAATACCTTCACTGACATTGGCAAGTAGGCACACCAATCCAAAGAAGTCTCATTCCTAGACACGTTCCATCTGGGTACGTTGCTACGATTACGAGAAACTTTGCAAATGATTCGAGGAATCAGTCCTTGGGGCTCGAGTCATTCATCAAATGGATAGGCCACTACCTGGAGCTCGACATTGAAGGATCGGAGTTGACGTCATCCGTTCCAGTATATAGAGCCTGCAGAGTCAGAAACACCTCAGCAATAGCACATGGCTAAGGTGAAGAGCCAATTGACAGATAAGAGAAGACCCTTCTGCTCGCGACATGAAGGGAGTCTTTCTAATCCTCATATTCCTTTTATTTATTTTGTGTTCTGTTTTGCTATCCTTCTTGTTTTGTTGCCTTATTTTCTCTCTTACCCTTAGTTAGTCGAATAAGTGTGGGGTAAGAGTTCTTTGTTTTGTTCTTGAGTTCTTTGTTTTGTTTTTGTTCTTGTTTTCAAATAAGTGTGGGGTAGTTTAGATATGCATGAACACTGAGGACAATGTCAGACTTAAGTGTGGGGTAGCAGTGCACGGTGCACTGTAGCAGTTGAGAAAATTTTTGCATGATATTGCATGTTTTCCCCGTAATTTCACGCCCATCCAAATTTTTTTTCAAAATTTTTCATTCTTTCAAACTTCTAAATGCAGTATGATTGGTTAAACATTGCCTATGTCTATGATATGTAGGTAGAGTGTTATGATTAGTAGGAGATGATTTATGACTATTTTGAACTTATTGATTAGGAATAGGGAATTCCTGATAATTGAGCACAATTTAGTCTAGATTAGAGACCTCAGCCAATTACCTTTTCGAGACTTAACTAGATAAAATTAAGACCAGTTGTGGATGTATTGACGATTAGAATGACTAGACGAGAATCTGAGCTAAAAGTGAAAAGAAATAAAAGAAAGTTAATTAAATAAGGGTAGTTTGCCAGCGGCCTTCGCTACTCGAGCACCACTCCTTCGGGGAACTTAAAGCCTGATGCCCTAAGGTCGTGTAGGTCTGGGAGTCATCGGAGTGGGACTCGCTACATGGGTAGTTGAAGTTGACGTGTTCTAAGCAGACTCAAAATACCCTGAATCTATAAAGAAAAAAATCACTAAATGCTAAATCATTAAAAATCTGATCACCAAGGCTCAGAACTCAAAAGGTTGTTTGTTGTCAGTATGTCTAGCGACGGGTCGAAGTGTTATCTGGTAACAGTCAAGACGAGAGTTTATTGTGTTGACTATCTTGTCTAGACTAGTACACACACTACACATCATGAAAACTTTGTGACTAAGAAAATAATTCAACCTAGTTGTTAAGTTGTTTTCTGCTTGATCATAACAATTTACTAAAGACAATTGAGACCTTGTCATAGCAGCCTAACCAGTCAGACCTGTGTTATAAATTGTCTGAATAATTTTTGGAATAAAAACATGACTAGGAATTTAAGTGACTGCACATATGATTTAGAATCACTAACTTCAGGTAGATTTTGCTTGAGGACAAGCAATGAGCTAAGTGTGGGGTTATCTGATATGCATAAATCATATCACTTTTTTAGCATGTTTTTAGGCATAATTTAAGGTGAAATTGATAGGAAATCGGTCTTAATTGATTGTTATTTACTCAATTTCACAATTTTTATGATTTTGGAAGTGTCAGGTGAAAAGTAGACAAAAATAGCAAAGTTTGGGGCAAAATGCAATTTTTGGAAATGCTGACCTGGTCAACGGGTCAGGACGGTCGTCCTGACCCAGTCAAAGCACCAGGACGGCCGTCCCGAAGCACCAGAAGTTGTCCCACATCGAAATTTTTGGAGATTTTCACTCCAGAAAGCTGCTATAAATACCCCAGGCCTCCAAGAGTTGAAATCATCCCTCTCCACTCGATCTGAGTCATTCAGCGGTTTCCAGTATACAATTCTGGAGTACACAACTCACTCGGAGACTCAGATTCTAGTATAAGTTTTCTTTCTTTCCTTTTTGTATTTCGTTTTTCTTAGTTTCTGAGAATTAGTCTCAGATCCTAGGGTTAGATAGATAGGTTCGTTTCTGGTATTCATAGAATACCCGGGATTTTGTTAGGAGATCCTAAGAGGGCTCTAGGCGTTCTAAGAGTCAGTCCACAGGTGGGCTTAAGCTGAGGATGTAAGGTAAAGCCCAGTTACTAGGCGGAGGAAGTGTCCTCCGAAGGTTCTGGCGAGCAGAGTCGGGTCAAGCAATACGGCATATACAGCAGTACACTCCATCGGCGAGACTTCGTAAAGGGTGATTTCTTTATGGCATCGGTCCCCTTGTCCCTCTCTTATATGTTGTTATTGTGTTTGTCCAAATATCAATTATAAATTCTGGATTATGATTGTTATGAATATTTGTTATATATGTTGAAGTTGTTATGTTTTTCCGGAAATGGCCACCTGCTTAAATATTCATTATGTCTGCATGTCTAATGTAGTTTCTTTTAAACTAAAATTAAGGTTATAGACAATTCCTAACCACGGTCTATTCATAACCTGTTTAGTTTAACAGGCATCAATTAGTATTGGTGTCTGCCATATTAGATAAAATAACCTGCGGAACACCCTGCTTGTTAGAGTAGTCTAAGTAGGCTGAGTAGAGCGTTTATGCCGGTGGTTATGGGCAAGCGGCATGATCCCCGAAGTGACATAGGGCTTTCATAGCTGTCTTTAGTAGTAACCGTGAGTAGGGCCGTTTACCTTGGCGATGGGGCTGTATATCAGATTACTCGGATGTGGTACACCTTTAGACTCAGAACATAGTTGCAATCCAGGTCAAGACATGTCTAAAATACTCGAATATAGGTCATTCAACAAGTAGGAACATTATAACATAAAATCAGGACCATGTCTATAAAATACTTTTAGGCTTAATTAGACTTAAACCTAGTGGAGAATGGATCACCCTCTCATCAAAGTTATTGATGAAGATTGCAAAACTGGATTATAAGATAAGAGTTAGGATAAAAGGCTAGTTACTACTAAGCCGTTACCACTTCCCTGGGAGTACAATATTTATTTAATAAAATCGTAGATACTTTCCAACAGACTAGCTACACGATAGGTACTCTGCCTTAAGTTCTGGCTGATTAAGTGACACCATAGAGACTAAATGTGACAATTAGTCAATCACAGTCCTTAATTATTCATAATCAAACATAGGGTAAAATAACACCTATTTAGCATATCAGCTGGAAATGCATCAATGGGCTTCCAGAACCAGAAATTCAAGTCCCACATCGAATTTTTGATGAAACATCACTCCATGAAGCTGCTATAAATACCCCAGGCCTTCCTCAGTTGAAATCATCCCTCTCCACTGGATCTCAGTTATTCAGTGACTTCCAGTGTACAATTCTCGAGTACACAACTCACTCAGAGACTCAGATTTCAGTATAAGTTTTCTTTCTTTCTAGTTAGTGTTTCGTTTTTCTTAGTTTCTGAGAATTAGTCTCAGATCCTAGGGTTCGATAGGTAGGTTCGTTTCTGGTATTCATAGAATACCCAGGATTTCATTAGGAGATACTAAGAGGGCTCTAGGCGTTCGAAGAGTCAGTCCACAAGGCTGGGTTTAAGCCCAGGATGTAAGGTAAAGTCCAGCTACTAGGCTGAGGAAGCATCCTCCGAAGGTTCTGTCGAGCAGAGTCGGGTCAAGTAGTACGACATATACATCAGTATGCTCCATCGGTGAGACTAAGTAAAGGGTGATTTCTTTATGGCATCAGTCCCCATGTCCCTCTCTTATATGTTGTTATTGTGTTTGTCCAAATATCAATTATGAATACTGGATTATGATTTTTATGAATATTTGTTTTATATGTTGAAGTGCTTATGATTTTCCGGAAATGGCCACCTGCTTAATATACATTATGTCTGCATGTCTAATGTTGTCTCTTTTAAACTAAAATTAGGTTTATAGACAATTCCTAACCAATGTCTATTCATAACCTGTTTAGTTTAACAGGCATCAATTAGTATTGGTGTCTGCCATACTAGATAAAATAACCTGCGGAACACCCTATTTGTTAGAGTAGTCTAGGTAGGCTGAGTAGAGCGTTTATGCCGGCGTTAGGGCGAGCGGCATGATCCCCGAAGTGACATAGGGCTTTCATGGATGCCTTTAGCTCGAACCGTGAGTAGGGCCGTCATTAAGGTAGGGTAGTTTATCAGATTACTCAGATGTGGTACACCTTTAGACTCAGAACATAGTTGCAATCCAGGCTAAGATGCATCTAAAATACTCGAAGATAGGTCAATCAACATGTAGGAACAGTATAACATAGAATCAGGACGTTATCTATAAAACACTTTTAGGCTTAATTAGACTTAAACCTAGTGGAGAATGGATCACTCTCTCATCAAAGTTATTGATGAAGATTGCATAACTAGATCATAAGATAAGAGTTAGGATATAAGGCTAGCTACTACTAAGCCGTTACCACTTCCCTGGGAGTACGATATTTATTTAATAAAATCATAGATACTTTCCAACAGACTAGCTACACGATAGGTACTCTGCCTTAGGTTCTGGCTGATTAAGTGACACCATATAGGCTAAATGTGACAATTAGTCAATCTCAGTCCTTAATTACCCATAATCAACATAGGGTAAAATAACACCTATTTAGCATATCAGTCGGAAACGCATCAAGAACCCATATGCATGTTGGCCAGGAGGAATGTCTCCATCTGGGTGACATTCCCGGGGGCCGCCCAACGTCCTGACAGAGTATGTCCTATAATGGCATGTAAATAGCGAAGAGCAGGATGAATAACTGTGGCTTTCGTAAAGCCATGCTGGTAGGTAGTGCCCATCGTACAAATCTGAGCCCAAGCGGTGGAGACGTCTACAGAAGTGAAGTCTCGAACTGCTGTGGTGTAGGCGGGTGTGTCCAGCTCGTCCCTCTGCCAGATACCCAAGGCTATGCCAAACTTAGCCATGCTCATTGATCGATCCATTCCACCCAGACGGAATGTGATGTGCTCCTGCTGGAATGTAAATGAAGCATAGAACTCAAATAGCAGCTCTAGGTAGGTCGGCTCAGTGATGATGAAGACTCGACTGTAGGGTAGTATGTCGAGTATGCGTCGAATCTCCTACTCAACTCCCAGTGTCTGGACTACTACCCAATCAAGCATTCTACCAACCAGCATGCTGCATCTGATATGTCCATGACATATCTCCTTATATGCTGGAATGGAAGGAAAAAGCATAAAAGGATGTGCCACAGATGTGATGGTCATGAAAGAAGTAATATAAGCGCGTTTGGGAGGATTTAGGCAGGAAAGAAGATTCGAATTCGAATTCTGGAGGTAAATTCGAATTCAGAAGGATGGATTTTGGTTAGGGAAGGATTTTGAGTTTTTGGTGGGAAATTCGAATTTTGGAGGTAAATTCGAATTTTGGAGGTAAATTTGAATTTTGGAAGGAAATTCAAAAGTTCAAATTTTGAAATTTCAAGAGGTTGCCAAAAAATTTTGTAGAGAGAAGGTGGAGAGAATTTTGTAGAGGGATGATTTTTGGTGGTTGATTTGGGAGGAAATGGGAAAAAATGACATTTTTCTAGAAGGGGGCGGCCTTCGGGACGCCCATCCAGAAGCGGGACAATTTAATTAATGAAAAATAAACTGTATTTGTAACACATTTGTTTTTCATAAAGAATTTGAAAAATAAAATGTTTGAAGAAAAATTACTGAATAAAATAAAAGACCCTTTAAAAAGTTTGAAAAATGAAAAGTAGGGGTCAGTTATTTAATTTTAGTTCAAACAATTTATTCTCTGAAAAGTAAAAAGAATCTTCCCTTTTTCAATGGCCTCTATTCCTCATATTTCGCAGTTCAGCTCGCATGGTTCGCATTTCTTCCTGCTGGTTCCTTTGTTCTTCTATGATTTCAGTCACCTCTCGGAGTATATGCGCATTTTGGCATTCTATTGTGGTTCTGAGTTGGTTTACTTCAAAACTTATGGTTAGAACAGTCTGATCTGAATGACTGAGTCTGCTTGCTATTGTCTGAGCCATGGCGCATATCCTGTGAGACATATCATCTACCTGGGCAGACAAGGCTGATTGGAAACCGTTAGTGCTATCCCCTGATGATGGTGATTGACTGTTAGGTGCTGGGGATGCAGGAGTATACTCAGGAGATTTTGGAGTATACTCCGGAGATGCAAGAGTATATTCAGGCGATGCAAGAGCTGTTTGGATCTCTGGGAAAGGATTGATGTTGTTTTCTAATTTGTCCAAAATATCTTGGGCACTTGCTCTAATGGTTTCTAAGAATGCAAATGATTGTATCCCGTTTTCCTCATTAGAACGTTTTTTTGGATCGGGACATCTTTTCACTCTTTTGGTTCTATGAAAGGATGCTTGTGGTTTACTCAATCTTTCTCTCTTCATCTATGAGTGTAAAGTCTAGTTAGGATAATAATAACAAATAGCAAGAACAGAAAGAAAAACAAAATACGGATAAAT
Source organism: Asclepias syriaca (assembly GCA_027405835.1). Taxonomy (NCBI): domain Eukaryota; kingdom Viridiplantae; phylum Streptophyta; class Magnoliopsida; order Gentianales; family Apocynaceae; genus Asclepias; species Asclepias syriaca. The sequence continues at coordinate 13,640,367 of CM049932.1, forward strand.
AAGAAAAACAAGAAAAATATTTTTCGGGTTTTAAGTTTAAATTTTTTTTATTTTTATATTTTATTTTGAAAGCAGTTAAATTTCCTCAATATGGTTTTAGAATAATTTTATAAAATTTGATTATTCTAAATGTCTTAATTTCAGAGAATGTCTAAAATTAATTAGTTATGATAACCCTATATTTCGGAAACTGATTGTCTAACTAGCATAAAATAAGTGTTGGGTCTAAGGTATAGGTTACTACCGTTACCTATCATAAGCCTCTAGAATTTTGATCAGGAATCATAAATTCGTTATGATATGTTCCCTGGTAATGGCGCCAAAAATCTGATGCGTTCCGACTGATATGCTAAAATAGGTGTTATTTTTTACCCTATGTTGATTATGAGTAAATAAGGACTTAGATTGACTAATTGTCACATTTGTCTTTATATTGTCACTTAATCAATCAGAACCTAAGGCAGAGTACTTATCGTGTAGCTAGTCTGTTAGAAAGTATCTACGGTTTTAATTTAATCAATTATCGTACTCCCAGGGAAGTGGTAACGACTTAGTAGTAACTAGTCTCTTACCCTAACTCTTATCTTATGATCCAGTTATGCAATCGTTCATCAAATTCTTTGATGAGAGGGTGATTCATTCTCCGCTAGGTTCAAGTCTATTTAAGCCTAAGAGAGTGTTTTACAAATAATGTTATGATTTTATGTTATACTGTTCCTACATGTTGATTGACCTATCTTCGAGTATTTTAGATATATCTTGGTCTAGATTGCAATTATGTACTGATTCTACAGGTGTACCACATCTGAGTTACCTGATAAACCGCCCTACCTTACTGACGGCCCTACTCACGGTTCGAGCTAAAGGCATCCATGAAAGTCCTGTGTCACCTAGGAGATCATGCCGCTCGCCCTAACGCCGGCATAAACACACAAACTCAGCCTACTTAGACTACTTTAACAAACATGGTGATCTATAGGTTATTTCATCTAATATGGCAGACATTAATACTTTCGACGGGAAGTCCTAAATTAATGCCAGTTAAACTAAATAGGTTATGATTAGACCGTGGTTAGGAGTTGTCTATAACCATTCATCTAGTTTAAAAGAAACTATAGTAGACATGCAGTCATAATGATAGTTAAGTTGGTGACCATTTCTGGAAAAATATAAATAACTTCAACATGCAAAACACATATTCATACAATCATAGTTTAATATTCATAATAGTTATTTGGACGAACACAGTACAGACATATAAAGAGAGGGACAAGGGGACCGATGCCATAATGTATTCACCCTTTACGTAGTCCGCTGATGGAGCAACTACTTGTATATGTTGGACTGCTCGACCCGACTCTACTCGACAGAACCTTCGGAGGATGCTTCCTCAGCCTAGTAGTTATGCTTTACCTTAATACCCAGCTTAAGCACAACCCTGTTGACTGACTCTTCGAATGCCTAGTGCCCTCTTAGGATCTCCTAACGAAATCTCAGGTATTCTATGAATACCAAAAACGAACCTATCTAGTCGTATTCTAAGATCTGAGACAGACTCTCAGAAACGAAGAACACGAGACAATCTCTAAAACTATAAATATACCAATACTAAAACCTGAAATCACTAAGTGACTTGTATACTATAGCTAACTGTATACTTGAAGTCACTAAATGACTCAGATCGAGTGGAGAGTAATGATTTCAACTGAGGAAGGCCTGAGGTATTTATAGCAGCTTTCTGGAGTTAATTTCTATTAGAAATTCGATGTGGGACTTTGAACTGCGGCTCGGGACACCCGTCCTGGATTTGGGATGCCCATCCCGGCCTGTTGACCAGGCCAGGACGCCCATCCTGACTTCGGGACGCCCACCCCGACTTCCGAACTTTTGAAAATCTCATTTTTGCCCCGAAATTTGCCATTTTCTTCTACTTTTCACCTGACACTTCCAAAATCACAAAAACTGTGAAATTGAGGTAATAACAATCAATTAAGACCGATTTACCATCAATTTCACCCTAAATTATGCCTATGATATGATTTATGCATATCATATAACCCCACACTTAGCTTTTTGCTTGTCCTCAAGCAAGGTCTACCTGAAGTTAGTGATTTTAAATCATATGTGCAGTCACTTAATTTTCTAGTCATGTTTTTACTCCAAAAATTGCTTCACTGAATCAGACAATTCACAACACAGGATTGACCGGTTAGGTTGCTATGACCAGGTCTCAAATGTCTCTAGTATAGATTATCATGATCAAGCAGGTTTAACAACTTAACAACTAAATTGAACTCTTCCCTCAATCACAAGGTCTTCCTGATGTGTAGTGTGTGTACTAGTCTAGACCAGATAGTCAACACAATATACTCTCATCTCAACTATTACAAGATAACACTTCGACCCGTCGCTAGACATACTAACAACAAACAACTTTCTGAGTTCTGAGCCTGGGTGACAAGATTTTTAATTAAGCCTTTTATTGATTTTTCTTTTATAGATTTTTCAGGGTATTTTGTATCTGCTTTCACACGTCAACTTCAACTACCCATGTAGCGAGTCCCACTCCGATGACTCCCAGACCTACACGACCTTAGGGCATCAGGCTTTAAGTTCCCCTAAGGAGTGGTACTCGAGTAGCAAAGGCCGCTTGCAGACTACCCTATTTATTCACTCTCTTTTTTTTCTTTTCACTTTCAGCTCAGAGCATCATCTAGTCCTTTTGATTGCCAATACATCCTCAACTGGTCTAATCTTATCTAGTTAAGTTTTGAAAAGGTAATTGGCTGAGGTCTCTAATCCAAACTAAGTTGTGCTCAGGTATCAGGAATTCCCTATTCCTAATTGATAAGTTCAAGATAGTCATCACATTGTCTCCTACTAACCATACATTCTATCTACATATCATAGACATCAGCAATGTTTTACCAATCATACTGCATTTTGAAGTCTGAAAGAGTGAAAATTTTGAAATTTGTTTTTGGAAGGGTGTGAAAATACGGGGAAAACATGCAAAAATCATGCAAAAATTTTTCTACTACAGTGCACTGTGCACTGCTACCCCACACTTAAGTCTGACATTGTCCTCAGTGTTCATGCATATCTAAATTACCCCACACTTATTTGAAAACAAGGAGAAATAAAACAAAACAAAGAACTCTTACCCCACAATTATTCGACTAACTAAGGGTAAGAAGGAAAATAAAACAATGAAAGAAATAACAAATAACAAAACACGAAATAAAATGAAAGTGATACTCCTTTATTCTACGAAGTTAATAGCCTGCTCAGACAAGTCAAAAGGTTCTCTGTAGATCTTTAAGCTTTTCTCGTTCACTTTTTGAATAGTGCCGTCAGAATCCATGATGACACATGCTCCGAAGGGTGATACTTCCGTGATAGTGAACGAGCCTGACCAACAGCTACGCAACTTTCCTAGGAAAAATTTGAAACGTGAGTTGTACAACAATACCTTATCTCCTGGCTCAAAATTCTTCTGGGCTCTGAGTCGCCTGTCATGCCGGAGTTTACTTGTCATCCTGAACTGATGTGAGTTTTCATAGGCTTTGAACCTCCACTCATCCAATTCGTTGAGTTGTAGAATCCGGTGTTCCTTAGTTAAGTTATCGTCGAGATTGCATTTTTGTACTGCCCAGTAAGCTCTATGTTCAAGTTCAATCGGAAGGTGGCATGCTATTCCATAGACTAGTCGATACGGTGAGAACCCCGTAGTGGTCTTGTATGATGTGCGGAAGGCCCATAATGCATCATCCAGCTTTATGGCCCAATCCTTACGGTTAACACCCACAGTCTTTTCTAGGATTCTCTTTACTCCCCTATTGGTTACCTCAGCCTGCCTATTGGTTTGAGGATGGTAGGCTGTGGAAAAGCGATGCTGAACTCCATATTGCTGAAGTACCTTCTGCAATTGAGAGTTGCAGAAGTGCGTACCTCGGTCACTGATTAGGGCTTTCGGACATCCAAATTTGGCGAAAATCTGCTTAAGGAATCTGCACACGACTCTAGCATCATTAGTAGGTAGGGTCTGTGCCTCAGGCCATTTTGAAAAATACTCTACAACTACTATGATGTACTTCTTACCAAAAGATGGAGGAAATGGACCCATAATATCTATACCCCATATGTCAAATTATCTCTATACTTTGAATTACCTGTTGGGGTAGACTGTCTCAAGAAGATACGTTTCTAGCATTTTGACAGGCATCGCACGATCCTGTGAACGCTACGGCGTCCTTGAATATGGTAGGCCAGTAGAAGCCCGCTACTAATACTTTCCGGGCGGTATTAGCTGCAGCTAAGTGACCGCCTGCTGGTCTGTAGTGACAATGTTCCAGAATTTGGAAACCTTCTTCTTGAGAGACACATCTCCTGATCATCTGATCTGCACATATTCGAAACAAAAAGGTGTCTTCCTAATAGTAATATTTCAGGTCAGCAAAGAATGTTTTCCGCTGCTGACCCGTGATATCACTAGGAAGAGTCCGAGCTGCCAAGTAATTTGCTATATCTGCAAACCAAGGGGGTGAGAAAATAGAAAATAGTGTACATAAGTTCTCATCTGGAAATTTGTCAGATATAATTGATTCATCTATGGCTTCTAGGGTCAGATTCTCTAGCCTGGATAAGTGGTCTGCGGTAAGTTTTCTGCACCTTTCTTATTCCAAATTTCTATGTCGAATTCTTGAAGCAATAAAACCCATCTGATTAATCTTGGCTTTGCGTCAGTTTTATTGAACAAGTAGTTTAATGCAGAATGATCAGTATAAACAATGGTTTTAGACATGACTAGATAAGATCGAAATTTGTCAAATGCATATACTACTGCCAATAATTCCTTTTCTGTCGTAGTGTAATTTTCCTAAGCATCAGTTAAGGTTTTACTAGCATAATATATTACATGAAATTTCTTATCATGTCTTTGTCCTATAACAACTCCTACTGCATAGTCACTAGCGTCACACATTAGTTCAAAAGGTAGACTCCAATCAGGTGACATCATGATAGGTGAAGTAGTTAAAAGTTCCTTAAGTCTATTAAATGCTTTTAGACATTTTTCATCAAAGACAAATGGAACATCTTTCCCGAGTAAATTGGTCAACGGCCTGGCTATTAATGAGAAATCCTTTATAAACCTACGATAAAAGCCATCGTGTCCCAAAAAACTTCTAACGGCTCTCACAGTATTGGGTGGAGGCAGTTTTGAAATAACTTCAATTTTGGCCTTATCTACTTCCATACCTTGGTGTGAGATCTTATGTCCTAATACGATTCCCTCTTTTACCATGAAGTGGCATTTTTCCCAATTTAAAACCAAGTTAGACTTTATACAACGTTTCAACATTAATTCCAAGTTCTTCAGACAAACCTCAAATGAATCACCAAAAACAAAAAAGTCATCCATGAATACTTCCATAGACTTTCCTAACATGTCCTCAAAGATAGTAGTCATACAACGTTGAAATGTAGCAGAATCATTACACAAACCAAAAGGCATCCTTCTTTATGCAAATGTTCCAAAAGGGCATGTGAAAGTAGTTTTATGCTGGTCCTCAGGGGAAATAGGAATTTGAAAATAACTAGAAACCCATCAAGAAAGCAATAAAACATATGTCCAGACAATATTTCTAACATTTGGTCAATAAAAGGAAGGGGGAAGTGGTCTTTTCGCGTGGCCGTATTTAGTTTCCTATAGTCTATGCATACACGATGACCAGTTACAGTTCTCATAGGGATTAGTTCATTATGTTCATTTCTGACAATTGTTATACCACCTTTCTTAGGTACTACCAGCACCGGGCTTACCCACTCACTATTTGAGATAGGGTAGATAAGTCCTACAATCATTTTCAACATGACACGCATTAGGATTCAACCTCCTTTGAGGTTGCACACATGGCTTATAATCATTTTCTAGAAGAATCTTATGCGAACAAAAGCTTGGATTAATACCTGGAATGTCTGCAATTTTGTAGGAAAAGGCTCTTCTATACTTTCTGCACATGTCCACGGTCAGCTTCCGTTGTTCTGCAGTAAGATCAGCTGCAAGAATAATGGGAAGTTTCTTGTTGTTATCTAGGAATTCATAGCACAGATGAGTGGGAAATTCCTTCAGTTCCAAGTCTGGTGGATCTTCAAATGAAGTCTGTTCTTTCTTCATCTCATCATCACCTATCTCAATGAAACTATCAGAGTTAATTTCATATTCGGAAGAGCTAAGTTCAGTCTCCTCTAATTCTAGGGAGTCCTCACTCAAGACTTGATAGTTTGAGTATAGGTTTGTCACGTTAATTGCAATCAAGTGCTCAATAGCATCCACACAAAAGCAAGTATCATCTAAATGCATGGGATAGCTAAGGGTTTCATTCAGATCAAAAGTGATGTCTTCGTTACCTACCCTTAACTTGATTTGACCATTACTGACCTCTATTAATGCTTTTAAGGTAGCTAGAAATGGTTGATGTGCTTCTGACTGATATGCTAAATAGGTGTTGTTTTACCCTATGTTGATTATGAGTAATTAAGGACTTAGATTGACTAATTGTCACTTTTAGTCTCTATGATGTTACTTAATCAGCCAGAACCTAAGGCAGAGTACCTATCGTGTAGCTAGTCTGTTGGAAAGTATCTACGATTTTATTAAATAATTATCGTACTCCCAGGGAAGTAGTAACTAACCTTTTACCATAACTCTTATCTTATGATCTAGTTATGCAATCGTCATCAATAACTTTGATGAAAGGGTGATTCATTCTCTACTAGGTTTAAGTCTATTTAACCCTAAAAGTGTTTTACAGATAATGTCCTGATTCTATGTTATATTGTTCCTACATGTTGATTGACCTATCTTCGAGTGTTTTAGACATGTCGTGGCCTAGATTGCAACTATTGTCTGAGTCTAAAGGTGTACCACATCTGAGTCACCTAATAAACCGCCCTACCTTAATGACGGCCCTACTCACGGTTTGAGCTAAAGGCATCCATGAAAGCCTTATGTCACTTCGGGGATCATGCCGCTCGCCCTAACGCCGGCATAAACGCTCAACTCAGCCTACTTAGACTACTCTAACAAACAGGGTGTTCTATAGGTTATTTTATCTAATATGGCAGACACCAATACTAATTGATGCCTGTTAAACTAAACAGGTTATGAATAGACCGTGGTTAGGAATTGTCTATAACCCTAAATTTAGTTTAAAAGAAACTACATTAGACATGCAGACATAATGAATATTAAGCAGGTGGCCATTTCTGAAAAATCATAAGAACTTCAATATGCATAACAAATACTCATAGAATCATAATCCAATAAACATAATTAATTTTTGGACGATCACAATACAAACATATAAAGAGAGGGACATGGAGATTGATGCCATAAAGAATTCACTCTTTAATTAGTCTCGCCGATGGAGCAACTGCTTGTATATGTTGTACTGCTCGACCCGACTCTGCTCGATAGAACCTTCGGAGGACGCTTCCTCAGCCTAGTAGCTGGACTTTACCTTAATACCCAGCTTAAGCCCAGCCCTATGGACTGACTCTTCGAACGCCTAGAGCCCTCTTAGGATCTCCTAACGAAATCTCGGGTATTCTATGAATACAAAAAATGAACCTATCTATCGTAGCCTAGGATCTGAGACTAATTCTCAGAAACAAAGAAAACGAGACACTATCTAAGAAAAATAAACTTCTACTGAACCCGAGTCTCTCAGTGACTTATGTACTCGAGAAACATGTACACTTTAAGTCACTAAATGACTCAGATCGAGTGGAGAGGAATGATTTCAACTGAGGAAGGCCCCGGGTATTTATAGCAGCTTTCTAGAGTGAATTTTCCCAAGAATTTCGATGTGGGACTTGGACCAGGCATCTGGGACACCTGTCCTGGATTGGGACGCCTGTCCCGGCCTATTGACCAGGTCAGGACAGCCGTCCCGAGTCCTGGACGCCAGTCCTAGCCTGTTGGCCAGGTCAGGACGTCCATCCTGAACTTCTAAAAAATTGCGTTTTTACCCCGAAATTTGCCATTTTCTTCTACTTTTCACCTGACACTTTCAAAATCACAAAACCTGTGAAATTGAGTTAATAACAATCATTTAAGACCAATTTGCCCTCAATTTCACCCTAAATTATGCCTAAAAACATGCTAAAAATGTGATATGATTTATGCATATCAGATAACCCCACACTTAGCTTTTTGCTTGTCCTGAAGCAACGTCTTCCTGAAGTTTGTGATTCTAAATCATATGTGCAGTCACTTAAATTTCCTAGTCATGTTTTTATTCCAAAATTTTTTCAGACAGTTCATAACACAAGTCTGACTGGTTAGGTTGCTATGACAAGGTCTCAAATGTCTCTAGTAGATTATTATAATCAAGCAGGTTTACAAATTAACAATTAGATTGAACTCTTTTCTCAGTCACAAGGTCTTCCTGATGTGTAGTGTGTGTACTAGTCTAGACCAGATAGTCAACACAATATACTCTCGTCTTAACTACTACCAGATAACACTTCAACCCATCGCTAGACATACTAACAACAGACAACTTTCTGAGTTCTGAGCCTTGGTGATCAGATTTTAATTATTTAGCAATTACTGATTTTTTTCCTTTTATAGATTTTTCAGGGTATTTTGAGTCTGCTTTAGCACGTCAACTTTAACTACCCATGTAGCGAGTCCCACTCTGATGACTCCCAGACCTACACGACCTTAGGGCATCAGGCTTTAAGTTCCCCTAAGGAGTGGTGCTCGAGTAGCAAAGGCCGCTAGCAAACTACCCTATTTAATTAACTCTCTTTTTTTTCTTTTCATTGCCAGCTCAGAGCCTCATCTAGTCATTCTAATTGTCAATACATCCTCAACTGATCTAATCTTATCTAGTTAATTTTTGAAAACGTAATTGGCCGAGGTCTTTAATACAGACTAAGTTGTGCTCAATTATCAGGAATTCCCTATTCCTAATCAATAAGTTCAAAATAGTCATCACATTGTCTCCTACTAATCATAACATTCTACACACATATCATAGACATCAGCAATGTTTTACCAATCATACTGCATTTTGAAGTCTGAAAGAATGAAAAATTTTGAAAACGTTTTGGAAGGGTGTGCAAATACGGGGAAAACATGCAAAAATCATGCAAAACTTTGTCTACTACAATGCATTGTGCACTGCTACCCCACACTTAAGTCTGACACTGTCTTCATTGTTCATGCATATCTAAATTACCCCACACTTATTTGAAAACAAGAAGAAATAGAAACAAAATAGATAACTCATACCCCACACTTATTCGAATAACTATGGGTAAGAAGAAAAATAAAACAATAAGCAAAATAACAAAATAGGAAGGTAATAGAAATAATAAAACAGAACACAAAAATGAAGATAAAAATTAAAAGAACACAAAATAAAAGTAGAGGAAGATGAGGATTAGAAAAACTCCCTTCATGTTTCGAGCAGAAGGGTCTTCTCTGATTTGTCAATTGGCTCTTCACCTTAGCCATGTGTTATTGCTGAGGTGTTCTTGACTCTGTAGGCTCTAGATATTGGAACGGATGACGTCAGCTCCGATGCTTCAATGTCGAGCTCCAGGTAGTGGCTTGTCCATTTGATGAATGACTCAAGCCCCAAGGACTGTTTCCTCGAATCATTTGCAAAATTTCTCGTAATCGTAGCAACATGTCCAGAAGGAACGTGTCTAGGAATGAGAATTCTTTGGATTGGTGTACCTACCTGCCAATGTCAGTGAAGGTATTGCATGCAAGTTTTGAATGGCAGAAAAGATACCTGAAGCTTTGGTGAAGCCGTGGTGGTAGGAGGCTCCAGTGGTGTGGATCTGGGCCCAAGTATTTGAGACTTCCTCGGGGAAGTTTCTCACAGCTGATTGGTATGCAGGGGATGCAAGCTCCTCCATTGCTATGTTCCTGATATAATGCCAAATTCCTCTATATCCCTCGACCGTTCGATACCACTTGGTAGATCACTTGTTTGCACTAGTCTGGCTTTAATTGTTGCCAGTATCTCATCTGTTAATTCTGCGGGTAGGGGTTTTGCTGTGGTGGTATCTTCTGAAAGTTTCCAGCTTCCGAATTATTCCTCAACTAAATCCTGTATGATTTCTCTAGTTGGGATTGTATGCATCTCCCATTGGAGCAGCATTGACTACAGCAACCTGCTCCAACTTCTGTTGGAATGGTCAGTATTCCCTTCACATAGCAATTCCCGCTAAAGTGAAGTACTTGGCAGACTTCACAGATTCGATACACAGACTGAACGTTTCTTCCTAAGACATTGGCACTCTGAATCTGGAAAACACTTCTCATAGAATCTGCACATGGCTTTAACATCATTAGTAGGTAATGCCTGTGGTTCAGGCCATTTTGAAAGTGTTCTACAACTACTATGATGTACTTGTTGCTAGGAAGAAAGAAAAATGATCCAATGAATACCCCAGATATCGAAAGATTACAACACTTTGTGTACCTTCCTGGGGTAGACGATCTCTGGAAGATGTGTTACCTATTATTTGGCAAGCATCGTAGGACTGTACAAAATCCTTGAATATGGTGGGTCAACAAGATCCTGCTTTCAACACTTTCCAGACAGTGTTGATAGCAGTCAATTGGTCTCCCGTAGATTCTTTAGGGCAATGCTCCAAAATCTTGTGGCCTTCGTCTTCTGAGATACATCTTCTAATCACTTACTCTGCAATGATTCAAAATAGAAAAATGGATCTCCCTACAAGAAAGGAATTTTGTTTTTACTTTTTTTATTTTTATATTTTGTTTTTTTTCGAAAGCAATTAAATTTCCTAAATATGGTTTTAGAATAATTTTCTAAAATTTGATTATCCTAAATTTCTTAATTTTAGATAATGTCTAAAATTAATTAGTTATGATAACCCTATATTTCGGAAACTGCTTGTCTAACTAGCATAAAATAAGTGTTGGTGATACGCAAAAATCGTATCACTTTTTTAGCATGTTTTTATGTATGATTTCGGGTGAAATTGAGGGAAAATTGATCTTAATTGTTTGTTATTTACTCAATTTCACGGTTTTTAAGATTTTGGAAGTGTCAAGTGAAAAGTAGAGGAAAACAGCAAATTTTGGGGCAAAAACACAATTTTTGGAAATGTTGACTTGGTCAAAGGGTCAGGATGGGCGTCCCGAACCCGGGACGGGCGTCCCGACCCAGTCAAACCGCCGAGACGGGGGTCCAGGACTCAGGACGGGCGTCCCGACCTGGTCAACAGATCAGGACAGGAGTCCCGAACCCCTAGAACCAGTCCCACATCGAATTTTTGATGAAAAATCACCCCGGGAAGCTGCTATAAATACCCCAGGCCTCCAGCAGTTGAATTCATTCCTCTCCACTCGATCTGAGTCATTAAGTGGTTTCTAGTGTACACTTCCCTAGTACACAACTCACTCAGAGACTCGGATCTCAGTTTTCTTTCTTGTTAGTGTTTTGTTTTAGTTTCTGAGAAATAGTCTCAGATCTTAGGATTACATAGATAGGTTCGTTTTTGGTATTCATAGAATACCCGGGATTTCGTTAGGAGATCCTAAGAGGGCTCGAGGCGTTCGAAGAGTCAGTCCACAGAGCTGGGCTTAAGCCGGGTTGTTACGTAAAGCCCAGTTACTAGGCTGAGGAAGCATCCTCCGAAGGTTCTGACAAGCAGAGTCGGGTCAAGCAGTAAGGCATATATAGCAGTATGCTCCAACGGCGTGACTACGTAAAGGGTGATTTCTTTATGGCATCAGTCCCCCCTGTCCCTCTCTTTATATGTTGTTACTGTGTTTGTCCAAATACTGATTTGAATACCAGATTATGTTTTTATGAATATTTGTGATATATGTTGAAGATATTATGTTTTTCTAGAAATGGCCACCTGCTTAAATATCCATTATGTCTGCATGTCTATTGCCGTTCTTTTAAACTAAATTTTAAGGTTATAGACAATTCCTAACCACGGTCTATTCATAACCTGTTTAGTTTAATAGACATCAATTAGTATTGGTGTCTGCCATACTAGATAAAATAATCTGCAGAACACCCTGTTGGTTGAAAGTAGTCTAGGTAGGCTGAGTAGAGTTTTATGTCGGCGGTTATGAGACGAGCGGTATGATCCCCAAAGTGACATAGGGCGTTCATTGCTGACTTTAGTCCGAGCCGTGAGTAGGGCCGTTTACCTTGGCGATGGGGCGGTAGCATAGAGACTCAGATGTGGTAACCTTTAGACACAGAACATAGTTGCAATTCAGGCCAAGACATGTCTAAAATACTCGAATATAGGCCAATCAACGTATAGGAACAGTATAACATAGAATCAGGACTCATCTATAAAACACTTCTAGGATTAATTAGACTTAAACCTAGTGGAGAATGAATCACCCTCTCATCAAAGTATTTGATGAAGATTGCATAACTGGACCATAAGATAGGAGTTAGGATAAAAGGCTAGTTACTACTAAGCCGTTGCCACTTCCCTGGGAGTACGATAATTAACTTAATAAAATCGTAGATACTTTCCAACAGACTAGCTACACGATAGGTACTCTGCCTTAGGTTCTGGCTGATTAAGTGACACCATAGAGACTAAATGTGACAATTAGTCAATCACAGTCCTTAATTACTCATAATCAACATAGGGTAAAATAACACCTATTTAGCACTTCAACCGGAATCGCATCATATTTTTGGCACCGTTGCCGGGGAAATATCATAATGAATTTAGGATTCCTGGCCACAATTCTAGAGACTTATGATAGGTAACGGTAGTAACCTAGACTTTTGAATTACACTTATCTTATACTAGTTCGACAATCACTTTCCTAAATATAGGATTATCATAACTAATTAATTTTAGATAATATCTGAAAGTAAGACACTTAGGATAATCAAATTTTAGAAAATTATTCTAAAACCATATTGAGGAAATTTACCTGCTTTCTAAATCCCTAAAAAAAAAATATTTTTGTTTTATTTTCCTATTTTTGTTATTTGTTATTTCTAACCAGACTTTGCACTCAGAAATGAAGAGAACAAGAGCAGCTACTAACCAGGCAAAGAAAATAGAAAACCCTGACACTCCAGGACCAAAGAAGACAAAGTAGGAAGGCCCATCTAGGCCTGCACCAGAAATACCACGAGGGACTCTTCCTTCACAACCAGTGGAAGTAAACTCAAGCCCTGATGCCAGTGAACTAGTGAGACGATTCCTGAACACCCGTGAGCATAGTCCCACGGAAGAAGATCCTTCTGAGGATACCTTCCCTCCTAGAGAAGAACCCCAGAGATCTCCAGTTCACCCTCCTGCCCAAAGAGTTCCTATAAATCCACCCCCTACTGACCAAACCCAAAATTCACCAACCTCTCCTGCATACACCCCAACGCCCAACGAGCGCACCCCTTCATCTGGGGGGAGTACTAACGGTTATCATTCAATGTTGTCCGTGCAGATAGACACGTTGGCTCAAAGGGTCTATGAGATGGACCAAGGGATTGCCAGCAGACTGTGTCATTTAGACCAACTCAGTCTGAATATCACAACTAACGTGGACCGACTCAGAGCCATGGTCAGTCTTCAGGAGAACCAAGGTGCACAACTACTCCGAGAGATGGCTGATTTACGCAGTGAGCAGAACAGGCAGAGGGATGAGATGAGAGCCATACGCATAGAAATGCGAAGCATTCGAACAGAACTACAGGAGATCAGAGATAAGGGTCGTTAAAAAAAAGGGAAGATTCTTTTACTTTTATTCTTAGCAAATAATTCGTTTGAACTAAACCTGAATAATTGACCCATATTTTTTCTATTTTTCAAATTCTTTTTAAAAGGGTCCTTTATATTCAACAATTTTCTTCAGACATTTTATTTTTCTATGAAAAACAAAAGTTTTGCAATTACAGTTTATTTTTCACTAATTAAATTGCACAAACTCAGTTTTTGTTTTTCTGAAATTTTTGCTGAATTTAAGTTGGGATAAAATTAGGGTAGTCATGATTTTCGAAAAAAAAGAGAGACTGAGGAATTTTGCATAGAGTTTTTAACAACTTCTGAATTTAATTGGATAAACATGAAGCCTTGTTAAAAAAAATTATGATTATTTTTGGTATCTTGAGATTTTCAGGGAATTACGAAAAAAAAAATTTCTCGGAATTGGCACGCGTCCCGAAGCAACTCGGGACGGGAGTCCTGCCTCCGGGACGAGCGTCCCGAAGATCGCCCCTTCTATAAAAATTCAATTTTTTTCATTTTCTCTCAAATCTACAACTAAAAATTCATCTCTCTAAAAATATTTCTCTCTACCTTCTCTCTACAAATTTTTGGCAAACTCTCCAAAGTTTAAAAATTCGAGTTTCCCTCTAAAGTTTGAATTTTAAACTTCACCCAAAAATTCGAATTTCCCTCCAAATTCGATTTTCCCGCCAAAAATTCAAAATCTTTCCCTAACCTAATTTCATCCTTCTGAATTCAAATTCACCTCCAGAATTTGAGTTTAAAGCTTTCTTTCCCACCTAAACTCTCTCGTACGTTTTCAATGGCTCCCAAACGTGCTCGTACCACATCTACCATGACAGTTACCTCAGTGGCACATCCTTTTATGTTGTTTCCCTCCAGCACAGCATACCAAGAAAGATGCACTGGGTACATCGGGCGTACGATACTGACGGGCAGAACGTTGGATTGGGCAGTAGTACAGACGCTAGGAGTAGAACCGAAAGTCAGACGCATACTCCACGTGCCACCTTATAGTCGAGTATTCATCATCACAGAGCCCACATACCTGGAGCTGGTATGTGAGTTCTATGCGTCTTTTGCATGCCACCAGGAGCAAATCACATTCCGCTTGGGCGGAATAGATCGGTCGATGAGTATGGACGAGTTCGGCGTCGCTCTTGGTATCTAACAGAGAGATGAGCTGGATACGCCCGCATACACCACAGCAGTTCGAGACTTCACGATTGTAGACGTCTCCACTGCTTGGGCTCAGATCTGCATGACGGGTATCCCATACCAGCATGGCTTTGCAAAAGCCACAGGTATTTATCCTACTCTTCGTTACCTGCACGCTATCATTGCACATACATTGTCAGGACGATGGACGGCTCCCGGAACTGTCACCCAGATGGAGACATTCCTTCTAGCCAACATGCACATGGGATCTATGGTAGAGATGGCTAGACTTATCACGGTCGTCATGCGAGGATTCGCTACAGACACCAGGAAACAGTGTCTGGGGCTCGGACCGTACATCACCAGGCTAGCCCGCTACCTGGAGGTGGACATAGAGGGCTCGGAGCTGACCCTCGTCACCCCGACCACCATTCCCGCTGATGTTACTATTCTACGGAACATGGGAATGGTTGTCCGGGATGCGAATGGCCGCTACACCATCCACACGGATCAGCCAGGACAAGCGTCGGCATCAGAAGCATTTCCAGCGGATATCCCTCTGTCTGAGATGTTCGTGCCACGTACTGCCTTCGAACGACACATGTCGCACGGATTGGCAGAACTATCGGCCCGATACAATCGAGACATGGACAGGATTGACAGACGACTGACGATGATGGAAGACAGGATTGACAGACGGCTGGTGATGATGGATGACACCAGCAGGATTGAGAAGATACATCAGCAGACTTCCCGAGTGGCGGAAAACTTCGAGTTTGACTTTACAGCAGAACTCGGTCCACTGGACGATGATCCGCTGGGTTTTTAGTCTCTCTCTCCTTCTTTCCTTTCTTTTGTTTTTGTTTTTCTGGTTCTATGTGTATAAACATGTCTGGGCTGTATGACGTATGAATCTATGTACAAAAATTGATTTATATGACATACAGATTTGTTCGCATTATTTTGCTTTTTTGTCTTTCTTACCCATAGTATAGGTAAGCTTCTTTTCTTTGTGTTTTATGTCTTGTTTTCAAATAAGTGTGGGGTAATTAGATATGCATGACCACTGAGGACAGTGCCAGAATTAAGTGTGGGGTAGCAGTGCACAGTGCACTGTAGCAGTTTGCAAAAATTTTCGCATGCTTTTGCTTGTTTTCCCCGTATTTTCATACCCTTCCAAAATTTTTCAAAATATTTCCGTCTTTCAGACTTCTAAATGCAGTATGCTTGGTTAAACAATTGCTTATGTCTATGATATGTAGGTAGTATGTTATGGTTACTAGGAAATAATTGATGACTACTGCTGAACTAATTGATTAGGAATAGGGAATTCCTGATAACTGAGCATAACTTTGTCTGGATTAGAGACCTCAGCCAATTGCCTTTTCAAAACTTAACTAGATAAAATTAGACCAGTTGTGGATATATTGGCAGTTAGAATGACTAGATGAGACTCTGAGCTAAAAGTGAAAAGAAAAAAAATAAAGTTAATCAAATGAGGGTAGTTTGCCAGCGGCCTTCGCTACTCGAGCACCACTCCTTCGGGGAACTTAAAGCCTGATGCCCTAAGGTCGTGTAGATCTGGGAGTCATCGGAGTGGGACTTGCTACATGGGTAGTTGAAGTTGACGTGTCCTAAGCAGACTCAAAATACCCTGAATCTATAAAGAAAATAACTAAATGCTAAAACATTAAAAATCTGATCACCAAAGCTCAGAACTCAAAAAGTTGTCTACTGTTAATATGTCTAGCGATGGGTCGAAGTGTTATCTGGTAGTAGTTAAGACAAGAATATATTGTGTTGACTATCTGGTCTAGACTAGTACACACACTACACATCAGGAAGACCCTGTGACTAAGAAAAAAGTTCAACCTAGTTGTTGATTTGTTTTCTGCCTGATCATAACAAGCTACTAAAAACATTTGAGACCTTGTCATAGCAACCTAACCAACCAGACCTGTGTTAAGACTTGTCTGAAGAATCTTTGGAATAAAAACATGACTAGGAATTTAAGTGACTGCACTACGGTTTAGAATCACTAACTTCAGGTAGACTTTGCTTGAGGACAAGCAAAAAGCTAAGTGTGGGGTTATATGATACGCGAAAATCGTATCACTTTTTTAGCATGTTTTTATGTATGATTTCGGGTGAAATTGAGGGCAAATTGATCTTAATTGTTTGTTATTTACTCAAATGATCACGGTTTTTATGATTTTGGAAGTGTCAGATGAAAAGTAGACGAAAATAGCAAATTTTGGGGCAAAAATGCAATTTTTGGAAATGTTGACTTGGTCAAAGGGTCAGGACGGGCGTCCCGACCCAGTCAAACCACCGGGACGGGCGTCCAGGACTCGGGACAGGCGTCCCGACCTGGTCAATAGATCAGGATGGGCGTCCCAATCCGGGACGGGCGTCCCGAACCCCCAAAACCAGTCCCACATCGAATTTTTGATGAAAAATCACCCCGGGAAGCTGCTATAAATACCCCAGACCTCCAGCAGTTGAATTCATTCCTCTCCACTCGATCTGAGTCATTAAGTGGTTTCTAGTGTACACTTCCCTAGTACGCAACTCACTCAGAGACTCGGATCTCAGTTTTCTTTCTTGCTAGTGTTTTGTTATAGTTTCTGAGAAATAGTCTCAGATCTTAGGATTACATAGATAGGTTCATTTTTGGTATTCAAAGATTACCCGGGATTTCGTTAGGAGATCCTATGAGGGCTCGAGGCGTTCGAAGAGTCAGTCCACATGGTTAGGCTTAAGCCGGGTTGTTAACTAAAGCCCAGTTGCTAGGCTGAGGAAGCGTCCTCCGAATCGCATCAGTTGGGTCTAAGGTATAGATTACTACCGTTACCTATCATAAGTCTCTAGAATTGTGGCCAATAATCCTAAATTCATTATGATATTTCTCCAGCTACGGCGCCAAAAATCTGATGCGTTCTGACTGATATACTAAAATAGGTGTTATTTTACCCTATGTTGATTATGAGTAATTAAGGACTTAGACTGACTAATTGTCACATTTAGTCTCTATGCTGTCACTTAATCAATCAGAACCTAAGGCAGAGTACCTATCGTGTAGCTAGTCTGTTGGAAAGTATCTACAATTTTAATTAAATTAATTATCGTACTCCCAGGAAAGTGGTAATGGCTTAGTAGTAACTATCCTCTTACCCTAACTCTTATCTTATGATCCAGTTATGCAATCGTTCATCAAAATCTTTGATGAGAGGGTGATTCATTCTCTACTAGGTTTAAGTCTATTTAAGCCAAAAAAGTGTTTTACAGATAATGTTCTAATTCTATGTTATACTGTTCCTACATGTTGATTGACCTATCTTCGAGTATTTTAGCTATATCTTGGTCTAGATTGCAATTATGTACTGAGTCTAAAGGTGTACCACATCTGAGTTACCTGATAAACCGCTCCATCGCCATTGACGGCCCTACTCACGGTTTGAGCTAAAGGCATTCATGAAAGTCCTATGTCACTTAGGAGATCATGCCGCTCGCCCTAATGCCGGCATAAACACACAAACTCAGCCTATTTAGACTACTCTAACGAACATGGTTATAGGTTATTTCATCTAATATGGCAGACATTAATGCTTTCCGACAAGAAAGTCCAAAATTAATGCATGTTAAACTAAACAGGTTATGATTAGACCGTGGTTAGGAGTTGTCTATAACCATTCATTTAGTTTAAAAGAAACTACAACAGACATGCAGTCATAATGATAGTTAAGCTGGTGACCATTTCCGGAAAAACATAAAGTACTTCTACATGCATAACACATATTCATATAATCAAAGTTCAATATTCATAATACATATTTGGACGAACATAGTACAGACATATAAAGAGAGGGACAAGGGGACCGATGCCATAAAGTATTCACCCTTTATGTAGTCCGCTGATGGAGCAACTGCTTGTATATGTTGTACTGCTCGACCCGACTCTGCTCGACAGAACCTTCGGAGGACGCTTCCTCAGCCTAGTAGCTATACTTTACCTTAATACCCAGCTTAAGCACAACCCTGTTGACTGATTCTTTGAACACCTAGTACCCTCTTAGGATCTCCTAACGAAATCTTGGGTATTCTATGATTACCGAAAACGAACCTATCTAGTCGTATTGTAGGATCTAAGATAGACTCTCAGAAATGAAGAACACGAGACACTCTCTAAGACTGTAAATAAACCTATACTAAAAACCTGAGAACACTAAGTAACTTGTATACTATGGAAAATTGTATACTTGAAGTCACTAAATGACTCAGATCGAGTGGAGAGGAATGATTTCAACTGAGGAAGGCCTAGGGTATTTATAGTAGGGGAACTGAGTGAATTTCTCTTCAAAAATCGATGTGGGATTTTGAACTGGGGCTCGGGATGCCCGTCCTAGATCTGGGACGCTCGTCCCGGCCTGTTGACCAGGTCAGGACGGTCGTCCCAAGTCCTGGACGCCAGTCCTGGGTTAATAACAATCGATTAAGAGCAATTTAACACCAATTTCACCCTTAATTATGCCTAAAACATGCTAAAAAAGTAATATGATTATGTATATCATGCTTAATAATATTAAGAATTCCCTACTTCTAGTGATGAATTCATTAAAGTCATTAACTTGTTTCCTAATGGTCATAATGCTCTACTAAACATATATCATAGACATAAGCATTTCTTCAATCAATCAATACTGATTTTGAAGTCTGAAAGAGTGAACAAATTTTGAAATTTTTTTTTGAAGGGTGTAATTCAAGTGAAAAGTATGGAAAAACATGCAAATTGTTACATAAGTGCGCTGTGCACTACTACCCCATAGTTATGTGATGCGTTCCGACTGATATGCTAAAATAGGTGTTATTTTACCCTATGTTGATTATGAGTAACTAAAGACTTAGATTGACTAATTGTCACATTTAGTCTCTATATTGTCACTTAATATATCAGAACCAAAGGCAGAGTACCTATCGTGTAGCTAGTCGGTTGGAAAGTATCTACGATTTTAATTTAATCAATTATCGTACTCCCAGGGAAGTGGTAACGGCTTAGTAGTAACTATCCTCTTACCCTAACTCTTATCTTATGATCCAGTTATGCAATCGTTCATCAAATTCTTTGATGAGAGGGTGATTCATTCTCCACTAGGTTCAAGTCTATTTAAGCCAAAGAGAGTGTTTTACAGATAATGTTCTGATTTTATGTTATAATGTTCCTACATGTTGATTGACCTACCTTCGAGTATTTTAGATATATCTTGGTCTAGATTGCAATTATGTACTGATTCTACAGGTGTACCACATTTGAGTTACCTGATAAACCGCCCTACCTTAATGATAACCCTACTCACAGTTCGAGCTAAACGCATCCATGAAAGTCTTGTGTCACCCAGGAGATCATGCCGCTCGCCCTAACGCCGGCATAAACACATAAACTCAGCCTACTTAGACTACTTTAACAAACATGGTGATCTATATGTTATTTCATCTAATATGGCAGACATTAATACTTCGGACAGGAAGTCCTAAATTAATGCTTGTTAAACTAAACAGGTTATGATTAGACCGTGGTGATGCGTTTCCGACTGATATGCTAAATAGGTGTTATTTTTATCCTATGTTGATTATGAGTAATTAAGGACTGGGATTGACTAATTGTCACATTTAGTCTCTATGGTGTCACTTAATCAGTCAGAACCTAAGGCAGAGTACCTATCGTGTAGATAGTCTGTTGGAAAGTATCTACGATTTTATTAAATAAATATCGTACTCCCAGGGAAGTGGTAACGGCTTAGTAGTAACTAGCCTTTTATCCTAACTTTTATCTTATGATCCAGTTATGCAATCTTCATCAATAACTTTGATGAGAGGGTGATCCATTCTCCACTAGGTTTAAGTCTAATTAAGCCTAAAAGTGTTTTATAGATGAGGTCCTGATTCTATGTTATATGGTTCCTATATGTTGATTGACCTAGAGTGTTTTAGATATATCTTAGCCTGGATTGCAACTATGTTCTGAGTCTAAAGGTGTACCACATCTGAGATCTCTGATAAACCGCCCTACCTTAATGACGGCCCTACTCACGATTCGAGCTAAAGGCATCCATGAAAGCCCTATGTCACTTCGGGGATCATGCCGCTCGCCCTAGCCGCCGGCATAAACGCTCAACTCAGCCCCTACCTAGACTACTCTAACAAACAGGGTGTTCCGCAGGTTATTTTATCTAGTATGGCAAACACCAATACTAATTGATGCCTGTTAAACTAAACAGGTTATGAATAGACCGTGGTTAGGAATTGTCTATAACCCTAATTTTAGTTTAAAAGAACACAGTAGAAATGCAGACATAGTGAATATTAAGTAGGTGGCTATTTCCGAAAAAACATAACAACTTCAACATATATAACAAATATTCATGAAAATCATAATCTCATATTCATAATTAATTTTTGGAACAAACTCAGTACAAACATATAAAGAGAGGGACATGGGGACTGATGCCATAAAGAAATCACCCTTTACGTAGTCGCGCCGTTGGAGCAACTGATTGTATATGTCGTACTGCTCGACCCGACTCTACTCGCCAGAACCTTCGGAGGACAGTTCCTCAGCCTAGTAACTGGGCTTTACCTTAATACCCAGCTTAAGCCCAGCCCTGTGGACTGACTCTTCGAACGCCTAGAGCCCTCTTAGGATCTCCTAACGAAATCCCGGGTATTCTATGAATACTAGAAACGAACCTATCTTTCGAACCCTAGGGTCTGAGACTATTTCTCAGAAACTAAGAAAAACAAAAGACAAAAAGGAAAGATAGAAAACTTTTACTGAAATCTGAGTCTCTGAGTGATTTGTGTACTAGAGAATTGTACACTGGAAGTCACTTAACAACTTAGATCGAGTGGAGAGGGATGAATTCAACTGAGGAAGGCCTGGGGTATTTATAGCAGCTTTCTTGAGTGATTTTCTCTCAAAACTTCGATGTGGGACTTGAATTTCTGGTTCGGGATGCCCGTCCCGGTCTGTTGACCATGTCAGGACGCCCGTCCTGAACCGGGACGCCCTCCCCAAAGTCCGAAGTTCTGAAAAATTGTGTTTTTGCCCCGAAATTTGCCATTTTCTTCTACTTTTCACATGACACTTCCAAAATCATGAAAACTGTGAAATTGAGTTAATAATAAAAGATTAAGACCGATTTGCCCTCAATTTCACCCTAAATTATGCCTAAAAACATGATATGATTTATGAATATCACGTGGTTAGGAATTGTCTATAACCATTCATCTAGTTTAAAAGAAACTACAGTAGACATGCAGTCATAATGATAGTTAAGCTGGTGACCATTTCCGGAAAAATATAAATAACTTCAACATGCAAAACACATATTCATACAATCATAGTTTAAAATTCATAATAGTTATTTGGACGAACACAGTACAGACATATAAAGAGAGGGACAAGGGGACCGATGCCATAAAGTATTCACCCTTTACGTAGTCCGCTGATGGAGCAACTGCTTATATATGTTGGAGTGCTCGACCCGACTCTACTCGACAAAACCTTCGGAGGACGCTTCCTGAGCCTAGTAGCTATGCTTTACCTTAATACCCAACTTAAGGACAACCTTGTTGACTGACTCTTCGAATGCCTAGTGCCCTCTTAGGATCTCCTAACAAAATCTCGGGTATTCTATGAATACCAAAAATGAACCTATCTAGTCGTATTCTAAGATCTGAGACAGACTCTCAGAAACGAAGAACACGAGACACTCTCTAAAACTATAAATATACCTATACTAAAACTTGAAATCACTAAGTGACTTGTATACTATAGAAAATTGTATACTTGAAGTCACTAAATGACTCAGATCCAGTGGAGAGGAGTGATTTCAACTGAGGAAGGCCTGGGGTATTTATAGTTGGGGAACTGGGTGGATTTCTCTCAAAAATTCGATGTGGAACTTTGACCAGGCATTTGGGATGCCCGTCCTGGATCTGGGACGCCCGTCCCAGCCTGTTGACCAGGTCAAGACGGTCGTCCCAAGTCCGGGACGCCCATCCTGGTCTGTTGACCAGATCAGGACACCCGTCCTTGGTTCTGGACGCCCATCCCGACTTCTGAACTTCTGAGAATCACATTTTTGCCCCAAAATTTGCAATTTTCTTGCACTTTTCATCTGACACTTCCAAAATCATAAAAACTGCGAAATCGAGTTAATAACAGTCAATTGATAAGGATTTAACACCAATTTCGCCCTAAATTGTGCCTAAAAACATGCTAAAAAGTTATATGATTTATGCATATCATATAACCCCACACTTAGCTTTTTGCTTGTCCTCAAGCAAAGTCTACCAGAAGTTATTGATTTTAAATCCTAGGTGCAGTCACTTAAAATTTCTAGCAATGTTTTTATTCCAAAATTTATCACTGAGCTAGATAATTCACAACACAAGTCTGATTGGTTAAGTTGCCATGATAAGGGGTCAAATGTCTCTAGTAGATTATCATAATCAAGTAGGGTTAACAACTTAATAACTCGATTGAACTCTTCTCTCAGTCACAAGGTCTTCCTGATGTGTAGTGTGTGTACTAGTCCAGACTAGATTATCAACACAATATACTCTCATCTTGACTCTTACCAGATAATACTTCGACTCGTCGCTAGACATACCAGCAACAAACAACCTTCTGAGTTCTGAGCTTTGGTGACAAGATTTTCAATTAGGAATTTCAATACAAGAATACATTGGGCTATGTATTTTTAGATTGATTTTTTTAGGGTATTCTGTTTTTGCTTTCACACGTCAACTTTAACTACCCATGTAGCGAGTCTCACTCTGCTGACTCCCAGACCTACACGACCTTAGGGCATCAGGCTTTAAGTTCCCTTAAGGAGTGGTGCTCGAGTAGCAAAGGCCGCTTGCAAAGTACCCTATTTATTTAACTTTTTTTTTCACTTTCAACTCAGAGCATCATCTAGTCATTTAGACTGCTAATACATCCTCAACTGGTCTAATCTTATCTAGTTAAGTCTTGAAAAGGTATTTGGTTGAGGTCTCTAATCCAAACTAAGTTGTGCTCAAGTATCAGGAATTCCTTATTTCTAATCGATAAATTCAAGAAAGTTATCACGTTGTCTCCTACTGATCATAATATTCTACATACATATCATAGACATCAGCAATTCTTTACCAATCATAACTGCATTTTGAAGTCTAAAAGAGTGAAAATTTTTGAATTTTTTTTGGAAGGGTGTAATTCTAGTGAAAATATGGGAAAACATGCTAGTGAAAATATGGGAAAAACATGCAAAATTTTCTACTACTACAGTGCACTGCTACCCCACACTTAAGTTTGATACTGTCCTCAGTGTTCATGCATATCTAAATTACCCCACACTTATTTGACTAACTAAGGGTAAGAGAGAAAATAAAGCAATCAAAAGATTTAACAAAATATAATAAAAGAAACAAATGCTATTATGTCATATAAATCAACGTCATACATAGATTCATATTTCATACAGCCCAGACATGATCACACACATAAAGCAGAAACAACGAAAGAAAGAAAAAGAAAAGGAAAAGAAAAACTAAGAACCAGGCTCATCGTCATCGGGTGGACAGAAGTCTGCTGAAGAGTAGACCTCCAGGTCTTCGACCAATCGGGAAGTCTGCTGAAAAATCTCGTCGACCCTGCTGTTGGTCATGGTGATTCTATCTTCCATCATCGACATCCGCCTCTCGATGTTTTCCATATCCCGGCTATGTCGAGCTGTGAGTTCTGCCAATCCTTGCGACATATGTCGCTCAAAGGCAGTGCTTGGGACGAATGTCTCGGTCGGAGGTATATGTGCTGGGATGGATCCCGGTACCAATGCCTGTCCTTGCTACTACGTGTGGATGGAGTAGCACCCAATTGCATCCCGTACGACCATCCCCATGTTCCGTAGAATGGTAAGGTCCATAGGAATGGTGGTCGAGGCAACCTGGGTCAGCTCTGAGCCCTCGATGTCCAACTCCAAGTAATGGGCCATCCTGGTGATGAACGGTCTAAGCCCCAGACACTATTTCCGAGTGTCCGTAGCGAAACCCCGCATGATGACAGTAATGAGTCGAGCCATCTCTACCGTAGAACCCATATGCATGTTGGCCAGGAGGAATATCTCCATCTGGGTGACATTCCCGGGGGCTGCCCGACGTCCTGACAGAGTATGTGCTATAATGGCATGTAAATAGCGAAGAGCAGGATGAATACCTGTGGCTTTCGTAAAGCCATGCTGGTAGGGAGTGCCCGTCGTACAAATCTGAGCCCAAGTGGTGGAGACGTCTGCAGAAGTGAAGTCTCGAACTGCTGTAGTGTAGGCGGGTGTGTCCAGCTTGTGCCTCTGCCAGATACCCAAGGCTATGCCGAACTCGGCCATGCTCATCGATCGATCCATTCCGCCCAGACGGAATGTGATGTGCTCCTGCTGGAATGTAAATGAAGCATAGAACTCACATACCAGCTCTAGGTAGGTCGGCTCAGTGACGATGAAGACTCGACTGTAGGGTAGTATGTCGAGTATGCGTCGAATCTCCTGCTCAACTCCCAATGTCTGGACTACTGCCCAATCAAGAGTTCTACCAACCAGTACGCTGCGTCTGATATGTCCATGACATATCTCCTGATATGCTGGAATGGAAGGAAAAAGCATAAAAGGATGTGCCACAGATGTGACGGTCATGGAAGAAGTAATCTGAGTGCGTTTGGGAGCCATTTGGTTGAGAGCGTTCGAGAAAATTTGAGGATTTAGGCAGGAACGAAGATTCGAATTCGAATTCTGGAGGTAAATTCGAATTCAGAAGGATGGATTTTGGTTAGGGAAGGATTTTGTGTGTTTTGGCGGGAAATTAGAATTTTGGAGGTAAATTCAAATTTTGGAAGGAAATTCAAAACTTCAAATTTTGGAGGCAAATTCAAATTTTGAAATTTCAAGAGGTTGCCAAAAAATTTTGTAGAGAGAAGGTGGAGAGAATTTTGTAGAGGGATGATTTTTGGTGGTTGATTTGGGAGGAAATGGGAAAAATGACATTTTTGTAGAAGGGGGCGGCCTTCGGGACGCCCATCCAGAAGCGGGACGCCCGTCCGGGGCTGCCTCGGGATGCGTGCCACTTCCAGAAAATTTTTTTCCTTTTTTTTTCATAATTCCCTGCAAATCTTAATACACAAAAAACAATCATAACATTTAACAAGTCTTCACGTTTAACCTATAAAATTCAGAAGCTGTTAAAAACTCTTTGCAAAAATTCTCAATCTCTTTTTCAAAAATCATAACTACCCTAATCATATCCTAACCTTTATTCAGCAAGAATTATAGAAAAATGAAAGACTACATTTATACAATTTAATTAATGAATAATAAACTGTATTTGTAACACATTTGTTTTTCATAAAGAATTTGAAAAATAAAATGCCTGAAGAAAAATTACTGAATAAAATAAAAGACCCTTTAAAAAGTTTGAAAAATAAAAAGTAGGGGTCAGTTATTTAATTTTAGTTCAAACAATTTATTCTATGAAAAGTAAAAAGAATCTTCCCTTTTTCAAATGGCCTCTATTCCTCATATTT
The DNA here is from genome assembly GCA_027405835.1 of Asclepias syriaca. Taxonomy (NCBI): domain Eukaryota; kingdom Viridiplantae; phylum Streptophyta; class Magnoliopsida; order Gentianales; family Apocynaceae; genus Asclepias; species Asclepias syriaca. Next base: position 13,666,906 of record CM049932.1, read on the forward strand.
CGCAGTTCAGCTCGCATGGTTCGCATTTCTTCCTGCTGGTTCCTTTGTTCCTCTATGAATTCAGTCACCTCTCGGAGTATATGAGCATTTTGGCGTTCTATTGTGGTTCTGAGTTGGTTTACTTCAGAACTTATAGTTAGAACAGTCTGATCTGAACGACTGAGTCAGCTTGCTATTGTCTGAGCCATGGCGCATATACTGTGAGACATATCATCTACCTGGGTAGACAAGGATGATTGGAAACCATTAGTGTTATCCCCTGATGAAGGTGGTTGACTGTTAGGTGCTGGGGATGTAGGAGTATACTCAGGAGATTTTGGAGTATACTCAGGAGATTTTGGAGTATACTCAGGGGATTTTGGAGTATACTCCGGAGATGCAGGAGTATATTCAGGCGATGCAAGAGTTGTTTAGATCTCTGGGAAAGGATTGATGTTGTTTTCTAATTTGTCCAAAATATCTTGGGCTCTTGCTCTAATGGTTTCTAAGAATGCAAATGGTTGTATCCCGTTTTCCTCATTAGAACATTTTTTTTGGATCGGGACATCTTTTCACTCTTTTGGTTCTACGAAAGGATGCTTGTGGTTTACTCAATCTTTCTCTCTTCATCTATGAGTGTAAAGTCTGGTTAGGATAATAATAACAAATAGCAAGAACAAAAAGAAAAACAAAATACGGATAAATAAGACAAACAAGAAAAATATTTTTTGGGTTTTAAGTTTAAATTTTTTTTTATATTTTATTTCGAAAGCAGTTAAATTTCCTCAATATGGTTTTAGAATAATTTTCTAAAATTTGATTATTCTAAATGTCTTAATTTCAGAGAATGTCTAAAATTAATTAGTTATGATAACCCTATATTTCGGAAACTGATTGTCTAACTAGCATAAAATAAGTGTTGGGTCTAAGGTATAGGTTACTACCATTACCTATCATAAGCCTCTAGAATTTTGATCAGGAATCCTAAATTCGTTATGATATGTTCCCTGGCAACGGCGCCAAAAATCTGATGCGTTCCGACTGATATGCTAAAATATGTGTTATTTTACCCTATGTTGATTATGAGTAAATAAGGACTTAGATTGACTAATTGTCACATTTAGTCTCTATATTGTCACTTAATCAATCAGAACCTAAGGCAGAGTCCCTATCGTGTAGCTAGTCTGTTGGAAAGTATCTACGATTTTAATTTAATCAATTATCGTACTCCCGGGGAAGTGGTAACGGCTTAGTAGTAACTATCCTCTTACCCTAACTCTTATCTTATGATCCAATTATGCAATCGTTCATCAAATTCTTTGATGAGAGGGTGATTCATTCTCCACTAGGTTCAAGTCTATTTAAGCCTAAGAGAGTATTTTACAGATAATGTTCTAATTTTATGTTATACTATTCCTACATGTTGATTGACCTATCTTCGAGTATTTTAGATATATCTTGGTCTAGATTGCAATTATGTACTGATTCTACAGGTGTACCACATCTGAGTTACCTGATAAACCGGCCTACCTTAATGACGACCCTACTCACGGTTCGAGCTAAAGGCATCCATGAAAGTCCTGTGTCACCCAGGAGATCATACCGCTCGCCCTAACGCCGGCATAAACACACAAACTCAGCCTACTTAGACTACTTTAACAAACATGGTGATCTATAGATTATTTCATCTAATATGGAAAACATTAATACTTCTAACGGGAAGTCCTAAATTAATGCTTGTTAAACTAAATAGGTTATGATTAGACCGTGATTAGGAGTTGTCTATAACCATTCATCTAGTTTAAAAGAAACTACAGTAGACATGCAGTCATAATGATAGTTAAGCTGGTGACCATTTCCGGAAAAATATAAATAACTTCAATATGCAAAACACATATTCATACAATCATAGTTTAATATTCATAATAGTTATTTGGACGAACACAGTACAGACATATAAAGAGAGGGACAAGGGCACCGATGTCATAAAGTATTCACCCTTTACGTAGTCCGTTGATGGATCAACTGCTTGTATATGTTGGACTGATCGATCCGACTCTACTCGACAGAACCTTCGGAGGATGCTTCCTCACCCTAGTAGCTATGCTTTACCTTAATACCCAACTTAAGCACAACCCTGTTGACTGACTCTTCGAATGCCTAGTGCCCTCTTAGGATCTCCTAACGAAATCTCGGGTATTCTATGAATACCAAAAACGAACCTATCTAGTCATATTCTAAGATCTGAGACAGACTCACAGAAATGAACACGAGACACTCTCTAAAACTATAAATATACCTATACTAAAACCTGAAATCACTAAGTGACTTGTATACTATAGAAAAATGTATACTTGAAGTCACTAAATGACTCAGATCGAGTGGAGAGGAATGATTTCAACTGAGGAAGGCATGGGGTATTTATAGCTGGGGAACTGGGTGAATTTCTCTCAAAAATTTGATGTGGGACTTTGACCAGGCATTCGGGACGCCCGTCCTAGTCTGTTGACCAGGTCAGGACGCCCGTCCTTGGTTCTGGACGCCCATCTCGACTTCCGAACTTATGAAAATCACGTTTTTGCCCCGAAATTTGCCATTTTCTTGCACTTTTCACCTGACACTTCCAAAATCACAAAAACTACAAAATCGAGTTAATAATAGTCAATTGATAACGATTTAACACCAATTTCGCCCTAAATTGTGCCTAAAAAACATGCTAAAAAAGTGATATGATTTATAGATATCATTAAGATTAACACTGTCCTCAGTGTTCATGCATATCTTATCACCCCACACTTATTTGAAAAATAATAGAAAAATAATGAAAAACACAAAAAATAAAACAAAAATAACAAGAAAACAATCAAAATGAAAGAACAAAGAGAAAGAATAACTCCCTTATTCGAAAAATATTACCGTCTGATCGGACTAGTCGAATGGCTCTTTGTAGAGTTTCAATCGTTGTCCGTTCGCTTTCTGAATAGTGTCATCTGAATGTATTATGACACATGCGCCAAAGGGTGACACTTCTGTGATAGTGAACGAACCTGACCAATAGCTTCGCAACTTTCCTGGAAGTAACTTCAAACGTGAATTGTATAACAGCACTTTATCTCCCGGTTTGAAATTTTTCTGGGATCTAAGTTGCCTATCATGCCAAAGTTTACTTGTCATTTTGAATTAGTGTGAATTTTCATCGGCTTTGAGCCTCCGTTCATCCAATTCATTGAGTTGTAAAGTCCGATTTTCCTTAGTTAAGGTATTATCTAGATTAAATTTTTGTACTGCACTTTTTTTTACTTATTTTGTTTTACTTATGAGGATCAACAAAACTTATTATTCCTATGCTTAGTATGCTCTATGTTCAAGTTTGGCAGGTAAATGACATGTTTTTCCATAAACCAATCTATATGGTGAAAATCCCGTGGATGTTCTATATGCCGTGCGGAAAGCCCATAAGGCATCATCAAGTTTTATAGCCCAATCCTTACAGTTAACACCTACAGTTTTTTCTAATATCCTTTTAATTCCTCTATTGGTTACCTCAACCTGCCCATTGGTCTGTGGGTGGTATGCTATGGAAAAGCGATGCTGAACTCCATATTGTTGAAGTACTTTCTACAATTATGAGTTGCAAAAGTGTGTACCCCTGTCACTGATGAGGGCTTGAGGACATCCGAATCTAGAAAATGGCTATCTAAGAAATCTTCACACGACTCTAGCTTCATTAGTAGGTAATTCCTGTGCCTCATGCCATTTGGAAAAATATTCTACAGCTACTATGATGTGTTTATTTCCATAGGAAGAAGAAAACGGACCCATAAAGTCTATACCCCATATGTCGAGTATTTTGACACTTTGGATTACCTATTGGGGTAGACTATCTCGAGAAGATATGTTTCCTGCCCTTTGGCAAGCATTGTAGGACCTTACATAAGATGTAGCATCTTTGAATATTGTGGGCCAGTAGAATCCTGCCTCTAACACCTTCCTGCGGTGTTAGCTGCAGCTAAATAGCCTCCAGTAGGTCCGAAGTGGCAATGTTTCAAAATTTGGAAACCTTCTTTTTGAGAGACACATCTCCTGATCATTTGATCTGCACATATTCGAAATAGAAAAGGGTCCTCCCAATAGTAATATTTTAGTTCAACAAAGAATTTCCTTCTTTGCTGAGCAGTAATATTGCGTGGAAGAGTTTGAGCCACCTAATAGTTTGCAATATCAGCAAACCACCGGGGAGAGAAAATAGCAAACAAAGTACATAGACTCTCATTTGGAAACTTATTTGATATTAGTGATTCATTTATAGCCTCTAGTGCCAGACTTTCTAATCTAGACAGGTGATCTGCAGCTAGATTTTCTGCCCCTTTCTTATCTCTTATTTCTATATCAAATTCTTGTAACAATAAAACCCATCTGATAAGTCTCAATTTTGCATCAGTTTTATTCAACAAATATTTCAATGCAGAATGATCTGTATAAACTATTATTTTGGACAGAACCAAATAAGATCTAAATTTATCAAAAGCATATACTATAGCTAGTAATTCCTTTTCCGTGGTAGTGTACTTTTCTTGAGCATCAGTCAAGGTTTTACTCGCATAGTATATCACATGAAATTTCTTATCATGTCTTTGTCCCAAAACAACTCCTACTGCATAATCACTAGCATCATACATCAATTCAAAAGGCAAATTCCAATCAGGTGATGTCATGATGGGTGCAGTAGTCAATAGTTCCTTACGTTTGTTAAAAGCTTTCAAACATTTTTCATAAAAACGAAAGGAATATCTTTGCTAAGTAGATTGGTCAACGGTTTGGCTATTAAAGAAAAATCTTTTATAAACCGGCGGTAAAAACCATCGTGGCCCAAAAAACTTCTAATAGATCTTATAGAGTTGGGTGGAGGTAGTTTTGAAATAACTTCAATCTTAGCTTTATCTACTTCCATACCATGGTGTGAGATCTTATGTCCTAACACAATTCCTTCTTTCACCATGAAATGACATGTTTCCCAATTTAGAACCAAATTAGATTTTATACAATGTTTTAACATTGATTCCAAGTTCTTTAGACAAATTGATATGCACAAATCATGTCACTTTTTTAGCATGTTTTTAGACACAATTTAGGGCGAAATTGGATTTAAATCGTTCTTAATGACTGTTATTAATGCAATTTCATAGTTTTTGTGATTTTGGAAGCTTCAGGTGAAATATGCAAGAAAATGGCAAATTTCGGGGCAAAAACGTAATTTTCAGAAGTTCAGAAGTTCAGAAGTCAGGACTGGTGTCCCAAGACAAGGACGGCCGTCCCGACCAGGTCAAAGACCTGGGACTGGCGTCCAGGACCCGAGACGGGCGTCCCGACCCGGTCAAAGCACCAGGATGGGTGTCCTGGACTTGGGACGGGCGTCTTGATCCGGTCAACAGGTCGGGATGGGCGTCCCAAACCCCTATACAAACTCCCACATTGTTTTCTGCATAAAAAATCACTCAGTTCCTCTGCTATAAATACCACAGGTCTTTCACAATTGAAATTATTCCTCTCCACTTAATCCGAATCATTCAGTGGCTTCCAGTACACAGTTTTCCACTATTTACAAGTCATTCAGTCATTTCAGGTGTTTTCGTTCAAGTAGATTTTTAGTATTCGAGAGTTTCTCGTGTTGTTTATTTCTGAGAGTCTGTCTCAGATCTTAGAATACGACTAGATAGGTTTCGTGTTTAGTATTCATAGAATACCCAGGATTTTGTTAGGAAATCCTAGAGAGCACTAGGCGTTCGAAGAATTGCTCCACATGGCTTTGTTAAGCAAGCGGAAGGAAGGGAATGAAGGCACGACAAAAGCTAATAGAGTAAGGAGGCGTTCTCCGAAGGTTCTATCGAGCAGAGTCGGGTCAAGCAGTCAAGGATATACAAGCAGTTGCTCCATCAGCGGACCTAATAAAGGGTGAATACTTTATGGTGGTGGTCCCCTTGTCCCTCTCTTTATATGTTTGTACTGTGTTTGTCCAAAGACCAATTTGAATACTAAATTATGATATTATGAATATGTGTTATGCATGTTGAACCTATTTACATTTTTCCGGAAAGGTTACCAGCTTAATTATCATTATGACCGTATATCTACTTGCTCTTTTAAATTAGATGAACGGTTATAGACAACTCCTAACCATGGTCTAATCATAACCTGTCTAGTTTATCAGGCCTTAATTTAGGGCTTTGTGTGAGGACGGAAGCATTAAGGTCTGCCATATTAGATGAAATAACCTATAGATCACCATGTTTGTTAAAGTAGTCTAAGTAGGCTGAGTTCGTGTGTTTATGCCGGCGTTAGGGCGAGCGGCATGATCTCCTGAGTGACACAGGACTTTCATGGATGCCTTTAGCATGTAGGGCCGTCAATGGCGATGGGGCGGTTGATTAGATAACTCACATGTGGTACACAAGTAGAATCAGTATATAATTGCAATCTAGACCAAGATATATCTAAAATACTCGAAGATATGTCAATCAACATGTAGGAACAATATAACATATATCATAACACTGTCTGTAAAACACTCTTGCATGCTTAAGTAAACTTGAACCTAGTGTAGAATGGACAACCTCTCATCAAAGATATTGATGAATGATTGTATAACTGGATAATGAAATGAGAGTTAAGGTAAAAGGATAGTTACTACTAAGCCGTTACCATTTCCCTAGGAGTACGATAAATTCTTAAATTAAAATCGTAGGCACTTTCCAACAAACTAGCTACACGATAGGTACTCAGCCTTAGGTTTTGAATGATTAAGTGACGACATAGATGCTAAATGTGACAATTAGTAATCCTAAGTCCTTAGTTATTCATAATCGATATAAGGTAAACAATACCTATTTTTAGCATATCGATCGGAATCACACCAGATTTTTGGCACCGTCGCCGAGGAAATATCATAACGAATTTAGGATTCCTGATCAAAATTCTAGAGACTTATGATAGGTAACGGTAGTAATCTATACCTTAGACATAACATTCGTTTTATGCTAGTAAGACAATCAGTTTCCGATATATAGGGTTATCATAACTAATTAATTTTAGAAATTATCTGAAAGTAAGAAATTTAGGATAATCAAATTTTTGAAAATTATTCTAAAACCTTATTAAGGAAATTTAATTGCTTTCGAAAAAAAAAATTAAAAACCCAAAAAATATTTTCTTGTTTTCAAAATTCTTCCGTATTTTGTTTTTCCCTTTTGCTTGTTCTAGTCTATTATTATTATTTGTTTTATTATTTTTGTTCTAACCAGACTTTACACTCATAGATGAAAAGAACAAGAGCAGCTACAAACCAAGCAAAGAAAACAGAAAATCCCGACGCTCTAGGTCAAAAGAAGAAGAAACTAGAAGGACCATCTAGGCCTGAAGCAGAAGTACCACGGGAGAACAATCCTCCACAACCGATAAACATAAACTAAAGCCTAGATACCAGTGATTTAGTGAGAAGATTCTTGAATACCCGTGAACCCAGTCCCACGGAGGAGGAGGACCCGTCAGAAGAGACCTTTCCTCCAAGAGAAGAACCTCAGAAATCTCCAGCTCACACTCTTGCCCAAAGAGTTCCTAGAAATCCACAACCCCTTGACCAAACCCAAAATTCACCAACATCTCCTGAGTATACCCCAAGGCCTAACAAGCACACACCTTAATCCGGAGGAAGTACTAATGGTTTTCAGTCAGTTTTGTCTGTGCACATAGATACTTTGACTCACAGGATCTACCAGATGGATCAAGCGATCACAAGCAGATTATGCCACTCAGAACAGAGCATTCTGAATATCACAGCCAACATGAATCAACTCAGGGACAAGGTAAGCCTCCAAGAAAACCAAGATGCACAGATACTACGGGAGTTAGCTGAAATACGAAATGAGCAAGGAAGGCAAAGGGATGAGATGAGAGCGATGCGAGAGATAAGGAACAAAGACCGATAGAAAAAGGGAAGATTCTTTTTATTTTTCAGCAAATAAATTGATGCGTTCTGACTAATATACTAAAATAGGTGTTGTTTTACCCTATGTTGATTATGAATAATTAAGGACTTATCCTGACTAATTGTCAAATTTAGTCTCTATACTGTCACTTAATCAATCAGAACCTAAGGTAGAGTACCTATCGTGTAGCTAGTCTGTTGGAAAGTATCTACAATTTTAATTAAATCAAATATCGTACTCCCAGGGAAGTGGTAACGGCTTAGTAGTAACTATCCTCTTACCCTAACTCTTATCTTATGATCCAGTTATGCAATCGTTCATCAATATCTTTGATGAGAGGGTGATTCAGTCTCCACTAGGTTTAAGTCTATTTAAGCCTAAAAGTGTTTTACAGATAATGTCCTGATTCTATGTTATACTGTTCCTACATGTTGATTGACCTATCTTCGAGTATTTTAGACATGTCTTGGCCTGGATTGCAACTATATACTGAGTCTAAAGGTGTACCACATCTGAGTTACCTAATAAACCACCCTACCTTAATGACAACCCTACTCATGGTTAGAGCTAAAGGCATCCATGAAAACCTATGTCACTTAGGAGATCATGCCGCTCGCCCTAACGCTGGCATAAACACACAAACTCAGCCTACTTAGACTACTCTAACAAACATGGTGATCTATAGGTTATTTCATCTAATATGGCAGACATTAATGCATCCCCACGGGGAAGTCCTAAATTAATGCCTGTTAAACTAAACAGGTTATGATTAGACCATGGTTAGGAATTGTCTATAACCCTACATTTAGTTTAAAAGAAACTACATTAGACATGCATACATAATGAAAGTTAAGCTGGTGGCCATTTCCAGAAAATCATAAAGAACTTCAACATGCATAATAAATATCCATAAAATCATAATCCAATAATCATAACAAATGTTTGGACGAACACAGTACATACATATAAAGAGAGGGACAGGGGGACCGATGCCATAAAGTAATCACCCTTTACGAAGTCTCGCCGATGGAGCAACTGCTTGTATATGTTGGACTGCTTGACCCGACTCTGCTCGACAGAACCTTCGGAGGACGCTTCCTGAGCCTAGTAGCTGGACTTTACCTTAATACCAAGCTTAAGTCCAGCCTTGTGGACTGACTCTTCGAACGCCTAGAGCCCTCTTAGGATCTCCTAACGAAACCTCGGGTATTCTATGAATACCAGAAATGAACCTATCTAGTCGTATCCTACGATCTGAGACTAACTCTCAGAAACAAAGAACACGAGACACTATCTAGAAATAAAAAGAAACTTATACTGAAACCTGAGTCGCTAAGTGACATGTATACTATGGAAAACTGTATAATTGAAGTCACTAAATGACTCAGATCGAGTGGAGAGGAATGATTTCAACTGATGAGGGCCTGGGGTATTTATAGCAGCTTTCTGGAGTGAATTTCTCTCAGAAATTTGATGTGGGACTCTGAACTATGGCTCGGGACGCCTGTCCTGGATCTGGGACGCCCGTCCCGGCCTGTTGACTAGGTCAGGATGGCTGTCCCGAGTCCTGGACGCCCGTCCTAGCCTGTTGACTAGGTCAGGACGCCCATCTTGACTTCGGGACGCCCACCCCGACTTCCGAACTTCTGAAAATCTCGTTTTTGCCCCGAAATTTTCCATTTTCTTCTACTTTTCACCTAACACTTCCAAAATCACAAAAACTGTTAAATTGAGTTAATAACAACCAATTAAGACCGATTTACCATCAATTTCACCCTAAATTATGCCTAAAAACATGCTAAAAATGTGATATGATTTATGCATATCATATAACCCCACACTTAGCTTTTTGCTTGTCCTCAAGCAAAGTCTACCTGAAGTTAGTGATTTTAAATCATATGTGCAGTCACTTAATTTTCTAATCATGTTTTTACTCCAAAAATTACTTCATTGAATCAGACAATTCACAACACAGGATTGACTGGTTAGGTTGCTATGACAAGGTCTCAAATGTCTCTAGTAGATTATCATGATCAAGCAGGTTTAACAACTTAACAACTAAATTGAACTCTTCTCTCAGTCACGAGGTCTTCCTGATGTGTAGTATGTGTACTAGTCTAGACCAGATAGTCAACACAATATACTCACATCTCAACTATTACCAGATAACACTTCGAACTGTCGCTAGACATACTAACAACAAACAACTTTCTGAGTTCTGAGCTTGGGTGACAAGATTTTTAATTAAGCCTTTTATTGATTTTTCTTTTATAGATTTTTCAGGGAATTTTGTGTCTGCTTTCACACGTCAACTTCAACTACCCATGTAGCGAGTCCCACTCCGATGACTCCCAGACCTACACGACCTTAGGGCATCAGGCTTTAAGTTCCCCTAAGGAGTGGTGCTCGAGTAGGAAAGGCCGCTTGCAGACTACCCTATTTATTAACTCTCTTTTTTTCTTTTCACTTTCAGCTCAGAGCATCATCTAGTCCTTTTGATTGCCAATACATCCTCAGCTGGTCTAATCTTATCTAGTTAAGGTTTGAAAAGGTAATTGGCTGAGATCTCTAATCCAAACTAAGTTGTGCTCAAGTATCAGGAATTCCCTATTCCTAATCGATAAGTTCAAGATAGTCATCACATTGTCTCCTACTAACCATACATTCTACCTACATATCATAGACATCAGCAATGTTTTACCAATCATACTGCATTTTGAAGTCTGAAAGAGTGAAAATTTTGAAAAAACAATTTTGGAAGGGTGTGAAAATATGGGGAAAACATGCAAAAATCATGCAAAAATTTTTCTACTACAGTGCACTGTGCAATGCTACCCCACACTTAAGTCTGACATTGTCCTCAGTGTTCATGCATATCTAAATTACCCCACACTTATTTGAAAATAAGGAGAAATCAAACAAAACAAAGAACTCTTACCCCACACTTATTCGACTAACTAAGTGTAAGAAGGAAAATAAAACAATAAAATAAATAACAAATAACAAAACACGAAATAAAATGAAAGAGATACTCCCTTATTCTACGAAGTCAACAGCATGCTCGGACAAATCAAAAGGTTCTCTGTAGATCTTTAAGCGTTGCCCGTTCACTTTTGAATAGTGTCATCAAAATCCATGATGACACATGCTCCGAAGGGTGATACTTCCGTGATAGTGAATGGGCCTGACCAACAGCTACGCAACTTTCCTGGGAAAAATTTGAAACGTGAGTTGTACAACAATACCTTATCTCCTGGCTCAAAATTCTTATGGGCTCTGAGTCGCCTGTCATGCCGGAGTTTACTTGTCATCTTGAACTGATGTGAGTTTTCATAGGCTTTGAGCCTCCACTCATCCAATTCGTTGAGTTGTAGAATCCAGTGTTCCTTAGTAAAGTTATCGTCGAGATTGTATTTTTGCACTGCCCAGTAAGCTCTATGTTCAAGTTCAACCGGAAGGTGGCATGCTATTCCATAGACTAGTCGATACGGTGAGAACCGCGTAGTGGTCTTGTATGCTGTGCGGAAGGCCCATAATGCATCATCCAGCTTTATGGCCCAATCCTTACGGTTAACACCCACAGTCCTTTCTAGGATTCTCTTTATTCCCCTATTGGTTACCTCAGCCTGCCCATTGGTTTGAGGATGGTAGGCTGTGGAAAAGCGATGCTGAACTCCATATTGTTGAAGTACCTTCTGTAATTGAGAGTTGTTGAAGTACCTTCTGTAATTGAGAGTTGCAGAAGTGCATACCTCGGTCACTGATTAGGGCTTTCGGACATCCAAATCTGGTGAAAATCTGCTTTAGGAATCTGCACACGACTCTAGCATCATTAGTAGGTAGGGCTTGTGCCTTAGGCTACTATGATGTACTTCTTACCAAAAGAGGGAGGAAATGGACCCATAAAGTCTATACCCCATATGTCAAATTTCTCTATACTTTTAATTACCTGTTGGGGTAGACTGTCTCGAGAAGATACGTTTCCAGCTTTCTGACAGGCATCGCACGATCCTGTGAACGCTGCGGCGTCTTTGAATATGGTAGGCCAGTAGAAGCCCGCTTCTAATACTTTTCGGGCGGTATTAGCTGCAGCTAAGTGACCGCCTGCTGGTCCGCAGTGACAATGTTCCAGAATTTGGAAACCTTCTTCTTGAGAGACGCATCTCTTGATCATCTGATCTGCACATATTCGAAACAGAAAGGGGTCTTCCCAATAGTAATATTTCAGGTCAGCAAAGAATTTTTTCCGCTGCTGACCGGTGATATCACTAGGAAGAGTCTGAGCTGCCATGTAATTTGCTATATCTGCAAACCAAGGGGGTGAGAAAATAGCAAACAGTGTACATAAGTTCTCATCCAGAAATTTGTCAGATATAATTGATTCATCTATGGCTTCTAGGGTCGGATTCTCTAGCCTAGACAAGTGGTCTGCGGCTAAGTTTTCTGCCCCTTTCTTATCCCGAATTTCTATGTTGAATTCTTGAAGCAATAAAACCCATCTGATTAATCTTGGCTTTGCGTAAGTTTTATTGAACAAGTACTTTAATGCAGAATGATCAGTATAAACAATGGTTTTAGACAGGACTAGATAAGATCGAAATTTGTCAAATGCATATACTACTGCCAATAATTCCTTTTCTGTCGTAGTGTAATTTTCCTGAGCATCAGTTAAGGTTTTACTAGCATAATATATTACATGAAATTTCTTATCATGTCTTGGTCCTAAAACAACTCCTACTGCATAGTCACTAGCGTCACACATTAGTTCAAAAGGTAGACTCCAATCAGGTGACGTCATGATAGGTGCAGTAGTTAAAAGTTCCTTAAGTCTATTAAAGGCTTTTAGACATTTTTCATCAAAGACAAATGGAACATCTTTCCCGAGTAAATTGGTCAACGACATGGCTATTAATGAGAAATCCTTTATAGACCTACGATAAAAGCCAACGTGTCCCAAAAAACTTCTAACGGCTCTCACATTATTGGGTGGAGGCAGTTTTGAAATAACTTCAATTTTGGCCTTATCTACTTCCATACCTTGGTGTGAGATCTTATGTCCTAATACGATTCCCTCTTTTACCATGAAGTGGCATTTTTCCCAATTTAAAACCAAGTTAGACTTTATACAACGTTTCAACATTAATTCCAAGTTCTTCAGACAAACCTCAAATGAATCACCAAAAACAGAAAAGTCATCCATGAATACTTCCATAGACTTTCCTAACATGTCCTCAAAGATAGTAGTCATACAACGTTGAAATGTAGCAGGTGCATTACACAAACCAAAAGGCATCCTTCTATATGCAAATGTTCCAAAAGGGCATGTGAAAGTAGTTTTATGCTGGTCCTCAGGGGAAATAGGAATTTGAAAATAACCAGAAAACCCATCAAGAAAGCAATAAAACATATGTCCAGACAATCTTTCTAACATTTGGTCAATAAAAGGAAGGGGGAAGTGGTCTTTTCGTGTGGCCGTATTTAGTTTCCTATAGTCTATGCATACACGATGACCAGTTACAGTTCTCGTAGGGATTAGTTCATTATGTTCATTTCTGACAACTGTTATACGCCTTTCTTAGGTACTACCTGCACCGGGCTTACCCACTCACTATCTGAGATAGGGTAGATAAGTCATGCAATCATTTTCAACATCACACACATTAGGATTCAACCTCCTTTGAGGTTGCACACATGGCTTATAATCATTTTCTAGAAGAATCTTATGCGAACAAAAGCTTGGATTAATACCTAGAATGTCTGCAATTTTGTAGGCAAATGCTCTTCTACACTTTCTGCACATGTCTACGGTTAGCTTCCATTGTTTTGCAGTCAAATCAGCTGCAAGAATAATGGGAAGTTTCTTGTTGTTGTCTAGGAATTCATAGCACAGATGAGTGGGCAATTCCTTCAGTTCCAAGTCTGGTGGATCTTCAAATGAAGTATGTTCTTTCTTCATCTCATCATCACCTATCTCAGTGAAACTATCAGAGTTAATTTCATATTCGGAAGAGCTAAGTTCAGTTTCCTCTAATTCTAGGGAGTCCTCACTCAAGACTTGATAGTTTGAGTATAGGTCTGTCACGTTAATTGCAATCAAGTGCTCAATAGCATCCACACAAAAGCAAGTATCATCTAAATGCATGGGATACCTAAGGGTTTCATTCAGATCAAAAGTGATGTCCTCGTTACCTACCCTTAACTTGATTTGACCATTACTGACGTCTATTAATGCTTTTGAGGTAGCTAGAAATGGCCGACCTAAGATCAGGGGCACTCCTCCTTCCCCATTCATATCTGATGTGCTTCCGACTGATATGCTAAAATAAGTGTTGTTTTACCCTATGTTGATTATGAGTAATTAAGGACTTAGATTGACTAATTGTCACATTTAGTCTCTATGCTGTCACTTAATCAGTCAGAAACTAAGGCAGAGTACTTATCGTGTAGCTAGTCTGTTGGAAAGTATCTACGATTTTAATTAATTCAAATATCATTCTCCCAGGGAAGTGGTAACGGCTTAGTAGTAACTATCCTCTTACCTTAACTCTTATCTTATGATCCAGTTATGCAATCGTTCATCAATATCTTTGATGAGAGGGTGATTCATTCTCCACTAGGTTTAAGTTTATTTACGCCTAAGAGTGTTTTACAGATAATATCATGATCCTATGTTATACTGTTCCTACATGTTGATTGACCTATCTTCGAGTATTTTAGACATGTGTTGGACTGGATTGCAACTATGTACTGAGTCTAAAGGTATACCACATCTGAGTTACCTGATAAACCGCCCTACCTTAATGACGGCCCTACTCACGGTTCGAGCTAAAGGCATCCATGAAAGCCCTATGTCACTTCGGGGATCATGCCGCTCGCCCTAACGCTGGCATAAACACACAAACTCAGCCTACTTAGACTACTCTAACAAGCAGGGTGATCTATAGGTTATTTCATCTAATATGGTAGACACCAATGCTTTCCAACTGGAAAGTCCTAAATTGATGCCTGTTAAACTAAACAGGTTATGATTAGACCGTGGTTAGGAATTATCTATAACCCTACATTTAGTTTAAAAGAAACTACATTAGACATGTAGACATAATGAATATTAAGCTGGTGGCCATTTCCGGAAAATCATAAAGAACTTCAACATGTATAACAATTACTCATAAAATCATAATGATGGGCTTCCGACTGATATGCTAAATAGGTGTTATTTTACCCTATGTTGATTATGAGTAATTAAGGACTGTGATTGACTAATTGTCACATTTAGTCTCTAAGGTGTCACTTAATCAGCCAGAACCTAAGGCAGAGTACCTATCGTGTAGCTAGTCTGTTGGAAAGTATCTACGATTTTATTAAATAATTATCGTACTCCCAGGGAAGTGGTAACGGCTTAGTAGTAACTAGCCTTTTATCCTAACTCTTATCTTATGATCCAATTATGCAATCGTCATCAATAATCTTGATGAGAGGGTGATCCATTCTTCACTAGGTTTAAGTCTAATCAAGCCTAAAAGTGTTTATAGATAAAGTTCTGATTCTATGTGATATTGTTCTTATATGTTGATTGACCTATCTTCGAGTATTTTAGATATATCTTAGCCTGGAATGCAACTATGTTCTGAGTCTAAAGGTGTACCACATCTGAGTAATCTGATATACCGCCCCATCGCCAAGGTAAACGACCCTACTCACGGTTACTACTAAAGACAGCTATGAAAGCCTATGTCACTTCGGAGATCATGCCGCTTGCCCATAACCGCAGGCATAAATGCTCTACTCAGCCTACCTAGACTACTCTAACAAACAGGGTGTTCCACATGTTATTTTATCTAGTATGGCAGACACCAATACTAATTGATGCATGTTAAACTAAACAGGTTATGAATAGACCGTGGTTAGGAATTGTCTATAACCCTAATTTTAGTTTAAAATAAACTACATTAGACATGCAGACATAATAGATATTTAAGCAGGTGGCTATTTCCGGAAAAACATAACAACTTCAACAAATATAACAAATATTCATAATAATCATAATCTCGTATTCAAATCAGTATTTGGACAAACACAATAACAACATATAAAGAGAGAGACAGGGGGGACTGATGCCATAAAGAAATCACCCTTTACGTAGTCACGCCGTTGGAGCGTACTGCTATATATGTCGTACTGCTTGACCCGACTCTGCTCGTCAGAACCTTCGGAGGACGCTTCCTCAGCCTAGTAACTGGGCTTTACCTTAATACCCAGCTTAAGCCCAGCCCTATGAACTGACTCTTCGAACGCCTAGTGATGTGTGGATTCCGGTTGACTTACTAAATAGGTGTTATTTTACCCTATGATGATTATGATTAATTAAGGACTGTGATTAACTAATTGTCACGTTTAGTCTTATGGTGTCACTTAATCAGCCAGAATCTAAGGCAGAGTACCTATCGTGTAGCTAGTCTATTGGAAAGTATCTACGATTTTAATTATCGTACTCCCAGGGAAGTGGCAACGGCTTAGTAGTAACTAGCCTCTTATCCTAACTCTTATCTTATGATCCAGTTATGCAATCTTCATCAAATCTTTTGATGAGAGGGTGATCCATTCTCCACTAGGTTCAAGTCTAATTAACCCTAGAAGTGTTTTAAAGATAAATTCTGATTCTATGTTATACTGTTCCTATATGTTGATTGACCTATGTTCGAGTATTTTAGATGCATCTTAGCCTGGATTGCAACTATGTTCTGTGTCTAAAGGCGTACCACATCCGAGGTCTCTAATAAACCGCCCTACCTTAATGACGGCCCTACTCACGGTTCGGGACGAAGGCATCCATGAAAGCCCTATGTCACTTCGGGGATCATACCGCTTGCCCTAGCCGCCGGCATAATCGGACTCAGCTCGGCTCCTACCTAGACTACTTTAACAGGCAGGGTGTTCAACATGTTATTTTATCTAGCATGGCAGACACCAATACTATTGATGCCTGTTAAACTAAACAGGTTATGATTAGACCGTGGTTAGGAATTGTCTATAACCCTAACTTTAGTTTAAAAGAGCACATTAAACATGCAGACATAGTGAATATTTAGCAGGTGGCTATTTCCGGAAAAATATAACAACTTCAACATATAAAACAACTATTCATAAAAATCATAATCTGATATTCAAAATAAGTATTTGGACAGACACAGTAACAACGTATAAAGAGAGGGACCGGGGGGACCAATGCCATAAAGAAATCACCCTTTACGTAGTCACTGTGGGACTGTGCTCCTTTGTATGTCGTACTGCCGACCCGACTCTATTTGACAGAGCCTTCGGAGGACGCTTCCTCAGCCTAGTAACTGGGCTTTACCTTCGACTCTCGGCTTAAGCCCAGCCCTGTGGACTGACTCTTCGAACGCCTAGAGCTCTCTTAGGGTTTCCTAACGATACCCCGGGTATTCTATGAACACCGGAAACGAACCTATCTATAGAAACCTAAGATCTGAGACTATTTCTCAGAAACTAAACAAAACACTAATAAGAAAGAAAACTGAGATCTGAGTCTCTAAGTGAGTTGTGTACTGGAAAATTGTACACTGGAGACCACTAAATGACTCAGATCGAGTGGAGAGGGATGAATTCAACTGCTGGAGGCCTAGGGTATTTATAGCAGCTTCCAGGAGTGAAAATCTCTGAAAAATTCGATGTGGGACAGCTTCTGGCGGTTCGGGACGCCCGTCCTGGTTCGGGACGCCCGTCCCGGGTCAGGACGCCCGTCCTGGCGGTTTGACTGGGTCGGGACGCCCGTCCCGGGTTCGGGACGCCCGTCCCGGACCTTTGACCGGGTCAATATTTCCAAAAATTGCGTTTTTGCCCCAGAATTTGCTATTTTCGTCTACTTTTCACCTGACACTTCCAAAATCATAAAAACCGTGAAATCAAGTAAATAGTAAACAATTAATGTCAATTTACTCTCAATTTCACATTAAAACATATATAAAAACATGCTAAAAATGTGATACGATTTTCGCGTATCAGATAACCCCACACTTAGCTTTTTGCTTGTCCTCAAGCAAAGTCTACATGGAGTTAGTGATTCTAAATCGTAGTGCAGTCACTTAAATTCCTAGTCATGTTTTTATTCCAAAAATTTTTCAGACAATTCTTAATACAAGTCTGATTGGTTAGGTTGCTATGACAAGGTCTCAGATGTTTTTAGTAGTTTGTTATGATCAGGCAGAAAACAAATCAACAACTAGGTTGAACCTTTCTCTTAGTCATAGGGTCTTCCTGATGTGTAGTGTGTGTACTAGTCCAGACCAGATAGTCAACACAATGGCTCCTATCTTAACTGCTACCAGATAACCCTTCGACCTATCGCTAGACATGCTGACAACAGATAACTTTCTGAGTTCTGAGCTTTGGTGATAAGATTTTTAACGTTTTAGCACTTAGTTATTTTCTTTATAGATTCAGGGTATTTCGAGTCTACTTAGAACACGTCAACTTCAACTACCCATGTAACGAGTCCCACTCCGATGACTCCCAGACCTACACGGCCTTAGGGCATCAGGCTTTAAATTCCCCGAAGGAGTGGTGCTCGAGTAGCGAAGGCCGCTGGCAAACTACCCTTATTATAATTAATTTCCTTAAGTTCTTTTCACTTTTAGCTCAGAGTCTCATCTAGTCGTTCTAACTGCCAATATATCCACAACTGGTCTAGTTTTATCTAGTTAAGTCTCGAATAGGCAATTGGTTGAGGTTTCTAATCCAGACAGGGTTGTGCTCAGTTATCAGGAATTCCCTATTCCTAGTCAATCAGTCCAAGATAGCTATTAACTATCTCCTACTAACCATAACATACTACCTACATATCATAGACATAAGCAATTTGTTTAACCAAGCATACTGCATTTAGAAGTCTGAAAGACGGAAAGATTTTGAAAAAATTTTGGAGGGTGTGAAAATACAGGGAAAACAAGCAAAAGCATGCGAAAAATTTTTCAAACTGCTAAGTGCACCGTGCACTGCTACCCCACACTTAAGGCTGGCACTGTCCTCAGTGGTCATGCACATCTACCCCACATTTATTTCGAAACAAGAAATAAAACACAAAAGAGTCTTACCCCACACTTATTTGAAAATAAGTAAAACAGAAAAGAAAGCATTCTGTATTGGTAAGTAAGACATAAAATAAAATAAAATGATGCAAACAATTCTGTATTTCATATAAATCAATTTTATACACAGATTCATACGTCATACAGCCCAGACATGCTTATATACATAGAACAAGAAAAACAAAAGAAAAGAAAGAAAAGAGAAAGAGAGACTAAGAACCCGGCGGGTCGCCGTCCAGTGGACCGAGGTCTGTTAAGTCGAACTCGAAGTTTTCCGCTACTCGAGAAGTCTGCTGATGTATCTCCTCGATCCTGCTGGTGGTCATGGCGATCCTGTCATCCATCATCGCCAAACGTCTGTCAATCTTCTCTTCCATCATCGTCAGCCGTCTGTCAATCCTCTCCATGTCTCGACTGTATCGGGCTGATAATTCTGCCAATCCGTGCGACATGTGTCGTTCGAAGGCAGTACGTGGCACGAACGTCTCGGATGGAGGGATCTGTGCTGGAGCTGCTTCTGATGCCGATGCTTGTCCTGGCTGATCCGTGTGGATGGTGTAGCGGCCGCTCGCATCCCGGACCACCATTCCCATGTTCCGTAGGATGGTAAAGTCAGCGGGAACGGTGGTCGGGGCGACCAGGGTCAGCTCTGAGCTCTCTATATCCAATTCCAGGTAGTGAGCTATCCTGGTGATGAATGGCCCGAGCCCCAAACACTGTTTCCGAGTGTCTGTAGCAAAACCCCTCATGATGACCGTGATAAGTCGAGCCATCTCTACTGTGGCTCCCGTATGCATGTTGGCCAAGAGAAATGTCTCCATCTGGGTGACAGTTCCAGGGGCCGTCCTTCGTCCTGACAGTGTATGTGCAATGATAGCATGCAGGTAACGAAGAGTAGGATAAATACCTGTGGCCTTTGAGGAGCCGTGCTGGTATGGGGCACCCGTCATGCAAATATGTGCCCAGGCAGTGGAGACGTCTGCAGACGTGAAGTCTCGAACTGCTGCGGAGTATGCGGGCGTATCCAGCTCATCTCTCTGCCAGATACCCAGGGCGACGCCGAACTCGCCCATGCTCATCGATCGGTCTATTCCGCCCAAGCGGAATGTGATCTGCTCCTGGTGGCATGCAAAGGATGCATAGAACTCACATACCAGCTCCAGGTATGTGGGCTCTGTGACGATGAATACTCGACTGTAAGGTGGTACGTCGAGTATGCGTCTGATCTCAGCCTCTACTCCCAGTGTCTGTACTGCTGCCCAATCCAAGGTTCTGCCCGTCAGTATCGTGCGTCCGGTGAATCCGTGGCATCTCTCCTGATATGCTGTGCTGGAGGGAAACAGCATAAAAGGGTGCGTTACTGAGGTGACTGTCATAGTGGATGTGGTACGAGCACGTTTGGCAGCCATTTGGGTTGAAAGTGTTCGAGAGATTTTGAGAGTTTGGAGTAGGAAGGAGGATTCGAGTTCAAATTCTGGAGGTGAATTTGAATTCAGAAGGATGAAATTAGGTTAGGGGAAGATTTCGAAATGTTTGGCGGGAAATTCGAATTTTGGAGGGAAATTCGAATTTGGAAGGAAAATTAAAATTCAAATTTTGGAGGGAAATTTGAAATTTTAAATTTGAAAAGTTTGCCAAAGGTAAGAGAGAGAGAGTTATTTGAGAGAGGTGGATTTTTGGAAGTGAATTTTGAGGGAAAAATGAAAAAATTGGGATTTTATAGAAGGAGCTGCCTTCGGGACGCCCGTCCCGGAGGCAGGACGCCCGTCCCGCTGGACGCCCGTCCAGAACCGGGACGCCCGTCCCGGGTTGCCTCGGGACGCGTGCCAATTCCGAAAAAGAAGAAAAAAAAAAAAAATTTTTTTTTCTTTTTTTTTTCGTAACTCCCTGCAATCCTCGAGATACCAAAAATAATCACAATTTTTAATAAATCTTCATGTTCATCCATTCAGTTTCGGAAGCTGTTAAAAACTCTATGCAAAAATTCCTCAATCTCACTTTTTCGAAAATCATGACTACCCTAATTTTATTCCAATTTTAAATTTAGCAAGAAAAACAAAAAATTGAGTTTATACAATTTAGTTAATGAAAAATAAATTGTAATTGCAAAATTTTCGTTTTTCATAAAATGTCTGAAGAAAATTGTTGAATATAAAGGACCCATTAAAAAAAAAAAGTTTGAAAAAAAATAGAAAATATGGGTCAAATATTCAGGTTTAGTTCAAACGAAATATTTGCTAAAAAGTAAAAGTGAAAGAATCTTCCCTTTTTAACGAATCCTATCTCTGATCTCCTGTAGCTCTGTCCGAATGCTCCGCATCTCTATGCGTATTGTTCGCATCTCCTCCCTCTGCCTGTTTTGCTCACTGCGTAGATCAGCCATTTCTCGGAGTAATTGCGCACCTTGGTTCTCCTGGAGATTGACCGTGGCTCTGAGTCGGTCTACGTTAGTTGTGATGTTTAGACTGATTTGGTCTAAATGACACAGTCTGCTGGCGATCCCTTGGTCCATCTCATAGACCCTTTGAGTTAGTGTGTCTATCTGCACGGACAACATTGAATAATAACCATTAGTGCTTCCTGCAGATGAAGGGGTGCGCTCATTGGTGTTGGGTGTAGTAGGAGAAGTGGGTGAATTTTGGGTTTGGTCAGTAGGGGGTGGTGGATTTATGGGAATTCTCTGGGCAGGAGGTTGGATTGGAGATCTCTGGGGTTCTTCCCTAGGAGGGAAGGTATCCTCAGACGGATCTTCTTCTATGGGACTGTGGGTGTTCAGGAATCGTCTCACTAGTTCACTGGCATCAGGGCTTGAGTTTACTTCCACTGGTTGTGAAGGCAGAGTCCCTCGTGGCACTTCTGGTGCAGGCCTAGAGGGGCCTCTGGCTTTGTCTTCTTCGGTCCTGGGGTGTCAGGATTCTCGGTTTTCTTTGCCTGGTTGGTGGCTGCCCTTGTTCTTTTCATCTTTGAATGCAAGTCTGGTTAGAAATAACAAATAACAAAAACAGAAAGGTGAAGAAAGCAAGAAAAATATTTTATGGATTTTGAAATTTTTTTTTTAGAAAGCAGGTAAAATTCCTAAATATGGTTTTAGAATAATTTTCTAAAATTTGATTATCCTAAGTGTTAATTTCAGATATTATCTAAAATTAATTATTTATGATAATCCTATATTCAGGAAAGTGATTGTCTAACTAGTATAAGATAAGTGTAAATTAAAAGTCTAGGTTACTACCGTTACCTATCATAAGTTTCTAGAATTGTGGCCATAATCCTAAATTCATTATGATATTTCCCCGGCAACGGCGCCAAAAATCTGAGTGTGGATTCCGGTTGACTTACTAAATAGGTGTTATTTTACCCTATGATGATTATGATTAATTAAGGACTGTGATTAACTAATTGTCACGTTTAGTCTTATGGTGTCACTTAATCAGCCAGAATCTAAGGCAGAGTACCTATCGTGTAGCTAGTCTATTGGAAAGTATCTACGATTTTAATTATCGTACTCCCAGGGAAGTGGCAACGGCTTAGTAGTAACTAGCCTCTTATCCTAACTCTTATCTTATGATCCAGTTATGCAATCTTCATCAAATTTTTGATGAGAGGGTGATCCATTCTCCACTAGGTTCAAGTCTAATAACCCTAGAAGTGTTTTAAAGATAAATTCTGATTCTATGTTATACTGTTCCTATATGTTGATTGACCTATGTTCGAGTATTTTAGATGCATCTTAGCCTGGATTGCAACTATGTTCTGTGTCTAAAGGCGTACCACATCCGAGGTCTCTAAAACGCCCTACCTTAATGACGGCCCTACTCACGGTTCGGGACGAAGGCATCCATGAAAGCCTATGTCACTTCGGGGATCATACCGCTTGCCCTAGCCGCCGGCATAATCGGACTCAGCTCGGCTCCTACCTAGACTACTTTAACAGGCAGGGTGTTCAACATGTTATTTTATCTAGCATGGCAGACACCAATACTAATTGATGCCTGTTAAACTAAACAGGTTATGATTAGACCGTGGTTAGGAATTGTCTATAACCCTAACTTTAGTTTAAAAGAGCACATTAAACATGCAGACATAGTGAATATTAGCAGGTGGCTATTTCCGGAAAAATATAACAAACTTCAACATATAAAAAACTATTCATAAAAATCATAATCTGATATTCAAAATAAGTATTTGGACAGACACAGTAACAACGTATAAAGAGAGGGACCGGGGGACCAATGCCATAAAGAATCACCCTTTACGTAGTCATGCCGTGGGACTGTGCTCCTTTGTATGTCGTACTGCCGACCCGACTCTATTGACAGAGCCTTCGGAGGACGCGTTCTCAAGCCTAGTAACTGGGCTTTACCTTCGACTCTCGGCTTAAGCCCAGCCCTGTGGACTGACTCTTCGAACGCCTAGAGCTCTCTTAGGGTTTCCTAACGATACCCCGGGTATTCTATGAACACCGGAAACGAACCTATCTATAGAAACCTAAGATCTGAGACTATTTCTCAGAAACTAAACAAACACTAATAAGAAAGAAAACTGAGATCTGAGTCTCTGAGTGAGTTGTGTACTGGAAAATTGTACACTGGAGACCACTAAATGACTCAGATCGAGTGGAGAGGGATGAATTCAACTGCTGGAGGCCTAGGGTATTTATAGCAGCTTCCAGGAGTGAAAATCTCTGAAAAATTCGATGTGGGACAGCTTCTGGCGGTTCGGGACGCCCGTCCTGGCGGTTTGACTGGGTCGGGACGCCCGTCCCGGACCTTTGACCGGGTCAATATTTCCAAAAATTGCGTTTTTGCCCCAGAATTTGCTATTTTCGTCTACTTTTCACCTGACACTTCCAAAATCATAAAAACCGTGAAATCAAGTAAATAGTAAACAATTAATGTCAATTTACTCTCAATTTCACATTAAAACATATATAAAAACATGCTAAAAATGTGATACGATTTTCGCGTATCACCTAGAGCCCTCTTAGGATCTCCTAACGAAATCCCAGGTATTCTATGAATACCAGAAACGAACCTATCTATCAAACCCTAGGATCTGAGACTATTTCTCAGAAACTAGAAAAACGAACACAAAAAGGAAAGAAAGAAAACTTCTACTGAAATCTGAGTCTCCGAGTGAGTTGTGTACTCGAGAATTGTACACTGGAAACCACTGAATGACTCAGATCGAGTGGAGAGGGATGAATTCAACTGAGGAAGGCCTGGGGTATTTATAGCAGCTTTCTGGAGTGATTTTCTCTCAAAAATTCAATGTGGGACTTGACTTTCTGGTTCGGGACGCCCGTCCCGGTATGTTGACCAGGTCAGGACGGCCGTCCCGAGTCCTGGACGCCCGTCCCGACCTGTTGACCAGGTCAGGACACCCGTCTTGAAACGGGACGCCCGTCCTGAACCGGGACGCCCTCCCCGAAGTCCAAACTTCTGAAAAATTGCGTTTTTGCCCTGAAATTTGCCATTTTCTTCCACTTTTCACCTGACACTTCCAAAATCATAAAAGCTGTGAAATTGAGTTAAAATGAACAATTAAGACCAATTTACCCTCAATTTCACCTTAAATCATGCCTAAAAACATGCTAAAAATGTGATATGATTTATGCATATCATATAACCCCACACTTAGCTTTTTGCTTGTCCTCAAGCAAAGTCTACTTGAAGTTAGTGATTCTAAATCATAGTGCAGTCACTTAAAATTCCTAGTCATGTTTTTATTCCAAAAATTTATTCAGACAATTCTTAACACAGGTCTGACTGGTCAGGTTGCTATGACAAGGTCTCAAATGTCTCTAGCAGATTGTTATAGTTAAGCAGAAAACAACTTAACAACTAGGTTGAACTCCTTTCTTAGTCACAAGGTCTTCCTGATGTGTAGTGTGTGTACTAGTCTAGACCAGATAGTCAACACAATATACTCTCGTCTTAACTACTACCAGATAATATTTCGACCCTGTTTCTAGACATAATAACAATAGACAACTTTCTGAGTTCTGAGCCTTGGCGATCAGATTTTTAATGATTTAGCATTTATGGATTTTCTTTATAGATGTAGGGTATTTTGAGTCTGCTTAGAACACGTCAACTTCAACTACCCATGTAGCGAGTCCCACTCCGATGACTCCCAGACTTACACGACCTTAGGGCATCAGGCTTTAAGTTCCCCGAAGGAGTGGTGCTCGAGTAGCGAAGGCCGCTGGCAAACTACCCTTATTTAATTAACTTTCTTTTATTTCTTTTCACTTTTAGCTCAGAGTCTCATCTAGTCATTCTAATTGTCAAAACATCCACAACTGGTCTAATTTTATCTAGTTAAGGCTTGAAAAGGTAATTGGCTGAGGTCTCTAATCCAGATAAAGTTGTGCTCAGTTATCAGGAATTCCCTATTCCTAATCAATTAGTTCAAGATAGCTATCACATTGCCTCCTACTAACCATAACATTCTACCTACATATCATAGACATAAGCAATGTGTAACCAATCATACTGCATTTAGAAGTCTGAAAGAATGAAAAAATTTGAAAATTGTTTTGGAAGGGTGTGAAAATATGAAAATATGGGGAAAACAAGCAAAATCATGCAAAAATTTTCTCACTACAGTGCACTATGCACTGCTACCCCACACTTAAGTCTGATACTGTCCTCAGTGTTCATGCATTTCTAAGCTACCCCACACTTATTTGAAAACAAGAAACAAAACAAACAAAAAAAGCTCTTACCCCACACTTATTTGAATAACTACGGGTAAGAAGGAACATAAATTACTGAAAGAAATAACAAAATAAAAAATAGAATGAAAGAGATACTCCCTTATTCTGTGAGGTCCACAGTCTGCTCGGATGAGTCAAACGGCTCTTTGTAAATCTTTAGGCGTTGTCCGTTTACTTTTTGAATAATGCCATCAGAATCCATGATGTCACATGCTCCGAAATGTGATACTTTCGTGATTGTGAATGGTCCTGACCAACAGCTACGCAGCTTTACTGGGAACAATTTTAACCGTGAGTTGTATAGCAATACCTTATCTCCTGGTTCAAACTTCTTCTGGGTTCTGAGTCGCCTCTCATGCCGGAGTTTACTTGTCATCTTGAATTGGTGTGATTTTTCATAGGCTTTGAGCCTCCACTTATCCAATTCATTGAGTTGTAGAGTCCGGCGTTCCTTAGTTAAATTATCGTCGAGGTTGCATTTTTGTATCGCCCAATAAGCTCTGTGTTCAAGTTCGACCGAAAGGTGACATGCTTTTCCATAGACTAGTCGATAGGGTGAGAATCTCGTAGTGGTCTTGTATGCTGTACGGAAGGCCCATAATGCGTCCTCCAACTTATTGGCCCAATCCTTACGATTAACACCCACAGTCTTTTCTAAGATTCTCTTTATTCCCCTATTGGTTACCTCAGCCTGCCCATTGGTTTGGGGATGGTAGGCTGTGGAAATGCGATGCTGAACTCCATACTGCTGAAGTACCTTCTGTAATTGAGAGTTGCAGAAGTGTGTACCTCGATCACTGATTAGGGCTTTTGGACATCCAAATCTGGCCAAAATCTGCTTAAGGAATTTGCATACGACTCTAGCATCATTAGTAGGTAGGGCCTGTGCCTCAGGCCATTTTGAAAAATATTCCACAGCTACTATGATGTACTACTTACCAAAAGAGGGAGGGAATGGACCCATGAAGTCTATACCCCATATATCAAATATTTCTACACTTTGAATTACCTGTTGGGGTAGACTGTCTCGAGAAGAAATGGTTCCAGTTTTCTGACAAGCATCGCACGATCCTGTGAATGTTGCGGCATCCTTGAATATGGTAGGCCAGTAGAAGCCTGCTTCTAATACTTTTCGGGCGGTATTAGCTGCAGCTAAGTGATCGCCTGTTGGTCCGCAGTAACAGTGTTCCAGAATTTGGAAACCTTCTTCTTGAGAGACACATCTTCTGATCATCTGGTCTGCACATATTCGAAACAGAAAAGGATCTTCCCAATAGTAATATTTCAGGTCAGCAAAGAATTTATTTCTTTGTTGAGTCTTGATATCACTAGGGAGAGTCCGGGCTGCCAAGTAATTTGCTATATCTGCAAACCAAGGGGGTGAGAAAATAGCAGACAATGCACATAGATTCTCATCCGGAAATTTATCAGATATGATTATTTCATCAATGGCTTCTAGGGTCAGATTCTCTAGCCTAGACAGGTGGTCTGCGGTTAAGTTTTCTGCCCCTTTCTTATCCCGAATTTCTATGTCAAATTCTTGAAGCAATAAAACCCATCTAATTAATCTTGGTTTTGCGTCGGTTTTATTGAACAAGTATTTTAGTGCAGAATGATCAGTATAAACAATAGTTTTAGACAGGACTAGATAAGATCGGAACTTATCAAATGCATATACTATTGCTAATTATTCCTTTTCTGTCGTAGTGTAATTTTCCTGAGCATCAGTTAAGGTTTTACTAGCATAATATATTACATGAAATTTCTTATCATGTCTTTATCCTAAAACTACTCCTACTGCATAGTCACTAGCATCACACATAAGCTCAAAAGGTAGACTCCAGTCGGGTGATGTCATGATAGGTGCAGTGGTTAAAAGTTCCTTAAGTCTATTAAAAGCTTTTAGACATTTTTCATCAAAGACAAACGGAACATCTTTTCCGAGTAAATTGGTCAACGACCTAGCTATTAATGAAAACTCTTTTATAAACATACGATAAAAGCCAGCGTGCCCCAAAAATTTCTAACGGCTCTCACATTTTTGGGAGGAGGTAGTTTCGAAATAACTTCAATTTTGGCCTTATCTACTTCCATACCTAGGTGTGAGATCTTATGTCCTAAAACGATTCCCTCTCTTACCATGAAGTGGCATTTTTCCCAATTTAAAACCAGGTTAGATTTGATACAACGTTTCAACATTAACTCCAAGTTCTTTAGACAAACCTCAAATGAATTACCAAACACAGAAAAGTCATCCATAAATACTTCCATAGATTTTCCTAACATGTCCTCAAAGATAGCAGTCATACAACGTTGAAATGTAGCAGGTGCATTACATAAACCAAAAGGCATCCTTCTATATGCAAATGTTCCAAAAGGGCATGTGAACGTAGTTTTATGCTGGTCCTCAGGGGAAATAGGAATTTGAAAATAACCAGAAAACCCATCAAGAAAGCAATAAAACATGTGTCCAGATAATCTTTCTAACATTTGGTCAATAAAAGGAAGGGGGAAGTGATCTTTTCGTGTGGCCGTATTTAGTTTTCTATAGTCTATGCATACACGATGACCAGTTACAGTTCTCGTAGGGATTAGTTCATTATGCTCATTCCTAACAACTGTTATACCGCCTTTCTTAGGTACTACCTGCACCGGGCTTACCCACTCACTATCTGAGATAGGGTAGATAAGTCCTGCATCTAATAGTTTAATGACTTCTTTCTTAACAACATCACACACATTAGGATTCAACCTCCTTTGAGGTTGCACACATGGCTTATACTCATTTTCTAGAAGAATCTTATGCGAACAAAAGCTTGGATTAATACCTGGATGTCTGCAATTTTGTAGGCAAAGGCTCTTCTATACTTTCTGCACATGTCCACAGTCGCTTCCTTTGTTCTGCAGTCAGATCAGCTGCAAGAATAATGGGAAGTTTCTTGTTGTCATCTAGGAATTCGTAGCACAGATGAGTGGGTAGTTCCTTCAGCTCTAAGTCTGGTGGATCTTCAAACGAGGTTCGTTCTTTCTTCATCTCATCATCACCTATCTCAGTGAAGCTATCAGAAGTATTTTCATTTTCAGAAGAGCTAAGTTCAGGCTCCTCTAATTCTAGGGAGTCCTCACTTAGGACTTGATAGTTTGAGCATAGGTCTGTCACGTTAATTGCAATCAAGTGTTCCATGGCATCCACACAAAAACAAGTATCATCTAAATGCATGGGATACCTAAGGGTTTCATTTAGATCAAAAGTGATGTCATCATTTCCTACCCTTAACTTGATTTGACCATTACTGACGTCTATTAATGCTTTTGAGGTAGCTAGAAATGGTCGACCTAGGATCAGGGGCACTCCTCCTTCCCCATTCATATCCATGACAACAAAATCCACAGGAAACACAAATTTTCCGACCTTTACTAAGAGATCTTCAATTATTCCTTTGGGGATTTTGACTGTCCTATCTGCAAGTTATATGCACATCCTAGTCGTTTTCAAATCATGCAATCCTAATTTATCAAATAAACTAGATGGCATAAGATTGATACTAGCTCCTAAGTCTGCTAATGCATGCATGTTAGTAATATTTCCAATTGTACATGGCAAGGTAAAACAACCAGGATCTTTTTGTTTAGACGGTAGTTTATTCAACAGGACCGCCAAACATTCTTCATTAAGAACCACCTTGTCCATGTCAAATTTTCTTTTATTACTAACAACTTCTTTTAAAAACTTAGCATACTTTGGCATTTCAGAAATAACATCAAGTAAAGGTAAATTAACATGAATCTGACTAAAATTCTTAAGAAACTTTTCAAATTGCTCCTTATCTTTATTGTGCATAAGTCTGGCATGGTAAGGTACTTTTGGCCAGTACTCAGGAATAAACTCCGTCTTCCCATTCCTTGCTACTTCGATTTCGACATCCGTCGGCGTTGGGTCCTTGGAGCCTTCTTCTGGTTCATTCAGTTTGAGGGTTGGTCTCAGTGTTGCTTGGTAGCGTTCCCTGGGACCTGTGAGAGAAATGGGTGGATAGCTGACCAATTTGTCTCTCTAAAGTTTGTATAGCAGCTTGTGTGTTTCTGATTGTTTGCTCGGTCTGCTTCTGTCTATTCTCGTTCTGCTGGATTCTTTCCGCGTGAGCTTCTTGGGTCTTCCTGTTGGATTCTATCATTTCCTTGTTAGAGTCGGAAATGCTCTTCAGCATGTCTCTGAATTCTTGCATGGGGTCAGTTGGAACGATGTAGTTCCTTGGTGCAGGCAGAGCGACTTGCTGGTTCTACGGATATGGCAGTTGTTGAGGTACTCTTTTCTGGAAGTTAGTAGTCCCGGAATTGTTTCTCCAGCCAAATCCCGGATGGTTCTTCCAAGTGGGATTGTAGGTATTTCCTATAGGAGCAGAATTCACTGCGTCCACTTGTTCCGTATCCTCTGGAATAGTTAATATCCCATTACCATAACAATCTCCACTGAAATGTGGTCCTTGGCAGAATTGGCAGACTTGGTATACTGACTGAACGCTTTTCCCCTATTGGAAGGCATTCAGCTGATTAGTAATGCTGGCCTTCAGTACCTCAAATTGATCATCAGTGGAGGCAACGACCGCATTTACTGGTTGCTTCTTAGCTCGGCCACTTGTGCGCTAGTTCTTGCTATTCCTGTAGAGTCTCTCCAAAGCGTTTCTAGCATCTACATCACTCATTCCATTGAAACCGCTCTGGGGATTGAGTCCATCAAGAATTTGCTTACCCATGTCTGACATACCCCCGTAAAATTGCTGAATCAGCAATTCTTCGGTTAGTCCATGTTGGGGGCAGAGCCTGAGTAGCTCCTTGAATCTGTCCCAAGCTTCGATCACTGTCTCATCAGCAGCTTGAGTAAAACTAGACAGAGCCCTTCGATATTCTAGGACTCTTGCTGCAGAGTAGTATTCTTCTAGGAAGGCTTTGCTCAACTCGTCCCAAGAGGTGATGGAGTTAGTAGGTAGCTGGGCCAACCATCTCTTATCTCTGTGATACGCAAAAATCGTATCACCTTTTTAGCATGTTTTTATATATGATTTAGGGTGACATTGAGAGTAAATTGATCTTAATTGTTTACTATTTACTTAATTTCACAGTTTTTATGATTTTGCCTACAGGTGATAAAAGATAGGCTTTATTTACCTATGTCGATTATGAGTAATTAAGGACTGAGTCTTACTAACTGTCACTTAGCATTCAATTATTGTCACTTAATCAATCAGAACCTAAGGCAGAGTACCTATCGTGTAGCTAGTCTGTTGGAAAGTATCTACGATGTTATTAAGTTAAATATCGTACTCCCAGGGAAGTGGTAACGGCTTAGTAGTAACTAGCCTTTATCCTAACTCCTATCTTATAATCCAATTATGCAATCTTCATCAATGACTT
Organism: Asclepias syriaca; assembly: GCA_027405835.1. Classification (NCBI taxonomy): domain Eukaryota; kingdom Viridiplantae; phylum Streptophyta; class Magnoliopsida; order Gentianales; family Apocynaceae; genus Asclepias; species Asclepias syriaca. The sequence continues at coordinate 13,698,102 of CM049932.1, forward strand.
TGATGAGAGGGTGATCCATTCTCCACTAGGTTTAAGTCTAATTAATCATAGAAGTGTTTTATAGATGAGTCCTTGATACGCGAAAATCGTATCACCTTTTTAGCATGTTTTTACGTATGAATTTGGGTGAAATCAAGGGCAATTTGATCTTGATTGTGCATTATTCACTTAATTTCACAGTTTTTATGATTTTGGAAGTGTCAGGTGCAAAGTAGACGAAAACAGCAAATTTTGGGGCAAAAACGCAATTTTTGGAAATGTTGACTCGGTCAAAGGTCCGGGACGGGCGTCCCGACCAAGTCAAGGCACCTGGACGGGCGTCCCAATCCGGGATGGGCATCCCGAGCCGCCAGAAGCTGTCCCACATCAAATATTTCAGAGATTTTCACTCCGGGAAGCTGCTATAAATACCCCAGGCCTCCAGCAGTTGAATTCATTCCTCTCCACTCGATCTGAGTCATTTAGTGGTGTCCAGTGTACAATTCTCTAGTACACAACTCACTCAGAGACTCGGATCTCAGTTTTCTTTCTTGTTAGTGTTTTGTTTTAGTTTCTGAGAAATAGTCTCAGATCTTAGGTTTCTATAGATAGGTTCATTTCTGGTATTCATAGAATACCCGGGATTTCGTTAGGAGATCCTAAGAGGGCTCTAGGCGTTCGAAGAGTCAGTCCACAGGGCTAGGCTTAAGCCCAGGATGTAAGGTAAAGTCTAGCTACTAGGCTGAGGAAGCGTCCTCCGATAGTTCTGGCGAGCAGAGTCGGGTCAAGCAATACGGCATATACAGCAGTACGCTCCATCGGCGAGACTTCGTGAAGGGTGAATTCTTTATGGCATCGGTCCCCCTGTCCCTCTCTTATATGTTGTTATTGTGTTTGTCCAAATAACTGTTTGAATACCAGATTATGTTTTTATGAATATTTGTTATTTATGTTGAAGTATTATGTTTTTCTAGAAATGGCCACCTGCTTAAATATCCATTATGTCTGCATGTTTATTGTCGTTCTTTTAAACTGAAATTAGGGTTATAGACAATTCCTAACCACGGTCTATTCATAACCTGTTTAGTTTAACAGGCATCAATTAGTATTGGTGTCTGCCATACTAGATAAAATAATCTGCGGAACACCCCGTTGGTTGAAAGTAGTCTAGGTAGGCTGAGTAGAGTTTTATGCCGGCGGTTATGCGACGAGCAATATGATCCCCAAAGTGACATAGAGCGGTCATTGCTGACTTTAGTCCGAGCCGTGAGTAGGGTCGTTACCCTTAACGGTGGGGCGGTAGCGTAGAAACTCAGATGTGGTAACCTTTAGACACATAACATAGTTGCAATCCAGGCCAAGACATGTCTAAAACACTCGAATATAGGTCAATCAACGTATAGTAAGAGTATAACATAAAATCAGGATCTAATCTTTAAAACACTTTCAGGTTTAGCTAGACTTAAACCTAGTGGAGAATGAATCACCCTCTCATCAAAATTATTGATGAAGATTGCATAACTGGATTATAAGATAAGAGTTAGGAAGAAAGGCTAGTTACTATTAAGCCGTTGCCACTTCCCTGGGAGTACGATATTTATTTAATAAAATCGTAGATACTTTCCAACAGACTAGCTACACGATAGGTACTCTGCCTTAGGTTCTGGCTGATTAAGTGACACCATAGAGACTAAATGTGACAATTAGTCAATCACAGTCCTTAATTATTCATAATCAACATAGGGTAAAATAACACCTATTTAGCACATCGGTCGGAAATACATCAGATTTTTGGCGCCGTTGCCGGGGAAATATCATAATGAATTTAGGATTAAAGGCCACAAATCTAGAGACTTATGATAGGTAACGGTAGTAACCTAGACTTTAGACCCAACACTTATGTTATACTAGTTAGACAATCACTTTCCGAAATATAGGGTTATCATAACTAATTAATTTTAGATAATATCTGAAATTAAGACACTTAGGATAATCAAATTTTAGAAAATTATTCTAAAACCATATTAAGGAAATTTACCTGCTTTCTAAATTAAACATAAAAAGAAAAAAAAATGTTAAAAATTTAAAATCCCAAAAAGAATGTATCTTTCTTGCTATACGGTGAGTTGTTCCTTTTCCCTATCTCTTTTTTTTTTAGTTGTTTTCTTAGTTGCTCTTTTTCGTGTTTTTCTTCCTTTAGTTAATTTCGAAGAAATAAAAATGGAAATGAGGATAAAATATATTTTCTTCTGAGTTGTAAAATGTTGGCTTAGATTTTTATCGGGAAGAAACTCTATTTTAGAATTTTCTTAGAGTCATGCCGGCCTTATTAGGATGAGTTATGAAATAGTTTTTCCTTAATAGCCAGACCTTTGAATGTTCTATTGGAAAAAGGATGTTCCTTTTGTTTTGCTGATAATTGCATGAGATTTTTTTGAAAACCAAAAGGAATTATTGCAACCATTATGACATCACCTGATTGAAATCTGCTTTTTGAATGAATATGTGATGTAATAAGAATTGTTTTAGACAGAAACATGATAAGAAAGTTCATGCATGATAAATTCCGATCTTATCTAGTCTTGTCTAGAAACAATAGGTGACACTGATCACTCCAAGATATCTGTGTTCAATAAAACTAATGCTGAACCATCCTTGATTAAGTTAAGTTTTATTGTTACTTGAACATGATATATAATAAAGGGATAAGAAAAAGGGTTGAAAATCTAGAAAGCAAACTATTGGTCTAGATTAGAAAACCCCGAGTTAGAGGCTAGTGTAATACTGATAAATTTTTGGATGAAAACCTATTTGCATTGTTTCCTATGTATAATAATTCTCATCTGTGGTTTATTTCAAATTATCTAGTCACTGAATAAGTTCCAAGTGATATGACTTATCAGCAAAAGAAGAAATTCTTTGCTGACTTGAAATATTACTATTGGGCAGTTTCTCTTCTATTTCAAATATTTGCAGATCAGTTGATCAGAAGATGTGTCTCAGAAGATGAAGGACACAAGATTTTGGAGCATTGCCCTAAAGCATCTACGGGAAACCAATTGATGGCTATCAACACTGTCCGGAAAGTGTTGAAAGCAGGATCTTGTTGACCCACTATATTCAAGGATTTTGTATCTCTGATACAGTCTTGCGATGCTTGCCAAATAACAGGTAACACATCCTTCAGAGATCATCTACCCCAACAAGGTACACAAAGGTTTACAATCTTTTTGATATCTGGGGGTATTCATTAAATCCTTTCTTTTTCTTTCCTTTGAAAATAATTACATCATAGTAGTCGTGGAACACTTTTTCAAAATGGCCTGAACCACAGGCATTACCTACTAATGATGTTAAAGTCATGTGCAGATTCTAGCTGTTTTCCAGATTCAGAGTGCCAATGTTTTAGGAAGAAATGTTCAGCCTGTGTATCAAATCTGTGAAGTCTGCTAAGTACCACACTTTAGCAGGGATTGCTATGGGAATGACTGACCATTCCAAAAGAGGTAGGAGTAGGTTACTGCAGAATGCTGCTCCAATGGGAAACGCATACAATCCCAACTAGAGGAATCGTACGGGATTTAGCTGAGGAGTAATTCGGAAGCTGGAAACTTTCAGAAGACACCACCACAGCAAAACCCACACTCGCAGAATCAATAGATGAGATACTGGCAACAATTAAAGCCAGATCAGTGCAAGCAAGTGATCTACCAAGAGGTAACGAACGGTCGGCAGATATAGAGGAATTTGGCATTGTGTCGGGAGCATAGCAATGGAGGAGCTTGCATTCCCTGCATACCAATCAGTTGTGAGAAACTTCCTCGAGGAAGTCTCAAATACTTGGGCCCAGATCTACACAACTGGAGCCCCCTACCACCACAGCTTCGCCAAAACTTCAGGTATCTTTTCTTCCATTCGAGACTTGCATGCAATACCTTTACTAACATTGGCAGGTAGGCACACCAATCCAAAGAAGTCTCATTCCTAGACACGTTCCTTCTGGACACGTTGCTACGATTACGAGAAACTTTGTAGATGATTCGAGGAAACAGTCCTTGGGGCTTGAGTCATTCATCAAATGGATATGCCACTACCTAGAGCTCGACAATGAAGGATCGGAGCTGGCGTCATCCGTTCCAATATCTAGAGCTTGCAGAGTCAAGAACACCTCAGCAATAGCACATGGCTAAGGTGAAGAGCCAATCGACAGATCAGAGAAGACCCTTCTGCTCGCGACATGAAGGGAGTTTTTCTAATCCTCATGATCCTTTACTTTTGTTTTCTTTGTTTTGTTATTTCCATTATCCTTCTTGTTTTATTTTCTCTCTTACCCTTAATTAGTCAAATAAGTGTGGGGTAAGAGTTTTCTATTTTTCATTTCTTCTTGTCTTCAAATAAGTGTGGGGTAGCTAGATATGCATGAACACTGAGGACAGTGCCAGCCTTAAGTGTGGGGTAGCAGTGCACGGTGTACTGTAGCAGTTTTTTATGCTTTTGCTTGTTTTCCCCGTATTTTCACACCCTTCCAAAAAATTTTCAAACTTTTTCAGTCTTTCAGACTTCTAAATGCAGTATGATTGGTTAAACAATTGCTTATGTCTATGATATGTAGGTAGTATGCTATGGTTAGTAGGAGATAGTTGATAGCTATCTTGGACTAATTGATTAGGAATAGGGAATTCCTGATAACTGAGCACAGCTTTGTCTGGATTAGAGACCTCAACCAATTACCTTTTCAAGACTGAACTAGATGAAATTAGACCAGTTGTGGATGTTTTGACAATTAGAATAACTGGATGAGGCTCTGAGCTAAAAGTGAAAGGAAACAAAAGATAGTTAATCAAATAAGGGTAGTTTGCCAGCGGCCTTCGCTACTCGAGCACCACTCCTTCGGGGAATTTAAAGCCTGATGCCCTAAGGTCGTATAGATCTGGGAGTCATCGGAGTGGGACTCGCTACATGGGTAGTTGAAGTTGACGTGTTCTAAGCAGACTCAAAATACCCTGAATCTATAAAATAACTAAATGCTAAAACATTAAAAATCTGATCACCAAAGCTCAGAACTCAAAAAGTTGTCTATTGTTAATATGTCTAGCGATAGGTCGAAGTGTTATCTGGTAGTAGTTAAGACAAGAGTACATTGTGTTGACTATCTGGTCTGGACTAGAACACACACTACACATCAGGAAGACCCTGTGACTAAGAAAAAAGACCAACCTAGTTGTTGATTTGTTTTCTGCCTGATCATAACAAGCTACTAAAAACATTTGAGACCTTGTCATAGCAACCTAACCAGACAGACCTGTATTAAGACTTGTCTGAAGAATTTTTGGAATAAAAATATGACTAGGAATTTAAGTAACTTCAGGTAGACTTTGCTTGAGGACAAGCAAAAGGCTAAGTGTGGGGTTATCTGATACGCGAAAATCGTATCACCTTTTTAGCATGTTTTTACGTATGAATTTGGGTGAAATCAAGGGCAATTTGATCTTGATTGTGCATTATTCACTTAATTTCACAGTTTTTATGATTTTGGAAGTGTCAGGTGCAAAGTAGACGAAAACAGCAAATTTTGGGGCAAAAATGCAATTTTTGGAAATGTTGACTCGGTCAAAGGTCCGGGACGGGCGTCCCGACCAAGTCAAGGCACATGGACGGGCATCCAGGACCCAGGACGGGCGTCCCGACCTGGTCAACAGACCAGGACGGGCGTCCCAATTCGGGACGGGCGTCCCGAGCCGCCAGAAGCTGTCCCACATCGAATTTTTCAGAGATTTTCACTCCGGGAAGCTGCTATAAATACCCCAGGCCTCCAGCAGTTGAATTCATTCCTCTCCACTCGATCTGAGTCATTTAGTGGTGTCCAGTGTACAATTCTCTAGTACACAACTCACTCAGAGACTCGGATCTCAGTTTTCTTTCTTGTTAGTGTTTTGTTTTAGTTTCTGAGAAATAGTCTCAGATCTTAGGTTTCTATAGATAGGTTCGTTTCTGGTATTCATAGAATACCCGGGATTTCGTTAGGAGATCCTAAGAGGGCTCTAGGCGTTCGAAGAGTCAGTCCACAGGGCTAGGCTTAAGCCCAGGATGTAAGGTAAAGTCTAGCTACTAGGCTGAGGAAGCGTCCTTCGACAGTTCTGGCGAGCAGAGTCGGGTCAAGCAATACGGCATATACAGTAGTACGCTCCATCGGCGAGACTTCGTGAAGGGTGAATTCTTTATGGCATCGGTCCCCCTGTCCCTCTCTTATATGTTGTTATTGTGTTTGTCCAAATAACTGTTTGAATACCAGATTATGTTTTTATGAATATTTGTTATTTATGTTGAAGTATTATGTTTTTCTAGAAATGGCCACCTGCTTAAATATCCATTATGTCTGCATGTTTATTGTAGTTCTTTTAAACTGAAATTAGGGTTATAGACAATTCCTAACCACGGTCTATTCATAACCTGTTTAGTTTAACAGGCATCAATTAGTATTGGTGTCTGCCATACTAGATAAAATAATCTGCGGAACACCCCGTTGGTTGAAAGTAGTCTAGGTAGGCTGAGTAGAGTTTTATGCCGGCGGTTATGCGACGATCAGTATGATCCCCAAAGTGACATAGAGCGGTCATTGCTGACTTTAGTCCGAGCCGTGAGTAGGGCCGTTACCCTTAACGGTGGGGCGGTAGCGTAGAAACTCAGATGTGGTAACCTTTAGACACAGAACATAGTTGCAATCCAGGCCAAGACATGTCTAAAACACTCGAATATAGGTCAATCAACGTATAGTAACAGTATAACATAAAATCAGGATCTAATCATTAAAACACTTTCAGGTTTAGCTAGACTTAAACCTAGTGGAGAATGAATCACCCTCTCATCAAAATTATTGATGAAGATTGCATAACTGGATTATAAGATAAGAGTTAGGAAGAAAGGCTAGTTACTATTAAGCCGTTGCCACTTCCCTGGGAGTACGATATTTATTTAATAAAATCGTAGATACTTTCCAACAGACTAGCTACACGATAGGTACTCTGCCTTAGGTTCTGGCTGATTAAGTGACACCATAGAGACTAAATGTGACAATTAGTCAATCACAGTCCTTAATTATTCATAATCAACATAGGGTAAAATAACACCTATTTAGCACATCGGTCAGAAACGCATCAGTCCTGATTCTATGTTATACTGTTCCTATATGTTGATTGACCTATATTCGAGTATTATAGACATGCCTTAGCCTGGATTGCAACTATGTTCTGTGTCTAAAGGCGTACCACATCCGAGGTTTCCAATAAACTGCCATACCTTAATGACGGCTGATACGTGAAAATCGTATCACTTTTTTAGCATGTTTTTATGTATGAATTTGGGTGAAATCGAGGGTAATTTGATCTTGATTGTTCTTTATTCACTTAATTTCACAGTTTTTATGATTTTGGAATTGTCAGGTGAAAAGTAGACGAAAACAGCAAAGTTTGGGGCAAAAACGAAATTTTTTGAAATGTTGACCCGGTCAAAGGGTCGGGACGGGCGTCCCGACCAAGTCAATGCACCTAGACGGGCGTCCAGGACCCGGGACGGGCGTCCCGAGCCTCCAGAAGCTGTCCCACATCGAATTTTTCAGAGATTTTCACTCCGGGAAGCTGCTATAAATACCCCAGGCCTCCAGTAGTTGAATTCATTCCTCTCCACTCGATCTGAGTCATTTAGTGGTGTCCAGTGTACAATTCTCTAGTACACAACTCACTCAGAGACTCGGATCTCAGTTTTCTTTCTTATTAGTGTTTTGTTTTAGTTTCTGAGAAATAGTCTCAGATCTTAGGTTTCTATAGATAGGTTCGTTTCTGGTATTCATAGAATACCCGGGATTTCGTTAGGAGATCCTAAGAGGGCTCTAGGCGTTCGAAGAGTCAATCCACAGGGCTGGGCTTAAGCTGGGTATTAAGGTAAAGCCCAGTTACTAGGCTGAGGAAGCGTCCTCCGAAGGTTCTGGTGAGCAGAGTCAGGGCGAGCAATACGACATATACAGCAGTACGCTCCGTCGGCGAGACTACGTAAAGGGTGATTTCTTTATGGCATCAGTCCCCATGTCCCTCTCTTATATGTTGTTATTGTTTTGTTCTAAATACATATTATGAATACGAGATTACGATGTTTATGAATAGTTGTTTTATATGTTGACGTTATTTTGTTTTTCCGGAAATAGCCACCTGCTAAATATTCACTATGTCTGCATGTTTAATGTGCACTTTTAAACTAAAGTTAGGGTTATAGACAACTCCTAACCACGGTCTAATCATAACCTGTTTAGTTTAACAGACATCAATTAGTATTGGTATCTGCCATGCTAGATAAAATAACCTGCTGAACACCTTGCATGTTAGAGTAGTCTAGGGGAAGCCGAGCCGAGTCTGATTATGTCGGCGGCTAGGGCAAGCGGTATGATCCCCGAAGTGACATAGGGCTTTCATGGATGCCTTCGTCCCGAACCGTGAGTAGGGCCGTCATTAAGGTAGGGCGGTTTATTAGAAACCTCGGATGTGGTACGCCTTTAGACACAGAACATAGTTGCAATCCAGGCTAAGACCTGTCTAAAATACTCGAATTTAGGTCAATCAACATATAGGAACAGTATAACATAGAATCAGAACTCATCTATAAAACACTTCTAGGATTAATTAGACTTAAACCCAGTGGAGAATGAATCACCCTCTCATCAAAGTATTTGATGAAGATTGCATAACTGGATCATAAGATAGGAGTTAGGATAACAGGCTAGTTACTACTAAGCCGTTGCCACTTCCCTGGGAGTACGATATTTAACTTAATAAAATCGTAGATACTTTCCAACAGACTAGCTACACGATAGGTACTCTGCCTTAGGTTCTGGCTGATTAAGTGACACCATAGAGACTAAATGTGACAATTAGTCAATCACAGTCCTTAATTATTCATAATCAACATAGGGTAAAATAACACCTATTTAGCACGTCAACTGGAATCGCATCAACGGCCCTACTCACGGTTCGGGACGAAGGCATCCATGAAAGCCTTATGTCACTTCGGGGATCATACCGCTTGCCCTAGCCGCCGGCATAATCGGACTGAGCCCGGTGATACGCGAAAATCGTATCACCTTTTTAGCATGTTTTTAAGTATGAATTTGGGTGAAATCGAGGGTAATTTGACCTTCATTGTCCATTATTCACTTAATTTCACAGTTTTTATGATTTTGGAAGTGTCAGGTGAAAAGTAGACGAAAACAGTAAATTTTGGGCAAAAACGCAATTTTTGGAAATGTTGACTCGGTCAAAGGTTCAGGATGGGCGTCCCGAACCCGGGACGGGCGTCCCGACCAAGTCAAGGCATCGGGACGGGCATCCCGACCAGGTCAACTGATCAGGACGGGCGTCCCAATCCGGGACGGGCGTCCCGAGCCGCCAGAAGCTGTCACACATCGAATTTTTTAGAAATTTTCACTCCAGGAAGCTGCTATAAATACCCCAGGCCTCCAGCAGTGGAATTCATTCCTCTCCACTCGATCTGAGTCATTTAGTGGTGTCCAGTGTACAATTCTCTAGTACACAACTCACTCAGAGACTCGGATCTCAGTTTTCTTTCTTATTAGTGTTTTGTTTTAGTTTCTGAGAAATAGTCTCAAATCTTAGGTTTCTATAGATAGGTTCGTTTCTGGTATTCATAGAATACCCGGGATTTCGTTAGGAGATCCTAAGAGGGCTCTAAGCTTTCGAAGAGTCAGTCTACAGGGCTGGACTTAAGCTGGGTATTAAGGTAAAGCCCAGTTACTAGGCTGAGGAAGCGTCCTCCGATGTCCTGGTGAGCAGAGTCAGGGCGAGCAATACGACATATACAGCAGTACGCTCCGTCGGTGAGACTACGTAAAGGGTGATTTCTTTATGGCATCAGTCCCAATGTCCCTCTCTTATATGTTGTTATTGTTTTGTTCTAAATACATATTATGAATACGAGATTACAATGTTTATGAATAGTTGTTTTATATGTTGACGTATTATGTTTTTCCGGAAATAGCCACCTGCTAAATATTCACTATGTCTGCATGTTTAATGTGCTCTTTAAAACTAAAGTTAGGGTTATAGACAATTCCTAACCACGGTCTAATCATAACCTGCTTAGTTTAACAGGCATCAATTAGTATTTGTGTCTGCCATGCTAGATAAAATAACATGTTGAACACCCTGCCTGTTAAAGTAGTCTAGGTAGGGGCCGAGCTGAGTCCGATTATACCGGCGGCTAGGGCAAGCGGTATGATCCCCGAAGTGACATAGGGCTTTCATGGATGCCTTCGTCCCGAACCGTGAGTAGGGCCGTCATTAAGGTAGGGCAGTTTATTAGAGACCTCGGATGTGGTACGCCTTTAGACACAGAACATAGTTGCAATCCAGGCTAAGATATATCTAAAATACTCGAATATAGGTCAAACAACATATAGGAACAGTATAACATAGAATCAGGACTCATCTATAAAACACTTCTAGGATTAATTAGACTGAAACTTAGTTGAGAATGAATCACCCTCTCATCAAAGTATTTGATGAAGATTGCATAACTGGATCATAAGATAGGAGTTAGGATAAAAGGCTAGTTACTACTAAGCCGTTGCCACTTCCCTGGGAGTACGATAATTAACTTAATAAAATCGTAGATACTTTCCAACAGACTAGCTACACGATAGGTACTCTGCCTTAGGTTCTGGCTGATTAAGTGACACCATAGAGACTAAATGTGACAATTAGTCAATCACAGTCCTTAATTATTCATAATCAACATAGGGTAAAATAACACCTATTTAGCACATCGGTCGGAAACCCATCAGATTTTTGGCGCCGTTGCCGGGGAAATATCATAATGAATTTAGGATTCCTGATCAAAATTCTAGAGGCTTATGATAGGTAACGGTAGTAACCTAGACTTTAGACCCAACACTTGTCTTATACCAGTTAGACAATCAATTTCCGAAATATAGGGTTATCATAACTAATTAATTCTAGATGTTATCTGGAATTAAGACATTTAGGATAATCAAATTTTAGAAAATTATTCTAAAACCATATTGAGGGAATTTAATCGCTTTTCGAAATAAGAAAAAAATATTTTAAAAAAAATCTAAAAATCTGAAAAAAAAATTGTACTTTTTCTTGTTTAATGGTAAGTTATTCTCCTTTCCCTATCTTTTGTATTTTCTCATTTTGAGTAGTTGTTTTGTTTTGTTTTCTCTTCCTTCCAAGCTTGTAAATTTTCACTTTCCCTGTAACCTCACTAACCAGTTTGCTCAGGCTAAAACGTGTTCTTCTCTTTAGTTGCATGACTCGATCTTCAGAAGATAACCTTGAAACACCAGTTGAAAATCCTGAACGAATCATTCGCACAGCTAATAGGCGAAGAACAGAAATGGCTGCTGAAAGACCTACCCTAGAATCCTACATCCAGCCACAGACTATCCCAGTCTCATCTGCCATTCGAATCCCTGGGAACCCTCGCTATGATCTTAAACCTAATGTGATCCAGCTGATTATAAATCGAGTTCAGTTTGGAGGAACTGCAGCCAAAAATCCGCTGGAACACCTATCTGATTTCTCTTCTCTCTGCGAAGGCCTCAAGGGAGATCATACTGCAGAAATAACTAAACTCAACCTTTTTCCCTACTCACTTAGGGACAGAGCTAAGAGATGGTTGGCCCAACTACCTACTAACTCCATCACCTCTTGGGACGAGTTAAGCAAAGCCTTCCTAGAAGAGTACTACTCTGCAGCAAGAGTCCTAGAATATCGAAGGGCTCTGTCTAGTTTCACTCAAGCTGATGATGAGACAGTGATCGAAGCTTGGGACAGATTCAAAGAACTACTCAGGCTCTGCCCCCAACATGGACTTACCGAGGCATTGCTGATTCAGCAATTTTACGGGGGTATGTCAGACATGGGTAAGCAAATTCTTGATGGACTCAATCCCCAGAGCGGTTTCAATGGAATGAGTAGATGTGATGAGAAACGCTCTGGAGAGACTCTACAGGAACAGCAAGAATTGGCGCACAAGTGGCCGAGCTAAGAAGCAACCAGTAAATGCGGTCGTTGCCTCCACTGATGATCAATTTGAGGCACTGAAGGCCAGCATTACTAATCAGCTGAATGCTTTCCAACAAGGGAAAAGCATTCAGTCAGTATACCAAGTCTGCGAATTTTGCCAAGGACCACATTTCAGTGGGGATTGTTATGGTAATGGGATATTAACTATCCCAGAAGATATGGAACAAGTGGACGCAGTGAATTCTGCTCCTATAGGAAATACCTACAATCCCACTTGGAAGAACCATCCGGGATTTAGCTGGAGAAACAATCCCGGGACTACTAACTTTCAGAAAAGAGTACCTCAGCAACTGCCATATCCGCAGAACCAGCAAGTCGCTCTGCCTGCACCAAGGAACTACATCGTTCCAGCTGATCCCATGCAAGAATTCAGAGACATGCTGAAGAGCATTTCCGACTCCAACAAGGAAATGATAGAGTCCAACAGAAAGATTCAGGAAGCTCACGAGAAAGAATCCAGCAGAACGAGAATAGACAGAAGCAGAGAGCAAACAATCAGAAACACACAAGCTGCTATACAAACTTTAGAGAGGCAATGGGTCAACTATCCACCCATTTCTCTCACAGGTCCCAGGGAACGCTACCAAGCAACACTGAGACCAACCCTCAAACTGAATGAACCAGAAGAAGGCTCCAAGGACCCAACGCCGACGGATGTCGAGATCGAAGTAGCAAGGAAAGGGAAGACGGAGTTTATTCCTGAGTACCGGCCAAAAGTACCTTACCCTGCCAGACTTATGCACAATAAAGATAAGGAGCAATTTGAAAAGTTTCTTAGGAATTTTAGTCAGATTCATGTTAATTTACCTTTACTTGATGTTATTTCTGAAATGCCAAAGTATGCTAAGTTTTTAAAAGAAGTTGTTAGTAATAAAAGAAAATTTGACATGGACAAGGTGGTTCTTAATGAAGAATGTTCGGCGGTCTGTTGAATAAACTACCGTCTAAACAGAAAGATCCTGGTTGTTTTACCTTGCCATGTACAATTGGAAATATTACTAACATGCATGCATTAGCAGACTTAGGAGCTAGTATTAATCTTATGCCATCTAGTTTATTTGATAAATTAGGATTGCATGATTTGAAAACGACTAGGATGTGCATACAACTTGCAGATAGGACAGTCAAAATCCCCAAGGGAATAATTGAAGACCTCTTAGTAAAGGTCGGAAAATTTGTTTCCTGTGGATTTCGTTGTCATGGACATGAATGGGGAAGGAGGAGTGCCCCTGATCCTAGGTCGACCATTTCTAGCTACCTCAAAAGCATTAATAGACGTCAGTAATGGTCAAATCAAGTTAAGGGTAGGAAATGATGACATCACTTTTGATCTAAATGAGACCCTTAGGTATCCCATGCATTTAGATGATACTTGTTTTTGTGTGGATGCCATGGAACACTTGATTGCAATTAACGTGACAGACCTATGCTCAAACTATCAAGTTCTAAGTGAGGACTCCCTAGAATTAGAGGACTGAACTTAGCTCTTCTGAAAATGAAATTACTTCTGATAGTTTCACTGAGATAGGTGATGATGAGATGAAGAAAGAACGAACCTCGTTTGAAGATCCACCAGACTTGGACTGAAGGAACTACCCACTCATCTGTGCTACGAATTCCTAGATGACAACAAGAAACTTCCCATTATTCTTGCAGCTGATCTGACTGCAGAACAAAGGAAGCTGACTGTGGACATGTGCAGAAAGCATAGAAGAGCCTTTGCCTACAAAATTGCAGATATCCCAGGTATTAATCCAAGCTTTTGTTCGCATAAGATTCTTCTAGAAAATGAGTATAAGCCATGTGTGCAACCTCAAAGGAGGTTGAATCCTAATGTGTGTGATGTTGTTAAGAAAGAAGTCATTAAACTGTTAGATGCAGGACTTATCTACCCTATCTCAGATAGTGAGTGGGTAAGCCCGGTGCAGGTAGTACCTAAGAAAGGCGGTATAACAGTTGTTAGGAATGAGCATAATGAACTAATCCCTACAAGAACTGTAACTGGTCATCGTGTATGCATAGACTATAGAAAACTAAATACGGCCACACGAAAAGATCACTTTCCCCTTCCTTTTATTGACCAAATGTTAGAAAGATTATCTGGACACATGTTTTATTGCTTTCTTGATGGGTTTTCTGGTTATTTTCAAATTCCTATCCCCTGAGGACCAGCATAAAACTACATTCACATGCCCTTTTGGAACATTTGCATATAGAAGGATGCCTTTTGGTTTGTGTAATGCACCTGCTACATTTCAACGTTGTATGACTGCTATCTTTGAGGACATGTTAGGAAAATCTATGGAAGTATTTATGGATGACTTTTCTGTTTTTGGTAATTCATTTGAGGTTTGTCTAAAGAACTTGGAGTTAATGTTGAAACTGTATAAAATCTAACCTGGTTTTAAATTGGGAAAAATGCCACTTCATGGTAAAAGAGGGAATGTTTTAGGACATAAGATATCACACCTAGGTATGGAAGTAGATAAGGCAAAAATTGAAGTTATTTCGAAACTACCTCCTCCCAAAAATGTGAGAGCCGTTAGGAGTTTTTTGGGACACGCTGGCTTTTATCGTAGGTTTATAAAAGATTTTTCATAATAGCCAGGCCGTTGACCAATTTACTCGGAAAAGATGTTCCATTTGTCTTGATGAGAAATGTCTAAAAGCTTTTAATAGACTTAAGGAACTCTTAACTACTGCACCATCATGACGTCACCAGACTGGAGTCTACCTTTTGAGCTTATGTGTGATGCTAGTGACTATGCAGTAGGAGTAGTTTTAGGACAAAGACATGATAAGAAATTCATGTAATATATTATGCTAGTAAAACCTTAACTGATGCTCAGGAAAATTACACTACGACGGAAAAGGAATTATTAGCAGTAGTATATGCATTTGATAAGTTTCGATCTTATCTAGTCCTGTCTAAAACTATTGTTTATACTGATCACTCGGCACTAAAATACTTGTTCAATAAAACCGACGCAAAACCAAGATTGATTAGATGGGTTTTATTGCTTCAAGAATTTGACATAGAAATTCGGGATAAGAAAGGGGGAAAACTTAGCCGCAGACCATTTGTCTAGGTTAGAAAATCCGACCCTAGAAGCCATTGATGAGACAATCATATCTGATAAATTTCCGGATGAGAATCTATGTGCATTATTGCTATTTTCTCCCCCTTGGTTTGCAGATATAGCAAATTACTTGGCAGCCCGGACTCTCCCTAGTGATATCACTGCTCAACAAAGAAGAAAATTCTTTGCTGACCTGAAATATTACTATTGGGAAGATCCTTTTCTATTTCGAATATGTGCAGATCAGATGATCAGAAGATGTGTATCTCAAGAAGAAGGTTTCCAAATTCTGGAACATTGTCACTGCGGACCAACAGGCGGTCACTTAGCTGCAGCTAATACCGCCCGAAAAGTATTAGAAGCAGGCTTTTACTGGCCTACCATATTCAAAGACGCCGCAGCATTTACAGGATCGTGCGATGCCTGTCAGAAAGCGGGAACCATATCTTCTCGAGATAATCTACCCCAACAGGCAATTCAAAGTGTAGAAATATTTGACATGTGGGGTATAGATTTCATGGGTCCGTTTCCTTCCTCTTTTGGTATGATGAAGTACAGTAGCTAGTAGTAGTCAGTAGATTAGAATATTTTTCAAAATGGCCTGAGGCACAGGCTACCTACCTACTAATGATGCTAGAGCCGTATGTAAATTCCTTAAGCAGATTTTCGCCAGGTTGGATGCCAAAAGCCCTAATCAGTGATCGAGGTACGCACTTCTGCAATCTCAATTGCAGAAGTACTCAGCAATACGGAATCAGCATCGCATTTCCACAGCCTACCATCCTCAAACCAACGGGCAGGGCGAGGCTGAGGTACCAATAGGGGAATAAAGAGAATCCTAGAAAAAGAGTGGGGTGTTAACAGTAAGGATGGGCAATAAACTGGAGGATGCATTATGGGCCTTCCGTACAGCATACAAGACCACTAGGGGTTCTCACCCTATCGACTAGTCTACGGAAAAGCATGCCACCTTCCGGTTGAACTGAGCATAGAGCTTATTGGGCAGTGCAAAAATGCAATCTCGACGATAATTAGCTAAGGAACCGGATGATTCTACAACTCAACGAATTGGATGAGTGGAGGCTCAAAGCCTATGAGAACTCACATCAGTTCAAAATGACAAGTAAACTCCGGCATGACAGACGACTCAGAGCCCAGAAAAATTTTGAACCGGGAGACAAGGTATTGTTGTACAACTCACGTTTCAAATTCTTCCCAGGAAAGCTGCGTAGCTGTTGGTCAGGACCGTTCACGATCACGGAAGTATCACCTTTCGGAGCATGTGACATCATGGATTCTGACGGCATTATTCAAAAAGTAAACGGACAACGCCTGAAGATTTACAAAGAGCCGTTTGACTCGTCCGAGCAGATTGTGGACTTCACAGACTAAGGGAGTATCTCTTTCATTTTATTTCTTGTTTTGTTATTTCTAGATTCCATCTTACCCGTAGTTAGTTGAATAAGTGTGGGGTAAGAATCTTTTGTTTTATTTCTTGTTTTCAAATAAGTGTGGGGTAATTAGATATGCATGACACTGAGGACAGTGCCAGACTTAAGTGTGGGGTAGCAGTGCACGGTGCACTGTAGCAGTTTTGTATGCTTTTGCTTGTTTTTCCCGTATTTTCACACCCTTCCAAAATTTTTCAAAATTTTCCGTCTTTCAGACTTCTAAATGCAGTATGCTTGGTTAAACAATTGCTTATGTCTATGATATGTAGGTAGTATGTTATGGTTAGTAGGAGATAATTGATAGCTATCTTGGACTAATTGATTAGGAATAGGGAATTCCTGATAACTGAGCACAACTTTGTCTGGATTAGAGACCTCAACCAATTACCTATTCGAGACTTAACTAGATAAAATTAGACCAGTTGTGGATATTGGCAGTTAGAATGACTAGATGAGACTCTGAGCTAGAAGTGAAAAGAAATTAAAGAAGTTAATCAAATAGGGTAGTTTGCCAGCGGCCTTCGCTACTCGAGCACCACTCCTTCGGGGAATTAAAGCCTGATGCCCTAAGGTCGTGTAGATCTGGGAGTCATCGGAGTGGGACTCGCTACATGGGTAGTTGAAGTTGACGTGTTCTAAGCAGACTCAAAATACCCTGAATCTATAAAGAAAATAACTAAATGCTAAAACATTAAAAATCTGATCACCAAAGCTCAGAACTCAAAAAGTTGTCTGTTGCTAATATGTCTAGCGATAGGTCGAAGTGTTATCTGGTAGTAGTTAAGACAAGAGTACATTGTGTTGACTATCTGGTCTGGACTAGTACACACACTACACATCAGGAAGACCCTGTGACTAAGAAAAAGGTCCAAACTAGTTGTTGATTTGTTTTCTGCCTGATCATAACAAGCTACTAAAAACATCTGAGACCTTGTCATAGCAACCTAACGAGTCAGACTTGTGCTAAGACTTGTCTGAAGAATTTTTGGAATAAAAACATGACTAGGAATTTAAGTAACTTCAGGTAGACTTTGCCTGAGGACAAGCAAAAAGCTAAGTATGGGGTTATCTGATACGCGAAAATCGTATCACCTTTTTAGCATGTTTTTATGTATGAATTTGGGTGAAATCGAGGGTAATTTGATCTTGATTGTTCATTATTCACTTAATTTCACAGTTTTTATGATATTGGAAGTGTCAGGTGAAAAGTAGACAAAAACAGCAAATCTTGGGGCAAAAACGCAATTTTTGGAAATGTTGACTCGGTCAAAGGTTCAGGACGGGCGTCCCGACCAAGTCAAGGCACCGGGACGGGCGTCCCAATCCGGGACGGGCATCCCGAGCCGCCAGAAGCTGTCCCACATCGAATGTTTCAGAAATTTTCACTCCAGGAAGCTGCTATAAATACCCCAGGCCTCCAGCAGTTGAATTCATTCCTCTCCACTCGATCTGAGTCATTTAGTGGTGTCCAGTGTACAATTCTCTAGTACACAACTCACTCAGAGACTCGGATCTCAGTTTTCTTTCTTATTAGTGTTTTGTTTTAGTTTCTGAGAAATAGTCTCAGATCTTAGGTTTCTATAGATAGGTTCGTTTCTGGTATTCATAGAATACCCGGGATTTCGTTAGGAGATCCTAAGAGGGCTCTAGGCGTTCGAAGAGTCAGTCCACAGGGCTGGACTTAAGCTGGGTATTAAGGTAAAGCCGAGTTAGTAGGCTGAGGAAGCGTCCTCCGAAGGTCCTGGTGAGCAGAGTCAGGGCGAGCAATACGACATATACAGTAGTACGCTCCGTCGGTGAGACTACGTAAAGGGTGATTTCTTTATGGCATTAGTCCCCATGTCCCTCTCTTATATGTTGTTATTGTTTTGTTCTAAATACATATTATGAATACGAGATTACGATGTTTATGAATAGTTGTTTTATATGTTGACGTATTATGTTTTTCCGGAAATAGCCACCTGCTCAATATTCACTATGTTTGCATGTTTAATGTGCTCTTTAAAACTAAAGTTAGGGTTATAGACAATTCCTAACCACGGTCTAATCATAACCTGTTTAGTTTAACAGGCATCAATTAGTATTGGTGTCTGCCATGCTTGATAAAATAAAATGTTGAACACCCTGCCTGTTTAAGTAGTCTAGGTAGGGGCCGAGCTGAGTCCGATTATGCCGGAGGCTAGGGCAAGCGGTATGATCCCCGAAGTGACATAGGGCTTTCATGGATGCCTTCGTCCCAAACCGTGAGTAGGGCCGTCATTAAGGTAGGGCGGTTTATTAGAGACCTCGGATGTGGTACGCCTTTAGACACAGAACATAGTTGCAATCCAGGCTAAGATATATCTAAAATACTCGAATATAGGTCAAACAACATATAGGAACAGTATAACATAGAATCAGGACTCATCTATAAAACACTTCTAGGATTAATTAGACCGAAACCTAGTGGAGAATGAATCACCCTCTCATCAAAGTATTTGATGAAGATTGCATAACTGGATCATAAGATAGGAGTTAGGATAAAAGGCTAGTTACAACTAAGCCGTTGCCACTTCCCTGGGAGTACGATATTTATTTAATAAAATCGTAGATACTTTCCAACAGACTAGCTACACGATAGGTACTCTGCCTTAGGTTCTGGCTGATTAAGTGACACCATAGAGACTAAATGTGACAATTAGTCAATCACAGTCCTTAATTATTCATAATCAACATAGGGTAAAATAACACCTATTTAGCACATCGGTCGGAAACCCATCACCCGGCATACCCTAGACTACTCTAACAAACAGGGTGTTCAACAAGTTATTTTATCTAGCATGGCAGACACCAATACTAATTGATGCTTGTTAAACTAAACAGGTTATGATTAGACCGTGGTTAGGAGTTGTCTATAACCCTAACTTTAGTTTAAAAGAGCATATTAGACATGCAGACATAGTGAATGTTAAGCAGGTGGCTATTTCTGGAAAAACATAACAACGTCAACATATAAAACAACTATTCATAAAAAATGTAATCTCGTATTCATAATAAATATTTGGGACAACACAATAACAACATATAAGAGAGGGACATGGGGACTGATGCCTTAAAGAAATCACCCTTTACGTAGTCTCGCCGACGGAGCGTACTGCTGTATATGTCGTATTGCTCGCCCCGACTCTGCTCGCCAGAACCTTCGGAGGACGCTTCCTCAGCCTAGTAACTGGCTTTACCTTAATACCCAACTTAAGCCCAGCCCTGTGGACTGACTCTTCTAACGCCTAGAGCTCTCTTAGGATCTCCTAACGAAATCCCAGGTATTCTATGAATACCAGAAACGAACCTATCTATGTAAGCCTAAGATTTGAGACTATTTCTCAGAAACTAGAAAAACGAAAATAAAAAGGAAAGAAAGAAAACTTCTACTGAAATCTGAGTCTCCGAGTGAGTTGTGTACTAGAGAATTGTACACTGGAGACCACTGAATGACTCAGATCGAGTGGAGAGGGATGATTTCAACTGCTAGATGCCTGAGGTATTTATAGCAGCTTCCCGGGGTGATTTTTCATCAAAAATTTGATGTGGGACTAGATCTGGGGGTTCGGGACGCCCGTCCCGGTGCTTTGACTAGGTCGGGACGCCCATCTCGGGTTCGGGACGCCCGTCCTGACCCTTTGACCAAGTCAACATTTCCAAAAATTGCGTTTTTGCCCCAAAATTTGCTGTTTTCATCTACTTTTCACCTGACACTTCCAAAATCATAAAAACTGTGAAATTAAGTAAATAATGAACAATTGAGATCAATTTACCCTCAATTTCACCCTAAATCATATATAAAAACATGCTAAAAAGGTGATACGATTTTCGCGTATCAGATAACCCCACACTTAGCTTTTTGCTTGTCCTCAAGCAAAGTCTACCTGAAGTTAGTGATTCTAAACCGTAGTGCAGTCACTTAAATTCCTAGTCATGTTTTTATTCCAAAAATTCTTCAGATAAGTCTTAACACAGGTCTGACTGGTTAGGTTGCTATGACAAGGTCTCAGATGTTTTTAGTAGCTTGTTATGATCAGGCAGAAAACAAATCAACAACTAGGTTGAACTTTTATCTTAGTCACGGGGTCTTCCTGATGTGTAGTGTGTGTACTAGTCTAGACCAGATAGTCAACACAATGTACTCATATCTTAACTGCTACCAGATAACACTTCGACCCATCGCAAGACATATTAACAACAGACAACTTTTTGAGTTATGAGCTTTGGTGGTCAGATTTTTAATGTTTTAGCATTTAGTTATTTTCTTTATAGATTCAGGGTATTTTGAGTCTGCTTAGAACACGTCAACTTCAACTACCCATGTAGCGAGTCCCACTCCGATGACTCCCAGATCTACATGACCTTAGGGCATCAGGCTTTAAATTCCCCGAAGGAGTGGTGCTCGAGTAGCGAAGGCCGCTGGCAAACTACCCTTATTTGATTAACTTTCTTTTGTTTCTTTTCACTTTTAGCTCAGAGTCTCATCTAGTCATTCTAACTGCCAATATATCCACAACTGGTCTAATTTTATCTAGTTATGTCTCGAAAAGGTAATTGGATGAGGTATCTAATCCAGACAAAGTTGTGCTCAGTTATCAGGAATTCCCTATTCCTAATCAATTAGTTCAGCAATAGTCATCAACTATCTCCTACTAACCATAACATACTACCTACATATCATAGACATAAGCAATTATTTAACCAAGCATACTGCATTTAGAATTCTGAAAGATGGAAAAATTTTGAAAATTTTTTGGAAGGGTGTGAAAATACGGGGAAAACAAGCAAAAGCATGCGAAAAATTTTGCAAACTGCTACAGTGCACCGTGCACTGCTACCCCACACTTAATTCTGGCACTGTCCTCAGTGTTCATGCATATCTAATTACCCCACACTTATTTGAAAACAAGAAATAAAACACAAAGAAAAGATGCTTACCCATACTGTGGGTAAGAAAGACAAAAACAAAATAATGCAAACAATTCTGTATGTCATATAAATCAATTTTGTACATAGATTCATACGTCATACAGCCCAGACATGTTTATACACATAGAACAAGAAAAACAAAAGCAAAAGAAAGGAAAGGATAGAAGGAGAGAGAGACTAAGAACCCGGCGGGTCATCGTCCAGTGGACCTAAGTTTGCTGTAAAGTCAAACTCGAAGTTTTCCGCCAGTCGGGAAGTATGCTGATGTATCTCCTCAATCCTGCTGGTGTTCATGGCGATCCTGTCATCCATCATCGCCAGCCGTCTGTTAATCCTGTCCATGTCTCGACTGTATCGGGCCGATAGTTCTGCCAATCCGTGCGACATATGTCGTTCGAAGGCAATACGGGGCACGAATGTCTCGAACGGAGGGATATGCGCTGGAAATGCTTCTGATGCTGATGCCTGTCCTGGCTGCTCCGTGTGGATGGTGTAGTGGCCATTCGCGTCCCGGACAACCATTCCCATGTTCCGTAGAATGGTAAGATCAGTGGGAACGGTGGTCGGGGTGACCAGGGTCAGCTCCGAGCCCTCTATGTCCAACTCCAGGTAGCGGGCTAGCCTGGTGATGTACGGTCCGAGCCCCAGACACTGTTTCCTGGGGTTTGTAGTGAATCCTCGCATGACGACCGCGATGAGTCTAGCTATCTGTACCGTAGATCCCATGTGCATGTTGGCCAGAAGGAATGTCTCCATCTGGGTAACAGTTCTGGGAGCTGTCCGTCGTCCTGACAATGTATGTGCAATGATAGCGTGCAGGTAACGAAGAGTATGATAAATACCTGTGGCTTTTGCAAAGCCATGATGGTATGGGACACCCGTCATGCAGATCTGAGCCCAAGCAGTGGAGACGTCTGCAGTCGTGAAGTCTCGAACTGCTGTGGTGTATGCGGGCGTATCCAGCTCATCTCTCTGCCAGATACCTAGGGCAATTCCGAACTCGTCCATGCTCATCAACCGATCTATTCCGCCCAAGCGGAATGTGATCTGCTCCTGGTGGCATGTAAAAGATGCATAGAACTCACATACCAGCTCCAGGTATGTGGGCTCTGTGACGATGAATACTCGACTGTAAGGTGGCACGTCGAGTATGCGTCTGACTTCCGGCTCTACTCCTAGCGTCTGTACTGCTGCCCAATCCAACGTTCTGCCCGTCAGTATCGTACGCCCGATGTACCCAAGGCATCTTTCTTGGTATGCTGTGCTGGAGGGAAACAGCATAAAAGGGTGTGCCACTGAGGTAACTATCATGGTAGATGTGGTATGAGCACGTTTGGGAGCCATTAAGAACGTACGAGAGAGTTTAGGTGGGAAGGAAAGCTTTAAACTCAAATTCTGGAGGTGAATTTGAATTCAGAAGGATGAAATTAGGTTAGGGAAAGATTTTGAATTTTTGGGGGAAAATCAAATTTTGGAGGGAAATTCAAATTTTTGAGTGAAGTTCAAAATTCAAATTTTGGAGGGAAACTCGAATTTTTAAACTTTGGAGAGTTTGCCAAAAATTTGTAGAGAGAAGGTAGAGAGAAATATTTTTAGAGAGATGAATTTTTGGTTGTAGATTTGAGAGAAAATGAAAGAAATTAAATTTTTATAGAAGGGGCGGCCTTCGGGATGCCCGTCCCGGAGGCAGGACTCCCGTCCCGGGTTGCTTCGGGACGCGTGCCAATTCCGAAAAATAAATTTTTTTTTCGTAATTCCATGAAAATCTCAAGATACCAAAAATAATCATAATTTTTAACAAGGCTTCATGTTTATCCAATCAAATTCAGAAGCTGTTAAAAACTCTATGCAAAAATTCCTCAGTCTCCCTTTTTTTTTTCGAAAATCATGACTACCCTAATTTTATCCCAACTTAAATTCAGCAAGAATTTCAGAAAAACAAAAACTGAGTTTGTACAATTTAATTAGTGAAAAATAAACTGTATTTGCAAAACTTTTGTTTTTCATAGAAATTTGAAAATAAAATTTCTGAAGAAATTTGTTGAATATAAAGGACCCTTTAAAAAGTTTGAAAAATAGAAAAATATGGGTCAATTATTCAGGTTTAGTTCAAACGAATTATTTGCTGAGAATAAAAGTAAAAGAATCTTCCCTTTTTTCAACGACCCTTATCTCTGATCTCCTGTAGCTCCGCCTGAATGTTTCGCATCTCTTGTAGTTCTGCTCGTATGTTGCGCATCTCCTCCTGCTGGTTCCTTTGTTCCTTTAAGATTTCCATCATCTCTCGGAGTATTTGCACATTTTGGCGTTCTATTGTGGTTCTGAGTTGGGTTACTTCAGAACTTAAGGTTAGAACAGCCTGATATGACCGTCTTAGTCTGCCCGGTATTGTCTGAGTCATAGCGCTTATCCTGTGAGATATATCATCTACCCGGGCAGCCAAAGCTGATTGAGAGCTGTCAGTGTTATCCTCTGATGAAGGTGGCTGATTGTTAGGTGCGGGGGATGCGGGAGTATACTCAAGAGATTTCGGGGTGTATTCGGGGGATTTAGGAGTATATTCGGGAGATGCAGGAGTATATTCGGGAGAAGCAGGAGTTGTTTGGATTTCTGGGAAAGTGTTATTTTCTAATTCGTCCAGAATATCCTGGGCTCTTGTTCCCTTCATCTCTGAGTGCAAAGTCTGGTTAGAAATAACAAATAACAAAAGTAGGAAAGTGAAATAAGAGAGCAAGAAAAATATTTTTATGGATTTTGAATTTTATTTAGAAAGCATGTAAATTTCCTTAATATGGTTTTAGAATAATTTTCTAAAATTTGATTATCCTAAGTGTCTTAATTCCAGATATTATCTAAAATTAATTAGTTATGATAATCCTATATTTAGGAAAGTGATTGTCTAACTAACATAAGATAAGTGTAAATTAAAAGTCTAGGTTACTACCGTTACCTATCATAAGTCTCTAGAATTGTGGCCAATAATCCTAAATTCATTATGATATTTCCCCGGCAACGGCGCCAAAAATCTGATGCAGTTCCGATTGGTATGCTAAAAGATATGCTTTATTTACCTATGTCGATTATGAGTAATTAAGGACTGAGTCTTACTAACTGTCACTTAGCATTCAATTATTGTCACTTAATCAATCAGAACCTAAGGCAGAGTACCTATCGTGTAGCTAGTCTGTTGGAAAGTATCTACGATTTTATTAAGTTAAATATCGTACTCCTAGGGAAGTGGTAACGGCTTAGTAGTAACTAGCCTTTATCCTAACTCCTATCTTATAATCCAGTTATGCAATGTTCATCAATGACTTTGATGAGAGGGTGATCCATTCTCCACTAGGTTTAAGTCTAATTAATCCTAGAAGTGTTTTATAGATGAGTCCTAATTCTATGTTATACTGTTCCTATATGTTGATTGACCTATATTCGAGTATTGTAGACATATCTTAGCCTGGATTGCAACTATGTTCTGTGTCTAAAGGCGTACCACATCTGAGGTTTCTAATAAACCGCCCTACCTTAATGATGGCCCTACTCACGGTTCAGGACGAAGGCATCCATGAAAGCCCTATGTCACTTCGGGGATCATACCGCTTGCCCTAGCCGCCGGCATAATCGGACTCGGCTCGGCTTACCCTAGACTACTCTAACAAACAGAGTGTTCAGCAGGTTATTTTATCTAGCATGGCAGACACCAATACTAATTGATGTCTGTTAAACTAAACAGGTTATGATTAGACCGTGGTTAGGAGTTGTCTATAACCCTAACTTTAGTTTAAAAGAGCACATTAGACATGCAGACATAGTGAATGTTAAGCAGGTGGCTATTTCCGGAAAAACATAACAACGTCAACATATAAAACAACTATTCATAAAAATCGTAATCTCATATTCATAATAAATATTTGGGACAACACAATAACAATATATAAGAGAGGGACACGAGGACTGATGCCATAAAGAAATCACCCTTTACGTAGTCTCACCGACGGAGCGTACTGCTGTATATGTCGTATTGCTCGCCCCGACTCTGCTCGCCCGAACCTTCGGAGGACGCTTCCTCAGCCTAGTAACTAGGTTTTACCTTAATACCCAGCTTAAGCCCAGCCCTGTGGACTGACTCTTCGAACGCCTAGAGCTCTCATAGGATCTCTTAACGAAATCCCCGGTATTCTATGAATACCAGAAACAAACCTATCTATGTAAGCCTAAGATCTGAGACTATTTCTCAGAAACTAGAAAAACAAAAACAAAAAGGAAAGAAAGAAAAATTCTACTGAAATCTGAGTCTCCAAGTGAGTTGTGTACTAGAGAATTGTATACTAGAGACCACTGAATGACTAAGATCGAGTGGAGAGGGGTGATTTCAACTGCTGGAGGCCTGGGGTATTTATAGCAGCTTCCCGGGGTGATTTTTCATCAAAAATTTGATGTGGGACTGGATCTGGGGGTTCGAGACGCCCGTCCGGATTGGGACGCCCGTCCTGATCTGTCGACCAGGTCGGGACGCCTGTCCCGAGTCCTGGACGCCCGTCCCGGTGCTTTGACTGGGTCGGGATGCCCGTCCTAACCCTTTGACCAAGTCAAGTTTCCAAAAATTGCGTTTTTGCCCCAAAATTTGCTGTTTTCGTCTACTTTTCACTTGACACTTCCAAAATCATAAAAACTGTGAAATTAAGTAAATAATGAACAATTAAGATCAATTTACCCTCAATTTCACCCTAAATCATATATAAAAACATGCTAAAAAGCTGATACGATTTTCGCGTATCACCTATCATAAGTCTCTAGAATTGTGATCAGGAATCCTAAATTCATTATGATATTTCCCCGGCAACGGCGCCAAAAATCTGATGCGTTCCGATTGGTATGCTAAAAGATAGGCTTTATTTACCTATGTCGATTATGATTAATTAAGGACTGAGTCTTACTAACTGTCACTTTAGCATTCAATTGTTGTCACTTAATCAATCAGAACCTAAGGTAGAGTACCTATCGTGTAGCTAGTATGTTGGAAAGTATCTACGATTTTATTAAGATAAATATCGTACTCCCAGGGAAGTGGCAACGGCTTAGTAGTAACTAGCCTTTTATCCTAACTCCTATATTATGATCCAGTTATGCAATCTTCATCAATAACTTTGATGAGAGGGTGATCCATTCTCCACTAGGTTTAAGTTTAATTAAGCCTAAAAGTGTTTTATAGATAATGTCCTGATTCTATGTTATACTGTTCCTACATGTTGATTGACCTATCTTCGAGTATTTTAGATGCATCTTAGCCTGGATTGCAACTATGTTCTGTGTCTAAAGGCGTACCACATCCGAGGTCTCTAATAAACCGCCCTACCTTAATAACGGCCCTACTCACGGTTCGGGACGAAGGCATCCATGAACGGTACCCTATGTCACTTCGGTATCATGTCGCTTGCCCTAGCCGCCGGCATAATCAGACTCGGCTCGGCTTACCTAGACTACTCTTAACAAGCAGGGTGTTCAGCAGGTTATTTTATCTAGCATGGCAGACACCAACACTAATTGATGCCTGTTAAACTAAACAGGTTATGATTAGACCGTGGTTAGGAATTGTCTATAACCCTAACTTTAGTTTAAAAGAGCACATTAGACATGCAGACATAATGAATATTTAGCAGGTGGCTATTTCTGGAAAAACATAACAACTTCAACATATAAACAAATATTCATAAGAATCGTAATCTGATATTCGAATTAATATTTAGATAAAACAATTCGTAAACATACAGAACCTCATCTAGGGGACCCATTGTCATAAAGTAATCACTACTCTATGCAGGTCCAACCGGCGCTGCAGCTCCTGTATGCTCCTGACTGCTCGATCCTACTCTGCTCGGCAGAGCCTTCGGAGAACGCTCCTTAGACCTAGTAGCAATTACTTTACCTTACATCCCGGGCTTAAGCAAATTGCCCTAATCTGACTAAGAACACGCACCCTATCTCTCTCTTAGGATCTCCTAACGAAATCCCAGTATTCTATGAATACCAAAAACGAACCTATCTATCGAAGCCTAAGCTCTGAGACTATTTCTCAAAATCTAAGAAAACGAAACACTAAAGAAAGAAAGAAAACTGAAACTGAAACCCGAGTCTCTCAGTGACTTTTGTACTCGATAATTGTACACTGGAAGTCTCTGAATGACTCAGATCGAGTGGAGAGAGATGAATTCAACTCCTGGAGGCCTGGGGTATTTATAGCAGCTTTCTGGAGTGAAAATCTCCAAAAGAATTCGATGTGGGACAAATTCTGGTGCTTCGGGACGCCCGTCCTGGTGGTTTGACCAAGTCAGCAATTCCAAAAATTTGCATTTTTGCCCCAAATTTTGCTGTTTTCATCCAATTTGCTCCTGAAACTTCCAAAATCGAAATTTAAGCAATTTTATGTCAATTTGATTCAATTAAGATCAAATACATTCAAATATTGCCCTAATTTATGTCTAAAAACATGCTAAAAAAGGTATACGATTTGTGCATATCATGAACATTTGCATATAGAAGGATGCCTTTTGGTTTGTGTAATGCACCTGCTACATTTCAACGTTGTATGACTGCTATCTTTGAGGACATGCTAGGAAAATCTATGGAAGTATTTATGGATGACTTTTCTGTTTTTTGGTAATTCATTTGAGGTTTGTCTAAAGAACTTGGAGTTAATATTGAAACGTTTTATAAAATCTAACCTGGTTTTAAATTGGGAAAAATGCCACTTCATGGTAAAAGAGGGAATCGTCTTAGGACGTAAGATCTCACACCTAGGTATGGAAGTAGACAAGGCAAAAATTGAAGTTATTTCGAGTGACTATGCAGTAGGAGTAGTTTTAGGACAAAGACATGATAAGAAATTTCGAGTAATATATTATGCTAGTAAAACCTTAACTGATGCTCAGGAAAATTACACTACGACAGAAAAGGAATTATTAGCAGTAGTATATGCATTTGATAAGTTTCGATCTTATCTAGTCATGTCTAAAACTATTGTTTATACTAATCATTCTGCACTAAAATACTTGTTCAATAAAACTGACGAAAAACCAAGATTGATTAGATGGGTTTTATTGCTTCAAGAATTTGACATAGAAATTCAGGATAAGAAAGGGGCAGAAAACTTAGCCGCAGGCCACCTGTCCAGGCTAGAAAATCCGACCCTAGAAGCCATTGATGAAACAATCATATCTGATAAATTTCCGGATAAGAATCTATGTGCATTATTTGCTATTTTCTCACCCCCTTGGTTTGCAGATATAGCAAATTACTTGGCAGCCCGGACTCTCCCTAGTGATATCACTGCTCAACAAAGAAAAAAGTTCTTTGCTGACCTGAAATATTACTATTGGGAAGATCCTTTTCTATTTCGAATATGTGCAGATCAGATGATCAGAAGGTGTGTATCTCAAGAAGAAGGTTTCCAAATTCTGGAACATTGTCACTGCGTACCAACAGGCGGTCACTTAGCTGCAGCTAATACCCCCCCAAAAGTATTAGAAGCAGGCTTATACTGGCCTACCATATTCAAAGACGCCGCAGCATTTACAGGATCGTGCGATGCCTGTCAAAAAGCGGGAACCATATCTTCTCGAGACTGTCTACCCCAACAGGTAATCCAAAGTGTAGAAATATTCGACATATGGGGTATAGACTTCATGCGTTCGTTTCCTCCTTCTTTTGGTATGAAATATACATCATAGTAGCTGTAGAATATTTTTCAAAATGGCCTGAGGCACAGGCCCTACCTACTAATGATTCTAGAGCCGTATGCAGATTCCTTAAGCAGATTTTCGCCAGATTTGGATGTCTGAAAGCCCTAATCAGTGATCGAGGTACGCACTTCTGCAACTCTCAATTGCAGAAGGTGCTTCATCATTACGGAGTTCAGCATCGCGTTTCCACAGCCTACCACCCCCAAACCAATGGGCAGGCTGAGGTAACCAATAGGGGAATAAAGAGAATCTTAGAAAAGACTGTGGGTGTTTACCGTAAGGATTGGGCCAATAAACTGGAGGATGCATTATGTGCCTTCCGTACCGCATACAAGACCACTACGGGATTCTCACCTTATCGACTTGTCTATGGAAAAGCATGCCACCTTCCAGTTGAACTCGAACACAGAGCTTACTGGTAGTACAAAAATGCATCTCAATGAAACTTAACGAGAACACCGGATTCTACAACTGACTAATTGGATGAGTGGAGGCTCAAAGCCTATGAATCACATCATTTCAAGAATGACAAGTAAACTCCGGCATGACACGCTCATAGCCCATAAAATTTGAACAAGGAGACAAGGTATTTTGTACAACTCACGTTTAAAATATTCCCAGGAAAGCTGCGTAGCTGTTGGTCAGGACCTTCACAATCACGAAAATATCACCTTTCGGAGCATGTGACATATGGATTCTGATGGCATTATTCAAAAAGTAAAATGGACAACGCCTAAGATTTACAGAGAGCCGTTTGACTCGTCCGAGCAGACTGTGGACTTCACAGAATAAGGGAGTATCTCTTTCATTTATTTCATGTTTTTTGTTTTTCTTTCAGTACTCTATGTTTTTCTTACCCGTAGTTAGTTGAATAAGTGTGGGGTAGAATTCTTTGTTTTTGTTGTTTATTTCTTGTTTTCAAATAAGTGTGGGGTAGTTAGTTATGCATGACCACTGAGGACAGTGTCCGACTTAAGTGTGGGGTAGCAGTGCACGGTGCACTGTAGCAGTTTGTTTTCCCCATATTTTCACACCCTTCCAAAATTGTTTTTTCAAAATTTTTCCGTCTTTCAGAATTCTAAATGCAGTATGCTTGGTTAAACAATTGCTTATGTCTATGATATGTAGGTAGAATGTTATGATTAGTAGGAGATAATTGACGACTACTGCTGAACTAATTGATTTGGAATAGGGAATTCCTGATAACTGAGCACAACTTTGTCTGGATTAGAGACCTCAGCCAATTGCCTGT
Organism: Asclepias syriaca; assembly: GCA_027405835.1. Taxonomy (NCBI): domain Eukaryota; kingdom Viridiplantae; phylum Streptophyta; class Magnoliopsida; order Gentianales; family Apocynaceae; genus Asclepias; species Asclepias syriaca. The sequence goes on from CM049932.1 coordinate 13,728,666, forward strand.
TCGAGACTTAACTAGATAAAATTAGACCAGTTGTGGATATATTGGCAATTAGAATGACTAGATGAGACTCTGAGCTAAAAGTGAAAAGAAACAAAAGAAAGTTAATCAAATAAGGGTAGTTTGCCAGCGGCCTTCGCTACTCGATCACCACTCCTTCGGGGAATTTAAAGCCTGATGCCCTAAGGTCGTGTAGATCTGGGAGTCATCGGAGTGGGACTCGCTACATGGGTAGTTGAAGTTGATGTGTTCTAAGCAGACTCAAAATACCCTGAATCTATAAAGAAAATAACTAAATGCTAAAACATTAAAAATCTGATCACCAAAGCTCAGAACTCAAAAAGTTGTCTGTTGTTAATATGTCTAGCGATGGGTCGAAGTGTTATCTGGTAGTAGTTAAGACAAGAGTACATTGTGATGACTATCTGGTCTAGACTAGTACACACACTACACATCAGGAAGACCCTGTGACTAAGAAAAAAAGTTCAACCTAGTTGTTGATTTGTTTTATGCCTGATCATAACAAGCTACTAAAAATATCTGAGACCTTGTCATAACAACCTAACCAGTCAGACCTGTGTTAAGACTTGTCTGAAGAATTTTTGGAATAAAAACATGACTAGGAATTTAAGTGACTGCACTATGGTTTAGAATCACTAACTTCAGGTAGACTTTGCTTGAGGACAAGCAAAAAGCTAAGTGTGGGATTATCTGATACGCGAAAATCGTATCACCTTTTTAGCATGTTTTTATATATGATTTTGGGTGAAATTGAGAGTAAATTGATCTTAATTGTTTACTATTTACTTAATTTCACAGTTTTTATGATTTTGGAAGTGTCAGGTGAAAAGTAGACGAAAACAACAAATTTTGGGGCAAAAACGCAATTTTTGGAAATGTTGACTTGGTCAAAGGGTCAGGACGGGCGTCCCGACCCAGTCAAAGCACCGGGATGGGCGTCCCGACTTGGTCAACAGACTAGGACGGGCATCCCAATCTGGGACGGTCGTCCCGAACCCCCAGATCCAGTCCCACATCGAATATTTGATGAAAAATCACCCCGGGAAGCTGCTATAAATACCCCAGGCCTCCAGCAGTTGAATTCATCCCTCTCCACTCGATCTGAGTCATTCAGTGGTTTCCAGTGTACAATTCCCTAGTGCACAACTCACTCGGAGACTTAGATTTCAGTAGAAGTTTTCTTTCTTTCCTTTTTGTTTTCGTTTTTCTAGTTTCTGAGAAATAGTCTCAGATCTTAGGCTTCTATAGATAGGTTCGTTTCTGGTATTCATAGAATACCCGGGATTTTGTTAGGAGATCCTAAGAGGGCTCTAGGCGTTCGAAGAGTCAGTCCATAGGGCTGGGCTTAAGCTGGGTATTAAGGTAAATCCCAGTTACTAGGCTGAGGAAGCGTCCTCCGACGGTTCTAGCGAGCAGAGTCAGGGCGAGCAATACGACATATACAGCAGTACGCTCCGTCGGCGAGACTACGTAAAGGGTGATTTCTTTATGGCATCAGTCCCCATGTCCCTCTCTTATATGTTGTTATTGTGTTGTTCTAAAGATTTATTATGAATACGAGATTACGATTTTTATGAATATTTGTTTTATATGTTGACGTTGTTATGTTTTTCCGGAAATAGCCACCTGCTTAATATTAACTATGTCTACATGTCTAATGTGCTCTTTTAAACGAAAGTTAGGGTTATAGACAATTCCTAACCACGGTCTAATCATAACCTGTTTAGTTTAACAGGCATCAATTAGTATTGGTGTCTGCCATGCTAGATAAAATAACCTGCTGAATACCCTGTTTGTTAGAGTAGTCTAGGTAAGTCGAGCCGAGTCCGATTATGCCGGCGGCTAGGGCAAGCGGTATGATCCCCGAAGTGACATAGGGCTTTCATGGATGCCTTCGTCCCGAACCGTGAGTAGGGCCGTCATTAAGGTAGGGAGGTTTATTAGAAACCTCGGATGTGGTACGCCTTTAGACACAGAATATAGTTGCAATCTAGGCCAAGACATGTCTAAAATACTCGAATATAGGTCAATCAACATATAGGAACAGTATAACATAGAATCAGGACTCATCTATAAAACACTTCTAGGATTAATTAGACTTAAACCTAGTGGAGAATGGATCACCCTCTCATCAAAGTTATTGATGAAGATTGCATAACTGGATCATAAGATAGGAGTTAGGATAAAAGGCTAGTTACTACTAAGTCGTTGCCACTTCCCTGGGAGTACGATATTTAATTTAATAAAATCGTAGATACTTTCCAACAGACTAGCTACACGATAGGTACTCTGCCTTAGGTTCTGGTTGATTAAGTGACAGTTAGTAAGACTCAGTCCTTAATTACTCATAATCGACATAGGTAAATAAAGCCTATCTTTTAGCATATCAATCGGAACTGCATCACTCTGTCCCTCAGTGAGTAGGGAAAGAGATTGAGTTTAGTTACTTCTACAGTGTGATCTCCCTTGAGGCCTTCGCAGAGAGAAGAGAAATCAGATAAGTGTTCCAGCGGATTTTCGGATGCAGTTCCTCCAAACTGAACCCGATTTATAATCAGTTGGATCACATTCGGTTTAAGATCATAGCGAGGGTTCCCAGGGATTTGGATGGCAGATGATACTGGAACAGTCTGAGGCTGGATGTAGGATTCAAGGGTAGGTCTTTCAGCAGCCATCTCTGTTCTTCGCCTATTAGCTGTACGAATGAGACGTTTAGGATTCTCAACTGCTGTTTCAAGGTTAGCTTCTGAAGTTCGAGTCATGCAACTACAGAGAAGAATACATTTTAGCCTGAGCAAACTGGTTAGTGGGGTTACAGGGAAAGTGAAAAATTAAGAATTCGGAAAAGGAAAAAAACAACTATTCAATCACGAAAGGGAAATAACACAAAAGATAGGGAAAAAAACAACTTACCATTGAACAAGAAAAGTACAATTTTTTTTCAGATTTCAAATTTTAACAATTTTTTTTCTTTTTATATATTTCGAAAGCACTTAAATTCCCTCAATATGGTTTTAGAATGATTTTCTAAAATTTGATTATCCTAAGTGTCTTCCAGATAACATCTAAAATTAATTAGTTATGTTAATCCTATATTTCGGAAAGTGATTGTCTAACTAGTGTAAGATAAGTGTAGGTCTAAGGTCTAGGTTACTACCGTTACCTATCATAAGCCTCGAGAATTTTGATCAGGAATCCTAAATTCATTATGATATCTCCCCGGCAACGGCGCCAAAAATCTGATGGGCTTCCGACTGATATGCTAAATAGGTGTTATTTTACCCTATGTTGATTATGAGTAATTAAGGACTGTGATTGACTAATTGTCACATTTAGTCTCTAAGGTGTCACTTAATCAGCCAGAACCTAAGGCAGAGTACCTATCGTGTAGCTAGTCTGTTGGAAAGTATCTACGATTTTATTAAATAATTATCGTACTCCCAGGGAAGTGGTAACGGCTTAGTAGTAACTAGCCTTTTATCCTAACTCTTATCTTATGATCCAGTTATGCAATCGTCATCAATAATCTTGATGAGAGGGTGATCCATTCTTCACTAGGTTTAAGTCTAATCAAGTCTAAAAGTGTTTATAGATAAAGTTTTGATTCTATGTGATATTGTTCCTATATGTTGATTGACCTATCTTCGAGTATTTTAGATATATCTTAGCCTAGAATGCTGATACGTGAAAATCGTATCACATTTTTAGCATGTTTTTATATATGTTTTAATGTGAAATTGAGAGTAAATTGACATTAATTGTTTACTATTTACTTGATTTCACGGTTTTTATGATTTTGGAAGTGTCAGGTGAAAAGTAGACGAAAACAGCAAATTCTGGGGCAAAACGCAATTTTTAAAAATGTTGACCCGGTCAAACCGCCAGGACGGGCGTCCTGAACCTGGTCAACGAATCAGGGCGGGCGTCCCGAACCGGGACGGGCGTCCCGAGCCGCCAGAAGCTGTCCCACATCGAATTTTTCAGAATTTTTCACTCCGGGAAGCTGCTATAAATACCCCAGGCCTCCAGCAGTTGAATTCATCCCTCTCCACTCGATCTGAGTCATTAAGTGGTTTCCAGTGTACAGTTTTCCAGTACACAACTCACTCAGAGACTCGGATCTCAGTTTTCTTTCTTATTAGTGTTTTGTTTTAGTTTCTGAGAAATAGTCTCAGATCTTAGGTTTCTATAGATAGGTTCGTTTCCGGTATTCATAGAATACCCGGGGTTTCGTTAGGAGACCCTAAGAGAGCTCTAGGCGTTCGAAGAGTCAGTCCACAGGGCTAGGCTTAAGCCCAGGACGTAAGGTAAAGTCTAGCTACTAGGCTGAGGAAGCGTCCTCCGAAGGTTCTGGCGAGCAGAGTCAGGGCGGGCAATACGACGTATACAGCAGTACGCTCTGTAGGCGAGACTAAGTAAAGGGTGATTTCTTTATGGCATCAGTCCCCATACCCCTCTTATATGTTTTATTGCTTTGTCCTAAACATCAATTATGAATATCAGATTATGATTTTATGAATAGTTGTTTTGCATGTTGAAGTTATTATGTTTTTCCGGAAATAGCCACCTGCTAAATAATCATTATGTCTGCATGTCTAATGTAGTTTCTTTTAAACTAAAATAAGGTTATAGACAATTCCTAACCACGGTCTATTCATAACCTGTTTAGTTTAACATGCATCAATTAGTATTGGTGTCTGCCATACTAGATAAAATAACATGCTGAACACCTGGCTTGTTAGAGTAGTCTAGGTAGGCTGAGTAGAGCGTTATGCCAGCGATTATGAGCCTTCAGAGTGATCCCCGAAAGTGACATAGGGCTTTCATAACTGTCTTTGTTCGTACCGTGAGTAGGGCCGTTTACCTTAATGATAGGGGGCGGTAGCATAGAGACTCAGATGTGGTACACCTTTAGACACAGAACATAGTTGCATTCCAGGCTAAGATATATCTAAAACACTCGAATATAGGTCAATCAACATATAGGAACAGTATAACATAGAATCAGAACTTATCTTTAAAACACTTCTAGGGTTAATTAGACTTGAACCTAGTGGAGAATGGATCACCCTCTCATCAAAGTATTTGATGAAGATTGCATAACTGGATCATAAGATAAGAGTTAGGATAAGAGGCTAGTTACTACTAAGCCGTTGCCACTTCCCTGGGAGTACGATAATTAACTTAGTAAAATCGTAGATACTTTCCAATAGACTAGCTACACGATAGGTACTCTGCCTTAGATTCTGGCTGATTAAGTGACACCATAAGACTAAACGTGACAATTAGTCAATCACAGTCCTTAATTAATCATAATCGACATAGGGTAAAATAACACCTATTTAGTACGTCAACCGGAATCGCATCAAATGCAACTATGTTCTGAGTCTAAAGGTGTACCTGATGCGATTCCGGTTGACGTGCTAAATAGGTGTATTTTACCCTATGTTGATTATGAATAATTAAGGACTGTGATTGACTAATTGTCACATTTAGTCTCTATGGTGTCACTTAATCAGCCAGAACCTAAGGTAGAGTACCTATCGTGTAGCTAGTCTATTGGAAAGTATCTACGATTTTATTAAGTTAAATATCGTACTCCCAGGGAAGTGGCAACGGCTTAGTAGTAACTAGCCTTTTATCCTAACTCCTATCTTATGATCCAGTTATGCAATCTTCATCAAATACTTTGATGAGAGGGTGATTCATTCTCCACTAGGTTTTAAGTCTAATTAATCCTAGAAGTGTTTTATAGATGAGTTCTGATTCTATGTTATACTGTTCCTATATGTTGAATGACTTGAATTCGAATATTTTAGACATGTCTTAGCCTGGATTGCAACTATGTTCTGTGTCTAAAGGCGTACCACATCCGAGGTTTCTAATAAACCGCCCTACCTTAATGACGGCCCTACTCACGGTTCGGGACGAAGGCATCCATGAAAGCCCTATGTCACTTCGGGGATCATACCGCTTGCCCTAGCCGCTGGCATAATCGGACTCAACTCGGCCCCTACCTAGACTACTTTAACATGCAGGGTGTTCAGCAGGTTATTTTATCTAGCATGGCAGACACCAATACTAATTGATGCCTGTTAAACTAAACAGGTTATGATTAGACCGTGGTTAGGAATTGTCTATAACCCTAACTTTAGTTTAAAAGAGCACATTAAACATGCAGACATAATGAATATTTAGCAGGTGGCTATTTCCGGAAACATATAATAACGTCAACATATAAAACAACTATTCATAAAGAATTGTAATCTTGTATTCATAATAAGTATTTATAACAAAACAATAACAACATATAAGAGAGGGACATGGGGACTGATGCCATAAAGAAATCACCCTTTACGTAGTCTCGCCGACGGAGCGTACTGCTGTATATGTCGTAATGCTCGCCCTGACTCTGCTCGCTAGAACCTTCGGAGGACGCTTCCTCAGCCTAGTAACTGGGCTTTACCTTAATACCCAGCTTAAGCCCAGCCCTGTGGACTGACTCTTCGAACGCCTAGAGCCCTCTTAGGATCTCCTAACGAAATCCCGGGTATTCTATGAATACCAGAAACGAACCTATCTATAGAAGCCTAAGATTTGAGACTATTTCTCAGAAACTAAAACGAAACACTAATAAGAAAGAAAACTGAGATCTGAGTCTCTGAGTGAGTTGGGTACTAGAGAAGAGTACACTGGAAACCACTAAATGACTCAGATCGAGTGGAGAGGAATGATTTCAACTACTGGAGGCCTGGGGTATTTATAGCAGCTTCCCGGGGTGATTTTTCAACAAAAATTCGATGTGGGACTGGATCTGGGGGTTCGGGATGCCCGTCCCGGATTGGAACGCCCGTCCTGATCTGTTGACCAGGTCGGGACGCCCATCCCGAGTCCTGGACGCCCGTCCTGACTCGTTGACTAAGTCAATATTTCGAAAAATTGCATTTTTGCCCCAAAATTTGCTGTTTTCGTCTACTTTTCACCTGACACTTCCAAAATCATAAAAACTGTGAAATTAAGTAAATAATGAACAATCAAGATCAAATTACCTTCAATTTCACCCAAATTCATACATAAAAACTGTTGGAGTGTGGTAAAATATCTCGACCAACGGGCTTGGGCCCAGTGATATGTAGGGTTCAGGCCCAATGATGTATAGATATTTGTAACTAGGGTTTAGATATCTATATATAGGGATATTAATGTAATGAGATAAAAAAAAAAAGGAGAACCAAGAAATAATAATCTTGAATTCGGTTTGCAGGACGTAGCCCAAATTGGGGTGAACCTGGATAAAATCGTGTGTTCCTATTTGATTATTGTTTTTCATTTTCGTCTATCAAATTCGTATTCTGCATCATAAAAATCCTACAATTGGTATCAGAGCCTAGGTTTTTTGTCAAAGATGTCAGGAGGGTCGCGAATTGAGATAGAGAAATTCGATGGAAAGCGGTTCGATCTGTGGAAGATGAAGATGGAGGATCTTCTTTGTGATCGAGATCTATGGCCAGCAATCGAATCGGAAAGGCCTGTTGCGGAGGAAACGGGTTCGGCTTCCGAAAAGAGGGTTCAAGACTGGGATCGAATCGATCGGAAGGCAAAGGGTTTGATCCGGCTTTGTCTCGCAGACAACATTTTAACGAACGTGATGAGCGAACCAACGGCCAAGGCTTTATGGCGGAAATTGGAGTCGCTATACCAAAGTAAGTCACTCGTCAATAAACTGTTCTTAAGGAAGAAATTGTATAACCTTAGGATGCATGAGGGTGATTCGTTCACCACACATTTGAATGAATTTAATACATTGATTGGTCAACTTGTGTCTATTGGGGTTAAGTTTGAAGATGACGATAAGGCAATAACATTACTTTGTTCACTGCCTGATTCATGGGATAATCTCATTGTGGTTATTGGTGGTGGGAACAAAGAACTCTCGTATGAAACTGTGTGTGCAGCCTTATTATCAGAGGAGACACGAAGAAGGGGGTCAGGGAATTCCAGTAAAGAGGCTCTTGTAGTAAGGGGTAGACCTACGGAGAAATCTCAAAATTGGAAAGGGTCCCGATCTAAATCTCGTGGGCGATCGAAGAGTAGAGAACGGAAGGTAAAGTGCTGGAAGTGTGAAGAGTGGGGCCATATGAAACGAGACTGTAAGAATAAGGCAGTTCGTAAAAGGGAAGAAGATTCATCCTCGGGAAAGGAAGTCGAGACGACAGGAGATATGTATGTAGCCACTGCGTGTATGGCGCAGTCAGACAAATACATCTGGTACATCGACACCGGTGCTTCATTCCACATGACACCTCATAGACACTGGTTCTGTGAATATGAGCAGTATGATGGTGGAGACGTCATGCTAGGGGATGATACTGCAGTACAGGTACTGGGCGTGGTCGCGTGAAGCTGAGGTTGAAAGACGGCACAATAAAGACTCTTCCGAATGTGATGCACATACCTTCTATGAGAAAAAATCTATTATCAGTAGGCATGATGGCAGACTCAGGGGTCAATTTCAGTTGCGATAAGGATTCGTGCAAGATGACGCGAGGTTCCATTGTAATTGCACGAGGAGTCCGTTATGGGACGTTATACAAATTGCTTGCGGAAACAGTCACTCTCAGTGGCAGTTTCGTGTCCGAAAAGGCGAAGGAAGATGAGCATGATACTTCTCTGTTGTGGCATCAGAGGATGGGGCACATTGGAGAAAAGGGTTTATCGACCTTGTTTTCGAGCCGAATGGTGGAGGGAGTACCAGAGTGCTCTATGGGTTTCGGGTTCTGTGAACATTGCATTTATGGAAAACAGAGTCGAGTTAGTTTTCCACAGAATGGTGCAAGGACGTCAGAGCTTCTGGAACTAATCCACAGTGATGTTTTCGGACCTACTCCTGCATCATCTATAGGAGGATCCAGGTATTATGTATCTTTCATAGATGACCTGTCACGGTATAGTTGGATTTATTTTCTTAAAAGTAAATCTGAGGTGTTTGAAAAATTTAAAGAGTTTAAGGCTTTGATTGAAAATCAAGTGGGCAGGAAAATCAAAGGAGTTCGCACAGATAACGGAGGTGAATTCTGCTCAAATGAATTTGAGCAGTTTTGTGTGAAAAATGGTATAGCAAGGCAAAAGACGACCCCATATACGCCTCAGCAGAATGGAGTGGCCGAAAGACTAAATCGGACACTCATGGAAAAGGCGAGGAGTATGCTGAGTTGGGCAGGGTTAGGACCTGAATTTTGGGCAGAAGTAGTTGCCACAGCTTGTCACCTGAAGAACAGGTCACCAACCTCATCAGTGAAGAATCGTACACCATACGAGGTAGTGTTTGGGAAGAAGCCAAACTTGTCATACCTTCGCGTGTTTGGGTGTGATGCATACACTCATGTACCGAAGGAGAAGAGGGGGAAACTTGACTACAAGTCCGAGAAGAACATATTCATTGGATACAAGGAAGGGGTCAAAGGCTATAAGTTGTGGAATCCTGAAACAAGATCTATAGTCTACAGCAGGGATGTTATCTTTCGTGAAACTCAATCTCAGGCTGGTACACAGAAGCGGGATGAGCAAAACAAAGCAGTAGTGCTTGAAGAAGACATGAAAGATGAAGCTGAGGAAGTGGTGACACAAAGCACATCAGTTGAGAATCATTCTGATTCTGATTCTGACTTTGATTCTGATCAAGTCAGCTTGGTTGATGATGTTGATGAAGCTCCTGATATAGGTAATCCACCGGCTCTCAGGAGATCAACAAGGAACAGACGGGCGCCTCTACGCTACGGGTTCAGTGCTTTGAGTACAGGTGAAGACCCTACCTCTGTAAAAGATGCAAGATCAAGGGATGATGCAAATCAGTGGGAGCTTGCAATGGTAGATGAGATACAGTCGCTTGATAAAAATGAAAGAATAGTTCAGACTTTCTTACTAAGGCTGTCCCAAGTACAAAGTTTGAATGGTGTTCTGCAGCAATTGGGTTGACGACGAATGACAGCTGGAAGGCTCTCACCTGCTCGATATATTCACCAAGTGGGAGATTGTTGGAGTGTGGTAAAATATCTCGACCAACGGGCTTGGGCCCAGTGATATGTAGGGTTCAGGCCCAATGATGTATAGATATTTGTAACTAGGGTTTAGATATCTATATATAGGGATATTAATGTAATGAGATAAAAAAAAAGGAGAACCAAGAAATAATAATCTTGAATTCGGTTTGCAGGACGTAGCCCAAATTGGGGTGAACCTGGATAAAATCGTGTGTTCCTATTTGATTATTGTTTTTCATTTTCGTCTATCAAATTCGTATTCTGCATCATAAAAATCCTACAAAAACATGCTAAAAAGGTGATACGATTTTCGCGTATCAGATAACCCCACACTTAGCTTTTTGCTTGTCCTCAAGCAAAGTCTACCTGAAGTTACTTAAATTCCTAGTCATGTTTTTATTCCAAAAATTCTTCAGAGTCTTAACACAGGTCTGACTGGTTAGGTTGCTATGACAAGGTCTCAGATGTTTTTAGTAGTTTGTTATGATTAGGCAGAAAATAAATCAACAACTAGGTTGAACTTTTTTCTTAGTCACATGGTCTTCCTGATGTGTAGTGTGTGTACTGGTCCAGACCAGATAGTCAACACAATGTACTCTTGTCTTAACTACTACCAGATAACACTTCGACCTATCGCTAGACATATTAACAACAGACAACTTTTTGAGTTCTGAGCTTTGGTGATCAGATTTTTAATGTTTTAGCATTTAGTTATTTTCTTTATAAATTCAGGGTATTTTGAGTCTGCTTAGAACACGTCAACTTCAACTACCCATGTAGCGAGTCCCACTCCGATGACTCCCAGATCTACACGACCTTAGGGCATCAGGCTTTAAGTTCCCCGAAGGAGTGGTGCTCGAATAGCGAAGGCCGCTGGCAAACTACCCTTATTTGATTAACTTCCTTTAATTTCTTTTCACTTCTATCTCAGAGTCTCATCTAGTCATTCTAACTGCTAATATATCCACAACTGGTCTAATTTTATCCAGTTAAGTCTCGAACAGGTAATTGGTTGAGGTCTCTACTCCAGACAAAGTTGTGCTCAGTTATCAGGAATTCTCTATTCCTAATCAATTAGTCCAAGATAGCTATCAATTATCTCCTACTAACCATAACATACTACCTACATATCATAGACATAAGCAATTGTTTAACCAAGCATACTGCATTTTAGAAGTCTAGAAGACGGAAATATTTTGAAATTTTTTTGGAAGGGTGCGAAAATACGGGGAAAAACAAGCAAAAGCATACAAAAACTGCTACAGTGCACCGTGCACTGCTACCCCACACTTAAGTCTGGCACTGTCCTCAGTGTTCATACATATCTAGCTACCCCACACTTATTTGAAAATAAGAAATAAAACTGAAAAGATTCTTACCCCACACTTATTTGAAAATAAGAAGTAAAACAGAAAAGAAAGGATTCTGTATGGGTAAGTAAGACATAAAAAAAATAAAATAATGCAAACAATTCTGTATGTCATATAGATCAATTTTGTACATAGATTCATACGTCATACAGCCCAGACATGTTTATACACATAGAACAAGAAAAACAAAAACAAAAGAAAGGAAAGAAGGAGAGAGAGACTAAGAACCCGGCGGATCGTCATCCAGTGGACCTAAGTCTGCTAAGTCAAACTCGAAGTTTTCCGCCACTCGGGAAGTCTGCTGATGTATCTCCTCAATCATGCTGGTGTTCATGGCGATCCTGTCATCTATCATCGCCAACCGTCTGTCAATCCTGTCCTCCATCATCGTCAGCCGTTTGTCAATCCTATCCATGTCTCGACTGTATCGGGCCGATAGTTCTGCCAATCTGTGCGACATGTGTCGTTCGAAGGTAGTACGTGGCACGAACGTCTCGGACGGAGGGATATGCGCTGGAAATGCTTCCGTTGCCGATGCTTGTCCTATCTGCTCCGTGTGGATGGTGTCGCGGCCATTCGCATCCCGGACAACCATTCCCATGTTCCGTAGAATGGTAACATCTGTGGGAATGGTGGTCGGGGAGACCAGAGTAAGCTCCGAGCCCTCTATGTCCAACTCCAGGTAGCGGGCTAGCCTGGTGATGTATGGTCCGAGCCACAGACACTGTTTCATGGTGTCTGTAGCGAATCCTCGCATGACGACCGCTATGAGTCTAGCCATCTCTACTGTAGATCCCATGTGCATGTTGGCTAGAAGGAATGTCTCCATCCGGGTGACAGTTCCGGGCGCTGTCAGTCGTCCTGACAATGTGTGTGCAATGATAGCGTGCAGGTGACGAAGAGTAGGATAAATACCTGTGGCTTTTGTAAAGCCATGCTGGTATGGGATACCCGTCATGCAGATCTGAGCCCAAGCAGTGGAGACGTCTGCAGATGTGAAGTCTCGAACTGCTATGGTGTATGCGGGCGTATCCAGCTCATCTCTCTTCCAGATACCTAGGGCGATTCCGAACTCAGCCATGCTCATCGACTGATCTATTCCGCCTAAACGGAATGTGATCTGCTCCTGGTGGCAAGTAAAAGACGCATAGAACTCACATACCAGCTCCAGGTATGTGGGCTCTGTGACAATGAATACTCGACTATAAGGTGGCACGTCGAGTATGCGTCTGACTTCCGGCTCTACTCCTAGCGTCTGTACTGCTGCCCAATCCAACATTCTGCCCGTCAGTATCGTACGCCAGATGTACCCAGTGCATCTCTCTTGGTATGCTATGCTGGAGGGAAACAGCATAAAGGATGTGCCACTGAGGTAACTGTCATGGTAGATGTGGTACGAGCACGTTTGGGAGCCATTGAAAACGTACGAGAGAGTTTAGGTGGGAAAGAAAGCTTTAAACTCAAATTCTGGAGGTGAATTTGAATTCAGAAGGATGAAATTAGGTTAGGGAAGGATTTTGAATTTTTGGCGGGAAAATCGAATTTTGGAGGGAAATTCGAATTTTTGGGTGAAGTTTAAAATTCAAATTTTGGAGGGAAATTCAAATTTTTAAACTTTGAAGAATTTGCAAAAATTTGTAGAGAGAATGTAGAGAGAAATATTTAGAGAGATGAATTTTTTGTTGTAGATTTGAGAGAAAATGAAAAAAATTGAACTTTTATAGAAGGGGCGGCCTTCGGGACTCCCGTCCCGCTGGACGCCCGTCCAAAATCGGGATGCCCGTCCCGGGTTGCATCTGGACGCGTGCCAATTCCGAAAAAAGTTTTTTTTTTTTTCGTAATTCCCTGAAAATCTCAAGATACCAAAAATAATCATAATTCTTAACAAGGCTTCATGTTTATCCAATGAAATTCAGAAGTTGTTAAAAACTCTATGCAAAAATTCCTCAGTCTTTTTTCGAAAATTGTGACTACCTTAATTTTATCCCAACTTAAATTCAGCAAGAATTTCAGAGAAAAAAAAACTGAGTTTGTGCAATGTAATTAGTGGAAAATAAACTGTATTTGCAAAACTCTTGTTTTTCATAGAAATTCGAAATAAAATGTCTGAAGAAAATTGTTGAATATAAAGGACCCTTTAAAAATGTTTGAAAAATAGAAAAATATGGGTCAATTATTCAAGTTTCAGTTCAAACGAATTATTTGTTTGAGAGTAAAAGAATCTTCCCTTTTTAACGACTCCTATATATGATCTCCTGTAGTTCTATTCGAATGCTTCGCATTTCTATGCGTATGGTTCTCATCTCATCCCTCTGCCTATTCTGCTAACTACGTAAATTAGCCATCTCTCAGAGTAGTTGTGCACCTTGGTTCTCCTAAAGATTGACCGTGGCTCTGAGTCGGTCCACGTTAGTTGTGATATTCAGACTGAGTTGGTCTAAATGACAGAGTCTGCTGGCAATCCCTTGGTCCATCTCATAGACCCTTTGAGCTAACGTGTCTATCTGCACGGACAACATTGAATAATAACCGTTAGTACTCCCCGCAGATGAAGGGGTGCGCTCGTTAGGTGTTGGGGTGTATGCAAGAGAGGTTGGTGAATTTTGGGTTTGGTCAGTAGGGGGTGGATTTATAGGAACTCTCTGGGCAGGAGGGTGAATTGGAGATCTCTAGGGTTCTTCTCTAGGAGGGAAGGTATCCTCAGAAGGATCTTCTTCTGTGGGACTATGCTCACGGGTGTTCAGGAATCTTCTCACTAGTTCACTGGCATCAGGGCTTGAGTTTACTTCCACTGGTTGTGAAGGAAGAGTCCCTCGTGGTACTTCTGGTGCAGGCCTAGAGGGGCCCTCTGGCTTTGTCTTCTTCGGTCCTGGAGTGTCAGGGTTTTCGGTTTTCTTTGCCTGGTTAGTAGCTGCTCTTGTTCTCTTCATCTTTGAGTGCAAAATCTGGTTAGAAATAACAAATAGCAAAAGTAGGAAAGTGAAACAAGAAAGCACGAAAATTTTTTATGGATTTTGATTTTTAGTTAGAAAGCAGGTAAATTTCCTCAATATGGTTTTAGAATAATTTTCTAAAATTTGATTATCCTAAGTGTCTTAATTCCAGATATTATCTAAAATTAATTAGTTATGATAATCCTATATTTAGGAAAGTGATTGTCTAACTAGTATAAGATAAGTGTAATTCAAAAGTCCAGGTTACTACCGTTACCTATCATAAGTCTCTAGAATTGTGGCCAACAATCCTAAATTCATTATGATATTTCCCCGGCAACGGTGCCAAAAATCTGATGCGATTCCGGTTGACGTGCTAAATAGGTGTATTTTACCCTATGTTGATTATGAATAATTAAGGACTGTGATTGACTAATTGTCACATTTAGTCTCTATGGTGTCACTTAATCAGCCAGAACCTAAGGCAGAGTACATATCGTGTAGCTAGTCTATTGGAAAGTATCTACGATTTTATTAAGTTAAATATCGTACTCCCAGGGAAGTGGCAACGGCTTAGTAGTAACTAGCCTTTTATCCTAACTCCTATCTTATGATCCAGTTATGCAATCTTCATCAAATACTTTGATGAGAGGGTGATTCATTCTCCACTAGGTTTAAGTCTAATTAATCCTAGAAGTGTTTTATAGATGAGTTCTGATTCTATGTTATACTGTTCCTATATGTTGAATGAGCTGAATTCGAATATTTTAGACATGTCTTAGCCTGGATTGCAACTATGTTCTGTGTCTAAAGGCGTACCACATCCGAGGTTTCTAATAAAGCGCCATACCTTAATGACGGCCCTACTCACGGTTCGGGACGAAGGCATCCATGAAAGCCCTATGTCACTTCGGGGATCATACCGCTTGCCCTAGCCGCCGGCATAATCGGACTCAGCTCGGCCCCTACCTAGACTACTTAACATGCAGGGTGTTCAGCAGGTTATTTTATCTAGCATGGCAGACACCAATACTAATTGATGCCTGTTAAACTAAACAGGTTATGATTAGACCGTGGTTAGGAATTGTCTATAACCCTAACTTTAGTTTAAAAGAGCACATTAAACATGCAGACATAATGAATATTTAGCAGGTGGCTATTTCCGGAAACATATAATAACGTCAACATATAAAACAACTATCCGGGTTGACTGGGTCGGGACGCCCGTCCTAACCCGTTGACTAAGTCAAAATTTCCAAAAATTGCGTTTTTGCCCCAAAATGTGTTGTTTTCGTCTACTTTTCACCTAACACTTCCAAAATCATAAAAACTGTGAAATTAAGTAAATAATGAACAATCAAGATCAAATTACCTTCAATTTCACCCAAATTCATACATAAAAACATGTTAAAAAGGTGATACGATTTTCGCGTATCAGTACCACATCTAAGTAATCTGATATACCGCCCCATCGCCAAAGACAGCTATGAAAGCCTATGTCATTTCGGAGATCATGCCGCTTGCCCATAACCGCAGGGATAAACGCTCTACTCAGCCTACCTAGACTACTCTAACAAACAGGGTGTTCCGCAGGTTATTTTATCTAGTATGGCAGAAACCAATACTAATTGATGCATGTTAAACTAAACAGGTTATGAATAGACCGTGGTTAGGAATTGTCTATAACCCTAATTTTAGTTTAAAAGAAACTACATTAGACATGCAGACATAATGGATATTTAAGCAGGTGGCTATTTCTGGAAAAACATAACAACTTCAACAAATATAACAAATATTCATAATAATCATAATCTCGTATTCAAATAAGTATTTGGACAAACACAGTAACAACATATAAAGAGAGGGACAGGGGGGACTGATGCCATAAAGAAATCACCCTTTACGTAGTCACGCCGTTGGAGCGTACTGCTATATATGTCGTACTACTTGACCCGACTCTGCTCGTCAGAACCTTCGGATGACGCTTCCTCAGCCTAGTAACTGGGCTTTACCTTAATACCCAGCTTAAGCCCAACCCTATGAACTGACTCTTCGAACGCCTAGAGCCCTCTTAGGATCTCCTAACGAAATCTTGGGTATTCTATGAATACCAGAAACGAACCTATCTATCAAACCCTAGGATCTGAGACTATTTCTCAGAAACTAGAAAAACGAACACAAAAAGGAAAGAAAGAAAACTTCTACTGAAATATGAGTCTCCGAGTGAGTTGTGTACTCGAGAATTGTACACTAGAAACCACTGAATGACTCAGATCGAGTGGAGAGGGATGAATTCAACTGAGGAAGGCCTGGGGTATTTATAGTAGCTTTCTGGAGTGATTTTCTCTCAAAAATTCTATGTGGGACTTGACTTTCTGGTTCGGGACGCCCGTCCCGGTCTGTTGACCAGGTCAGGACGCCCGTCCTGAACTGGGACGCCCTCCCCGAAGTCCAAACTTTTGAAAAATTGCGTTTTGCCCCGAAATTTGCCATTTTCTTCCACTTTTCACCTGACACTTCCAAAATCATAAAAACTGTGAAATTGAGTTAATAATGAACAATTAAGACCAATTTACCCTCAATTTCACCCTAAATCATGCCTAAAAACATGCTAAAATGTGATATGATTTATGCATATCACATAATCTAATAAGCATAATCAATATTTGGACGAACACAGTACAGACATATAAAGAGAGGGACAGGGGGACTGATGCCATAAAGAATTCACCCTTTACTTAGTCTCGCCGATGGAGCAACTGCTTGTATATGTTAAACTGCTCGACCCGATTCTGCTCGACAGAACCTTCGGAGGACGCTTCCTCAGCCTAGTAGCTGGACTTTACCTTAATACCCAGCTTAAGCCTAACCTTGTGGACTGACTCTTCGAACGCCTAGAGCCCTCTTAGGATCTCCTAACGAAACCCCAAGTATTCTATGAATACCAGAAACGAACCTATCTAGTCGTATCCTAGGATCTAAGACTAACTCTCAAAAACAAAGAACACAAGACACTATCGAGAAATAAAAAGAAACTTATACTGAAACCTGGGTCTCTAAGTGACTTGTATACTATGGAAAATTGTATACTTGAAGTCACTAAATGACTCAGATCGAGTGGAGAGGAATGATTTCAACTGAGGAAGGCCTGGGGTATTTATAGCAGCTTTCTGGAGTGAATTTCTCTCAGACATTTGATGTCAGACTCTGAATTGCGGCTCGGGATGCCCGTCCTGGCCTGTTGACCAGGTCAGGACGCCCATCCTGACTTTGGGACGCCCATCCCGACTTCCAAACTTTTTAAAATCACGTTTTTGCCCCGAAATTTGCCATTTTCTTCTACTTTTCACCTGACACTTCCAAAATCACAAAAACTGTGAAATTTAGTTAATAACAATCAATTAAGACCGATTTACCATCAATTTCTCCCTAAAGTATGTCTAAAAACATGCTAAAAATGTGATATGATTTATGCATATCATATAACCCAACACTTAGCTTTTTGCTTGTCCTCAAGCAAAGTCTACCTGAAGTTAGTGATTTTAAATCATATGTGCAGTCACTTAAATTTTCTAGTCATGTTTTTACTCCAAAAATTATTCAAACAATTCACAACACAGGTCTGACTGGTTAGGTTGCTATGACAAGGTCTCAAATGTCTCTAGTAGATTATTATGATCAAGTAGGTTTAACAACTTAACAACTAGATTGAACTCTTCTCTCTATCACAAGGTCTTCCTGATGTGTAGTGTGTGTACTAGTCTAGATCAGATTGTCAACACAATATACTCTCATCTCGACTATTACCAGATAATCCTTCGACCCGTCGCTAGACATACTAACAACAAACAACTTTTTGAGTTCTGAGCCTGGGTGACAAGATTTTTAATTAAGCATTTTATTGACTTTTCTTTTATAGATTTTTCAGGGTATTTGTGTCTGCTTTCACACGTCAACTTCAACTCCCCATGTAGCGAGTCCCACTCCGATGACTCCCAGACCTACACGACCTTAGGGCATCAGGCTTTAAATTCCCCTAAGGAGTGGTGCTCGAGTAGCAAAGGCCGCTTGCAAACTACCCTATTTAGTTAACTCTCTCTTTTTTCTTTTCACTTTCAGCTCAGAGCCTCATCTAGTCATTTTAATTGCCAATACATCCTCAACTGGTCTAATCTTATCTAGTTAAGTTTTGAAAAGGTATTTGGCTGAGGTCTCTAATCCAGACTAAGTTGTGCTCAATTATCAGGAATTCCCTATTCCTAATCAATAAGTTCAAGATAGTCATCACATTGTCTCCTACTAATCATAAAATTCTACCTACATATCATAGACATTAGCAATGTTTTACCAATCATACTGCATTTTGAAGTCTGAAAGAATGCAAAATTTTGAAAAACTTTTGGATGGGTGTGAAAATACGGGGAAAACATGCAAAATTATGCAAAAATTATTTCTACTACTACAGTGCACCGTGCATTGCTACCCCACACTTAAGTCTGACACTATCCTCAGTGTTCATGCATATCTAAATTACCCCACACTTATTTGAAAACAAGAAGAAATAAAAACAAAACAAAGAACTCTTACCCCACACTTATTCGACTAACTAAGGGTAAGAAGGAAAATAAAGCAATAAACGAAATAACAAGATATAATAGAGGAAACAATGCTGTTATGTCATATCAATCAACGTTATATAGAGATTCATATTTCATACAGCCCAGACATGATCACACACATAGAGCAAAAACAACAAAAGAAAGAAAAAGAAAAGGAAAAGAAAAACTAAGAACCCGGCTCATCGTCATCAGGTGGACTGAAGTCTGCTGTAAAGTAGACCTCTGTGTTTTCCACCAGTTGGGAGGTATGCTGATAAATCTCCTCGATCTTGCTGGTGTTCATAGCGATTCTATCGTCCATCATCGATATCCGCCTCTCGATTCTTTCCATATCCCGACATGTCGGGCTGAAAGTTCCGCCAATCCGTGTGACATATGTCGCTCAAAGGTAGTGCATGGAATGAATGTCTCGGTCGGAGGTATATGTGCTGGGACCGCTCCCGGTGCCGATGCCTGTCCTTGCTGCTCTGTGTGGATGGAGTAGCGCCCAGTTGTATCCCGTACGACCATCCCCATGTTCCGTAGAATGGTAAGATTCGTAGGAATAGTGGTCGGGGCAACCTGGGTCAGCTCCGAGCCCTCGATGTCCACCTCCAGGTAGTGGGCTATCCTGGTGATGAATGGCCCGAGCCCCAGACATAGTTTCCGAGTGTCCGTAGCGAAACCCCGCATGATGATAGTAATGAGGCGAGCTATCTCTACTGTAGAACTCATATGCATGTTGGCCAGGAGGAATGTCTCCATCTGGGTGACATTCCCGGGGGCCGCTCGCCGTCCTGACAGAGTGTGTGTGATATGCATAAATCATATCACATTTTTAGCATATTTTAAGGCATGATTTAGGGTGAAATTGAGGGCAAATTGGTCTAAATTGTTTATTATTAACTCAATTTCACAGGTTTTGTGATTTTGGAAGTGTTAGGTGAAAAGTAGAAGAAAATGGCAAATTTCGGGGCAAAAATGCAAATTTTCAGAAGTTTGGACTTCGGGGAGGGCGTCCCGAATCAGGATGGGCCTCCTGAATCAGGATGGGCGTCCTGACCTGGTCAACAGGCCAGGACCGGCGTCCAGGACTCAGGACGGCCGTCCTGACTTGGTCAGCACTCCAGGACGGGCATCCCGAGCTACAGTTCCAAGTCCTACATCGAATTTTTGATGAAAAATCACTCCAAATAGATGCTATAAATACCACAGGCCTTCCTCAGTTGAAATCATTCCTCTCCACTCAATCTGAGTCATTTAGTGACTTAAGTTGTACATTTTTCTCGAGTACATAAGTCACTTAGAGACTCGGGTTCAGTATAAGTTTTCTTCTATTTTAGTTAGTGTTTTCGTTTTCTTAGTTTCTGAGAATTAGTCTCAGAACATATGCTTCGATAGATAGGTTCCTTTTTGGTATTCATAGAATACCCGGGATTTCGTTAGGAGATCCTAAGAGGGCTCTAGGCGTTCAAAGAGTCAGTCCACATGGCCGGGCTTAAGCTGGGTATTAAGGTAAAGCCCAGCTACTAGGCTGAGGAAGCGTCCTCCGAAGGTTCTGTCGAGCAGAGTCGGGTCGAGCAGAGTTGGGTCGAGTAGTACGATATATACAAGCAGTTGCTCCATCGGCGAGACTAAGTAAAGAGTGATTTCTTTATGGCATCGGTCCCCCTGTCCCTCTCTTTATATGTCTGTATTGAGTTTGTCCAAAAATTTATTATGAATATGAGATTATGATTTCTATGAATATTTGTTATATGTGTTGAAGTTTTTATGTTTTTTCGGAAACAGCCACCTGCTTAATATTCATTATGTCTGCATGTCTAATGTAGTTTCTTTTAAACTAAATTTAGGGTTATAGACAATTCCTAACCACGGTCTATTCATAACCTATTTAGTTTAACATGCATCAATTAGTATTGGTGTCTGCCATATTAGATAAAATAACCTACAGAACACCCTGTTTGTTAGAGTAGTCTAAGTAGGCTGAGTTGAGCGTTTATGCCGGCGGTTAGGGGCAAGCAAGCTGATCCCCGAAGTGACATAGGGCTTTCATGGATGTCTTTAGCACGAACCATGACTAGGGCCGTTTACCTTGGCGATGGGGTCGTTTACCTTGGCGATGGGGCCGTTTATCAGATACTCAGATGTGGTACAACTTTAGACTCAGAACATAGTTGCAATCCATTCTAACATATATCTAAAATACTCGAAGATAGGTCAATCAACATATAGAAACAGTATAACATAGAATCAGGACATTATCTATAAAACACTTGTAGGCTTAAATAGACTTAAACCTAGTGGAGAATGAATCACCCTCTCATCAAAGTTATTGATGACGATTGCATAACTGAATCATAAGATAAGAGTTAGGATAAAAGGCTAGTTACTACTAAGCCGTTACCACTTCCCTGGGAGTACGATATTTAATTTAATAAAATCGTAGATACTTTCCAACATACTAGCTACACGATAGGTACTCTGCCTTAGGTTCTGACTGATTAAGTGACACCGTAAAAGACTAAATGTGACAATTAGTCAACCTCAATCCTTAATTGCTCATAATCACCATAGGGTAAAACAACACCTATTTAGCATATCAGTCGGGAACGCATCAGATTTTTGGCGCCGTTGCCGAGGAAATATCATAATGAATTTAGGATTATTGGCCACAATTCTAGAGACTTATGATAGGTAGCGGTAGTAACCTAGACTTTAGACCTACACTTATCTTATGCTAGTTAGACAATCACCTTCGAAATATAGGGTTATCATAACTAACTAATTTTAGATATTATTTGAAATTAAGACATTTAGGATAATCAAATTTTAGAAAATTATTCTAAAACCATATTGAGGAAATTTATCTGCTTTCTAAATAAAATATAAAAGAAAAAAAATGTTAAAAATTTAAAAAACCTGAAAAATATCTTTCTTACTTTTCTTTTTCTATTTTGTTTTATTTCTGTTTTTGTTATTTGTTATTCCTAACCAGACTTTGCACTCATAGATGAAGAGAACAAGAGCAGCTACAAATCAAGCAAAGAAAACAGAAAACCCTGACACTCCAGGACCAAAGAAGACCAAACCAGAAGGACCATCTAGGCCTGAACCAGAAATAACACGGGAGAACCCTCCTTCACAACCTATAGAAATAAACTCAAGCCTAGACACCAGTGACTTAGTGAGAAGATTACTGAACGCCCGTGAGCCTAGTCCCACGGAAGAAGATCCTTCTGAAGATACCTTTCCTCCTAGAGAAGAACCTCAAAGACCTCCAGTTCACACTCCTGCCCAGAGAGTTCCTATAAATCCACCACCCCTTGACCAAACCCAAAACTCACCAACATCTCCTGAGTACACTCCAACACCCAATGAGCACACCCCTTCATCCGGGGGAAGTACTAACGGTTCTCATTCAGTGTTGTCTGTGCAGATAGATACTTTGGCTCGACAGATCTATGAGATGGATCAAGGAATTGCATGTAGATTGTGTCATTTAGACCAAGTTAGTCTGAATATCACAACCAACATGGACCGACTCAGAGCCACAGTCAGTCTTCAGGAAAACCAAAATGCACAGCTACTCCGAGAGATGGCTGACTTACGAAGTGAGCAGGGCAGGCAAAGGGATGAGATGAGAGCCATGTGCATAGAGATACGAAACATACAAGCAGAGATACGAGAGATCAGAGATAAGGGCCGTTGAAAAAGGGAAGATTCTTTTTACTCTTATTCTCAGCAAATAAATTGTTTGAACTAAAATTAAATAATTGACCCCTATTTTTTGTTTTCAAACTTTTTAAAAGGGTCTTTTATTTTATTCAACAATTTTTCTTCAGACATTTTATTTCTCAAATTTATATGAAAAACAAAGGTTTTGCAAATGCAATTTATTTTTCACTAATTAAATTGTATAAACTCAGTTTTTGTTTTCCTGAAATTCTTGCTGAATATAAGATAGGATAAGATTAGAGTAGTCATGATTTTCGAAAAAAGAGATTGAGGAATTTTTGCACAGAGTTTTTAACATCTTCTAAACTTGAAAGGATAAACATGAAGACTTGTTAAATGTTATAATTATTTTTGGTGTATTGAGATTTGCAGGGGATTACAAAAAAAATAAATTGGCACGCATCCCGAAGCAACCCGGGACAGGCGTCCCGAAGGCCGCCCCTCCTACAAATATTCCATTTTTCTCATTTTCCCTCAAATCAACCTCCAAAAATTCAACTCTCTAAAATAATTCTCTCTACCCTCTCTCTTCAAATTTTTGGCAACTCCCCAAGGTTTCAAATTTTGAATTTCCCTCCAAATTTTGAATTTTAAATTTCCTTCCAAATTCGAATTTCCCGCCAAAAATTCAAAATCCTTCCCTAACCAAAATCAATCCTTCCGAATTCAAATTCACCTCCAGAATTCGAATTCAAATCTTCCTTCCCGCATAAATTCTCAAAGTCTCTCGAACATTCTCAACAAAATGGCTCCCAAACGCGCTCGTATCACGTCTACCATGACCGTCACAACGGTGCCACATCCTTTCATGCTGTTTCACTCCAGCCCAGTGATACACGAAAATCGTATCACATTTTTAGCATGTTTTTATATATGTTTTAATGTGAAATTGAGAGTAAATGGACATTAATTGTTTACTATTTACTTGATTTCACGGTTTTTATGATTTTGGAAGTGTCAGGTGAAAAGTAGATGAAAACAGCAAATTCTGGGGCAAAAACGCAATTTTTGGAAATGTTGACCCGGTCAAAGGTCCGGGACGGGCGTCCCGACCCGGTCAAACCGCCAGGACGGGCGTCCCGAACCTGGTCAACGAATCAGGACGGGCGTCCCGAGCCGCCAGAAGCTGTCCCACATCGAATTTTTCAGAATTTTTCACTCCGGGAAGCTGCTATAAATACCCCAGGCCTCCAGCAGTTGAATTCATCCCTCTCCACTCGATCTGAGTCATTAAGTGGTTTCCAGTGTACAATTCTCTAGTACACAACTCACTCAGAGACTCGGATCTCAGTTTTCTTTCTTATTAGTGTTTGTTTTAGTTTCTGAGAAATAGTCTCAGATCTTAGGCTTCTATAGATAGGTTCGTTTCTGGTATTCTTAGAATACCCGGGATTTTGTTAGGAGATCCTAAGAGGGCTCGAGGCGTTCGAAGAGTCAGTCCACAGGGCTGGGCTTAAGCCGGGTTGTTAAGTAAAGCCCAGCTACTAGGCTGAGGAAGCGTCCTCCGAAGGTTCTGACGAGCAGAGTCGGGTCAAGCAATACAGCATATACAGCAGTACGCTCCATCGGCGAGACTTCGTAAAGGGTGAATTCTTTATGGCATCGGTCCCCCTGTCCCTCTCTTATATGTTGTTATTGTGTTTGCCCAAATACTGATTTGAATACCAGATTATGTTTTTATGAATATTTGTGATATATGTTGAAGTTATTATGTTTTTCTAGAAATGGCCACCTGCTTAAATATCCATTATGTCTGCATGTCTATTGTCGTGCTTTTAAATTGAAATTAGGGTTATAGACAATTCCTAACCACGGTCTATTCATAACCTATTTAGTTTAACAGACATCAATTAGTATTGGTGTCTGCCATACTAGATAAAATAATCTGCGGAACACCCTGTTGGTTGAAAGTAGTCTAGGTAGGCTGAGTTGAGTATTATGCCGGCGGTTATGAGACGAGCAGTATGATCCCCAAAGTGACATAGGGCGGTCATTGCTGACTTTAGTCCGAGCCGTGAGTAGGGCCGTTACCCTTAACGATGGGGCGGTAGCGTAGAAACTCAGATGTGGTAACCTTTAGATACAGAACATAGTTGCAATCCAGGCCAAGACATGTCTAAAATACTCGAATATAGGTCAATCAATGTATAGTAACAGTATAACATAGAATCAGAACTCATCTTTAAAACACTTTTAGGATTAATTGGACTTGAACCTAGTGGAGAATGGATCACCCTCTCATCAAAGTATTTGATGAAGATTGCATAACTGGATCATAAGATAGGAGTTAGGATAAAGGCTAGTTACTACTAAGCCGTTGCCACTTCCCTGGGAGTACGATAATTATTTAATAAAATCGTAGATACTTTCCAATAGATAGCTACAGATAGGTACTCTGCCTTAGGTTCTGGCTGATTAAGTGACACCATAGACTAAATGTGACAATTAGTTAATTCACAGTCCTTAATTATCATAATCAACATAGGGTAAAATAACACCTATTTAGCACGTCGGTCGGAAACCGCATCAGATTTTTGGCGCCGTTGCCGGGGAAATATCATAATGAATTTAGGATTATTGGCCACAATTCTAGAGACTTATGATAGGTAACGGTAGTAACTAGACTTTTGATTAACACTTATGTTATACCAGCTAGAACAATCACTTTCCTGAATATAGGATTATCATAACTAATTAATTTTAGATAATATCTGGAATTAAGAGACTTAGGATAATCAAATTTTAGAAAATTATTCTAGAACCGTATTGAGGAAATTTACCTGCTTTCTAAATAAATGTTAAAATCATAAAAATATTTTCTTACTTTCTTGTTTCACTTTCCTATGTTTGTTATTTGTTATTTTTAACCAGACTTTGCACTCAGAAATGAAGGGAACGAGAGCCCAGGATACTCTGGACGAAGTAGAACATAACACTTCCCCAGAAATCCAAACAATTCCTGCCTCTCCCGAATACACCCCTGCTTCTCCCGAATACACTCCTGCCTCTCCCGAATACACTCCTGCTTCTCCCGAATATACTCCTAAATCTCCCGAGTACACCCCGAAATCTCCTGAATATACTCCTGCATCCCCCGCACCTAACGACCAACCACCTTCATCAGAGGATAGCACTGACAGTTCTCAATCAGCCTTGGCTGCCCGGGTAGATGCTATATCTCACAGGATAAGCGCTATGACTCAGACGATCATATCAGGCTGTTCTAACCTTAAGTTCTGAAGTAACCCAACTCAGAGCCACAATAGAACGCCAAAATGTGCAATTACTCCGAGAGATGATGGAAATCTTGAAGGAACAAAGGAACCAGCAGGAGGAAATGCGCAATATACAAACAGAACTGCAAGAAATGCGAAGCATTCGGACAGAACTACAGGAGATCAGAGACAGGATTCGTTAAAAAGGGAAGATTCTTTTACTTTTATTTTCAGCAATAAATTCGTTTGAATTGAAACTTGAATAATTGACCCATATTTTTCTATTTTTTTCAAACATTTTCTAAAGGGTCCTTTATTTTCAACAATTTTCTTCAGACATTTTATTTCTATGAAAAACGAAAATTTTGCAATTACAGTTTAGTTTTTCATTAACTAAATTGTATAAATTCAAATTTTTGTTTTTCTTGCTGAATTTAAATAGGAATAAAATTAGGGTAGTATGATTTTCGAAAAAGTGAGACTGAGGAATTTTTGCATAGAGTGTTTTTAACAACTTCTGAATTTCATTGGATAAACAGGAAGCCTTGTTAAAAATTATGATTATTTTTGGTATACTGAGATTTGCAGGAATTAAGAAAAAAAAAAAAAACATTTTCGGAATTGGCACGCGTCCCGAGGCAACCCGGGACGGGCGTCCCGAAGGCCTCCCCTTCTATAAAATCTCAATTTTTTCATTTTTCCTCAAAATTCACTTCCAAAAATCCACCTCTCTCAAATAACTCTCTCTTTTCCTTTGGCAAACTTTTCAAATTTAAAATTTCAAATTTCCCTCCAAAATTTAAATTTTAAATTTCCTTCCAAATTCGAATTTCCCTCCAAAATTCGAATTTCCCGCCAAAAATTTCGAAATCTTTCCCTAGCCTAATTTCACCCTTTTGAATTCAAATTCACCTCCAGAATTCGAATTCGAACCTTCCTTCCTACCTAAACTCCCCAAAAGTCTCTCAAACACTTTCAAACCAAATGGCTGCCAAACGTGCTCGTACCCATCCACTATGACAGTTACCTCAGTGACACATCCTTTTATGCTGTTTCCCTCCAGCACAGCATATCAGGAGAGATGCACTGGGTACATCGGACGCACGATTCTGACGGGCAGAACGCTGGATTGGGCAGCAGTACAGACACTGGGAGTAGAGGCTGAGGTCAGACGCATACTCGATGTACTACCCTACAGTCGAGTATTCATCGTCACAGAGCCCACGTACCTGGAGCTGGTATGTGAGTTCTATGCATCCTTTGCATGCCACCAGGAGCAGATCACATTCCGCTTAGGCGGAATAGATCGGTCGATGAGCATGGCCGAGTTCGGCATCGCTTTGGGTATCTGGCAGAGAGAGGAGCTGGATACGCCCGCCTACACCACAGCAGTTCGGGACTTCACTTCTGCAGATGTCTCCACTGCTTGGGCTCAGATCTGTATGACGGGTGTTCCCTACCAGCATGGCTTTGCGAAAGCCACAGGTATCTATCCTGCTCTTCGCTACTTACATGCCATTATTGCACACACTTTGTCAGGACGACGGACGGCCCCCGGGAATGTCACCCAGATGGAGACATTCCTCTTGGCCAACATGCATATGGGATACAGTAGAGATGGCTCGACTTATCACAGTCATCATGCGGGGTTTTGCTACGGACACTCGGAAACAGTGTCTGGGGCTCGGGCCATTCATCACCAGGATAGCCCGCTACCTGGAGTTGGACATAGAGGGCTCGGAGCTTACTCTGGTCGCCCCAACCACTATTCCCACAGACGTTACCATCCTACGGAACATGGGAATGGTTGTCCGGGATGCGAGCGGCCGCTACACCATCCACACAGAGCAGCCAGGACAGGCTTCGGCATCAGAAGCAGCTCCACCGCATATCCATCCATCCGAGACGTTCGTGCCACGTACTGCCTTCGAACGACACATGTCGCACGGATTGGCAGAACTATCGGCACGATACAGTCGAGACATGGACCGGATCGACAGACGGCTGGCAATGATGGATGACAGGATTGACAGACGACTGGCGGTGATGGATGACAGGATCGCCATGATCACCAGTAGGATTGAGGAGTTACATCAGCAGACTGCCCGAGTAGCGGAGAACTTCGAGTTTGACTTAACAGACCTCGGTCCACTGGATGGCGACCCGCCGGGTTCTTAGTCTCTCTCCCCTTCTTTCTTTCTTTTTCTTTGTCTTTTGTTTATCTTGTTCTTTGTGTATGTCTGGGCTGTATGACTATGAATCTTTGTACAAAATTGATTTATATGACATACAGAATTGTTGCATTATTCTGTCTTTTCTTGTTTTTTATTAGTTTTATTTCTTGTTTTCAAATAAGTGTGGGGTAATTAGCTATGCATGAACACTGAGGACAGTGCCAAACTTAAGTGTGGGGTAGCAGTGCATGGTGCACTGTAGCAGTTTGAAAAAAAATTTCGCATGCTTTTGCTTGTTTTCCCTGTACTTTCACACCCTTCCAAAATTTGTTTTCAAAATTTTTCCGTCTTTCAGACTTCTAAATGCAGTATGCTTGGTTAAACAAATTGCTTATGTCTATGATATGTAGGTAGTATGTTATGGTTAGTAGGAGATAGTCGATAGCTATCTTGGACTAATTGATTAGGAATAGGGAATTCCTGATAACTGAGCACAACCTTGTCTGGATTAGAGACCTCAACCAATTGCCTATTCGAGACTTAACTAGATAAAATTAGACCAGTTGTGGATATATTGGCAGTTAGAATGACTAGATGAGACTCTGAGCTAAAAGTGAAAAGAACATTAAGGAAGTTAATTACAATAGGGTAGTTTGCCAGCGGCCTTCGCTACTCGAGCACCACTCCTTCGGGGAACTTAAAGCCTGATGCCCTAAGGTCGTGTAGATCTGGGAGTCATCGGAGTGGGACTCGCTACATGGGTAGTTGAAGTTGACGTGTTCTAAGCAAACTCGAAATACCCTGAATCTATAAAGAAAATAACTAAGTGCTAAAACATTAAAAATCTGATCACCAAAGCTCAGAACTCAGAAAGTTATCTGTTGTCAGTATGTCTAGCGATAGGTCGAAGTATTATCTGGTAGCAGTTAAGATAAGAGTTCATTGTGTTGACTATCTGGTCTAGACTAGTACACACACTACACATCAGGAAGACCCTGTGACTAGAAAAAAGTCCAACCTAGTTGTTGATTTGTTTTTGCCTGATATAAAAGCTACTAGAAACATTGGACCTTGTCATAGCAACCTAACCAGTCAGACCTGTGTTAAGAATTGTCTGAAGAATTTTTGGAATAAAAACATGATTAGGAATTTAAGTGACTGCACTACGGTTTAAAATCACTAACTCCATGTAGACTTTGCTTGAGGACAAGCAAAAAGCTAAGTGTGGGGTTATCTGATACGCGAAAATCGTATCACATTTTTAGCATGTTTTTATATATGTTTTAATGTCAAATTAGAGTAAATGGACATTAATTGTTTACTATTTACTTGATTTCACACGGTTTTTATGATTTTGGAAGTGTCAGGTGAAAAGTAGACGAAAACAGCAATTCTGGGGCAAAAGCAATTTTTGGAAATGTTGACCCGGTCAAAGGTCCGGGACGGGCGTCCCGAACCTGGTCAAACAACGGGCGTCCCGAACCGGGACGGGCGTCCCGAGCCGCCAGAAGCTGTCCCACATCGAATTTTTCAGAATTTTTCACTCCGGGAAGCTGCTATAATATACCCCAGGCCTCCAGCAGTTGAATTCATCCATCCCTCTCATCCCTCTCCACTCGATCTGAGTCATTAAGTGGTTTCCAGTGTACAATTCTCTAGTACACAACTCACTCAGAGACTCGGATCTCAGTTTTCTTTCTTATTAGTGTTTGTTTTAGTTTCTGAGAAATAGTCTCAGATCTTAGGCTTCTATAGATAGGTTCGTTTCTGGTATTCTTAGAATACCCGGGATTTCGTTAGGAGATCCTAAGAGGGCTCGAGGCGTTCGAAGAGTCAGTCCACAGGGCTGGGCTTAAGCCGGGTTGTTAAGTAAAGCCCAGCTACTAGGCTGAGGAAGCGTCCTCCGAAGGTTCTGACGAGCAGAGTCGGGTCAAGAAATATAGCATATACAGCAGTACGCTCCATCGGCGAGACTTCGTAAAGGGTGAATTCTTTATGGCATCGGTCCCCCTGTCCCTCTCTTATATGTTGTTATTGTGTTTGCCCAAATACTGATTTGAATACCAGATTATGTTTTTATGAATATTTGTGATATATGTTGAAGTTATTATGTTTTTCTAGAAATGGCCACCTGCTTAAATATCCATTATGTCTGCATGTCTATTGCCGTGCTTTTAAACTGAAATTAGGGTTATAGACAATTCCTAACCACGGTCTATTCATAACCTATTTAGTTTAACAGACATCAATTAGTATTGGTGTCTGCCATACTAGATAAAATAATCTGCGGAACACCCTGTTGGTTGAAAGTAGTCTAGGTAGGCTGAGTTGAGTATTATGCCGGCGGTTATGAGACGAGCAGTATGATCCCCAAAGTGACATAGGGCGGTCATTGCTGACTTTAGTCCGAGCCGTGAGTAGGGCCGTTACCCTTAACGATGGGGCGGTAGCGTAGAAACTCAGATGTGGTAACCTTTAGATACAGAACATAGTTGCAATCCAGGCCAAGACATGTCTAAAATACTCGAATATAGGTCAATCAATGTATAGTAACAGTATAACATAGAATCAGAACTCATCTTTAAAACACTTTTAGGATTAATTGGACTTGAACCTAGTGGAGAATGGATCACCCT
Organism: Asclepias syriaca; assembly: GCA_027405835.1. NCBI lineage: Eukaryota > Viridiplantae > Streptophyta > Magnoliopsida > Gentianales > Apocynaceae > Asclepias > Asclepias syriaca. The sequence goes on from CM049932.1 coordinate 13,759,388, forward strand.
CTCATCAAAGTATTTGATGAAGATTGCATAACTGGATCATAAGATAGGAGTTAGGATAAAAGGCTAGTTACTACTAAGCCGTTGCCACTTCCCTGGGAGTACGATAATTATTTAATAAAATCGTAGATACTTTCCAATAGACTAGCTACACGATAGGTACTCTGCCTTAGGTTCTGGCTGATTAAGTGACACCATAGACTAAATGTGACAATTAGTTAATTCACAGTCCTTAATTATTCATAATCAACATAGGGTAAAATAACACCTATTTAGCACGTCGGTCGGAAACCGCATCACCCAGCATACCAGGAGAGATGTCATGGATATATCGGACGCACCATACTTACTGGTAGAACGCTTGACTGGGCAGCAGTACAGACGCTAGAGGTTGAGCAGGAAGTCCGACGCATACTCGACGTACTACCCTACAGTCGAGTCTTCATCGTCACTGAGCCGACATACCTAGAGCTGGTATGTGAGTTCTATGCGTTATTTACGTACCATCAGGAGCAGATCACATTCCGCTTGGGCGGAATAGATCGGTCGATGAGCATGGCCAAGTTCGGCATCCCCTTGGGTATCTGGCAGAGAGACGAGCTGGATACGCCCGCCTACACCACAGCAGTTCAAGACTTCACTTCTGCAGACGTCTCCACTGCTTGGGCTTAGATCTGTACAACGGGTGTTCCCTACCAGCATGGCTTTGCGAAAGCCACATGTATTTATCCTGCCCTTCACTATTTACATGCCATTATCGCACACACTCTGTCAGGACGGCGGACGACCCCCGGGAATGTCACCCAAATGGAGACATTCCTCTTGGCCAACATGCACATGGGTTCTACAGTAGAGATGGCTCGGCTCATCACGGTCATCATGCGGGGTTTCGCTACGGACACTCGGAAACAGTGTCTGGGGCTCGGGCCGTTCATCACCAGGATAGCATACTACTTGGAGTTAGACATCGAGGGCTCGGAGCTGACCTAGGTTGCCCCGACCACCATTCCTACGGACCTTACCATTTTACGGAACATGGGGATGGTCGTACGGGATGCAAATGGGCACTACTCCATCCATACGGAGCAGCCAGGACAGGCATCGACACCAGGAGCAGTTCCAGCACATATACCTCTGACCGAGATGTCCGTTCCATGCACTACCTTCGAACGACATATGTCGCCCGGATTAGCAGAACTGTCAGCCCGATATAGCCGAGATATGGAAAGAATCGAGAGACGGCTGACGATGATGGATGACAGAATCGCTATGAAGACCAGCAGGATCGAGGAGATTTATCAGCATACCTCCCAACTAGTGGAAAACACAGAGGTCTACTTTCCAGCAGACTTCGGTCCACCTGACGACGGCGAGCCGAGTTCTTAGCTTTTCTTTTCCTTTTCTATTTCTTTTGTTGTTTTTGTTCTATATGTGTGATCATGTCTGGGCTGTATGAAATATGAATCTCTGTGTAACATTGATTGATATGACATAACAGCATTGTTCTCTATTTTATCTTCTTATTTTATTGCTCTATTTTCCTTCTTACCCATAGTTATTTGAATAAGTGTGGGGTAAGAATCTTTTTTTTATGTTTTGTTTTTGTTTCTTATTTTCAAATAAGTGTGGGGTAATTTAGATATGCATGAACATTGAGGACATTGTCAGACTTAAGTGTGGGGTAGCAGTGCACGGTGCACTATAGTAGTTTGAGAAAATTTTTGCATGATTTTTCTTGTTTTCCCCGTATTTTCACACCCTTCCAAAAAATTTTCAAAATTTTTCATTCTTTCAGACTTCTAAATGCAGTATGATTGGTTAAACATTGCTTATGTCTATGATATGTAGGTAGAATGTTATGGTTAGTAGGAGATAATGTGATGACTATTTTGAACTTATAGATTAGGAATAGGGAATTCTTGATAACTGAGCACAATTTAGTCTGGATTAGAAACCTCAGCCAATTACCTTTTCAAGACTTAACTAGATAAGATTAGACCAGTTGTGGATGTATTGACAATTAGAGTGACTAGATGAGACTCTGAGCTAGAAGTGAAAAGAAACAAAAAAAGTTAATTAAATAGGGTAGTTTTCCAGCGGCCTTTGCTACTCGAGCACCACTCCTTCGGGGAACTTAAAGCCTGATTCCCTAAGGTCATGTAGGTCTGGGAGTCATCGGAGTGGGACTCGCTACATGGGTAGTTGAAGTTGACGTGTTCAAAGCAGACTCAAAATACCCTGAATCTATAAAAGAAAGAAAATCAATAAACGCTAAATAATTAAAAATCTGATCACCAAGGCTCAAAACTCAGAAAGTTGTCTATTGTTAGTATGTCTAGCGACGGGTTGAAGTGTTATCTGGTAGTAGTTAGGACGAGAGTATATTGTGTTGACTATCTGGTCTAGACTAGTACACACACCACACATCAGGAAGACCTTGTGACTGAGAGAAGAGTTCAATCTAGTTGTTAAGTTGTTAACTGCTTCATAATAACAATCTACTAAAGACATTTGAGACCTTGTCATAGCAACCTAACTAGTCAGACCTGTGTTAAGAATTATCTGAATAATGTTTGGGATAAAAACATGACTAGGAATTTAAGTGACTACACATATGATTTAGAATCACTAACTTCAGGTAGACTTTGCTTGAGGACAAGCAAAAAGATAAGTGTGGGGTTATCTGATATGCATAAATCATATCCCATTTTTAGCATGTTTTTAGGCATGATTTAAGGTGAAATTGAGGGCAAATCGGTCTTAATTGTTTATTATTAACTCAATTTCACAGGTTTTGTGATTTTGGAAGTGTCAGATGAAAAGTAGAAGAAAATGGCAAATTTTGGGGCAAAAACGCAATTTTTCAGAAGTTCGGACTTCGGGGAGGGAGTCCCTAATCAGGACGGGCGTCCTGACCTGGTCAACTGGCCAGGAAGGGCATCCAGGACTCGGGACAGCCGTCCTGATCTGGTCAATAGTCTAGGACGGGCGTCCCAATCCAAGACGGGCGTCCCGAGCTACAGTTCCAAGTTCCACATCGAATTTTTGATGAAAAATCACTCCAGAAAGCTGCTATAAATAGCCCAGGCCTTCCTCAGTTGAAATCATTCCTCTCTACTCAATCTGAGTCATTTAGTGACTTAAGTTGTACATTTATCTCGAGTACATAAGTCACTTAGAGACTCGGGTTCAGTATAAGTTTTCTTCTATTTTAGTTAGTGTTTTCGTTTTCTTAGTTTCTGAGAATTAGTCTCAGAACTTAGGCTTCGATAGATAGGTTCGTTTCTGGTATTCATAGAATACCCGGGATTTCGTTAGGAGATCCTAAGAGGGCTCTAGGCGTTCGAAGAGTTAGTCCACAAGGCTGGGCTTAAGCTGGGCATTAAGGTAAAGCCCAATTACTAGGCTAAGGAAGCGTCCTCCGAAGGTTCTGTCGAGTAGAGTCGGGTCGAGCAGTACGACATATACAAGCAGTTGCTCCATCGGCGAGACTAAGTAAAGGGTGATTTCTTTATGGCATCAGTCCCCCCGTCCCTCTCTTTATATGTCTGTATTGAGTTTGTCCAAAAATTTATTATGAATATGAGATTATGATTTCTATGAATATTTGTTATATGTGTTGAAGTTTTTATGTTTTTCCGGAAATAGCCACTTGCTTAATATTCATTATGTCTGCATGTCTAATGTAGTTTCTTTTAAACTAAATTTAGGGTTATAGACAATTCCTAACCACGGTCTATTCATAACCTATTTAGTTTAACATGCATCAATTAGTATTAGTGTCTGCCATATTAGATAAAATAACCTACAGAACACCCTGTTTGTTAGAGTAGTCTAAGTAGGCTGAGTTGAGCGTTTATGCCGGCGGTTAGGGGCGAGCAGCCTGATCCCCGAGGTGACATAGGGCTTTCATGGATGTCTTTAGCTCGAACCGTGAGTAGGGCCGTTTACCTTGGCGATGGGGCGGTTTATCAAATACTCAGATGTGGTACACCTTTAGACTCAGAACATAGTTGCAATCCAGGCTAAGATATATCTAAAATACTCGAAGATAGGTCAATCAACATATAGGAACAGTATAACATAGAATCATGACATTATCTATAAAACACTTGTAGGCTTAAATAGACTTAAATCTAGTGGAGAATGAATCACCCTCTCATCAAAGTTATTGATGACGATTGCATAACTGAATCATAAGATAAGAGTTAGGATAAAAGGCTAGTTACTACTAAGCCATTACCACTTCCCTGGGAGTACGATATTCAATTTAATAAAATCGTAGATACTTTCCAACATACTAGCTACACGATAGGTACTCTGCCTTAGGTTCTGACTAATTAAGTGACACTATAAAAGACTAAATGTGACAATTAGTCAACCTCAGTCCTTAATTACTCATAATCACCATAGGGTTAAATAACACCTATTTAGCATATCAGTCGGGAATGTATCAGTGTGCTATAATGGCATGTAAGTAGCGAAGAGCAGGATAAATACCTATGGCTTTCGCAAAGCCATGCTGGTAGGGAACACCCGTCGTACAAATCTGAGCCCAAGCGGTGGAGACGTCTGCAGAAGTGAAGTCTCGAACTGTTGTGCTGTAGGCTGGCATATCCAGCTCGTCCCTTTTCCAGATACCCAAGGCGATGCCGAACTCGGCCATGCTCATCGATCGATCTAGTCCGCCCAAACGAAATGTGATATACTCCTGCTGGAATGTAAACGAAGCATAGAACTCACATACCAGTTCTAGGTTGGTCGGCTCAGTGACGATCAAGATTCGACTGTAGGGTAGTACGTCGAGTATGCGTCGGACCTCCTGCTCAACTTCTAGTGTCTGTACTGCTGCCCAGTCAAGTGTTCTTCCAATCATTATGGTGCGTCAGATATATCCATGACATCTCTCCTAGTATGCTGGAGTGGAGGGAAATAGCATAAAAGGGTGTGCCACCGATGTGACGGGCATGGAAGAAGTGATACGAGCGCGTTTGGGAGCCATTTGGTTGAGAACGTTCAAGAGACTTTGAAAATTTAGGCGGGAAAGAAGATTTGAATTCGAATTCTGGAGGTGAATTTGGATTCGGAAGGATGGATTTTTGTTGGGGAAGGATTTTGAATTTTTGGCGGGAAATTCGAATTTTGGAGGGAAATTCAAATTTTGGAAGGAAATTTAAAATTCAAATTTTTGGAGGGAAATTCGAATTTTGAAACTTTGAGGAGTTGCCAAAAATTTGTAGAGAGAAGGTAGAGATAATTTTGTAGAGAGATGAATTTTTGGTGGTTGGGTTGAGAGAAAATGAGGAAAAATTGCATATTTGTAGAATGGGCGGCCTTCGGGACGCCCGTCCCAGCTGGACGCACGTCCCGGGTTGCCTCGGGATGCGTGCCACTTCCGGAAATTTTTTTCTTTTCATAATTCCCTGCAAATCTCAGTACACAAAAAAATTATAATATTTAACAAGTCTTCATGTTTAACCTATCAAATTCAGAAGCTGTTAAAAACTCTTTGCAAAAATTTCTCAATCTCTTTTCGAAAATCATGACTACCCTAATCTTATCCTATCCTCTATTCAGCAAGAACTATAGAAAAACAAAAGATTAAGTTTATACAACTTATTAATGAAAAATAAACTGTATTCGTAACACATTTGTTTTTCACAAAGAATTTGAAAAAAAAAGTCTGAAGAAAAATTGCTGAATAAAATAAGAGACCCTTTTAAAAAGTTTGAAAAAAAATAAAAAGTAGGGGTCAATTATTAAATTTTAGTTCAAACAATTTATTTGCTGAAAAGAAGAGTAAAAAGAATCTTCCCTTTTCAATGACCCTTATTTCTGATCTCGCGTCTCTATGCGCATGGCTCTCATCTCATCCCTTTGCCTGCCCTGCTCAATTCGTAAGTCAGATAACTCCCGGAGTATCTGTGCACCTTGGTTTTCCTGGAGACTTACTGTGGCCCTGAGTTGGTCCATGTTGGTTGTGATATTCAGGATACATTGGTCTGAATGACACAATTTGCGTGCAATTCCTTGATCCATTTCATAGATCCTTTGAGCCAAAGTATCTATCTGCACAGAGAAAACTGAATGAGAACCGTTAGTACTTCCCCCGGATGAAGGGGTGTGCTCGTTAGGCGTTGGAGTGTACTCAGGAGATGTTGGTGAGTTTTGGGTTTGGTCAAGGGGCGGTGGATTTATAGGAACTCTCTGGGCAGGAGTGTGAACTGGAGATCTTTGAGGTTCTTCTCTCGGAGGAAAGGTGTCTTCAGAAGGATCTTCTACCATGGGACTAGGCTCACGGGTGTTCAGTAATCTTCTCACTAAGTCACTAGTGTCTAGGCTTGAGTTTATTTCTATAGGTTGTGAAGGAGGGTTCTCCCGTGGTATTTCTGGTTCAGGCCTAGATGTTCCTTCTGGTTTTGTCTTCTTTCATCCTGGAGTGTCAGGGTTTTCTATTTTCCTTGCTTGATTTGTAGCTGCTCTTGTTCTCTTCATCTATGAGTGCAGAGTCTGGTTAGGAATAACAAATAACAAAGACAGAAATAAAACAAAATAGAAAAAAGTAAGAAAGATATTTTTCGGGTTTTTAAATTTTTAACATTTTGTTTTTATTCGAAAGCAGTTAAGTTTCCTCAATATGGTTTTAGAATAATTTTCTAAAATTTGATTATCCTAAATATCTTAATTTTAGATAATGCATCGGGATGCGTGCCACTTCTGGAAATGTTTTTCTTTTCATAATTCCCTGCAAATCTCAGTACACAAAAAATAATCATAATATTTAACAAGTCTTCATGTTTAACCTATCAAATTCAGAAGCTGTTAAAAACTCTTTGCGAAAATTTCTCAATCTCTTTTCGAAAATCATGACTACCCTAATCTTATCCTATCCTCTATTCAGCAAGAACTATAGAAAAACAAAAGATTAAGTTTATACAACTTATTAATGAAAAATAAACTGTATTCGTAACACATTTGTTTTTCACAAAGAATTTGAAAAAAAAAAGTCTGAAGAAAAATTGCTGAATAAAATAAGAGACCCTTTTAAAAAGTTTGAAAAAAAAATAAAAAGTAGGGGTCAATTATTAAATTTTAGTTCAAACAATTTATTTGCTGAAAAGAAGAGTAAAAAGAATCTTCCCTTTTCAATGACCCTTATTTCTGATCTCTCGTATTTCTGCTTGTATGGTTCGCGTCTCTATGCGCATGGCTCTCATCTCATCCCTTTGCCTGCCTTGTTCACTTCGTAAGTCAGCTAACTCCCGGAGTATCTGTGCACCTTGGTTTTCCTGGAGACTTACTGTGGCCCTGAGTTGGTCCATGTTGGTTGTGATATTCAGGATACATTGGTCTGAATGACACAATTTGCGTGCAATTCCTTGATCCATTTCATAGATCCTTTGAGCCAAAGTATCTATCTGCACAGAGAAAACTGAATGAGAACCGTTAGTACTTCCCCCGGATGAAGGGGTGTGCTCGTTAGGCGTTGGAGTGTACTCAGGAGATGTTGGTGAGTTTTGGGTTTGGTCAAGGGGCGGTGGATTTATAGGAACTCTCTGGGCAGGAGTGTGAACTGGAGATCTTTGAGGTTCTTCTCTCGGAGGAAAGGTGTCTTCAGAAGGATCTTCTTCCGTGGGACTAGGCTCACGGGTGTTAAGTAATCTTCTCACTAAGTCACTGGTGTCTAGGCTTGAGTTTATTTCTATCGGTTGTGAAGGAGGGTTCTCCCGTGGTATTTCTGGTTCAGGCCTAGATGTTCCTTCTGGTTTTGTCTTCTTTCATCCTGGAGTGTCAGGGTTTTCTATTTTCTTTGCTTGATTTGTAGCTGCTCTTGTTCTCTTCATCTATGAGATCAGAGTCTGGTTAGGAATAACAAATAACAAAGACAGAAATAAAACAAAATAGAAAAAAGTAAGAAAGATATTTTTCGGGTTTTTAAATTTTTAACATTTTGTTTTTATTCGAAAGCAGTTAAATTTCCTCAATATGGTTTTAGAATAATTTTCAAAAATTTGATTATCCTAAATATCTTAATTTTAGATAATGCCTCGGGATGCGTGCCACTTCCGGAAATGTTTTTCTTTTCATAATTCCCTGCAAATCTCAGTACACAAAAAACAATCATAATATTTAACAAGTCTTCATGTTTAACCAATCAAATTCAGAAGCTGTTAAAAACTCTTTGCAAAAATTTCTCCATCTCTTTTCGAAAATCATGACTACCCTAATCTTATCCTATCCTCTATTCAGCAAGAACTATAGAAAAACAAAAGATTAAGTTTATACAACTTATTAATGAAAAATAAACTGTATTCGTAACACATTTGTTTTTCACAAAGAATTTGAAAAAAAAAAGTGTGAAGAAAAATTGCTGAATAAAATAAGAGACCCTTTTAAAAAGTTTGAAAAAAAATAAAAAGTAGGGGTCAATTATTAAATTTTAGTTCAAACAATTTATTTGCTGAAAAGAAGAGTAAAAAGAATCTTCCCTTTTCAATAACCCTTATTTCTGATCTCTCGTATTTCTGCTTGTATGGTTCGCGTCTCTATGCGCATGGCTCTCATCTCATCCCTTTGCCTGCCCTACTCACTTCGTAAGTCAGCTAACTCCCGGAGTATCTGTGCACCTTGGTTTTCCTGGAGACTTACTGTGGCCCTGAGTTGGTCCATGTTGGTTGTGATATTCAGGATACATTGGCCTGAGTGACACAATCTGCGTGCAATTCCTTGATCCATTTCATAGATCCTTTGAGCCAAAGTATCTATCTGCACAGAGAAAACTGAATGAGAACCGTTAGTACTTCCCCCGGATGAAGGGGTGTGCTCGTTAGGCGTTGGAGTGTACTCAGGAGATGTTGGTGAGTTTTGGGTTTGGTCAAGGGGCGGTGGATTTATAGGAACTCTCTGGGCAGGAGTGTGAACTGGAGATCTTTGAGGTTCTTCTCTCGGAGGAAAGGTGTCTTCAGAAGGATCTTCTTCCGTGGGACTAGGCTCACGGGTGTTCAGTAATCTTCTCACTAAGTCACTGGTGTCTAGGCTTGAGTTTATTTCTATCGGTTGTGAAGGAGGGTTCTCCCGTGGTATTTCTGGTTCAGGCCTAGATGTTCCTTCTGGTTTTGTCTTCTTTCATCCTGGAGTGTCAGGGTTTTCTATTTTCTTTGCTTGATTTGTAGCTGCTCTTGTTCTCTTCATCTATGAGATCAGAGTCTGGTTAGGAATAACAAATAACAAAGACAGAAATAAAACAAAATAGAAAAAAGTAAGAAAGATATTTTTCGGGTTTTTAAATTTTTAACATTTTGTTTTTATTTCGAAAGCAGTTAAATTTCCTCAATATGGTTTTAGAATAATTTTCTAAAATTTGATTATCCTAAATATCTTAATTTCAGATAATGTCTAAAATCAATTAGTTATGATAACCCTATATTTCGGAAATTGATTGTCTAACTAGCATAAAATAAGTGTTAGGTCTAAGGTCTAGGTTACTACCGTTACCTATCATAAGTCTCTAGAATTGTGGCCAATAATCCTAAATTCATTATGATATTTCCCCGACAACGGCGCCAAAAGTCTGATGTGCTTCCGACTGATATGCTAAAATAGGTGTTGTTTTACCCTATGTTGATTATGAGTAATTAAGGACTTAGATTGACTAATTGTCACATTTAGTCTCTATGTTGTCACTTAATCAGTCAGAACCTAAGGCAGAGTACCTATCGTGTAGCTAGTCTATTGGAAAGTATCTACGATTTTAATTAATTCAAATATCGTACTCCCAGGGAAGTGGTAACGGCTTAGTAGTAACTATCCTCTTACCTTAACTATTATCTTATGATCCAGTTATGCAATCGTTCATCAATATCTTTGATGAGAGGGTGATTCATTCTCCACTAGGTTTAAGTTTATTTACGCCTAAGAGTGTTTTACAGATAATGTCCTGATCCTATGTTATACTGTTCCAACATGTTGATTGACCTACCTTCGAATATTTTAGACATGTCTTGGCCTAGAGTGCAACTATGTACTGAGTCTAAACGTGTACCACATCTGAGTTACCTGATAAACCGCCCTACCTTAATGACGGCCCTACTCACGGTTCGAGCTAAAGGCATCCATGAAAGCCCTATGTCACTTCGGGGATCATGCCGCTCACCCTAACGCCGGCATAAACACACAAACTCAGCCTACTTAGACTACTCTAACAAACAGGGTTATCTATAGGTTATTTCATCTAATATGGCAGACACCAATGCTTTCCAACCGGAAAGTCCTAAATTGATGCCTGTTAAACTAAACAGGTTATGATTAGACCGTGGTTAGGAATTGTCTATAACCCTACATTTAGTTTAAAAGAAACTACATTAGACATGCAGACATAATGAATATTAAGCTGGTGGCCATTTCCAGAAAATCATAAAGAACTTCAACATGTATAACAAATACTCATAAAATCATAATATAATAAACATAATCTATATTTGGACGAACACAATACAGACATATAAAGAGAGGGACAGGGGGACTGATGCCATAAAGAATTCACCCTTTACTTAGTCTCGTCGATGGAGCAACTGCTTGTATATGTTGGACTGCTCGACCCGACTCTATTTGACAGAACCTTCGGAGGACGCTTCCTCAGCCTAGTTGTTGGAATTTACCTTAATACCCAGCTTAAGCCTAGCCCTGTGGACTGACTCTTCGAACACCTAGAGCCCTCTTAGGATCTCCTAATGAAACCCCGGGTATTCTATGAATACTAGAAACGAACCTATCTAGTCGTATCCTAGGATATGAGACTAACTCTCAGAAACAAAGAACACGAGACACTATCTAGAAATAAAAATAAACTTATACTAAAACCTGAGTCTCTAAGTAACTTGTATACTATGGAAAACTGTATACTTGAAGTCACTAAATGACTCAGATCAAGTGGAGAGGAATGATTTCAACTGAGGAAGGCCTGGGGTATTTATAGCAGCTTTCAGGAGTGAATTTCTCTCAGAAATTAGATGTGGGACACTGAACTGCGGCTCGGGACGCCCGTGCTGGATTGGGACGCCGGTCCCAGCCTATTGACCAGGTCAGGACGGCCCATCCTGACTTCGGGACGCCCACCCCGACTTCTGAACTTCAGAAAATCACGTTTTTGCCCCGAAATTTGCCATTTTCTTCTACTTTTCACCTGACACTTCCAAAATCACAAAAACTGTGAAATTGAGTTAATAACAATCAATTAAGACTGATTTACCATCAATTTCACCCTAAATTATGCCTAAAAATATGCTAAAAATGTGATATGATTTATGCATATCAATATCCATGACAACAAAGTCCACATGGAACACAAATTTTCTGACCTTTACCAAGAGATCATCAATTATTCCTTTGGGGATTTTGACTGTCCTATCTGCAAGTTGTATACACATCCTAGTCGTTTTCAAATCATGCAATCCTAATTTATCAAATAAACTAGATGGCATGAGATTAATAGTAGCTCCTAAGTCTGCTAATGCATGCATGCTAGTAATATTTCCAATTGTACATGGCAAGGTAAAGCAACCAGGATCTTTCTGTTTAGACGGCAGTTTATTCAGCAAAACTGCCGAACACTCTTCATTAAGAACCACCTTGTCCATGTCAAATTTTCTTTTATTACTAACGACTTCTTTTAAAAACTTAGGATACTTTGGCATTTAAGAAATAACATCAAGTAAAGGCAAATTAACATGAATCTGACTAAAATTCTTAAGAAACTTCTCAAATTGCTCCTTATCTTTATTCTGCATAAGTCTGGCAAGGTAAGGTACTTTTGGCCGGTACTCAGGAATAAACTCCGTCTTCCCTTTCCTTGCTACTTCGGTTTCGACATCCGTCGGCGTTGGATCCTTGGAGCCTTCTTCTGGTTCCTGCACAAGAATAGGAGGCTCAGATAGTTTGGGTGGAGATGGAGATAGAATTTTACCAGATCTTAGAGTGATGGTCTTGCATTCAGTTTGAGGGTTGGTCTCAGTGTTGCTTGGTAGCGTTCCCTGGGACCTGTGAGAGAGATGGGTGGATAGCTGGCCCATTTGTCTCTCCAAGGTTTGTATAGCAGCTTATGTATTTCTGACTGTTTGCTCGGTCTGCTTCTGTCTGTTCAAGTTCTGCTAGATTCTTTCTGCATGAGCTTCCTGGACTTTCCTCTTAGACTCTATCATTTATTTGTTAGAGTCGGCAATACTTTTCAGCATGTCCCTGAATTCTTGCATGGGGTCAACTGGAACGATGTAGTTCCTAGGTGCGGGCAGAGCGACTTGCTGGTTCTGCGGATATGGCAGTTGCTGAGGCACCCTTTTCTGGAAGTTATCAGTCCCGGAATTATTTCTCCAACTGAATCCCGGATGGTTCTTCCAAGTCGGATTGTAGGTATTTCCTATAGGAGCAGAGTTAACTGCATCCAATTGTTCCATATCTTCTGGAATAGTCAATATTCCATTACCATAACAATCTCCACTAAAATGCGGTCCTTGGCAAAATTCGCAGACTTGATACACTGGCTGAACTCTTTTCCCTTGTTGGAAAGCATTCAGTTGATTAGTAATGCTGGCCTTCAGTGCCTTAAATTGATCATCAGTGGAGGCGAGGGCCGCATTTACTGGTTGCTTCGTAGCTCGGCCACTTGTGCGCCAGTTCTTGCTATTCCTATAGAGCCTCTCCAGAGCATTTCTAGCATCTACATCACTCATTCCATTGAAACCGCTCTGGGGATTGAGTCCATCAAGAACTTGTTTACCCATGTCTGTCATACCCCCGTAGAATTTTTGGATCAGCAGTGCTTCGGTAAGTCCATGTTGGGGGCAGAGCCTGAGTAGCTCCTTGAATCTGTCCCAAGCTTCAATCACTATCTCATCAGCAGCTTGAGTAAAACTGGACAGAGCCCTTCGATACTCTAGGACCCTTGCTGCAGAGTAGTACTCTTCCAGGAAGGTTTTGCTTAACTCATCCCATGAGGTTATGGAGTTAGTAGTTAGCTGGGCCAACCATCTCTTAGCTCTGTCCCTCAGTGAGTAGGGAAAGAGGTTTAGTTTGGTTACTTCTGCAGTATGATCTCCCTTGAGGCCTTCGCAGAGAGAGGAGAAATCGGATAAGTGTTCTAGCGGATTCTCGACTGCAATTCCTCCAAACTGGACCCGATTAATAATCAACTGGATCACATTCAGTTTAAGATCATAGCAAGGGTTTCTAGGGATTTGAATGGCGGATGTTACCGGAATAGTCTGTGGCTGGATGTAGGATTCGAGGGGAGGTCTTTCAGCAGCCATCTCTGTTCTTCGCTTATTAGCTGTACGGATGAGACGTTCGGGATTCTCAACTGGGGTTTCAAGGTTAGCTTCTGAAGTTCGAGTCATGCAACTACAGAGAAGAATATGTTTAAGCCTGAGCAGACTGGTTAGTGGAGTAACACAGGAAGTGAAAAATTAGACAAATTTGGAAGAAAACAAATATTCAACTATGAAAGAGAAAAACAAATAATACAAGAGATAGGGAAAAGAACAACTCACCATTGAGCAAGAAAAATACATTCTTTTTTTGGGTTTTGAATTTTTCAAAAAAAAAATTTCTTTTTATATTTCGAAAGCAATTAAATTCCCTCAATATGGTTTTAGAATAATTTTCTAAAATTTTATTACCCTAAATGTCTTAATTCCACATAATATCTAAAATTAATTAGTTATGATAACCCAATATTTCAGAAATTGATTGTCTAACTAGCATAAAATAAGTGTTGGGTCTAAGGTCTAGGTTACTACCGTTACATATCATAAGTCTCTAGAATTTTGATCAGGAATCCTAAGTTCATTATGACATGTCCCCGGCAACGACGCCAAAAATCTGATGCGTTCCGACTGATATACTAAAATAGGTGTTGTTTTACCCTATGTTGATTATGAATAATTAAGGACTTATCCTGACTAATTGTCACATTTAGTCTCTATACTGTCACTTAATCAATCAGAACCTAAGGCAGAGTACCTATCGTGTAGCTAGTCTGTTGGAAAGTTTCTACGATTTTAATTAAATCAAATATCGTACTCCCAGGGAAGTGGTAACGGCTTAGTAGTAACTATCCTCTTACCCTAACTCTTATCTTATGATCCAGTTATGCAATCGTTCATCAATATCTTTGACGAGAGGTGATTCATTCTCCACTAGGTTTAAGTCTATTTAAGTGATACGCGAAAATCGTATCACATTTTTAGCATGTTTTTATATATGTTTTAATGTGAAATTGAGAGTAAATTGACATTAATTGTTTACTATTTACTTGATTTCACGGTTTTTATGATTTTGGAAGTGTCAGGTGAAAAGTAGACGAAAACAACAAATTCTGGGGCAAAAACACAATTTTTGGAAATGTTGACCCGGTCAAAGGTCCGGGACGGGCGTCCCGACCCAGTCAAACAGCCAGGACGGGCGTCCTGAACCGGGACGGGCGTCCCGAACCTGGTCAACGAATCAGGACGGGCGTCCCGAGCCGCCAGAAGCTGTCCCACATCGAATGTTTTGGAGATTTTCACTCCAGGAAGCTGCTATAAATACCCCAGGCCTCCAGCAGTTGAAATCATCCCTCTCCACTCGATCTGAGTCATTAAGTGGTTTCCAGTGTACAATTTTCCAGTACACAACTCACTCAGAGACTCGGATCTCAGTTTTCTTTCTTATTAGTGTTTGTTTTAGTTTCTGAGAAATAGTCTTAGATCTTAGGTTTCTATAGATAGGTTCGTTTCCGGTGTTCATAGAACACCCGGGATTTCGTTAGGAGATCCTAAGAGGGCTCTAGGCGTTCGAAGAGTCAGTCCACAGGGCTAGGCTTAAGCCCATGATGTAAGGTAAAGTCTAGCTACTAGGCTGGGGAAGCGTCCTCCGAAGGTTCTAGTAAGTAGAGTCGGGTCAAGCAATACGGCATATACAGCAGTATGCTCCATCGGCGAGACTTCGTAAAGGGTGAATTCTTTATGGCATCGGTCCCCCTATCCCTCTCTTATATGTTGTTATTCTGTTTGTCCAAATAACAGTTCTGAATACCAGATTATGATTTTTATGAATATTTGTTAGATATGTTGAAGTTATTATGTTTTTCTAGAAATAGCCACCTGCTAAATATTCACTATGTCTGCATGTTTAATGTGCTCTTTTAAACTAATGTTAGGGTTATAGACAATTCCTAACCACGGTCTAATCATAACCTGTTTAGTTTAACAGGCATCAATTAGTATTGGTGTCTGCCATGCTAGATAAAATAACATGATGAACACCCTGCTTGTTAAAGTAGTCTAGGTAGGAGTCGAGCTGAGTCCGATTATGCCGGCGGCTTGGGCAAGTGGTATGATCCCCGAAGTGACATAGGGCTTTCATGGATGCCTTCGTCCCGAACCGTGAGTAGGGCCGTCATTAAGGTAGGGCGGTTTATTAGAGACCTCAGATGTGGTACGCCTTTAGACACAGAACATAGTTGCAATCCAGGCTAAGATGCATCTAAAATACTCGAAGACAGGTCAATCAACATATAGGAACAGTATAGCATAGAATCAGAACTCATCTTTAAAACACTTTTAGGATTAATTAGACCTGAACCTGGTGGAGAATGGATCACCCTCTCATCAAAGATATTGATGAAGATTGCATAACTGGATCATAAGATAAGAGTTAGGATAAGAGGCTAGTTACTACTAAGCTGTTGCCACTTCCCTGGGAGTACGATATTTATTTAATAAAATCGTAGATACTTTCCAATAGACTAGCTACACGATAGGTACTCTGCCTTAGGTTCTGGCTGATTAAGTGACACCATAGAGACTAAATGTGACAATTAGTCAATCACAGTCCTTAATTATTCATAATCAACATAGGGTAAAATAACACCTATTTAGCATGTCAACCGGAATCGCATCATTAAGCCTAAAAGTGTTTTACAGATAATGTCATGATTCTATGTTATACTGTTCCTACATGTTGATTGACCTATCTTCAAGTATTTTAGACATATGTTGGCCTGCATTGCAACTATGTACTGAGTCTAAAGGTGTACCACATCTGAGTTACCTGATAAACCGCCCTACCTTAATGACGGCCCTACTCACGGTTCGAGCTAAAGGCATCCATGAAAACCTATGTCACTTAGGAGATCATGCCGCTCGCCCTAACGCAGGCATAAACACACAAACTTAGCCTACTTAGACTACTCTAACAAACATGGTGATCTATAGGTTATTTCATCTAATATGGCTGATGTGCTTCCGACTGATATGCTAAAATAGGTGTTGTTTTACCATATGTTGATTATAAGTAATTAAGGACTTAGATTGACTAATTGTCACTTTTAGTCTCTATGTTGTAACTTAATCAGTCAGAACCTAAGGCAGAGTACCTATCGTGTAGCTAGTCTGTTGGAAAGTATCTACGATTTTATTTAGATTAAATATCGTCCTCACAGGGAAGTGGCAATGACTTAGTAGTAACTATCCTCTTACCCTAACTCTTATCTTATGATCCAGTTATGCAATCGTTCATCAATATCTTTGATGAGAGGGTGATTCATTCTCCACTAGGTTTACGTCTATTTAAGCCTAAAAGTGTTTTACAGATAATGTCCTGATTCTATGTTATACTGTTCCTACATGTTGATTGACATATATTCGAGTATTTTAGATATATCTTGGCCTGGATTGCAACTATGTACTGAGTCTAAAGGTGTACCAAATCTGAGTTACCTGATAAACCGCCCCATCGCCATTGACGGCCCTACTCACGGTTCGAGCTAAAGGCATCCATGAAATCCCTATGTCACTTAGGGGATCATGCCGCTCGCCCTAATGCTGGCATAAACACACAAACTCAGCCTACATAGACTACTCTAACAAACATGGTGTTCTGTAGGTTATTTTATCTAATATGGAAAACACCAATGCTTTCCAACGGGAAAGTCCTAAATTGATGCCTGTTAAACTAAACAGGTTATGATTAAACCGTGGTTAGGAATTGTCTATAACCCTACATTTAGTTTAAAAGAAACTACATTAGACATGCAGACATAATGAATATTAAGCAGGTGGCCATTTTCGGAAAATCATAAAGAACTTCAACATGTATAACAAATACTCATAAAATCATAATCTAATATACATAATCAATATTTGGACGAACACAGTACAGACATATAAAGAGAGGGACAGGGGGACTGATGCCATAAAGAATTCACCCTTTACTTAGTCTCACCGATGGAGCAACTGATTGTATATGTTGGACTGCTCGACCCGACTCTGCTCGACAGAACCTTCGGAGGACGCTTCCTCAGCCTAGTAGCTGGACTTTACCTTAATACCCAGCTTAAGCTCAGCCATGTGGACTGGCTCTTCGAACGCCTAGAGCCCTCTTAGGATCTCCTAACGAAATCCCGGGTATTCTATGAATACCATAAACAAACCTATCTAGTTGTTTCCTAGGATCTGAGACTAATTCTCAGAAACAAAGAAAACAAGACACTATCTAGAAATAAAAGAAAACTTATACTGAAACATGAGTCTCTAAGTGACTTGTATACTGGAAAACTGTATACTTGAAGTCACTAAATGACTCAGATCGAGTGGAGAGGAATGATTTCAACTGAGGAAGGCCTGGGGTATTTATAGCAGCTTTCTGGAGTGATTTTCTCTCAAAAAGTCGATGTGCGATTCTGAACTGTGGCTCGGGACGCCCGTCCCGGCCTGTTGACCAGGTCAGGACGGCCGTCCCAAGTCCTGGATGCCCGTCCTAGCCTGTTGACCAGGTCAAGACGCTCATCCTGTTCGGGACGCCCACCCCGACGTCTGAACTTCTGAAAATCGCCTTTTTGCCCCGAAATTTGCCATTTTCTTCTACTTTTCACCTAACACTTCCAAAATCACAAAAGCTGTGAAATTGAGTTAATAACAATCAATTAAGACCAATTTACCCTCAATTTCACCCTAAATTATGCCTAAAAACATGCTAAAAATGTGATATGATTTATGCATATCATATAACCCCACACTTAACTTTTTGCTTGTCCTCAAGCAAAGTCTACCTGAAGTTAGTGATTTTAAATCATATGTGCAGTCACTTAAATTTTCTAGTCATGTTTTTATTCCAAAAATTTATTCAGACAATTCACAACATAGGTCTGATTGGTTAGGTTGCTATGACAAGGTCTCAAATGTCTCTAGTAGATTATTATAATCAAGCAGGTTTAACAACTTAACAACTAGATTGAACTCTTCTCTCAGTCACAAGGTCTTCCTGATGTGTAGTGTGTGTACTAGTCTAGACCAGATAGTCAACACAATATACTCTCGTCTTAACTACTACTAGATAACACTTCGACCCGTCGCTAGACATACTAACAACAAACAACTTTCTGAGTTCTGAGCCTTGGTGATAAGATTTTTAAGCATTTATCGATTTTTTTCTTTTATAGATTTTTCAGGGTATTTTGAGTCTGCTTTAACATGTCAACTTTAACTACCCATGTAGCGAGTCCCACTCCGATGACTCCCAGACCTACACGACCTTAGGGCATCAGGCTTTATGTTCCCCTAAGGAGTGGTGCTCGAGTAGCAAAGGCCGCTGGCAAACTACCCTATTTAATTAACTCTCTCTCCTTTTTTTCTTTCTTTTCACTTTCAGCTCAGAGTCTCATCTAGTCATTTTAATTGCCAATACATCCTTAACTGGTCTAATCTTATCTAGTTTAGTTTTGAAAAGGTAATTGGCTGAGGTCTCTAATCCAGACTAAGTTGTGCTCAATTATTAGGAATTCCCTATTCCTAATCAATAAGTTCAAAATAGTCATCACATTGTTTCCTACTAATCATAACATTCTACCTACATATCATAGACATCAGCAATGATTTACCAATCATACTGCATTTTGAAGTATGAATGAATGAAAAATTTTGAAATTTTTTTTGGAAGGTATGCAAATACAGAGAAAACATGCAAAATCATGCAAAAACATTTTTTTTACTACTACTACAGTGCACCGTGCACTGCTACCCCACACTTAAGTCTGACACTGTCCTCAGTGTTCATGCATATCTAAATTACCCCACACTTATTTGGAAACAAGAAGAAACAAAAACAAAACAGAAAACTCTTACCCCACACTTATTTGACTAACTAAGGGTAAGAAAGAAAATAAAACAATAAACGAAATAACAAAATAGGAAGGTAATAGAAATAACAAAACATAACACAAAAATGAAGATAAAAATTAAGAGAACACAAAATAAAAGTAAAGGAAGATGAGGGTTAGAAAAACTCCCTTCTTGTCTCGAGCAGAAGGGTTTTCTCTGATCTATCAATTGGCTCTTCACCTTAGCCATGTGCTATTGCTGAGGCGTTCTGGACTCTATAAGCTCTAGATACTGGAACGGATGATGTCAGCTCCGATCCTTCAATGTCGAGCTCCAAGTAGTGGACTATCCATTTGATGAATGACTCAAGCCCCACGGACTGCCTCCTCGAATCATTCGTAAAGTTTCTCACAATCGTGTCCAGGAGGAATGTGTCTAGGAATGAGATTTCTTTGGATTGGTGTAAAGGTATTGCATGCAAGTTTTGAATGGCAGAAAAGATACCTGAAGCTTTGGCGAAGCCGTGGTGGTAGGAGGCTCCAGTGGTGTAGATCTGGGCCCAAGTATTTGAGACTTCCTTGGGGAAGTTTCTCACAGTTGATTGGTATGCAGGGGATGCAAGCTCCTCCATTGCTATGCTCCTGACACAACGCCAAATTCCTCTATATCCCTGGACCGTTCGATACCACTTGGTAGATCACTTGCTTGCACTGGTCTGGCTTTAATTGTTGCAAGTATCTCATCTGTTGATTCTGTAGGTACGAGTTTTGCTGTGGTGGTATCTTCTGAAAGTTTCCAGCTTCCGAATTATTCCTCAGCTAAATCCCGTATGATTTCTCCAGCTGGGATTGTATGCGTCTCCTATTGGAGCAGCATTGACTGCAGCAACCTGCTCCAACTTCTGTTGGAATGGTCAGTATTCCATTCACATAGCAATTCCTGCTAAAGTGAAGTACTTGGCAGACTTCACAGATTTGATACACAGACTAAACGTTTCTTCCTAAGACATTGGCACTCTGAATCTAGAAAACAACTTCTCATAGAATCTACACATGACTTTAACACCATTAGTAGGTAATGCCTGTGGTTCAGGCCATTTTGAAAGTGTTCTACAACTACTATGATGTACTTGTTGCCAAAGGGAAGAAAGAAAAAGGATTCAATAAATACCCCAGATATCAAAAGATTGCAACACTTTGTGTACCTTGTTGGGGTCGACGATCTCGGGAAGACGTGTTACCTATTAGTTTTCAAGCATCATCGGACTGTATCAAGGATACAAAATCTTTGAATAGTGGGCCAGTAATATCATGCTTCCAACACTTTCCGGACAGTGTTGCTAGCAGTCAAATAGCCTGTCGTAGATCGTCGATGACAATGCTCCAAAATTTTGTGGCCTTTGTCTTTCGAGACACATCTTCTAATCAATTTATCTGCAAAAATTTGAAATAGAAGAGAAATCTGCCCAGTAGTAATATTTCAAATCAGCAAAGAATTTCTTCTTTTGCTGATAAGTCATATCACTTGGAACTCATTCAGTGACTAGATAATTTGCAACAACAATAAACCACAGATGAGAATTATTATACATAGCAAACGATGCAAATAAGTTTTCATCCAAAAATTTATAAGTATTACAATAGCCTCTAACTCGGGGTTTTCTAATCTAGATAAATGGTTTGCTTTCTAGATTTTCAAACCTTTTTCTTATCCCTTCATTCTATATCAAATTCAAGTAACAATAAAACTGAACTTAATCAATTATGGTTCAGCATTAGTTTTATTGAACATAGATATCTCAGAGTGATCAATGTAAACTATTGTTTTTAGACAAGACTAGATAAGATCGGAATTTATCATACATGAACTTTCTTATCATGTTTCTGTCCTAAAATAATTCTTACTACATCATTACATCACATATTAATTCAAAAAGCAGATTCCAATTAGGTGATGCCATAATGGGTGCAGTAATAACTAGTTCCTTTAATTTGTTCCACAAGATATCATGCAATTATCAGCAAAAATAAAAGGAACATCCTTTCTCAATAGAACATTCAAAGGTCTGGCTATTAAGGAAAAATTATTTCATAACTCGTCCTAATAAAGCCGGCATGACATTAAGAAAATTCTAAAATGGAATTTCGTCCCAATAAAAATCTAAGTCAAAATTTTACAACTCAGAAGAATTTTTTTTTTTCCTCACTTCCATACTTTTTTTTTCAAACAAACAGGAAAACTGTAAACACGAAAAATTTATTTCTTTTATCTTCTGGAAAATAATATTTTTCAGAAAATTTTATAGAAGAAAAGAAAAGAAAAAAATTTGAAAGAACACAAATGTTCAACTATGAAAATACAAGAGATAGGGAAGAAGAACAACTTACTGTTGAGCAAGAAAAATACATTTTTTTTTCGGGTTTTAAATTTAAAAATTTTTTTTCTTTTTTTTTTTCGAAAGCAGTAAAATTTCCTCAATATGGTTTTAGAATAATTTTCTAAAATTTGATTATCCTAAATGTCTTAATTCCAGATAATATCTAAAATTAATTAGTTATGATAACCCTATATTTCAGAAATTGATTGTCTAACTAGTATAAAATAAGTGTTGGGTCTAAGGTCTAGGTTACTACCGTTACCTACCATAAGTCTCTAGAATTTTGATCAGGAATCCTATATTCATTATGATATTTCCCCGGTAACGGCGCAAAAAATCTGATGTGCTTCCGACTGATATGCTAAAATAGGTGTTGTTTTACCATATGTTGATTATGAGTAATTAAGGACTTAACTTGACTAATTGTCACTTTTAGTCTCTATGCTGTCACTTAATCAGTCAGAACCTAAGGCAGAGTACCTATCGTGTAGCTAGTCTGTTGGAAAGTATCTACGATTTTATTTAGATTAAATATCGTACTCCTAGGGAAGTGGTAACGGCTTAGTAGTAACTATCCTCTTACCCTAACTCTTATCTTATGATCCAGTTATGCAATCGTTCATCAATATCTTTGATGAGAGGGTGATTCATTCTCCACTAGGTTTACGTCTATTTAAGCCTAAAAGTGTTTTACAGATAATGTCCTGATTCTATGTTATACTGTTCCTACATGTTGATTGACATATATTCGAGTATTTTAGATATATCTTGGCCTGGATTGCAACTATGTACTGAGTCTAAAGGTGTACCACATCTGAGTTACCTGATAAACCGCCCCATCGCCATTGACGGCCCTACTCACGGTTCGAGCTAAAGGCATCCATGAAAGCCCTATGTCACTTAGGGGATCATGCCGCTCGCCCTAACGCTGGCATAAACACACAAACTCAGCCTACATAGACTACTCTAACAAACATGGTGTTCTGTAGGTTATTTTATCTAATATGGAAAACACCAATGCTTTCCAACGGGAAAGTCCTAAATTGATGCCTGTTAAACTAAACAGGTTATGATTTGACCGTGGTTAGGAATTTTCAATAACCCTACATTTAGTTTAAAAGAAACTACATTAGACATGCAGACATAATGAATATTAAGCAGGTGGCCATTTCCGGAAAATCATAAAGAACTTCAACATGTATAACAAATACTCATAAAATCATAATCTAATAAACATAATCAATATTTGGACGAACACAGTACAGACATATAAAGAGAGGGACAGGGGGACTGATGCCATAAAGAATTCACCCTTTACTTAGTCTCGCCGATGGAGCAACTGCTTGTATATGTTGGACTGCTCGACCCAACTCTGCTCGATAGAACCTTCGGAGGACGCTTCCTCAGCCTAGTAGCTGGACTTTACCTTAATACCCAGCTTAAGCCCATCCCTGTGGACTGACTCTTCGAACGCCTAGAGCCCTCTTAGGATCTCCTAACGAAATCCTGGGTATTCTATGAATACCAGAAACGAACCTATCTAGTTGTTTCCTAGGATCTGAGACTAATTCTCAGAAACAAAGAAAAGAAGACACTATCTAGAAATAAAAGAAAACTTATACTGAAGCCTGAGTCTCTAAGTAACTTGTATACTATGGAAAACTGTATACTTGGAGTCACTAAATGACTCAGATTTAGTGGAGAGGAATGATTTCAACTGAGGAAGGCCTATGGTATTTGATACGCGAAAATCGTATCACATTTTTAGCATGTTTTTATGTATGTTTTAATGTGAAATCGAGAGTAAATTGACATTAATTGTTTATTATTTACTTGATTTCACGGTTTTTATGATTTTGGAAGTGTCAGGTGCAAAGTAGACGAAAACAGCAAATTTTGGGGCAAAAACGCAATTTTTGGAAATGTTGACTCGGTCAAAGGTCCGGGACGGGCGTCCCGACCAAGCCAAGCCAGAAGGACGGGCGTCCAGAACCCGAGACGGGCATCCCGACCTGGTCAACAGACCAGGACGGGCATCCCAATCTGGGACGGGCGTCCCGAGCCGCTAGAAGCTGTCCCACATCGAATTTTTCAGAGATTTTCACTCCGGGAAGCTGCTATAAATACCCCAGGCCTCCAGTAGTTGAATTCATCCCTCTCCACTCGATCTGAGTCATTAAGTGGTTTCTAGTGTACAATTTTCCAGTACACAACTCACTCAGAGACTTGGATCTCAGTTTTCTTTCTTATTAGTGTTTGTTTTAGTTTCTGAGAAATGGTCTCAGATCTTAGGTTTCTATAGATAGGTTCGTTTCTGGTATTCATAGAAGACCCGGGATTTCGTTAGGAGATCCTAAGAGAGCTCTAGGCGTTCGAAGAGTCAGTCCACAGGGCTAGGCTTAAGCCTAGGACGTAAGGTAAAGTCTAGCTACTAGGCTGAGGAAGCGTTCTCCGAAGGTTCTGGTGAGCAGAGTCAGGGCGAGCAATACGACATATACAGCAGTACGCTCCGTAAGCGAGACTTCGTAAAGGGTGATTTCTTTATGGCATCGGTCCCCATGTCCCTCTCTTATATGTGTTATTGCTTTGTTCTAAATATGAATTATGAATATCAGATTACGATTTTATGAATAGGTGTGTTATATGTTGAAGTTTTTATGTTTTTCCAGAAATAGCCACCTGCTAAATATTCATTATGTCTGCATGTCTAATGTAAGTCTCTTTTAAACTAAAACTAGGGTTATAGACAATTCCTAACCACGGTCTATTCATAACCTGTTTAGTTTAACATGCATCAATTAGTATTGGTGTCTGCCATACTAGATAAAATAACCAACGGAACACCTTGTTTGTTAGAGTAGTCTAGGTAGGCTGAGTAGAGAGTTATGCCGGCGGTTTTGCGACGAGCAGCATGACCCCGAAGTGCTATAGGGTACCGTTCATTGCTGACTTTAGTCCGGGCCGTGAGTAGGGCCATTTACCTTAACGATGGGGCGGTAGCGTAGAGACCTCAGATGTGGTACACCTTTAGACACAAAACATAGTTGCATTCCAGGCTAAGATATATCTAAAACACTCGAATATAGGTCAATCAACATATAGGAACAGTATAACATAGAATCAGAACTCATCTTTAAAACACTTTTAGGGTTAATTAGACTTAAACCTAGTGGAGAATGGATCACCCTCTCATCAAAGTATTTGATGAAGATTGCATAACTGGATTATAAGATAGGAGTTAGGATAAAAGGCTAGTTACTACTAAGCCGTTGCCACTTCCCTGGGAGTACGATAATTAAATTAATAAAATCGTAGATACTTTCCAATAGACTAGCTACACGATAGGTACTCTGCCTTAGGTTCTGGCTGATTAAGTGACACCATAGAGACTAAATGTGACAATTAGTCAATCACAGTCCTTAATTATTCATAATCAACATAGGGTAAAATAACACCTATTTAGCATATCGGTCGGAAATTGCATCAGATTTTTGGCGCCGTTGCCGGGGAAGATATCATAATGAATGTAGGATTATTGGCCACAATTCTAGAAATTTATGATAGGTAGCGGTAGTAACCTAGACTTTTGACTTACACTTATCTTATACTAGTTAGACAATCACTTTCCTAAATATAGGATTATCATAACTAATTAATTTTAGATAATATCTGGAATTAAGACACTTAGGATAATCAAATTTTAGAAAATTATTCTAAAAACCATATTAAGGAAATTTACCTGCTTTCTAAATAAATCAAAATCCATAAAAATATTTTTCTTACTTTCTTGTTTCACTGTCCTACTTTTTGCTATTTGTTGTTTCTAACCAGACTTTGCACTCAAAGATGAAGAGAACAAGAGCAGCTACTAATCAGGCAAAGAAGACAGAAAACCCTGACACTCCAGGACCGAAGAAGACAAAACCAGAGGGCCCCTCTAGGCCTGTACCAGAAGTACCACGAGGGACTTGATGCGTTTCGATTGACGTGCTAAATAGGTGTTATTTTACCCTATGTTGATTATGAATAATTAAGGACTGTGATTGACTAATTGTCACATTTAGTCTCTATGGTGTCACTTAATCAGCCAGAACCTAAGGCAGAGTACCTATCGTGTAGCTAGTCTATTGGAAAGTATCTACGATTTTATTTTACTAATATCGTACTCCCAGGGAAGTGGCAACGGCTTAGTAGTAACTAGCCTTTTATCCCAACTCTTATCTTATGATCCAGTTATGCAATCTTCATCAAATACTTTGATGAGAGGGTGATTCATTCTCCACTAGGTTTAAGTCTAATTAATCCCAAAAGTGTTTTATAGATGAGTCCTGATTCTATGTTATAGTGTTCCTATATGTTGATTGACCTATATTCGAGTATTTTAGACATGTCTTGGCCTGGATTGCAACTATGTTCTGTGTCTAAAGGCTACCACATCTGAGTTTCTACGCTATCGCCCCATCGTTAAGGGTAACGGCCCTACTCACGGCTCGGACTAAAGTCAGCAATGAACGGTACCCTATGTCACTTCGGTATCATGCTGCTCGTCTCATAACCGCCGGCATAACACTCTACTCAGCCTACCTAGACTACTTTCAACCAACAGGGTGTTCCGCAGATTATTTTATCTAGTATGGCAGACACCAATACTAATTGATGCCTGTTAAACTAAACAGGTTATGATTAGACCGTGGTTAGGAATTGTCTATAACCTTAATTTCAGTTTAAAAGAACGGCAATAGACATGCAGACATAATGAATATTTAAGTAGGTGGCCATTTCCGGAAAAATATAACAACTTCAACATATAAACAAATATTCATAAGAATCGTAATCTGATATTCAAATTAATATTTAGATAAAACAATTCGTAAACATACAGAACCTCGTCTAGGGGACCCACTGTCATAAAGTAATCACCACTCTATGTAGGTCCAGCCGGCGCTGCAGCTCCTGTATGCTCCTGACTGCTTGATCCTACTCTGCTCGGCAGAGCCTTCGGAGAACGCTCCTCAGACCTAGTATCAATTGCTTTACCTTACATCCCGGGCTTAAGCAAATTGCCCTAATCTGACTAAGAACACGCACCCTATCTCTCTCTTAGGATCTCCTAACGAAATCCCGGTATTCTATGAATACCAAAAACGAACCTATCTATCGAAGCCTAAGATCTGAGACTATTTCTCAGAAACTAAAACAAAACACTAACAAGAAAGAAAACTGAGATCCGAGTCTCTGAGTGAGTTGTGTACTAGAGAATTGTACACTGGACACCACTAAATGACTCAGATCGAGTGGAGAGGAATGATTTCAACTCCTGGAGGCCTGGGGTATTTATAACAGCTTTCTGGAGTGAAAAATTCCAAAAAATTCGATGTGGGACAAATTCTGGTGCTTCGGGACGCCCGTCCTGGATTGGGACGCCCGTCCTGGATTGGGACGCCCGTCCTGGTGGTCTGACTGGGTCTGGACGCCCGTCCCGAATTCGGGACGCCCGTCCCGGACCGTTGACCAAGTCAACATTTCCAAAAATTGCATTTTTGCCCCAAAATTTGCTGTTTTCGTCCAATTTGCTCCTGAAACTTCCAAAATCGAAATTTAAGCAATTTTATGTCAATTTGATTCAATTAAGATCAAATACATTCAAATATTGCCCTAATTTATGTCTAAAAACATGCTAAAAAGGGTATATGATTTGTGCACATCAAATAACCCCACACTTAGCTTTTTGCTTGTCCTCAAGCAAAGTCTACCTAAAGTTAGTGATTTTAAATCATATGTGCAGTCACTTAAATTTCTAGTCATGTTTTTATTCCAAAAATTCTTCAGACAATTCTTAACACAGGTCTGACTGGTTTGGTTGCTATGACAAGGTCTCAAATGTCTCTAGTAGATTATTATGATCAAGTAGGTTTAACAACTTAACAACTAGATTGAACTCTTCTCTTAGTCACAAGGTCTTCCTGATGTGTAGTGTGTGTACTAGTCTAGACCAGATAGTCAACACAATTTACTCTCATCTTAACTACTACCAGATAACACTTCGACCCGTCGCTAGACACACTGACAACAGATAACTTTCTGAGTTCTGAGCTTTGGTGATCAGATTTTAATTATTTCGCTCTTAGTGATTTCTTTCGTTTATAGATTAAGGGTATTTTGAGTTTGCTTAGAACACGTCAACTTCAACTACCCATGTAGCGAGTCCCACTCCGATGACTCCCAGATCTACACGACCTTAGGGCATCAGACTTTAAGTTCCCCGAAGGAGTGGTGCTCGAGTAGCGAAGGCCGCTGGCAAACTACCCTATTTAATTAGCTCATTCATTTTTTTTCTTTTCTTTTCACTTTTAGCTCAGAGTCCCATCTAGTCAATCTAATTGTCAATGCATCCACAACTGGTCTAATTTTATCTAGTTAAGTCTTGAAAAGGTAATTGGTTGAGGTCTCTAATCTAGACTAGGTTGTGCTCATTTATCAGGAATTCCCTACTCCTAATCAATAAGTTCAAAAATAGTCATCAATTGTTTCCTACTAACCATAACATCCTACCTACATATCATAGACATAAGCAATTGTTTAACCGATCATACTGCATTTAGAAGTCTGAAAGACGGAAAAATTTTGAAAAATTTTGGAAGGGTGTGAAAATACGGGGAAAACAAGCAAAGCATGCAAAAATTTTGTTTAAACTACTTTAAACTACTACAGTGCACCGTGCACTGCTACCCCACACTTAAGCCTGACACTGTCCTCAGTGTTCATGCATATCTAATCTACCCCACACTTATTTGAAAATAGGAAACAAACAAAAACAAAACAAAGAACTCTTACCCCACACTTATTCTACTAACTAAGGGTAAGAAGGGAAATAAAGCAATGAAAAAAAAATAGAAATAACAAAACACGAAATAAAATGAAAAGAGATACTCCCTTTACTCGTTGAGGAGAAGGACTTGCTCAGATCTGTCCATTGGCTCTCGGTATGGTTTTAAACGTTGTCCGTTTACTTTCTGAGAGATGTTATCTTGATCCACGATGATGACTGCTCCAAATGGTGACACCTCTGTAATGGTAAACGGACCTGACCAATAACTGTTTAGTTTTCCTGGAAACAATTTCAAACGTGAGTTGTATAATAACACTTTATCACCTGGTTCAAAATTTTTCTGGGATCTAAGTCTGTTATCATGTCGAATTTTACTCCTCATTTTAAATTGGAGAGAATTCTCATATGCATTAAACCTCCACTCATCCAATTCATTGAGTTGTAACATCCTATTTTCCTTAGACAAATTATCATCTAGATTGCATTTCTGCAAAGCCCAAAATGCTTTATGCTCTAGTTCGACAGGCAAATGGCATGCTTTTCCGTAAACCAATTTGTAAGGTGAAAATCCTGTAGAAGTTCTATATGCCGTACGAAAGGCCCATAAGGCATCTGATGCGTTTCCGACCGATGTGCTAAATAGGTGTTATTTACCCTATGTTGATTATGAATAATTAAGGACTGTGATTGACTAATTGTCACATTTAGTCTCTATTGTGTCACTTAATCAGCCAGAACCTAAGGCAGAGTACCTATCGTGTAGCTAGTCTGTTGGAAAGTATCTACGATTTTATTAAATAAATATCGTACTCCCAGGGAAGTGGCAACGGCTTAGTAGTAACTAGCCTTTTATCCTAACTCCTATCTTATGATCCAGTTATGCAATCTTCATCAAATACTTTGATGAGAGGGTGATTCATTCTCCACTAGGTTTAAGTCTAATTAATCCCAAAAGTGTTTTATAGATGAGTCCTGATTCTATGTTATACTGTTCCTATATGTTGATTGACCTATATTCGAGTATTTAGACATGTCTTGGCCTGGATTGCAACTATGTTCTGTGTCTAAAGGCTACCACATCTGAGTTTCTACGCTACCGCCCATCGTTAAGGGTAACGGCCCTACTCACGGCTCGGACTAAAGTCAGCAATGAACGGTACCCTATGTCACTTCGGTATCATGCTGCTCGTCTCATAACCGCCGGCATAACACTCTACTCAGCCTACCTAGACTACTTTCAACCAACAGGGTGTTCCGCAGATTATTTTATCTAGTATGGCAGACACCAATACTAATTGATGCCTGTTAAACTAAACATGTTATGAATAGACCGTGGTTAGGAATTGTCTATAACCCTAATTTAAGTTTAAAAGAACGGCAATAGACATGCAGACATAATGAATATTTAAGCAGGTGGCCATTTCCGGAAAAACATAACAACTTCAACATATAAACAAATATTCATAAGAATCGTAATCTGATATTCAAATTAATATTTAGATAAAACAATTCGTAAACATACAGAACCTCGTCTAGGGGACCCACTGTCATAAAGTAATCACCACTCTATGCAGGTCCAGTCGGCGCTGCAGCTCCTGTATGCTCCTGACTGCTCGCTCCTACTCTGCTCGGCAGAGCCTTCGGAGAACGCTCCTTAGACCTAGTAGCAATTGCTTTACCTTACATCCCGGGCTTAAGCAAATTGCCCTAATCTGACTAAGAACACGCACCCTATCTCTCTCTTAGGATCTCCTAACGAAATCCCGGTATTCTATGAATACCAAAAACGAACCTATCTATCGAAGCCTAAGATCTGAGACTATTTCTCAGAATCTAAGAAAACGAAAAACTAAAGAAAGAAAGAAAACTGAAACTGAAACCCGAGTCTCTCAGTGACTTGTGTACTCGAGAATTGTACACTGGAAGTCTCTGAATGACTCAGATCGAGTGGAGAGGGATGATTTCAACTCCTGGAGGCCTGGGGTATTTATAGCAGCTTTCTGGAGTGAAAAATTCCAAAAAATTCGATGTGGGACAAATTCTGGTACTTCGGGACGCCCGTCCTGGATTGGGACGCCCGTCCTGGTGGTCTGACTGGGTCGGGACGCCCGTCCCGGACCGTTGACCAAGTCAACATTTCCAAAAATTGCATTTTTGCCCCAAAATTTGCTGTTTTCGTCCAATTTGCTCCTGAAACTTCCAAAATCGAAATTTAAGCAATATTATGTCAATTTGATTCAATTAAGATCAAATACATTCAAATATGGCCCTAATTTATGTCTAAAAACATGCTAAAAAGGGTATATGATTTGTGCACATCAAATAACCCCACACTTAGCTTTTTGCTTGTCCTCAAGCAAAGTCTACCTGAAGTTAGTGATTTTAAATCATATGTGCAGTCACTTAAATTTTCTAGTCATGTTTTTACTCCAAAAATTCTTCAGACAATTCTTAACACAGGTCTGACTGGTTTGGTTGCTATGACAAGGTCTCAAATGTCTCTAGTAGATTATTATGATCAAGTAGGTTTAACAACTTAACAACTAGATTGAACTCTTCTCTTAGTCACAAGGTCTTCCTGATGTGTAGTGTGTGTACTAGTCTAGACAAGAGAGTCAACACAATATACTCTCATCTTAACTACTACCAGATAACACTTCGACCCGTCGCTAGACATACTGACAACAGACAACTTTTTGAGTTCTGAGCTTTGGTGATCAGATTCTTAATGTTTTAGCATTTAGTTATTTTCTTTATAGATTCAGGGTATTTTGAGTCTGCTTAGAACACGTCAACTTCAACTACCCATGTAGCGAGTCCCACTCCGATGACTCCCAGATCTACACGACCTTAGGGCATCAGGCCTTAAATTCCCCGAAGGAGTGGTGCTCGAGTAGCGAAGGCCGCTGGCAAACTACCCTATTTTAATTAGCTCATTCATTTTTTTTCTTTTCTTTTCACTTTTAGCTCAGAGTCCCATCTAGTCAATCTAATTGTCAATGCATCCACAACTGGTCTAATTTTATCTAGTTAAGTCTTGAAAAGGTAATTGGTTGAGGTCTCTAATCTAGACTAGGTTGTGCTCATTTATCAGGAATTCCCTACTCCTAATCAATAAGTTCAAAAATAGTCATCAATTGTTTCCTACTAACCATAACATCCTACCTACATATCATAGACATAAGCAATTGTTTAACCGATCATACTGCATTTAGAAGTCTGAAAGAATGAAAAATTTTGAAAAATTTTTGGAAGGGTGTGAAAATACGGGGAAAACATGCAAAATCATGCAAAA
Organism: Asclepias syriaca; assembly: GCA_027405835.1. Taxonomy (NCBI): domain Eukaryota; kingdom Viridiplantae; phylum Streptophyta; class Magnoliopsida; order Gentianales; family Apocynaceae; genus Asclepias; species Asclepias syriaca. The sequence continues at coordinate 13,791,016 of CM049932.1, forward strand.
ATGTTTCTCAAACTACTACAGTGCACCGTGCACTGCTACCCCACACTTAAGTCTGACACTGTCCTCAGTGTTCATGCATATCTAAACTACCCCACACTTATTTGAAGACAAGAAGAAATGAAAACAAAACAAAGAACTCTTACCCCACACTTATTTGACTAATTAAGGGTAAGAGAGAAAATAAAACAAGAAGGATAATGGAAATAACAAAACATAACACATAACAAAGAAAACAAAAGTAAAGGATCATGAGGATTAGAAAAACTCCCTTCATGTCGCGAGCAGAAGGGTCTTCTCTGATCTGTCAATTGGCTCTTCACCTTAGCCATGTGCTATTTCTGAGGTGTTCTTGACTCTGTAAGCTCTAGATACTGGAACGGATGACATCAGCTTCGATCCTTCATCGTCGAGCTCTAGGTAGTGGCCTATTCATTGAATGGCTCGAGCCCCACGGACTGCTTTCTCGACTCATTTGTAAGATTTCTCACAATTGTAGCCACGTGTCCAGGAGGAACGTGTCTAGGAATGAGACTTCTTGGGATTTGTGTGCCTTCCTGCCAATGTTAGTAAAGGTATTGCATGCAAGTCTCGAATGGAAGAAAAGATACCTGAAGTTTTGGCGAAGCTGTGGTGGTAGGAGGCTCCAGTTGTGTAGATCTGGGCCCAAGTATTTGAGACTTCCTCGGGGAAGTTTCTCACAGCTGATTGGTATGTAGGGGATGCAAGCTCCTCCATTGCTATGCTCCCGACACAATGCCAAATTCCTCAATATCTGTCGACCGTTCGTTACCTCTTGGTAGATCACTTGCTTGCACTGGTCTGGCTTTAATTGTTGCCAGTATCTCATCTGTTGATTCTGCGGGTAGGGGTTTTGCTGTGGTGGTATCTTCTGAAAGTTTCCAGCTTCCGAATTATTCCTCAGCTAAGTCCCGTATCATTCCTCCAGCTGGAATTGTATGCATTTCCCATTGGAGTAGCATTCTGCAGTAACCTACTCCTACCTCTTTTGGAATGGTTCGTATTTCATTCCCATAGCAATCCCTGCTAGAGTGTGGTACTTGGCAGACTTCACAGATTAGATACATAGACTGAACATTTCTTCCTAAGACATCGGCACTCTGAATCTGGAAAACAACTAGAATCTGCACATGACTTTAACATCATTAGTAGGTAATGCCTGTGGTTCATGCTATTTTCGAAAAGTGTTCCACGACTACTATGATGTAATTATTTCAAAGGAAAGAAAAAGAAAGGATTTAATGAATACCCCCAGATATCAAAAAGATTGTAAAACTTTGTGTACCTTGTTGGGGTAGATGATCTCTGAAGGATGTGTTACCTGTTATTTGGCAAGCATCGCAAGACTGTATCAGAGATACAAAATCCTTGAATATAGTGGGTCAACAAGATCCTGCTTTCAACACTTTCCGGACAGTGTTGATAGCCATCAATTGGTTTCCCGTAGATGCTTTAGGGCAATGCTCCAAAATCTTGTGTCCTTCATCTTCTGAGACACATCTTCTGATCAACTGATCTGCAAAAATTTGAAATAGAAGAGAAACTGCCCAGTAGTAATATTTCAAATCAGCAAAGAATTTCTTCTTTTGCTGATAAGTCATATCACTTGGAACTTATTCAGTGACTAGATAATTTGCAATAAACCACAGATGAGAATTATTATACATAGCAAACAATGCAAATAAGTTTTCATCCAAAAATTTATGAGTATTACACTAGCCTCTAACTCGGGGTTTTCTAATCTAGACCAATGGTTTGCTTTCTAGATTTTCAACCCTTTTTCTTATCCCTTCATTCTATATCAAATTCAAGTAATAATAAAACCTAACTTAATCAATTATGGTTCAGTATCAGTTTTATTGAACACAGACATCTCAGAGTGATCAGTGTAACCTATTGTTTTTAGACAAGACTAGATAAGATTAGGATTTATCATACATGAACTTTCTTATCATGTTTCTGTCTAAAACAGTTCTTACTACATCACATATTCATTCAAAAAGCAGATTTTAATCAGGTGATGTCATAATGGGTGCAATAATTCCTTTTGGTTTTAAAAATTCTCATGCAATCATCAGCAAAACAAAAGGAACATCCTTTTTCCAATAGAACATTCAAAGGTCTGGCTATTAAGGAAAAACTATTTCATAACTCATCCTAATAAGGCCGGCATGACTCTAAGAAAATTCTAAAATAGAGTTTCTTCCCGATAAAAATCTAAGCCAACATTTTACAACTCAGAAGAAAATATATTTTATCCTCATTTCCATTTTTATTTCTTCGAAATTAAATAAAGGAAGAAAAACACGAAAAAGAGCAACTAAGAAAACAACTAAAAAAAAAAACAAGAGATAGGGAAAAGGAACAATTCACCGTTGAGCAAGAAAGATACATTCTTTTTGGGTTTTTTTAAATTTAAAATTTTTTTCTTTTAATATATCGAAAGCAATTAAATTCCCTCAATATGGTTCTAGAATAATTTTCTAAAATTTGATTATCCTAAATGTCTTAATTCCAGATAACATCTAAAATTAATTAGTTATGATAACCCTATATTTCGGAAATTGATTGTCTAACTGGTATAACATAAGTGTTGGGTCTAAAGTCTAGGTTACTACCGTTACCTATCATAAGCCTCTAGAATTTTGATCAGGAATCCTAAATTCATTATGATATTTCCCCGGCAACGGCGCCAAAAATCTGATGCGTTTCCGACCGATGTGCTAAATAGGTGTTATTTACCCTATGTTGATTATGAATAATTAAGGACTGTGATTGACTAATTGTCACATTTAGTCTCTATTGTGTCACTTAATCAGCCAGAACCTAAGGCAGAGTACCTATCGTGTAGCTAGTCTGTTGGAAAGTATCTACGATTTTATTAAATAAATATCGTACTCCCAGGGAAGTGGCAACGGCTTAGTAGTAACTAGCCTTTTATCCTAACTCCTATCTTATGATCCAGTTATGCAATCTTCATCAAATACTTTGATGAGAGGGTGATTCATTCTCCACTAGGTTTAAGTCTAATTAATCCCAAAAGTGTTTTATAGATGAGTCCTGATTCTATGTTATACTGTTCCTATATGTTGATTGACCTATATTCGAGTATTTTAGACATGTCTTGGCCTGGATTGCAACTATGTTCTGTGTCTAAAGGCTACCACATCTGAGTTTCTACGCTACCGCCCCATCGTTAAGGGTAACGGCCCTACTCACGGCTCGGACTAAAGTCAGCAATGAACGGTACCCTATGTCACTTCGGTATCATGCTGCTCGTCTCATAACCGCCGGCATAACACTCTACTCAGCCTACCTAGACTACTTTCAACCAACAGGGTGTTCCGCAGATTATTTTATCTAGTATGGCAGACACCAATACTAATTGATGCCTGTTAAACTAAACATGTTATGAATAGACCGTGGTTAGGAATTGTCTATAACCCTAATTTAAGTTTAAAAGAACGGCAATAGACATGCAGACATAATGAATATTTAAGCAGGTGGCCATTTCCGGAAAAACATAACAACTTCAACATATAAACAAATATTCATAAGAATCGTAATCTGATATTCAAATTAATATTTAGATAAAACAATTCGTAAACATACAGAACCTCGTCTAGGGGACCCACTGTCATAAAGTAATCACCACTCTATGCAGGTCCAGCCGCTGCAGCTCCTGTATGCTCCTGACTGCTCGATCCTACTCTGCTCGGCAGAGCCTTCGGAGAACGCTCCTTAGACCTAGTAGCAATTGCTTTACCTTACATCCCGGGCTTAAGCAAATTGCCCTAATCTGACTAAGAACACGCACCCTATCTCTCTCTTAGGATCTCCTAACGAAATCCCGGTATTCTATGAATACCAAAAACGAACCTATCTATCGAAGCCTAAGATCTGAGACTATTTCTCAGAATCTAAGAAAACGAAAAACTAAAGAAAGAAAGAAAACTGAAACTGAAACCCGAGTCTCTCAGTGACTTGTGTACTCGAGAATTGTACACTGGAAGTCTCTGAATGACTCAGATCGAGTGGAGAGGGATGATTTCAACTCCTGGAGGCCTGGGGTATTTATAGCAGCTTTCTGGAGTGAAAAATTCCAAAAAATTCGATGTAGGACAAATTCTGGTGCTTCGGGACGCCCGTCCTGGATTGGGACGCCCGTCCTGGTGGTCTGACTGGGTCGGGACGCCCGTCCCTAATTCGGGACGCCCGTCCCGGACCGTTGACCAAGTCAACATTTCCAAAAATTGCATTTTTGCCCCAAAATTTGCTGTTTTCGTCCAATTTGCTCCTGAAACTTCCAAAATCGAAATTTAAGCAATATTATGTCAATTTGATTCAATTAAGATCAAATACATTCAAATATGGCCCTAATTTATGTCTAAAAACATGCTAAAAAGGGTATATGATTTGTGCACATCAGCATCATCTAATTTTATGGCACAATCTTTACGGTTAACTCCTACAGTTTTTTCTAAAATTCTTTTGATACCTCTATTGGTTACCTCAACCTGCCCATTGGTCTGTGGGTGATAGGCCGTGGAAAAGTGATGATGAACTCCATATTGCTTGAGTGCTTTCTGCAATTGTGAGTTGCAGAAGTGCGCACCTCTGTCGCTTATGAGGGCTTTGGGACATCCAAATCTGGAAAACAATTTCTTAAGGAATCTACACACAGCTATAGCATCATTAGTAGGCAATGCCTGTGCTTCAGGCCATTTTGAAAAATAATCTACAGCTACTATGATGTAATTATTTCCAAAGGAAGAAGGAAAAGGACCCATGAAGTCAATACCCCAGATATCAAATATTTCGACACTTTGTATCACCTGCTGGGGTAGACCGTCTCTAGAAGAAATATTACCTGTTCTCTGGCAAGCATCACAGGACTGAATGTATGCTGCTGCATCCTTGAAAATAGTAGGCCAATAGAATCCTGCTTCCAACACTTTCCTGGTAGTGTTGGTGGCTGCCAGATGGCCTCCAGTAGGTCCACAATGACAATGCTCCAGGATCTTATATCCTTCTTCTTCTGAAACGCACCTTCTGATCATCTGATCTTTACAAATTCGAAATAGAAAAGGATCTTCCCAATAGTAATTTTTCAATTCAGCAAAGAATTTCTTTCTTTGCTGCTTATCCATATTACTTGGGAGGGAGCAACTAAGTAATTGGCAATGTCAGCAAACCACGGAGGAGAAAGGATAGTAGATAATGCAAATAAGTTCTCATCCGGAAATTTATCTGATATTACTGTTTCATCTATTGCTCCTAATCCAGGGTTTTCTAATCTAGACAGATGATCTGCAGCTAAATTTTCAGCCCATTTCTTATCTCTTATTTCTATATCAAATTCCTGTAGCAATAAAACCCATCTAATCAATCTTGGTTTTGCATCAGTTTTATTGAACAGGTATTTCAAAGCAGAATGATCAGTGTAAACTATTGTTTTAGACAAGATTAGATAAGATCTAAATTTATCAAAAGCATATACTACAGCTAGTAATTCCTTTTCGGTAGTTGTGTAATTCTCCTGAGCATCAGTTAAGGTTTTACTAGCATAGTAAATTACATGAAATTTCTTATCACGTCTTTGTCCTAAAACAACTCCTATTGCATAATCACTAGCATCACACATCAATTCGAAGGGCAAACTCCAATCAGGTGAGGTCATAATAGGTGCAGTAGTTAATAGTTCCTTAAGTTTATTAAATGATTTCATGCATTTCTCATCAAAAACGAAAGGAACATCTTTACCCAATAAGTTTGTCAAAGGTCTGGCTATTACTGAAAAATCTTTTATGAAACGCCTATAAAAGCCAGCATGACCTAAGAAACTTCTCACAGATCTTACAGATTTGGGCGGAGGTAGTTTTGAGATCACTTCAATTTTAGCTTTATCTACCTCCATACCTTTCTGCGAAATCTTATGTCCTAAAACAATTCCTTCTTTAACCATGAAATGGCATTTCTCCCAGTTTAGAACCAAATTAGATTTTATACAACGTTTAAGCATATTCCAGGTTATTCAAACAGATAACAAATGAGTCACCGAACACTGAGAAATCATCCATAAATACTTCCATAGACTCTCCTAACATGTCATCAAAAATAGAGGTCATGCAACGCTGAAATGTAGCAGGGGCATTACATAATCCAAAAGGCATCCTTCTATATGCAAATGTTCCAAAAGGGCAAGTAAACGTAGTTTTATGCTGATCTTCAGGATAGGAATTTGAAAATAACCAGAAAATCCATCAAGAAAGCAATAAAACATGTGTCCCGATAACCTTTCTAACATTTGGTCAATAAAAGGAAGGGGGAAGTGATCTTTTCGTGTGGCAGTATTTAGTTTCCTATAATCAATGCATACACGATGACCAGTGACAGTTCTAGTAGGAATTAGTTCATCATTTTCATTCCTAATAACTGTTATTCCTCCCTTTTTGGGTACTACTTGCACTGGGCTAACCCATTCACTATCAGAAATAGGATAGATTATCCGGCATCTAGTAATTTAATTACCTCTCTTCACCACATCACACACATTAGGATTCAACCTCCTTTGAGGTTGCACACAAGGCTTATACTCATTTTCTAAAAGGATCTTATGCGAACAAAAACTAGGATTTATACCTGGTATATCCGCAATTTTGTATGCAAAGGCTCTTTTATTCCTTCTGAGTATGTCCAGTGTTGACTTCTTTTGTTCTGCAGTCAGGTCTGCTGCAAGAATAATGGGAAGCTTTTGTTCAGCGTCTAGGAAGTCGTAACACAGATGGCTTGGTAATTCCTTCAATTCCACTTCTGGGGGCTCTTCTAAAGAGATCTTTTCTAATCCCAACTTGAGCACCTATCTCAACGAAATCGTTAGTACTGGTTTCATAATCAGAAGTGTCAAAGTCAGGTTTTTCCAGGGCCAAAGAGTCTATATTTAAGACTGGATAATCGGAGATTAAGTCCAACAGGTTAGTTCCAATCAAATGGTCAAATGCATCCACAGAATAACAATCATCATCTAAATGCATAGGATACTTAAGGGTTTCATTCAAGTTGAAAGTCATATCTTCATTTTCTACCCTTAGTTTTATTTGACCATTGTTGACGTCAATCAATGCCTTAGAGGTAGCTAGAAAAGGTCGACCTAGAATCAAGGGTACATCACTTTCACCATTCATATCCATGACAACAAAATCCACAGGAAAGACAAATTTTCCAACCTTTACTAAGAGATCTTCAATTATCCCCCTAGGAATTTTTACTGTCCTATCAGCAAGTTGTATGCACATTCTAGTCGTTTTCAAATCATGCAACCTAATTTATCAAATAAACTAGATGGCATTACATTTATGCTAGCTCCTAAGTCTGCTAACGCATGCATATTAGTAATATTACCTATTGTACATGGCAAAGTGAAACAACCTGGATCTTCTTTTTGGAAGGCAATTTGTTCAAGAGAACTGCCGAACATCCTTCATTAAGAATTACTTTGTCCATGTCAATCTTTCTTTTGTTACTAATAATATCCTTCAGAAATTTAGCATATTTAGGCATTTCAGAAATAACATCAAGAAAAGGTAAATTAACCTGAATTTTACCAAAAGTTTTGAAAAACCTCTCGAGTTGCTCCTTATCTTTATTCTGCATTAGTCTTGTAGGGTAAGGTACTCTTGGCCGGTACTCAAGGATGGACTCTTTCTTCTCTTTCTCTGCTACTTTGTTTTCAACTACTGCGTTAATTCCTCAGCTATCTTCTTTTTCCTGTACAAAAGTAGAAGTGTGAGAAGATTTTGGGAAAGAAAGGATTTAGAGTTTTACCAGATCTCAGAGTTAAGGTCTTGCAATCATTTAATGGGTCGGTCCCAGTGTTGCTGAATAGCGTTCCTTGTGACTGATGGGTTGATAACTGTCCCATTTGTCTTTCTAATGTCTGCAAGGAGGCTTGTGTGTCCCTGACTATCTGCTCAATCTGCGTCTGCCTATTCTCATTTTGTTGAATTCTTTCTGCATGAGCTTCCTGGACCTTCCGTTTGACTCTATCATCTCCTTGTTAGAGTCGGCAATGCCTTGCAGTATGTCCCTGAATTCTTGCATGGGGTCGATTGGAATGATGTAATTCCTTGGTGCGGGCAGAGCGACTTGATATACTGGCTGAACGCTTTTCCCTTGTTGGAAAGCATTCAATTGATTAGTAATGCTGACCTTCAGTGCCTCAAATTGATCATCAGTGGAGGCGATGGCCGCATTTACTAGTTGCTTCTTAGCTCGATCACTTGTTCGCCAGTTCTTGCTATTCCTATAGAGCCTCTCCAGAGCGTTTCTAGCATCTACATCACTCATTCCATTGAACCCGCTCTGGGGATTGAGTCCATCAAGAACTTGCTTGCCCATGTCCGTCATACCCCCGTAAAATTGCTGGATCAGCAATGCTTCGGTTAGTCCATGTTGGGGGCAGAGCCTGAGTAGCTCCTTAAATCTGTCCCAAGCTTCGATCACTGTCTCATCAGCAGCTTGAGTAAAACTGGACAGAGCCCTTCGATATTCCAGGACCCTTGCTGCAGAGTAGTACTCTTCTAGGAAGGCTTTGCTTAACTCGTCCCAAGAGGTGATGGAGTTAGTAGGTAGCTGGGCCAACCATCTCTTAGCTCTGTCCCTCAGTGAGTAGGGAAAGAGTTTTAGCTTGGTAACTTCTGCAGTATGATCTCCCTTGAGGCCTTCGCAGAGAGAGGAGAAATCGGATAAATGTTCCAGCGGGTTCTCGGTTGCAGTTCCTCCAAACTGAACCCGATTTATTATTAGCTGGATCACATTCGGTTTAAGATCATAGCGAGGGTTTCCAGGGATTTGAATGGCGGATGATACTGGAACAGTCTGTGGATGGATGTAGGATTCAAGGGGAGGTTTTTCAGCAGCCATCTCTGTTATTCGCCTATTAGCTGTACGAATGAGACGTTCAGGATTCTCAACTGGTGTTTCAAGGTTAGCTACTGAAGTTCGAGTCATGCAACTACAGAGAAGAACACGTTTTAGCCTGAGCAGACTGGTTAGTGAGGTTACAGGGAGAGTGAAAACTAAAGAAAAACTTGGAAGAAAGAGAAAACAAAACAAAACAACTATTCACAAGAAAACACAAAGGATAGGGAAAAGAGAATAATTTACCATTTAAACAAGAAAAAGTACAATTGTTTTTTGGATTTTGAATTTTAAATTTTTTTTTCTTTTTATATATTTTGAAAGCACTTAAATTCCCTCAATATGGTTTTAGAATAATTTTCTAAAATTTGATTATCCTAAATGTCTTAATTCTAGATAACATCTAAAATTAATTAGTTATGATAATCCTATATTTCGGAAACTGATTGTCTAACTGGTATATGATAAGTGTAGATCTAAGGTCTAGGTTACTACCGTTACCTATCATAAGTCTCTAGAATTTTGATCAGGAATCCTAAATTCATTATGATATTTCCCCGGCAACGGCGCCAAAAATCTGATGCGTTTCGATTGACGTGCTAAATAGGTGTTATTTTACCCTATGTTGATTATGAATAATTAAGGACTGTGATTGACTAATTGTCACATTTAGTCTCTATGGTGTCACTTAATCAGCCAGAACCTAAGGCAGAGTACCTATCGTGTAGCTAGTCTATTGGAAAGTATCTACGATTTTATTTTACTAATATCGTACTCCCAGGGAAGTGGCAACGGCTTAGTAGTAACTAGCCTTTTATCCCAACTCTTATCTTATGATCCAGTTATGCAATCTTCATCAAATACTTTGATGAGAGGGTGATTCATTCTCCACTAGGTTTAAGTCTAATTAATCCCAAAAGTGTTTTATAGATGAGTCCTGATTCTATGTTATAGTGTTCCTATATGTTGATTGACCTATATTCGAGTATTTTAGACATGTCTTGGCCTGGATTGCAACTATGTTCTGTGTCTAAAGGCTACCACATCTGAGTTTCTACGCTACCGCCCCATCGTTAAGGGTAACGGCCCTACTCACGGCTCGGACTAAAGTCAGCAATGAACGGTACCCTATGTCACTTCGGTATTATGCTGCTCGTCTCATAACCGCCGGCATATAACACTCTACTCAGCCTACCTAGACTACTTTCAACCAACAGGGTGTTCCGCAGATTATTTTATCTAGTATGGCAGACACCAATACTAATTGATGCATGTTAAACTAAACAGGTTATGATTAGACCGTGGTTAGGAATTGTCTATAACCTTAATTTCAGTTTAAAAGAACGGCAATAGACATGCAGACATAATGAATATTTAAGCAGGTGGCCATTTCCGGAAAAATATAACAACTTCAACATATAAACAAATATTCATAAGAATCGTAATCTGATATTCAAATTAATATTTAGATAAAACAATTCGTAAACATACAGAACCTCGTCTAGGGGACCCACTGTCATAAAGTAATCACCACTCTATGCAGGTCCAGCCGGCGCTGCAGCTCCTGTATGCTCCTGACTGCTCGATCCTACTCTGCTCGGCAGAGCCTTCGGAGAACGCTCCTCAGACCTAGTATCAATTGCTTTACCTTACATCCCGGGCTTAAGCAAATTGCCCTAATCTGACTAAGAACACGCACCCTATCTCTCTCTTAGGATCTCCTAACGAAATCCCGGTATTCTATGAATACCAAAAACGAACCTATCTATCGAAGCCTAAGATCTGAGACTATTTCTCAGAAACTAAAACAAAACACTAACAAGAAAGAAAACTGAGATCCGAGTCTCTGAGTGAGTTGTGTACTAGAGAATTGTACACTGGACACCACTAAATGACTCAGATCGAGTGGAGAGGAATGATTTCAACTCCTGGAGGCCTGGGGTATTTATAACAGCTTTATGGAGTGAAAAATTCCAAAAAATTCGATGTGGGACAAATTCTGGTGCTTCGGGACGCCCGTCCTGGATTGGGACGCCCGTCCTGGTGGTCTGACTGGGTCTGGACGCCCGTCCCGAATTCGGGACGCCCGTCCCGGACCGTTGACCAAGTCAACATTTCTAAAAATTGCATTTTTGCCCCAAAATTTGCTGTTTTCGTCCAATTTGCTCCTGAAACTTCCAAAATCGAAATTTAAGCAATTTTATGTCAATTTGATTCAATTAAGATCAAATACATTCAAATATTGCCCTAATTTATGTCTAAAAACATGCTGAAAAGGGTATATGATTTGTGCACATCAGGACTCTTCCTTCACAACCAGTAGAAGTAAACTCGAGCCCTGATGCCAGTGAACTAGTGAGACGATTCCTGAACACCCGTGAGCATAGTCCCACGGAAGAAGATCCTTCTGAGGATACCTTCCCTCCTAGAGAAGTACCCCAGAGATCTCCAATTCACCCTCCTACCCAGAGAGTTCCTCTAAATCCACCCCCTACTGATCAAACCCAAAATTCACCAACCTCTCCTGCATACACCCCAACACCTCACGAGCGCACCCCTTCATCTGCGGGGAGTACTAACGGTTATTATTCAATGTTGTCCGTGTAGATAGACACACTAACTCAAAGGGTCTATGAGATGGACCAAGGGATTGCCAGCAGACTGTGTCATTTAGACCAACTCAGTCTGAACATCACAACTAACGTAGACCGACTCAGAGCCACGGTCAATCTCCAGGAGAACCAAGGTGCACAACTACTCCGAGAGATGGCTGATCTACGCAGTGAGCAAAACAGGCAGAGGGATGAGATGCGAACAAATCGCATAGAAATGCGAAGCATTCGGACAGAACTACAGGAGATCAGAGATAGGATTCGTTAAAAAGGGAAGATTCTTTTACTCTCAACAAATAATTCGTTTGAACTGAAACTTGAATAATTGACCCATATTTTCTATTTTTCAAACATTTTTAAAGGGTCATTTATATTCAACAATTTTCTTCAAACAGTTTATTTCGAATTTCTATGAAAAACAAGAGTTTTGCAAATACAGTTTATTTTCCACTAATTACATTGCACAAACTCAGTTTTATTTTTCTGAAATTCTTGCTGAATTTAAGTTAGGATAAAATTAGGGTAGTCACAATTTTCGAAAAGAGACTGAGAATTTTTGCATAGAGTTTTTAACAACTTCTGAATTTCATTGGATAAACATGAAGCCTTGTTAAGAATTATGATAATTTTTGGTATTTTGAGATTTTCAGGGAATTACGAAAAAAAAAAAAAATTTCCCCCGAAATTGGCACGCGTCCCGATGCAACCCGGGACGGGCGTCCCGATTTTGGACGGGCGTCCAGCGGGACGGGAGTCCTCCCTCCGGGACGGGCGTCCCGAAGGTCGCCCTTCTATAAAAATTCAATTTTTTTCATTTTCTCTCAAATCTACAACAAAAAATTCATCTCTCTAAAAAACATTTCTCTCTAGCCTCTCTCTACAAATTTTTGGTAAACTCCTCAAAGTTTAAAAATTCGAATTTGCCTCCAAAATTTGAATTTTAAACTTCACCCAAAAATTCGAATTTCCCTCCAAAATTCGATTTTCCCGCCAAAAATTCAAAATTCGCCCCTAACCTAATTTCATCCTTCTGAATTCAAATTCACCTCCAGAATTTGAGTTTAAAGCTTTCTTCCCCACCTACACTCTCTCATACGTTTTAAATGGCTCCCAAACGTGCTCGTACCACATCTACCATGACAGTTACCTCAGTGACACATCCTTTTATGCTGTTTCCTTCCAGCACAGCATACCAAGAGAGATGCACTGGGTACATCGGGCGTACGATACTAACTGGCAGAATGCTGGATTGGGCAGCAGTACAGACACTGGGAGTAGAGCCGGAAGTCAGACGCATACTCGACGTGCCACCCTACAGTCGAGTATTCATCGTCACCGAGCCCACATACCTGGAGCTGGTATGTGAGTTCTATGCGTCTTTTACCTACCAACAGGAGCAGATCACATTCCGTTTAGGCGGAATAGATCGATCGATGAGCATGGCCGAGTTCGGGATCGCCCTAGGCATCTGGTAGAGAGATGAGCTGGATACGCCCGCATACACCACAGCAGTTCGAGACTTCACGTTTGCAGACGTCTCCACTGCTTGGGCTCAGATCTGCATGACGGGTGTCCCATACCAGCATGGCTTTGCAAAAGCCACAGGTATTTATCCTACTCTTCGTTACCTGCATGCTATTATTGCACACACATTGTCAGGACGACTGACAGCGCCCGGAACTGTCACCCGGATGGAGACGTTCCTTCTAGCCAACATGCACATGGGATCTACAGTAGAGATGGCTAGACTTATAGCGGTCGTCATGCGAGGATTTGCTACAGACACTAGGAAACAGTGTTTGGGACTCGGACCATACATCACCAGGCTAGCCCGCTACCTGGAGTTGGACATAGAGGGCTCGGAGCTTACTCTGGTCGCCCCAACCACTATTCCCACAGACGTTACCATTCTACGGAACATGGGAATGGTTGTACGGGATGCGAATGGCCGCGACACCATCCACACGGAGCAGACAAGACAGGCATCGGCATCGGAAGCATTGCCAGCGCATAGCCCTCCATCCGAGACGTTCGTGCCACGTACTGCCTTCGAACGACACATGTCGCACGGATTGGCAGAACTATCGGCCCGATACAGTCGAGACATGGACAGGATTGACAGACGGCTGACGATGATGGAGGACAGGATTGATAGACGGTTGGCGATGATAGATGATAGGATCGCCATGAACACCAGCAGGATTGAGGAGATACATCAGCAGACTTCCCGAGTAGCGGAAAATTTTGAGTTTGACTTAGCAGACTTAGGTCCACTGGACAACGATCCGCCGGGTTCTTAGTCTCTCTCTCCTTCTTTCCTTTTCTTTCTTTTTCTTTTGTTTTGTTTTTCTTGTTCTATGTGTATAAACATGTCTGGGCTGTATGACGTATGAATCTATGCACAAATTTGATTTATATGACATACAGAATTGTTTGCATTATTTTATTTTATGTCTTACTTACCCATACAGATTCCTTTATTTTTCTGTTTTATTTCTTATCTTCAAATAAGTGTGGGGTAGCTAGATATGCATGAACATTGAGGACAGTGCCAGACTTAAGTATGGGGTAGCAGTGCACGGTGCACTGTAGCAGTTTGCAAAATTTTTCGCATGAATTTGCTTGTTTTACCCGCATTTTCACACCCTTCCAAAAAATTTTTTTTCAAATTTTTTCCGTCTTTCAGACTTCTAAATGCAGTATGCTTGGTTAAACAATTGCTTATGTCTATGATATGTAGGTTGTATGTTATGGTTAGTAGGAGATAGTTGATAGCTATCTTGGACTAATTGATTAGGAATAGGGAATTCCTGATAACTAAGTGATACGCGAAAATCGTATCACATTTTTAGCATGTTTTTATATATGTTTTAATGTGAAATTGAGAGTAAATTGATATTAATTGTTTACTATTTACTTGATTTCACGGTTTTTATGATTTTGGAAGTGTCAGGTGAAAAGTAGACTAAAACAGCAAATTCTGGGGCAAAAACGCAATTTTTGGAAATGTTGACCCGGTCAAAGGTCCGGGACAGGCGTCCCGAACCCGGGACGGGCGTCCCGACCCAGTCAAACCGCCAGACGGGCGTCCCGAACCTGGTCAACGAATCAGGACGGGCGTCCCGAGCCGCCAGAAGCTGTCCCACATCGAATTTTTCAGAGATTTTCACTCCGGGAAGCTGCTATAAATACCCCAGACCTCCAGCAGTTGAAATCATCCCTCTCCACTCGATCTGAGTCATTAAGTGGTTTCCAGTGTACAATTTTCCAGTACACAACTCACTCAGAGACTCGGATCTCAGTTTTCTTTCTTATTAGTGTTTGTTTTAGTTTCTGAGAAATAGTCTCAGATCTTAGGTTTCTATAGATAGGTTCGTTTCTGGTATTCATAGAATACCCGGGATTTCGTTAGGAGATCCTAAGAGAGCTCTAGGCGTTTGAAGAGTCAATCCACAGGGCTAGGCTTAAGCCCAGGACGTAAGGTAAAGTCTAGCTACTAGGCTGAGGAAGCGTCCTCCGAAGGTTCTGGTGAGCAGAGTCAGGGCGAGCAATACGACATATACAGCAGTACGCTCCGTAGGCGAGACTTCGTAAAGGGTGATTTCTTTATGGCATCGGTCCCCATGTCCCTCTTTATATGTTATTGCTTTGTTCTAAATATGAATTATGAATATCAGATTACGATTTTATGAATAGTTGTGTTATATGTTGAAGTTTTTATGTTTTTCCGGAAATAGCCACCTGCTAAATATTCATTATGTCTGCATGTCTAATGTAAGTCTCTTTTAAACTAAAACTAGGGTTATAGACAATTCCTAACCACGGTCTATTCATAACCTGTTTAGTTTAACAGGCATCAATTAGTATTGGTGTCTGCCATACTAGATAAAATAACCAACGGAACACCTTGTTTGTTAGAGTAGTCTAGGTAGGCTGAGTAGAGAGTTATGCCGGCGGTTTTGCGACGAGCAGCATGACCCCGAAGTGACATAGGGTACCGTTCATTGCTGACTTTAGTCCGGGCCGTGAGTAGGGCCGTTTACCTTAACGATGGGGCGGTAGTGTAGAGACCTCAGATGTGGTACACCTTTAGACACAGAACATAGTTGCATTCCAGGCTAAGATATATCTAAAACACTCGAATATAGGTCAATCAACATATAGGAACAGTATAACATAGAATCAGAACTCATCTTTAAAACACTTTTAGGATTAATTAGACTTAAACCTAGTGGAGAATGGATCACCCTCTCATCAAAGTATTTGATGAAGATTGCATAACTGGATTATAAGATAGGAGTTAGGATAAAAGGCTAGTTACTACTAAGCCGTTGCCACTTCCCTGGGAGTACGATAATTAAATTAATAAAATCGTAGATACTTTCCAATAGACTAGCTACACGATAGGTACTCTGCCTTAGGTTCTGGCTGATTAAGTGACACCATAGAGACTAAATGTGACAATTAGTCAATCACAGTCCTTAATTATTCATAATCAACATAGGGTAAAATAACACCTATTTAGCACGTCAACCGGAATCGCATCAGATTTTTGGCGCCATTGCCGGGGAAATATCATAATGAATTTAGGATTATTGGCCACAATTCTAGAGACTTATGATAGGTAACGGTAGTAACCTAGACTTTTGATTAACACTTATGTTATACCAGTTAGGCAATCACTTTCCTGAATATAGGATTATCATAACTAATTAATTTTTAGATGTCATCTGAAATTAAGAGACTTAGGATAATCAAATTTTAGAAAATTATTCTAGAACCATATTGAGGAAATTTACCTGCTTTCTAAATAAATTTTAAAATCCATAAAAATATTTTTCTCGTTTTTCTTCACTTTCCTATGTTTGTTATTTGTTATTTCTAACCAGACTTTGCACTCAAAGATGAAGAGAACAAGAGCAGCTACTAATCAGGCAAAGAAGACAGAAAACCCTGACACTCCAGGACCAAAGAAGACGAAACCAGAAGGCCCCTCTAGACCCGCACCAGAAGTACCACGAGGGACTCTTCCCTCACAACCAGTGGAAGTAACCTCAAGCCCTGATGCCAGTGAACTAGTGAGACGATTCCTGAACACCCGTGAGCATAGTCCCACGGAAGAAGATCCTTCTGAGGATACCTTCCCTCCTAGAGAAGTACCCCAGAGATCTCCAATTCACCCTCCTACCCAGAGAGTTCCTCTAAATCCACCCCCTACTGATCAAACCCAGAATTCACCGACCTCTCCTGCATACACCCCAACACCTCACGAGCGCACCCCTTCATCTGCGGGGAGTACTAACGGTTATTATTCAATGTTGTCCGTGCAGATAGACACACTAACTCAAAGGGTCTATGAGATGGACCAAGGGATTGCCAGCAGACTGTGTCATTTAGACCAACTCAGTCTGAACATCACAACTAACGTAGACCGACTCAGAGCCACGGTCAATCTCCAGGAGAACCAAGGTGCACAACTACTCCGAGAGATGGCTGATCTACGCAGTGAGCAAAACAGGCAGAGGGATGAGATGCGAACAATACGCATAGAAATGCGAAGCATTCGGACAGAACTACAGGAGATCAGAGACAGGATTCGTTAAAAAGGGAAGATTCTTTTACTTTTATTTTCAGCAAATAATAAGTTTGAACTGAAACTTGAATAATTGACCCATATTTTCTATTTTTCAAACATTTTTAAAGGGTCCTTATTTTCAACAATTTTCTTCAGACATTTTATTTCTATGAAAAACGAAAATTTTGCAATTGCAGTTTATTTTCATTAACTAAATTGTATAAACTCAAATTTTTGTTTTTCTTGCTGAATTTAAATAGGAATAAAATTAGGGTAGTATGATTTTCGAAAAAGTGAGACTGAGGAATTTTTGCATAGAGTTTTTTTAACAACTTCTGAATTTCATTGGATAAACATGAAGCCTTGTTAAAAATTATGATTATTTTTGGTATACTGAGATTTGCAGGAATTAGAAAAAAAAATATATTTTCGGAATTGGCACACGTCCCGAGGCAACCCGGGACGGGCGTCCGGGAGGGCGTCCAGCGGGACGGGAGTCCTGCCTCCGGGACGGGCGTCCCGAAGGCAGCCCCTTCTATAAAATCTCAATTTTTTCATTTTTCCCTCAAAATTCACTTCCAAAAATCCCCTCTCTCAAATAACTCTCCCTTTACCTTTGGCAAACTTTTCAAATTTAAAATTTCAAATTTCCCTCCAAAATTTAAATTTTAAATTTCCTTCCAAATTCGAATTTCCCTCCAAAATTCGAATTTCCCGCCAAAAATTTCGAAATCTTTCCCTAGCCTAATTTCACCCTTTTGAATTCAAATTCACCTCCAGAATTCGAATTCGAACCTTCCTTCCTACCTAAAACTCCCAAAATCTCTCAAACACTTTCAACCCAAATGGCTGCCAAACGTGCTCGTACCACATCCACTATGCAGTTACCTCAGTGCACATCCTTTTATGCTTTCCCTCCAGCACAGCATATCAGGAGAGATGTCACGGATACATCGGACGCACGATACTGACGGGCAGAACATTGGATTGGGCAGCAGTACAGACACTGGGAGTAGAGGCTGAGGTCAGACGCATACTCGACGTACCACCTTACAGTCGAGTATTCATCGTCACAGAGCCCACATACCTGGAGCTGGTATGTGAGTTCTATGCGTCCTTTGCATGCCACCAGGAGCAGATCACATTCCGCTTAGGCGGAATAGATCGGTCGATGAGCATGGCCGAGTTCGGCGTCGCCATGAGTATCTGGCAGAGAGATGAGCTGGATACGCCCGCTACACCACAGCAGTGCGAGACTTCACGACTGCGGACGTCCCCGCTGCTTGGGCTCAGATTTGTATGACGGGTGCCCCATACCAGCACGGCTCCTCGAAAGCCACAGGTATCTATCCCGCTCTTCGCTACTTACATGCCATTATCGCACACACTTTGTCAGGACGACGGACGGCCCCCGGGAATGTCACCCAAATGGAGACATTCCTCTTGGCCAACATGCATATGGGATCCACAGTAGAGATGGCTCGACTTATCACAGTCATCATGCGGGGTTTTGCTACGGACACTCGGAAACAGTGTCTGGGGCTCGGGCCATTCATCACCAGGATAGCCCGCTACCTGGAGTTGGACATAGAGGGCTCGGAGCTTACTCTGGTCGCCCCAACCACTATTCCCACAGACGTTACCATCCTACGGAACATGGGAATGGTTGTCCGGGATGCGAGCGGCCGCTACACCATCCACACAGAGCAGCCAGGACAGGCCTCGGCATCAGAAGCAGCTCCACCGCATATCCCTCCATCCGAGACGTTCGTGCCACGTACTGCCTTCGAACGACACATGTCGCACGGATTGGCAGAACTATCGGCACGATACAGTCGAGACATGGACCGGATTGACAGACGGCTGGCAATGATGGATGACAGGGTTGACAGACGACTGGCGGTGATGGATGACAGGATCGCCATGATCACCAGTAGGATTGAGGAGATACATCAGCAGACTGCCCGAGTAGCGGAGAACTTCGAGTTTGACTTACAGACCTCGGTCCACTGGATGGCGACCCGCCGGGTTCTTAGTCTCTCTCCCCTTCTTTCCTTTCTTTTGTCTTTTGTTTATCTTGTTCTTTGTGTATGTCTGGGCTGTATGACTATGAATCTTTGTACAAAATTGATTTATATGACATACAGAATTGTTGCATTATTTTGTTTTTCTTTTTTTTTTATTATGTTTTATTTCTTGTTTTCAAATAAGTGTGGGGTAATTAGCTATGCATGAACACTGAGGACAGTGCCAAACTTAAGTGTGGGGTAGCAGTGCACGGTGCACTGTAGCAGTTTGAAAAATTTTCGCATGCTTTTGCTTGTTTTCCCGTATTTTCACACCCTTCCAAAATTTCAAAATTTTTCCGTCTTTCAGACTTCTAAATGCAGTATGCTTGGTTAAACAATTGCTTATGTCTATGATATGTAGGTAGTATGTTATGGTTAGTAGGAGATAGTTGATAGCTATCTTGGACTAATTGATTAGGAATAGGGAATTCCTGATAACTGAGCACAACCTTGTCTGGATTAGAGACCTCAACCAATTGCCATTCGAGACTCCACTAGATAAAATTAGACCAGTTGTGGATATATTGGCAGTTAGAATGACTAGATGAGACTCTGAGCTAAAAGTGAAAGGAACATTAAGGAAGTTAATTACAATAGGGTAGTTTGCCAGCGGCCTTCGCTACTCGAGCACCACTCCTTCGGGGAACTTAAAGCCTGATGCCCTAAGGTCGTGTAGATCTGGGAGTCATCGGAGTGGGACTCGCTACATGGGTAGTTGAAGTTGACGTGTTCTAAGCAGACTCGAAATACCCTGAATCTATAAAGAAAATAACTAAGTGCTAAAACATTAAAAATCTTATCACCAAAGCTCAGAACTCAGAAAGTTATCTGTTGTCAGTGTGTCTAGCGATAGGTCGAAGTATTATCTGGTAGCAGTTAAGATAAGAGTTCATTGTGTTGACTATCTGGTCTAGACTAGTACACACACTACACATCAGGAAGACCCTGTGACTAAGAAAAAAGTCCAACCTAGTTGTTGATTTGTTTTCTGCCTGATCATAACAAGCTACTAGAGACATTTGAGACCTTGTCGTAGCAACCTAACCAATCAGACCTGTGTTAAGAATTGTCTGAAGAATTTTTGGAATAAAAACATGACTAGGAATTTAAGTGACTGCACTACGGTTTAGAATCACTAACTCCATGTAGACTTTGCTTGAGGACAAGCAAAAAGCTAAGTGTGGGGTTATCTGATACGCGAAAATTGTATCACATTTTTAGCATGTTTTTATATATGTTTTAATGTGAAATTGAGAGTAAATTGACATTAATTGTTTACTATTTACTTGATTTCACGGGGTTTTATGACTTTGGAAGTGTCAGGTGAAAAGTAGACGAAAACAGCAAATTCTGGGGCAAAAACGCAATTTTTGGAAATGTTGACCCGGTCAAAGGTCCGGGACGAGCGTCCTGAACCGGGACGGGCATCCCGAACCTGGTCAACGAATCAGGACGGGCATCCCGAGCCGCCAGAAGCTGTCCCACATCGAAGTTTTCAGAGATTTTCACTACGGGAAGCTGCTATAAATACCCCAGGCCTCCAGCAATTGAAATCATCCCTCTCCACTCGATCTGAGTCATTAAGTGGTTTCCAGTGTACAATTTTCCAGTACACAACTCACTTAGAGACTCGGATCTCAGTTTTCTTTCTTATTAGTGTTTGTTTTAGTTTCCGAGAAATAGTCTCAGATCTTAGGTTTCTATAGATAGGTTCGTTTCTGGTATTCATAGAATACCCGGGATTTCGTTAGGAGATCCTAAGAGAGCTCTAGGCGTTCGAAGAGTCAGTCCACAGGGCTAGGCTTAAGCCCAGGACGTAAGGTAAAGTCTAGCTACTAGGCTGAGGAAGCGTCCTCTGAAGGTTCTGGTGAGCAGAGTCAGGGCGAGCAATACGACATATACAGCAGTACGCTCGTAGGCGAGACTCGTAAAGGGTGATTTCTTTATGGCATCGGTCCCCATGTCCCTCTCTTATATGTTATTGCTTTGTCCTAAATATGAATTATGAATATCAGATTACGATTTTATGAATAGTTGTGTTATGTTGAAGTTTTATGTTTTTCCGGAAATAGCCACCTGCTAAAATTCATTATGTCTGCATGTCTAATGTAAGTCTTTTAAACTAAAACTAGGGTTATAGACAATTCCTAACCACGGTCTATTCATAACCTGTTTAGTTTAACAGGCATCAATTAGTATTAGTGTCTGCCATACTAGATAAAATAACCAACGGAACACCTTGTTTGTTAGAGTAGTCTAGGTAGGCTGAGTAGAGAGTTATGCCGGCGGTTTTGCGACGAGCAGCATGACCCCGAAGTGACATAGGGTACCGTTCATTGCTGACTTTAGTCCGGGCCGTGAGTAGGGCCGTTTACCTTAACGATGGGGCGGTAGTGTAGAGACATCAAATGTGGTACACCTTTAGACACAGAACATAGTTGCATTCCAGGCTAAGATATATCTAAAACACTCGAATATAGGTCAATCAACATATAGGAACAGTATAACATAGAATCAGAACTCATCTTTAAAACACTTTTAGGATTAATTAGACTTAAACCTAGTGGAGAATGGATCACCCTCTCATCAAAGTATTTGATGAAGATTGCATAACTGGATTATAAGATAGGAGTTAGGATAAAAGGCTAGTTACTACTAAGCCGTTGCCACTTCCCTGGGAGTACGATAATTAAATTAATAAAATCGTAGATACTTTCCAATAGACTAGCTACACGATAGGTACTCTGCCTTAGGTTCTGGCTGATTAAGTGACACCATAGAGACTAAATGTGACAATTAGTCAATCACAGTCCTTAATTATTCATAATCAACATAGGGTAAAATAACACCTACTTAGCACGTCAACCGGAATCGCATCACTGAGCAAAACTTTGTCTGGATTAGAGACCTCAACCAATTACCTGTTCGAGACTTAACTAGATAAAATTAGACCAGTTGTGGATATATTGGCAGTTAGGATGACTAGATGAGACTCTGAGCTAGAAGTGAAAAGAAATTAAAAGAAGTTAATCAAATAAGGGTAGTTTGCCAGCGGCCTTCGCTACTCGAGCACCACTCCTTCGGGGAATTTAAAGCCTGATGCCCTAAGGTCGTGTAGATCTGGGAGACATCGGAGTGGGACTCGCTACATGGGTAGTTGAAGTTGACGTGTTCTAAGCAGACTCAAAATACCCTAAATCTATAAAGGAAATAACTAAGTGCTAAAACACCAAGAATCTGATCACCCTAAATCACAGTCCTTAATTATTCATAATCAACATAGGGTAAAATAACACCTATTTAGCATATCGGTCGGAAATCGCATCAGTATTTATAGCAGCTTTCTGGAGTGAATTTCTCTCAGAAATTCGATGTGGGACTCTGAACTGCGGCTCGGGACGCCCGTCCCTGCCTGTTGACCAGGTCAGGACGCCCATCCTGACTTCGGGACGCCCACCCCGACTTCCAAACTTCTGAAAATCTCGTTTTTGCCCCGAAATTTGCCATTTTCTTCTACTTTTCACCTGACACTTCCAAAATCACAAAACCTGTGAAATTGAGTTAGTAACAATCAATTAAGACCGATTTACCATCAATTTCACCCTAAATTATGCCTAAAAACATGCTAAAAATGTGATATGATTTATGCATATCATAAATTGCTTGAACTAAAGTTTAATAATTGACCCCTACTATTTATTTTCAAATTTTAAAAAGGGTGTTTTATTTTATTCAAAAATTTTTATTCAGATATTTTATTTTTCAACTCTTTGCGAAAAACAAATATGTTAAAAATACAATTTATTTTTCTTTAATTAAATTGTGTGAATTTAGTCCTTTTTTTTCTAGAATGTTTGTTAAATAGGAAGTAAGGATATGATTAGGGCAGTTATGATTTTTTAAAGGAGAATAAGACTGAGAATTTTTGAAAAGGTTTTAACAACTTCTGTATTACATAGGCTAACCATGAAGATTTGTTAAAATTATAATTGTTTTTGGTGTATAAAGATTTGTAGGGAATTTTGAAAAAAAAAATTTTAATTTTTTTTCCGGAAGTGGCACGCATCTAGAGGTAGCCAGGATGGGCGTCCCGAGGGCGGCCCCTCTCTATAAATATCCAAATGTTTCCCATTTGCTCCAAAATCAACCACTAAAAATCATCTCTCTACAAAATTCTCTCCAACTTCTCTCTACAAAATTTTGGCAAACTCTTGGAATTTCAAATTTCAATTTTCTCTCCAAAAATTTGAACTTTTGAATTTCCTTCCAAAATTCAAATTTCCCTCCAAAATTCAAATTTCCCTCCAAAAACTGAAAAATCCTTCCCTAACCAAAATCCACCCTTCTGAATTTGAATTTATCTCCATAATTTGAATTTGAATTTTCTTTCCCACCAAATTCTTGAACTCTCTCAAACTTCTTCAAACAAATGGCTCCAAAACGCACTCGTATTACTTCTTCTATGACTATCACATCTGTGGCACATCCTTTCATGCTCTTTCCTTCCATTCCGACTTATCAGGAGAGGTGCCATGGACACATCGGGTATAGCGTACTGGTTGGTAGAACGCTCGATTGGGTAGCCGTTCGGATACTGGGAGTCGAGCAGGAGGTCCAGCGCATACTCGACGTGCTACCCTACAGTCGAGTTTTTACCATCACCAAGCCGACCTACCTCGAGCTGGTATGTGAGTTCTACGCTTCCTTTACATTCCAACAAGAACATATCACATTCCGACTGGGCAAAATGGATCGATCGATGAGCATGGCCGAGTTCGGTATCGCCTTGGGTATCTGGCGGAGGGAGGAACTTGATACGCCCGCCTACACTACAATAGTGCGAGATTTCACCTCTGCGGATATCTCCACCGCTTGGGCTCAGATCTGTACGATTGGCATCCCCTACCAGTATGGCTTCACGAAAGCCACAGGTATTCATCCTGCCCTTCGCTATTTACATGCCATTATAGCACATACTCTGTCAGGGCGTCGGACTGCCCCCGAGAATGTCACCCAAATGGAGACATTCCTCCTGGCCAACATGCACAGGGGAACTACGGTAGAGATGGCCCATTACCTGGAGCTGGAGCTGGACATCGAGGGCTCAGAGTTGACCCAAGTTACCCCGACAACCATTCCTACGAACCTGACCATTCTACGGAACATGGGAATAGTCGTACGGGATGCAACTGGATGCTACTCCATCCACACGGAGCAGCAGGGAGAGTCATCGGTACCGGGACCAGCCACAGAGCATATACCACTGACCCAGACATTCGTGACTTGCACTGCTTTTGAGCGACATATGTCGCAAGGATTGGCAGAACTCACTGACCGACATAGCCGGGATATGGCAAACATTGAGAGGCGGATGATGATGATGGAAGACAGAATCACCATGACCAGCAGTAGGGTCGAGGAGGTTTTTCAGTAGACTTCCCGGTTGGTTGAAGACCCCGAGGTCTACTTCTGTGCACCCGATGATGATGAGCCCGGTTCTTAGTTTCTCTTTTTCCTTTTCTATTTCTTTTGTTTTTTTTTCTGCTTTCTGTGTGATTATGTGATAATTCTGGGCTGTATGAAATATGAATCTTTGTATGCAAAACGTTGATTTATATGACATAACAGCATTGTTTCCTTTGTTATTTCTTCTACTTTTGTTTTGTTGTTTTATTTTCTTTCTCTTCCCCTTAGTCAAATAAGTGTGGGGTAAGTGTTTTATATGTCATAGTTTAAACTTTTGTTTTTCAAATAAGTGTGGGGTGATTAGATATGCATGAACACTGAGGACAGTGTAAACCTTAAGTGTGGGGTAGCAGTGCACTGTGCACTGTAGTAGCAGTACAAGTGTTTGCATATTTTCCCATATTTCTCACTAAAATTACACCCTTCCAAAAAAATTTCAAAAGTTTTCACTCTTTCAGACTTCAAAATGTAGTTATGATTGGTAAAGAAATGCTTATGTCTATGATATGTGAGTAGAGCATTATGGTCAGTAGGAAACAACGTGGTAACTTTATTGAATTCTTCGATTAGAAATGGGGAATTCCTGATAATTGAGCACAACTTAGTTTGGATTAGAGACATCAACCAATACCTTTTTGAGACCTAGCTAAATGATATGCATAAATCATATCACTTTTTAGCATGTTTTTAGGCACAATTTAGGGTGAAATTGATGTTAAATCGCTCTTAATTGATTGTTATTAACTCAATTTCACAATTTTTGTTATTTTGGAAATGTCAGGTGAAAAGTGGAAGAAAATGGCAAATTTCGAGGCAAAAACGTGATTTTTAGAAGTTCGGAAGTTGGGATGGGCGTCCCGAACCCAAGACGGGCGTCCAGGACTTGTGACGGCCGTCCTGACCTGGTCAACAGGCCGGGACGGGCGTCCCAGATCCAGGACGGGCGTCCCGAGCCCCAGTTCAGAATCCCACATCTATGTTTTGAAGAGAAATTCACCCAGGTACACCTTTAGACTCAATACATAATTGCAATCTAGACCAAGATAAATCTAAAATACTCGAAGATAGGTCAATCAACATGTAGGAACAGTATAACAGAATCAGAACATTATCTGTAAAACACCCTTAGGCTTAAATAGACTTAAACCTAGTGGAGAACGAATCACCCTCTCATCAAAGATTTTGATGAATGATTGCATAACTGGATCATAAGATAAGAGTTAGGGTAAGAGGATAGTTACTACTAAGCTGTTACCACTTCCCTGGGAGTACGATAATTAATCTAATTAAAATCGTAGATACTTTCCAACAGACTAGCTACACTATAGGTACTCTGCCTTAGGTTCTGATTGATTAAGTGACAGTATAGAGACTAAATGTGACAATTAGTTAGGCTAAGTCCTTAATTACTCATAATCAACATAGGCTAAAATAACACCTATTTTAGTATATCAATCGGAACGCATCACTAAATAATATTAGACCGGTTGAGGATGCATTAGCAATTTAAATGACTAAATGATGCTCTGAGTTGGAAGTGAAAAAGATAAATAAATAGGGTAGTTTGCAAGCATCCTTTGCTACTCGAGCACCACTCCTTAAGGGAACTTAAAGCCTGATGCCCTAAGGTTGTGTAGATCTGGGAGTCATCAGAATGGGACTCGCTACATGGGTAGTTAGAGTTGATTTGTGAAAGTGAACACAAAAATACCCTGAACAATCAATCTAAAAATACATAGCCCAATGTGTTCTTATATTGAAATTTTGAATTGAAATACCTTGACACCAAAGCTCAGAACTCAGAAGGTTGTTTGTTGCTGTTATGTCTAGCGACTGGTCAAAGTATTATCTGGCAAGAGTCAAGAGAAGACTATATTGTGTTGACAATCTAGTTTGGACTAATACACACACTACACATCAGGAAGACCTCGTGACTAAGAGTAGAGTTCAGTCTAGTTATTAAATTATTAACCCTGCCTAACCATGATAATCTACTAAAGACATTTGAGACCTTGTCATGGTAACTTAACCAGTCTGGCTTGTTTTGTGAATCATCTGACTCAGTGATCAATTTTGGCATAAAAACATTGCTAGGAATTTTAAGTGACTGCACCTATGATTGAAAATCCAATAATTTCATGTAGACTTTGCTTGAGGACATGCAAAATGTTAAGTGTGGGGTTATATCATATGCACAAATCATATCACTTTTTTAGCATGGTTTTAGACATAATTTAGGGTGAAATTGGAGTTAAATCGTTCTCAATTGACTGTTATTAAAGCAATTTCGCAGTTTTTGTGATTTTGGAAGCTTCATGTGAAATATGCAAGAAAATGGCAAATTTCGGGGCAAAACATGATTTTCAGAAGTTCAGAAGTCAGGACGGGCGTCCCAAGACCAGGACGAGCATCCCGACCCGGTCAAAGACCAGGGACAGGCGTCCAGGACTCGGTCAACAGGTCGGGACGGGCATCCTAGATTCGGGACGGGCGTCCTAAACCCCTGTACAGACTCCCACATAATGTTTTGCATCAAAAATCACTCAGTTCCCCTGCTATAAATACCTAGATCTTTCACAATTGAAATCATTCCTCTCCACTTGATTTGAATCATTCAGTGGTTTCCAGTACACAGTTTTCCACTATTTACAAGTCATTCAGTGATTTCAGGTGTTTTCGTTCAAGTAGATTTTTAGTATTCGAGAGTTTCTCGTGTTCTCTATTTTTGAGAGTCTGTCTCAGATCTTAGAATACGACTAGATAGGGTTCGTGTTTAGTATTCATAGAATACCCAGGATTTCGTTAGGAGATCCTAACAGAGCACTAGGCATTCAAAGAATTGCTCCACAAGGCTTTGTTAAGCTAGCAGACGGAAGGGAATGAAGGCATAACAAAAGCTACTAGAGTAAGGAGGCGTTCTCCGAAGGTTCTGTCGAGTAGAGTCGGGTCAAGCAGTCTAGGATATACAAGCAGTTGCTCCATCAATGGACCTAATAAAGGGTGAATACTTTATGGTGGTGGTCCCCTTGTCCCTCTCTTTATATGTTTGTACTGTGTTTGTCCAAAGACCAATTTGAATACTAAATTATGATATTATGAATATTTGTTATGCATGTTGAAGCTATTTACATTTTTCCGGAAAGGTCACCAACTTAATTATCATTATAACTGTATATCTACTTGCTCTTTTAAATTAGATGAACGATTATAGACAACTCCTAACCACAGTCTAATCATAACCTGTCTAGTTTATCAGACCTTAATTTAGGGCTTTGTGTGAGGACGGAAGCATTAAGGTCTGCCATATTAGATGAAATAACCTATAGATCACCATGTTTGTTAAAGTAGTCTAAGTAGGCTGAGTTCGTGTGTTTATGTCGGCGTTAGGGTGAGCGGCATGATCTCCTGAGTGACACATGACTTTCATGGATGCCTTTAGCTCGAACCGTGAATAGGGCCGTCAATGGCGATGGGGTGGTTTATTAGATAACTCACATGTGGTACACAAGTAGAATCAGTATATAATTGCAATCTATACCAAGATATATCTAAAATATTCGAAGATAGGTCAATCAACATGTAGGAATAATATAACATATATCAGAACACTGTATGTAAAACACTCTTGCATGCTTAAGTAAACTTGAACCTAGTGTAGATTGGATCAACCTCTCATCAAAGATATTGTTGAATGATTGCATAGTTGGATAATGAAATAAGAGTTAGGGTAAAAGGAAAGTTACTACTATGCTGTTACCACTTCCCTGGGAGTACGATAAATTCTTAAATTAAAATCGTAGGCACTTTCCAACCGACTTGCTACACGATAGGTACTCTGCCTTAGGTTCTGATTGATTAAGTAATGACATAGATGCTAAATGTGACAATTAGTAATCCTAAGTCCTTAGTTATTCATAATTGATATAGGGTAAACAAAACCTATTTTTAGCATATCGATCGGAATCACACCACAAATCACAAATGAATTTCCAAAAATTGAAAAATCATCCATGAATACTTCCATAGATTCTCCTAACATGTCTTCTAAAATAGCAGTCATGCAACGTTGGAAAGTAGCAGGTGCATTACACAAACCAAAAGGCATTCTTCTATATGCAAATGTTGCAAAAGGGCATGTAAAAGTAGTTTTATGCTGGTCTTCCGGAGAAATTGGGATTTGAAAATATCCAGAAAAACCATCAAGAAAACAATAAAACATATGTCAAGATAACCTTTCTAACATTTGGTCAATAAAAGGGAGAGGGAAATGGTCTTTTCGTGTTGTAGTGTTTAATTTTCAGTAATCAATACAAACACGACCAGCAACAGTTCTAGTAGGAATTAATTCACTACATTCATTTCTTATAATTGTTATCCCACCTTTCTTAGGTACTACTTGTACCGGGATTACCCATTCACTATCGGAGATAGGATGGATAAGTCTAGCATCCAACAATTTGATTACTTCCTTTTTAAATACATCACACACATTAGGATTCAACCTCCTTTGAGGTTGCAAACATGGCTTATACTCATTTTCTAAAAGAATCTTATGCGAACAAAAGCTTGGATTTTTACTTGGGATATCCGCAATTTTGTATGCAAAGGCTCTTTTGTACTTCTTGAGTATGTCCACAGTTGACTTCCATTGTTTTGCAATCAAATCAGTTGCGAGAATGATGTGAAGTTTCCTGTTGTCATCTAGGAATTCATAATATAGATGAGTTGGCAATTCCTTTAGCTCCAAGTCTGGCGGATCTTCAAATGATGTTTGTTCTTTATTCATCTCATGAGTACCTATCTCAGCAAAATTGTCAGAGCTAATTTCGCAATTGGAACAACTGAGATTAGTTTTCTCTAATTCCAAAGAGTCATCTCTCAAGACTGGATAATTTGAGCATATATCTGTCATGTTAACTTCAATTAGCTGGTCAATAGCATCCACACAAAAACATATATCATCTAAATGCATGGGGTACTTAAGGGATTCATTTAGATCAATTGTGATATCTTCATTTTCTACCCTTAGTTTTATTTGACCGTTGCTAACATCTATCAATGCCTTAGAGGTAGCTAGAAAAGGTCAGCCTAGAATCAGGGGTACACCACCCTCGCCATTCATGTCCATGACAACAAATCTATAGGAAAGACAAATTTTCCATCCTTTACTAAGAGGTCTTCAACTATCCCATTGGGAATTTTAACTGTTCTATCAGCAAGTTGTACACAGATTCTAGTCATTTTCAATTCATGCAATCCTAATTTATCAAATAAACTAGATGGCATCAAATCGATACTAGCTCCTAAATCTGCTAATGCATGCATATTACTAATATTTCCAATCGTACATGGCAAGGTAAAGCAGCCTGGATCTTTCTGTTTGGAGGGCAGTTTGTTCAATAGAACTGTCGAGCATTCTTCATTAAGAACCACCTTGTCCATGTCAAATTATCTTTTAAAAACTTAGCATATTTGGGCATTTCAGAAATAACATCAAGCAAAGGTAAATTAACATGAATTTGACTAAATGTTTTGAAAAACTTTTCAAATTACTCCTTATCTTTATTCTGCATTAGTCTTGTAGGGTAAGGTACTCTTGGTCGGTACTCAGGGATGGACTCCTTCTTCTTTTCCCTTGCTACTTCGGTTTCGACTACCGTCGGCGTTGGTTCCTTGGAGCTTTCTTCTTCCTCCTACACAAAATAGGAGGATCAGAAGATTTTGAGGGAGAAGGAGGTAGAGCTTTACCGAATCTTAGAGTAATGGTCTTGCATTCATTTTGTAGGTTTGTCTCATGTTGCTTGGCAGTGTTCCTTGAGATCTATGAGATAAATTCTGACGGTCTACTCAGTCTGCTTCTGCCTATTCTCATTTTGCTGAATCCTTTCTGCATGAGACTCTTGAATATTTTTATTTGACTCCATCATTTCCTTGTTGGAGTCTGCGATG
Organism: Asclepias syriaca; assembly: GCA_027405835.1. Classification (NCBI taxonomy): domain Eukaryota; kingdom Viridiplantae; phylum Streptophyta; class Magnoliopsida; order Gentianales; family Apocynaceae; genus Asclepias; species Asclepias syriaca. The sequence goes on from CM049932.1 coordinate 13,821,624, forward strand.
CTCTTCAGTATGTCTCGAAATTCTTGCATAGGGTTGACTAGAATATAGTTTCTTGGTGCAGGGAAAGCAACTTGCTGGTTCTGTGGATAGAGCATTTGCTGAGGTACCCGCTTATGGAAATTCGCATTTCCAGAGTTGTTTCTCTAGCTAAACCCTGGATGGTTATTCCAGCTGGGGTTGTATGGATTTCCCATAGGGGCAGAGTTAACTGCCTCAACTTGTTCGATTTCTTTTGGAATAGTCAATATTCCATTACCATAACAATCCCCACTGAAATGCGGTCCTTGGAAAAATTTGTAGATTTGATATACGGGCTGAATGTTCTTCCTTTTTGGAAGGCATTAAGCTAGTTAGTGACACTACCTTTGAATGCCTCGAACTGTTCATCGATAGAAGCATTAGCCGCATTGACTGTTTGTTTCTTGGTGCGACCACTTGTGCGCCAATTCTTACTATTTTTGTAGAGCCTCTCTAGGGAGCTCCTAGCATCTACTCGTTAAGGCCATTAAAACCGCATAGAGGGTTAAGTCCATCAAGAACTTGATTGCCTATTTCTGTCATACCCCCATAAAATTGTTGGATCAGCAAAGCCTCAGTAAGTCCGTGCTAAGGGCAGAGTCTGAGGAGTTCCTTGAATCTGTCCCAAACCACGATTACTATCTCATCAGGAGCTTGTGTAAAACTAGAAAGAGCTTTTCGATATTCTAGGACTCTTGCTGCGAAATAGTATTCCTCCAAGAATACCTTTCTTAACTCATCCCAAGTTGTGATTGAGTTAGTAGGCAATTGTATCAACCATCTTTTAGCTCTATCCCTAAGTGAATAAGGGAAGAGGTTTAGCTTAGTTACATCCTCGGTATTGTCTCCCTTAAGACCTTCGTAGAGAGCCGAGAATTCGATCAAGTGCTCGAGCAGATTTTCGGCAGCAGTTCCTCCAAACTGCACCCGATTTATTATTAGTTGGAGCACATTTGGCTTAAGGTCATAACGAGGATTTCAAGGAATCCTGATAGCGTAAGACATCGGAATAGTCTGTAGTTGGAGGTAAGATTCAAGTGGAGGCCTTTTGGTAGTCATTTCTGCTCTTCTTTTGTTAGTTGTTCGGAAAAAGTTTTCGGGGTTTTCAACTGGGGGTTCAAGTTTAGCTTTTGAGGTTTGAGTCATATAACTACAAAAACACACGTTAAGTCTGAGCAAAAGGTTAGTGGAGTTAAAACAATTCAAAAAAATAATTCAAGGAAATAAAATAAGAAAAAAATCAAAAATTAAAAACAAGCAAAAAAGGAAAACCTGTAAACATAAAATAGATTTTATAAAAGAAAAGAAATTATTTTGATTTTAAAATTTTCTATTTTTCTATTTTGTTTTTAAATTTGATTTCCTTATGATGTGCATAAATCATATAACTTTTTTAGCATGTTTTTAGGCACAAATTAGGGCAAAATTGGAGATAAATCGTTCTTAATTGATTGATATTAACACAATTTGCAGTATTTGTGATTTTGGAAGTTTCAGGTGAAATGTGTAAGAAAATAGCAAATATTGAGGAAAAATGTGATTTTCGGAACTTTTCAGTTCAGGACGGGTGTCCCGATCCGGTCAAAGCCCCGGAGGGACGGGCGTGCTGACCTGGGACGGGCGTCCCAAGCTCCTTGCCAGAATCCCACATCGAATTTCACAGAGAAAAATGCTCAGTTTCCCTGCTATAAATACCCCAGGCCTTCCTCACTTGAAATCATCCCTCTTCACTTGATCTGAATCATCTAGTGACTTCAAGTATACATTTTTCCACTGTATACAAGTTATTTGGTGATATCAGTGCATCACACGAGTAGTTTAGTATACAAGAGTTTCTCGTTTTCTTTGCTTTCTAAGTGTTTATCGCAGAATCTTAGAATTCGACTAGATAATGTTCGTCTTTGGTATTCATAGAATACCCGGGATTTCGTTAGGAGATCCTAAGAGGGCATTAGGTGAGCGAAGAGCTAGTCAATGGGGCTTTGCTTAAGCCCAGGATGTAAGGTAAAGCAATTACTACTAGGCTAAGGAAGCATTCTCTGAAGGTTTGATGCGATTCCGGTTGACGTACTAAATAGGTGTTATTTTACCCTATGTCGATTATGATTAATTAAGGACTGTGATTGACTAATTGTCACGTTTAGTCTTATGGTGTCACTTAATCAGCCAGAATCTAAGGCAGAGTACCTATCGTGTAGCTAGTCTATTGGAAAGTATCTACGATTTTACTAAGTTAATTATCGTACTCCCAGGGAAGTGGCAACGGCTTAGTAGTAACTAGCCTCTTATCCTAACTCTTATCTTATGATCCAGTTATGCAATCTTCATCAAATACTTTGATGAGAGGGTGATCCATTCTCCACTAGGTTCAAGTCTAATTAACCCTAGAAGTGTTTTAAAGATAAGTTCTGATTCTATGTTATACTGTTCCTATATGTTGATTGACCTATATTCGAGTGTTTTAGATATATCTTAGCCTGGAATGCAACTATGTTCTGTGTCTAAAGGTGTACCACATCTGAGTCTCTATGCTACCGCCCCCTATCATTAAGGTAAACGGCCCTACTCACGGTACGAACAAAGACAGTTATGAAAGCCCTATGTCACTTTCGGGGATCACTCTGAAGGCTCGTAATCGCTGGCATAACGCTCTACTCAGCCTACCTAGAGTACTCTAACAAGCCAGGTGTTCAGCATGTTATTTTATCTAGTATGGCAGACACCAATACTAATTGATGCCTGTTAAACTAAACAGGTTATGAATAGACCGTGGTTAGGAATTGTCTATAACCCTATTTTAGTTTAAAAGAAACTACATTAGACATGCAGACATAATGATTATTTAGCAGGTGGCTATTTCCGGAAAAACATAATAACTTCAACATACAAAACAACTATTCATAAAATCATAATCTGATATTCATAATTGATGTTTAGGACAAAGCAATAAAACATATAAGAGAGGGGTATGGGGACTGATGCCATAAAGAAATCACCCTTTACTTAGTCTCGCCTACAGAGCGTACTGCTGTATACGTCGTATTGCCCGCCCTGACTCTGCTCGCCAGAACCTTCGGAGGACGCTTCCTCAGCCTAGTAGCTAGACTTTACCTTACGTCCTGGGATTAAGCCTAGCCCTGTGGACTGACTCTTCGAACGCCTAGAGCTCTCTTAGGGTCTCCTAACGAAACCCCGGGTATTCTATGAATACCGGAAACGAACCTATCTATAGAAACCTAAGATCTGAGACTATTTCTCAGAAACTAAAACAAAACACTAATAAGAAAGAAAACTGAGATCCGAGTCTCTGAGTGAGTTGTGTACTGGAAAACTGTACACTGGAAACCACTTAATGACTCAGATCGAGTGGAGAGGGATGAATTCAACTGCTGGAGGCCTGGGGTATTTATAGCAGCTTCCCGGAGTGAAAAATTCTGAAAAATTCGATGTGGGACAGCTTCTGGCGGCTCGGGACGCCCGTCCCGGTTCAGGACGCCCGTCCTAGCGGTTTGACCGGGTTCGGGACGCCCGTCCCGGACCTTTGACCGGGTCAACATTTCCAAAAATTGCGTTTTTGCCCCAGAATTTGCTGTTTTCGTCTACTTTTCACCTGACACTTCCAAAATCATAAAAACCGTGAAATCAAGTAAATAGTAAACGATTAATGTCAATTTACTCTCGATTTCACATTAAAATATACATAAAAACATGCTAAAAATGTGATACGATTTTCGCGTATCAGATAACCCCACACTTAGCTTTTTGCTTGTCCTCAAGCAAAGTCTACATGGAGTTAGTGATTTTAAACCGTAGTGCAGTCACTTAAATTCCTAGTCATGTTTTTATTCCAAAAATTCTTCAGACAATTCCTAACACAGGTCTGATTGGTTAGGTTGCTATGACAAGGTCTCAAATGTTTCTAGTAGCTTGTTATGATCAGGCAGAAAATAAATCAACAACTAGGTTGGACTTTTTCTTAGTCACAGGGTCTTCCTGATGTGTAGTGTGTGTACTAGTCTAGACCAGATAGTCAACACAATGAACTCTTATCTTAACTGCTACCAGATAATGCTTCGACCTATCGCTAGACATACTGACAACAGATAACTTTCTGAGTTCTGAGCTTTGGTGGTAAGATTTTTAATGTTTTAGCACTTAGTTATTTTCTTTATAGATTCAGGGTATTTCGAGTTTGCTTAGAACACGTCAACTTCAACTACCCATGTAGCGAGTCCCACTCCGATGACTCCCAGATCTACACGACCTTAGGGCATCAGGCTTTAATTCCCCGAAGAGTGTGCTCGAGTAGCGAAGGCCGCTGGCAAACTACCCTATTGTAATTAACTTCCTTAAGTTCTTTTCACTTTTAGCTCAGAGTCTCATCTAGTCATTCTAACTGCCAATATATCCACAACTGGTCTAATTTTATCTAGTTAAGTCTCGAATAGGCAATTGGTTGAGGTCTCTAATCCAGACAAGGTTGTGCTAAGTTATCAGGAATTCCCTATTCCTAATCAATTAGTCCAAGATAGCTATCAATTATCTCCTACTAACCATAACATACTACCTACATATCATAGACATAAGCAATTTGTTTAACCAAGCATACTGCATTTAGAAGTCTGAAAGATGGAAAAATTTTGAAAAAATTTTGGAAGGGTGTGAAAATACGGGGAAAACAAGCAAAAGCATGCGAAAATTTTTTCAAACTGCTTCAAACTGCTACAGTGCACCGTGCACTGCTACCCCACACTTAAGTTTGGCACTGTCCTGAGTGTTCATGCATATCTAATTACCCCACACTTATTTGAAAACAAGAAATAAAACACTATTAAAAGATCCTTACCCCACACTTATTCAACTAACTACAGGTAAGAAGGAACATAGAAATAACAAAAACAAGAAATAAAATGAAAGAGATACTCCCTTAGTCTGTGAAGTCCACAATCTGCTCGGACGAGTCAAACGGCTCTCTGTAAATCTTTATGCGTTGTCCGTTTACTTTTTGAATAATACCGTCAGAATCCATGATGTCACATGCTCCGAAAGGTGATTGTGAACGGTCCTGACCAATAGCTACGCAGCTTTCCTGGGAAAAATTTTAAACGTGAGTTGTACAACAATACCTTATCACCTGGTTCAAAATTTTTCTGGGCTCTGAGTCGTCTGTCATGCCGGAGTTTACTTGTCATTTTGAACTGATGTGAGTTCTCATATGCTTTGAGCCTCCACTCATCCAATTCGTTGAGCTGTAAAATTCGGTGTTCCTTAGTCAAATTATCGTCGAGATTGCATTTTCGTACTGCCCAGTAAGCTTTATGTTCAAGTTCAACCGGAAGGTGGCATGCTTTTCCGTAGACTAGTCGATAGGGTGAGAACCCCGTAGTAGTCTTGTACGCTGTACGGAAGGCCCATAATGCATCCTCCAGTTTATTGGACCAATCCTTACGGTTAACACCCACGGTCTTTTCTAGGATTCTCTTTATTCCCCTATTGGTTACCTCAGCCTGCCCGTTGGTTTGAGGATGGTAGGCTGTGGAAATGCGATGCTGAATTCCGTAATGCTGGAGTACTTTCTGCAATTGAGAGTTGCAGAAGTGCGTACCTCGATCACTGATTAGGGCTTTTGGACATCCAAACCTGGCGAAAATCTGCTTAAGGAATCTGTATACGGCTCGAGCATCATTAGTAGGTAGGGCCTGTGCCTCAGGCCATTTTGAAAAATATTCTACAGCTACTAAGATGTACTTCATACCAAAAGAGGAAGGAAACGGACCCATGAAATCTATACCCCATATGTCAAATATTTCTACACTTTGAATTACCTGTTGGGGTAGATTATCTCGAGAAGATATGGTTCCCGCTTTCTGACAGGCATCGCACGATCCTGTAAATGCTGCGGCGTCTTTGAATATGGTGGGCCAGTAAAAGCCTGCTTCTAATACTTTTCGGGCGTATTAGTTGCAGCTAAGTGACCGCCTGTTGGTCCGCAGTGACAGTGTTCCAGAATTGGAAACCTTCTTCTTGAGATACACATCTTCTGATCATCTGATCTGCACATATTTTAAATAGAAAAGGATCTTCCCAATAGTAATATTTCAGGTCAGCAAAGAATTTTCTTCTTTGTTGAGCAGTGATATCACTAGGGAGAGTCCGGGCTGCCAAGTAATTTGCTATATCTGCAAACCAAGGGGGTGAGAAACTAGCAAATAATGCACATAGATTCTCATCCGGAAATTTATCAGATATGATTGTTTCATCAATGGCTTCTAGGGTCGGATTTTCTAACCTAGACAAATGGTCTGCGGCTAAGTTTTCTGCCCCTTTCTTATCCCGGATTTCTATGTCAAATTCTTGAAGCAATAAAACCCATCTAATCAATCTTGGTTTTGCGTCGGTTTTATTAAACAAGTATTTTAGTGCCGAATGATCAGTATAAACAATAGTTTTAGACAGGACTAGATAGGATCGAAACTTATCAAATGCATATACTACTGCTAATAATTCCTTTTCTGTCGTAGTGTAATTTTCCTGAGCATCAGTTAAGGTTTTACTAGCATAATATATTACATGAAACTTCTTATCATGTCTTTGTCCTAAAACTACTCCTACTGCATAGTCACTAGCATCACACATAAGCTCAAAAGGTAGACTCCAATCAGGTGATGTCATGATAGGTGCAGTAGTTAAGAGTTCCTTAAGTCTATTAAAAGCTTTTAGACATTTCTCATCAAAGACAAATGGAACATCTTTTCCGAGTAAATTGGTCAACGACCTGGCTATTAATGAAAAATCTTTTATGAACCTACGATAAAAGCCAGTGTGTCCCAAAAAACTCCTAACGGCTCTCACATTTTTTGGAGGAGGTAGTTTTGAAATTACTTCAATTTTTGCCTTATCTACTTCCATACCTAGGTGTGAGATCTTATGTCCTAAAACGATTCCCTCTTTTACCATGAAGTGGCATTTTTCCCAATTTAAAACCAGGTTAGTTTTTATACAACATTTCAACATTAACTCCAAGTTCTTTAGACAAACCTCAAATGAATTTCCAAAAACAGAAAAGTCATCCATAAATACTTCCATAGATTTTCCTAACATGTCCTCAAAGATAGCAGTCATACAACGTTGAAATGTAGCAGGTGCATTACACAAACCAAAAGGCATCCTTCTATATGCAAATGTTCCGAAAGGGCATGTGAATGTAGTTTTATGCTGGTCCTCAGGGGAAATAGGAATTTGAAAATACCCAGAAAACCCATCAAGAAAGCAATAAAACATGTGTCTAGATAATCTTTCTAACATTTGGTCAATAAAGGGAAGGGGAAAGTGATCTTTTCTATAGTCTATGCATACACGATGACCAGTTACAGTTCTTGTAGGGATTAGTTCGTTATGCTCATTCCTAACAACTGTTATACCACCTTTCTTAGGTACTACCTGCACCGGGCTTACCCACTCACTATCTGAGATAGGGTAGATAAGTCCTACATCTAACAGTTTAATGACTTCTTTCTTAACAACATCACACACATTAGGATTCAACCTCCTTTGAGGTTGCACACATGGCTTATACTCATTTTCTAGAAGAATCTTATGCGAACAAAAGCTTGGATTAATACCTGGGATATCCGCAATTTTGTAGGCAAAGGCTCTTCTATGCTTTCTGCACATGTCCACAGTCAGCTTCCTTTGTTCTGCAGTCAGATCAGCTGCAAGAATAATGGGAAGTTTCTTGTTGTCATCTAGGAATTCGTAGCACAGATGAGTGGGTAGTTCCTTCAGTTCCAAGTCTGGTGGATCTTCAAACGAGGTTCGCTCTTTCTTCATCTCATCATCACCTATCTCAGTGAAACTATCAGAAGTAATTTCATTTTCAGAAGAGCTAAGTTCAGACTCCTCTAATTCTAGGGAGTCCTCACTTAGAATTTGATAGTTTGAGCATAGGTCTGTCACGTTAATTGCAATCAAGTGTTCCATGGCATCCACACAAAAACAAGTATCATCTAAATGCATGGGATACCTAAGGGTTCATTTAGATCAAAAGTGATGTCATCATTTCCTACCCTTAACTTGATTTGACCATTACTGACGTCTATTAATGCTTTTGAGGTGGCTAGAAATGGTCGACCTAGGATCAGGGGCACTCCTCCTTCCCCATTCATGTCCATGACAACGAAATCCACAGGAAATACAAATTTTCCGACCTTTACTAAGAGGTCTTCAATTATTCCCTTGGGGATTTTGACTGTCCTGTCTGCAAGTTGTATGCACATCCTAGTCGTTTTCAAATCATGCAATCCTAATTTATCAAATAAACTAGATGGCATAAGATTAATACTAGCTCCTAAGTCTGCTAATGCATGCATGTTAGTAATATTTCCAATTGTACATGGCAAGGTAAAACAACCAGGATCTTTCTGTTTAGACGGTAGTTTATTCAACAGAACCGCCGAACATTCTTCATTAAGAACCACCTTGTCCATGTCAAATTTCTTTTATTACTAACAACTTCTTTTAAAAACTTAGCATACTTTGGCATTTCAGAAATAACATCAAGTAAAGGTAAATTAACATGAATCTGACTAAAATTCCTAAGAAACTTTTCAAATTGCTCCTTATCTTTATTGTGCATAAGTCTGGCAGGGTAAGGTACTTTTGGCCGGTACTCAGGAATAAACTCCGTCTTCCCTTTCCTTGCTACTTCGATTTCGACCTCCGTCGGCGTTGGGTCCTTGGAGCCTTCTTCTGGTTCCTGCACAAGAATAGGAGGGTCAGATGGTTTGGGTGGAGATGGAGATAGAATTTTACCAGATCTTAGAGTGATGGTCTTGCATTCAGTTTGAGGGTTGGTCTCAGTGTTGCTTGGTAGCGTTCCCTGGGACCTGTGAGAGAAATGGGTGGATAGTTGACCCATCTGCCTCTCTAAAGTTTGTATAGCAGCTTGTGTGTTTCTGATTGTTTGCTCGGTCTGCTTCTGTCTATTCTCGTTCTGCTGGATTCTTTCTGCGTGAGCTTCCTGAATCTTTCTGTTGGACTCTATCATTTCCTTGTTGGAGTCGGAAATGCTCTTCAGCATGTCTCTAAATTCTTGCATGGGATCAGCTGGAACGATGTAGTTCCTTGGTGCAGGCAGAGCAACTTGCTGATTCTGGATATGGCAGCTGCTGAGGTACTCTTTTCTGGAAGTTAGTAGCCCCGGGATTGTTTCTCCAGCTAAATCCCGGATGGTTCTTCCAAGTGGGATTGTAGGTATTTCCTATAGGAGCAGAATTTACTGCGTCCACTTGTTCCATCTCTTCTGGGACAGTTAATATCCCATTACCATAACAATCCCCACTGAAATGTGGTCCTTGGCAAAACTCGCAGACTTGGTATACTGACTGAATGCTTTTCCCTTGTTGGAAAGCATTCAGCTGATTAGTAATGCTGGCCTTCAGTGCCTCAAATTGATCATCAGTGGAGGCAACGACCGCATTTACTGGTTGCTTCTTAGCTCGGCCACTTGTGCGCCAATTCTTGCTGTTCCTGTAGAGTCTCTCCAGAGCGTTTCTAGCATCTACATCACTCATTCCATTGAAACCGCTCTGAGGATTGAGTCCATCGAGAATTTGCTTACCCATGTCTGACATACCCCCGTAAAATTGCTGAATCAGCAATGCCTCGGTAAGTCCATGTTGGGGGCAGAGCCTGAGTAGCTCCTTGAATCTGTCCCAAGCTTCGATCACTGTCTCATCAGCAGCTTGAGTGAAACTAGACAGAGCCCTTCGATATTCTAGGACTCTTGCTGCAGAGTAGTACTCTTCTAGGAAGGCTTTGCTTAACTCGTCCCATGAGGTGATGGAGTTAGTAGGTAGCTGGGCCAACCATCTCTTAGCTCTGTCCCTAAGTGAGTAGGGAAACAGGTTGAGTTTAGTTATTTCTGCAGTATGATCTCCCTTGAGGCCTTCGCAGAGAGAAGAGAAATCAGATAGGTGTTCCAGCGGATTCTCGGCTGCAGTTCCTCCAAACTGAACTCGATTTATAATCAGCTGGATCACATTCGGTTTCAGATCATAGCGAGGGTTCCCAGGGATTCGGATGGCAGATGAGACTGGGATCGTCTGTGGCTGGATGTAGGATTCAAGGGTAGGTCTTTCAGCAGCCATTTCTGTTCTTCGCCTATTAGCTGTGCGAATGATTCGTTCAGGATTTTCAACTGGTGTTTCAAGGTTAGCTTCTGAAGATCGAGTCATGCAACTACAGAGAAGAACACGTTTTAGCCTGAGCAAACTGGTTAGTGAGGTTACAGGGAGAGTGAAAACTAAAGAAAAACTTGGAAGAAAGAGAAAACAAAACAAAACAACTATTCACAAGAAAACACAAAGGATAGGGAAAAGAGAATAACTTACCATTTAAACAAGAAAAAGTACAATTTTTTCGGATTTTTAATATTTTGAAAGCAATTAAATTCCCTAATATGGTTTTAGAATGATTTCTAAAATTTGATTATCCTAAATGTCTTAATTCCAGATAACATCTAAAATTAATTAGTTATGATAATCCTATATTTCGGAAACTGATTGTCTAACTAGTATAAACAAGTGTAGTCTAAGGTCTAGTTACTACCGTTACCTATCATAAGTCTCTAGAATTTTGATCAGGAATCCTAAATTCATTATGATTTCCCCGGCAACGGCGCCAAAAATCTGATGCGATTCCGGTTGACGTACTAAATAGGTGTTATTTTACCCTATGTCGATTATGATTAATTAAGGACTGTGATTGACTAATTGTCACGTTTAGTCTTATGGTGTCACTTAATCAGCCAGAATCTAAGGCAGAGTACCTATCGTGTAGCTAGTCTATTGGAAAGTATCTACGATTTTACTAAGTTAATTATCGTACTCCCAGGGAAGTGGCAACGGCTTAGTAGTAACTAGCCTCTTATCCTAACTCTTATCTTATGATCCAGTTATGCAATCTTCATCAAATACTTTGATGAGAGGGTGATCCATTCTCCACTAGGTTCAAGTCTAATTAACCCTAGAAGTGTTTTAAAGATAAGTTCTGATTCTATGTTATACTGTTCCTATATGTTGATTGACCTATATTCGAGTGTTTTAGATATATCTTAGCCTGGAATGCAACTATGTTCTGTGTCTAAAGGTGTACCACATCTGAGTCTCTATGCTACCGCCCCCTATCATTAAGGTAAACGGCCCTACTCACGGTACGAACAAAGACAGTTATGAAAGCCCTATGTCACTTTCGGGGATCACTCTGAAGGCTCGTAATCGCTGGCATAACGCTCTACTCAGCCTACCTAGACTACTCTAACAAGCCAGGTGTTCAGCATGTTATTTTATCTAGTATGGCAGACACCAATACTAATTGATGCCTGTTAAACTAAACAGGTTATGAATAGACCGTGGTTAGGAATTGTCTATAACCCTATTTTAGTTTAAAAGAAACTACATTAGACATGCAGACATAATGATTATTTAGCAGGTGGCTATTTCCGGAAAAACATAATAACTTCAACATACAAAACAACTATTCATAAAATCATAATCTGATATTCATAATTGATGTTTAGGACAAAGCAATAAAACATATAAGAGAGGGGTATGGGGACTGATGCCATAAAGAAATCACCCTTTACTTAGTCTCGCCTACAGAGCGTACTGCTGTATACGTCGTATTGCCCGCCCTGACTCTGCTCGCCAGAACCTTCGGAGGACGCTTCCTCAGCCTAGTAGCTAGACTTTACCTTACGTCCTGGGCTTAAGCCTAGCCCTGTGGACTGACTCTTCGAACGCCTAGAGCTCTCTTAGGGTCTCCTAACGAAACCCCGGGTATTCTATGAATACCGGAAACGAACCTATCTATAGAAACCTAAGATCTGAGACTATTTCTCAGAAACTAAAACAAAACACTAATAAGAAAGAAAACTGAGATCCGAGTCTCTGAGTGAGTTGTGTACTGGAAAACTGTACACTGGAAACCACTTAATGACTCAGATCGAGTGGAGAGGGATGAATTCAACTGCTGGAGGCCTGGGGTATTTATAGCAGCTTCCCGGAGTGAAAAATTCTGAAAAATTCGATGTGGGACAGCTTCTGGCGGCTCGGGACGCCCGTCCTGATTCGTTGACCAGGTTCGGGACGCCCGTCCCGGTTCAGGACGCCCGTCCTGGTGGTTTGACCGGGTCGGGACGCCCGTCCCGGACCTTTGACCGGGTCAACATTTCCAAAAATTGCGTTTTTGCCCCAGAATTTGCTGTTTTCGTCTACTTTTCACCTGACACTTCCAAAATCATAAAAACCGTGAAATTAAGTAAATAGTAAATGATTAATGTCAATTTACTCTCGATTTCACATTAAAACATACATAAAAACATGCTAAAAATGTGATACGATTTTCGCGTATCAAGGTTCTATCAAATAGAGTCAGGTCAAGCAATCCAGGATATACAAGTAGTCACTCCATCGGCGGACCTGATAAAGGGTGAATACTTTATGGTGGTGGTTCCCTAGATCCTCTCTATATATTCTGTATTGTGTTTGTCTAAATATTAATTTGAATACCAAATTATGATGATAGGTTATATATGTTTTGCATGCTGAAGTTATTGTCATTTTTCCGGAAAGGTCACCTGCTTAATTAATCATTATGACTGCATATCTACTTGCTCTTTTAAATTAGATGAACGGTTATAGATAATTCCTAACCATGGTCTAATCATAACCTGTCTAGTTTAACAAGCCTTAATTTAGGACTTTTAAGAGGATAAAAGCATTAAGGTCTTCCATATTAGATGACATAACCTATAGATCACCATGTTTGTTAGAGTAGTCTAATGAGGCTGAATTCGCGTGTTTATGCCAGCGTAAGGGCGAGCGGTATGATTTTCTGAGTGACATAGGCTTTCACGGATGCCTTTAGCTCGAACCGTGAGTAGGGTCGTCAATGGCGATGGGGAGGTTTATCAGATAACTTAGATGTGGTACACAAGTAAGATACATTATGTTATTGCATTCTAGACCAAGATATATCTAAAATACTCGAAGAAGGTCAATCAACATGTAGAAACAATAGAACATACATCAGAACACTTGTCTATAAAATACTCTTGCATGCTAAATGAACTCGAATCTTGTGTAGTAAGGATCACCAACTCATCAAAGATATTGATGAATGATTGACTAACTCGGTAATAAAATGAATGTTAGGGCAAAAGGATAGTCGCTACTAAGCCGTTACCACTTCACTGGGAGTACGATAATTCTTAAATTAAAATCGTAGGTACTTCCCAATACACTAGCTACACGATAGGTCTGCCATATTAGGTGAAATAACTTATAGATCACCATATTTGTTAGAGTAGTCTAATGAGGCTGAGTTCGGGTGTTTATGCCGGTGTTAGGGTGAGTGGCATGATTTCCTGAGTGACACAGGCTTTCATGGATACCTTTAACTCGAACCGTGAGTAGGGCTGTCAATGGTGATGGGGTGGTTTATTAGATAACTCAGATGTGGTACACAAGTAAGATACAATATGTAATTGCATTCTAGACTAAGACATATCTAAAATACTCTAAGATAGATCAATCAACATGTAGGAACAATAGAACATACATCATAATACTTGTCTATAAAATACTTTTGCATGCTAAATAAGCTTGAGTCTTGTGTAGTAATGATCACCAACTCATCAAAGATTTTGATGAACGATTGCATAACTAGATAATAAAATGAAAGTTAGGGTAAAAGGATAGTTGCTACTAAGCCGTTACCACTTCCCTGGGAGCACGATATTTTCTAAATTAAAATCGTAGGTACTTTCCAATAGACTAGCTACACGATAGGTACTCTGCCTTAGGTTCTGATTGATTAAGTGACAAACATAGATGCTAAAAGTAACAATTAGTAAATCTCCATCCTTAATTATTCATAATCGATATAGGGTAATGAATCCTGTCTTTAGCATGTCAATTCAGCACACACCAAATATCCCAAGTATAAATCCAAGGTTTTGTTCGCATAAGATTCTTTTACAAAATGAGTATAAGCCACGTGTGCAACCTCAAAGGAGGTTGAATCCTAATGTGTGTGATGTAGTTAAAAAGGAGGTAATCAAATTCCTAGATGTTGGACTTATCTACCCTATCTCTGATAGTGAATGGGTAAGCCCAGTACTGGTGGTACCTAAGAAAGGCGGAATAACAGTAGTTAGAAATGAGAAAAATGAATTGATTCCTACTAGAACTGTTACTAGTCATCGTGTTTGCATTGATTATAGGAAACTAAACATTGCTACACAAAAAGATCATTTCCCTCTCCCTTTTATTGATCAAATGTTAGAAAGATTATCTAGACATATGTTTTATTGCTCTCTTGATGGATTTTCTGGGTATTTCCAAATCCTAATTTCTCAGGAAGATTAGCATAAAACTACATTCACATGCCCTTGTGTAATACACCTGCTACTTTCCAACGCTGCATGACTTCTATCTTTAATGACATGTTAAGAGAGTCTATGCAAGTATTTGACATGCACAAATCATATCACATTTTTTGCATGATTTGAGACATAAATTAGGGCATTATTGGAACCAAATTGATCTTGATTGATTGAAATTAACATTTTTTCCATAATTTTTGATTTTGGAAGTTTCAGGATGATGCGTTTCCTACTGATATGCTAAAATATGTGTTATTTACCATATATTGATTATGAATAACTAAGGACTTAGAATTACTAATTGTCACATTTAGTCTCTATGGTGTCACTTAATCAATCAGAACCTAAGGAAGAGTACCTATAGTGTAGCTAGTATGTTGGAAAGTATCTACGATTTTAATTTAATCAATTTATCGTACTCCAAGGGAAGTGGTAACGGCTTAGTAGTAACTATCCTTTTACTCTAACTCTTATCTTATGATCTAGTTATGCAATCGTTCATCAAAATCTTTGATGAGAGGTTGATTCATTCTCCACTAGGTTTAAGTCTATTTAAGCCTACAAGAGTGTTTTACAGGTAGAGTTCTGATATATGTTATATTGTTCCTACATGTTGATTGACCTATCTTCGAGTATTTTAGATATATCTTGGTCTAGATTGCAATTATGTATTGATTCTACTTGTGTACCACATCTGAGTTACCCAATAAACTGCCACATCGCCATTGACGGCCCTACTCACGATTCGAGCTAAAGGCATCCATGAAATTCCTGTGTCACTCAGGAGATCATGCCGCTCGCCCTAACACTGGCATAAACACGCAAACTCAGCCTACTTAGACTACTTTAACAAACATGGTGATCTATAGGTTATTTCATCTAATATGGCAGACTTAATGCATCCAACGAGAAGTCCTAAATCAAGGCCTGATAAACTAAATAGGTTATGATTAGACCGTGGTTAGGAGTTGTCTATAACCATTCATCTAGTTTAAACGAGCAAGTAGACATGCAGTCATAATGATAGTTTAAGCTGGTGACCTTTCCGGAAAAATGTAAATGACTTCAACATGCAAAACACATATTCATAACATCATAATTTAATATTCATAATGTGTATTTGGACAAACACAGTACAAACGTATAAAGAGAGGGACAAGGGGACCACTGCCATAAAGTATTTACCCTTTATTAGGTCAGCTAATGGAGCAACTGCTTGTATATGTTGGACTTCTTGACCCGACTCTACTCGACAGAACCTTCAGAGGACGCTTCCTTAGCTAGTAGCTATGCTTTACCTTATGACCCGGCCTAAGCACAGCCCTGTTGACTGACTCTTCGAATGCCTAATGCTCTCTTAGGATCTCCTAACGAAATCCCGAGTATTCTATAAATAGTAAAAACGAACCTATCTAGTCGTATTCTAAGATCTGAGACAAACTCTCAGAAATGAAGAACACGAGACACTCTCGAAAACTATAAATCTACCTAAACTAAAAACACCTGAAATCATTAAGTGACTTGTATAGTATAGAAAATAGTATACTTGAAGTCACTAAATGACTTAGATTGAGTGGAGAGGAATGATTTCAACTGAGGAAGGCCTGGGGTATTTATAGCAGGGGAACAAGGTGAAATTCTCTTCAAAAATCGATGTGGGACTTTGACCAGGCATTCGGGAATCTCGTCCTGGTCTGTTGACCAGGTCAGGACGCCCGTCCCGGGTTCTAGACGCCCATTCCGACTTCTGAACTTCTGAAAATCACATTTTTGCCCCGAAATTTGCCATTTTCTTGCATATTTCACCTGACACTTCCAAAATCACAAAAACTGCGAAATTGTGTTAATAACAGTCAATTGAGAACGATTTAACACCAATTTCAACTTCAATTGTGCCTAAAAACATGCTAAAAAATGATATGATTTGTTCATATCATATAACCATACACTTAGCTTTTTGCTTGTCCTCAAGCAAAGTCTACATGAAGTTATTGATTTTAAATAATAGGCGCAGTCACTTAAAATTCCTAGCAATGTTTTTATTCCAAAATTGATCACTGAGTCAGATAATTCACAATACAGGTCTGACTGGTTAAGTTGCCATGACAAGATCTCAAATGTCTCTAGTAGATTATCATGGTCAGGCAGGGTTAACAACTTAATAACTAGACTGAACTCTTCTCTTAGTCACGAGGTTTTCCTGATGTGTAGTGTGTGTATTAGTCCAGACTAGATTGTCAACACAATATAATCTTCTCTTGACTCTTACCAGATAATACTTCGACCGGTCGCTAGACACACTAGCAATAAACAATCTTCTGAGTTATGAGCTTTGGTGACAAGGATTTTCAATTAAGAATTTCAATATAAGAATACACTAGGCTATGTATTTTTAGATTGATTGTTCAGGGTATTTCGTGTTTGCTTTCACATGTCAACTTTAACTACCCATGTAGCGAGTCCCACTCCGATGACTCCCAGATCTACATGACCTTAGGGCATCAGGCTTTAAGTTCCCCTAAGGAGTAGTGCTCGAGTAGCAAAGGCCGCTTGCAAACTACCCTTATTTTTTTAACTTTTTCACTTCCAACTCAGAGCATCATCTAGTCATTTAGATTGCTAATATATCCTCAACTGGTCTAATATTATTTAGCTAAGTCTTGAAAAGGTATTTGTTTGAGGTCTCTAATCCAAACTAAGTTGTGCTCAAGTATCAGGAATTCCTTATTTCTAATCGATGAATTCAAGAAAGTTATCACGTTGTCTCCTACTGATCATAATGCTCTACATACATATCATAGACATAAGAATTTCTTTACCAATCATAACTGCATTTTGAAGTCTAAAAGAGTGAAAATTTTTGAATTTTTTTTTGGAAGGGTGTAATTTTAGTGAAAATATGGGAAAACATGCAATACAATTTTACTGCTAGAGTGCACTGTGCACTGCTACCCCACACTTAAGTTTGACACTGTCATCAGTGTTCATGCATATCTAAACACCCCACACTTATTTGAGAAATAAGAGTTTAAAAACAAAAATAAAAAAATAAACAAACAAAACACGAAATGAAGATAAAAATAAAAAAAAACGAAATTTAATAAAATTAACGAAAGATGAGGATTAGAAAAAACTCCCTTCCTGTATCGAGTAGAAGGGACTGCTCTGATGTGTCAATTTTCTCTTTACCTCGGTCATGTGCTATTGCTAAAAGGCCCTCGACTCTGTAGGCTCTAAATGCTAGAGTTGCTGACTCTGTAGTGTGCTTCGTATAGAGGGTGTGTCTACCTGTGATAGTATTGTATGCAAGTATTGAAGGGCAGAAAAGATACCTACAGATTTGGCAAAGCCGTGGTGGTAGGGGGCTCCAATGGTGTAGAACTGGGCCCAAATAGTTGAGACTTCCTTGGGGAAGTTTCACACAGCTGACTAGTATGCAAGGGACGCAAGCTCCTCCATAGCTATACTCCTGATACAATGCCAAACTCCTCTATATCTATCGATCGATTGATACCGCTTGGTCTGTAGGTTACTTGATCGCACTAGTATAGCTTTAATTGTTGCTCGTTTACCTTTTCAGTAGTGTTGTCTTGATCCATTATAACACAAGCTTCTCATGACGACACTTCTGTAATAGTAAATGGGTTTGACCATTAACAACACCTCCTCTGTTGATTTTGCGGTTAGGGACTTTGTTGTGGTGGTATTTTCTGGAAGTTTTTAGCTCCAAAGTTATTCCTCCACTAAATCCCGGATGATTTCTTAGGTAGGGATTGTATGTGTTTCCCATTGGAGCAGCATTCTGCAACAACCTACTCCTACCTCTTTTGGAATGGTCAGTATTCCATTCCCATAGCAATCCTTGCTAAAGTGTGGTACTTGGTAGACTTCACAGATTTGATACATAGGCTGAACGTTCTTCTTTGCTGAAAGGCATTAATTTGACTATTATCATTGGCTATTAATACCTCTAACTGCTCATCAGAGGAAGCGTTAGCTACGTTAATTGGTGGACAACCCTTTATCAATTATCAAGATATTGGCACATCTGAATCTGGAAAATAGTTTCTCACAGAATCTGCACATGACTTTAACATCATTAGTAGGTAATGCCTGTGGTTCAGGGGCATTTTGAAAATGTTTTACAGCTACTCTTGTTGCCAAAAGGAAGAAAGGAAAAGGATTTAATCAATACCCCAGATATCAAAGATTGCAACACTCTCTATATTTCGCTGGGGTAGACGATCTCTGGAAGATGTGTTACCTGTTATTTTGCAGCATCAGAGATACAAAATCCTTGAATATGGTGGGTCTATAAGATTCTACTTCCAACACTTTCCGGACAGTGTTGATAGTAGTTAATTGGTCTCCCATAGATTCTTGAAATGCTTCAGAATCGTGTGGCCTTCGCCTTTCGAGATACATCCTCTGATCACTTACTCTGCAACAATTCGAAATAGAAAAGGGATCTTCCCAGTAGTAATATTTCAAATCAACAAAGAATCTCTTCTTTTGTTGATAGGTCATATTACTCGGGAATATCTTAGCGACTAGATAATTTATAGTATCGATAAACCAAGGAGGAGAAATATTATACATAGCAAGCAATGAAATTAAATTCTCATCCAAAAATAATTTATCAGGTATACTGTCTCATCAATAGCCTATAACTCAGGGTTTTTCTAATCTAGACCAATGGTTTGCTTTCTAGATATTCATCCCCTTGTCTTTTCCCTTACTTCTACATCAAATTCAAGTAACAATAAAACTCAACTTAATCGATTATGGTTAATCAACAGTTTTATTGAACATATATCTCATAGTGATCAGTGCATACTATTGTTTTAGATGAAACTAGATATGATATGAATCTATCATCATATACAACGACTAGTAATCCCTTTTCAGTAGTGGTATTGTTCTACTGGGCATCAGTAAAGGTCTTACTTGCATAGTATATAACATGAAATTTCTAATCATGCCTTTTTTTCCTAAAACAATTCTTACTGCACCATTACACACATCATACTTATAAATGCCTTTTTGTTTTTTTAAAAGATGTCATACATTTATCGTCAAAAATAAAAGGACATCCTTTCTTATTAGAATATTCAAAGATCTGGCTAAAGAAAAATTTATTTCATAGTTTGTCGAATAAAGCCAGCATGACCTAAGAAAATTCTAACATGGCATTCTTTCCAAATTACAACCTATGCCACAATTTGACAACTCAGAAGAAAAATACTCTTTCCTCATTTCCATTTTATTTTCGAAAATAGATAAAAAATGACAAACAGACAAGAAAACTGTAAACACGAAAAATTTATTTATTTTATCTTCTGGAAAATAATAGTTTTCATAAAATAAAATTTTATAGAAGAAAAGAAAAGAAAAGAAAAGATTAAATTTAAATTTTCAAAATTTAAAAAAAAAAATTTAAAAATTAAAATTTTTTTTTTTCAAACGCAATGTAAATTTCCTTACTAAGGTTTTAGAATAATTTTCTAAAATTTGATTATCCTAAATGTCTTAATTTTAGATAATTTCTAAAATTAATTAGTTATGATAACCCTATATTTCAGGAAACTGATTGTCTAACTAGCATAAAATGAGTGTTATGTCTAAGGTATAGATTACTACCGTTACCTATCATAAGTCTCTAGAATTTTGATCAAGAATCCTAAATTCGTTATGATATTTCCCCGGTAACGGCGCCAAAAATCTGATGCGTTTCCGACTGATATGCTAAAATAGGTGTTATTTACCCTATATTGATTATGAATAACTAAGGACTTAGAATTACTAATTGTCACAATTAGTCTCTATGTTGTCACTTAATCAATCAGAACCTAAGGCAGACTACCTATGGTGTAGCTAGTCTGTTCGAAAGTATCTACGATTTTAATTTAATCAATTTATCGTACTCCCAGGGAAGTGGTAACAGCTTAGTAGTAACTATCCTTTTACTCTAACTCTTATCTTATGATCCAGTTATGCAATCGTTCATCAAAATATTTGATGAGAGGTTGATTCATTCTCCACTAGGTTCAAGTCTATTTATGCCTACAAGAGTGTTTTACAGGTAGAGTTTTGATATATGTTATATGGTTTCTACATGTTGATTGACCTATCTTCGAGTATTTTAGATATATCTTGGTCTAGATTGCAACTGTTTACTGATTCTACTTGTGTACCACATCTGAGTTACCTAATAAACCGTCCCATCGCCATTGACGGCCCTACTCACGGTTCTAGCTAAAGGCATCCATGAAAGTCCTGTGTCACTCAGGAGATCATGTCGCTCGCCCTAATGCCGGCATAAACACGCAAACTCAGCCTACTTAGACTACTTTAACAAACATGGTGATCTATAGGTTATTTCATCTAATATGGCAGACCTTAATGCTTCCAACGGAAAGTCCTAAATCAAGGCCTGATAAACTAAACAGGTTATGATTAGACCATGGTTAGGAGTTGTCTATAACCATTCATCTAGTTTAAAAGAGCAAGTAGACATGCAGTCATAATGATAGTTAAGCTGGAGACCTTTCTGAAAAAATGTAAATGACTTCAACATGCAAAACACTTATTCATAACATCATAATTTAATATTCAGAATGGGTATTTGGACAAACACATTACAAACATATAAAGCGAGGGACAAGAGGACCACCGCCATAGAGTATTCACCCTTTATTAGGTCTGCTGATGGAGCAAATGCTTGTATATGCTGGACTGCTTGACCCGACTCTGCTCGACAGAACCTTCGGAGGACGCTTCCTCAGCCTAGTAGCTATGCTTTACATTATGACTCGGCCTAAGCACAGCTCTGTTGACTGACTCTTCGAACACATAGTGCTCTCTTTGGATCTCCTAACGAAATCCAGACTATTCTATGAATAGTAAAAATGAACCTATCTAGTCGTATTCTAAGATCTGAGACAGACTCTCAGAAACGAAGAACACGAGACACTCTCGAAAACTATAAATCTACCTAAACTAAAAACACCTGAAATCACTAAGTGACTTGTATACTATAGAAAATTGTATACTTGAAGTCACTAAATGACTCAGATCGAGTGGAGAGGAATGATTTCAACTGAGGAAGGCCTGGGGTATTTATAGCAGGGGAACTGGGTGAAATTCTCTTCAAAAATCGATGTGGGACTTTGACCAGGCATTCGGGACTCCCGTCCTGGATCTGGGACGCCCATCCTGGCCTATTTACCAGGTCAGGACGGTCGTCCCGAGTCCTGGACGCCCGTCCTGGTCTGTTGACAAGGTCAGGATGCCCGTCCCGGGTTCTGGATGCCCATCCCGACTTCTGAACTTATGAAAATCACGTTTTCCCAGAAATTTGCCATTTTCTTGCATATTTCACATGACACTTCCAAAATCAAAAAAACTACGAAATTGTGTTAATAACAGTCAATTGAGAACGATTTAACCAATTTTTCCCTAAATTGTGCCTAATAACATACTAAAAAAGTGATATGATTTGTGCATATCACAGGAGTAAATTTCATGAAAATAGCAAATATCAGGGCAAGAATAAAATTTTAAGAAGTTCTGAGCTCGGGGTGGGTGTCCTGGAAGCAAGAACGCCTACCTAGACCGAGTCAATGCTGGAGCCAAGTGTCCCATAGGAAAGAACGCATGTCCTAACCAAGTCAAGGGCTCGGGACAGGCATCCCAACATCAAGATGGGCGTTGCGAACATTAGAAATTTGTCCCACTTCGGTTTTTATATGCACAAATCATACCACTTTTATAGCATATTTTTAGGCACAAATTAGGGCATAAATGGAACCAAATTGATCTTAATTGATTGAAATTAACATATTTTTGCATAATTTGTGATTTTGGAAGTTTCATGAGAAATGTTCAAGAAAATAGCAAATATCGGGGCAAAAGTGAGATTTTTGGAAGTTCTGAGCTCGAGGCAGGCATCCCGGAGCCAGAACGCCCGCCCCAACTGAGTCAAAGGCTCACAAAGACCGTCATGAAGCCAGGACGGGCGTCCTGACCAGGTAAAGGCACCGGGACGAGCATCTTGAGCAGTAAAATACTGTCCCACATCGAAAAATCATGTAAAACCTCTTCCTTTTCACCCCTATAAATACCCTAGGGGTTGGAAGGTTAGAATCATCCCTCAACACTCAATACAAGTCATTTAGCAACTTCGAGTGTCTCATTTCCTCTATTTTATGAGTGTTTATCTCAGATTGTGAGAATTCGATTAGATAGTGTTCGTTGTTGATATTTATAGAATACCAAAGATTTCGTTAGGAGATCCTAAGAGAGCATTAGGTGAGCGAATAGCTAGTCAACAGGGCATTGCTTAAGCGTAGGATGTAAGGTAAAGGAATTGCTACTAGTCTAAGGAAGCGTTCTTTGAAAGTTCTATTGATTAGAGTCAGGTCAAGCAAGCCAGAGTATACAAGTAGTCGCTCCTCCTGCAGACTTGATAAAGGGTGAATACTTTATGGTGGTGGTCCCCTACTCCTCTCTGTATATCTTTATGTTGTGTTCGTCTACAGATTCATTTGAATACTAATTATGATTGCTATGTTATACATGTTGCATGTTGAAGTTCTATTCATTTTTCCAGAAAGGTCACCTGCTAAATTAACATTATGACTGATTATCTGTTTACTCTTTTAAACTAAATGAAGGTTATAGACAATTCCTAACCACGGTCTACATCATAACTTGTTTAGTTTAACAGGCCTTAAGTTAGGGTAGAATATATTAAGATCTACCATATTAGATAAATAGCCTATAGATCACCATATTTGTTAAAGTAGCCTAATGAGGTTGAGTTTAGGCGCTATGCTAGCGTTAGGGTGAGTGGCATGATTTCCTGAGGGTGGGCGCTATGCCAGCGTTAAGGTGAGTGGCGTCCCGAGCACCAGAACTTGTCCCACATCAGAAATTTTGGAGAAATTCACTCCAGAAACCTGCTTTAAATACCTCAGGCCTCCAATAGTTGAAATCATCCCTAAGCACTAAATACAAGTCATTTAGCAACTTCGAGTGCATCGTTTTCTCTTATCTCTGAGTGTTTATCTCAGTATATGAGAATTCAATTAGATTAGTATTCATTTTTTGGTATCACAGAATATTGGGATTTCGTTAGGAGATCCTAAGAGAGAGATAGGGTGCGTGTTCTTAGTTAGATTAGGGTGATTTGCTTAGACCCAGGATGTAAGGTAAAGAAATTGCTACAAGGTCTAGGAACCATTCTTCGGAGGCTCTACCAAGCAGAGTAGGATTGAGCAATCAGAAGCATACAAGAGCTGCAGCACCGGTTGGACCTGCATAAAGTGGTGACTACTTTATGATATTGGGTCCCCTAGACGAGTTTCTATATGTTTATGAATTATTTTATTTGGATATTGATTTGATACTGAATTTATATATCATACATGTTTTACAATTTGAGATACTGTTCATTTTCCCGGGAAGATCATGGAGCTAGAATTATCATTATGAATGTTGAACTGTCGTGTCCTTTTAAATTAAACCAGGGTTATAGACAACTCCTAACCAAGGTCTAAATCATAATCGGTTTAGTTTAACATACTGTAAAAGGTCTGTCAGATTAGGAAGAAATAACAAAATAGATAACCATATTTGTTAGAGTACCCTAATAAAGTTAAGTTTGTACGTTATGCCAATCCTAGGGTTAAGTGGCATGATACCGAAGTGACATAGGGGACCATTCATGGATACTTTAATTTAACAGATGAGAAGGATCATCCCAAGGTAGGAGTGAATACACCAGGTAACTCAGATATGGTAAACAGATTGTTACATTTCATAATTGCCTTAGAGATCAAGATATATCTAAAATGTTGGAAGATAAGGTCAAACAAGTTGTAATAACTGAGCTTATTTGATGAATGAATGTCCACTCTTGAATGCTATTTGCTTGTTATGTGTGATTAGGATCACCAATCAATCTCAAGGATATTGATTAAATGATTGATTAATTACATAAATAAGATGAATGTTAGGATTAAGGGATAGTTGCTACTAAGTCGTTACCAGTTCCCCGGGAGTGCGATATTAATAATTTTAAAATCGTAGATACTTTCCAAGAACTAGCTACACAATAGGTACTCTACCTTAGGTTCTGATTGATTAAGTGACAACAATTGAATGCTAAAGTGACAATTAGTAAGACTTAGTCCTTAATTACTCATAATCAAAATAGGTGAATAAATCCTATCTTTTAGCATACTAATCGAAACGCATCAAGACCATTTGAGAATATGATAGCAACTTGAATGACTAGATGGAATTCTGAGCTAAAAGTGCCATAACTTAAAATATCAAAAGAGTAGTTTGCAAGTATCCTTTGCTACTCGAGCACCCCTTCTGAAGGGAACTTAATGTCTAGTGCCCTAAGGTCGTGTAGATCTGGGAGTCATCGGAGTGGGGCTTGATACCTGGGTTGTTAAAAGTTAATATGTGAAAGCAAACACAAAAATACCCCAGAAATCAAATAAAACATACACTCAGTGTTTTTTTTCTTTGAAAATCATAAAAATAAAGTGTTGGCGACAAAGCTCAGAAACTAGAAAGTCGTTTATTATGTTGTTTATGTTCAGAATAGCTAGTCGAACTATTATTTGGTGACTGCTTGAGAATTTTATTATGAATTGATGATCTAATCAAGACTAGTTCACACACTACACATCAGGAAGACCTTGTGACTAAGGTAGAGCTAGAACTCAGTAAAGTTTTTGAACTGTTTTCCAACCTATATGGTCATGACACGTTTGTTGAATGCTGAGACCTTTACATAGCAACTCGATCAGTCTATGCATGTTTTCTGAACCATTTTACTCAATGAGGAATTTTCTAAAAATATTGCTGAAAACTATTTTGTGATTACACCTATGATTTAGCCTTTCATTAATCTCTTATAGGTTTGCTTGAGGACAAGCAAAAAGCTAAGAGTGGGGTTATATGATATGCACAAATCACATCACATTTTATCATGTTTTTATATAAAAATTAGGGCATTATTAGAACTGATTTGATCATAATTGATTCAAATTAACATCGTTTTGCGTAATTTACGATTTTGGAAGTCTCAGGAGTAAATTGCACTAAACCAACAAATATTAGGGCAAAAGTACGATTTTTGGAAGGGCTAAACTCAATGTGGCCGTCCTAGAGCTAGTGACACCCACCCAGACCGAGTCAAGACTTGAGGTGGCCGTCCCAGAAGTCAAGATGTACACCCTGACCAAGTCAAAGTTCAGGATGGGTGTCATGAGCAGTAGAGTGGAATCCCACATCGGTTTCTCAAGCAAAAATCACTCCTTTTCACCCCTATAAATACCTA
The DNA here is from genome assembly GCA_027405835.1 of Asclepias syriaca. NCBI lineage: Eukaryota > Viridiplantae > Streptophyta > Magnoliopsida > Gentianales > Apocynaceae > Asclepias > Asclepias syriaca. The sequence continues at coordinate 13,847,447 of CM049932.1, forward strand.
GGGTATGGAAGGTTAAGGATATACTTTAGCACTCAACACAAGCTATCTAGCAACAAAGAGTGTCTCATTTTCTATGTTTTCTAAGTGTTTATCTCAGATTTTGGGTATTTGATTAGATAGTGTTCGTCTTTAGTATTCATAGAATACCGTGATTTCGTTAGGAGATCCTAAGAGAGTATTAGGTGAGCGAATAGTTAGTCAACAGGACATTGCTTAAGCCCAGGATGTAAGGTAAAGCAATCACTACTAGGTCAAGGAAGCATTCTCCGAAGGTTCTACCTATAGAAGTCGGGTCAAGCAACCAAAGTCTACAAGTTTGGCAACGCCGGTAGATCTCATGAAGTGGTGACTACTCTATGGACATGGTTCCCTAGATCCTCTATGTATATCTTTGAGTTGTTGATAACTCTAAAATAATAGAGTTATTCACATATGTTTTGCCCTTAATTTGAAACCAATTCCATGACTTGTGCAAAGGTTTTTGAGTTAAAATGCACCAAATGGCATAATTCCTTTCTCCATTTCAATTTTGTGGATTAATTGTAAAAATGGCCATTTTAATTATTTAAATTCCTAAATTTTATCATAATTAAATTCCATTACTAACATTTAAATTTGTGCAGGGTTTTACATGAAAGGTGATGGAATTTTTTGGATCCAATTGCAAAAGGGTAAAAAGAGAATTTTTTATTGAAATGTGTCAAAATGAATTGGATGAAATATTGACCACTTTTAGATGGAATTGGGAATGGATGGATGTTTGATTTCTATGCTGACCGTCACTTTTATATATATACATATATATATATATGTATGTATGTGTATATATATATATATATATCTATATAGGCACATGCAAGTTGAGAAGTTGGCACAAAAATACAAAAGAAAAAGGACAAAGAAGGGGCAGTAGGTGATGTCTTCAGGCAGAATTTCAGGAGGGCTGCAATTGATATATATATATATATATATATATATTTATATATACTCAAATTCCAAACTAATTCCAGCTGGAGAAAAAACAGAAAAATACATATTGTAGCTGAGATTTCGGGTGGAGCCTTGCAACAATTTTTGGATTTTATTTCAGCTAGTACATGACTCATCATGTTGAAGGACAGCTGTGGTTTTTTTTGGAGAGAACCATTTTCTTTTACAAAAAGGGCAGAAGAAGAACAGCAGGGGGGTTCGGAGAGTAGAGGAAGAAAGAAGAGAAGAGGAGGAGTAGAATAATACCATAGTTTTTATTTGTTTTGTGTTGAGTTCTCGGGCAGCTTAGGACTTAGGCAGTAGGTAGATTGTTTTGAGTTGTTTTTTTTAGCTTTAGTTAGAAAGGAAAATTACCTAAGAAGGCTGGGCGACATTGCTGGAATTTCCGGGCTGTTCATGATCGAGGGCAGCAGCACCACGCGGAGGAGACGAAGAACAGCAGCAGCTTGATTAAATTCGATTTGGGGCAGTAGGGTGATCTCCGACCCGAGTAACCCTCTCTCCATTTCTTCAATTTGCTTCTTGTTTTGTAATCAAATATTCTTCAAATTGTCACTGTTTTGTAACTGAATATTTTTGATGATATGAGAATGTTTACATGTTTTCAAGGATTAATTAAAAGTGTTTTGGGATTGATATGTTTTTCGTCTTGGGATTGACTTGTGTCACTATGGACCTAGGGACTGTTTTTCCTATTACTTTAGTCCTCGTTTTCATGATTCGTTTCAGAAAAATTTATATTTATAACCTGAAGGTATTGTAGCCTAGCAAATTATAAACATGTGGAAAAATGTAATGTGGCATAAGATGAATAGAATGCATAAGTTTTGTGTATCGTTGTCTTTATTGATACTTGTATGGGGCATACTTAGTTTATTCATGCAATTACTTAAATGGAATAGGAATAACTTGCGGTTACGACTGTCCAAGTTATGTATCGAACTAGTATCTGGCTTTCTAACCGGAAGGGGTCTAGTTGACACGTTAATTGCATGGCACTTGCTTGAGACGCATGACCGTGCGGTCAATATTGCAGGGGACACGACCAATTTCACTGCCTTGTGTTGTTCTAGGTTCACGGTACTTCGTACTCCATGAGACGATGTTATCGGGGGTTTAGACTAGTAGGCTAAGTAGTTTGGATAGAACCAAACCGCTGTAGTGTTAATTTGGAAACCGAAAAGCATGCTTAGCATTCTTGGATTCATTACTGGTTTATGTTTGCATTTTTGGCTTGATTTTTACAGCATTGTATTACCTATTGTGTTCTGTTGGTAAAATTCCAGTAGGCTGCCCTGTATTTTAGTTAGGTAGAATTGCTGCAGCATTTCGGTCGCTGCAGCATTTCGGTTGCTGCAGCATTTCTGTTGCTGCAGCATTTTTGTTGCTGCAGCAGTAGCTTAGCAGTAGACTACTCTCCAAATCTCCACCCATTTATTCATCATTCTTTATTCTTTTAACCAAATGTAAATCATGTTTGCATGTATAATTGACATACAAAATCTCTGTGGGATCGATAATCTTGTACTTAGGTACATATATTACTTGTTGACCGGTGTATACTTGCACTTGTTAAGATTGCGTTGATTTATTCTATTTTATTATCTTCTCAATTTGTGACACACGCACACAACGCAACAAGTTTTTGGCGCCGTTGCGGGGGATTTTGGTGTTAATTGTTTGTAAATATTGTTTGCATTTGGTTACTTTTGTTGTTTTATATTATACTCATTCTTGAACTTATGAGATTATCGAAATGATTGTATGAGGAACGAATAAATTATGCATGGGCTGAACTGGTTTTTTTTTGTGAATTTATTGATATGAATTCTTTGTCAAATTTCAGCTTGTGTATCATTCATTCCTTAACGTGTGCTATTTTGCATGAGTAAAACGCGCAAGAGCTCTCAAGGTACAGTGATTCCACTTGATCCAGAGATTGAGAGAACTGCCAAGGCGTTGAGGAAAAAGAAACAAACCAAGGATAAGGTAGACATGGCTGAGCAGCGCATTGTAGAAGCTGAACCTATCTATAGTCCTGTGGTGTTGGCGGACGATAGGGAACGTGCTATCCGACAGTATGCAGTCTCTATGTTTAACGAATGGAATCCAAGCATTGCAAGACCAGAAATTACAGCAGCCTAGTTCGAGTTGAAACCGGTGATGTTTCAAATGTTGCAAACAGTAGGGCAGTTTAGTGGATTACCTGCTGAAGATCCACACATGCACCTACGGTTATTCTTGGAGGTAAGCGATGGTTTTAAGCTAGCAGGGGTGACGGACGAGGCTTTGAGGCTGAAATTGTTTCCATATTCTTTGAGAGACAAAGCTAGAGAATGGCTAAACTCTTTACCCCCGGGTAGTGTAAGATCATGGCAGCAACTCACTGACAAATTTTTGAATAAGTATTTTCCTCCAACGAAAAATGCTAGGTTGAGAAATGAAATCACCTCTTTTCAACAATTAGAAGATGAATCATTGTATGAGGCATGGGAAAGATTCAAAATGTTGTTAAGGAGATGTCCACATCATGGAATCCCACATTGTATTCAAATGGAGACATTTTATAATGGGTTGAATGCACACACACACATGGTGGTTGATGCTTCAGCAAATGGAGCACTTTTGGCAAAGACGTATAATGAGGCCTATGAACTAATCGAGAGGATTGCCAACAACAACTACCAGTGGCCTACAACAAGACTACATAGTGGAAAAAAGGTGGCTGGAGTATTGGAGTTGGATCCATTCACTTCACTCTCAGCCCAAATGTCAACAATGACCAACATGCTCCAAAACTCACTAAGTATGCAACAACATGGCGGGCAGGGGGCTAAACCTTCAAACCAGCCCAATGTAAGCCAAGTACAGGACGTGTGCTGTGTTTATTGTGGAGAGGGGCATCTATTTGAGGATTGTGTTCACAATCCAGCATCAATCTGCTACATGGGGAATCAAAACAGGGGTAACGGTCTTCAATCGAACACTTACAACCCTACTTGGAGGCAGCACCCAAATTTTTCTTGGAGAGATCAAGGGATGCACCCCAAAAAAGGTGTGAACCCAAGACCAATGCTCCAGCAGCAGCAGCAGCAGCAGTAGTACCCCCAACAGCAGCAACAACAACTCCAACAACAACAAAGACCTCTACAACAACAACCACCTTCAAATTCGTTCGAAAGCATGATGAGAGACTTCGTGGCAAGGACGGAAACAACCATACAGGGGTTATCCTCTACTGTGCGGAACTTGGAAAGCCAAATGGGGCAGCTAGCTCAGGAGATGAGGAGCAGACCACAAGGATCACTTCCAAGCGATACGGAGAATCCAAGAAGAGAAGGAAAGGAACATTGCAAGGCAGTTACATTGCGGAGTGGCAGAATACTGGACGAGCCAAAAATGAAGTCTGGAGCAGCTGAGAATACCAGTGAGTCCAGCCATAGTGCAGAATTTCCAGTAGCTGAAAAAAAATCAGTGGAGCCAAATGCTGCAGCATCTCAAATGCTGCAGCAAAACAGCATTCCAGAACAGCCGAATGTTGTAGCATCGCAAATGCTGCAGCAAAACAGTATTCCAGAACAGTCGAATGCTACAGCATCTCCGATGCTACAGCAATGCAAAATTCCAGCAAGCGAACCTGTACAGCCACACATGCCTTTTCCACAGAGGTTTGCCAAAAAGAAACAAGATGATCAGTTTAAGAAGTTCTTGGACATTTTAAAGCAGCTGCACATCAACATTCCTTTGGTAGAAGCAATCGAACAAATGCCCAACTACGCCAAATTTATGAAGGATATCCTTACAAAGAAAAGAAAGTTGGGGGAATATGAAATTGTTTCATTAACCAAAGAATGTAGTTTCTTTTTGCAGGACAAGTTGCCCCCTAAGATGAAAGATCCAGGGAGTTTAAATATTCCTTGCTCTATTGGAAATTCATATTGTGGTATGGCCTTGTGTGACCTTGGTGCTAGCATCAACTTGATGCCTATGTCAGTTTTCAAACAGTTGGGCATAGGTAAGGTAAGACCTACGACGGTAACATTGCAATTAGCGGATAGGTCTATAGCTCACCCCGATGGAAAAATTGAGGACGTCCTGGTAAGAGTTGATAAGTTTATTTTTCCAGCTGATTTTATTGTTCTTGATTATGAAGCAGACAGGGAAGTTCCCATTATTTTAGGAAGACCTTTCCTAGCTACGGGAAGGACTCTTATTGATGTGCAGAAAGGGGAGCTAACCATGAGATTCCAGGATGATAAAGTCACATTCAACGTCTTCAAAGCCATGAAATTCCATGATGAAGGTGAGGAGTGCTTTCAGATCACCACCAGTGATTCTTGGGATGAAAAAGAGGAAGAGCAAGATGAGGATGCCACGGATGCATGGAGGAAAGTTTACATGATGATGGCAATATGGGGACCAAAGCACATTCAGCTTGGGTAGAAGAAAACCCCCAAAGGTTCAGATTTCGAGCTCAATATGAATCCTTGGAGTTGTCTTCTAGAGATTTCAAGTTAACAAAACCTTCAGTTGAAGAACCACCACAGCTGGAATTGAAGCAATTGCCACAACATTTGAAGTATGGATTCCTAGGGGCAGACTCAACGCTGCCAGTGATCATTTCAGCCTTCCTTGATGATGAACAGGAAGAGAAATTGCTTGGAGTACTAAGGCAGCATAAGAGAGCTATGGGCTGGACCATAGCTGACATTAAGGGTATAAGTCCAACCTTATGCATGCACAAAATCATTTTGGAAGAAGATTCCAAAAATTCCATAGAAGGGCAGCGAAGATTGAATCCAATTATGAAGGAAGTGGTGAAAGAACAAATCATTAAGTGGCTGGATTTTGGCATCATCTACCCCATCTCTGACAGTTCTTGGGTAAGTCCTGTACAATGTGTGCCCAAGAAAGGAGGAATCACAGTGGTACCAAATGAAGACAATGAGTTGATTCCTACCAGAACAGTCACGGGATGGCGCATATGCATTGATTATAGGAGACTAAACAAAGCCACGAGGAAGGACCACTTTCCATTGCCTTTCATTGATCAAATGTTGGACAGGTTAGCTGGACATGAATATTATTGTTTTTTGGATGGTTATTCAGGGTACAACCAAATTGTGTCACCGGGGGACTAGGACAAAACAACCTTCACTTGTCCCTATGGCACGTTTGCATTCAGAAGGATGCCATTCGGACTTTGCAACGCTCCAGCAACATTCCAACGCTGCATGATGGCCATTTTCACTGATATGGTAGAGCAGTATTTAGAGGTGTTTATGGACGACTTTTCCATATTTGGGGATTCTTTTGATATTTGTTTAGAGAATTTGGCCAATGTACTTAAACGTTGTGAGGAAACTAATCTAGTCCTCAATTGGGAGAAGTGTCACTTTATGGTTAGGGAAGGAATTGTGTTGGGTCACAGGATTTCAAAGGAAGGTCTTGAAGTAGACCGAGCAAAAATAGAAGTGATTGAAAAGCTACCTACCCCAACAACTGTGAAACACATTCGAAGCTTCTTGGGAATGCGGGCTTCTACCGGAGGTTCATCAAGGACTTTTCAAAGGTATCTAAGCCCTTATGTAAATTATTAGAAAAAGATAATGTGTTTTCTTTTGATGCAGCCTGTGCCACAGCCTTTAAGGATCTCAAGCAGAAATTGATTTCAGCACCAATCATCATAGCACCCGATTGGAGTCTACCATTTGAAATGATGTGTGATGCAAGTGACTATGCAGTAGGTGCAGTTTTAGGGCAGCGGCGTAACAGAATTTTTCATTCTATCTATTATGCTAGCAAAACACTCACTGAAGCACAAATTAACTATACTGTTACTGAGAAAGAATTGCTAGCTGTTGTGTTTGCTTTTGATAAGTTCAGGTCCTACTTGGTGGGGACAAAAGTGATAGTCTACACCGACCATTCCGCCATCAAGTACTTGATCTCAAAGAAGGATTCCAAACCGAGACTTATAAGATGGATTCTACTCCTGCAAGAATTTGATGTAGAGATCAGGGACAAGAAGGGTGTAGAGAATCAAGTGGCTGACCATTTGTCTCGACTAGAGCAGCATGAGGCATGTCAAATTCCAATAAATGAGCATTTTCCAGATGAACAGCTGCTGGAAATTCAGGATGCACAAATACCATGGTATGCTGATTTTGCAAACTACTTGGCTAGTGGAGTGTTGCCACCGGACCTCTCATATCAAGAAAAGAAGAAGTTCTTCCACGATGTAAAAAGCTACTTTTGGGAGGAACCATTCTTGTTCAAACAATGTGGGGATCAAATGATTCGAAGGTGTGTGAATGATAACGAAATTGAGGATATCATCTTTCATGTCACAATTCCATGCGGAGGACATTTTGGAGGGTCAAGAACTGCAGCAAAGGTACTACAATCTGGTTTCTTTTGGCCTTCATTATTTAAAGATTGTTATGAGTTTGTGGCAAGGTGTGATCGCTGCCAACGAGTAGGTAACATCTCAAGAAGAAACGAAATGCCTCTCACCAACATTTTGGAAGTGGAACTCTTTGATATATGGGGCATTGATTTTAT